>QUWT01000781.1:3883452-5339478 GCA_004329165.1 Spatholobus suberectus | reverse complement strand
CAATCACTTACAAACACTTCATTGCAAAAACAATACAACTATAATTATTAGGGTGGTGTTACTTTTCAAATTTCACATAATCTTCTCTTACACCATTAACATAATATCAATCAACACCATTCGTATCCTCCTTCCTTTTCCTTCCCCTTTTCTTCATCAAAACCAATGGTTCAAAACCCTATATATGTGAGATCAGGAGAACAAAACATTATGTGAAAACAAATTAGCTTCCTAATTATTATGAAAACAAAATAGTTAGCCAAAAACCAAACTCATATGTCTTGCATGCAATTAATATTTTTAACAAGCCAATTTGTATATTATATATAAGATAAAATTAGAAACAACCAATCAATACCAAAACAAATAGGAGGTGTAACACTCCTTTAATTTTAAATATAATTCATATTAATTTAATTATTAATTTAAGTTGATGAAAATGTGAGCAATTTTTTTTTAATTCTATAATAGAAAATTTCTAAATTTAACAGAATTTGGAAATAGAAGTGAAATGATCAAAACTGCTTATGTATATATATATCAAACTGTACATCATGGTTTGATAATATAGAAAACTAAAAGAAATACATCAAAAGATAGACACTATCTAACCCAATATATACATCAAAAAGGTTCTATATAAAGCAGTGTTTATCTACCCTATGCCTCATACAAAAAGAAAAATGCTATAGGTCTTCAGGTCCTCTCTCTTTGAGATGTCCTCTAACTCATACTCAACATCACTGGGGCGTTAATGTCGTCTTCAATAATCACGATCAATCATACACAGAAGAAAATAATGGAGTGAGATGTTTTGTTCTAAAATCACTTTTACATGTATCGTAGGAAATCTACCATAAAACAAAGATAAAACACAACTGACAACAAAAGAGATCCTAAGGTTTATTCTAAGTTGTATTAGACTACCCTTGACTAGGTATGGATCCATACTTTCCATTAGTGGGTAATAGTTCTCAACAGAACCTGAGAAGTGACTGGGAGTACATATATCTCATTAACATCATCACATGGTATAGTCCTCATCATTATTGAGAAAAATAATAGTCAGGATATCTATTTATAGAGTTATACTCTCAAACCAATCCTGGAATGCTGAGCAGTTGTTGGGGTTATCGAGCTTAGTCAGGCAAATATCCCAGCTTAAGGGTACTACCCTGGCCATTGGGACCTTCACCACTTGATGCCTACCCCCAAGACCTCTTCAAGTGGGTCCCTACTTTTCATTTCTCAGTGTACTAAACTGTAGCTTCCCTAACAGGGGGCTATGCCATCGCATGTCACTTGCTTTACATTACTCACTAAATTATCAATTCCTAACTTCTCAAGTAGAGGTTTCCCTGGTCTCAATTAATTTGAGCACCAGTACAATCAACATTTCTGTCTTATTTTGTATAAATTACACAATACCAAAATTTTAACAGAATAACAATTTAGTAATTATATAAAATCTTTATCAGAATAACGATATAGTAATTATAATTTAATTACTAAAATTTTGGCAAAATAAAAACTAAATAAATACATTTTAATTTTCTAAATTTGAGCAGAGTAACAGCGTAGTAAAGTGCATTTTAATTTTCAAAAATTGAGCAGAGTAACAGCTTAGCAATTGTAATTTAATAATCTAAATTTGAGCAGAATAATAACTTAGCAATTATAATTTAATAATTAAATTTGAGCAGAGTAATGACTTAATAAAAATTAAAGTTTAACATCAAACATAATATAATGATAATAATAACTAAAACTATGCCTAAACGAGTTTAGGGAAAAACCTTTCCTACCAATATGCAAAGTGAAAATAATTTAGAACCAACCCCACTCCCCCCATTACCTCTAAGATAGTTGATGAAGAGGATGGAATTGTTGATGCAAAGCTCTTAGGAAGAGAACTTTACTAGTTGTTGGAAAACTAGTTAAATTTTAGCATAAAAATAAAGTAAAATAGAATTTTTTTCTAGAGAGAGAAGCTCTCTAAGAATTTGGCTAGCTTGAGAGAGATGAGGATTTGTGAAAAATGACCAAGAAGTATGGGTATTTATAGAGAAGAAGGGTGGGTCAGGTGTCCACTTGATGACATCATCCATTATGTCATAATTTCCTTTTTATTTTTCTTTTTAATTAATTTTAGGGACACATAGCCCAAATAGGTGGTGAATCACCTATTTTAGAGTTGGGGACGTGCTCCACCAGCTGTTCCAAGCTCTCATGTGCCAATTTTTATTTGTAGGTGAATTAACCGGTATTGATAAAAACGCCTAAACTTGAAAAATTAGCTTTTAATATCCAAATAATGAATTTTAATGAAAAACTGGAAAAATATATTATTTTTCATCAAAATAAATTTCTAATAATAAATTTTAATTTTTATTAATTTATTTCAAATTATATGTATTTATTTTGTATTTTTAAGCTAGAAAATTCATAAAAAATCCATTTTAGTTCAATAATTACCAAAATTTTTATGAAAATTATAAAATTAAATATTTTACACATAAATGAACTAAAATTACCATTTTCACTCTTTTTGAATGTCAAACCAATAATGACTGGCTTATTAGACACCTAGGGGCATTTTGGTCATTTTACACATAAATTTCAGAAAATTCCTAAAAAAAATTCTAAAATTATATTTTAATATATATAACATAATTCCAAGCTCAAATTGACATTTTAATATCAATTGAATCTTTTTCTCATGCCAGTCCTTAATGTTGAGAAATAGGGACAAAACTATCATTTTCTAATTTCACCAAGCTCCGACTCAAAAAAATTATTAAAAATTACAATTAAATAGATCTTGAAATTTTGAGCATAATGGTGGGGATTAGAATGTTGAAATTCCTTCTCGATTTTTCAAATTTACATTGTCAAATATTAGAAAAACGGTTGACAAAATTAAAATAGGGTTGTTATATTTTTTACTATTTTTCTTTCAATATAAAATTTTTATAACGAAATATACTTAATATAAAATTTTCAAAATATTTTAAGATAAAAAGTCTTTGGTTGGTTCCTATAGTCAACTAGGGGTATTCTTATCATTTTTGAAAAATTGTTTCAATAAATTTACGAAAAATTCTAAAATTATTGTTAATTATTCTAAGTATATTGATGCCTTAAAAACAATTTTTTAAACACTTCCAACTATTTTTATTTATTAATTCTATTATTTAGCATTTTAAGGGCAAAATGGTCATTTTATAAATTTTCAAACTCCGTTTCCTAAAAACTATTAAAAATCTAAACTAAATACTACTTTCTAATATGAACATAACCATAGGGGTCAATCTTTTGAGATCTCCATCTGGTTTTCTAGAAATAAATATAAAATAATTTAATATATAGAAGTAAGGGTGTTACATTACTCCCCTCCTTCTAGGAATTTCGGCCCTGAAATTCACTAACCTGAGAATAGTTGAGGATATAATTCTCGCATATTGCTTTCTAGTTTCCATGTAGCATCTCCGTTGTCTTGTTGACTCCAAATAATCTTCACTAGGGGTATCTCTTTTCCTCGAAGTTGTTTAGTCCTACGATCCTCAATTCTTACCGGAAATACATCATAAGGATGGGAGGAGATAAAACAAGGTTTAGTAATTTTTATATTAGGAAACTGAAAGTGTCTGTTCTATATAATGAAAAATACATTTACACTACTTTTTTTAAGAATGCTTCAATATCTTGGTTATTCTTTATCATAAACCAAAATTTTACTTGTGTTGATGGCTTACGTTTACTATAGCAATCCTCCCATTACTGCATTTGCGACACCTGTTAATAGATATATTAGGAGAGTTAGCAGTTAAGAATAAGAATAAGCAGACGGTAGTTAAGTTAATTACCAATGCTTGGAAATTCGACTATTGATATGTTAAGGAGAAGAACACGGTAGTTAATTATGTGTTTATTGATTTTAAAGGCTATTTTTATTTCTTCACCGGATACGAGGTTATTCCAAACAAGTGTTTTCGAAGGAATGCAAAATGTAAGTTTTGATTCATCATCAAAAGTTAAAGATAGTATATTTGGTAACTTCTTCTTCTTCTTTTACAGAAAATGGAAAATAGATTTTTATTTTCAAAAGCTTTCTTAAATTTTTTCATTAAAAGCTTTTTTGAACACAAAATAAATTAATTAATCCAGACATGTACATTTTTAAGATTAATTGCGAATAAATAAAAGATTTTTCATTTATGTATACAGGAAATATGAAAGGAAATTTGATCTATTACCTAAGATGATTTCCCTTGAAAAATTAACTTTACCTGCAACAATAAGCAGTGAGAACAAAGAGGAGTGTCAAAGAGAATATTATACTGGAAGTAATCACATACATATATATATACATTGAAAGAGGAATGATTAATATGACATGGACTTTGTTATAATTTTAGACCAAAAAACAAAACCAGAACCAATAATGTGACTACAAAATATAGCTTATGTCACTGGCAAGTGTTATAAAGGAAAGGAAAATTTTAGGAAAGAGCAATGATTTTTGGATATTTCACTTTTCTAAAATCCAAACACCTAATTACTTAATTAACACTCATTACTTTTTTTTATCTCTCTCTTTCTATCACATCATATCACTTATGATATCTATAATTTTCTCTTTTTTCATTTGGCTAGGTGTCAAATAAGTTTTGGGGCATCCAAAAATTATTTTTGTTCAGAAAACAGCAAGACTTGGAAAAATATGCAGTGACGACTCTAGTTTTCTCAAAGTCAGGTCAACAAACGTAACTGTCACTGAAACCTCTCAGAAATATTGAGTAAACTTGTAATTAGAAATATGAATTATTAATAATTATTTTCATCATAATTACCATGTCCATTTCTTTTTGATACAACCATGTCCAATTTTTTTATAATTCATATTTATGAAGCAACACATGTTTTATTTTTGTCTAAACAATGTATTTTATATTGAAATATACCATCATGAAACTACTCTTTTTAGCAGAATGTTTTTCATACACCAGTGACCAGTCTCAAATCTGAAACTTTTCTTAAGAGGAACTAGAAATGTATTACCTAAGCCAATACTTATTAGAACGAGGCAACACATTTTTTCTTTTTTAACTAGACATTATTAGAGAGAATATTGTGCGAGTCCAAAATAATGGAGCTACCACTTCATTTACTTAAGAAGAGCTGGACATGAACTATCTAAAGTGAGTATCTATTTGCAAAAGTAACACAAGTTTATGTAACAATAGAAATTGATCTTATTCGATACCTAAGAATTTAGTCAAGAGTTCTGGGATTCATTTTCTGATTTGTTTTTGGGCGAGATAAGCGTTGTAGAATGTATTGTGCTCATTTTGAATTTACTGAAGAAGAAATTTGGTCTGATAAGTCCCAATACAAAGAGATGCATCATCCTCAATTCTTGCTTCAAAATCTATTGCTTAAACACGAACTTAGGCATAATAACTTATACAGTGAAACAGCAGCAACACCAATTCATAGAACATACTTGATAATATTAAGGGTTATAAAGGAAGATTTCAGGAAATGTTACTAAAAGTCATAGTTCATAAATTTTTAGCCAGCTGTGTGAATCCAGACTTATAGGGAAAACTAAGAACGGAAAAAACTAAATCATTAATAGCTGGAGAGAAAATTCAGGGAACCTATGAATTTGCTTTTGACACGGTCAAAGGTAGACATCGGGTCTAAGCGAAGTGAAGCTGATAAGAAGTAACCGCTTAATACTTGTAGGGGACCATTAGAGAAGGACATACGAAGACTTGGAAAACTGTGCAGTCAACTACTCTAGTTTTTCTCAAAATCAGGTCAACAAACGTAACTGTCACTGATACCTCCAAGAGATTATTGAGTAAATTTGTGTTAGAAATATGAATTGTTAATAATTATTTTCATTATAATTACCATATTCAATTTTTTATTAATTCGAAGCAACACATAAATTTATTTTTGTCTAAACACTAGACATGTATTTTGTATTAGAAACAATAATGTTTGAGTCGAAAACTTGATCAAATTACTCTTTTTGGCAAAATATTTTTCATATACACGACAACACATTTTTATTTTTGTCTAAAACAAACACTTATTAGAGAGCATCTTGTGCGAACCCAAAATAATAGAGCTACCTAGATCTTCATTTACTTAAGAAGGACATGACTTCAATTTAATTATTTAAATAACTTTTCATTCATTAGAAAGTTGTCCTCAATAAAACATGCACCAATTGAAGAACAATTTGTGAACTTTATATGTCATCATATCCCAACACTTTCACTACTAAAGAGATAAATTTTAAATAAGAATTTCAAACAATAATTTCAAATCACATACTTTGAAAAATATATTAATCCTCTTTGTTGTAATTTACTTATAGCTAAAATTTATAACTATAATTATAATTTGTTTACATACATCAAAGTACACATATCTTCGTGTGACGCGCGGGTATACATACTAGTTATATGTATATATATATATGTAAGCGCATTCATGGGCAGTTCTTTTCACCCACCGCGCATTGAGTTGTCGTTCCCTTACACGTTAATGAAGAAAGAATCAGGACCCCTTTGAGAATCAGAGACCTAGTCAGACTAAAAACGTGGCTCTCAATTATTGGGTCCTCTCTTTTTTTTTAATATTATAATTTAATTTTATACATATGATTACGTATTACCACGTAGTTTCCACTTTTGATAGGTGAATTCTATTTTTCAGGTTCATAATTAAAATATTTCTGGTCAATTAACAAGAGTATTTTTTTTTTAGCAGATACTCAGTCAGCTCTTTCCTTTCTTTTATGGATTTACACTGCATCATACAAATTAAGTATATATATGAAGGCTTTGTATTTATGTGAACAGTGGGCATTTATATTTTCATCTAACGATGCTTGATGTCATTCCGTAACTCCTCAATGAAGAAGGGATTCAAGATCCCTCTGAAAACTACAGACTAATCAGACTTTAAAACTTGGTTTGGCAATGCCTTGTCAATTACTAGGTCATTTTTTTAATATTAGATTTTAATTTTTCTCATGGCTGTGTAATCAGCAAGCCAATTACTTAGGCTCAAATTCTTCATACTCATCGTTATTGCAATTTATTATTAATTGTCCCAATTGCTCCTTCTTCTCTTATTTTCCATAAAGCCTGTTGTGCATTAAAAACGCCCAATACGTAGTAATATTTAAAAGAAGGTAAACAAACATGTTATGAAAATTAAGAAGGCAAAAAGTTTAAGAACTAAAAAGTTTATAACATTAACTAACAGAGTGTAATGGCGGGCCTGGAGGTAAAATCAGGAACAATTAATTCCATTATTGTTATTTACCATTGACTATTTCCAAAGTTAAATATTTAAAGGTTCATAATTTAATATTTCTTCCATCAGGAACCCAAATTCAGCAGGTCAAATTAAGAAGAATTTTTTATTTTTGTTTTTTGTTAGTAAATACCTATCACTTCATTATTAGTAATTGGCATCATTTTCTATTGGAAAATTCATTGAAAGCTCAAATATAAGTAACATTGACTCCATGGCTTTCGTGACATTTATAAATTTTGGTGACTATGAAGCAGGGCTGGTATATATATTAATTTGGTTTAAGCTTTCAACATACACGGGAAGATGGCTCGGACCAGTCTTTCCTCTATTGCAGTACCTTTTCTTATTCTGTTAATGATCGCCTTTACTTTCTTTGAGTAGCTTACTTCAGTCGGTGCAGGTTTGTCTACCTCATTGAAATAATGTACAAAAGCATGTGTGTATAGAATTGTATAATCACAATCACTATTCGAGGTTTCACCAGCTTATATTTAATGTTTGGTAGATGAATTAATTAGTCCATGTAGATGTTTAATATTTAAATGTAAACTTTTCTTGAATCTAGAAACATATATATCCTGAATAGTTAACAACATCTTGTCATTTTAATTTGCAGTTCTGAAGGACAGAAAATTCTCAAGTCCACCTCCTCCACCCAGGCCTGGCAACCCATGGCATCCTGGTTTTCAACCTCCTAATAATCAACCTCGTCATCCTCCTCCGCTTGGTCCCTAACTTTTCATGTTATTTGACCCTGCAATGTTACAATAAATCATATATATGGGCCTAAAGCTTTGATTCTCATTTTGTTTATATAGCTTTACTGTATTAGATTTTATGTATAAATCGCACTATATGCCTAAGACAGGATTTACTGAAGATGTTATTCCAACCATATATGTACAATTAGATTAAGAAAAAGGGTTTTTTTTTATCGATTATTTTATTTTTACTGGGCGTTTAACAATCATTTACCAAAAGCGTAGTTAACTATTAGATACGTACTGATAAATTTTGAAATTTTCTTCTTATTATAAGAAAGAACCGCAAAGTGGAGCAGCACTTTAAAGCGAAAGAACTACCAGATCTAATACAAGTCATTTTTATATGACAAAAGAATTATTAAAAGAGTACAAGGATTGATCTAATAAGTTGTTAATTTTTATTTTCCTCTTATTATTCTTGTTGCACCCTCTGTTCGACTTGGATGTAATGTTCTTGCGCGATTAACTCATTTTGTATCATAAAAAAAATTATAATTAAGTAATATGATTAACTCATTTAATATATATTGTAACATAATATCAAATAAGATAGTTAAGAAAATGGGGACCACAAAAGACCAAAGTTATACGCACGACTGCACGAGTATCATGCCTTTACTAACTTGTTTGTAAGCTTAAAACAAATTTTAATATATAAAGATTTGAAAACATTCAAAACCAAGCACTGTGTGACTCAGAACTTTTGAAATACTCTCATATACACAACAGAATCTGCTAACAATTATATTGAAGGAGGGTGTATGCATGTTGATAACACCATTGCAGCTCTCGTTTGAGTCATTAATCCACAATATATAGTGGAAAATATGTCTCAGAGGTTCTGTTAGCCATAAATAATCTTGTTCAAAAATAAACTTCTCCAAGTCCAAATATACTTACAAGTAGTCACGAAAATATTAACCCACTTATCCTTATTGAGGCCACCATGTCCATTGAAGATGGTCACCTCTGATTTGTTGCACGTCCAGCCAAAAAGAATTCGGTGGTTTGAAAATCTACAACCCACCCAATGTGAAAACATGAAGTAAAAAGAGTTTGATTTTTGTTCCAACCACCAACCAATTTTACGGTACATTAAATACTATAAGTGCAAACCTCCACTATAAATAAATGGAGAGACTACAATGGAGAACACACAAGCAAAGTGAGAAGCACATCCTCACATGAAAGAAAAATAGAGAGTTCCTTAGAGAGAGTTTCTAAGAGAAAAAAATAGTGAGCCAATTTGTGAGTGTTATCCACAAATTGAAGATACATTGTTGTATTCTTGTAATTCCATTATTGTTATAGTGGAAGTTTTAAGGGGCCTATGAGTCCCGTGATTTTCCTTGCTCACATTGAGAAGGTTTTCACGCTAAAAATTTTTGGTACTGTAATTTTCGTTTTCGCTTAGTGCCTAGTTTGAGTTCACAGAGGAGGAAAATTATGCTAGCATTTCCCAATAGTGGTATCAGAGCTCTTAAAGCTCATGGATACTACGGTGTCGTATTCATAAGAAAATTTTTAGTATGTTCTGTGATTGCAGCATTGCTTGATCTTCCACATCAAAAAGAATTATTCTTGTTGCTGGAAATAAAACGTGGTAGAGTGGAAGTGCATGTCTAGAAAAGTTTTGGCTAAGGAATGACTTGGTGTTTAAGTGTGTCAATTGACCCACTTCTCTTTCTTGGGAACTTACTTGGTACACTATTCACGAACTACGGTAATTGTTCTGGTATACGGTAATTCTTAGTTTGCTATTTATCCTGTGTAACTCAAGATGGAACTGTCACTCATGATGGAGATATGTTCAAGCTAACTGCTGACAATTTCTCATATTGAAAGTCGATGATGGAAGACCATTTATACTATAAGGATTTGCACGGACCAATCACCCAACAGAATAAACCGGAGAAGAAGACTAACAAAGATTGGGAGCTCTAGAATCAGAAAGCAGTAGCTGTGATCCAAAAATATATTGATCGAAGCTTGTTCGAGCATGTCTCAACTTATACCAATGTATATGAGTTGTGGACAAAACTTGAATCTTTGATTCAAAAGAAGATGCCCAGGAACAAAGCCCACCTTTTCAGATGACTAGTAAAGTTGGAGTATATGGACGATCAAAACATGATTGAACATTTGAATACCTTCAAAGGTATTGTGAATCAATTGATGAAAACAAAAATAAAGATAGATGATGAGGTACAAACTCTTCTACTCTTCAGTTCTTGGCCTTTGAGTTGGGACACTTTAGTTGTCACTCTCAACAATTCTGCTCCAGAAGGAAAGCTCAACATAGATTTTGTTACAGATAGTTTGTTGAACGAAGAGTCAAGAAGGAGAGAAAGAGGCTTGAATAACCAGTTCGAAGTCAATGTATTTGAAAATAGAGGAAGGAGTAAAAGTCTTGAAAAAATAGATTGAGAAAAATCACAAGGCAGATCTAAATCTCGCACTAGACCAAATTGTTATTACTATAGTAAATTGGGCCACAAGAAGTCTGAGTGCAGATTCTTAAAGAAAGACCAATAGGCTAGAACAGTCCACCCTGACCAATTTGACCCAAAGAAGAAGAAGGAAGATGGAACAACCACTGTGGTGGCCTCAAATGATGAGAATATGTTTCTTGTCAGTGAGGAAAATTATCTAAATGTTGCATCTGATGATTGCATTTGGATAATTGACTCAGGAGCATCCTTCCATGTGACTCCCCATGAAGGACACCACTCATCATACCAAAAAGGAGACTTTGGTATGGTGAAAATGGGTAACCATGTCACGAGTAAGATTGTTGGCATTGGTGAAGTAACTTTGATGACTGAGAATGGAAACAAGCTTGTGTTAAAAGAGGTACGACATGTTCCAGATATGTGTCTCAACCTTATTTCTATAGGAAAGCTAGATGAAGCTGGAATGATAAACCAGTTTAGTACTGGTAAATGGAAACTCAATCGGGGGAACGTGATTGTTGTTCGTGGAAAGAAGGAAGGCTCCTTATACATGATGCAAGGAAAGATATGCAAAGGACAGACGAATATTGCTTAAAACACATCCAAAGAATTGTGGCCTAGACGATTGGGCCACATGAGTGAGAAGGGTTTGGAGATCCTCGTAAAATATCATCTCCCAAACATAAAGGGGCAGCCACTTGAATCCTGTGAAGATTGCCTAGTAGGCAAACAACACAGAGTATCTTTCAAAAGACCAGACGATGCAAGAAGAAAAAAGCATATTCTGGATCTTGTTCACTTAGATGTTTGCTCAACATCTGAACAGTCCATTGCCGGTGCCCAATACTTTGTTACCTTCATTAATGATCACTCCAGGAAAGTGTAAGTGTATCCATTGAAGATGAAAGATCAAGTTCTTCAAGCTTTCAAGAAGTTTCATGCTTCTGTAGAAAGAGCAACTGGAAGAAAGCTAAAATGTTTGAGAACTGATAATGGTGGAGAATACATAGGCCAATTTGAGGTATTTTGCAAAACACATGGGATAAGACATAAGAAAGTGCCTCCCAAGGCTCCTTAGATGAATGGAGTAGCTAAAAGGATGAAAAGAACGATCGTAGAGAAAGTCAGAAGCATGCTTTCTCAAGCAAACTTCCCAAATCATTTTGGGGCAAAGCAGTGAAAACTGCAATTGATCTGATAAATTTGTCTCGTTAAGACCTTTAAATGGAAAGCTTCCAAATGAGGTATGGTCTAAAAAGAAAGCCTCTTTTGGTCACTTGAGAGTTTTCGAATGTAAGGCATTTGTTCACATTTCGAAAGATGAAAGAGCAAAGCTTGATGCTAAAGCAAAGGAATGCATATACCTTGGTTCACCAAGAGATGAACTTGGCTTTAGATTATGGGATCCTACAAATAAGAAGATTGTTTGAAGTAGAGATATGGTATTCTTTGAAGATCAAACGATCCAAGATATCAAGTCTGAGAAGCCAAAGCAAAAGGTGTTCGACATTCAAACCCAGTCGTGATAAATAATTCAGGGGGAGATACTCATAAGATGGAACAACCTCATCAAATGACGCAATCAGATGTGACGAATGAAGAGCAAGTAGTGGATAACGCTCCGACAGAACATGTTCCCCAAGTGAGACAATCCATAAGAAACAGGCAACCTTCAAAAAGATATTTCTCAGATGAGTATGTCAACTTCACTGGTGAAAAGGAACCACAAAGCTTCATAGAAGCCATTGAGACAAATGAAAAAGAGAAATGGATGCAAGCAATGGAAGAAGAAATCCAATCCCTGGAAGAGAATCAAACATATGACCTAGTAAAATTACCAGAAGGAAGAAAGCTATTGAAAAATAAATAGGTGTTCAAACTCAAGACTGAAGAGAATAACCCAAACCCTAAGTACAAAGCACGAATTGTTGTGAAGGGGTGCAATCAGAAGAAAGGAATAGATTTTGAAGAAATCTTCTCACTAGTGGTGAATATGACATCTATTAGAACAATCCTTGGGTTAGCTGCCAAACTAGACTTGGAGAGACCTAGAAGAAGAAATCTATATGGAGCAACCAGAAGGTTTTGCAGACCCAGGCAAAGAACACTTAGTGTGTCGCTTGAAGAAAAGCCTCTATGGTCTAAAACAAGCTCCAAGACAATGTTACAAGAAGTTTAATCTCTTCATGACCCAACCCAATTTTAAGAAGACCTCAATAGACCATTGTGTGTTTGTGAAGAATTATGAGAATGGTGAATCCATTATACTTCTATTGTATGTTGATAATATGCTGATTGTTGGGAAAGATAAGACAAAGATTGTAACACTGTGATTTTCTTAATGCATGATTAAGTGGTTTAATAACTAAAAAGTGGAAATTTGATATGTAATCTAGCTTATTAAAAGAAATAAATGAATTGTTGCTATGTATGGTTTGTTGTATGTGATGATGGTTGTGAGTTGTTGGTTTGAAATTCTGGTTTGAATTTAGGAAATTTGATATATGTACTTGAGCCAATTTGGATATGTTATGAGAATGATTTCGGGTTTTTGAGAGAAAACAGTTAAGTTAGACCAGTTTTGAGATAAAGGAAGTGGCTTGGTGAGGTTTAGGTCTCAGTTGGCTAAAAGTTTGTGAGAGAGCTCCAAAAGGTCTAAGTATAAAAGGGGGTGGAGAGAGAGATTTCTCTCATTTCCCTTCTCTCTCCTCTCTTCATCTCTCTATCTATCTCTCTAGAATCTCTCAAGTTAGCAAGGGTATTAGAAGATTTTGGACTCAGTTTAGTGATTGTGGTGAGAGGAAAAATCAATCTGTGGAAGATTTTGGCTCAAGAACACCGAATTCTCAAGGAACCTACATTCAGATTTAGGAACTTTTAGAGGTAAGGGAAACTTACAAATCGGTTGTTTTGTGTTAATAACTGTTGGTATGCTGATTTCTTGCCTTATGATCGGTTGAATCTCTGTGGATGTTGCCATTTTATTAGATTTGGGTGAAAATGGGTTTTGGGGGAGAAATTTTGAGATTTGGATGAGAAATTGATGATTTTGTGATGAAATGTTGAATTGATTGTATGATTTAATTTGTATCAACTTGGTTGAGGTGGATTGAGGTTGTTGGAACACCATTGATTTGAAAATCTATGTTAATTGGTAGAAAAAGTTGAGTTTTCTTCAAAGAGAATTGTGTTTTTTTTCGAAAATCCTCGCAGATAATCGATTATGGGCATCTAATAATCGATTATCTGGAGTTTTAGAAATTGTTTTCGCGATTTGGTTTCGAAAATAATCGATTATGCAGTTGGATAATCGATTATCTACTATTCAAAAATTGTTTTTGCGATTTGGTTTCGAAAATAATCGATTATGTAGTTGGATAAATGATTATTTACTGTTCAAAAAAAAAAAAAACAAAATCTAATGCATTTTGCTACAGTACATAATCTGTTATTCCAAAATTGAATGTACTATTTCAGATTTTAAAGTTTTCATCTCAAAATGTGAAATTTTATGAATTTCAAGATTTGCTAATCTTCCAAATGGTTTTCAAAGAAGGTTTTGGTTTTCAAATCGTAGTTGATTGTTGGATTGGTTATGAAGTGGAAGGTTGCTTAGATAGGACCGCCACTTGACGTGTATGATATTATTATATGAGGTTTCTCATGAGGTGGGCTGCTTGGATAAGGCCTTATCTATTGACCATGCAAGAGGCCAAATTGGGCGTGCATGGGGTTGATGGTGACTTTTGGACCACAGGTGGTGCTGAGTAGGCCACGTGGTGTTATGTTGATACATATATATGATATGATGACTGTTGTGGTTGAGTTGATGGTTGTGTTGATATGTTGATACATATATATAATATAATGATTGTTTGGTAGAGTTGGTTTTTGTGGTGACACATGCATTGGCATGCATATGTTGTTGGTTAAGGTTGTGTGGGCCTCAAGCCGTGTACGGGCAGCATGTAAGGTGGATGGTGACTAGAGTTGGTACTCAGATAGGCCTCCAACCTAGTGCCTGGATAAGAAGTGGGGTCTTAAAGCTGGGCCTAAGAGATAAGTGGATGGGTAGACCCCATAGAGGGCCAAGGCAGTGCAGGCCTTATGTCGTGGTATACCACCACCTATATACACTTATCCTGACAACCATAAGCTTATTCAATAGATTAGAGTTTTGGCAATCCTTGAATGGTGCTAGATGGCCATGGTAGGGGATAAAACTTGGCTGATCGTCCGAAATGTAGAAAATCTCTCGAGAGTCGTGTCATTCATACATTGACATTTTGAGGTCAAAAGCATGATGTGTTGTGTTGTATGTATGCAAACTCATTCTCTGATGAAATAGGAATCCAAACTTCTATGTTGATGAAATTGTTATTATGGTTATTTGATGCCGTTGTTGCTATGAGTACTGGCAATTGTTATTGTGGTTGCGTTATGTGTTAGTAGCGGAGGTAGTATTGTTGTTGTTACTTAATTATTGTGGCTATTTATAATTGTCATGATTGGTGATGGTGGTGATAGAGGTGTTGTTAATATTGTTGTTGTTATTGTGTTAAAGGTTGTTGTTGTAATGTTGTACTGGTGTTATCATTATTTTTTTAGTAAGCTTACCCTTGCGTTGTTTGCACGTGTGGTTCGTGTCAGTGATGATCACGTCTTTGGCGTGGGAGCAGATGTTGAGTTTTTGGCAAGTTTAGCTTCACTTAGTTAGGGATAAAGCTTCGTTTCAGCCAGTGGCGAGATTGAACAAGTATAAAGAATCATCTTTTTGTTGTTTTCCTTAAAGGAATTGATATTCCTTATTGTTGTTTATTTCTTTTAAGATGATGTATAAAGTAATCAGCTATAGGAAATGAGTTTTGTATTCTGTTTTCTTGATGATGTATATCTCGTACATGTTTGATATGGGCTGGTGTTATCCCATTTATTGTGTATGTATGATGATTTGAGTTGAATAGGTATGCATGTATGGAACTAGGAGAGATAGGTGGATCTCTCAGTTGATGTGCATAACTTATATATAAATATGTTATAATTTGGTTTGTTTTATTTTATTTTTATTCACCTGATAAGTGAATAAGGTGTATATTTAGTAAGGTTTTTTAGTAGCGACAGTTGGGTCGTTACAAAGATAGCTACTCTCAAGAAAGCATTGAGCAAATCTTTTGCCATGAAAGATCTGGATGTAGTAAAGAAGATTCTTAGGATGAAGATTATTACAGATCGGTTTAGAAAAATGTTGTGGGTGTCACAAGAAGACTATATTAAGAGAGTTCTTGAAAGGTTCAACATGCATAATGTCATACCTGTGCATGTCCCATTACCTGGCCATCTCAAACTCAATAAGACATAATGTCCAAAGAATAAAAAAGAAAAAGAAGAAATGAGCAAGGTGCCCTATTCTTCTGCAGTGGGTAGCCTTATATATGCTGTGGTTTATACAAGACCAGACATTGCTTATGTTGTAGGAGTTGTGAGTAGATTCCTATCAAACCTAAGAAAGGAATATTAGAACGCTGTGAAATGGATACTAAGGTATCTGAGGGGAACTGCCAAAAATTACTTGTGTTTTGGCAAAGGAAATTTAATGCTTCATGGGTATTTAGATGCAAATATGGTAAGAGATGTGGACTCAAGAAAATCTACATCAAGATATTTGATTACCTTTGCAAGGGGAGCTATATCATGGCAATCGCGACTACAAAAGTGCATTGCTTTAAGCACCACAGAAGCAGAATTCATTGCCATTACTGAAGGTTGTAAGAAAATCCTATGGATGAAGAAGTACCTACAAGAGTTAAGCCAAGAGCAGGAAAGCTATGTTCTTTATTGCAACAGTCAGAGTGCAATTCATCTCAGCAAAAACTTGACTTTTCATGCAAGGTCAAAACACATTGACGTGAGGTACCACTGGATACATGATGTGTTGGAATGTAAACTACTGCAGGTTGAGAAAATACACACCAAGGACAATGGGGCAGATATGATGACAAAAACTTTAACAAAAGAGAAGTTAGAATTTTGCAAAGAAGTTGTAGGCTTAGCATCAACCCCAAATTGATCCAAGGATATTTCCTTTTAGCTAGAGAGGGAGAAAGGTTACACGTCCAGCCAAAAAGAATTCAGTGGTTTGAAAATCTACCACCCACCCAATGTGAAAACATGAAGTAAAAAAAGTTTAATTTTTGTTCCAACCTCCAACCAATTTTACGATGCATTAAATGCTACAAATGCATACCTCCACTATAAATAGATGGAGAGACCATAATGGAGAAAACACAAGCAAAGTGAGAAGCACATCCTCATATGAGAGAAAAATAAAGAGTTCCTTAGAGAGAGTTTCTAAGAGAGAAAAATAGTGAGCCAATTTGTGAGTGTTATCCACAAATTAAAGATACATTATTGTATTCTTATAATCCATTATTGTTATAATGGAAGTTTTAAGAGGCCTACGGGTCTCGTGGTTTTTCCTTGCTCACATTGAGAAGGTTTTCTACGCTAAAATTTTTGGTATTGTTATTTTACATTTCCGCTTAGTGCCTATTTTGAGTTCACAAGAGGAGGAAATTATGCTGACATTTCCCAACATGATTAGCATCAATTTAATACATTCTTTGATTATCAATCAACACAAGTGTATGCTTCATGACTCATGAAGCCATTCTCTAGGTCACATTTGCAGCAGGAATCGAATTTAACGTTCGGTGGTCACATTGTCCTCATAAAATCTGTGCTACATTTGCTTCCATTCTATCTTCTTCTTTCTTTAAACCTTCCAATTAAAAGTATTATTTCTACTCTTAAATCTTTATTTAAAAAATTCTTGTGGGTAGGGAGTGAGGTTTCAAAAAAACTATATACATTGGGTAGCTTGAGAGGTTGTGTGTAATAAAAAGGATGAAGGAGGACTAGAGGTGAATGATTTAAGGGCTTTTAGTTATATAGCTTTGCTTGGAAGGTGAAAGTAGAGAATATTGGTTGAGAGACCTACTCTATGATGTGGAGGAGTGTTGAGAGTATGGGGAAAAAGGGTTTGGGGACGGAGACAGAGCTTTTTTTGGGTCTAGATGGTGAATGGATGTTACATCTATAAGGAACGAGGAGGTGCCTAATAGGAATTGGTGGTTGGAATCATGCCTAAAAAGGTGGGTGATACTGCTTTGTGTAATCAACTTAATAGATTATGCAATGTATCTTCAAAGAAAAATGGTAAAATTGCAAAATAAGGTGAATGAAGAGATGAAGTTTTGAGGTGGTAGTGGAGTTGGAGGATGTTAGAGTACAAGTGTGAATATGAAGTCCTACAGTGGGTAGGAATGGGCAAGTTGAGCAACATATAAGTGACAAAGACTCGTAAACCTAATGATTTAAGGTTTTGGGTTGGATGCAATGTCAAGTTTACTAGTGTGCTTGGTTCGTGACCTATTGATGTATTGATATAGTTTTCTCTAGTGTTTGACCCCCTGTTATTCCCAACAAGTAGTATCAGAGTCAATGGCTCAACTAGGTGACTTGCTTAGGCGAGTAGTAGAATTGACTGTGGATTTATTGTATAGATTTATTGACTGGTACAAGTATCTAGAGCATATTGGCTGTAATGGCTAGGCTCTAAGGCCAATCATTGAATACTTGTTCCATATTGGGTAGAAATGGGCAAGTTGAGCAACATATAAGCGATAAAGACCCATAACCTAATGCCTTATGGTTTTGGGTTAGATGTGGTATCAAGTTCACTTATGTGATCATTGACAATTTCAATGGAAAAATATTAACTTCTATATGTTAGATATTATTTTAACATTACGATTTGTAAGAACACAAGTCTGATCATTGGAAGTGGAAAGCATATTCATGTAATTACTCAGTCAAAACAGCTTATAGACTAATTTTAGGAGCTCAACACAATCAAGAAGTAATTTTTTTCAGAAATTTTGGGTTAAAGAGGTGCCTTTTACATTTAATTACTGTTTTTGCTTCGAGTACCCTAAAAATGCAATTTGATCAAGAGAGGTATAATTCCAACTAGTGATGGATCAGCGGAGCTGTTGTGTGAAGATAGAAACAAGGAATAGAAATAGTAACCAAGAATAAAGAAGAGTGGAAGGAGAAAGAAGACAGAAGTCTAATTGTATTCTTTTCCAAACTTCCCACCCTTACAATTTGAATCTGCAGTGTATATATTGACTTGAAACTAACTATTAACCGTTGTTATAACTAACTAACTACTTTACCTATTATTCTTCTCACATAACCTATACATCAACATACCTCATGCATGACCCATACATATTAGGAGCAGAGCTGGAAGACTAAAGGCATATTTTTATACATTGTGGGGAATCTCAAGCTTTTTAACGATTTATACATAAAATCACTACAAAAACTTTTTGATGATGATAAACCACCACAAAAACTATATAGGAATTAAAACTTACTATTTTTATTTGTATAGGAACTAAAACTTAAAATGAAAACAACTATAAGGACCAAATGAATAGTTTAACCTTATTTATATTATTATATGAATATTGTGTGCATACATTTTGTTTATTATGCGTTGTCATATGTCTTATTATTTAAATTTGCCATTTGTGATTAAGTAAATATTTCAAAAAATAAGTATTTTACTCTACAAATGTTATAAGAATCATAGAAGTATACATATAGTCAAGCTAATAACTTGTACCTTGGGCAACCTTAATTTTTTTTCAAAATAAGATTTATTTTTCCCCTTTTAAACTAACTAAGGCCTCGTTTGGGGTGGTTGTAAGTTTTTGATTTTTGCGTTTCAAACTTAAATTTGAAAACAAAACATGTTTGGATAAAAATTGGTTGAAATGATTTTTAAATGAATTTCAAAATCATTTTAACTTAGTTTTGGAAACATACAAAAAGGTTTTCTAGTTATAGTATTAAGTTTTTAGAAGTTGCCTTCATCCCTTTTGATACCTTCCTCCTCCCATTTCAATCCCTGCCCAATCTTCTTTGCTTCCTAATTAGTCTTCACTAAAGGAGGCAAAATGGGTTGGGTAGAACCCATTTGATGAAATGTAGACTTGAGCTTTAAATTTAAAACACGAATTAAATTTAGGTCTTTTTAGTGAGCTTAGCTTGCAAAAGCTCGTTCAAAACTGATTTTAATTGGGTTTGGACCTCATTTTACAAGTCCAAATTGAACTTGGGCTTTTTGGCTCAACTAACTATAGTGCGTGACCCCCATTGAAACCACGACTAGCTTGATTTAAACCCCGCTCGATAAAATGTAGTACTTAGGATTTAAATTTTAGACACAACTTAAATTAGAGCTTTTTTTCAAAGGAAGATTATAAGATTGATAACAAATTTTTAAAACTAGAAATAAAAAAAAAAAAAAAAACTGAAACTATAAACTAAAAACTGAAAACTGGTTAATATTTAAAATTTTGAAAACTTAAAACTAAAAATCAGCCTAAATGGTTAATCCTTTTTTTTTCAAATTCTTTTCTACTGTTTCACAAAACGATTTACAATGTTGATATGTGGTTTTACACTACCTTTACGTGTATGAATCGTAAGGTTTTACATATAGTCACATATCTCAAGTCTTATGAGAACAAGAATTATCATATTTTTAAAATTTTTCTTCCCTCGAAATGAATTCACGCAACACTCTATGACATCGATGTACAGTTTATACAACCTTCACATGTTATATGAATCATAAGGGCTTACGTATAATCTCACTATCTTAAGACCCCTGCAATGTGAATTTATTTTGAAAAATAAAACTACCTTTTCCCCTTTTCTAATAATAAGGAAAATAATTTTCCAAATCATTTTTAATCCATGCAATTATATACAATACTAATGTGTAGTTTACATTGCCTTCGAGTGTTGTACATATTGTAAGAGTATAGATATAATCGCATTATTTTATATCTTGTGTAATGTGGATTTTATTAAAACAAAGTACCTCTACTCAAAATTCGTTTCATAATATTCTCAAAAATTAAAAGCCACCAATACACAATCATTTTCTAAAGAACTATGTTTATTTCTATAATCAAATGAATTTATTAATAGAGTACCGAGAGCACTCTTTTCTGGTGTGTACAATGGTGACAACAAGATTTAAACCTAGGACCTTATGCAAATTACACAAATTCCCTTACTAGGCCAACCCTAATGAATACAATATATAGGTACATCAAGATAACATCACTCCCACCAATACATTAGGACAATATACATCCCAACATATTAATGCCCCAATCTAAAAATAAAAAGTGTGTACCTCCTATTTTAAATGAGAACCAAGAACAAGATCTCACCTTGATTAGATCCAATATCTAAATAAAATCAAGTGGCTCATTCTTAAAGATTGCACTATTTTAACCAAACAAACCAAACCATCAAGTGCCAAAAAAATATCCCTACCTTCTTTTCTCTCTCAGCTCTAATCATTCCTTTATGTTATAAATAGTGCAATTCACCCACAGTAGGAAGAGCAAAAACAAAACCAACCTAAGCATACAAAGATTGTCACACCTAAATTATGGTGGGACAAGCAATAAAGAGGTGATTATAGTCTTTTAGGTTCTGGCTGCATTAAAACATATGTGATTGCCTATGGGTCTAATATAACTTTTTTTTTTTCAGTGTATAAAGATGGCAATAATGTTAGAATCTAAAATCTTGTACATACTATCCAAACTTCCCCCACCACTAGAACGACCTTAGTGAGTTGGGTCTAATATAACATGCCTTTTAAATAATGCTACCCAAGTAGACAATCTATCTGGTAATACTACTCTTCATGATAGAGCTAGAACTCTGGAGAGAAAAAGACAAGACCAAAACATATTAAAGATTCTAGTTGAAACTCTAAAAGCTCTATTAGTCCTCATTATACTCATTGTATTGGAGGATATGTAAGATTGAGAATCAAACTGTTAAAACAAAATTATTTTTCATAACTTATTTTTCATTCTAAATATATATTATTCATTTAAATTCTATTACTTTTTTATTTATTTCTTTTAAGGGATAAAATAATTATTTTTAAATTTATCTTAATTTTATACATTTAATTGAAGATAATTATTTAGGATGAACATTGTAGAGTCCTAACAATTTTCCCATGCATAATCTACTCTTGAACTCTAATTTGGTTTAAAAACTATTTTCTTTTTAAGATTTTTTTTAAAAAAAAAAAACTTTGGTGGTGACTCCTTTTTTTTTAGTAATTTTGTTTTTTAGTTTGTCAACCCATCGCAACTCCATATACAACAAATTTAATGTTCTGTGTTTAGAAGTACAATAAAGAAGAAAGAATTGAGAGAAAAATAAATATAAAGGATAGAAGTAATAAAGAAATAGAGTAAAAAAAAATCATTTGACTTGATACAAATAAAAGAATTGGGAGAGCATTTTTTTGTGGGTTCCAGAAAATACATTCCTCCTTCAATTTATTCTTTTAAACAAATAATAAAAATTTAACACCTTTATCCTGTTTTCTTTCTTTTCGTTTCTTTCCTCACTATTTAGAGTCAATCAAACATAATATGAATTCCCATAAAGTCAACACAAATTTAATATGAAAACTCAGACATCCTCGTGATTTCCAATTCTAAATTGGCGGTATCACATATGACTTTGTTTTTAAATTTCTTTTGCTTTATGTGTCCAAGCCATGACTAACCCATCTCTGCAGTCTGGTCATAGACAAGCAACCCGTGCCGGGATTACGGGTTCACACTTATGGCTTGACATCAAATAAATGACATAGTTAGGGTTTAAACTGGAACCCAGGATCGTGGCAACTATATATGTAAAGCCAACGAGAAAATTGTCTTAGGTTTCAAATTATCTAAAGTTTAAAAATTATTTATTATTAATTTGAAATCAAGTGATAATTTTATTATAATATGATATATTATTTATTACTATTTTCATTAATAAGACTACATAATCTTAAAATATGTGTATACATTTTGTTTTAAATTATTTAATGTAAAATTACTATCTATTTAAAAAAACTAATGGTCCGTTTGGGGTGATTGTGAGTTTTTGATTTTTGGTTTCTAAATGTAATTTTAAAAACAAAACAGGTTTGGTTAAAATGGAGCAGAAATGGTTTTTAATTTAAGTTCAAAATATTTTTATATTTATTTTCAAAACCAAGAAAAAAAGATTTGTAAATTTGGTTTTAATTAGTTTTTAAAAAGCAGACTTTCGCTACACCAACTCCACTGGCACCACCAACACTGCCAGCATTGTTGCCACCATTGGCAGCACCTGTGAACACCATCGAGGACATTGCCACCATTACCACCACTAGCAACACTCCTGCCATCACCACTAGACACTATCACCACTACCACTGTCGACACTGCCGCCACGCCACTGCACCACCACCACCTCTTACACTGCCACCACCATCATTACCGTTGCTACCACTACCAGTATCACCATAGTTGTTGGCATCACACAAACACACCTTTAAACTAATTTTAACATGATAGAAAATTTTCAAAATGAATTTATTTCAAAACTAGAAATTAGAAAAAAAAACTAAAACTAATTTTTAAAAATTAAAAACTAGTTGTAGTTTTTGAAATTTTTGATAGTTACAACACAAAACTACCCTAAATGTGTCCTAAGAAAAATAATTTTGCATCTATTTTAAACTTTGCTTCCTTCTCCCCCAAAAAGGGCCATTGACATTAGTATATGTTAGGGACCCCCCCCCACCCCAACGCACACAACAATGAGATTCAAAGGATAGAACACATATAGAATAATACCACATATAAAAATAGCGAAAATCAAAAATTTAACATGGTTTAACATCTTTTGTCTATATTCACGAGAACATCTCAACAAATATTTACTATCTCAAATAAGATTACAAGTTTTCTATACAAACTTGAGAAAATCCTCTCTATTACTAGTTTTTAGAACAAATTTGAGAAAACTCTTCTATTGCAACTTTTCTAGAAAAGCTTGTGAAAACCATCCCAATTACATGTTTTCTGGACAAACTTGAAAAAAATCCTCCAAATTTCATGTTTTTTGGACAAATGTGAAGAAACCTCCCTATTACATGACTCCCCTCACTTAGATGGTTTCATTTATAGCAGTGGTGAATGACTCCATTCATGAATATGACTTAGCTAGACTTTATTTATCTTACCTCTTCACTTACTCTCTCATTATGGTAGTAGTAGAGTTCTTAAGAGTCAAGATACATTTCGTTATCTGTTGGAATGTACCTCTTAAATTTCCACTAACTTACATTAATATTTAGAAATTTGGATTGATTTTTCCAACAATCCCTCTCTCAATTAAAATTTCCAAATTTAATTCTTACCTTTTCAACTGTCATCATCATGAAAGTTCATCACAATTATCTTTACTTTCTTTTCCTCACATATCATGCTTCTGTTGTACAAACTTTGATGTGCTTCCTATCATACCTCTGATCTCAATATTCTTCCATGAGTATTGGATGGAGGCACTTTTTGTACTTGCATTGCCGTTAGCTATGGAACAAACAGATTGACTTCTACATTGTCAAGAAGGCTTTCGACACAAAGATCCCCTCATGGATCTACCATCAACTTTATCTCAATTCAATACTCGTTTGATTGACTACCAACCCTCACCATTAGCTCTGATACTATTGTAGGGAAAAACCCTCTCACAATAATGAGGATCAAAGGATAAAATACACACAAAACAACACCACATATAAAAATAGTGAAAGACACAAATTTAATGTGGTTCGACACCTCTTGCCAATGTCCACAGGAACATCTCAATAAATATTCACTATCTCAAATAAGATTACAAGTTTTCTGGACAAACTTAAAAAATCTTTCCCTTTGCAAGTTTTCTAGACAAATTTGAGAAATTAATCCTCCCAATTATAGGTTTTCCTAAACAATCTTGAAAAAGCTCTCCCCATTACACAACCGCCTACATTAAGGTGATACCTTCTCTCTTCACAAGGACCCTTTATAGTGGTGGTGAATGACTCCATTCATGAATGTGACTTAATGGACTTTAATTGTCCTAACTCTCCACCTATCATCTCATTATGATAGTGGAGCATTTTAAGAGTCAAGATACATTCTACTATCTCTTGGAATGCACCTCTTAATTTTTCACTAACTTACATTATTTTTGGAAATTTGGATTGATTTTTCCTACAATATAAAACTTAAATTTTATGAATAAATGTATCTTGATCTATAAAAAGAATATTTTAACAAAAATGTTAATGATAAGATCATACATTTAATTAAAAGATTTTTTCTTATTGATTATTTTGTATACATATGAGATCAATGTACTTCTTTTGTTGAAAGTTGATTTAAATAATTGTCAGAACGTGAAATCATGTTTGATTTTTTATTTGAATTTTAAAAATTAAAGATTGTGGATGTGACTGAATTGGAAAAAAAAAATACTGTATTAATCATATCTTAAAAATATTTTAAGTTCTAGTAAGTTATAATATTAAAGATCTTGATTTATTTTTTAAAAATGAAAATATTACGAGAAGTGCAAACAAAAGAAATTCATATTCCACTAAAGTCTTAAATTGTATCAAAAAAATATATTCTTTTTCAAATATATGTGATGTTTCTAAAATATTATTGAGTATTGACAATACTAGTAATTGTTGCTATTGCTAAAAGTAGTTTTTAAAAAAGTTAAATTAACTCAAATCTTATTTGAGATTAATTATGTTAAAATAGATTGCATGAATTTGTCATTTCATATATATTGAGAGTGGAATTAAAACTTTAATGAATAATTTTGTAAAATGAGAATTTAACAAATTATATTAAAGAATTTAATTTATACGTATGATCAGTATATAATTTTTTTATACGTGCATCTCATAAGAATTTACTCTATCGCTACATCATCCTATTTATTAGTATGATGTGGTAGCTGAGTGAATTTCTATTAAACGTCTGTGTAAAAAGTTTGACATTAACCGTACATACAAATTAAGCTCTTAAATTAAATTATACTTTAAATATAAATTTGAGAGGCCTTGGCATTTCTAAACAAACACATGCCTGCTTGAAACCGTACATATTTATGCTCATCTGTCATTAAACCAACTACTTTGGCGCTGATATTACGTATATAATACATCTCTTTATGCTTCCCTTATTACAGAGAATTCGCTTTGTGGCTCTTTCATGTTATGATAGAAGTAGACTATACGTGCTATTATGCTAAAATGTGAATCGGGATTCTCTGTAGTCTTTTTTTGTTTAAAAAAAATACAGATGGGACAGCTCTTGCTCAATAGTTGAAGATTGTTAAGTTGTATTTTAATCAAAATTTAATTATAGAATAACATATTTTACATGGTACAGAGTTCAGATTTTTGTAGTTCTTACAAAACTTTAGAAGATTCATTTCCATTAAAATATCAACACGCACCTCAAACGTATTAATTAATTTCCATCCTGTTACTTATGAATGAATATAACAAGGAACATGCCCTAGACCTCTTCGAAACCGAATACCAACCCACTCAGCTCTTCCTTTCTTTTATAGATTAACATTGCATCAATTAAGTATAGATAAGTAGAACTTTTATCTATGTGAACAATGCATTGATGTCATTACGTAACTCCTCAATAAAGAAAGGATTCAAGATCCCGCCGGAAATTAGAGACTAGTCAGACTTAAAACGTGGCTTGGCAATATCTTGTCAATTACTGGATCCTTTTTTTTTTTTTTTAATATTAGCTTTTAATTAGACTTTTTAGTCATACATGTATTAGCACATAGTTTCCTTTCTGAATAGTTGGATTTTGTGTTTCATGTTCATGAATGGAATATTTCTTCGACCAGGCACCAAATTTCAGCATATGACTCATATCAATAATAACAACAATAATAACAAGAGTTTTTTTTTTTTATATATATATAGAAAATATCTACCACTTCATTATTAGTAATTGGCGTCATTTTCTCAGAGAAATTTCGTTGAAAGCTCAAATAAAAGTAATATTGACTCCAAGCATTCGTGACATTATAAATTTCGGTGACTATGACGCAGGTATGGTATATTATTAATTTGGTTTCAGCTTTCAACATACACACTGGGAGATGGCTCGGACCCGTCTTTCTTCTATATTTGTATCTTTTCTTATTCTGCTAATAATCTCTTTCACTTTCTTTGCACAGCTTACTCCAGTTAGTGCAGGTTTGTCTATCTCATTGAAATATGCAAAGATGTACAAAAGCAAGTGTGTATAGAATTGTATAATCACAATCCCTATTCGAGGTTTCACTAGCTTATATTTATTGTTTGCTAGATGAATTAATTAGTTCATGTAGGTGTTTAATATGTAAACGTAAACTTTCTTGAATCTAGAAGCACATATCTTGAACAGTTAACATCTTGTCACTTTAATTTGCAGATCTGAAGATCAGAAAATTGGGTTCCCACCCAAGTCCACCTCCTACACCCAATCGTAGCAAGCCACGACAACCTGGTCAACCTCCAAATACTTTCTAACTTTTCATGTTATTTGATCCTGCAATATTACAATAAATCATATGGGCCTCAAGCTTTGATTCTCATTTGATTTATATAGCTATACTGTATGAGGTTTTATGTATAAGTCGCACTATATGCCTAAGACAGGATTTACTGAAGATGTTATTCCAAGTATATATATATATATATATATTACAATTAAATTCAGAGGAAATTAAAAGGCCTTTTATCGATTATTTTATTCTTACTGGGCTTTTAACAATCATGTACCAAATTAAAGCGAAAAGTATTAGATACGTACCGATAAATTTTAAATTTTACTTCTTATAAGAAAGAACCGCAAAGTGGAGCAGCACTGTAAACCAAAAGAACCACTAAAATCTAAAACAAGTCATTTTTATATAACAAATCTTTTTTTTTTAAAGTACAAGGATTGATCTAATAAGTTATTAATTTTTATTTTGCTCTTATTCTTGTCACACCCTTTGTAAATGTGTGACTTGCATGTACGTTCTTGCGCTTAACTCAGTTTGCATCATAAAAAGAAATTATAATTAAGTAATTCTAATATTTTACAATATAAATTAGTAATATGATTAATTCACTTAATATATATTGTAACATAATTAATGTCAAATAAGATAATTAAATAGTTAAGGAAATGGGGACAAAGAAAGACTGAAGTTTTATGATAAATATTAAGGAAATAAATAAAAAGATACCTTAGCATTAGAGAGCATACAACAAGCTTATTCTAAAAGAGTATGATCTACCACTCCATTGTGGTGTCATCTGTATAGTCAATATCTTACTATGCCTTTATTCTCATAGAGTGCATTTGTTTCATGGATTAAAAGTTGATTTCCAGAAATGTAAATATGGGAATGCAATATATCTATATTTGTTACATGTTTTGAAAAATTATTCTTGAGTATTGTTGATTCCTGAAAAAGTTGTAACTTTTCTTTTTATCATGTTTTTCTACATTTTTATTCAAAGCAGAGAAGTGAGAAAGTGATATTCTTATGGGAATATAAGTAGTTATTTTTTAACACACATGTAACTTCTATTTTTATTTAGGCTTAAATATGATTTTCGTCCCTATATTTTAGCGCTTTTTCATTTTTTGTCCCAATAAATTTATTTTTTTGAAAATCATCCCTGAACTTTAGTGCTTTTTCATTTTTAGTCTCTGTCGTTCAATTCTGTTACAAAAAATGTTAAATTGCAAACGTCATGATGACGTCAACACGTGACACGTCAATAAATGACGTCATCGTGTGACACGTCAGCACAAGCGACACATCATCACTGTCCATAGTAGTAAAAAATGTCACGTCAGCAATAGTGCCACGTCATCGTTATTGTAGAAGGACTAAAAATGAAAAAAAATTACAGGGGCTAAAAATGAAAAAAAAAAAAAAAGAATGTGCAGAGACAAAAAATGAAAAAAATTACACTAAACAGCTCACAATATTATCATAAAACTTGAAAACATACCCTGTCAAAGACCATCTAGTGTCCAAATAGCCAGCATAATCTGAATCAACAAACCTAGTCACTCCAACATTACTACCTTCATGCTTGGAATACAATAAACCAACTTCATATGTTCCTTTCACATATTCGAAGATCCACTTTATGGCTTCCCAATGCAGTTTTTTTGGGTTTCCTATGTACCTGCTGACCAAACTCATGACATATGCCAAATCTGGCTACATACAAATCATCACATACATGAGGCTGCCTACTACATTTGCAATGGAACCTTTTTCATATGAGAAACCTCCTCTTCAGTCTCTGGTGAATCTTGTTGTGAAAGATTAAAGTGCTAAGCCATAGGGGTCAACACTGCCTTCGACTAATCCAAGTTAAACTTCTTCAAAATCTTAACTATATAGCTCTTTTGAGTTATGAATAAGGTTCCCTTGGTTCTATCCCTTAAGATCTACATACCCAGAATCTTACTAGCAGCGCCCATATCTTTCATTTTGAATTCACTCTCAAGCATCACCTTCACCTTTTTAATTTCTTCCTTGCTAATACTACAAGCAACCAAATATCATCTACATAGAGGAGTAAGTAGATAATAGCTTCACACTCAGTTTTCTTCAAGTATAAACAACCATCATACCCACACCTTTTAAAACCATTTTTCAACATAAAGGTATCAAACCGTTGGTACCACTGCCAAGGGTTTGCTTAAAACCTTTTTAACAAGTATACCTTGTCTGTTTCACCATCCTTGATAAAACCCTCTGGCTAAGTCATATGGATCTTTTCTTCAAGCTCACCATGTACGAAAGCTGTCCTTATATCAAGTTATTCCAATTCCATGTTTTCTTGTGCAACCAAGGCCAAAACCATTCTAATTGAAGTGTGTTTCACAACAAGAGAGAACACTCTATTATAGTCAATGCCCTCACACTGTGTGAACCCTCTTGCCACCAATCTTGCTTTGAGTCTAGCCTTTTCCACCCCTGGAATTCCTTCCTTAAGCTTGAATATCCACTTGCAGCTAACAAGCTTCTTGCCTTTAAGTTTGTCAACCAATACCCAAGTACCATTCTTACATAAAGAATTCAATTCATCATTTATGGCTGCAATCCAATTTTGAGATTGTTTATTGTTTACAGCATCATCAAACTTCAAGGCTCATCTCCGCCAAGCTCCTCTGCTACAGTAAGAGCGAAGGCAACCATATCTGCATAACCAAATATGTTTGGTGGCTTAATGGTCCTTTTATTCCTATCTTAGGCCAAAAGATAATCTTGTTGGTCCTGAGTAAGACCTTCAATCTGCTCTCCTTGATCAATTTCAAATTTTGTAATGGTCTCTTAGACTGTTGAATTTTGTAATGGCTCCACCTCTAATTGAACCCTTTCATCATTACCCAATTCATGATGCTTGCTGGCTTGAGCCCTCATTAGAGTATTACATTTCTAATTCTCTAAACACAACATCCCTATTGATCAATACCCTAAGCTGCCCTTTCTCTATGCACCATAATCAAAGGGTACCCAAGAAACGTGCACTTTACAACCCTTGGTTCAAGCTTGCCTTGATTTATATGAGCATAGGCCGCAAACCCAAAAACTCTCAAATTTTCCAAGTTTGGAGGATAACCAGACCATATCTCTTCTAGTGTCTTCAGACCAATAGTAGTGGAAAGGCATCTATTTATCAAATAAGCAACTGTGATTACTGCCTCAACCCATTAATGTTTAGAACAATTAGCATTAGATAACAAGCATCAAACTCTCTCCATGACTGTCTTATTCATCCTTTTAGCAAGCCCATTCTGTTGAGGAGTTCCTCTAGCTGTCTTATGCCTAGCAATCGATCTCATTCTCCTTATGAAACCAATCAAACTCTTTAGAGCAAAATTCCAACCCATTATCAATTCTAAGTCTCTTGATCTTTCTACCAATTTGAATTTCAATTGGAGCCTTCTATTCTTTAAACTTCGCAAAAGACTCATCCTTGCTCTTAAGAATGTAAATCCATACCTTTCACTACTGTAAAAAATACTTTTTAAATCGGTTCAAGAATCGATTTAGATACAGGTGAAATTAAAAAGGTGATTTTAAATCGAATTTTGAACCGCTTTAAAAACAGATTTTTTAAATCAGTTTTCAACATAACTGAGTTAAAAGTCTCCAGATCTATTTCTCTAGCATTGCTCACACGAACCAAGTTGCATAGATCCTCAATCTTGAAAACATTAAGAATCCCAATGCCAGCAACAAAAAGAAGCAAACCCCTCACATCAACCTCAGAGGCATTCGCCACACCACCCTTCATAATGAGCCTCTTCCCTGCGCAATAGCAGCCAAATCTGCTTCCTTCTTTAGTGAAGCCTCCACATCTTCCTTACTCCCAATGCAATTTGGAAAGCAAACAGTGTTAGGGGAAGCAATCAAGGATGTCGAGAACAAATTGTAACACTCCTTTAATTTTAAATATAATTCATATTAATTTAATTATTACTTTAAGTTGATAAAAATGTGAGTAAAATATTTTTCTTTGATAACAGAATTTAGAAATAGAAGTGAAATGATAAAAAACTGCTTATGTATATATATATATATCCAATTGTATATCATGGTTTGAGTAATACATAATAGTCAAAGAGAAAACAAAAGTACATCAAAAGACATATACTACCTTACCTAATATATAAATCAAAAAGATCCTATACAGAGCAGTATTTATCTACCCTATCCCATAAGAAAAATATTATAAACTAGGTCTACAATTTGGAGGAGTATCCTCTGGCTCATCCTCAGTATCATCAGGCATTGCTGTCATCTTCAATAATCACGATTGAACATGCATAACAAAAATAATGGAGTGAGGTAATTTGTTCTAAATCACTTTCACATGTATGGTAGGAATTTAAATACAATTAGTGAAGGGAACCTAGGGTTTATTCTAAGTTATACTACACTACTCTTGACTTGGTATGGATCCATACTTCCCATCAGTGAGTAATATTTCTCAACAAAACTTGGGAAGTAATTGGGAGTATATATACCTCATTAACATCATCACGTAGTACAGTCCTCATTATCAATGAGAAACAAATATCAATTAGGACGTCCATTTATAAAGGTATACTCTCCAACCAATCCCGAATGCTGAGCAGTTGTCGGGGTTATCGAGCTTGGTCAGGTGAATATCCCAGCTCACGGGCACTACCCTAGCTATTAGACTTTCACTACTAGATGCCTACCCTTGAGACCTCCCCAAATGGGTCCTTGCCTTTCATTCCTCAGCGTACCAAACTGTAGCTTCCCTAATAGAGTGTCATGCCACTGCATGTCCCTTGCTTTACATTACTCACTAATCTATTAATTTCTAAAGGTTCACTCTGGTCTCAAAAATTTGAGAGCACCAATATAATTTCTACTAATATCTCTGCCTTATATTACAGAGATTTGATCCATACATATCATTTACATAATTCATAATTCAAATTAAAGCACATAATCAATAATTCAATAAAAATAAAGATATACAAATTAAAATAAAAACTGATAATTAAGGAATAAATCATAGAATGGTCAAAAATTTCATAAAAATATATTTTTTTTAGCTTAGAAAAATAATTAGAATTTTATCATGAATTTTTGGAATTTTTTTGAAATTTAGTACTTTTAAGAAAAATGTGTCAACAAGCACTTATAGAGCACAATTAGAAATACTAAATAAGCTTTAAAATTTATGAAATTTTTACAGATGGTCTATTTGTGTGTTTAGACCTTACCTGAACAATAAAAACTTAAGCTGAAATTTCTACAGTAGTTTTCTAAAAATAAATTCATAAATAGCTCATAAAATAATTTTTGTACCCAATCTCATATTATGAGATTTATAGTTTATTTCTTTTACTAATTTTACTAAACTAATTGAGTATTACTAAAATTTGACAATATAACAATTTAATTATATATTATAACAGCTAAATATTTTATTTAAATTTGGATAGCATAACAACTTAAAAATTGTACTATAGTTGTTTGAATTTGAGTAGTATAACAATTTAATAATTATACTATAGTTGTCTAAAATTGAGCAGCATAACTACTTAATAAGAGTATTTTAATTATCTAAAATTGAGTAGAGTAACATCTTAGCAAATGCATTTTAATTTTTTAAAAGTGAGCAGAGTAACAACTTAGCAAATGCATTTTAATTTTCTAAAATTGAGCAGAGTAACAGGTTGGTATAATTTAATAATTTAAATTTGAGCAAAATAATAACTTAGCAAAAATTAAAGTTTAACATGAAACAATATAACAATAATATTAATAATAAAACTAAAGCCTAAACGGGTTTAGGGAAAACCCTTCCTACCAACATGCAAAGTAATTGAAATTTAAAATCAACCCCACTTCCCCCATTACCTCAAAGAGTTGCTGAAGTTGTTAGTACAAAGTTCCTAGGAAAAGGATTTTTACTAGTTATTGGAAAACTAGTAGAATTTTAGCATAAAATCAAAGTAAAAGGATTTTTTCTAGAGGAAAAGAGCTTCTCTATGGAGACTCACGGCTGAGAAGAGGAATGAGAACTCACTTCAAGTTCATGGCTATTTATAGAAAAAAAGTTGGCTTAGGTGACCATGGGAGTATGTCATCCATGATGTCAAATTTTTAATTTTTATTTTTTTAATTAGGGACACATATTCATATAGGGGATGAATCACCCCTCGCTAGATCTGGTACGTGGGATAGCAGCTGTCCCATAGAATTTTCAGTGCAAATTCTATCTATTATTAGATTAGTCGATACCGATAAAATCGCCTAAACTTGAAAAAAAGAACTTTTAATATCAAAATAATTAATTTAAATATAAATCTAAACAAATGTAATATTTTTCATCAAAAATAATTTCTAAAAATAAATTTTAATTTTTTATTATTTTTTTCGAATTATATATGTATATTTTGTATATTTTAAGCTTAGAAAATTCATATTAAATCCATTTTAATTCAATAAATGCTGAAATTTTTATGAAAATTATAAAATTACATATTTTATCTAGAAATGTACTAAAAATATCATTTTCACTATTTTTGGATGTCAAACCAATACTGAGTTGGTTATTTGACAACTAGGGGTATTTTGGTCATTTTGTACAGGAATTTTAGAAAATTCCCAAAATTATATTTTAATACATATGACATGATTTTAAACTCAAATTGACATTTTAATATCAATTGAATCTTTTTCTCATGCCAGTCCTTAATATTGACAAATAAGGACAAAATCGTCATTTTCTAATTTTTCCGGACTTTAGTTCGGAAAAATTATTAAAAATCACGATTAGATAGTTTTTGATATTCTGAGTTTAACCGTGGGGATCAGAATTTTTAGATTCCTTCCCGATTTTTCAAAATTAAATATAGAATAAATAAATAAATAAAACAATTAATTAAGTAAAAGTGAGGGTGTTACACAAATAGTACTCCAAACCCAGAACCGAAACTTGCTTGGCGAGAATCATCTGGTTCTTTTTATTTTTCTCCCCTTCCACCTTGGCTTCTGGCTTTAGATTTGAATATGATTTACTATCTTGCTAAACGATGACCTACGACAGTGCTTGGAGTGCTTAAAGAGTGCTCGGAGATGTTTGGACTGGAGGGGCAAAAGTGAGCTTCGTAACGGAGACCCCAACGCAAAGGTTAAATAAGTTAAGAGTTTAAAATGGTGATTTTTAACTCGGTTAAGGAGCAACCGATTTAAAATGATCATGTTTTTAACTCGGTTGCTCTTGTAACCGATTTAAAACATGAATAAAACGAGCTAAAATGTTAAAAAATGAGTTAAACGAGCTGAAATGGTGATTTTTTTTAACTTGGTTGAGGAGCAACTAATTTAAAATGATCATGTTTTTAACTCGATTGCTCTAGTAACTGATTTAAAAAGGAATTAAATGAGCTAAAATGTTATGCTCACTTTTTCCATACCACTTACAAAAAGCAGTAGCTTTAGCTGTTCTAAAGGCTTATTCTTTTTTAACAAAGCCAAATCCAGATTTATCATGTGGATTTTGTCTATAACACAGAATTTTGTTTAGGTTTTCAGTTCCGCTAACGAATTTGGATAAACTTACTTTTAAGTGATTTACTTCCTTCTGAAGTTCTAATGCTTCATTAGGAGGTTTTGCTTCTAGAAAATCTTTTGATCTGTCTACCTTTAATTTTTCATTTTCTCTCATAATATCTTCATAATTCTTTTTGAGCAAGTTAAATTCTTTTGTCATTTTTGAAAACTTCTTTTTTAGTTCTTTATAACCTACTGAGAGAGTTGAAGAATTAGAAAGCAGTTTGTTATATGCCTCTTGAAGAGAAGATAAGTCATTGAAATTTACCTCTTCATCTTGTTCATTTTATAAGCTTTCTGCACTTGTCTCAGCCATGAGAAAAAGGTTTGCTTCTTCCTTTCCTTTTCTTCCAAGGAAGATAGATCCATACCTTCCCAAGTTGCCATAAGTCCTTTCCTTTTATTTTTGAAAAAGGTTTTCTTTTTCTTCTTCTGCAGACTTGGATATTCAGCTTTGAAGTGTTCAAGCTTCTTGCATTTGAAGCAAACTGGTGGGTCATTTTCTTTGGGTTCCTTACTAAACTTTTTAGTAAAGTTTTTGGCTCTGGACCCTCCTTTCTTCCCCCACATAGCTTGTATTTTTCTGGATATGAAAGATATTTCATCCTCATCAGAGTTATCTTCTTCGAACGCTTCCTCAGAGGATTCTTCCACATTTAGAGCTTTGGACAATGATCCCTTCACTAGAAACTGGGCGCTTAGAGCAATGGACTTTCCTCTTCTCAGTCATTCATCTTGCTTTAGTTCCAACTCATGAACCTTTAGAGTTCTAAACAGTTCTTCCATGGAAAGAGTTGTTAAGTCCTTGGACGCTCTTAGAGCTGTAACCTGTGGTCTCCATTGTCTAGGCAAACTTCTCAAAATGTTGTTAATATGATCATAATTGTCATAAGTTTTACCTAGAGATCTCAAGTTATTTACAATGGTTTGAAATCTACCAAACATAAGTTCAATTGTTTCATTTTCTTCTATAGTAAATAACTCATATTGCCTTACCAGCAAGCTGAGTTTATATCTTTTTACTTTTGAGGTACCTTCATAAGCAAGAGCTTAAAGCATCCCACATCTTTTTTTGCACTTTTCAGGTTATGCACTTTTTCATACTCTGATTCAGACAAAGCACACATAATAGCATTTTGAGCTTTAGAGTTTAGCATGTACCTTCGTTAATGTGCTTCTATCCACTGACCTCTTAATAGCTCTGTTCCATTTTGGTCGATAGGTAGATAGTTACCTGTCTCCACAACATCCACATATCGATATGACATGCATCGAAAAAGGCTATCATTCTTGTTTCAATAGTCATAATTTTGACCTTTGAAGAGAGGTGGTATGTTAACAGCTTGTCCTTCGTTATCCATGTATACTTAGGATATTTTTACCCCTGCACTGTCAGATGCTCAATCCCAAGAAGCTGAGCTCTAATACCAATTGAAAGAACGCGAAGCACACAAGAAGGGGGTTGAATTGTGTGCTCAAAAAACTTTTTAACCAAATTAAAAATGAGTTAAATAAATTAAGCATGTATATGGATAAGAGAAGAACAAAGACACGGGACATTTTATACTGGTTCACTCAATCTTAAGCTACGTCTAGTCCCTTCGTCTTGAAGGTGTTCAACTAACAAGCCTTTGATTACAACTAAGTATTGTTCTCCGCCTCTTCAGGCTTTACAACACAATCTATCCAGATCGCTTAATTACCCAATTATTTTTTAATCATTAAGTCTCTCTGGGCTTTCACAACATAAAACAGATGTTTTTACAAAAGAAATAACTCACAATGTGAGGATAAAAAGGTTTAAGAGCAATACAAGAGTTTTTCTACAAAATATTTCAGAGTAGTCCAGAAAATTCAAGGCTTGTCAAAGTTTTTCGTATCATATCTTCTTTTCTAAGCTTATATATATATATATATGTGTGTGTGTGTGTGTGTGTGTGTGTGTGTGTGTGTGTGTGTGTGGCCTTTAAAAAGTAGCCGTTGAGACTTCCAGCTTTAATCTTCAAGAGAGGAATATGTATGTATATATCAAGATTGTAGTAGAGTAAAAAAAAAAACTTTTGTTCTTGCACTAAAATGGAAAGTGTAGTAGTGTGATAGAGAATTACTTTCCTTAACATCCTTTATTCGGTTTGATAGTTTGATATGTTGACTTCCTTTTTTTGCAACGTTATGCTTTTATACAAACATATATTTGTTTTTCATTCAATGCTCAGATATTTGAACGTTAGATCATTCTAAGAGGTAAAAAAATGTTTGTCTCAATGTAGAGTTACACTTAGTCGATGAAAAAATTTTGCTTGGATGATTTTTATGCCAGAGGTTAATGGACGCTTGCTTCAACCTAGTGCTTTGGACGTTAGACGCTTAAAAAGCCTTTTTACAGAAGAACCTTAAAAATTAATAAGTTATTGTTATCTTCAAAACTTAAGGGCTTAAATGCTTCATATGACTTTGGTTCTAACATTCTCCACTTTCACCTTCCAAGCAAAGCTATATAAGTAAAAGCCCTTAAATCCTTTACCTCTACTCCTCCTTATCCTTTTCATTACATACAACCTCCCAAGTGTAACACCCTAAGGGGTATTACCATAACTAAGTTTAGATTTTTAAGAACAAAAAAAGACTTAAAATCATAGAAACAACATGTAGATACTATCATAAATATAATTAGATATTATATACGAACAATACAATAAAAAAAATACATATCTATTACAATTCATCTATCACCCAAAGGTGTTGTACAAAATATAAAGAAGAATACAAAAACACAACGTAAACTAGGCTACGACTTCTTGCACGTGTCTCTAAGCTCTATCTGCACATGTTTTAACCTATATCCTGAACAAGAAAAAACTTAAAGGAGTGAGACATAATGTCTCAGTGAGTGCTCTAAGGGTTCTATAGCTAAGTCAGACTCTTTTACTCAGACAACCTTCATCACTTATCTCTCATGACTTTAGCCTCACTAGGTCTCTCATAATTCTCCGTACCTATAGTCGAGTCTACACCTTTCAACAACAATACTTCTTGTTAACTCCTCTCTCATTCTCACAACTGTTTTACAAGCTTACTATCTCATTCTCAACTTAAGAACTCATTCTCATTACTTGTATTTTCTTACCCAAAACCCTCTCTAGTATTTGAACCCTTCGTGTTTAGATTTTACTCTTCTTTCTTTTGATATTCAAAGTTGTCTCTAGGGGTCAAGTCTAAGGCTATAGACATTCTAAAATACTCTTGACACTCCCTTAACACTCGCCTTGATACTCTCATTTTGTTCTCTATTACTAGTCTCATACCTTTCTATTACGTCGTATGGGAATTCACCATTTCTCTATCTCTATCACAACTATTATTATCCAACTATAACCCTCATAACACCATCCTAGGTTCTAGCCTCTCACATATCCATAAGGTAGCAAGACAATCCTAATCACAAGTATACATTTATTTCACATCCTTTGCCTAGTAACTAGACATACACCACATTTTGTTTTATGAAACAGGAACAATAAACATGTATAATATGATCGCATATCCATAACTTTAACATTTCATTACAAGAAACAATTACATTTTCACATGTGTACACACTGAATCAATCGCTCATGAATAAGGTCACACAAACTTCACATAGTTACAACGTAGCACACTTCAACATATCATACTACAATAAGATGCATATGTATGCTACGTTCCTAAACCTACTACTCATGCACATGTGGTACCAACTTAAACTTTTAGGAAAGTAGATTAGGAGTAAATGCACGGCCATAAGAAGCGTCATCGGTACCGATGCTTTGGCTTTCGCACCTTCAACTAGTACGATATCCCTCAGCGATTAGTCAGGGTTACCTAGTTTTGTCAATATACCCTGGCTCCATAGGATCAGCATGGACCATTGGAGTTTTTCCGACCAGATAACCCCCAAGGCTAGGGTTAAACAACCGATCATGGCCTCCACCAGCTAGATTCCTACATACTTTCCTCATTACATAACTCAAATGTTATGATGCATGGTCACATACAATGTTTATAGTTTTTTAGAGGCTTTTATCATGAAACATTGATACAATTTCATAGTCGCACTCAGTTTCTCAAGGTAAATAACAATCACACAATATAAACTCAACAAGGCATAAAGAAAGAAGAAAAAATGAGTTAAAAATTGCAAAAAGGAGTTCACAAGCGCAAACGCTCGACGAGTTTCGTATCCCGCCTAATAGGCAGTATCGTTGCCCAGCCTCGACATAGAGTCCAATTTTCGAAAATAGTCGCCCTAGCAGCTATCTAATCCCGTCGAGTAGATCCAAGGTATGAATTTTGATTTATTTTTCTTATTGTCGTTGGTTTCTAACTGTTCCAAAATAAATAATTAAATTTTTAATCACTTCTTCTACCTTAATATTTGGTCGATCTAATCCACAAATTCTTCACTCACTCACAATCCCCTCAAAACCAATCAAAACCCTAACATAGGCACAAAGAGGGGGGGAAAGATAAATAGATAAACAAGGCACAACATAAAAGGCAAGGAAGGACACGGAGGAAAGCACTCACCTTTAGGGACATGCAAAGTTGAGTTTTAGGGCTTAGGTTCTTCGGTTTCTATTCTCCCTCTTTCTCTTTCTCTTCTTCTTCTTTTTCTCCTCATTCTCTCTACCTTCTTCCTTCTTTTATTTTGTGACGACTAAACCTAACCCTCCTCTATTCCCTTCTTATAACATGTGGGTGGATATGTAGCTTAGTGGACTTTAGTCTCCTATTGGCCCTAGATGCTCTTTTCGGTTCTATGATAACATTCCTACTAATTTCTATTACTAAAGTGTTAATAACAATAATAATAATAATAAAAACAACAACAACAACAACAATAATAATAATAAATATAACAACAACACAACACAACAACAATAATAATAACAATAATAACTGCTACAACAACAACAATAAATATAATAATAATAGCAATAGGAACAATAATAATAATAATAATAATAATAATAAGAGATATAATAATAATATAATAATAACAATAACTCTTAAAGCGTCTTTTATCCAATAACACATGATACTAAGAATTACTTCGTGGTTTCTTTCTAATATTTGAAATTTGGGGTGTTACACCAAGCTACCCCCTGTATATAGTTTTTTTGAATCCTCACTCCCTACCCACAAGAATTTTTTAAATAAAGATTTAAGAGTAGAAATAATACTTTTAATTGGAAGGTTTAAAGAAGGAAGAAAATAGAATGGAAGCAAATGTAGCACAGATTTTAGGAGGACAATATGACCACCGAACGTTAAATTCGATTCCTGCTGCAGCTGTGGCCTAGAGAATGGCTTCATGAATCATGAAGCATACATTTGTGTTGGTTGATAATCAAAGAACGTATTAAATTGATGTTAATCAGAGGTGACAATCTTCAATGGACATGGTGGCCTCAATAAGGATAAGTGGGTTAATATTTTCGTGACTACTTCTAAGTACATTTGGACTTGGAGACGTTTATTTTTAACAAGATTATTTATGCCTAACAGAACCTCTAAGACATATTTTCCACTATATATTGTGGACTAATGACTCAAACGAGAGCTGCAATGGTGTTATCAACATGCATAGACATTCCTTCAATATAATTGTTAGAAATTCTGTTGTGTATATGAGAGTATTTCAAAAGTTCTAAGTCACACAGTGCTTGGTTTTGTTTGTTTTCAAATTTTCATATATTAAAATTTGTTTTAAGCTTACAAACAAGTTAGTAAAGGCATGATACTCGTACGCAAGGCCGGTCCTAACATTTTATGGACCCTAGGCGAAATAATAAATAAGGGCCTCTTATATATAAGTATTCAAAAATGTAAACATATATTACATAAAAAATAGGCACAAATTTAATTAAAAATTATATGTTTTATCACATTAAACAAATAACATAATTTTAACAAATCTTAAAAAGATGTATAACATTTTTCATTCAATTTACTTCTACACTTTCGTCTATCATCGACAAAATATGATCATCTTAAATTAAATTTTACATGAATTTTTGCTCTCTATTAATATACTAACTTTTAGTTTTATCTAGTATTTTAGTCTGTGTATTGTACAAGTTAAAAATTTATTTTTATATAATTATAATTATAATTCATAATAAATAAATATTTTTAAAATTTTAAATTATATTATTATTAAAGTTTATAATAAATAAATATTTTTAAATATATAAATTATATTTATATTTATGATAAATAATTTAAATTGTGACATAGTGTTATTTTTAAATTAAAACAAATAGGTGATGAAGAAAATTAAAAAGATAAATGAACGGTAGTTTGAGATGATTGAAAAAGATATTTTTTGACTAATTGTAGATAATGTGTGTGAAATGCACCTTTCAAGAAAAGAAGAAAATGTGTTGAAAATTTCTAATTGAAAGAGTGAGGGCTATACTATCCAAGTTAGGAATTTTGAAATAATGTGTAGAAGTAGATTCTTTTATAATTTGAGTTTTTGTTTATGTTTTTTATAAAAAAAAAAACAAAAACTTGAAGTTTACACATCCTTATCATATATCTACTACATGTTTGTCACAATGAGCTAGAAATTCATTTAACATGAACTTATGAATATAATATAACATAAAAAAAATTAACAAATAAGATAATAGTACTTTATAATCACATGTCATATTTTATTTAGATAAAAAAAAAAGAAATATGATAAGTGATAGTAATTTCAATTTATTTATAAAAATAACATAAAATAATATAAAAAAATTATCACACAACTATATAACTTTTTTTAATTTTTTGAGCCCCTCCCAGCCATGGACCCTGTGCCATTGTACCTCGGGACTAGGCCCAAGGCCCTCCTCTTGCGTATAACTTTAGTCTTTTGTGGTCCCCATTTTCTTAACTATCTTATTTGATATTATGTTACAATATATATTAAATGAGTTAATCATATTACTTAATTATAATTTTTTTTTATGATACAAAGTGAGTTAATTGCGCAAGAACATTACACCCAAGTCAAACAGAGGGTGTAACAAGAATCATAAGAGGAAAATAAAATTTAGCAACTTTTTAGATCAATCCTTGTACTCTTTTAATAATTTTTTTGTTATATAAAAATGACTTGTATTAGATTATGGAAGTTCTTTCGCTTTAACGTGCTGCTCCACTTTGCGGTTCTTTCTTATAAGAAGAAAAATTCAAAATTTATCAGTACGTATCTAATACTTAACTACGCTTTTGGTAAATGATTGTTAAACGCCCAGTAAAAATAAAATAATCGATAAAAAAAAAAAAACCCTTTTAATTTCCTCTTAATCTAATTGTACAGATATGGTTGGAATAACATCTTCAGTAAATTCTGTCTTAGGCATATAGTGCGATTTACACATAAAACCTAATACAGTAAAGCTATATAAACAAAATGAGAATCAAAGCAAAGCTTGAGGCCCACATGATTTATTGTAATATTTTAATGAGAATCAAAGTTAGGGAACGGGCGGAGGACGATGAGAGGGCGGAGGAAGAGCAGGATGAGAACCAGTTCCATGACTGGGTGGAGGAGGTGGACTTGGATGGGATCCCAATTTTCTGATCTTCAGAACTGCAAATTAAAATGACAAGATGTTGTTAACTGTTCAAGATATATACGTTTCTAGATTCAAAAAAAGTTTACATTTACATACTAAGCACCTACTTGGACTAATTAATTAAATATAAGCTCGTGAAACCTCCAATAGTGATTGTGATTAATTATACAATTCTATACACATGCTATTGGACATCTTTGCATATTTCAGTGAGATAGACAAACCTGCACTAATTGGAGTACGCTGTGCAAAGAAAGTAAAGGTGATTATTAGCAGAATAAGAAAAGGTACAGATATAGAAGAAAGACTGGTCCGAGCCATCTCCCAGTGTATGTTGAAAGCTGAAACCAAATTAATATATATACCAGCCCTGCTTCATAGCCACCAAAATTTATAAATGTCACGAAAGCAATGGAGTCAATGTTACTTATATTTGAGCTTTCAATGAAATTTCCCATAGAAAATGACGCCAATTAATTGATAATGAAGTGATAGGTATCTGCAAGCAAAAAACAAAAATAAAAAACTCTTGTTAATTTGACCTGCTGAATTTTGGTGCCTGATCGAAGAAATATATATTAAATCATGAACCTTTAGAAATTTAACTTTGGAAATGGTCAGTAGTAAATAACAATAATGGAATCGTTCCTGATTTTACCTCCTTTGCAATTACACTTTGTTAATTAATGTTGTAAACTTTTTACTTGAACTTTTTGCCTTCTTTTCATAACATGTTGTTTACCTTGTTTTAAATATTATGAATCGGGCATCTTTAATGCAATATAGGCTTTATAGAAAATAAGAGAAGATGGAGCAATTGGGACAATTAATAATACAATTGATGAGTATGAAGAATTTGAGCCTAAGTAATTGGCTTGCTAATTACACAGCCATGACAAAAATTAAAATCTAATTTAGAAAAAAAAATGACCTAGTAATTGACAAGATATTGCCGGGTCAAGTTTTAAAGTCTGATTAGACTAAAGTTATACAGAGGGATCTTGAATCCCTTCTTCATTGAGTTACGGAATAATATCAATGCACTGTTAGATGAAAATAACTGCCACTGCTTACATAGATAAAAAGTCTTCATACATATACTTAATTTGTGTGATGTGTTAATCCATAAAAGAAAGGAAGAGCTGGTTGAGTATCTGCTAAAAAAACACTCTTGTTAATTTGACCTGAAATATTTAAATTATGAACCTGAAAAATAAAATCCACCTATCAAAAGAGGAAACTACGTGGCAATACGTAATCATATGACTAACATTAAAATATAATATTAAAAAAACGAAAAGAGTCAATAATTGAGAAGCCACATTTTTAGTCTAAGTCTCTGATTCTCGAAGGGATCTTGATTCTTTCTTCATTAACGTGTAAGAGAAAGACATCCCAATGCAGCGTTAGAAGAAAAGAACTGCCCAGTGCGTTCACATAGATAAAATGTGTTAATACTTCACACATATATTTAATTAGTATAATACAGTGTTTATCTTGAAAAAGAACAAGGAAAAGCTGACAACGTATTTGACATTCGGTTTCGAAGAGGTCTGGACATTTTTGTTATTATAACTGCATCCATAAATAACTGAAACAAAATTAACCAACGCATTTGAGGTGCATGTAGATATTTTAGTGGAAAATGGAAATGAGTCTTCTGTAGTTATAATTGTTAGAATTAAAAATACAAAACCTTAACAATGTTCAACTATTGCTGCACCCATGGCGCCTCAAAAAGTAATTTCAAGAGGGTGCCGTGATTTAATTAGAGTGGAAGGTGTAAGAAAGATGGATAAGGGGTTTATCCTACCATATCAGTTTCTATATTCAGCTTTCACAGTTGAAATGGGGCAGAGTTAAGGGTTTACAAATGAATTGTGAAGCTGATTTTAAACAGGTCATTTTGGAAATGGACGATCTTCTACTGCGTCTTTGCTTCAAAGTAAGTCCATGAGTTCAAGCAAACTTCTTCCAGAACAAGTCGATGGCTTGATATGGAGTGGACAGTTTCCATAACACACTCTTTGTGAAGGCAATTAATTGTTTGGCAGATTGGTAGCTAAATGGACTATTGCTATCAATAATTTGAAGTTCCTCAATTATGGCTATCATGAAGAATATTTGAAATTCCTCAACCTCGGTTGGTCTGGTTTTTGTTGATTTACCTCACTATTCTAATTAGTTGTTAAGTCCTGCTTTGTTGGGCTCTTAGCCTGCTTCTTTTAACCAAAAACGAAAGAAAAAAAAGTGATTATATACCCCCTCCTCCCATGACACACATAAGGTGTATTTAATTGGTTACTATTTTTTTTATAGGCAAAACATATTTATTAAAATAAGCTAAACTTAAACACAAGTAGTGACAAAGCCTAAAGTCATTTACGTATTTATTATTCTCTCTCTCTTTCTCATCGGCCATAAAAGTAAGTCTCATTATTTAATAGTTTTTACTTCTAATTAAATAAGTATGACTTGAATTTTAATGAAAAATAACACTGAATGTTTCAATATTACTAACTTGACAATTCCATGGTTATAATTGTTTGAATAGATGATGTTACATGTCCCCTAACCTTCAACCTTCCATGGTTATAATTGTTTTGAGGAGTGCTAATATCATATTTTCTGAGGCACTTCTTTTAACACATTATTATTGAGGAATGGAGCTTATTAAATAAAAAAAGAGAGTTACAAAATTGTGTTTTTAAATAAATCTCAATCAATAATAAACAACATGCTCAAAAAAGTGTGTTAAAAAATATATTATTACTATTTCTCTCATTTTTTTTTAATAGCAACGTTAAAATTAAAAGGAAAATATCCATATATTATGGGGATAATACATCAATAGATCCCTGAACTTTTAGGCAATTTTTAATTAGGTCCCTATACTATAAAAACTTGTAATTGAGTCCTTAATTTTTAAATATTTTTTTAATTGGGTGCCTCGAGTTAACTTCCGTTTGATTACTGTTTGCCTCAGGGACCAAATTAAAAAAATTTCAAAAGATTAAGGATTCAATTAAAAAAAATAGTACAGAGATCTAATTAAAAATTATCTAAAAGTTTAGGAACCTACTCAATAGTTTAACTTTTAATTTACTAACATTATGTTAGTCCGGTAACGTCTTGGGTTTGAGCCTTGTGGATAAAAAAAGTAGTTGGAAAAAGATACCTCATTAAAAGTGGTTACCAAATTCTCCTACAGAGATTAGTTATCAACAAAACTAGTAAATACCTCGTACCTATTTTTAATTTTGTGATTTTAGTCCCCCAAATTTAAAAAATATGCAATTTTAGTTCAATCATTAAATGTTCATATGTTGACTGTTAATACCTTAACGTTAACTATGATGTGGCATCAGGCTTAATATGTGGTAAATAGAGTTGTCCTCTTTAGCGGGTCGGGCCGAGCTGGCTCGATTTGTGTTAGGGCCTCTTTTTTTCTGGCCCAACCCAGTCCTATACAAGTCATTGGGCCACTAGGCTAATTTGGCCTGAATTTTTTTCAAACTTGTTATCTATTTTAATTATTGTTTTTTTGCCAAAAATTATATAAAATTAAATTATTGAAATCATATTAAATATTTAAATTAAATTCCACATACTTTCTAGCATAAACGAATATTTTTATTCATATATAATTGACTTAATTACTCAATAGCCTCATTAAAAATATATCTTTCAGCAAATTTTATTTACAAAATGAAGTATTCATGTTAATCTTTTTTTTTACAAACGTGTGTGACCTTTTTTTTAAAAATTTTTTAGGTATATTAATATTTTTTATTTAATACATATATATATATATATATATATATATATATATATATATATACCAGGCCAACCCGAGCCGGGCCAAAATGGCCTGATTTCTTTTGGATTGTATTTTTTTGAGCCCAGCCCAACCTAGCCTTTTTTGTGGGCTAAGCGAGGCAGCCCATCAAGCCGGACCCATTTTGACAGTTCTAGTGGTAGATAATATTTAACAAGTTAATATCATGTCATAATCAACGTTGAAACATTAACAATCAATAGATGAACATTTAATAGTTGGACCAAAATTGAAGATTTTAAAAATTTGGGGGGACTAAAATTGCAGAATTAAAAATAAGGAATCTAAACTTTATAATTTTTAAAAATTGGAAGACTAAAATTGCGAAATTAAAAATAGGAAGATCAAAATCGTGGATTGAGAATTATAGGAGGACAAAAAATGTAATTTAGTCACATAATAATAATGCGACAATATTTGAATATTAAAAGATGATCTCTGTCCCTTTCTATAATTTTTCCTTTTTTCTAAAATAAAGCAAAGACAAAATCAAGATAAAAATAAAAATAAGGTTAAACTATTGAGTAGGTCCCTAAACTTTTAGATAATTTTTAATTAGGTCCCTATACTATTTTTTTTTAAATTGAGTCCTTACCAAGGAATATCCTGTCTAAGTTAACAGAATATTCACAGTAATTTAGCCCTAGGGACCCAATTAAAAAAAATTTACAAGATTAAGGATTCAATTACAAATTTTTATAGTATAGGGACCTAATCAAAAATTGCTTAAAATTTAGGGACTTACTGATGTATTATTCCTATATTTTATACATAACATAAATATTGCATGTATTATATATTTAAATTTATGTAAAATTTAAAAAGTATAAATTAATTATAAGAGTTTAATGATCATGCATGTCAACCAATTGAAATTCATCATTGGTATGACTTTTAAAGTATTTATTATAAAAGTCAACAAACTTACAATAAATGGTGGTTTGTGATTCGATGACAGTGTAAAACTACTTTACATTGTTAGAGCATGACCTGTTTTCTCTAATTATAAAAGTATTTAAATTTTGTTTAAAATTATAAAGATATATGTATATTAATTAATACAGAAATTTAAAAAAAATGGAAGGAAAATTATAAAATAAAGATATGTATGACTAATTCAAAAGACGTTGAGTTTAAAATTTAAAAAGTCAAGAAAGGATGAAATTGTCCAAGCCTGTGGGAACATGAATTGAGAATATTCAAGGAGATTACTATATTTCAGAAAGTTATTCTAGGACAAACACATAATCTAACAATTTATTAGCAAGTGTACAAGTAACGTACATAGCAAAAGTGAAATAAATATCATCCCCCGAATTGTATTTCAAGTACCAACTTGCAGTTGACCAAAAAATAAAGTACCAACTTGCAAAATCGGAACTATTAGACGTATATTTTAATCAAAAGGATTTTTTTAAGCATCAAATACAATATACTATGCAAAATGAAATAAATATTTTCTGGGCTTTTGATTGTAGAAACACGGCAACCGAAATCACAATAACCAGAGAAGCGGTAGAGCAAAGGAGTTAGGGTCCGATTTCACCTAATTTTTCCTCACTATTGTAAACCAATGAATTCAATCTAAGGTCATAGCCCTTAGTCAAAGATCCATTTCTCATGTTAACTATGTTCAGATTCATTGGTATATACCTTAATCCTTTACTCCCAAATTAAGTCAACTAATTCCTTTAATTAACTTATTGGCAATAAGCATTAGAGTAGAAAATCAGTAGCATTAGCATGATATCACAAATAGTTTAACATCTATTCACAACATTAGTTGACAAATTATTGGCAATACCTAGTATTCACATGATATCACATATATTTTAGCATCTATTCATAAATCATTAGCAAAATGTAACTTCAAGATCCAAATCATCACATATAAATTTTCCAATTGCATATAACATCCAATTATATTATATATGGTTGATTAAGTCATGAAATACTAAGTAGAAAAAATCGTTTAACCAAAGACAAGCAACTTGAATTAAAGAATCAAATCTGAATTATAATTTTCAAATTAGAACCCACCATGCCCTGACCAAAGGAATTGAGTTGCACATGATCAAGAGTAGTAAAGAAAACAATAAAAAAACAAACGAAGTCCTTGAGGAATTTGAAGGAGAGACGGAGACTGTTGGATCTTCCAAAACAAGGTCATCCCTTTCATATTACAGAGTAAGGAATTGTAGATCTCAACTTTGCACACCACATGTTGTTATTTTTTTTTCTCTAAAATTTTCAATATCTAAAAGTCATATCAGGTCACAACTATAATGCAAGTCGAATCAGATGTATTGTCATAAGAAAAAACTCAAAATAAGACTTATTTTTTCTATTTGTAAAAAATCCAAAATCACTTTATTTTAAAGTGAATTAAACTCACTTTAACCAATAACTGGTAATTTGCATGTCGTTAAAATCTAACTTTCTGCTATTTAATTATAGTCAGACAAAATTAATGTCAACGCTAAACACCAAGTACTAAGGGTTCAAAATCCCCCAAATGCGTTGGGGCATCAACACTTTGATGATAACCTTTTACTTGGAGTAGATCTTTCCAAGCTGTGTGATGAATGTATTCCAGTAATTAAAGAATTTCAAATTCTTCTTCCAGCCCTCTGACAGTGGTTTTACTGGTTGATTAATTAACATTAGAACATTGTGCTTCCAATGGTCAGAGGATTTACTTCAAACTTCCTTCTTTACTCTCCGTAACCTTTTCAACAAGTCTCCATTTATAAACGATTAAAACAAAATTAAAATGACTTCAGCTCAAAAATAAAGAACAAGATTAGAGATTAGAGATTATCATATGTTCGTCTAGATTATTAAAAAATAAAAAAATTAGAGTATAACAGTATATTATTTAATATTTTACATGGGAATATCATGTAAAGGATTTGTGAGAATAAAATTTGTAGTTATTAGCTGTTGATAAATTCATGGTTCAGATGAGAATTGAGAGAAAAATGTCTAAACCACGAATTCTAACATGATTTTCACTTATCGCTATTTTTAGAAGTTTGTGGTCAACGGAAGAGAGAATTTCTCTCCTAGACTTATAATGCAATAGTATTAGGAGAAGTAATGTCCTGCGTAATTCACTGGATGGCTAATATTATGGATTATTATCTATAAATTTTTCAACTTCTCAATTTTGTAATAACGTCTTCTATAGTGAGATCCTAGAAACCCTCTCAAGAGAAGTTTCATTTTATTATCTTCTTTTTATTTATTGTGAGTGTCCAGAGTGTATCTACCAATAAGAAAATATTGTGAGATATTTAGATGTATTTTAACTATGAAATTTGAGTAATATGTAATCTTTTACGATCTCCCCAATATATCACTAAGTATATGGTATGCGCATATGCACATAAAGTTTAATTTAATTGAATCATATTTGTTATTATACTTTTACTTTATTTGTGCATTTATTATAACAATTATCGTTACTCATATTTCAGGTAAAAGCCATTAGTAAAGCCATGGTTGCATATATACATAATATATATAGAGAGAGAGGAATGCTAGCATCACTTTCTTTAATACTCTCTTTATTATTGACTAGAATTTATTGAAAATTATAAATTTTGGTAAGTTCTACTTTTAAACTGGGAGAGAGACTCACTAAATGGATGTGAGATCTACCAAAATTTGTGATTTTCAATAAATTACAATTAATAATTGAGAGAGTGTTAGAATGAACGTATTGAAAAGAGTGACGCTAGCATTCATTATATATATATATAGACCAACTTGGCTATCATGCATATTCAAAAGACCACAAATCAATGTGCGTTGCTCACTGTATCCGCAAAAATTGGGGTAATCCATAATTTAATAATCAAGAAGACAGGGTACAGAAACAACGAATATTAAAGGAAAGGATAATTATAAGCATACACTCTTTTTCTATTCCATCTCACTTCCATTTTATTTGTCTTTTTATCTTTTTTTTACTTTTCTTATCACATCTATTATTTTTTTCTCTGTTTTTTTTTTTTTTCTATCATGTCTCTCTCTTTCTTCATCCTAATCCACCCCAATATCAAAGGGGTATTTACAATGTTCCTAAATGAAATATAGCATTAGCATCAGCATCAATGACATAATTAAGGCATATATATATATGTGTGTGTGTGTGTGTGTGTGTGTGTGAGGAACAGACAATTCTCCCTAAAGAAATAAAGAAACAAACTTAACTGTTGGTTGTCTAAAATGAAACTATATGGAAAAATATGATCGTTCACTCCATTTTTTTTAATGGATTGGGTGGAGAAAAGAGAGAGATAGGAAGGAAAAAAAAAATAGAGAGAGATAATGATAAATGTAATAACCTAATAGGTAATGTGATGAAAAAGAAAGAAAAGAATAAAAAAAAGGGTAAAAATGAAAAAATAATTATATGGTCTGAGATTATCATAATCCCTATCATTCTCCACATATGACACATAGTCAAGCTTTATTAATTCTTTCTTATAAATTAAAATACTCAATTACATGTCACATGAAGATCTTAGACTATGTAATAATTTCTTGCAAAAATGGAATAGAAGAAAAAGCAAATAGATAAATATAATTACTCGAACTATATGACTCGTACAACTTTTTTCTGAACGACCAAAAATAATAGCATTTCATTACTAACAGCACTAAAATACTCAAGAATTACAAAGATAACCCTGTGATGTGGTATCGTCCCCTGCAATCTTTCCATGTGATTTCATTGGAAGAGAGAGAGAGAGAGAGAGAAGGTGAGAAAATCTCATTGGATAACGGAACTACATGCATAACCATACATGGTTACAAATTTGAAAAAGTCTTCGATATCTTTGATTTTCACGGTGTGTAATCCTCACATGATGGAGCAGTTATTGTCATATGAACCATAAACAGTGGGGTAGGAATAATAGGGAGAAGGACCACAAGGTGGAGGAGGACAGTACGGTGGGTAATAGTAACACACTTTCTGTTCTTCAATTTTGCATTTTTCATCATCTTTTTTCTTCACCTCTTCCACACTCACAAGGGTGACACACCGGAACTTCTTCCTAAGAACCCGACCCAAGCACACCGCATCCACATCTCCAGTCACCACCAATTTGTCTTTACTGTCTCCTTCCAATGCCACTGAGCTCACACCTGCATGCATGCATGCATGTATGTTTCGTAGATCATCACAAACTAACAACAAGAACCATTACTAAATAATGTATGTCGTGTGTATGTGTGTGTTTGTCATGCACCTATTTCTTGAGCAGCAATCTTGAGGGCCTTGCTTCTGCGTTTGTCACTGTCCAGTTGCATCTGAATGACTATTTTTTGCTGCACAAATGGATATTTGATATAATATATTATTCCATGATCTGAGGTACAATTACAAAACCCATAAAGTGAATGGTTCATCGTAAATGTGTAATGCAATTAATAAATTGTATATATATTTGACACGAGATCTCACCTTCATGTTTTGATAACTTGAAACAAATGGCAGCTTTATGTATTATGACTTATGAAAACTTTGTGGTTGAGTGTCTAATTATCTTTGTCACTATATATAGCGATTATAGGGACTCTAGTGTAACCCTTATTTTTCCCCTTATTTCCAAGGCTGATCCGGTGCATCGCTAGAAAGAGAAAAAATAAGAACCTAGTCGTGTGTCAGCTTTGGGTTTAAATATATAATAGAATACATTAGCTGAATTGGTAAACTATGATATGTTGTGTCCTTGAATAGACAATTAATATAATGAAATCTTGTTTTCACCGTATAGAGAAAGGTTTTAGGGAAATCAAGTCTGGCGTGGCTATTTTTAGAGTAACGTGTACCAGTGGGCTGTTGATAAATGAATTTAAGTTTCCAATGGAAAATAGTGAAAAAAAAAATATCAAGCGGGCAATGTCTCTTTTAGAGTAACGTGTACCAGTGGTCTGTTGATGACTGTATTGAAGTTTCCAATGTGTAAAGGTAGAACAAAAAAAGTCAAGTTAATTTTATTTATTACCAGAAGCTCAATAGTCAATATCATTTTTGAAAATTTTTTAATCAATATTCAAAATTCACCAAAATTTAGTAATACGTAGCATTCTACGCTGATTTTGAATTATCAATTTAAGAATATATTAAATATTAACTGAAAACAGCTTATTAATGCATTATTTAATCTACATATCTGGTCAACTAATTAATAAGTAAGTTACTAACAAGTAAATTTATTGGCATAGAGAAGATATATACATGCACACATGCAAAATAATATGCACCTGCCCTCGTGCTCCGGACTATAATCATTTTTTTTTATTTAGCTAACATCTCTAAACCGCGGTATAGGCAAAAACAAATGTAGCCTTTTTAATAGACAATGTTTTTGAACTGTAATAATCTAAGGTGTTATCTATTTAATAAGTAACAATTTTGTCAGGACAACAGTAACATAAAAAAAAAATTGTCTTTGGTGTTAATGCATACAATAACTTTTAGATTGTACTATGACTATGGTTTTTAACTACCGCTTACTTTGAGAATAATTCATTGTTGAGGAGTACATATATATAACTGTTTAATGAATTCAAATCATGATTTTCTAATTTTGGAGACAGTTTTAGTGTGAAGAATAATTAATATTTTATTAGGCAAAGATTTTTGCTATGAGCATTGGGGAGAATTTTCAGCCAAACTAGTTGGTTGCTCAAATTGGTTCAACGAGGTAACCGAGCCACTTGAACTATTGGTATAAGAAGGATCAATTTTATCTCTAGAAACTTTTATTGTTAAATTAAAAGTTTAACATTTAAATTATAGTTATAAAATCTCATGTTAATTTAAAATTATTAAGTACTTCATCAACATACATCAATATTAATGTGATATATACTTGTGAAATATATGAGAACAAGAATCGGTTAATTATATTATCATTCTTGTTCAAGTTTTATATAATAAAAACAATCAAACTATAATTAATATATACATAAACACTATTGATAAAAATACATTCTATATACTTCAATGGTATTAGAATATTAAGGTTTCTTCAATGAAAATCAATTCATTGTCATATATATATAGCGTTAGTGGGTGTGTGAGTGTGTCTACAAATAAAGAAGTTTTATTTTTATTTTTTAGGGTTGCAAATAAAGAAGTTATCTCTTAGCAAAATAGAATTTATATACTTCTATGGTATTAGAATATTTAGTTTTACGTCAATGAAAATTAATTCATTCTCATATATAGTTAGCTTTGGTGGGTGTCTCCTTTTCAAATAAAGAAGTTATCACTTGCCAAAGCATTCCTAACTTTCATTCATACTAGTAATTATGGTTTTGTCAGCAATGTTAATTTATTTGATTTGAATACAATTGCTGTATTATTTTGAATCATAGGTATTTTTAATTTATTTTTTAAAATAATTGTTATTTTTAGATGAAGATGTTAATAATGACAATGATAATCATTTGAGGCCATCTTTTTCAAGGGAGCATCTAGATCCCACTAGAAGAAATGTGTGATTTAGCATTCATTGACGCTAATCTGACACAAATTAACATACAATTTTTTTTTATTTTCTATTTTTGAAACTGAAACTCCTTAGAATTGGTTGAAACCGCTACTAATTTGAAGTTAGCGGCATTGTTGCGTCGATCTAGCCGACATTGTTCAAAATAGTGTCCATCTATCCAACGCTACCTATTAATTAATGACTGGTTGATTTAACCATTTGTAGAGTTGTTGCAAAGTAGCATTAGCCAGCTACAATAGATATAGGGATGTTCAAATACACACCAATAAAAAAAAAAAGGGAAAACCAATCCAAAAAATTGAAAATTGAAGCCAACCAAATTTTTTTGGATTTCATTGGATTGTTTTTAAGTGTAACCGATTGGTTCAATTCGGTTGGTATCTGTACAATCGAATCAATATATTATAACTAAGCACTGCTATTAATATAGAATTATAGACGAATGCTTTTCAATTTCATTTTGCATAATATGACTGTGTTTTCATTATGCATTTTATACTTTTATTTTTTTTAATCTAATTGCCTTGGAGTTAGAGTGTTTGAATTTGGAGTTTTAAGTTGTATAGGCCATAGCTGTTTTTCTTTTTTTTTTTTTCTGGTGCATGACTTGATGTGTCATATGCATAATGAAAGTCCTTCATAACACATTCACACTAGTTGCTTCTTGGTTTATCATTTTTTGTTTTAGTGTTTTTGAATTCATTATAGGGGTTTGCTCAGTTTGTGAATATTAAAGATAGGAAGGGTGCAATGCCATTGCACTTGGCGGCTTGTTAGAGACAGTTGAAATGTGTACATATTCTGTTTTATGTGTTTTTTTTGTTTTGTGGAACGCTATTTTATCCTAGACTTAGAAATTTATAATGTGCTTTACATGATTGGCTATATTAGTTGATTGTGGAAGTGTGATGTTGCATATTGAATCATTATATGATGTTGCATGAATCATTATAATGAGTTTTTTTTTATCTTGTTTGAAATATTATTCTGATTTATTTGAATCGTGCCAATTGGGAAAAGAAAAATGTTGAAAATCAACACTTTTTCTTTCCCAATTTAAGCCTCTATTTTGGGGAGCTTAAGCGCATATATTGAAGCACTAAGAAAACTAATCATTTTCTCTCTTCCCAATAGTGTCAATTAGGAGGACCTCAAGTTGTCTATTCTAGTTGCCACCACCCACCTCCCTAGACAATGTTTGAAGCTTATTCATCCTCAATGTCATTGTCATGTCATCGATCATCATATCCTTCCACTCAAACTACCCACCCAACTCAAATTCTTCGTCCCAATGTGAATCTTTATTCATACTCATCGTTATGGAGTCACCACTTTTGAAAGTTAAATTTGTGTAGGTAAATGACGTGACCGTGGTCACTGAAAATGAAAAAGAGATGAAAATAATCAACCTCCAAAGTAGTGATGATTTTTCATTAATTGTTAGAAAATATAAATTTTTATAAATGTTTAATAAAACAACATGTGCGAGAGCTAATTTAATCTTTATAAGTTGATATATTGCAATAGAGAAAATACTTTTCAAGATGAAAGTGTGTGATTTAATAGGAAAAACAAACCTTAACAACCATATAGCGAGAAGAATCTCTCATGACTCTTATTTCTCGTGAAATGCTTCATCTACAGAGCAATATCTAATGTTTTACCTAAATATTTGAAAAACATTCTAAACATTGTGATCAGTTCTTGCTTTGTTTCTTTTTTTTTTTTTACTAACTCTTTACTTCAATTAGCGACCAGGTGAATACAAAAATATTCCACAGTTTGCAAGCTCTCATTCTAACTGATTGAATCCCAGAATTAATTCAAGAGGCTTTTCGAATAAAGACCTATTGAATTAATTTTGGGATTCAATCAATTAAAATGGGAGCATACAAGTTGTGAAATATTTTTGTATTGACATGGCCTTTTAATTAAAGTAAAAAGTTAGTCCAAGAAAAAAAAATATAACAAGAATCGATTGTAGTGTTTAGAATGTTTTTAAATATTTGGTCAAAATATCAAATATTTTCTTCATAGATGAATCAATTTACAAGGAATTAGAGTCAAGGAAGATTCTTTTTGCTATGTTTATCAAGGTTTGTTTTCTCTATTAGACCACACATTTTCATTTTAAAAAGTGTTTTCTCTATTACAATACATCAAACTACAAAGATAAAATAGTTTCTTACACGTGTTGTTTTAGCAAACATTTATAGAAATTTAGGTTTTCTAATGATCAACAAAAAATCAAAACTTCTCTAGAGGTTGATTATTTTCATCAGTTTTTCATATTTTTTAACCATGACTATGTTGTTTACCCCCACAACTTTAATTTCCAAAAGCAGCAATTCGAGAATGATTAGTGAAGGTTAAGAAATAAGCTGGAAATTAAGAGGATTTAAGTTGGGTGGGTAGTTTAAGTGGTATGGCTTTTAGCGTCGACTAACAAGTAGAAACAACTAATGACGGCTTGAATGTCAAAGCTAGTTGTATCAATTTAGTGCCAGTCATGTGGATGCTACACTTAGCGTCAAGCGTCAGCCACATGACAACGTCAAGAATAATGTCGATTTTTGGCTGAAACAATTTAGCATCGGCCACGAGGCGGATGCAACTGCTTTGCTTCAACTTTGTAACACTTGCCAATAAGTTGACGCTAATTGTTATTTTGTGTCGGCTTTCGGGGTTTAGCAAAAGCTTTTGGCAAATGCTAAATCGTGAATTTCTTGTAATGTCTGAATATGTAAGATGAAGATGATTGACTTCCTAATATTTATTTAAGTTTGGTCTTGGTGTTTTTCTTTCACTTTGTGGTCATTTGTTTGTGAACTAAGTTGATTATTAGATGGTTATATATATTTGTTTGGTAATTGTAGTTCTAACTCCTAATTTCCATTTTTTTAACTATTATATCTAGAGCCTTCGGCTTTTCACAATGGAATATTGAATTATCTCCATAAGTTGTAGTCTTTTTGGCCCGCTATAGGACAAATCCTCAGTTTAGAGCTTAGCTACACTTAAAGTTCATCGCCTCTCCTCATAGATATGTGCTTTGCCAAAATCGAAGTTAGGTCCTCCCTCACAAGCTTGGCATGTGTTACTAACTGAGCCACACTCATTGGGTGTTTCTTCTTTATTATTAATTTTATTGTTTAATATTTATCCTCTATTATTATGTTCGTTTCATACTTTGATTATTATCATATGTCTAGGTGAGAAATATTTTTTAATTTCTTATTTCTTTTTAATTTTATTAAATTCTTCCCTAATTTGTATTACATATAGCTAGGTCAACCTATGTACACTTCACACAACAACCAAATTAGCTTTTCCAACTCATCAAAAGAAATAAATTAATGAACCTTTAGGTGAGTCAAATGAGTAGGACGGTTTGTTAGGTTTTTTCCTTCTCAAGTATCAGCCCAACATTCTTTAAAAAGGAAAAAAGAAAAAATATTTGCCTTTAAATAGAAGGTTTGTATATTCCATTAAAGTGCATACGATAGTTTTCCTTCTTTTGTTTCTTGGAAAAACTTTGCTTGTTTTTATCGTTGATTGTTGCTCTTTGGTGATTTCCACACTTTTTTGGTAGTAAGGTTTCACACCCTTATTTATTGAAGAATTTTTGTTGTACTTATTATTTTCATAATGGAGTTTTTTTTTTTGAATTAGGTCCTATGGTTTTACCTCTCGTGTTAAGAAGGTTTTTCACGTTAAAAATTTGATGCCTTTTATCAATTGTTTATTTATTTGTATATTTGTTTGGATTTTTTTTTGTGGTTGTTTATCATACTCCTCATAGTTTCTCTCTAGCAAGAAAATTTAATTGGCTCACTTAGTGCTTTTATTGTTTTTGTTATTTGTGTCTGCCTTTTCTGACGTAGTTAAATATTGTTATTATCCTAATGCTATTGTTATCCAAATAATATCTTTAGCTAAATTCATAAAAAACTTTAGTTAAATATATGAGTCTTCTTAAAAATACATAAGAATTTAAGAAAAAACAATAGAGAGAAAAGTGGAGACAAACCAATTACAAAAGATTTTATATATTTAGAAGAAATCTTAGTGAAGATACATAATATCTTCATTAACCACTAATCTAGAAAATCGTTGAATTAATGACATTTAAATAGCATTTTCAGGCCGAAGCGTTATCTTAAAAGACACGAAGCTTTTAGATAATGCTTATTTAAGAAAGTATTATCTTGCACCCGTTCTCATATAGCACTTATTTAAATAAGCATTATCTGACTGTGTATGATTTTTTTTTTCAAAAAAAATAATTCAAATAACACTCCCTACACAAAGCGCTATAAAAAATTGCATATAACACTTACTTGAGTAAGCATTATCTAGTGATTCATTAAAAAGTATATACAAAAATTTGACTCCCTCACAACTCTCTCACATTGTTGTTATCTTGCCTCCAAGACCTCTTTCACTACCAGCCAACTCATTCAAGATCCACTCCTCCACCACATCTACCAAATCCTCTCCTTTGTAATGACTCCTCCATTGCGCTTTTTGCCCTCTCCTTCTCGGAGTGCCTCATCCTTTGCCATGGTGCCCCTCGCCGCAACATTCTCCACATTCATTGCCATCTTCCAAATTTGGGTACTTCTTTATGAAATATCATGGGTTAGGCATGAATGTTTCGTGGTCTAATAAGATTTCAACAGGAGATTTCAACTTGGGTGAAGGAGACTTTTAGTTGGCCTTTGTACATGAAGCGTGGGCCAAGATGATGTGTTGCATTTCATATCACATTTGCATAAGTACTTTATGTAGATTTGCACGCATTTTCTACTATTTTAAGCTTGATTCTATTATTTTTTTTGTACTTTTTTCTATTTAGGACATTTTATTGTGTTAGTTGTGTTTTTGTTTCAAGAATAAGCACTTTTAGAATGGTAGGGCATAGAGCCTAGAAGCTAGCAAGGATTGGAGTATGCAGAGCTAGGAAAAATGATGAAAAGAGGATATTTCAACACCCTAGAGCCAAAAAGATCACAACCTGCCGATGAAGGGTCTCATGGCCGTGATTTGGACAAAGTTGTCGAGCACAATTTTCATGTGAGACGCTCATGGCCAGCCTGTGAGCAATCTCATGGTCGCAAATGTGTGTCAGAGTCATGCTTTTGTGTTTTGCTATTTATTATGTAATTAGACCTAAACCTCTAATTGCCAAGAAGTATAAATAAGATTTTTATATTATGTTTTAGGGTTGCAAAGTTTATAGAACGAAACGACTTAGAATCAGAGACAATAACAAAATCTTCTCTCCATTCTTACCACGTTTTAATGTTTTTTGATTTCTTTTAAGGTTATATTCATGTTTATGTGTAAGTAGTTTCATTTCAGAACAACCACTAACAAAGAAGGCTTAGGTTTGAATCCTTATCATTATCATTGAAGAAGCAAGAAGAAGAATTATTCTTGCCCCCAAGAAGTATTAATTGAGTTTTGATGATTTATCCTTTCGATGTGTTCAAAGTTGTATTGTGTGTTTATATGTGTATGTGTGGTTGTATGTCATGCATGATTGATCTTTATCCTTGATGATTTGATGGTGATGAGCTTTAAATTTAAGACTTAATGGATTAACAAGTGATAATATGATTTTATAAGTCTAAAATTGAGTTCAAGAAGAAATAAATGGTTAAAATATGGTTTAATTTGATAAGAGGTGATAGCTATGTGCTAAAGCTTTTGAAGAATTAAATCTTGTGTTTAGAAAAAATTTAATCAGTTAAATTAGTTTCATAATCGATTAATTTCATTAATTCACACATTGGAAAGCTGGAATCAATTTCTTTTACCTAGTTAGGAAATTATGTAATCAGTTATGCTTTACTATTGTAACTAGTTATGCAATTATATAATCAATTACATTTTGCTATAACCAGTTACATAATTATGTAGCCATTTACATTTTTAAAAGTTGATTTCTTTCAAGAATAACTAGTTGCAAAACTATGTAACCATTTATTTTAAGTAAGATGAAATAGAACCTATGTGCAAATAACTTGTTACAAAGGAAAATAATTAGTTATTTCCATTCTAAGTTCTATTTCCAGATTTTTAAGAAGAAAATAACTAATTACAAGACTAAATAACTAGTTATTACAATTTTATCTCTATAAATTGTGAATCTTATAAGATCTTTACACATGGCCTCTAATCTCTAAACTTTTGTAAGAGTTTTTTAAGAGAGAAAACACATTTTTCTTCATCACTACAACAAGTGTTGCATCAAAATCAAGAGCTCACACATGAATCATCATTGTAGATAAAGAGAAGTCATCTTTTGGGTAGATTTGTTTTGTGCTTCATTGTTTTTCATTCATCACGAATTAAGGTGATACCTAACCCTTACTTTCTGTATAGTTTTCATTCCTGAGAAAGGTTTTCTCAAGTTTCTCTTGTGGTAGTGCTCCACAAGAAGTGTTTCAAGTTTTCTTGATAGGTTTTCAAGAAACTTGATCTTAGGTTGTATTTGTGTGTAATTCTTTTGTTTGTGCAGTGTGTTTGCAAACCAATTAAATTACATAGTGATAATCCCAATCGGTTTGATTGGAAACTGGATGTAGATCACAATAGTGGTGATCGAACTAGTGTAAATCTTATGTGTTCTTTTCTTTTCTCTACCCTTCTTCACATATTTTAAATCTTGATCTCTTTATCTTTATCAATTGCATATAAATTCATGAGAATCTTGTTCATGATTGCATAGTAAAATCAAGATATTTGTTCCAACTCTACAAGATTCATATCACCAAATCAAATTGATTCAAAGTTTTTAGAAAATCTAGCTTTTCATCTTTGAAAATGTTTTAGGGGTTCTTGAAAATTTTTATAGATCCAATTCACCCCCTCCCCCTCTTGAATCGAGCCCTTTTATTCAACAATCTTAATGTCCCTCACTCACCTCTTATTATTGTCTTTAAGTCTTTTGTAACTCAAATATTTTAGATAAGACTTAAAGTCTTATAGAGCTGGATAAATTATAGAAAACTTACAATAATTATCTAAGTTGGAGCAATCAAATCTATATAGTTCACTATTTTATTATTTAATTTATATCTTATTGACTGGTCATTAATTGAAATAAATAATTCAGTCTTCGAAAATAAAATTCTTCATGCGTTAGACATTTTCCTCACGTATTTTGTCACATACTGAATTTTTTCTAACTTATGCGTGATACGCGTATTAATAAGGATTACAATAAAAATTAGCTAAGGTTTTATCTCCAATCTCACCACTAACTTTTAATTCAAATAATTATTATCTTAACTCAAATATTTGTTAAAAAATTTAGTACTTAATAAAGTTAATTTTTCCCAATTATTAAATCCATTTGCTAACTTTAAAACTTTATTCTCAATGCATCATTAAGTATTTTAATATAATTCTTTCTCTAAAATTCATAATTAATTTCTTATTATATAATATTAAATTTTCAGTAACCATAATTATTTTGAAATGAAATTACTATTTTCCCCTTAGATTTAATAAATTACTAATTTCCTAATTTAATAAATTACTAATTTCCTAATATTCCTACCATCTTATGCTCAAATAATTAATCCATTTAAACTTAAAGCTTAATTAAACTATTTAATTAAATTTTAATATTCTAAAATTTTTGAAATTACAAAATTTTCCTTCGGTTTTTAATTTTCAATTTCTAGCCATTATACTAATCCAAATTAAAATCTTTTTACTCCAATTGTTTCCTAAAGCTTAATATTTTAACGTAAACGGCTTTTAATCATTTTTAAATGTTTAATCTCTCCATAATTAGGGCGACACGATTTAATATGCCTCTGTTTTAGCTCAACTAAAATTTTTATAAGATTTTAAACCTTAGTCTCCTAGTAGTCTTCATTATCTAGTCATATTAGTGCATTTAATCATTTTTAACCACTTGGATTAAGTCTTATAAGCATTATTACTCCAAATACAGTGGCACGAAATTCTCATAGGATTTGAAAGTGTCATCTTTTTGCCACAAATCTCAAATCAAATGTTCAAGTGACAAGCTTTTGGATCAATAATAAATGTATTTCACCAATCAAGTCATAACTCATCAATATTCAAGCTCAACCAAATCATAAACATTATATATCATCATAAACTCCATAAAACAGTAACATAGACCAATAAATATCAAGGTTCAAATCATGAAAGCAACAAAATTTATCCAAAAAAAAAATAAATCAAAACTTTCGCAAGATTAAGCACTTAAAGGCATAACCCTTGATCTATAATTTATCAAAACACAAAATCAACACAAAACACACAATCTCCCTTTACCTCAAAGAACTTGTGCCTATTCACAGGTCCACCTTCTGCAAACATTCAATAAAAATATTATTACTTACAAAGTTGAGCGATGTGTACTAGTTAACGTAGTTATCATATGTGAACAAACTCAACTAATGACCTATGTCTAGGAAAAAGTAAATTAAAATTCACAAGTTGTATATAGGTGGAATTGACTATACTATATGTGCTCATATTTTCTGTATGGATCTGAAGTCTTCGTTTTATATGAATAGTATAGGTCTTATTTATCTTAAGCAATAGGTGGGACAAATTGTGAGAAATTAAATAATTTAAAGGATATTGTGTACTACTTTTCGATCTGTAGCTGTATAAGACTTTATCCAGATTAGCTAGGGTTGGTGAACGATTGTGAATTTTAATAAACAATTATGCGGAAAAAAAAAATTAAATCCAAAAAAACAACAAAAGATAGTTGGGATTTGCTTCCAAATCCAAGCTTCAACTTTTTGGAAAGAGATATATTACTCTTAAATAAATTTTTATAATATTTAATGATTTTTTATTATATTATTTATTATCTCACATTTTCCCTCTTTCTATCTCTTTTTTAGTTATAAAATTATCTGACATTTTTCCTCTTTTTATCTCTTTTTCAGTTATAAAACTGTTAAAGGAGCAAAATTTCCTTTTTACAATAATATTGTTTTTCTTTACCTCACTTAATCGTAACCATTCATGTTTTTCTCCTGGGGACAGGTGATGAAATAGAGTAACGTGGCCCACTTGTTTGTAGGACTAAGAATTGATAGTTGAATGTGATTCCATGATATGTTTCAAATAACACTATTTGACAGTTGACATGGTTTTATATAACTGGAAATAATAATATGTTTCGTGTCCCAGTGGCTAACGAAGTCTTTGGTGCCTTATAAGAGGGTATACGCACCAACCGCTAAAACCAAAAACGTAATACAAATCACTTGACTTTGAATGAGTTGATTCTGTAAATTTATCTCTTTAATATAGGATTGTTATTATTAATAAAAAATTATTAAATAGTACAATTGTGTTTTGATAAAATGATTTACGAATAAAAAATACAAAATATTTGTTAATTATCAATTACATAATTATTTTTCAACTTTAATTACTTTCTTTTAATTATCTATGACTGCTGTAAAACTTTTGTGCAAAAGATATCATGTTAAAGGTTTGTTTAGGTAAACATTTTAATTAAGTAATATTTGATAAATTTTTATCAATAAGTACTTATATAAATTATTTTTATAATTAAAGATAATTTTTTTTATATAAGCAAATTGTAAGTTATTTTCATAAACTATGTTTTGGAGAGGTTATTAAAAATAACCTGAAAATAACTTATGAATAAGACATAAGTTGTTTTTATAAATTCACCCAAATACTTACGCAACTGTTTCACATGTTATGTTCAAATCAATTACGAATAAGCTATTTCAAAAACACCCTAAATAACATGGTTAATAATTTCATTTATTTTTTTTAGGTCCAAATATTGGAAATTTTATTGCAAACTACTAACAATGTTGAGTACATCAGTAGCAATGATCTGGTCCAATGATAAAGGGACCTCCTCAATTCAATACTTATCTAGAACCATAAAGGCCAATTTGGCTAAACCATGGTATCTACTACCTTTCGTGTGGCTGACGCCAAAACTTGGCCATTATGGTCTCTATAAATGACTCTCAGCCTAGTTCCCACCCCCTTCCTTATGGATGCATCAAAGATCGCCTTTATACATTCCTGCGGCAGTGCCTTCCAAGCCAACTCACTCAGATCACCTAGATTCTGTCCAAATTGAATATGTCCCTAATGTGTCAAATTTTGCACTACTAAAAAATTTGTTTTCTAGAGCAGGATTTTAACTCGGTTTCTACTAAACCGATTTAAAATATAGATGCAGTGATAGTTTTGAAATTTTTTAGAACTTTTTTAACTTGGTTCTATGTAAACCGATTTAAAAACATGGACTTGGTAGCAATTTTGAAATTTTTTACAACTTTTTTAAATCAGTTTTAGGTGAAGCATTTTAAAAACATTGATGCAGGATCAGTTTTGAAATTTTTGACCAATTTTTTAACTCGGTTCTATTTGAACCGATTTAAAAAATTACTTTTTAAATCAGTTATTTTTTCAACCAATTTAAAAAGAGAGGCTCTATAACAAAAGAGCTCTTTGTGTTCAAGAAGCTTTGTAAAAAACAAAAAAGTTCGTTCTGGTCACTACAAGCAAAAGAAGAAGGAAATTGGTTCTCATGCCGGCTCTCGCAACGATGGCAAAGGAGACGGCCAAATTGTGGCCTCTGGTGTCACGAGTGACACACGCGCGCAAGGAGCAGGCTTGTTCTCGCGTCGACTCGAAGAGAGAAAGTGAGAGAGGGAGAGAGCAGAGGGTCGACATGGAGACAACAAGAGTCGCAAATGGCAACTTCGGCAACCCAGGATGGAGAGTGTAACACCCTTACTTTTATTTAATTAATTGTTTTATTTATTTATTTATTCTATATATTTAATTCTGAAAAATTGGGAAGGAATCTAAAACTTCTGATCCCCACGATTAAACTCAGAATAGCAAAAACTATCTAATCATGATTTTCAATAATTTTTCCGAGTTGAAGCCCGAAGAAATTAGAAAATGACGATTTTGTCCTTATTTGTCAATATTAAGGGCTAACATGAGAAAAAGATTCAATTGATATTAAAATGTCAAATTGAGTTTAAAATCATGTCATAGGTATTAAAATATAATTTTGGAAATTTTTTGGGAATTTTCTGAAATTCCTGTATAAAATGACCAAAATACCCCTAATTGTCAGATAACCAACTTAGTATTGGTTTGACATCCAAAAATGATGTTTTTAGTACATTTCTAGGTAAAATGTGTAATTTTAGAATTTTCATAAAAATTTGAGCATTTATTGAATTAAAATGAATTTAATATGAGTTTTCTAAGCTTAAAATATATAATATATATATTTATAATTCGAAAAAAATTAAAATTTATTTTTAGAAATTATTTTTGATGAAAAATATTACATTTGTTTAGATTTATATCTAAATTAATTATTTTGGTATTAAAAGTTCTTTTTTTCAAGTTTAGGCGATTTTATCGGTACCGACTAATTAATTAACAGTCAAAAATTTTACTGGAAGAGCTTTGGGACAGCTGGTATCCCACGTCCAGCTCTAGAAAATAGGCGATTCATCACCTAATTTGGAGATGTGTCCCTATATTACATTTACAAATAAATTAAAATTGGAATTTTTGCATCATAGATGATCTCACATAGGGACACCTAGGTTCATTTTTTTCCTATAAATAGCCATCACTTAGAACTGAAATCTTCATCCCATTCCTCTCTAAGCTGGACTGCCACTTCTCCATAGCCACCTTCCTCCATAATTTTTTTCTTCTTACACCAAAATTCTACTAGTTTTCATTAACTAGTAAAAATCCTCTTCGTAGGAACTCTACACCAACAACTTCACCAACTCTTTGAGGTAATGGGGGGAGTGGGGTTGGTTCTAAATTTCAATCACTTTGCATGTTGGTAGGAAGAGTTTTCCCCTAAACCCATTTAAGCTTTTGTTTTATTATTAATATTATTGTTATATTGTTTGATGTTAAACTTTAATTTTTGCTAAGTTATTATTTTGCTCAAATTCAAATTATTAAATTATACCAAGCTGTTACTCTGCTCAATTTTAGAAAATTAAAATGCACTTGCTAAGCTGTTACTCTGCTCACTTTTAGAAAATTAAAATGCATTTGCTAAGATGTTACTCTGCTCAATTTTAGCTAATTAAAATACTCTTATTAAGTAGTTATGCTGCTCAAATTTAGACAACTATAATATAATTATTAAGTTGTTATACTACTCGAATTCAAACAATTATAGTAGAATTACTAAGCTATTATACTGTCCAAATTTAGAAAAAATACTTTTAGCTATTATAATAAATAATTAAATTATTAAATTAACAAATTTTAGTAATACTCAATTAGTTTAGTAAAAATAGTAAAAGAAATAAACCATAAATCTCATAATATGAAACTAAAGATAGAAATTATTTTATGAGCTATTTATGAATTTATTTTTAGAAAACTACTATAGAAATTTCAGTTTAAGTTCTTATCGTTCAGGTAAGGTCTAGACACACTAATAGACCATCTGTAAAATTTCATAAATTTTAAAGTTTATTTAGTACTTCTAATTGTGCTCTATAAGTGCCTGTGGACACATTTTTCTTAGAAATATTAAATTTCAAAAATTTTTGAAAAAATTCTAAAATTTATAATAAAATTCTAATTATTTTTCTAAGTTTAAAAATTATTTTTATGGAATTTTTTTGACCATTCTATGATTTATTTCTTAATTATCAGTTTTTATTTTAATTTGTATATCTTTATTTTTATTAAATTATTGCTTATGTGCTTTGATTTGAATTATGAATTATATGAATGATATGTATGGATCAAATCTCTGTAATATAAAGTAGAGATATTAGTAAAAATTATACTAGTACTCAAATACTTGAGACCAGAATAAATCTTTAGAAATTAATGGGTTAGTGAGTAATGTAAAGCAAGGGACATGCAGTGGCATGACACCCTGTTAGGGAAGCTACAGTTTGGTACGCTGAAGAATGAAAGGCAGGGACCCATTTGGGAGGTCTCGAGGGTAGGCATCGAGTGGTGAAAGTCCTAATAGCCAGGGTAACGCCCGTGAGCTGGGATATTCACCTGGCCAAGCTCGATAACCTCGACAACTACTCAGCATTCCGGGATTGGTTTGAGAGTATACCTCTATAAATGGACATCCTGACTGATATTTGTTCCTCATTGATGATGAGGACTGTACCATGTGATGATGTTGATAAGGTATATGTACTCCCAGTCACTTCCCAGGTTCTGTTAAGAACTATTACTCACTGATGGGAAGTATAGATCCATACCAAGTCAAGGGTAGTGTAGTATAACTTAGACTAAACCCTAAGTTCCCTTCATTAATTGTATTTAAATTCCTACCATACATGTGAAAGTAATTTAGAACAAATCACCTCACTCCATTATTTTTGTTATGCATGTTGAATCGTGATTATTGAAGATGATAACAATGCCTGATGATGTTGAGGAAGAGCCAGAGGATACTTATCCAGATTTGAAGACCTAGTTTATAATATTTTCTTAAGGGATAGGGTAGATAAATACTGCTCTGTATAGGATCTGTTTTTTTATGTATATATTGGGTTAGGTAGTATATGTCTTTTGATGTACTTTTGTTGTCTCTTTGACTATTATGTATTACTCAAACCATGATGTACAGTTGGATATATATATACATAAGCAGTTTTTATCATTTCACTTCTATTTCTAAATTCTATTATCGAAAAAAAAAATTACTCACATTTTCATCAACTTAAAGTAATAATTAAATTAATATGAATTATATTTAAAATTAAAGGAGTGTTACACAGAGGTGCGGAGGCACGCAATGGGCTTGTGTGGTGGAGTCGTGCATGGTAGTGCCGAGGGTCCGACGGTGGTGGCGACGCATGGTGGACTTACGTGGAGTTTGGGTTCATATGTGCGGAGGTGAGTTTTTGTTCGGTGGTGGTGAGTTTCAACTCTAAGTAGAGTGTTCATTTGTTGAAACATGCATTGTAATTTGTTTTAGAGATCCTTATTCATTACCCTTTTAATTTGCATTTAGGTAAAAAACCATGGGTTATCAATTTTTGTCTGGAATCCTGGGATGTTGGGGATCCTTTGAGCACTTAGGAAGGTCTTCCTTCTACTTACAAATAGTGGATGGGGCGAGAACTTGAATATTAAATTTTTGGAGAAATATATGGGAGCTTTTTTTGCAGCACGCCCTCAACCTTAGGTTACAAATGTCAATGTTGATGACATTCATTCTAGATATTCCCTTGCATTTCAAAAATTTGAGGTTTGTGGGGTGCTTTTAAGACTCTAGAGATGTAGGTTATTGAAGCTTATGTTGGTCACACTGCTGTTTGCCTATGGGACTCCCAAGGGAAGCTTTGGGTTGGAGAGTCAGGACATGAAAATGAAAGAGCATGGTGTATTGTGGTGGAGTCTTGATTTTAACTCGGTTATGTCAAAAATTGAGTTAAAAAGTAGACTTTTTAAATCGGTTCCCCAATGAACAGAGTTAAAAAGTTTTTTTAACTTGGTTCAAAATCCGTTTTAAAATCAACTTGTTTTTTGTATTGCCTTTATCTAAATCGGTTCTTGAACCGATTTAAAAAGCTTTTTTTAACTGATTTAAAAAGTGTTTTTTACAGTAGTGTTGAGAGCTGGCTTTATCAAGAATTTGGAGAACATCTATTCTTTTAGAATTGAACACCAATTGATTTCTACTCCACCAAATGGACCACGCAATGTTAAAAAAAACACATTAATTGTATCGTCATCAGCTTTGTCTAGCATCCATAATATCCAATCTCCAAAATTCATGGTTAATGTAGGACAGACCCTAATCCCCAAATGGGAAGCAAACCAAACTTCCTTTGCATGGGAACATGTAGCCAATACATGTAACATAGTTTCATCCTCCAACCCATAAATAGGACATGTAATGTCAACATTAATATGATGGGCCTGCAAGTTAGTATGAACCGGGAGAATGTTGGAAACTACTCTCCACATCAAATTTGTACATTTAGGTGTTGTCTTGGCACTCCAGATCATTGTCCATAGCGTATCATCCACCGTACTTGATAAAGCTTCATGTGACAAAAATCTCTTATTAGCAATCTGGTAACTGGATTTGACAGTATATACATCATCCGAGGTGAATTTCCATGTGAGCATATTCTTTGTTCTTAAGGAACAAAGTGGGATGGAGAGTATAAGTTGCAGCAAGTACTCAAGGAAAATCTCCATCGGCCTCTTTATGTCCCACTCAAAACTGTCCATCCTTATAAGATCACTAACTATACTGTCATCCTCCACGTCAACACACTTACTAGGAATAATTTTCCCACTAGACAGTTCGAGAATCCAACAATCTTCCTTGATTCCTATTCAATGTTAATCACCCACTTGGCTTTAAAAATGCTTGACCAAGCAAAACTTGGCCTATACCCCATCTGCGCCTCCCTAATTGAAGAATTTGGAAAGTATTTGGCCTTAAAAGCTCTTGCCACCAATGAATCCTCATTAGCCACCAACCTCCACCACTATTTTGCAAGTAGGGCCATATTGAAAGAGTTGACAAAGCGAAACCCCAAACCTCCTTCCTTCTTGTTCTTGGACAATTTTTTCCAATTCATACAATGGATCTTCCTACCATCCAAATCCTCACCTTGTAAAATCTTGCACTTAAGCTTTCTATCTCCCTAAAGATTGAGTTGGGCAACAAGAAACATCCCATCACATATATAGGAATGGATTGAACAACTGATTTGATCAAAACTTCACAACCCGCTTTAGATAAAGCCTTTTCCTTCCAACCTTTCAGCTTCTTCCACACTCTATCCTGGACATACTTGAAGATTTGAGCCTTAGATCTACCAACAATTGTAGGAAGACCCAAGTACTTTTCATGACTTTCCACAGCCTTTACTTTAAGAAGCAAAGTCAGCTCATCAATTCTAGTACTTGGCACATTTCAGATTAGGGAAATTCATATTTGTCCAAGTTTATTTTTTGTCCAGAAGCAACTTCATATGTTTTTAGTAAGGCTGACAAGTACAATCCTTCCTCCCTTGTTGCCCTAGTAAAGACCATACTGTCATCTACAAAGAAAAGATGTGAGATAGTAGGCGCTCTAGGGCTGACTTTAATCGCATGCAAGAATCCATCCAAGACTGCTTTATGCAACATAGCAGATACAGCTTCAGCACATAAAATAAATAGATGTGGAGATAATGGGTCACCTTGTCGAAGCCCTCTATGAGGTTTAAACTCCTCATGTGGGAAGCCATTGACCATAACAGAGAAAGTCACCATAGATACACATCTCATAATTAGTGTGACTCAATGTGGAGGAAAACCCATAGTTTCCAATACCTTCTGAAGAAAACTCCACTCCACTCTATCATATGCCTTTGCCATATCAAGCTTCAACCCATAAAGCCTTGCCTACCTGTGCTTTTGTTTTTCATAAAATGAAAACATTCAAAAGCTATTAAAGCATTGTCAGTATAATCAACCTATTTAGTATAAAAGCACTTTGATTCTCACCAACAATAACAAGAAGGACTATTTTTAACCTATTGGCAATGGTTTTAGTAATAATCTTAAAAAGAACATTACATAGGCTTGGATAGTTAGAGAGCTTTCTTATTATTATGACATGAGTTATATGATGAATTCACAAGTACAATAAATTCGGCAAAAAATTAGAGAGCTTTAGTGTTAGACTTAATTAACTTACATGTATTAATTAATTTTATTATAATAATATTTAGAGAGTTTTTTTTTTTTTTTGAGTGAATTCAGGATAACTTCCAATCGGAAGTCAAGGAATAATCCTTTAAAATTAAAATTATAATAATTTAGAAATTGATTTTTTAAACATTTTAATTAATTCAAACAATGTACTCTATCGCCCTAAAAAAAATGCACGCTATCATTTTGTTTTTAACCGAAATTAAGGAGTGTAAACAGTTGGTAATATCACTAATTATGTGCTATATACGTGGAGTAGTCAGACCGATCCTCACTTTATATGGATATACGAAATGAATCAAATATTCTCTAAAACACGAAATTTTGGTGATAATTAAATAGAAAGCAAATTTAAAATAATTATCATTAACATATTTTTTTAAAATATTTAATTTTAATAAGATAATAATTAAATTATTTCATAAAAAATAAAATTAAAAATAATTCAATTTATGCAAATTTTATTTTCATTTTTGTGTAATTATTTAGTATTTTTCTAATGTATAATTATGTAAATTCTATAATTACTAGTTGTATATGTAAATTATATAGATAATATGTAAAAAAAAAAAAGATTTACACAGATAATAACATTTTTAAATAATTTATTATATCATGTTTTACATGTAATAAATTTTAAAAATTAATTTGATCAAATTATAGGTTTGGATAAGTTTTTTAAAAATGTTTTTATAAATTTTAAATTATAAAATATGTTGTTGTGATTATTAATATTTTTCCTTAGTTTTTAACATTGTAAAATTTTTCACTCTCTACTTTGGATATATTTTCCGATTTTTACTAAAATATTTCTTAAATATTGTGACAATAACATTCTTAAATGATTTGTTAATCAGTTCTTTAATATTTTTAATGAATTAAAAATAAAAAAGTATTTAAAAAGGATAAATTTTAATATATTAAAAAAATTAAAATATGTATTTTCTTAAACAATTTTTATATTAAAATTATAATAAATATACTGAGAACATTCATTAGTATGTTTATGCTTAAATTTAATTCTTTATTACATTTAATAAGAAAACACTTTAAAACTTTATATAAGTGTATTAGGTGAGCTAATCAGGATAGTATGATGATTTTATATCATTAAAACTTACCTCCCAAGTCAATAAAGTTAGATTTTCACCTATTCCCATGGAAACAATATATTTTTTGAGAAACATGGACCAAAACTATTCTTGAGAATCAATGTTTTTTTAAACGTTTTGTTTTTTTAAATTTGCATACCAGATATAGGAAATTGACATATTCCTAAATTTAGATTTCTAGGAAACTAGTAATTTTCTCCTACCAAGCATCCCCTTAAAGTATGTGAATATATGAATTGATTTGGCTTGCATAGACAAATGTTTGTGGAAGGATTGAAAGGGGGTTCATCTTTGTCTCAGTTCGACCTAAAATTTTGACAGGATTATTTAAATTTTTGAGCTTGAATCTGACCTATGTTATCATAATACATCAATATTAACATTATGTATAATTAAATCATAAAATTAATGAAGTATAAAATTGCAATTAAGGTATATTTTATAATGTCTATTAAAAGATATAAATAATATTAATATAATTAGGGTTGGGTACAAAATTGAAACCCGGTTCGAATACAATGTATCTAAACCTGATGAAAGCTAAATGGACGGGTAAAGATGAGTCATCGGATTGAAACACTTCAAAAAATAGTTTCCTTCGAATAGAGATGGACACGTTCGGGGAGATAAAAAAATTTCAATAGTAACCAAACTCAATCGTCTCTAAAATTGATTAAAAAGTATAAAAAATATGAAGCAACCAATAGCCTCATTGGACTCTCTCTCTCTCTCCCTCTACATTTGATTTTGACACCCGTAGCATACCACCCCACTTAACACCTCCATTTCTTCCCAAAATTGGAATTGGAATTGGAATTGTGTGTGTGTGTGCGTTTTGCACTGTTGCTTCTAGGTTTGGGGTAATGTAATAATGGAGAGAGATAAAGTTAAGGAGAGCATTGGCAAAGTTGTGGCAAGTTCATTATGATAAGTTTTGGTTGATGGGTGTGTAACCACATTCAGCAAGTGTACAGATCATAGAAGAAATAAACTGATAAGTACATATATTGTTTTCATAGATATTGATGTAATGCTCAATTTTTGCAATTAATTACTATTAGAACTAATATGATAAGGTGATAGTATTACATCAAAGAGAACATAACAATAAAAGACTAGCTAAATCTAAATATCTACTGTTTAAGGTTTCCAGTTTTTATAGAGAAAAAATAGATTATGAGAATGGTTAGAGTTCGAAGCATTTTATGGTCCTCCTTCTGTAATTTCACCAATCCAATACAAGTTAATCCACAAGGATTGAAGTTAAGATTAGCTAAATTAGGTTAAGTATAACTCGTCGGCGTGTAACTCCTTTAAAATTACCCTAGTGTTCTAATTCCTTAGTTCCACCACTAATCCATGCATTAAGTTATAAAATCCATAAGAACACATGCATCAAGAAATTCTATCCCTAGATTCATCTTAATACAAGGAAAGCAATCTCATTTCTTGCCACATTTACAAGATTCTTCATATAAGCACAAGTTTGAATCATTCCACCAATGGCCAATAAGTAGAAAGCGTGCATTGAGAAAAGAGAAGATCACTCAATCTCATGAATAAAACTTATATTGAATAAAAGATGGTTCAATTATAGAAGATTCTCATATGGTTCATCTATCCCAAACTAAAGGGAATCTAGCAAAACATGATGAAAAATAGAGTAATAGAGAAGAAGATGGAGATAGATGAAGATGACTACATTGAATATTCAAGGATCCTCTCTCAATATTTAAATCTTTAATGGATGGAATGAGATATTACTGTTTTTGTAGATAATGGACGTCCCCTAGCTTTGGGCCTTAATAGCACCTTAAAATTCACACTCAACGTTCTTAGTGCCTACTACTGTGTTTCTATTTTTCCTCACCAACATTAACCTCTAGGGTCAATGCTTTCAATGCTAACCTTGACAAATCAAATTTGGAATTTGCATTTTAAACGCTAGACCAACATTTCCAGCACTGACTAAAAATGTTGCTACGAGGGTGCCAGCGTGGATTTCAACATTTCTTTCCTCTAGAGTGTATCCAACACTGACAAGGCACCTAACTTTCAGCTAAGCAGGGTTTTCTCAACGTTTGTTCATGATTTCAGCGTTAAGCATTAGGACTCCAAAAATAGGGTGAACCTTTCAAACTCTATTGCAGTGTTTGAGTGTTGCATACAACGTTAAAAACATTGATACCAAAATCTTCAAGTTTTTTCCATTTTCTTTGTAAAAATAAAGGGAATTCAATTAAAATTCAATATTTATAGATTTTTAGGTACAAAACAAAATGTATACTAATTTGTATCTATTTTGTCAAGGTTTTAATGATTCTTTGACTTTTTCTTATATTTTTTTCGTCAAAATCGTACACATAAATTCATCAAATATGAATTTATCAAGGTGTTGCAACTAGTTATAAGAGCTACTTAAAATTTGTGGGTGCGTTTTACATCTATAGAGAAAGAGCAGGACTTGCAACTTCTGCCTAGTTCTTACCTTTATTAGGCCTATCATATCAAACCCCAAGTCTAGGTAATTACCATGCTCTCCTTTCTTTATAAATTTATATTCATTCATCTCTTTCTGTCTTGCTTTTAAATATGTATGCAGATCAGCCTGTGCACGGAACGACATATCTGGGTCAAGGTGCTCCAACATCTTCCATCACGGTGCCATCAACTTGTTTATACCAACCGATTAACTTGGAACCGAACCAAATCTGAGACGCCCCTAAACCGAAGTGCCAAACAGTCGTAATCAGTCCATCGAATGAGCATTTTTGGGTTTGAAACCGATTGAACCCATCATGTGCTCACCCATAATCACAATCATGCATGAGTTACGAAATAAAGTATTATTTTTGCTTATTTTAATCTGTTTATATAGAAAATAATACACAAATTAAGAAATATAATTAATATGTTATTTATATTAAAATTATTTTTAATTTTTTAATATAACTTTCACATTTATTTTTCTCATATTTATGATAAATATGTAAAATATTTGAGAATTAAATAAAAATAAAAAGATAATTATAAATATTGTTTTAAATTTTTAAATAGAGAGATAAATAAAAATAATGTAAAATGAACAGATAAAGAGAAATAAAGACGGTAATCTTGTTCTTGTGGAGAAATTATGAAAAGGTATGTCAGTATTTCACTCAGACGGTGACCAATTAGTTTATATGAAAACGACGCCATCAAATTTGATTAATGCCCGAAAACGATAATGGCACCAAAGAGATGAGTTATGATCTTAATGTTCCTTTTAGTTAAGTTTTCTCTTTCCTCTTGCTAATCATGCACAATTGTTTTCTCACCACGTCGACATCATCCGGACACGAATATATATCAAATGTTGCGTTTTAAACCAAGGTCCAAGCAGTTGACGCCAATTGATGATTCCGAAGAAAATTTTCACTAGTGGCGATTTTTAAAGAAGAAAACTAACGTAATGAACAGGTGGGAAGACAAAGATAGTGTACGGTCCAATTAATTTTTGTAAGTTTTATTTAGATTATGATGATGTACGATTGTAGTCTTTTAGTCATTTTTTATTCTAATTTAGTTTCTTAATTTTTAATTATTATAATTAAGTCTTTCTGTCACTTTCTGATTATATATGTGTGTGTATACACTGACAGTATAAATGATTTTTATACAATCATCCAATCACAAATTATCATATATGGTAAGTTAGTTAACATTTACAATACATTTTTTAAAAGTCATACGAACAATGATCTTTGATCGATTGACAATGAAAAAAAGAATTTACACTGATAGTATATAGATTTGAAACTTTATATATAAATGTAAATCTTTATTGTTCGCACAGATAATTAAAAAAATTAATTTAGAATAAAATATGATATTTTGATGGTGAGTTTTGAATAAAATATTATTTAAAAGAGAAAATAAGTTATATACTGACAATATATAACAGTAAACTATCATTCAATCACAAATCATTATATATGATAAGTTTGTTGATTTTTACATTAATTATCTTAAAAGTTATATTAACGATGATTCTGATTTGTTGACAATGTAAAAAATTTTACAATAATAATGCATAATTATTAAACTCTATTTAAAATGATTTAATGAATTCACTTCATGAAAATTTTAAGAACAAAAATGAGATTTTAAGAGTTTAAGTAGATAAAATTAATCAAAAAATTATATTGTAACAATTAATTTTTAAAAAAAAAAAACTACATGACTAACTTTTGTACCAAAAAAGATGGACTAAATTTGAATAAAATATTATTAGAGTAACTGAATCATACATTAACTATAATGCAGAAATTAAAAGTGTAACTAACCTTTTTATTTAATTTTTGAACTTTTGTTCATAAAAATAGCTACTTTAGTTTTAATTTTTTTTCTAAAATAATTTTGTTTATTTTGACATTTCTTAAAGAGAGAGAGTGTGTCCACCCAATAACGTGTGCCATACACCTTCTATTAACACGTGGTAAGTGCAGCGTTCGAGTTGTCTACCATATTTTAATTATTGCTATAAATTTGGATTATATAATATGAATGATGATGATTAAAAGTTAATTAACACTCACATGAATCTGTATCGAGAAACATTTTTCAATTATATATTCTAACAGCTACAAATTCACGCGTTTGCGTATTGTATGTATACGCAATGATGCTTAAGAATTCAATATGTATCCTAGCATCTTGTGCTGAATTAATTTTAATAGTTATATGAAACGTAACAGCCACTTTAAATTTCCTTATATTCATCGATGATACCAATTAGGCCAAGTCAAGTATTTTGGTTTCTCTCTCTCCCCATTTTTTTTTTTTTTTTGTATAATTATTACAATCCGCAAATTCAAATTTAAAAATCTTGTGAATTGTTCCAACTCCACTAGTAGCTCAATTCTTAATTACGAGTCTTTGTAGTCTCTGATTTCAAATTAATTTTGGAAATATACTCAATGCTTATACTTTATTGAGCACAATGTTTGCACACTGGTCCATGTACGTACAGGATAAATCTTTATCACGAAATAGTCAAACCAATTTTATGTGATTAAATTAAACTAATATTATTAAACAATAATTTGCATAAGACCTAAATCATTCAAATTAATATTCTCAAAAGATGTCGATCCACACTTCCGTAACGTTCAAATTTTTGATAAGCCAATTGTTGGAAAGATCTTATTGTTAAAACAATGCTCTCTTACTCTTAGTGATGCCCTGCTCAAAAGACCAAAAAGAAGAAAAAAAAGAAAATTAAAATTAAAATACAATAAAAGCAAAAAAGAAAAAGTCGTAAATATTAACTTTTCTTGTATAGTTAAAATGGATTTCTTTATTAATAATATAAGAAACGGGATACAAACTGAGATCTCACTCAACAATAAGGATTTTGAGAAATTAACTCCGAAAATTTACATGGAACCAAAGAAAATTAACGAAACACAATGTCTTGACCGTGTGTGCGTCGGGGACTTAAAGATTGGACATTACAAATATCTTATTAAATGCAAAATATCTTATTAAACCATGTGGTTGCATAGTGCTAATCTAAGGTTTTAAAAAATGGTAAACGATCGTGATTTTGACTGCAACGTCAAGACTTATTGGGGTGTCTGTGACAGTAACATGACTGTAATTATAGCCACATCAACTGCATTTATCCATAATTTTCCACAATATCAAGGAATGCAGCTAAACCACGATCACAACCACAGTTTAAAACCTTGGTGCTAATCTCTGGTGGATCACATGATGGAGCAATTAGAATCAGGGCATGAATCATAACATACTACTGGGCGAGGGTAAGGGTAATAACAAGGTTGATAGGGTATTACATAGCATTTGGGACAGGTACACCATTTAGGGCATGGGGAAGGAGGCTTACAACCACGGCATTTGGAGCTGCAGCAGTTGGAACATGGCTTACACTGACCCTCGCACTTGGGGCTCTCACATTTAACACAAATGATGACACACTCACCATCACACTTGGAGCTTTGGCACTTTGAGCAGCAAAGAGTGTCACACTTACCACGGCAACTGGAGCTCTGGCACTTGTTACACAAAGCAGCACACAACATCTTTTTAATCTTTTCTTCCTCTTCTTTCTTCTTCTTTTCCGCCTCTTCCTTCTTCTTCTTCTCTTCTTCTACTTTTTTCAAGTCTTCCACACTTAGAATGATCACGGAGCAGAACTTCTTCTTCAGCATGTTGACCACGCAAACCAAGTCCACATTAACGCCGATCACCGCCACACGATCATTGTCATCCCCATCTAGGGCCACCGAAGTTACGCCTGTTGGTTTTGGTCATGACACAACAAAAGCTATAAGATGCATTCAAAGTATATACAATAGGAGTGAAGGGGTTGCACCTAAGGAGTAAAGTATGAGAAATTATTGCATGATCAGTCCATGGCTCCATCTAGTAAAAATTATATATGATCCGAGACTATTATAGTCCCACATAATCCCCGCGTAACACATATCCAACTTTTATGAACTCTTTCTCATAAATTAAAAAAATCGATATAGATATGTATCATATAGATATTAGTTGGGACTACAGACACGTAGTAATTCCAGATCTTGTAATATCTTTTTCACTGCTAGTGGCTCGTAGTTGAGTTTTTCAATTTAAAAGAAAGTATTATTAAAATTCAATTTCATATCATATGGAGATTGGTCAAGATCATGATAATCTTAGGTTATGCAATAATTTCTCTTAAAGTACAATTATAACTTTAACAACTACTGAAATTTTAATGATTTCATAATTTATGTATATTTATGTGTGTATTATATATATATATGTGTGTGTGTGTGTGTGTGTGTGTGTGTGTGTATATGTGTGTGTGTGTGTGTGTGTATATATATATATACATATGTGTGTGTGTGTATATATATATGTGTGTGTGTGTGTGTGTGTGTGTATGGGTCAGGATTTGTTGATACCAGGTTTCAAAGTTAATCAAATTACACCTTCAATAACTTTTTGTAAAATGCAAATTTAACCAATCCAACTGTCGAATTTGATATTCTTATTAATTAGATTAAGTATACAAAATTTCATATAATTCTAAAACTATTTAGTAGTTCATTGCATCATTTTATTTTAACGTACAATATGATATTAAAATATATGTAAATACTCAATGTTAAATAACATATATAGAAAAGTCCAAATTATGTGAAATTTGATATACATGATCATGAAAATAATATCACAAATTCAACAGTTGAATTGGTTAAATTTGTATTCTACAAAAAGTTATTGAATGTGTAATTTGACTAATTTTAATACCTGATGTCAACGGATCCTGGCCCTATATATATATATATATATATATATATATATGTTATCATAATCTGAACTGATATTTTTTTAATTAAAATACTTTATCTTCTCAACTAAACTCTTTTGGATTGGAGGAGCAAAATGTATGCACAGATATGTGGTTTATAACAGTTATGCTATATGGTACGAAAAGTTTAGTATGAGAAATAAAATCTACTAAAATTTATGATTTTCAATAAATTCAAGCTAATAGTTAAAAAAGTGTTAAAGAGTGTTGCTGACATTTCTCTTAGTATAAAACAAAACAATTGCAGCGGATGAAAATATACCCGGAAGTAAATAAAAGTTAAAATCACGGTGTTTCATACTATTGTATGCATATATAGAATTTGTACTAAAATCATTTCCCGGTTCATAAAGCGCAAAAGTGATTGATATGTGACATTCACCTGGTACCTGTGCAGCAATTTTCAGGGCTTTGTTTCTGCATTTGTCGCAGTCCATTTGCAACTTGATAACTATTTTTTGCTGGACGTATTAAACACACACATGTTATGTATAGATTCTTGAGAAATTTTCAGAAAAAGGAAAGGGACAGGGAAAGCAAAACTCAAACCATTGGTTAGCATGTTTAAGCGAACGGATCATACCTTCATGATTGGTTAATTGAAACAAACAGCTACTTTTTGCTCTTGTAATCGGAAACAAACTAAAAACGTGTTCTAGCTTGTGTTTATCTTCGAAGTTGAGCGATGTAGCAGCTACTTGTTTATGCAATATATAGTGGAGTCTAGCCTCGGTCTTCGTTGACTTGAGTGAGGTGGCTGGCTGACAATGACAGATTAGCTAACTGGGTTAGGATTGGCATTTGTGATTTGTCCATTGAAAGTCACGTTCAAACAACGTACGCTAAACATTATTTTCTGTATAATCAATTTGTTTCAATGTCTTCTTCCGTAATCAAGTTTGGTTTGCCGTATCTCGCTAGAACGGTTTTCCCATTCACCGCTGAAATTTATATACATATTTAATTTAAATGTAAATTATTTTATTTTAAATTCACTTTCTAACGAAAATTGCTGTCACAAAATGAAGTCTTTAAATACTCACTTAAATACAGACTTTGTGACGTTAGGTTCAAAGGTTCAACAAATGGTAGGTGCGCGGAAAGAAAAAAGACAATCAAATGTTAAATAAACGAAAATTGCATCAGGTAATATAATTGGTTAAAGTCACATACGTATGTGTAAGTAGTAACTTGAGAATATCCATGAGAAAATTTGACTTGAATTACTTATCCATATTTTTTGTTAGCTTCAGTCTCTTTTTAATTAAAAAATAACATCTTAACGGCCGGAAAAAAGACACTAAGCTGTGGGAGAGCAAAAAATTTGACTCGAATTACCTATCCATATTTTTTGTTAGCTTCGGTGACTCAGATTACTATAGATGGTAACATTTTGCTTTTGAGTATATTTAATATAGTTGTATATTCAAGTCTCAAACAAAAAAATTACTGATTAAATTAGAACAATTTCATACTAGTTGATTAACACACTTGGTAATAGAGATTTCTTATTCTGAAAACTCTTAAAAATTTATCTGTATAACATAAAAAGTTATGATAATTGTTAAAGGGGCATGTGTTAAAAAAGTAATCAAAAGGGAGCATCCTCGTCAACTGCAAATTTCTTTGAAAAGGAAAAACGTAACTTGCGGCTTCAAGCAAAAGAAAAATGAAAACAATATGGTCAAACGGTTCTGTTTATATGAAGAAATAAACTTGTATAATTGAGATTGTTCAAGCGAAGTCAATATATATATCATTGACTCACATCAAAACACATGCATTAATTAAGCAATGAAGCGATTCCAAACTTATCTTGTCTTCTAATTATTTGCACATGAGTAGAAGGAATCTACCTCCCGTTATTGGTGTGATTGATTAACAATGATTAATTGATGGTACTTTCATATTGGTATTTAGTAAATGAGAAAACGGGTCATACATTGACAGTATAAAGTAGTTTTATACTGTCATCCAATCACAAACCACCATTTATTATAAGTTTGTTGACTTTTATAATAAATACTTTAAAAGTCATATTAATGGTGATTTCTAATTAAATGACAATGTAAAACTTTTTACACTATTAGTGCATGACCATTAAACTCTTAGTAAATTACTTTTATATGTTACATAATAAATAAATAATCTTACTTACTTAATGATTTTAAATAAATAACCTTAGTATAAATATTCATCAATAAAAACAAACAGGTCATTACAAAAAAACAAAAACGATGGTGCAACTTATATATTACTCTCAACTTGTTAAATGCAGAACATATTTAGATACATTTATTAAATAAATAAATGAATTTCAGCCGCATATTAGTTTGATTTTGTTAAACAAGTCCACAAATGATATGTAGTAATTAGAATAAAGGAGAAACTTTTTATTAAATTTCCAAAAAACTAGTCCAACACAATAACCAGTTGGGAAAAAAACATTGAGCTTGCAAGTTGCAAGCAACTTATTGCTTGTTTAGTTTTGAGAAAACATCTTCTCGTTTCATTTTCTAGCTGTGTTTTTATAAATAATTACAAAAATACCATTTTATTGTTGTATGATTTTTCTTTAAAAAGATCAATATAAAAGTAAAGAAAATAAAATTGTTGCATTGTTAATTGTTTCCTATATAAATCTTTAAACATAAAAAATAATATGATATCTCTATAATTATTTGTAAAAAAAAAAAAAACATGTGTTCTGAAACGGAATAGACCTTTAATGTCACTGTAATATAATGTATCATTAACTGTATTTTTATAATAATAATAATAATAATAATAATAATAATAATAATATTATTATTATTATTATTATTATTATTATTATAATGTTTGCCTAACCAAAAACTCAACTTTGTCAACACATGGTAAAGACGGTGAGTGGGGCAGAGATTATCTGACTTAGGACATGAACAAGAGGAAATATCACCGAACCACTCAGATCCAATCACACAATAAATTTATTCAGCTCTTACATCATAATATTACAATGATTTATTTTTTTTAACCAAATCACCTAAATGAGTTATCGAATATATATATACTTTCGTCAACAGGAATCCAGTCAATTCACCTTTTGTTTTTATACATATCTTTCTTTAGATCCGCATAATATGATATCAAGTTTTTTTATTATTATTAAAAATCCTATGCAAATGAGTGTATTGATCATTTATTTATTTTTTTAATTTCTCCTTTCGATCTTAATTTTCAAATAATAAAAAATTTAAGAAATGAAAACATTACTTTGCATATATTCCACAAATAAATTAAAACAATTATTTACTTAGAAATAAAATTTTACTATTAAAGTACATGATTCATTTTTTAAATTAATTAGGATTTACTATCATAAATATATTATTAAGTAATTTTGAGGTACCATGAAAGGAAGAATTTCTGTGTAATAAACTCAATGCTAAGAATGTTATAATAGTTAATTTGGAAGCCTTCATACTCAAAAATATATTAAAATTTTGAAAGTAAGAAAGTTGATTGACTATTCAATCCACATCTCGATTCATTAGGAGCAAGTTGGTGTTGACTAACGTCGGCAATTTACGTAAGGTTATAAATATAAATATATTTTTATTGTACCAAACACTAACAACTCTATATATACTAACAGATAAAAGTCCTATCAGGGAAAGAAATAAAAATAAAAGTATTGGTAAAATATTGTGGTTAATTTAGAAACATTTTCTCATATTTTTTAGCAACACTTCTTTAAAACTTATCTTTCTACCTATTATTGACCCATATCTCTCTTCTTTTTTTATTTTTTCATCAGGCCTCACGAATGCGAACATGAAAGTACTGCTCTCTCCAACATAGAAAGTTTCGTCACATCGAGACCCAGCTCCTCTCTTGATATTGTAACCGGGGTAAAGATGTTGATCAAACATTTCTTCCCTAACCAACACCAATCCCTCATGCTGTGCCAACTCCGTGATATTCCACAAATTGAAAGGATGTGTTGTCTTGTGAGTGATATGAATTTCTCCATTGGAAGTAAGCATGTGTTTAGCATTTTTCAGAAACCCACTCACTAATTCCTTGTGAAGCCTGCATTATAATTGGAGTATATTTTTACAAATATAGTGCTAAGGAAAGCTAAAAAAAACTATATAGATTACACATTTTTTGCATAACTTACTGAATTTGGTGTTCATCACGTTCACGGCCCACGAAACCAGCATGTGGAAAATTATAAATTATGCGATCAAATTTCTGGTATTTGAGAAGCGAGTGTTGGATCATTGTACGGACGTTGACTTCATGCGCAATGGTGCAGCCAAGAGCCTCCAGTTCAGTCAAATTCATTGATGCATTTTTATAGGATAGCTCTAAAACCCCTTCAAAATTTGAAGTATTCAAATATTGGAAAAAAATAAAAAAAGTTAGCAAAATGTATTAGCACCATTAGGCAAATGTAAGTCATCCAATTGTTCCCACTAGCAAATTAATGGTTGCAATTAATGATTGCAAACTTGCATCCATAGTATATATATAATGTGTCAATTTCAATAGTTTAAAACATACTTTTAGAATCGAGAGAGGTAGCAACCATGTTCTTGGCTGTGCCAAATGCCCTTGCCAAACAAAGTGAGAATGAGAAATCTCCCTCTCCCACTAGTAAAATCCTATGAGAGCTACAGTAATGCGTCATCCTTTTCTCTTCCATTGAACACTATGCCACAGCTCAAGTATTCACAAGGAAAAAAAAATGTCACAGCTCAAGTGAACCTCCACTTTTACTTGAATGTGAACAAAAGAATCAATGATGAGAATGAATATATAGACAACTATTGGTGTCTGAAGAAATTCCCGACAAAGAGATCTATCTAGCTGACTTCAAGCAAAAATGGAGCTAAACAACCACATGACCAATATAATTAAGACAAATGTATTAATGATATAGCACACGTGATTGATTCCATTGAAATTCAGTGCACACAATCATAGTCATTTTCACACAATCACACACAAAAATGGAATTAAACAACCATATAATGAATATAATTAAGACAATTGTATTAATGATATAGCATGCTTGATTAATTTCGTTGAAACTCAGTGCACACAATCATTTAATTATGTATGTGCGCGCCCTCCTCAGGTAATAAGCTTATATAGTTGATACCAGCACTACAATTTCATTTCTATTGTAAAATTTTTTAAAATTTATTTATTTTCTAATTTTCCATTCAAATAAAAAATTAAATTTCAAAAAAAAAATACTCACTGCACAATGTATGTACAATAACACTTACAATGGAGATGTTACGTAAAGTTATAAATATCTATATAATCACAACTAAAAATTCACTAATTAGATATTGTTTTAGAGATTGACCGAAATTAGTCACCATAATGAGCAATTTAGAGACTGAAAATAGTTAGTCTCTAAATCAATTTCTAATGATTGTTAAAATTTATATTTATTAGAGACCAATTTTTCAGTCTTTCATTGAAATATAATTAGAGATTAATTGTTCAATCTCTATTAACCCATTTTATAGAGTTATTTTTCAGTTTGAAATATGATTAGACACTAATTTTTTGGTTTGTAATTAAAATATAATTAGCAAACGGTTTTTAATCCCTATTAAGCCTTTTAGAAACTGATTTTTCAGTCTCTAATTAAAACAAAGTTAGAGGCTAGTTTTTTAGTCTCTATTTAGAGTGTGTTTCCTAGTTTTTTTTTAGCTTATTTTCTCCTTAAAAAGAAAAATTGGGTCAAACACATTTCATGAAAAGCTCTTAAAAAATAAGGTACTTATTTTTATGACATAAAATTTGAAAAAAATAGCTTATAATTAAATTGGTAAAGAGAGCTTATTCACACAGTTCCCTCTTCGAATCCCAACGCAACCAAAAATACTATCTTTTTTAATTTTTCATTGTTTCACTGGCTTACCCATTAAATAATACTTACATATATTACTTTATTTTAAATTTTGTTTATTTTGCTTTTAAATTATTTATTTTAGAGAATTAAAAAATATTATTTATTTTTCAACTTTTAAATATTCTTTACATAAAAAAAAAGAACATTAATGAAATGAGTAAATAATATAGTTAAATAATTTTTTTATATTTTAAAATATTTATAATTTTTATTCTTTAAATTTAATTTAGATGCCATATTTTTAAAATTTTTAATTTATAGTTAAGTTTTGGAATTCTTAATTACAACAATATATTTATTAAATACATTTTTGATTCTTTATTAAATACATTTTAATATATATTGACATTATTGAATTTTGTTTGAATGAATTATTTTTTATCTTCTAAAAATATTATTGAACAATAGTATAAAAGTTTATAAATATTTTAAATTTTATAATTAATACATAAATTTATTAATTCAAAACTATCTATAATAAAATATTTGTAAACCATCTTTCAAATCATTTTTTGTTAATTAAATTAATTTTTTACATTTTTAAAATTAAAAATCTTAACTCTATTTATTGCATAAAAAAAAATACTAAAGCAAGTAGATAATATAGTTAAATTAAAATTTTATATTTAAAATTTTTTAATGTTTATTTTTTAAATTTAATTTAGATTTCAGATTTTTTTTAATTTTTATTTTATAATTAAGTTTTTTCATTTTTAATTACAACAATATATTTATTAAATAATTTTTGATTATTTTTTAAATACTATTTAACATATATTGACATTAGTAAATTATGTTTCAATAAATTATTTTTTTATCTTCTAAGAATATCATTGAACAATGATACAAACTTTTTTAAATATTTTATCTTTTGTAATTACTATTATATATAATAAAATATTTATAAATCATATTTAAAATTAACTTTTATTAATTAAAATTGTTTTTGACATTTTCAAAATTAAGAAATTTAAATTTATATATTTTAATACTTTTATATATTTTTGTTGTCATTAAAATAAATTTATGATTATATTGTCATCCCATTTTTATTTTGTACATATTTAATTTTTTTGGGTCTTATTTGGATTCCTATAACGATAAGAATATAAATTTTATATTAAAGGTAACTATTACAAAAATAACAAAACATTGCCCATCATATCTTTTAAATTTGTTTCTATTTAATATCAATTTGTTTCCATTTAATTAAATCTTTATTAAATTGTAATTCCCGAGCATATCTTTTAAATTTGTTGGCATTTAATAGCAATTTGTTTCCATTTAAAGTACTTATCCATCTTTAATTTTAATGATATTGCTCTAAATAACGTAATTATAAACAAATCGCTAATTTCAACATAATTATAACCAAATTCTTTAATTATTCTAAATTTGTGCAGTGCTTTATTCAAAATAATAAAAATTATAACGTAATTATAACCAAATCTTTATTTACTCTAAATAATAGTAATAAAAATAATAATAATATAATAACAATAAAAAATGAGTATTTTAATCTATTATTTAAATAATTATAATTATTTAATAGAGCCGTGTGATTATGACATTATTGCTATATAGCATAATTTTCTCTCATTAATATTATTAATAATTGGAAAACATAAATAATAATTATTAAACATAATGTAAATAATTATTTAATTGGACGATGCTTAATAGATTTCTAAATTTAAATTTTAATATTTATTTAATCTATATTATTTCAATATTTATAACTGAAGAATAAATTAATAAAATATGAACATTTGATTCCAATTTATAAACATAATCCAAAAGGACGATAACTTAATGCCCACAATGTTGCATGTGACAGTCAAAATTACAACTAAATAATACTACTCTATTAGAAATTTTTCTAATTGACTAAAACACCAACTAAAAGTAATTCAAAATCATTCAAATTATGCAACTTCAACAATTAACCCTTTTGCAATCCTTTTTGTGTTATAAATTGTTTACAGCTATCACCGAGAGAACATTCTATCCTTTTGCAGATAAATAAATAAGAAGAAGAAGTAAGCTAGAATAAGAAAAGCAAAAATAAACAAAGTGCAAACTTTGAATGAGAAGTAGAAGAGAAACAGAGAAAAAGATTTCAGATGAATTGCAAATAAATAAATAATAAGAAGTAAGAATAATAAAAAAAGAACCTAAAACGTTTTTGTATTTTGGGACAATTAAGGTAATGCAAAAGAATAGAAAAGAGAAAAAGTAATCGATACAAAAAACACCTTTAGTATATATAGGATATATGAAGGTATATGAGTGACTTTTGCGCTTCCAAGAATTAATGTGTGACTACTAACCCGCTTGCACAGCTCCATTTTTTCAATGGTTAATGCATTTAATAACATTTTGAAAGAGTAAATGCAGTAATTGTGAAATAAATTATTAGAATTGCCCTTACTTTGGGCAGGAAAAATTTTCTTTCTTTGACAACAACTTTATAAATATTAATAGATTATTGATTGAAAATTCAAAAGTAAAAGTTAAAAAAAAAAAAAGAGAGAGATTTTAAAATAAACTTTGTAGGAGCAAGGATAGTAGGCTTGAAGAATCAACATTGGAAAAGGACTATTCCATATTGAGGATGTGACTAAGTTGCTTTAGCATCTAGTTAAGTTTTTATGTAATATATATTTATATGATGACAACGAAGTGGTAGTAAAGGTGACCAATGATTTTGGTTCTCAATTTTTTTAATTTTGTCCTTTTATGTAAGTTCTCTGTATACTTTAATTGCTATTATTTTTTAAAATTAGTGTATATGAGTTGATTGATCTCTAATTTATATAGTGAGTTAAATATATAAGAGCACATATTAATATTTTTTATTGATGAAGAATGATATTGATGATTGGAATCATGACAATACTAAATCAACCAAAAGATTAATCAATTGAATTTGTAAGCAATAATTACAATTATTTTTAATTGTACATTTTAATGAATTAAAATAATATTTTTCTTTTAGTGGAAAGATAACATATATATATAGGGTTAGGGTCCGTTGAAATCAGGTGTCAAAGTTAGTCAAATTACACATTCAATAACTTTTTGTAGAATGCAAATTTAATCGATCTAACCATTGAATTTGATGTTCTTATTAATTAGATTAAGTATACAAAATTTCATTTAATTTTAAAATTATTTAGTAGCTCATCACATCACTTTATTTTAACCTACAATATGATATTAAAATATATGTAAATACTCAATGTTAAATAACATATCTAGAAAAGTCTAAATGATGTGAAATTTGATATACATGATCATGAAGATAATATCACATAATTCAACGGTTGGATTGGTTAAATTTACATTCTACAAAAACTTATTAAAGGTATAATTTGACTAATTTTGACACTTGGTGTCAATGGATCCTGATCCATATATGTATATATACATATATATACATATATATGTATATATATTTCTTAATTAGTTGTGCAAAGTGCATTGTAATCAATAAATATATTTTCTTTTATATATATAAATAAACATTGGCATCTAAAATTAATTTATATTAAGATGATTTTGTGCATTAAGTTAAACGTTTAAAATATTTTAAAGAACAAGAGAAAGCAAGAGACCTTTCTGATTGATAAAAAAAAATTAATAGAATGATTTAATAATATTATAGGTATGTAAGTATTTATAAAGAAGTGATAAATTTGAATTAATTTTGTTTATCAATTATTTATTATGTATTACATGACTGATAATAGTATTAATAATATAGGTATACTTTAAAATAGTTAAGGTCTTTTAATTGTTATAAATTACTATTTTTCTCATTAAATATGAAAGAAATGTTAGTGGTAATGATGATGATACTTCATTTATATCATTAGATTAGACTAATGAATGCCTAGGAGAGCATATAAAGAAATCAAAAATTAAAACATATCCAATAAAAAAAAACATAATATTTAGTATATTAGAAACTTTAAAGACTATTTTCATTCAATATTTCCTATTCTTAAATCCTTAACAATTTGTTTCTTCTATTTTAAAATTATTGTCGTTTAAACTATTTTATTTTAAAATATCATAAAAAGATTTATTACTTTTTTCTAACTTTATCCTTCTTTCTATACTTTTTTTTTTTTAAATTTATGTTTTGATAGTTATAAAAATAGTTTATTTTATTAGATAAAATATTAAGAATTTCTAGTCCAAATTCATAAAATAATTTAGTCTTAAAATATTTTTTTAATTTTAGGAGAATTATTGATTTTTTAATCCTTATACATCATTTTAAAATAATAATTATTTCATAATAGAAGAAAAAAATTATTTAACAATATCATTGATGTGATCAATTTTAATGAAATATAAATAATTTTATGTTGTAAACTTAAAGTTTAATTAATTGAATGTCGTAAAGTGAATTAGTAGCCTCTCTCTTAAGTTAATTTAATCCATCAAGTTATAAAATGTACATTGTAAGTGTGTGAATTTAGAATTATGCAAGATTTTTGTTCCATGAAACTTAAATTGTGCAAGATTTATTAATTTAAATATGTTATAAATTTGAATTAGAACATATATTCGTATTATTGATTAATTTGAATCAGAATATACATACACACACACACAGATATATATATATATATATATATATATATAGATATATATATATATATCAATTTGAATGTTCAAATCATATAAACCACATTGGTTACAATTAGCTTAATTAATATAATTATTAAAAATAGAAAAATTAATCACTTGGTAATTAATTACGATAATTACAAAAAAATTCATAATATTTGATAAATTTAATACCATATTTTATAAAATTAAATTTATACAAATTTAATGATTTCATTGATTGATTTAATAATCAAAATATATACTTGTTATAATCACCTTAAATTGTAAGTACGTGAGTTTAAATTCCTACAGTATGTTTTTTCCCTTTTTTATTTTCTTATCTCATCTTTTCCATCTCTTTTATAAAGCTTACTATAAGTCTCTCTGTAAATTAAAATGAAAAATGATTTGGTATTCCACATTTGACTTGGTCTAATAAAGAAAATGCTAACACAATTTAATATAATAGAAACTATTTACTTTTTGTCTTCAAGCCAATTGAGATTTGACCTCATTAATATCCAATACATCATCATCTATCTTTTTGTGATACATTTGATTTGATGTTATAGTGTCGTGAGTCTGTGAATGTCATATATTGGAGAAAATATATTAAAAATATAAAAAATATAAAAATTTATTTTATAAAAAAGACAAATCAAATAAAAAATAATGTAAAGATAAAATATTTGAAAAAAAGAAATGAAAGAAATATCTCTAGTAAAAAAAAGATATGTAAATAAAAATTATAAAAGAAAAATAAAATAAAGACCAAATTTTATTTGATAATATGATACAACTCCTTATACATTCTTCTTCTGTAAACCTTCCTTTAAGTCTTTTGTGTTATTTCAATATTTAAGAGTTAGTAAATTGTAAAATTTATGTCAGTAAACAAACTTTCAATATTAAATATTAGATAAAATATCTAAAAAAACATTAAAATAATTGAAAAGGAAAATTTATCTTAGAGAAGTAATAAAAAGATTGGTAAATTTGTATTTCTTGCTTGTATTTGTCCCTTTGTTGAAATTGAATAAAAGGAACAAAAAAAATGTTAACAATTAATTATTTAAAAAAAAAGATGAAAATGAAAAATAACAATGTGAACATAGGTATTTATAGATGAATTGATCATATGACTTTTTGTTTCAGGAAACTTAAATCAAGAAAGATTCTTTAATTTGAATCTGCTACAAATTTGAATTAGAATATATATTTATATTATTATTCAATTTGAATTTGAATGTTCAAATCATGAAAATCATATTGGTTATAATTACCTTAATTAATATAATTATGTATTTTTTATGAATTAAAAATATAAAAGATTACTTTTGATTATCATAATTAAAAAAATCCACAATATTTAATAAATTTATTACCGTGTTATATACAATCAAAATCTATATACTTGTATTATTAGTTTAAATATTCAAATTATAAAAATGATACTAATAATAATTTCTTTAATTATGTATTAGAATATGTATTAGTACTATCAATTAATTAGAATTAGAATATATACTTATGTTATTAGTTCAAATGTTCAAATTGTAAAATTTATATTGATCATAATTTTCACAATTACTATAATTATATATTTTTATGAATTAAAAAATAAAACAAAAAATCAATGACATTTTGGCAAAAAAAGAAAGAATATGGTGTTGCCACGTGGTATCTGCCTACATGGCAAAAACTTTTTTTTTATAATATATAATAGATAATAGATGTCATATTACAATTGTAGAGCAATTTGTTTTCTATATGCAATAAAAAATTGTAATTTAATAATTATATTGGGAGTAATCAATCAATAAATTGAAAAGGATTTTATCATATATTATAAATGCTTTAATTATCATAATAAAAATATTACTATAATTATCATAATTACGATGGTTATAGCTAACATTCAATAAAATTTGCAAAATTGATTTTCTTATTGTATAAAATAGAAATCAATTTAAGATTTAATTATTTAATTGATAAATTTATTTACTTATTATAAATGTCTTAATTATAAATGCCTTAATTATAAACGTCTTAATTACTATAATTAAAGATAATTATGTGTTTATATGGATTAAAAAAATCTATGAAATTTAGGTGGAAAAAGAATGAATATGGTGTTTCCATGTGACATCTTTCCATGTTATAAAACCTTCTTTTATAATATATAATAGATTATAAATGCTTTAATTATCATAATAAAAAATATTACTGTAATTATCATAATTACTGCGATTATAAATAACATTCAATAAAATTTGCAAAATTGATTTTATTGTTATATAAAATCAAAATCAATTAAGATTTAATAATTTTATTGATAAATTTATATACTTATTATAAATGCCTTAACTATAATGCCTTAATTATAAATATCTTAATTACTATAATTAAATATAATAATGTATTTAATGAATCAAAAAAATTATGGAATTTAGGCAAGAAAAGAATGAACATGGTTTTGCCACAAAGCATCTTTACATGTTATCAAATCTTCTTTTATAATATATAATAGATTTTGACAAAATTTGACACAAACAGTCTTGGTATAATTTAATGGTTAGATCAATAAAAATCACATTCTATATCAAGTGTAATAGTTGGTGTAAGTTACACCAGTATATTTTGATCCCTCTCCATGTAAAATTATTATATCTTATGCAAACTTATAAAAATTATATTTAGTAATGGAGTTGTATAATTTAAACATCAATTTTTGAACATAATATTTAATATTTATACATTTATATTTATTTAGCAATTAACTTTTATTTTTTATATACACACATATAAAAAATACTTCTTAAAATTAAATCAAAGGAACAACAAATGTTATCTTAAAATTGTTCAAAACACATTATTCTTAGTAATACTCACCATTTGTCGGTTGATATTATTTCCTTTTTCTTCTCTCACGAGATACATATGCTATGTGGTGTTTTTCTTCTTTGGTATTGTATTATGAGTGGTCTTTTTTTCTTTTATTGGTTATTGTACTTTGAGTGGTCTTCTTTTCTTTTATTGGTCATTGTATGCTGCATGGTCTTTTTTTTTTTTTTTACTTTTATTGGTTACTAGGTTAGGTAGTGTTGTCTGTACACAACATATTCCTTAGTCCTTATGTAACCCTCAGTTAGACGGTATAAAAATGTAGAAACTTGTCACCCACTTCTTCTAGCAACTTGTCAATTACATTCATTACAACATAATTATGAAATTTCAAGAAACCCATATTAGCTATGATAGGAGGTTAATCCAATAAGATACCTAGCATGTTCCAACCCCCATCAAAATGGTTACCCATTCTTTGTATGCAATTGATTTATGCTTTTATGAAGTGGCATGTGTTGAAGATCCAAACTTGCAATCCCTAGATGCTACCATTCCAGAAGGCACCAATAGGGTGATCACCTCGCTTGCTCATGAATGGTGCGCTTTTAAGAATTTATTGAACTGCCTAGCATTTTCTTCATCTTTAACCTTTTGAGGGAAATGAATACTTACTATAGGAAGGATAGTCACCTCCTTCCCCTTCTCCTTCTCTTTCTCTCTAACTAGACTCTGCTTAGTAAGAGCCTCCTTTTGGGGTGGAGATGTTAGTTCTTCTTTTCTCTGTGGCTCCTCTAGTGCATTACCACTCCTAAGAGTTATGACTTTTACTTTCTCCTTTGGGTTGGACTCAGTTTGAGTAGGAAAGGACCTTGCAACTCTCTGAGACATCATATTTGTTAGGCTGGTTATCTAAGTCCCTAAGGCCTTTATTCTTTCATAATTTTCAACCATGTACTACATCATGGTGTCCTGCAGGCTAGGCCTTCTCTCTTCTTGCTTCTGATTCTACCCTTGTAAATGAGGAGGTTTGTAGATGTTCTAATTCTGGTGTTAGCTCTTTTATTGTCCACCCCAAGAGAAGTTAGGATGGTTTTCCAATTGGGGTTATAGGTGCATGGATGAGTATGGATCATTCTAAGGTTGGCTGGGGTTGCCCATGAAGTTTGCCTCCTCAACAAGGGATTTAAAGAAGTTGCTCATTTGATAGTCCTTACCTTCATGGCCCACCTAGCTGCATTGATCATAAGGAGGGAGTGCTGCTCGAGCATATTGGGCTTGAGTCCTCATTAGAGTTTCCAACTGTTTGGTTATGGTGTCCAACTTCTACTCCATGGCCACACTGGCTTCCACTTGGTGTACACTAACTAGCCTTTGCATGATGTGTATGTCACTAGAGGAATAGTGGTAGTTGTTTAAAGTCAAGTCTTCAATGATGGTAAAGGCTTCATTCGAGAGCTTTTTCAGAATTGTTCCCCCGCAAGCAGTGTCAATGGAGATCCTGTTTTGGGCTAAAATCCCACTATAGAATATTTGAATCAGTTGTCCACACAGGTAGCCATGATGGGGGCATTTCTTAAGCAAGTCCTAAAAGCGCTCCCAAGCCTTAAATAATGACTTTTGCTCGTACTGAGCAAAATTCACTATGTCTTTCTTTAGCTAGTTAGATCTTGTCGGAAGGAAGTAGTTTGTCAGGAACTTCTTGTTGCATTGGTCCTAAGCAGAGATAGATCTTATCGATAAGGAAGATAACCTGTCTAATGCCTTGCCTATCAGAAAGAAAGGGAATAGGCCATGTCTGATGACATCTACTGAGACACTGTTGTACTTCATGGTATCTATGGTCCTCAAGTACTTCTTCAAATGGCCCAGGAGGTCCTCAAATGTTAGGCCCCCAAACAATCTTGAGTTCTGCACCATGGAGATCAGTGTAGATTTCAGTTTAAAGTTGTTCGCCTCCACAATAGGACAACGAATGCTATTAGTTATTTCTATCTAAAGGGCAAAGTAATCTTGGAGGGTTTCCATAGGTGTTTCTTTGGCAATTAGTCTCTATTCTCTCCTTAACCTGGGACAATATCTCTGAATTTCAGGAATTAATTGTAACACAGGCTTGTGAGAACAAGTTAGCATAAACAAGAGAAAGAAGGGAATATATAAACTAAAACAGTAAAACAGTCAAAGAAGATAAAATAGAACAAAATAAAATAAAATCAAAAATCAAAACAAAAGCCAAAAGGATAAAACATAATCAAATAAAATAAAACAAGATAAAATAAAATTAAAATTAAAGAGATTTAGAGAAAAGAAAATACCTAATTCAACTAGAATTTCTTTTTCTTGATATCGTGCAATTAGTCTCCGACAACGGTGCTAGAAACTTGATGCATCTAGAACACACTTAAGGGCAAGCGTATCCTATCACAGTAATAACAATGGACTATCGTACCCAAGGGACTAATATGGAGTATCTTTTAAAGAAATTCCTATGTTGTTTAGGTTATTCAAGTTTCAAGGGTTGAGTTCAAAGAAATAAAATGCAAGGAGTTACAAAAAGATTAATCAAAATTAAATTAGATTTCAATTAGTTAAGAACTTAGGATTATAGGTTCACCTATGCCTTTAATTTCCTTCCCCCCAAGTTAAAATATAATTTTATTCCTAAGTTCAATAGCCAATAACCTTCTACCGAGTTCTTTCACAACCTTTAGCCAATAACCTTCTACCGAGTTCTTTCACAACCGTTGGTCATAGGTTGTAAAAACTTTTTCTTGTATTAAGCCTCTAGTTGGTCATACAATGGTTTAGTCCAAGAAAGAATTAGGAACAAAAAGGGTGAACGAATTTGATTGAGACCTTAGTTTATAATTTGATCATGCAACATCTTAAACCCAACTACCTTAGAGGTTTACCAATTAATTACGATACGATCATTGGTTAATTAACTGATTTAAGACATGCAATGGGTGATCAATTCCAAATGATATAATGAAGAACACTAAGACAATTCAATTAAAAGAAAAAAAGGGGTATAAATTTAACAATCAAAATAGGGTTCCAGTCATCTCAAGCATGGCTACACCATAACCCTAACCTAAGGATTAGTTCTCCATGGCAACAAAGAAGCAATTCATTACAATATTAAACATTAGAAAATAAGTCCAAAATCCAAGAGTAGAATGAATATGAAAAGGTGTCTTTGAAATTGTAGACCCCCTTATTCATATCTTTAATGGGCCTGTGGGCCTAATGGAAGCACAGTTGTTCATAATGAAGCATAACGGTGCATGTCTTTTGAAGCATGGCCATGCTTAGGCCATGCATATTCTCATATGCGGAATTCTAATATATAACAACCAAGCACAGTCATGCATCTCCTTGTAAGCATAACTCTGAATTTGAAGCACGGTCATGCATCTCTAACAGCAGTAAATTCTTTTGGAATTTTAACCATTTCTTCTCAACTATTGCTCTTTTTGTCTTGCTCAAATATTAAGAGAAACAAGTCAAAATATCCATGAAGACCAGCTAAATTTAGCAAATAAATACCTAAATTCTCTATACTAATTATAACAATTAAGGATTTATCATTAACCCATAAAAAAACACTAATTAACATATCAATATATTTGTCACATTTAACCTTTTCCCTGTTAGTCGTACACCTTGTCTTGATTTAGGGTGTAAATGGCCCAGGATGGGTTGAGTTTACCCCTATTTAAAACCCAACCCAATTAAATTTAATCGGTTTGAGTCGGGGCGGGTCGGGTTGAAGCTTTTTTTCCCAATGACCCAACCCAACCCGACCAGAAATCGGGTTGGTAATCGGGTCACGCAGAAAAGTCTGAAAATTTCAGAAAATTCAAAAAAAAATCACAAAAAACAGAAAAAATAGGAAAAATACATCTAATGCATGTTCAAATTAAAATACAAATTCAATCACACAAATGCAACACTGACAAGAAAAATATTCTCCATTTATCAAATGAAATATGAATAACTTAATTAGTTAATTAAGTGAAGTAATAATTTCTTTTATTAAATAATAAGAGGTCGGGTTAATCAGGTTTGAAATGTATGAACCCGTGACCCAACTCAAACCTAATTGGGTTTGTTGAAAAAAATCTAACCCAACCCAACCCGCCTAAATGTAATTGGCTGGTCGGGTCAGCGGGTTGGGTCAGACCCACTTACACCCCTAGTCTTGATTAAAATCAAAGTCAACAACTTAAAAAAGTGTGTTTACTATTTTCATTTAATTCAAAATATTAGAAAACTCAAATAATTTGACCTACCAATCAAAATCAAATTTGGGAGTCTAATTGTAAACAATTAAAAGAAAAAAAAATGCAAAATTAATTGTTCTGAAAATTGCTCGGCGTGTACTCACAAAACAGAATTAAAACCAGTAAGAGGAAGAGTTGAGGCAAATCAGCGTCTATTTTTTGCAAGCATCGAGTTATATCCACCCAACACAAATATGGTTCTAACATAATTACTAACAAATTAAAATTCTCAGCGACCATCAAAATCATGACAAAGTACTAAAGCTATATCCAACTTGAACTCGGAAAATAAAGCTTAGATCTATTGTTTATACAAAATATTGGGTACATATATAACTTAATATTCATGTTTATTTTTTACTCACATTTAACTAGGATATACCGGTTCAGAAGTTACTGGTGGCTTGAAATAAAATAGACACACTAACATTATAGGCAGCTACACTATGCTGTCCCTTAAATCCGCACTGAAGGTTAGCAATAACCTTCAGTACGTCTAAGTAACATGAACTGCCACAAGTATAATAAGTAAAGCAATCGAAAAAGCGAGAAATGTAAATCATTTGCAGAGGAGTAATTAACGTTGTATCCTCCTATAGTATTTTTGTATTAATCATCCAAAATTTTATTAAAAAAGGATTATATAAGGAATGTATTATCTATCTAATATCTTAAAAGATATAAAAACATTCAATATTTTATTTAACAAGTAAAAGGATTAGTAGAAGGATGATACGTACACCAAAAAAAAAAAGTAGAAGGGTGATATAGGAGAATTTAAATTATTTTTTACAAACTAAATTGTGTAAAATAAGTACATAGAGCACACATTTTTATCATGCTGAATATGTCAACTCTTTAGCAATCATCACTAAGATGCAGCCAAGCAGGAAGATAATGCTTCAGACTGACTATTAATTAACCATTGCTATAGTTTAAGAAACAAACAAATAATTCACAGTTTGAAGGAAAAGGATGATGGGAAAGAAGAAATAGATAAAGCCCAATCTCAAATACATTTCAAATATAAGATATCCCTTCCAGCCTTAGTTCAACGCTAGGAACTATAATTGTCTTAATTATATTCGTCACGAGGTTGCTTAGCTACATTTTTACGTGAGGTCGGTTAGATAGATTTTTTGATTAACATCTATACTAAGGTTACAATTTCAAGAAAGGAGCTGGATCTCGATGTGACGAAACTTTCTATGTTGGAGGGAGTAGTACTTTCAGTTCGCATTTGTGCAGCCTGATAACAAAAGAAGAAAAGAAGATAAAACAAGTGCTGGGATAGTAATAATTAGAAAGATAAGTTTTAAAGACGTGTTGCTAAAAAATATGAGAAAATGTTTCTAAATTAACCACAATATTTTATTTTTATTTTTATTTCTTTCCCTGATAGGACTTTTATCTGTTAAGATATATAGAGGTGTTAGTGTTTGGTGTAACACCCCTACTTTTGTATATTAAATTATTCTATATGTTTAAAAATTATTTTTAAGTCATCAATGTATTTAGAATAACAAATAATTATTTTAGAAAATTTTATGGAATTTATTAAGATATTTTTGTAAAATGATAAAAATACTACTGGTTGACTGCGGAACCAACCAGAGACTTTTTGACCTTAAAATATTTTGAAAATTTTATACTAAGTATCTTTTATTATAAAAAATTTATTTTGAAAGAAAAATAATAAAAAATATAAAAATTTTATTTCAATTTTTCAACTATTTTTTTAATATTTGACAATGCAACTCTCAAAAATTGGGATGGAATTTCAAAATTTTGATCCCCCCAATTACACTCAGACTTTCAAGAGCTGTTTAATTGTGATTTTTAATAATTTTTCGGAGCCAAAGTCGGGAAAAATTAGAAAATGACAATTTTGTCCCTATTTCTCAGTATTAAGGGTTAACCTGAGAAAAAGATTCAATTGACATAAAAATATCAATTTAAGCTTAGAATCATGTCATAATATTAAAATATAATTTTGAAAAATTTCTCGAAATTTTCTAGAAATCTTGTGTAAAATGACTAAATTACCCCTAGGTATCATCTAATAAGCCAATCAGTATTGGTTTGACATCCAAAAAGGGTGAAAATTGTAATTTTAGTTTATTTATGGGTAAAATATTTAATTTTAAAATTTTAATAGAAAATTGTGGTATTTATTGAATTAAAATAGATTTTTTATGAATTTTCTAGCCTAAAAATACAAAATAAATACATATAATTTGAAATAAATTAATAAAAATTAAAATTTATTATTAGAAATTTATTTTTGATGAAAAATAATGTATTTGTCCAGTTTTGCATTAAAATGCATTATTTTAATGTTAAAATTTAATTTTTTAAGTTTAGGCTATTTTATCAGTACCAGTTAATGCACCTACAGATAAAATTTATACTGAGGAGCTTGAGAATAGCTCATATGGCACATCCCCAAGTTTAGAAGGAATGATTCAACATCCTACATGGTGTATGTGTCCCTAAGTTTGCATATATGTCCCTAAATTTAAATTAAAAACAAATTTAAAACTTGAATTTTTGCATCATTGCTTAGGTCATTGGTGGACACCTAAGACCCCTTCCTCCTTCAAATTTTCAGCATCTCCTCTTCCTTTCCCAAGCTAGAGAGCTTCTATTTCTAAAACTTTCTCTCTCTAATTTTTTTTTATCTAGTTTTTATATTAAAATTTTGCTAGTTTTTAACTAGTAGAAGTTCTCCTCCTATAAGCTTTGCACCAACAATTCCATCATCTTCATCAATCACCTTAGAGGTAATGGAGGGAGTGGGGTTCGTTCTAAATTATTGTCACTTTGCATGTTGGTAAGAAAGGGTTTTCTCCTAAACCCGTTTGGGCTTAAGTTTTATTATTGTTTAATGTTAAACTTTAATTTCTACTAAGTTGTTACTTTGCTCAAATTTATATTATTAAATCATAATTACTAAATTGTTAGTTTGCTCAAATTTAAATTATTAAATTATACTTGCTACGTTGTTACTCTATTCAATTTTAGAAAATTAAAATGCATTTGCTAAGCTGTTACTCTGCTCAAATTTAGAAAATTAAAACTTATTTCTTTAGTTGTTATTCTGGTAAAATTTTAGTAATTAAATTGTAATTACTATGTCGTTATTCTACTAAAACTTTATATGATTACTAAATTGTTATTCTGTTAAAATTTTGGTATTGTGCAATTTCTGCAAAATAAGGCAAAAATGTTGATTGTACTAGTGCTCAAATTAAATGAGACCAGGGTAACCTCTGCTTGAAAAGTTCGGAATTGATAGTTTAGTGAGTAATGTAAAACAAGTGACATACAGTAGCATGGCACCCTGCTAGGGAAGTTACAGTTTGGTACGTTGAGGAATAAAAGGCAGGGACCCACTTGCGGAGGTCTTGGGGTAGGTATCAAGTGGTGAAGGTCCTAGTAGCTAGGGTAGCGCCCTTGAGCTGCGATATTCGCCTAACCAAGCTCGATAACCCCGACAACTACTTAGTATTCCAAAATTAGTTTGAGAGTATACCTTTATAAACAGATATCCTGATTGTTATTTTCCTTAATGATATGAGGACTGTACCACGTGATGATGTTGAGAGAGGTATATATACTTCCAGTCACTTCCCAGGTTCTGTTGAGAACTATTATCCATTAATGGGAAGTATGGATCCATACCTAATTAAGGGTAATCTGATACAACTTAGAATGAATCTTATGATCCCTTTTGTTGTCAGTTGTGTTTCATCTTTGTTTTATGATAGATTTCCTACCATACATGTAAAAGTAATTTTAGAAAAAAACACTTCACTCCATTATTTTCTTTTGTGTATGATTGATCGTGATTATTGAAGACGACATTAACACCTCATGATGCTGAGTACAAGTTAGAGGACATCTCAATGAGAGAGGACCAGAAGACCTATAGTATTTTTCTATTTGTTTGAGGGATAGGGTAGATGAACACTACTCTGTATAAGATCTTTTTGATATACATATTGGATTAGATAGTGTCTATCCTTTTATGTATTTTTTTTTTAGTTTTCTGTATTATCAAACCATGATGTACAGTTTTATAGTATATATGTATATACAGTCTTATCTTTTTTCTTTTACTACCATTTCCAAATTCTATTAAGTTTGGAATTTTTTTTATAAAAGTGGAAATATTTTACACACATTTTCATTTACTTAAATTGAATAACTAAATTAATATGAATAGTATTTAATATGAATGGGTGTTACATTTAGTGGTATTAGAACAGTTCTTTCTTGTCAAAGCCTGGGGTATAGCCTTAATCATTCTTTGTGCTGTGTGTTCTTTCATTTACTATTGATCAAATAGGAATGAAAGATAAATTGTTTATTCTTTCGTTCTTTATTGTGGATGTCCAACATTGTTATGGAAAGTGATTTGCACACTCAGTAGAAGACTTTGCTAAGAATAAACCTAATGTTAATTGTTGGGTTTAGTAGAAATGATTATTTCATGTCTAGGTAGGTTTTAGCTAGGAAAAACTTGGTACTTAAAAGTGTCTATTGTAACCCACCTTTCTTTCCTGGGAATCTATCTGGTGTACTATTTCACATATTATTTTTACTCACCTAACATATGTGTTAAGACAAAGGACGAATTTATAACCCTCAAATATTTTGATAATAACAAATAGTTAAAATATATGTTTTTACGCAATTGTCTAGTCATCCATAACAGGTTCATAAGCAACCGTCTGATATTTTTAAAACTATATCGTCTTTATCCTTTGATTAAATTAAATTAGTAACTAAGAGATCTTACAGACGATGACAGCGTTCTAAAATGATCTGCACATCAATCAGAGTGTAGGCTACCTCGAATCTTATAAAGCCTACATACCTACTCTTGACGAAAGTCAGCAAAAAAGAAGGAATGTGTGTGTGGATGTCAGAACGGGAAAGCAGACATGACAACTGCTAAAAGATTAAGCACAAGAATAGAAAAGATAAGCAGACTGCTTTATCTTATCATATGACAAGTTGGTGAAAGGCATTAAATGTTGCATTTAATGCTCTAACGACTTTCTTTAATAGACGAAGGCCATCTCCTGCAAAGCCTCACAATAGATACTTTTGGAGAAGCCTATATATAGAAGAAGAGACCTCATTCGTTGTTGTTGTTGAAAAATCATAACATCTTTAAGAAAAAAAAAAGCTTTTGTATACTCTGATTGTAAAAATCTTTTTGTGTACTTCATTGTATATTCGTCTGTTAAGATGTTAAACCTAGTAAGGTAACTCATGTGTAAACCTTTTTCTTAACGAGATTGGTGGAAGCTTGAAGAGATTTTGATTCAAAGAATACTTAGGTTTTTGCTTGGAGAGGCACGTAAAAGATTATTTGGGTTGAGCCTGAAGAGGCTTGTGGAAAGAATACTTGTAACTTGAAAAAGTTAGTGGAACTTGGTTATTGTCAAGAACTAGACGTAGTCTCTAAGGTGAGACGAACTAGTACGACTGTTGTGTGCTTTCCAGTTTGACTCTCATCCTTCATCTATTTTTAAAACATTTTTAAAAATCTCTTTGATCATATCCTTCAGACGATACGTCGTTGATAAAGGTTTTGCAAAAATTTGCTATAACATAATTCAACCCCCCTTCTTATGTTATCTTTATGTTTTACAATATGGTTTTATTCAAAGCAATGAACTAAGACATTGATTCTCATTTTCAGATAATGGTTGGAAGACCACGACAAGATACGACCAAACAAATACTAGAAAGAATGGCTGCTGTCTTTGAAAATATGAATCAAGGACGAGACAATGAACTTGTGGAATATCGAGGGCTTGTAGCTTTTCGCAAAAACAACACTCCAACATTCAAAGGCGAATTCGATCCTGATGGTACTCAAAATTGGATTGCAAAGATCGAGAAAATCCTTATTGCCATGGAGTGCATTGATGTACACAAAGTGAATTATGCCACCTTTATGTTGCCTGAAAAGGCAGGATATTCATGGAGTACGCTAGGCAGTAAGAAGAAGCTGAAGGAAGACAAATCATTTAGGAAGTTTTCATTTGAAGTTTATGGGGAAGTATTTTCCAAAAGACTTAAAGTGAAGAAAAGAAACAGAATTCCTTGAGTTGAAGCAACATAATATGTCTGATGGGGAGTATGTTACTAAATTTGATGAATTGTCAAAATACTACCCCTATTTTCAAAATAGAGTTGATGAAAGGTCACGATGCTCCAAATTTGAGAGCGGATTAAGGCCTGACATCAAGCAGGCAGTGAGGTATCTTGAGATAGCCCAATTTCCTACCTTGGTGAATTGTTGTAGAATTTATGAAGATGATATAAAAGCGAGGCAAGCTCAATGGAAGAGCGGAGGACCTCTGAGAAACAAGAGCCAAAATTTTCCAGAAAGAAGGAAGTCATATAATGCCCCATTTAGATCAAATGGCGAATCATCCGACGAAAAGACTACTGCTGTTGGGAGTTTTAATACTCCTATTCGATGCTACCATTGTGGAGGACTTCACCATTAGTGGGATTGTGACAAGTTTATGATTAGCTGCTTCAATTGTGGAGAGAAGGGCCACTACAGCAACATATGTACAAAGCCCAAGAAGGAACACAACAATGGCAATAATGGAAAAGCTCCAGTTGGTAGACCTCGAACCAGTGGTAAAGTCTTTACCATGAGCGCAACTGAAGCAGCTATATCTGATGACCTTATTTAGGGTAAGTGCGTCATAAACAATAATCACTTAAATGTACTATACGACTCAAGCGCAACTCATTCATTTATTTCTAATGATTGTCTGAAGCATTTGAATTTGTCTGTTTCCCTTTTACCTTATGACCTTGTTGTTTTTACCCCTACCAATAACCCTGTTGTTACTTCTCGTGCATGTTTAGACTATCTAGTTAATATAAAAGGTAGAAATTTTTCTATAAATTTGATCTATTTACCTTTAACTAAATTAGATCTGGTGTTAGGAATGGACTAGTTATCTTCCAACCATGTTCTTCTTAACTGTCATGAAAAAGCCCTAATCTTTAGATCAAAATCCGATACTTCTGTGGGATTTAAGATGGTCACTGCCAACCATATAGATTCTCCTAAAAATAAGGAAGCTCAAATGTACGTGATTATATCTTCTTTAAAAACCGAGGGAAATTTAAAAGTTAACAATCTACCTATCCTTTGTGATTTCCCTGACGTCTTTGCTTAAGATTTTCCTAGTTTACCTCTTGAAAGAGAAATATAATTCACCATAGATTTGGTACTAGGATCAAGACCCATATCCATAGTACCTTACAGAATGTCCCCTCTAGAGCTAGCAAAATTGAAAAAGCAAATAAAGGAACTCTTAGAAAAACAATTCATTAGACCTAGTGTTTCTCCTTAGGGTGCTCCAGTGTTGTTAGTCAAGAAGAAAGATGGAAGCATAAGATTGTGCATTGATTATCACCAACTCAATAAGATCACTATTAAGAATAAGCACCCATTACCTAGAATAGATGATCTTATGGACCAATTAAAAGGAGCGACGGTATTTTCAAAAATTGACTTGAAATCTGGTTATCATCATATTAGAGTTAAGACTGAGGATATACCAAAGACAGCCTTTAAGATAAGATATGGACATTATGAGTATTTGGTAATGCCTTTTGTAATGACCCTCTATTGCTACAGTACTACTCACAACCTCATACCTTACTCAGAATATTCAACTATTAACACTAAATATCATTACATCACCATACATGCTATGAAATATATATATATATATATATATATATATATATATATATATATATATATATATATATATATATATATATATATATATATATTACATAAGACAACATAATATACAAGTCCAGGTACATATATAACCCCAAGGTAGAGATACAAAAAAAAACAAAATTCTCTACAGCTGGTCAACTATACAACCAATACAAAGGAAAACATCAAAAGATCTTCCCAAAGGATCTGCCCAAAAAGGGCCTTCAAACTCTTACTAGATCCTCCACCATTAACTGTGGGAAGTTTGATCTGTAAAAGCTTCACCCTCTGCTCCCGTGCCAAAATGACGTGATCATCACAGTCATAGCAACACAACAATAACAACGAGACATCCAACCAACAATAAAACAAGGCAAGGGTAAGCTTACGACACAAAAACTAACATAATATATACAATACATATTCTCACATCATCAACATACCAAGATGTAATCCAAATCGTTAAGAAATAGGTTTACATATATTACAGTATATCACACACAACATCATACACCATACTGTCAACCCTATATGTCCATGTATAAATGACACAACTCTCTAGAGATTTTCTACATTCCGAGCTATCAACCAAGTCTTATCCCCTACCATGGCCATCTAGCACCATTCAAGGATTGCCAAAACTCTGATCAATTGGATAAGCTTATGGTTGTCAGGATAAGTGTATGTGGGTGGTGGTATACCGTGACACAATGCCTGCACTTTCTTGGCCCCCTACGGGGTTTACCCATCCATTTATCTCCTAGGTTTTGCTTTAAAACCCCACTTCTTATCTAGGCACTAGGTTGGAGGCCTATTTGAGTACTAACTCTAGTTACCATCTATCTTATATGCCTACTCGCACACAGCTTGAGGCTCACACAACCTCAGCCAACAACATATGTATGCCAATGCATGTATCACCACAATAATCAACTCAACCAAACAATCATCATATCATATATATATGTATCAACATATCTACACAACCATTAACTCAATCACAACAATCATCATATCATATATATATGTATCAACATATCACCATAACCATCAACTCAACCATAACAATCATATATATATATATATATATCAACATATCACCACGTGGCCTACTCAGTACCACTTGTGGTCCAACAATCACCATCAACCCCATGCACGCCCAATTTGGCCTCTTGCATAGTCAACAGGTAAAATATCTCATTATCATAACATTCTACAACTAGTGGAGTTTTCTACTTAGGCAACCTTCCACCCAACTACCACTTTCTTATAAATTCTCACAAGACAAAATAGAATTACATGCTCGCTCAGCGATCCATATGCTCGCTCAACGAGTACTTTTCATACAGAGAGCATACTCTCCTTTCGAAGGTTCTCGCTCAACGAGTATAAGTCTTACTCAATGAACTCAATTCCAGAGAACATTTAAGTCTCAAGTAGAATTCTCGCTCAGCGAACATATGTTTCGCTTAACGAGACACTTACAACTTATCAACCAAATCCTCAACAATAATAATAAAGAAAAACTCAAAAACTAGTTTAGAAAACCATTTGAACAACCATTTAACTTAAAATATACATTTGACATTCATAGGAATCAATAAAGTCATCAACAACCAACAAAAATAATAAGAAAGAAGAGAAAACTCTGTTTTTCTCTCGCTCAACAAGCATTTCTGTTGCTGAGCAAGTGACAGACTTCTAGTGACTGAAAAATTCGTCGCTGAGCGAAGATTTTTGCCGCTGAGCAAATGATAGACTTCTAGCGACTGAAAAATCTAATGCTAAGTGAACATTTCCGTTGCTGAGCAAGCTATAAATCGCTGGGTGCGATTTTCGCTCATTTTCTTCGCAAATCAATCACCAACACCTATTTTTGACCAAATCAATCAACAACAAGCATCACAAAATAATCTTAATCACTTCTAATACCTTTCTAACCGATTATATAACAGTTTAATCTACAAATCATCCACAAATCTCAAAACTTCTTTCCAAAACCTATTTTGTGTCAAAACTCACATACACAAGATTTTCATCAAAATCAATCGATTCCAAAGCATTAAATCGACATATCAACATTCACAACCATAAAATCAACCAAGAGTAAGCTTCCCTTACCTCTAAAAATCTCCGAATTTGAATTTAGGTTCTTTGAGGATTCGATGTCTTGAGTCAAATCTTCCACAGATTTGTTCCTTCTCTCACCACAAGTGCTAAACTAGGCTTACAACTCTTTTACAACTTCACAAGCTCGATAAATTCTAGAGAGAAAGAGAGAGGAAATGAAGAGACGAGAGAAAAAGAGAAAGGGAAAAAAATGAGAAAAAAAACTCCGCCCTTTTTATATACCTCGACCTCTCGAAGCTCTTACATGGACTTTGGGCTATCTGAGGATCATATCTCATCGAACCACTCCCCGAATTGGTCTAACGCAACTGTTTTCCCTCAAAAGCCCAAAATTACACTCATAACACAACCACATTAGATCAAGCATATATCTCAAACTTTCTAAATTCAAACTCGAATTTCAAACAAACAACACACCACCATTATCAATACAACGAACCATACATAACAACATTTCATTTATTTCTTTTAATCACCTAGATTACATATCAAACTTCCACTTTTTAGTTATTAAAACACTTAATCATGCATTAGGAAAAACAAGGTGTTACACCTTTTGGTGTAACTACTGCTCTTGCAATCTTTATGGACTACATGAATCGGATATTCTATGAATATTTGGACAAATTCGTGATAGTCTTTATAGATGATATTTTGGTTTACTCCAAAAATCACCAAGAGCATGAGGAACACCTAAGGATAGTACGGCAAATATTGCAAGAGAGGCAGTTGTATGCCAAATTCTCAAAGTGAATTTTGGTTGGAACAAGTAAGTTTTCTAGGACATGTAATTACAAAAGAAGGAATTTCAGTAGATGTTGCCAAGGTGGAAGCAGTATTGCGTTGGGAATAGCCCACAACAATAACAGAAATATGAAGTTTTTTAAGATTAGCAAGGTACTATCGAAAATTCATTAAAGGATTTTCGAAGCTAGGTTTTCCTCTAACTAAGTTAACCCGTAAAGGACAACCTTTTGTCTAGACAAAAGATTGTGAGACTAGTTTATAAGAGCTGAAAATAGGTTAACCACTGCACCTGTATTGATTTTGCCCAATCCTACTAGAAAATTTGAAGTCTATTGTGATGCATCTAGGCAAGGATTAGGATGTGTATTGATGCAAAAAGGGAGAATGGCAGCTTATGCTTCAAGGCAATTAAGACCACATGAGGTTAATTATCCAACTCATGATTTAGAATTAGCTGCAATAGTTTTTGCCTTGAAGATTTGGAGGCACTATCTTTATGGTACTAGGTTTGAAGTGTTTAATGACCACAAAAGTCTAAAGTATTTGTTTGACCAAAAAGAGTTGAATATAAGACAACGTAGATGGATGGAATTCCTATAAGATTATGACTTTGAATTGCATTACCACCCTGGTAAAGCAAACATTATAGCAAACGCTCTAAGTTGAAAATCCCTACATGTCTCAATGATGTTGGTTAAGGAGATGAAAATGATAGAGGAGTTTAGAGATTTAGGTTTAGCTATGGAGATAAAACCAATAAGCATTAGTTTTGGAATGCTTCAAATAAGCAATGAATTTCTGAAACAAATACGGGAAGCCTAGAATACTAATCAATATCTCCGAGAAAGGTTAGAAGCAAGGACTGAAGGAAAGGAATTGGAGTTTGATCAGGATTCAAATGAAGTCATTTGATTCCAAGGAAGAATCTGTGTGCCAGAAAGTGGAGAGTTAAGAAAAATGATTTTGGGAGAAGCTCACAAGAGCAAACTAAATATTCATCCAGGTTCTACCAAGATGCACCAAGATTTGAAAAAGTTATTCTAGTGCCTTGGAATGAAGAAGGCTGTAGTAGAGTTTGTTGCGTCTTGTTTAGTTTGTCAAAAGGCTAAAATAAAGCACCAAAAACCTTCTGGAGAATTACAACCCTTAGATATTCGTGAATGGAAGTGGGACATTATAACAATGGATTTTGTAGCAAATTTTCTTAGAACAACCTCTGGCTATGATGGTATATGGGTGATTGTGGATAGACTAACCAAGTTTGCTCATTTCTTACCCATCAACATTAGGTTTTCTCTAGAGAAGTTAACCCAGTTATATATCAAAGAAATCATTAGATTACATAGAGTGCCTTATAGTATAATCTCTGATAGGGATTTTCTTTTCACTTCGAGATTTTGGGAAAGTTTGCAACAAGCCCTAGGGATTAAGCTTAACTTATCATCTTCAAACTGATGGACAGTCTGAAAGGACTATCCAATCCTTAGAAGATTTGCTTAGAGCTTGTATCTTAAAATGGAAAGGTAGTTGGGATCAGTTCTTACCACTGATCAAGTTTACCTATAACAATAGCTTTCATTCCAGTATTAGAATGGCTCCCTACGAGGCTTTGTAAGGGAGAAAATGTAGGACTCTACTTTGTTGGTATGAGACTGAGGAATTTCTGATAATTGGACTTGAAATATTACAAGAAACCACAGAGAAAGTTAAACTAATTCGGGAAAAGATGAAAGTATCGCAAGATAGGCAAAAAAGTTATTTTGATAAAAGGAGAAAACCCTTTGAGTTTCAAGAAGGAGATCGTGTATTTTTGAAAGTTATGCTTGTAACTGGGGTTGGCAAAGCCTTTAAGTCCCGAAAACTTTCCTCTAAATTTAGTGGTCCTTACCAAATCCTTACAAGGATTAGTTCTATTGCATATCAAATAGCCTTACCACCCAATCTTTCTAATCTTCATAATGTCTTTCATATTTCCCAACTCCATAAATATATCCATGACCCTTCACATATCATTGAGCCTAATGTAGTACAAATAAGAGAAAATCTTACTTATGACAAATCCCTAATCAGAATAAAGGATCGGAAGATAAAGCAGCTTTAAGGTAAAGAAATACCACTAGTGAAGGTTGTGTGGAGTCAAATTGATGATGGAGACACAACTTGGGAAGTAGAGAGCAAGATGCAAGAACAATATCCTCATCTCTTTACTGGTAAGAAAATTTCGAAGATGAAATTCCTAAAAGAAGAGGAGTAATGTAATACCCCTACTTTTGTATATTAAATTATTCTGTATGTTTAAAAATTGTTTTTAAGTCATCAATTTATTTAGAATAATTAATAATTATTTTAGAAATTTTTATGGAATTTATTGAGATAATTTTTGTAAAATGACAAAAATAACCCTAGTTGACTATGGGAACCAACCAGAGACTTTTTGATCTCAAAATATTTTGAAAATTTTATACTAAGTATCTTTCATTATAAAGACTTTATTTTGAAATAAAAAATAGTAAAAAAATATAACAATCCTATTTCAATTTTTCAATTGTTTTTTTAACATTTGACAATGCAATTCTAAAAAATTGGGATGGAATTTCAAAATTTTGATCCCCACAATTACACTCAAAATTTCAAGAGTTTTTTAATTGTGATTTTTAATAATTTTTTTCAAGCTGGAGCCAAGAAAAATTAGAAAATGACGATTTTGTCCCTATTTCTCAGTATTAAGGGTTGACATGAGAAAATGATTCAATTGACATAAAAATATCAATTTGAGCTTGAAATCATGTCATAATATTAAAATATGATTTTGAAAATTTTATGAAAATCTTGTGTAAAATAATCAAATCACCCCTAAGTGTCTAAAAAGCCAGCCAGTATTAGTTTGACATCCAAAAAGGGTGAAAATGGTAATTTTAGTTTATTTATGGGTAAAATATTTAATTTTAAAATTTCCATAAAAATTTTGGTATTTATTGAATTAAAATAGATTTTTTATGAATTTTCTAGCCTAAAAATACAAAATAAATACATATAATTTGAAATAAATTAATAAAAATTAAAAATTTTTATTAAAATTTATTTTTGATGAAAAATAATTTATTTGTCCAGTTTTTCATTAAAATGAATTATTTTGATATTAAAAGTTGATTTTTCAAGTTTAGACGATTTTATCGGTACCGATTAATGCACCTATGGATAAAATTTACGTTGAGGAGCTTGAGAACAGCTCATATAGCACCTCCCCAAACCTAGAAGGGATGATTCAACACCCTAAATGGTGTATGTATCCCTAACTTTGCATATTTGTCCCTAAAGTTAAATTAAAAACAAATTTAAAACTTGAATTTTTGCATCATTGCTTAGGTCATTGGTGGACACCTAAGACCCCTTCCTCTTCTATAAATAGCCCCTCCCTCCTTCAAATTTTCAGCATCTCCTCTTCCTCTCCCAAGCTAGAGAGCTTCTCTTAAAAAAAAATTATTTAGGTTTTATGTTAAAATTTTGCTAGTTTTCAACTTGTAGAATTTCTCCTCCTAGAAGCTTTGCACCAACAATTCCATCATCTTCATCAATCATCTTAGAGGTAATGGGGGAGTGGGGTTCGCTCTAAATTATTGTCACTTTGTATGTTGATAGGAAATGGTTTTCCCTTAAACCCATTTAGGCTTAAGTTTTATTATTGTTATTATTGTTTAATGTTAAACTTTAATTTCTGCTAAGTTGTTACTCTGCCCAAATATATATTATTAAATCATAGTTATTAAATTGTCACTCTGCTCAAATTTAAATTTTTAAATTATACTTGCTAAGTTATTACTTTGTTCAATTTTAGAAAATTAAAATGCATTTGTAAAGTTGCTACTCTACTCAAATTTAAAAAATGAAAATTTATTTATTTAGTTGTTATTCTGGAAAAATTTTAGTAATTAAATTATAATTACTATGTTGTTATTCTGCCAAAATTTTATATGATTACTAAATTGTTATTCTGTTAAAATTTTGGTATTGTGTAATTTCTGCAAAATAAGGCAGAAATGTTGATTGTACTAGTGCTCAAATTAAATGAGACCAGGGAAACCTCTGCTTGAGAAGTTAGGAATTGATAGTTTAGTGAGTAATGTAAAGCAAGCACATGTAGTGGCATGACCCCCTACTACGGAAGTTACAATTTGGTATGCTGAGGAATGAAAGACAGGGACCCACTTGCGGAGGTCTTGGGGGTAGGCATCAAGTGGTGAAGGTCCCAATGGTCAGGGTAGAGCCCTTGAGCAACGATATTTGCCTGACCAAGCTCGATAACCCCAACAACTGCTCAGCATTCCAGGATTGGTTTGAGAGTATACATCTATAAATGGATATCCTGACTGTTATTTTCCTCAATGATATGAGGACTATACCACGTGATGATGTTGAGAAAGGTATATGTACTCCCAGTCACTTCCTAAGTTCTGTTGAGAACTATTATCTACTAATGAGAAGTATGGATCCATACCTAATCAAGGGTAGTCTGATACAACTTAGAATGAATCTTAGGATCCCTTTTGTTTTCAGCTGTGTTTCATCTTTGTTTTATGGTAGATTTCTTACCATACATGTAAAAGTGATTTTAGAACAAAACACCTCATGCCATTATTTTCTTCTGTGTATGATTGATCGTGATTATTGAAGAAGACATTAACACCTCATGATGCTAAATACAAGTTAGAGGACATCTCAATGAAAAAGGACCAGAAGACTTATAGTATTTTTCTATTTGTTTGAGGGATAGGGTAGATGAACACTGCTGTGTATAGGATCTTTTTGATATACATATTGGATTAGATAGTGTCTATCTTTTTATGTTTTTTTTTTAGTTTTTTGTGTTATCAAACCATGATGTACAGTTTTATGGTATATATGTATATACAGTCTTATCTTTCATCTTTTACTACCATTTCCAAATTCTATTAAGTTTGGAATTTTTTTTACAAAAGTGAAAAAATTTTACACGCATTTTCATTTATTTAAACTTAATAACTAAATTAATATGAATTATATTTAATATGAATGGGTGTTACATTTGGTACAATAAAAATATATTATATTTATAATCTTATGTAAATTGCTGATGTTAGTCAACACCAACTTTAATTGCTCCTAATGTATCGAGCTGTGGTTTGATTAGTTAACTAACTTTCTTTATTTCAAAATTTTTAATAAAATTTTGAGTATGAAGGCTTCCAAATTAACTATAACATTCTTAGCGTTGAGCTTATTACGCAGAAATTCTTCCTTTTAAGGTGCCTCAAAATTACTTTATAATATATTTATGATAGTAAATCCTAATTAATCTTCAAAAATGGATCATGTACGTCAATAGTAAAATTTAATTTCTCAGTAAATAATTGTTTTAATTTATTTGTGGAATGTATGCAAAGCGTTGAGCTTATGTTATACCTCATAAAGTCACAATATTGCAGAGAGATAGAATTAAGGATTTTGTTCATCCAATTGCATCCTCAATTCTGCTTATCTTAATGCTTTTTGCCATTAACATTTTGAACGCTAAAATACAATTAATCTATCCCATTCTTTTTTGTCTTTTTTTTATTTATCGCAAGGCTGGACATATAGGACCTAATTGTGAATGTTGAAACTTAATGGAGGATTAGCATTATGCAAGAAGGCCTTTGGATACGACCTCAACTCTGTTAAATTATCCCGAAAATTGAAAGTATATGGCCGATAATATCTGCTCACTATTCTTGACTACAATGCCAATCCCTCGGTGAACCATCATCCATATCTCAGAGCCCGCAACGAGGAACTAAAAGTTTTACATGCGTTAAAGATACTGATAAATTCAAATGGTTGTTGGTTAATCTTAAAACAATTCGCTATACAGTAGAAAATTTTAGATAGACACTATTTATCTTAAGCATTTCATAGTTGACTTGTATTAATATTTAAGTCTACAAAAAGAGTTCAACATGGATAGAAACTATTTATCTGTCTGATAGTGTTAATGTTATCCTTGTTTTGACTTTTGAGTATGAATAAAATGTTGCAAGGTTTCACTATACTTTTATATATATATATATATATATATATATATATATATATCTCATAATTTATATTCTTAATTATTATTTAAATAGATTTTTTATATTTTAAATTTAACTATATATTTAAAATAACCTTTATTAAGAATGAATGATAACTTAGTAAATTAAAAATATTTTAGTATATATTTTAATTAAAAATATTTTTTAAAATTTGTTACAAATATTCTTTAACAATATTAAGTTAAATAGGTTAAATTATATATTTTAACAAAAGAAAAAAGGGATAGTGTAATGCTTACATCTCTCAAGAGATGGGAGTGTAATTTATTCTATATTTTAGTATAAGAAAGAAGGATAGTGTAATACTCGCATCTTTGAGGGATAAAAATGTAATTTACTTTAACGGTGTTATGTTAAATGGACTAAATTGTATATTTTAATATAAGAAAAGAGGGAAATGTAATTTACACAAAATAAAAATAAAAAGGTGCCACCTCTTGATTCAAACTTTACTATAGAGTCTCAAACCATGACAACAACAAGAGGTAAAGGTGCCAATTCAACAAAAGTCAACTCTTTAGTGTGTATTTGGTTTATTGTTGAAAAAGTGAAGTTTGGTTGAATTTAACTTTGTAAACTTAAGTTTAGTTAAAAGTAAGTTTAATATAACTTAATTTATGTTTGGATACTTTTATTCTAAAAGTACTTTTATCAAAATGGAAGCTTGTTTGGATGGAATCAATGAAAAGCACTTTCAAATGTATAATTACTAAAATGGGTTTGGATTTGATAATGTGATATTAATATTATTTATCATTATTATTACATTGTTTAAAAAATTGGTGCTAATATTATAAATTAAAAATAATAAGTTTGCAAAAAATGTTAAAATATATACATAACAAGATAATTTTAATTAACTAAGATATAACAAATGCAAATAAATACACAACATATTAAACTACATTAAAATACATAAAGGAAAACAACAATAATTAATTGTACATACTCCAAATTAAAATACAAGATAGGAAAACATAATACAATTTTGTAATATAAATACATGAGTAATTAAGTTATATATGATCTAATTTGATCTCTAATTGAGGCCCGAACAACATCCATCTCTATTGAAGAGGCCACAGTTAAAGGTAAGGATTGATCTTCCCCAATATGATCATCATTCTCATATTTAAGTATATTTTCATCTTTATAGTGTTCGAATTCAGAATTAGTTTTAGATTTACTTCTAATAAAGTTGTGTATAGCCATTGTTGCACTAATTATTTGAACTTGTGTTTTAAATTTGAACTTAGGCATACGACGTAAAATTCTAAACCAATTTTTCCATACCCCAAAAGTCCTTTCTATCGTGCACCTTAAACCTGAATGATAAAAATTGAACACCTTATTATAGTTAGAAAATTCGGATGAGTGCCTAAAATCTAGAAGGTGGTAACGTTCACATTTTTATGGGCCAACATATCAGATTAGTGTTGGATAACCAGCATCCACCAAGTAATATTTACCTAATAAAGAATAAAATTATTGTCATGTAAATTGTGATTTCAGTGCAAATATAAATAAATTGTAATTATAATAAACATATACCTGGAGGTGGATGTGGGAAATTCATGGTGGGAGTCATGAGGGCATTCTTGAATACGTGTGCATCATGTGTAGCACCCATATTTTTGCATATCAAATTATTATTTTTTTATTTTGCATTTATTTTTAAAGAATTGAATGAGAATCTCAAAAGTTTGATCCCTATGGTTACGCTCATATTACTGAGTAGTACTTACTATAGATTTTTAATAATTTTTAGAAAACAGAGTCTAGAAAAGGGTAAAATGACTTTTTGCTCCTAGAAGAACTAAATAATTGAGAAAATAGATAAAAATAGTTAGAAGTGTCTAAAATTTATTTTTAAGTGATTTATGTGCCTAGAATAATTAAAAATAATTTTAGAAAATTTTTGGGAAATTATTAAGATAATTTTTGTGAAATGACCAAAATACCCCTGGTTGATTACGAGAATAGACCAGAGACTTCTTGACTTCAAAGTATTTTGAAAATTTTATACTAGGTATATTTTAATTATAAAAATTTTATTTTGAAAGAGAAATAGTGAAAAATGTAACACTCTTATTTCAGCTTTTTAACCATTATTCTAATATTTGACTATTTAAATTTTGACAAATCGGTAGGGAATTTCAAAATTCTGATTTCTACCATTATACTCAAAATTTCAAGAGCTATTAAGTCGTAATTTTTAATAATTTTTTTGAGCTGGAGCTTAAAAAAGTTAGAAAATGACAATTTTGTCCATACTTTTTAATAGTAAGGGCTGACATGAGAAAAAGATTCAATTGACATTAAAATGTCAATTTGAGCTTGGAATCATTTCATATATATTAAAATATAATTTTGAAAATTTTCTAGGAATTTTCTAGAATTCTTATACAAAATGACCAAAATGCCCGTAAGTGTTCGATAAGCCGGCCAATAAGGGTGTTCATGGGTTGGATTGGTTCGAATTTAGGGTAAAATTAAATTTGAACCAATTATATTTGATTGTATTGGTTTGGTTCGGGTTTTGAAAATTTTTTCAGCCAATTCGAACCAAACCGAACCGATGATAATTGGGTTGGTTTGGTTCGGGTCATCGGGTTAGGATAAAAAAATAAATTATTATTTTTTTAAGCTTTTATTTTTATTTATTGTCTATTTTATATAATTATTTAATTTTATACTAAGGTAAGATAAAAATATTCCTTGTTTTTTAATAACTAATTATTTATTTTATCAAAAATATTTAATTTTTATATAATTATCACTTTACATATATCATTAATTTTTTACCTAAAATATAATAAAAAATTTACATAATAAACATGATCAACTTAAAATATTTTATAACATTAGATAAGATCATAAGAAAATTAAAATAAATGAAAAGGAAAGAAAATACAAAAGTTGAAGCAAAATTTAAGTTCTAACTTTAAAATATATTATTTTAAAAGTTAAAACATAATTGATTGGATTGGTTCGGGTTAAAAAAAGTTAAATCCGATAACCGAACCAATTATGATTGGTTTGGTTCGGATTTGAAGTGAAAAGAACCGATAACCAAACCGATCTGAACCAATTTAATTGGTTTGGTTTGGATTGTCGGGTTCATCGAATAAATCCAATCCGATGAACACCCGTACCAGTCAATACTAGTTTGACATAAAATGGTAATTTCAGTTTATTTATAGGTGAAATATTTAATTTTAGAATTTTCATAAAAATTTTAGTATTTATTGAATTACAATGGATTTATTATGAATTTTTTAACTTAAAAATACAAAATAAATAGATAAAGTTTGAAATAAATTAATAAAAATTAAAATTGATTCGTAGAAATTTATTTTTGATGAAAAATAATGTATTTGTCCAGTTTTTCGTTAAAATGCATTATTTTGATATTAAAAGCTAATTTTCCAAGTTTAAGCAATTTTATCGATACCGGTTAATGTACCTACAAATAAAATTTACAATGAAGAGCTTGAGGGCAGCTCTTATAACACATCCCCAAGCCTATGAGGGGTGATTTACCACCTTAAATGGTGTATGTGTCCCTAAATTGGATTAAAAATAAATAAAAATTAGATTTATGACATAATAATGACATAATAGATGATGTAAATGGTGTGACACCTAAGCCCCCTCTTCCTCTATAAATACCACCGTCCATGGACAAGATTTTCACCATTCTTCTCCTCCTTAAGCTAGATAATCTCTCTCTCTAGAAATTTTTCTTATTTAGTTTTTGTGTTAAAATTTTGCTAGTTTTCAACTAGTAGAATTTCTCCTCCTAGAAGCTTTGCACCAACAATTCCATCCTCTTCATCAACCACCTTAAAGGTAATGGGGGGAGTGAGGTTGGTTCTAAATTACTGTTACTTTGCATGTTGGTAGAAAGGGTTTTCCCCTAAACCCGTTTACACTTAAGTTTTATTATTGTTATTATTGTTTAATGTTAAACTTTAATTTTTGCTAAGTTGTTACTTTGCCTAAATTTAGATTATTAAATCATAATTACTAAATTGTTACTCTACTCAAATTTAAATTATTAAATTATACTTGCTAAGTTATTACTCTGTTCAATTTTAGAAAATTAAAATGCACTTGCTAAGTTGTTACTCTGTTCAATTTTAGAAAATTAAAATGTATTTATTTAGTTGTTATTCTGCCAAAATTTTAGTAATTATATTATAATTGTTATGTCGTTATTCTGTTAAAATTTTGGTATTATACAATTTCTACAAAATAAGGCAAAAATGTTGATTGTATTGGTACTCAAATTAAATGAGACTAGGGAAACCTACGCTTGAGAAGTTAGAAATTGATAGTTTAGTGAGTAATGTAAAGCGAGTGACATGCAATGGCATGACACCCTATTAGGGAAGCTACAGTTTGGTACATTGATGAATGAAAGGCAGGGACCCACTTGCGGAGGTCTTAGGGGTAGGCATCGAGTGGTGAAGGTCCCAATGGTTAAGGTAGTGCACTTGAGCCGCGATATTCGCCTGACCAAACTCGATAATCTTGACAACTGCTTAACATTCCAGAGTTAGTTTAAGAGTATACCTCTATAAATGGATATTCTGACTGTTATTTTCCTTAATGATAATGAGGACTGTACTACATGATGATGTTGAGAGAGGTATATGTACTCCCAGTCACTTCCCAGGTTCTATTGAGAACTATTACCCACTAACGGAGAGTATGGATCCATATTGAGTCAGAGATAGTATAACATAGAATAAACTTTAGGTTCTCCTTTTATTATTAACTGTGTTTTATCTGTATTGTATGGTAGAATCCCTACCATACATGTAAAAGTGATATTGGAACAAATCACCTCACTCCATTATTTTTCATTTTATGCATGATTGATCATGGTTAATGAAGGTCTGGCTATTGCTGAAGACTTATAGGGCTAGTTTAATAGTTTGTTATTTTATGGGATTGGGTAGATGGGCACTGCTCTAATTAAGATCTTTTTGATGTACTGGGAATAAGTAGTGACTATTTTTATGTATATTTTAATCTCCCTGTATTTCAATAATTTTTTTGATTATGAAATCATGATGTACAATTCTACGATTAATACATAAAAATTTTATTTTTTTACTAACATTTTCAAATTTTAATAAATTTACAAATTTTCTATTATTAAAAGTGGAGAAAAATTTTTCTCGTATTTTTAAATAAGTAAATAAGTATAGGTTATGTTCAATGTGAATGAGTGTCACATCATGTGCAGTGCCTTCCCATCCTAGTAAAGCAAATATAAAGCACATGTCCCTATCACACACAGCCATTACATTTTGTGTTGGATCTCCTTTTCTTCCAATAAATTTAGGTTGTTCACTAAGACTAACCACACATAGGATATGAGTACCATCAATTGCTCCTATAGCATCCTTGAAAAATGGCCAATATTATTGATCATCTTGAATTCTTGTGGCTTGATGTATTTGAAGGCTAGTATAAAACAAGCAACTAATACTTTATGGAAATGCCTACTTACGGTCTCTCTTGAGTGTTGAAACCTTTCCTACATCATCTTATTGCCTACTCCGTGACCAACCATGTTGCAACCATTTCTTAAACCCCCATTTGTTTAGTTCCTTTTAAATCATGTTCAACCAATTCAATGCAAAGTTAATCAAATACATGCTTTTCCATTCAAAACATCTCATAACAACGAATGGGATGCCCTTGTAAAATGTCTTGCACCTATAAATGACCTGTTTGCTCATTACTTCTACATGGCTCTTTACATAAATATTTTATTGCATACTCACTAATTAATGCATTAACATCTTTAGCCTCCTTTATATCATCTTGTAAAATGAAAAGTAAGGTAGATTCTTCATTTTTATCTCCCACACATTCTTCATTCCAATCCTCCATTGATGCTTTAAACCTATAAGTGTAAGCAAATTCAAGTGAGGAAAATATATTAAATAATATATTATATTTTGTTAACAAAGAGAAAATGAGAATTTTTCACAAAAAGATTAAATAAGGATTACAAAGAAGGTTAATTCCACCCAAAAAGATTTCCTCACTAACAAAGAACTTATGTAAGCCAAGACAATAACAATACCATAAAAATGGTCAAGTAAACAATAATTACTAGTGCCATAAAAATGGTTCAAGCTTAGGTAGGCCTCTTAAGGGTGCAGTAGGATTAAGTTCCTATTTTTTTTTTCCCTATGCATATAATTAAACCCTTGAATTTGGTTCTTCTTCACAAACTAAGCTTTTAGGCTTCACAAACCAAAATTGTGACTGAACTTTAAGCAATATTTAGTTCCATATAGAATTCTATACATATTCTTATTCCTTAAATACATTTTAACTCAACATTCCCTTTTATTTGAGTTTTTTTTAAAATGAGATGAATGCAATGAAAGATTATTTTGGAACACTCCACAATCCTATATTAATTTTTATAAGAATTTTATAATTCTTTTAATTGATGAATGGGAATTGAACCATCCCCTCCCTTTCGCATCCCTCCAAACACATCTAATGTTAAGCTAACCAGTAGTCTACCAAACCAAAAATGCTTAGTATTTTAAATTATAGAATATTATGGAGTATAGTTTACTGAAGGCCACTAGAATTGCATATGTTGCAATTAACGTAGACTTCAATGAGCTGTCTCAGTTTTAGGCTAAGAGAATATTACTTTTAAATAATAGTAGTAACAGAAACAAAGAAATGCAATCACTTAATGCCTGCCAAGGACTTGCATGCAATCACACACAATGTATTGTGCCACTTGATGACCAAAATATCCAACATCAACATTTTTTTTTTGTTTTTGTAAAGCTTGGTCTAATGGTTTGATCATTGCAATACTATTATTGGGAGTCAGGATCGAGACAAGGCAATAGCTAAACTTAGCCTCCATACCGAACATCAACATAAAACACTAGTCATGTAAGTATGAGTATACTTCAATGCAAAAAGAAAATATAATTAAGAAAAAACACTTGGGCTCTTTACCCACTTTAGTTGTTTCCAAACAATTTCTAAATGTGAAATGTCTGAAAGATTAAAACCTATATGGCAACAAAAAAAAGTTTTTGCCCAAATTAAAGTTGAGATTTGGTAACAGAGTACAAATAGGGATTATAGACATCAATGCAAGAGGATCACGGTTCATCTTAGCTGCACATTTGTCCATGCCTAACACATTGTAAACTCTAACTTTCCAAAATTGAAAGCTAATTATTGTATAGGCTATGCAAACAAAACTAGTTTGTCTAGTAAATAATATTGGAACAAATTATAAAACATTAGTCCATCCTCTAAAATAACTTCAAAATTATTATGAAGCACCAATAACAATCTTATAGTACTTTTGTTATCAACCAGATATCAACATTAAAACTGAGTTATCGTGTTACATCCTATCTTTTGAAACCTATATTCTAGTTGAGGCAATAGAGAAAGCCTTGGGAACAAAGAAATACAGAATTTCAAAGAACAAGAAATCAAAGGGGATTGAGAGAAATTAAACTGAAAAATAAAATGTTTGAAAATGAAAGAATTAAAAAAAGAGAGGCTAAAAACAGTTTGAGGGTGTACAAAAACTACAAAGGATTTCCTTAGTTAAATCTACTTTTAGTCTGCACAATTATGCAGCAACTAAGAGTTTTGAAGATTGGCATTACCCAGCTTAGTTCCTTCAGCTAAACAACTAGGCATGGCTCCAAAGGAAACATTATAAATAGCTACATAAGATCTGTACAAATAGCCTAACCAAATAGCGCCCTTGTAGAAACATTAGGAATGCACAAAACATATATGGTCTTGCAAAACACAAATGATCTATATATGTAGATAGCTACAACCAGTATTCACATATCACTTAAATTAAACTCAATAAAGCATTAGATAGTTGCCTCACAGGTCTATCATCACATCAAACTAACCCATTGTTGTTACAGAATATAGACTAAAATCAAAATGTCACCACTGATTCAATGTGATTCATAAGGACATCTTTTTTTCATCATCAGACTCAGATTTATAACTGTCAGACGAATATAAATTAGTATTGGGGATAGATTTTACCTTAGGTATTATTTCATCAGTATTTGTCATGAGACAAATGTTGGCTTTTTCTTCGTCTAAGTTGCTACTGCTACTATCCAGATCTTCCTAAGTTGCTAGAAGGTTCTTTTTCTTGTTCCTTTTCTTTATGTTCCATCCCCTTTTTAACTTGGGACACTCATCCTTCATGTGGTCAGGTTTCTTGCACTTGAAGCAAATAATTTCATTGCTTTTTATTTGGAGTGGCTTTTTGAATCTGTTGTTTTTTCTCCTAGATGAATGATTGAACCTTCCTTTCTTTTTAAGCATCTTTTTAAATTTTTTGGTCATGAAAGAGATCTCATCGTTTGTAGAATAGGTTGAGCCTTCGTCTAAGCTTTTTGACTAATCAGACTAAACCTTCAAGGCTTTATCCTTAATTTTCGTCTATGTCTTTTCTTCTACTCTTCAACTAGTTTCACCAATCTTTAAGGCTATGGGGTCATTGATTTTAATTTTATCTCTTCTGAAAAGATGGACCTCATGAGCTCTTAGAGCTCCCAACAACTCATCAAGAGTTAGAGTCTGCATATCTCTAACTTCAGCTATAGCTGTAGCTTTAGGTTTCCATATCTATGGAAGACTATCCATAATTTTAAGATTTTTTTGAGTTTTAGTAAACTCAACACCAAGACTATGTAGGCCATTGAGAATTGTTTGAAATCTCTCAAACATCTCATCAATGGTTTTTGTTTCCTTTATAGTGAACATTTCATAATATCTTTGAAAAGTTATTGCTCTTCTTAGACAAATATCTTTAGTACCTTCATGTGTTATGCGAATAGCATCTCACATATCCTTTGCTGATTTATAGCTACAAAATTTGTTATATTCAGTTTTAGATAAAGCACAAATTATAATATACCTAACTTTTGTATTCTGTTGGAGCATGTTGAAGTCGTCTTGGTTGTATTCACTTTTAGGCTTTGTCACAATGAGATGTCCATGAGTGATGATTCTCTAAATGCTATAATGAATGGATTTGATGTACATTTCAATTTTGTCTCTCCAGTAGGCATAATCTTATCCATTGAAGGCTGGAGGCCTTGACAAGGAAGTTGCTTCCGGGATGAATTGTCCTTAAAGGTTTGCCATAAGGATCTTTTCCTCTATCACTTGTTAAGGTGCTCATCCCTTAGAGGCTGAGCTTTGATACCAAACTATAAAACATAGGAATAACACAAGAAGGGGAGGTTGAATTGTGCTATTAAAAAATTTTGTAAAACCTTGTCAAAGATGTGTTTCGTCTGAAGGACAAATGATAAATATTTTTAAAAGAAATTTGTGAAAATGAAGAGAAGTTGTAAACTAAAGAAACATAGAGTTTTACACTGGTTTATCGCACCCCAGAGACTACGTCCAATTCTTGGTAAACTATCAAGTCCCACTATAACTTAAACAAGTTACAAGTATTCTTTTATCCAAGCCTCCTCAAGCTCAACCCAAGTAGTCTTTCACTTGTCTTTCCAAGCAAATACCTGAGTATTCTTTGATTCAAAGCCTCTTCAAGCTTCCACCAACTTCACAGAGAAATGGTTAAGGGTAAGATATCACACTAGATTATCGTCTTATCAAACGGATATGTAATGAAGCTTAGGAAAGTATTACAAGAAGAAATTATTTAAGATTACAGATTAAGAGAAAAGAGAATTTTCCAAGAGTTCCATCAATTTGATAATGATCTTCTCTTCTATATATAGAGTTCTCCCAAAGTGTTCATTGTGAGAGCTTTTACAAACATCCTTCATCTAGTGAAGAAAATAGTCGTTAGAGCATTAAATGTCACATTTAATGCTTTTCGCTAATCAGTCACTCTATAAGATAAAACAGTTTACTTATCTAGCCTTTCTTGTACTCAATCTTGTTACAATACACATATTTTGCTTTTTGCACTAATATCTGTACACAAATTTCTTCTTTTAAGCATAAAGTTAAACCTATTTAGAAATAAGTATATAAACATCTCTCTTTCGAGATGGTACGCGATTTTTCAAAACTAAAGAGGTTCTCGTATAACAGAGCTTCTGAATAAACAAAAAGATCAATATATATAGTCTAAAAGAGTTAGTTGATATAACATTTTTATAGTGTGAGTAGACAATAGTGAAAACATGCAATAAAAGCATGTGATCATACGATTAAAAATAAGACTATTTGTTATTATCAAAACAAAATGAAGGTCATAAATTCATCCCTTATCTTAACAGACATATTTATAAAGGAGAAAGGTGGATTAGGTGTCCATTAGTGACATCATCCATATGATGTCAAAATTAGCTTTTAATTTCTTTTTGACTTAATTAAATAAACACATGAAAATTTAGAGTAATGAGTCACCTAGGCTAAGCATGGGATGTGTCCAGCTGATTTGTCCTAATAGCGCAGTGTTTTATTTATTCTAGAGTTGGATCGATCAGTACCGATAAAATTACCTAAACTTTAGTAAATTAGCTTTTAATATCAAATTAATTAATTTTAACATGAAAATTGACACACATGTTATTTTCTATCAAAAATTAATTTCTAATAATTAATTTTAATTTTTATTACATTTTTTCGAATTTCTATTTATTTATTTTGATTTTTGAGTTAAAAATTCATATTAATTCCATTTTAATTTAACAAATACCAAAATTTTTATAAAAATTATAAAATTAAATATTTTAACTAAAAATGAACTAAGATTATTATTTTCACCATTTCTGGATGTCAAACTAATATTGATTTGGCTTAATAGACACTTAGGTGTATTTTGGTCATTTTACACAGAAACTTCAAAAAATGTCTAAAATTATATTTTAATATACATGATATGATTCCAAGCTTAAATTGACATTTTATTGTCAATTGATTTTTTTTCTCATGTCAGCCCTTAGTGTTAAGAAATAAGGGTAAAATCGTCATTTTCTCATTTCTCCTGGCTCCGTCTCTGAAAAATGATTAAAAATCATGATTAGATAAGTCTCGAAATTCTGAATCCAATAGTAGGGAACAAAATTTTGAAATTTATTCTCGATTTTTCAAAAAATAATCTATATATGTTATAAAATAATTACAAAGCTAAAGTAGGAGTGTTACATAAATTCTACTATATATATATATATATATATATATATATATAAAGAGAGAGAAAGAGAGAGAGAGACACTCAGCACATATAATTTTTTTTTGTTTCCTTAGAAATTTCAAGAGTTGTCATCGACATTAAATTGTGATTTTGAATGATGAATCCTTCCTAGATATAATACATACTAGACTAAATTATACTGACACTTTCTAAGATTTATTCATTAAATTTCTTCCGATACTGCTTCTTTTTTTACTCTTACACTAATCCCCTTAATTGTTTGATAAACATTACACCATCACTCCTTATACATTACATTAATTTTCTTGATTGTTTGACAAAAATTACACCGTGTACTCCTATAAGGGATGTTATTGTAAACATTAAAAAATAGGGAGTTATGTGCAATCTCAAAAAAATCTCAGGGGTTAGGAGTGGCAAAGCGGGCCAACCAGCCCCGACCTGCCAAAAGTGGGGTGAGGCTAGTTGACCCGTCGGCAAGAAGTGGGTTAAAGTACTTAACTCTCCCCGCTTAGCAGCGGGTTGGCCCGCAAAGAAATAATGAGTGGGTTGGTGGTTGTTAAAAAAAGCAAGTTGGTTGTGTTTAAAAGGGTGGGTTGGCGGGTTGACCCGCCCCACTTTCAATCCACCCAATTTTTTTAAAAAAAGCTCAATTGAATTTAAATATTTTTTCTTATCATCTAATTAAATTGAATTAAATAAATTTTATTTTAATATACATTATATCACTTTGATTGTTTGACATATAATTTTACTCTTTTATTGGCTCATTTATTTTTCTTAAAAAAAACTTTTATGATTAGTTGATTTAAAATGTTGAAAATGATATAAAAAAATAAAAATAAAATAAAGAAAATAAAAGAAAGTTTATTTTACTTTACAAAATAAAGAAAACATCAATACATGCAGTACAACCTTTCTAAGCTTCTTTGTATATTACTATACCATAATCGGGTACGAAAAAGCTTTGTAAAACACTGTAGAGCATGTGCATGTTTTACTTTCTTTTTTTATTAAATATTAATGTTTGATACAATAACTAAAGAGGGGAAAAAATTTATGAAAAAAAGTGGTATGCTGCAGGTTGACCCGCCCAACCCGCAGGTTGGCATGCCAAGTTGGTGGGTTAGGCGGAGCGAGTTGGGATGGGTTGGTAGGTTTTACTAGCTTACCAACCTCGCCAAAAATGACAGGTCAGATGGGTGGACCTGGCTAGTTGAACCTGTTTTGCAACCCCTATTAGAAGTTGTTAATGTAATTTACTCTATATACTATTCCACTTCTTTCAGGTTCTCATCACTATAATGTAGACAGCACACAGAAATTTAACAACGGTACACACTCATAAATGTCCACCATGACATTATCGATGCTCCTTGTCTTCAAGCTTGATGTGCCAACCAAGAACAAGAAAATAGGCATTGTAGCTCTGCCATGTTATAAGGACATATTAGTCCCAAATTTAAAAAAAAGAAAAGTAAAAAAGGGATACTAGCTGCTCAGCCAACATAATCTTTCTTTTATTCCACGGTAGATGGTAATTGATTATAAAGAAATATTAGCTCTGCCATTTTAAGCATGTAATACATAGCGTAAGGGCGGAAACCCCAAGGAAAATAGAAGAAGAAGAAGAAAACGCCTAATTTACATATTAATTTTACATAAGTGCTTCCATAATTTCTTGCATAAGTGCTTCAAAATCCCAAGTTTCATGAAGCTATCAAGAGATGAACTTCATCATCGTGGATCTTCTTCAGAAAGCAAATTTCCCCATTGTTAAAGTGAGCAACATGTTCAGCCAAACTAAGCATCCTCTGCACATAAGCATCTCTCAACCTTTTCCACAGATTTATGGATAGCCTAATCTTTCGTTGAACTTTCTCATCAGTGCTGCAATCACTTACCTCTGTGCCGCTCTTAAGCTTATGATATGTTCCTTTTCTCCTGTACTTCTTCTTCATGCTTCCACATACGGGAACAAAATGAACTATCTCCATGTTGTGCAACTCGTGCATGTGGTGTGTGGTGTGCCCACGAGAAAGAGAGAAACAAGAGCCGCGTAGAAACAAAAGTGATCTGTGCTAAATGTGCATGATAATATACCTGCATGACCAAAGGCAAAGTAGTGGATGTAAGAAAGAAAACTATTATATATCCTTTTTGAAATATCCAAGAATTTTGGAAAGATATGTTATTTTATTTATCCTTTAAAAAGTTTTAAAATAATTTTTATTAAGTGAAATGGAAAAGAGTAATATTAATATAAGAAGTGAGGTAGGAGAGTCTTCCTCATTTGTTCCACCCCATTAATTCCACCAGGTCTTAAAGTTAATTTTCATGAGTTTACGTTCTAAAAATTAGATTTTGAAAATAAATTCAAGCTATAGTTGAAGTTATCTCAATTTGATCCAATATTTTATATTCTTTTAATTTTTTATAATTATATATTAATAATAAAAATTCTTAATTTAATAAATTAATAATGTTTTACATAATATAATATTATATTAACATTAATATTAACATTTTGTTTTAAAATATAAATTAATTTCATTCATATTTCATTAATTTTATGATTTAGCTATACATAATATTAAAAATTGTATATTAATTATGTTGATTTATTAAATTGACCAACTCACTAAAATCGATTGAATGATAAGAAATTTGGGTAAATATCAAGTTTGCAGCTAATGTATACTAAAAAAAGGAGATTTACTAAATTGACCCTAACCCTAATCTTGTTTTATATATTATTAAATATTATTTTTTATAAAAAAATTAAAAAAATAAATTATTTTTTAATTCTTATAGGCACTTAACGCGGGTGCAGACCTGAACACATAGCCACGTCATGACAGTGATCGAGACGATAAGAAAGTCAGTTGGACCACAACACTGCTGTGCTGTCGATCTGCTGCAAAATCCATGTGTAAGAATTAACCTTCTGTCAAAGGAAAAAGAAATGATTCGCTTTAATTGTCATGCAGCGTATGCCAAAGGACTCTGGCTAATTAAATTGAAATTTAAAGCCAACTAACATGAGGAGGTGGTAGGTAGTTGGCTTCAGAAAATTTACTACTACTACTACTACTTAAATATAATTATAATTTTCATCAATTTATTATGATTAATGTTTCATTTTAGTTTTTAATATTTTTTACACAAATTTAGTCTTTTTTTAGTTTTTTAATTATTATATTATTCTTCTATTCAAATATCTCAAAACTCATTTTTTACACAAATATTTAGAGAGTCTACAATAAATTTTGAATATGAAATGATTTTAAAGGATTAAAAATAAAAAATTTAATAAAATTTCAATAATTTTATAGAAAGTGATTAGGATTTTGGAAAGGAAAATTTAAAATAATCTAATTTTGAGTGAATTTTGATATTTAATTAATGAATTTTGAGTGAAAGAGAGTTATTTTTTGGTAGAGACTTTAGGTATTTTTCACAAGAGGGAATCATGCTCAAGCTGGGTATGACCACTATGAGCAGTAAAGCTCTTCCTACAAGTATTTATTGTAATTACATATCTAAAACTCGAACTCGACATCATTACATAAGCTGAAACAATCTCACACCAATTGATTTACGTGCTCAGTAATGAGTGAAAGAAAGTTTGAAATAGTTTAATAAATATATGTATATTTTGAGTTAAAAATAATGATTTAGAGTGAGAAATTAAAAAGTAAATTGAATAAATAATTATTAAGAGACTATTATATTTTTTACTCTATCCAAACTTGAACACAATGTTAAGCTTTTGCCTTCGATCTCTTGTTGGAGCACAGACGTACGATAGAGCATTATAGACTTCACTGACAACTATCCATATATAAAAGGAATCGCACTCCATTATATATCATCAAATTTAGAAAATATTTGTTTTACATGCATTAATTTTTTTTTTCTTATCTTACGTTACATTTTTTTTTATTTGGATTGGTATATATCTTTAAGGTTCCATACTTATATTGCTTATGCAAAAATAAGACTCTGAATTTGCAAAGTTAGTGCTAAATCATATATTTCAACACTAATTTTAGAAGAAAAAAAAAAGATATGTAGTTCAATGGCTAAAAAGATAAACCAGTGTGACTTAAAACTTTTAGAGTGCATTTGCTTTGCTAAAAAATAAAAGATTGCAAAGCACAAAAATACTTAATTTATGTTTAATGTTAAGAAGGGTATTGGGATAGAACAAATCAAAAGAAGTATTATATGAAAGTCTAAATTTGTCACTCAAAATTATGAGGCAATATTCTGTCTCACATATAACGTTACAGAGAAATCTCATCATCGCCAATGGAGAACAACAAAGCCTACATGACTTCTATCTAATATAATCTATTCCTCCACCTCCAAAATTTCTTGTATCGTGCATCGATCACTAGATAACAGACTAAACGAAAAGTTATATTTTAACTTAATTTCTTGTTCAATGTTGTTCTCCACATATATATTATCTCTCAATATGCATCACACATATATACCCTACTAAATTTTTCTTAAAAATAAATATACGTTCGTTTGCACCAAGTGTGTATTCATTTTTCTAGTTACCTGCATATGGCTGATTGATGAGAATTGAATGACACAATTATTAATCCCAGAAACCAACTTTCATTACGTTAGCTTTGGTATTTATTCTGTGTCTATTTGATGGTGGTTATATTGTTATTTATTGTCCATATTAATGGAGCTGTGCTATCATGGAGCATTAATTCAAGGGGAAAAAAAGTAAAAAGAAGTGTTTTTTTAGGACAACAGACAAATGAGATTTGAACTTAAAATTTCACACAAATTATTCAAACCTCTCATTTCTTAGCTGATTCTAATGGGTTAAAAGAAAAGTGTTTATTTTAATAAAATACAAGAAATATTTAATATTTATTTCTTTAAGCTACTAATTTAATACTATTTCTTATCTAATACTTAAGAGCATTTGTTTGTAGAAGCTCAAATATTAGGATAAACCTCTATCTCAGAAAAGCAACTTGATATTTCACTTATTTCTTAATTAATTTTCTGAAATGATATAAATAATAAAATGATTTTTTTGGCTAAAACTATTGATATCTTGAAACTTAGTAGGTTAAAAAAGCATTCCAAATTGCTAGAATGCTAGATTAGTAAGAGGCATTGGGTAAGTGTACATTGTTGCAGAGAGCCATCAGACAGTTCGCCCCTTATTTTTCGATTTGTTAACAACATGAACATAAAGTTGAAACCTAGCTACTTCATACATTTTAATTTTTTTTTATGTGCATCAAAAATATTTTTCTTTGTTGATAGTGCAATTATTTTCTCTTGAAGAAAAAGATTATTGAAATAATTGTATAATATTTCCCAACAAAGTTTTCTATACATTAAGAATCGAATTCTGATTAATATACTTAAAAATTCAATTAACAATTGTACTGCTAATCTTTATTCCTATAAGTTTTAAAATATTTGACATTAAACTTTTTACCCAATAAAGATATTTATTAAATGACTTTAATTATAAGAAAAATATAACTGCAATAGACTAAATTACTCCTTTTTTTAGGGTAAAATTACTCCTTGTTAAAATATGTAAAATTTTATCATTCTATTAATATAATGAAGATAGAAGAATAAAATTTAAAGAAAATAATCGATGTTTTCAATATTTTATGCTATAAATTAAATAAAACAAAAATTCATTCTCTAAAACGTAATTATTTTGAAACAAATTAGATCGAATAGTATTTAATACTAATTGAAACCGAAATACATTTAAAAGTGGTTCTTGTTTTTCTTTTGTAAAATAAGAATAACTGCTGTCGCGAACACAGGAAAAATGACTATTGTTCAGCCAAGAGAAATTAATGTTAAATGTTGCAAAAAAAAAAAAATTACAAATTTATTACGAAGGTTTTTATAAGAATATTTTTTGTTCTTCTTCCTCTCTTCAACTTTTTCTTTCAACCATTACTTTCTGATCACCTAATGGGTCCTACATAATTCATAGTAATATCGGTTTAAAATCTTTTATAGCACACATTATTTAAATGTTATCATTGTTATAATAGGTGTAAAGAGCTAAATGATATTAACATCTTTTTATTAATTATTAAATTTAGAAGTTTGTAGCGTTCGCGTCACGAAAAGGTTTTACCTTGTTCACCCTTTATTCGTTGGAAAGAAAAGTAAATGTCCATAACTTTTTAAAATTAAAACATGTCATCTAACTAACTTGACTGACATTATCTCATCCGTGTTACCAAAGTAACAAATAATCAATTATTGGCTTTGTCGCTATTCGGATGAAACTATTAATTTCAATCACTCTTTTGGTCAACCACATCTATAAATTTGAAGCTTTGAGAGCTTGAAATGATATATAACTTTTACAATTTTGCAATGTGATCAAATCAGGGGTTAAGAGTCAAAATATTGGATTAAATTAGTCTTATTTTGTATTTGGGTTCGTAAATCTCCAAGCCCCTCTGGGATACAACTGACTTGTTGCGTGGATCTATGTAAAATCCTAACTTGTACTATATTGTTTAACTTTAACAAAGAGTATTTCTTTTTATCAAAAAAAAAAAAAACTAAGAATATTTCTCCATGATTTTTCATTGGCTGAATAACATCAAAACATACCCGGATAATATCAAAATTAATCTTAACTATAGAGTGCCCTTATCACAATTTCCTCAATTTGAATAAATCTGAATTTTATAACACCTCTTGTGCTGGCGTATGGCAAACTGGATTAAGGATTTCGGTTTAAGATTCTTGTGTTCTATAAACTTTATCATTATTCATTGGGAGCGTCCAATTGCAATTGCTGGAACGATGCTTCCATTTAACTCTTCTGAGGTAATTCTTTTCTTTAACAAAATGGACATTGCTTGGTTATCCAACTTTGTCAAAATTTGCACTCTTCGATTGAGTTGTTGTCCAACTGCTTATGGATCATTGCTAGCTGAGTAGTTAGTTGTTGTCCCTTTGACGTTGGGAGCTACTCAGTCCCTTGTTCTTTCTGCGTTAAAATTAGTTCACATTTAGTTGACTTTATTTTAAAGAAATAATTATTAATTTTTTAAAGATTTTACATTGTCATCCAATCACAGACTGTTATATATGATAAATTTGTTGACTTTTACAATAAGAGAAAATATTCTATGCACTAATAATGTAAAGAGTTTACATTATCATCCAATCACAAATTGTCATGTATGGTAAGTTTGTTTATTTTTATACTAATTACCTTAAAAGTCATACTAATCATGATTTCTAATTGGTTGACAATATAAATTTTTTTTACACTGATGGTATATAGAAACTAAATGCTTACAATAACTACCTTAAAAATTATATTTACTATAATTTCTGATTAATTGTTAAAGAAATAATTACTTTATTTACTTTTATCAAAAATTGAAAAATATACGATTAGCTTGAAAAAAGCGATTAGGAAACATGTTCTTCTCTTGGCCACTTCCAACATTCCTTTTATCCTTTAGTCAATTGACCTGTAATTCTCCTTTAACTTCGTCTATTTTGCAAGTCAAATTTCGGACAACCACTTCAGTTGGTCGTGTTGGTATTTCGGTCTGATAAACTCAGATTTGATTAATGTCCATTTCCTTTACAATAAGAGTATTGGTGTTTTTTTTTTTTTTCTTCCTGCGAAAACAACATATGAATGGAATTCAATTTAAAAAATTAAAGAAAAAGAGTTCACTCTTGGGGGGGGGGGGGGGGGGGGGGGTGTGTGTTTACCTTTTTTCTTGTTATTTTTATTTTTATTTTTCGATAAACGTGCAAAAATGTATGATGACACATTTTTTAAGATGCAAGAAGGGAAAATGGCACCTAAATACAATAAAAACACTACTTTCCCCACGGTATTTTACTTCTTCTCCTTTTTTGTTGTGCAAAAATGATGCTGAAATGCCAACAAGAGAATTTTAATATATATTTTTTTTTTTGTACAATAATCACACTAAAGTTATGACCTATGACCTCATGCATACTACTCCAACCCCCTACTACTAGACCGATCCTAGTAGGTTATAAGAGATTTCTAATATTCCCATTGATGGGTTGATGTATAAAGATTATATTAATGTGCCAATTGTTAAGAAAATAGGTTATTGGACAAAATGTATGAAAGGATGTGGATGATTTATGTTTGATTCCATAGTTATTTTTTTCTTTCATTTATTACTCAACCAATAAAAAAGCTATGTTCATCAACTTATATGCTTTTGTGTTAAAATTTCATAACAAATAACACTGCTCTAAAAGAGAAGTGAATGGTGCCACATCAAAAATCTGGTGAGTTATTTTAATTAATTTGACTATTGAAAGACTTAAATTGACCCAGAATTAAAAATTCAAGATATCAATTGATATTAAAAAAAGGATAAATCACGTAAACTATATATGTTATATGACCTAATTATCTATTATTTACTCTAAGAAAATAAGTATGATTTGAGTTGTCATTAGGAGTGCAGAAATTTGGAATCAAAACGACTGATATGAAACCATCAAATGTGAGTTAGTGACAAAGGGTAGGAGGTTTAAGTTGTAAGTTCAATGTCACTAAGTGCCAAGAAAAATAAAACGTACATTATGGAAGCTTCCTTAAGGACCGTCAAACTAATGACAGTGTCAGTGTTATGTCTATCATGACATGCTGCTCATATTGTAGTAGTTTGACTATGATAAGTCAAATTTATTTTTTAAGGGTTATTAAGGAATATTTTCAAGGTATTGATTATAAAATTAATAATAAAAATTTATTAAAATTATAGTAAAATATATTAATAACATTAAATATTATACTTTCATATAAAAACTTTTCACATGTTAATCAGGAGTTCAATTCTTGAGTTTGTGTATATGAAAAAACATCTGTTGAGAGAGATCATCTCTTTAAATGAATTTTAATATCTTGAAGGATTAATTCTTGGCTTTCGGCCGAAAGATATCGGTTCACCTAAAAAAATAAATAAATAAAGCAACAGCATTATCCTTTTTTAATAAAATTCCTGGACCGTCTGGCAAGCCCGATAGGTCTAAAACATTTGGGCCGGACATATAATGATACGTGAAACTAGGCTGATTTGAATTGTTATGCAAACAGATCCAATTGGGCCAGTTAGTAAATAAGCCCACCTTACAAATCCTCCACCACGGATCCTCAGTGTGTCATTGAGCCAGGAGCACTTATTGGAAGGTTTGTTTTGTAATCAAGATTATCAATTAGCCTTGTGTGTTCGGGTTTTGCTATTCCCACCCATTTCCTACCTTTTTTTCACCTCCAACTTTTACAAAAAAATGTAAAATATTCATTTTGTCATCACTCTCTTTTACTCTTTCTTCCACTTCTTCCCCCTTATTTTATCAAAGGAAACATATTTCTATTGCGTATCAAATTCAATACACAATGGAAATGCGTTTTCATTTTGTTAATTTTAAAAAAAAAATTAATTGAATTATTAATTATGATATAGTTTATCTTTTTTAATATTAATCGAATCAATTATAATATAAATTATGCTTTTTAATTGAAATTAAATTAATTACAATATAGTTTACCATTTTTAATAGCAATCGAAATAATTATGATGCAAAATTTTATTTTTAATAATAATCAAATTAATTATGATACAATTTTAAAAAACATACGATACAAGTTATCATTTTTAATAATAATCAAATTAATTTGATATAAATTACTCTTTTTAATAATAATCAAATTAATTATGATACAAATTACCGTTTTTAACAGTATCATAAATTGCATCATAATTAATTCAATTACTATTAAAAAAAATAATTTATATCATAATTAATTTGATTCTTATTAAAAATGGTAACTTGTATTGTTTATTTTTTAAAATTGTATCATAATTAATTTGATTATTATTAAAAAAATTGCATTATAATTATTTTGATTTCTTTTAAAAATGGTAACTTATCGTAATTAATTAATATTTCAATTAATTTTTTTCAAAAAAATTAATACAACGTAAATGCATTTCTATTGTGTATCAAATTTGATACATAATATCAAACTTCAATATACAACAGAAACACATTTCCGTTGTATATGGAGAACACTCCTCCTAACACAACGAAACACGTTTCCGTTGTGCATAATATACAATGGAAATGCATTTCTTTCAAGGGATTTTTTAGGAAAAAAATTAACAAATAAATCTTGGGGTGAAAAAAGCGAAAATTGAGGTAAAAATAGCAATACCCTATTTATTCTTTAATTAATCTTGATTATTAAATTGCAATTGTTGTGTTCTTTTTTAGCCTCACATCACTGCAACAATTGCTGCTTATACAGAAAAGAAGCCACATCTGTAATGTCAATGTTGGATTAATCACATGACATGGCAACCACACTTAGCATATGGTGTTGGTAACTTTCAAAATACTGACACAGGAGACCCTGGATCAATTTGAATAATAATGATTATTTGAACTTTTTATTGCTCATGATCAAGAGTAAAAAAAGCCAGGTGAACACATCAATATACCTATCTGCCACAATGCCTAGTGACATGACCTTGGGGTGCTGGAACCCAGCAAACTAATGGTGGAAGGAGATATCAATATAGTGTTTCTTTTCCCCTGAGAAAGGAGTTGTTGATATATTCGTGCACAAATGATAAGCAAAAGTCAATAACGTGACAATTACACATATACATACACGTATATCATGACACAGGTTACAAAAACAGAAAACTAAAGGAAAGAGAAGAAAATGGTGAAAAATATATATGATATTAAAAATAGAATTATATTATTTATGCAACATTTTTCTGTCTCTTCGTCACGCGGACTAAAAAGTAAATCACATCATCTCGCACCAATTAGTTTGATTTGATTTTAGAGCAGCCCTTTCTAACATCAATTTAGCCTTTTCACTTTAATTAATTCAAGAATTATAAAAGTGAAACCAAATCAATTAAGACTAATGATACATTTGTAATAAATTGTTTATAATATTCTATATTGTTTATTGTTTATTTATTTTTATTACATCACACATCTTATTTTATATTTTTGTTATTTTTATCTTTCTTGAATCATAAAAAAATGTGTAAAATTAAAATTATCCATTAATCAATACTAATATAAAATGTTGACAACTCATGTATGGCGTACCAAACATTATCCTCTACTGGATAACAATTTTAAGTCATCAAATTTTAAAATAAGATAAATGTGATGCTTGTAACATTATAAAATATTATGTTCAGATTTATTTTTTTATATTATTCTTTAAGTATGAGATTGTTGGTTTTCATTCAACAGACTAAGGCCATACGCTTTTATTAATGTTTTCCAACTCAAATTCTCAATAATAGTCTCTCGTTCAATTCCGATATAATAAAATAGAATATTTATTTTAGAGGATGAGATATTCATGCATTATGTTCTTATTTTAAGATGCACACTTTTATTATTGTTTAATATTTTTTAAATAATTTCTTTTTGTTAATTTTTTTCTTAAACAGTTTATAATATTACGTTATTTACTTTCATTATTTTTGCATTACAAATTATTTTTCCACAAATATCAGTTGTTTATTTTCTTCAATTAATTTTTTTCAATTATTTCACATCAAATTTTGATTTTTCTCTTCTTCCAAAACTTAATTACTCCGCTTCTGTTTATGAAGTCAGAATATATTATCTTAGAAGCAACTTAATTTAGTCCATTCCTTCTTAAAAGATGACACATGTCATTTTCAATTTTTGCTGTGTAAAATTTTAAATTTAACTTTTGTTAATCATGCATATCTTTTTCATAATTTTAATTTTTTCTGTTTTAATATAGATTTTTATGTTCTACCTTAATTAATTAAGAATAAATTTTTTGTAGATTTAAATATTTTTAAAAATGTTTTCTTTTAATTTTTGTTTTTAAATTGTATTGCACATATGCTTGTCATTATCTACCATGCATTATGTACAGAAGTTTTTTTTTTCTAGCATGCATTATCATACACCAAAACATTTATTGCAAAATTAATTTGGTAGTTTTTTTTTTTATGATATTATCATTAAAAAAAAAGTAGTTTAGTGGCTATGTATAAAAAGTTTTACACTGTCAACCAATTAAAAATTGTTGTTGGTATGAATTTTAAGATAGTTATTGTAAAAGTTATCAAACTTACCATACAAGATAATTTGTGAATGGATGACATTGTAAAATTGCTTTACACTACCGATACATTGCCCATTTTCTTTTAAAAAAAAATTGGTAGAGAAGTATTGTGCATATTTATACATTTTTTATGGGATAAAGGGGCAAGAGCCAAACAAAACACTACACACGAATGGCCCTCTCAAAATACGTGCTTATTTGGACCCAAAAAAAAGGTGCTTATCATATATTTTTTTTAAAGAAATAGTAAAATTAACTCAAAATATGAATTGTCAGAATTTATTTAAACATGAAATTTTATCTACTTCTAGGATTCTCATTATTTTAAGTGCAAAATTTAGAAAATTGTTTTAAAACCGGACTTTCGAACTCCCTACGTATATTATCCAAATAAAAGCCTAACATAAAGATCTTGGAATTTTTAATCTCTCCAAGAGAGAGAGAGAGAAACTGTCCATAGCTCCAGCAGAGACAAGCAAAAATAATGGGCTTATGTAAAACATTCATAAATTAAAAGAAATTTCAAGCAGTAATCCCTATTGAAAACTAGTCAAGGATTGCAGATGGATGGAATAGAATGCAAGCTTTGGCTCGTTGCATGTTTGAATAAACTTTCATTTTGTTTTGTAATTGAGTTAGGAAAAGTAGAAATGCTTATATATGTCAACTGGATTTGTATCAAATCAGATATAATATTATACTAGCAGTTTCCAATTTGAGGATACAGAAACAAACTTACAAATCCCTAAACATGGGACTATTCAGAGCATCTTATCAGCCACGAAAGTAAAGGGAATGATTTTACTCTTAACCATCCATTCAAATAGTCTCTCCAAAGTTCAAATATATAAAACGATTAGGAGCACTACTACAAATGACATAAGTAGCAATTATGGTATTTTTTTTTTTTTTGGTACAAGACTATAAATATTTTTCATGAGAGACAATCTTGTTCTGGCTCAATAAGATTACTATAGGCAGAAAAATTCTCTCTCCAAATATTTAGCGCAGTTAACATTTAAATAAAAGGGAAAAAAAATACCAAAATCAAGCACTCCAACCAATGAATGTGATGTGAGAACCAAGAATTGAATGTGACTTTTACCCCCACAATAAGAGAACCATCTCTAATTATGTAACACAATTCAATTCAATAAATAAAAAATTGAGGCACCAAAGCTATCAAGTAGCCTTGTTTTCTGTTGACCATGTTACTCTCCTATAGTTGCTCCCTTGGGTTGTGTTCTTCTTAAGCAGCCCCTCGTGCGTGAGGGGAGGCCAACTCAAAAGGACAAGAAGTCAAGAAATGCATAAGCATTGTAGATTGCGTTTATAACCAGCCAATTCAAGCTGTAAATTTGCAAGGTGTGCACAAGTACCAATAGATAGCATGTGCATGTGCTTGTTCAATTCCCTTACAACGAAGGGAATATACAGAGAAGCAATGTAAAGGGTATAAAGAGACAAATCTTGTCATTCATGAGAGTGAAAGGAAAAATGCATTTATCACTATGTTTTTATTATTATGTTTGAGAGAATATTTAACTCTCTTTTCAATGCATTAGGTTGAATTATCTAAAGCTTTATTTGTCCTCAAATCTTTTACTGAAAAATCTATATGGAGTGAAAGATATCCATATTACATTACTCAATTATTTGTCCTCAAATCTTTTTTTTCTTTTTTATCTTTACCAAAAATGATTTTTTTTTTTAATCTATTTTTGGTACATGTTGAGTTGAGTTGCTGTTTTTTATTTTTGGTTTACTTGTTGAGGTGTTGGTTTAATTATAAGGTTTACGCCAAAAGAAAGAAAAAAGTTTTAAAATTCAGAAGAATGGACCATAGAGACCAAATTTTAGGAGCAAATTTGTGCATTAAACATTAGGAAAAGACTTGGACCAAAAACATGAATTCAAAATGCAATTGGATAACCACAAAGCATGTAAATCAACTAGCAATGAGTTGTTATAACTTAATTAGTTATGAAATTGGAGTCTTGAAAATGCAACCGCATTAAAATTTAGGAGAGAAAACTTCATTATCTTTATTCTAACTTAATTCCAAGTTGAATAGTCAAACCCAAAAAATATGTAATTGGATAAAATTCACACAAATTTCATCTCAATCACACTCAGCTGCACATATCATTATGATTGCTGGAAATACTAAACAAGTGAATACTTTATTTTGAAAATTAATATTACAGTTGACTTTAGATTTAAATTATAAAGGTTCTACACAGGAGGCTATTGCAAGGGAGTGAGATGTGAAACAAAAGTGTTCTTATGCTTGGATAAATATTGTATGAATTACTCCATGACAAACTAAGCACTTAAATAATCTCCTACGACCTATCATTCGGGTACTACTCATTACATCAACCAACTCTCACTCATCTAATGAAATAAAATAATGATATACGAGAACAACCATGCTAAACCGGAATTTAAGCATTTGAAAATGAAAATGAAAATGAACCACCGCGCCCCTAAATGTAAGCCAAAAGTTGAATTGAAGCGATCCTATGCGACTTTAGTTCTTTGAATCTTTGGCTGATTTTTATTTTTATTTTTTCTTTTGATATTTGAAATGAATACTTTGGCAAAAGCTGGAAGGTACAAAAATACAGCTCCAAACAAGTTGTAATAGACAAGGGCCATATCTGCCAATGAGGTATCCTATATTGGTTGCTTTTCACCCATAAAGTAATTCCAAAGAAAAAGAAGGAATAAGTACCACTTGCAGCAACCACCAACCTATAAGAATATCACCTCCCACTAACTCTGTTTCTCCTCTGTTACCACTCTGCCCCAAAACAGAGCAAAAACAGAGGCTCCACTCCACCCTTCCTAATGGATCCACCACCCCTCTCCGCCACCGTCACCACTACCACCACTCAAAAAAACCATCCTGACTCGGTAGAGTCCTCATCTCCACGTTCCCGCAATGCGGAAACGTGGAATGATGAGGCTCTACCGGTCGTTCCTGGTGCCAAGCTGCGCCTCATGTGCAGCTATGGTGGCCACATCATGCCACGCCCTCACGACAAGTCTCTCTGCTATGTTGGCGGCGACACGAGGATCGTGGTGGTGGACCGCCACTCGTCGTTGAAAGACTTATGTGCACGCCTCTCTCGAACCATTCTCAATGGGAGACCCTTCACACTCAAGTACCAGCTTCCCAATGAAGAACTTGATAGCCTCATCACGGTCACCACTGATGAAGACCTTGACAACATGGTGGAAGAGTACGATCGAATAACGGCGAAAGGTTCGGCTTCTTCGCGGCTCAGGGTGTTCCTCTTCTTCACCAAACCTGAGGCCACAGTTTCAATGGGGTCACTGCTTGATGATGCCAAATCAGAGACATGGTTTGTTGATGCACTCAACAACTCTGGGATGATATCCAGAGTGGTGTCAGATTCTGCTGCAGGGGATTGCTTTGTGAACCTTGATGGTGTTGGTGCTGGTGGTTCAAGCAACAACTTGGAGGCTTTGCCTGATGCTAACAACAACAACAAGGTTAAGAATTTGCCTGATGTGGTGCAAGTGCAATCAACACCTGGTTCACCTATGCTGGAGAACAATTCTTCTTCTTCTCCTTCTTTCTCTCCTTCTGTGGACAATCTGCCTCCGATTCGGGTTCGGGTTGACGACAATGGTAGTAGGCTTCAGCAAGAGAACAAGGTTGGGGTGGTGGTGGAGGAGGAGTTTGCTCAGATGACAATTGCAAGTGGGGTGAAGCCGGATGATGGGTTGGTGAATGTTGTTTCTTCTGCAGTGGCTGTGCCTGCAATTCCTGCATCTGTGACCATGGCATCGGTTGGGGTGGTTACTACTAGTGATAATGTGATGAATAGAGTTGTTTCTGAGGATGAGAGATTAGATCACGGGTTTCGGAAGCCCCCTTTGCCATTGCAGCTTATGCAGCCAAAGACTAGTGGTGGTTTGGGTTTGGCTTCTCCCGATTCAGTGGCAAGGTGTGTGATCTCTGTCATATTAGTATATTACCTTTTTTTGGTTTTTTTCTGTCTTGTCTTTGCTTTTGTTTACAGTTTTTTTTTTTTTTTTTATTGTCAATTGGAGTATTTTTAAGGAAAAACCACACACTTAGAATATTTAATTTTGGTGATAGTAATATGTGTTTTGAAAGTATTGTTTTTGGTTAATACTTTCAGTGATAGTAGTATTGCATCTGCAAATTCTTTCTCCAAGACTATTTACTATCAAGATCAAGTCCAAGCTGGATTACTAGACAGCAAAGTTGTTTGTTTGCCAAATGCCAAGAGTGAAATATCTGATCAGGTTCCTGGACTACAAAGGGAACAAGTTCAGGATTCTGGCTACATGTTGCCCCCACAATTGGATCAAAACAAGCAACTCCAGCAGCAGAAGCCATTGGTCCATGCCAGCACTCACTATATCCACCTCCCTGCAGCAGCCACAGGTCAAGTGCCAGTTTCATCATACTACCACCCAGTTTATGCTCCATCACCACAACAGCTTCACCATCCAATTGGTCAACAACAGTACCCAGTTTATGTGATGCCTGTTGGACCTACACAACCATACAACATGGCATTGCAGCCCAATATAGCTGACCCAAATGTGGTAGCCTCAGGCAGGCCACTAATGCCTCAAAGTGCTGTTCCCTCAGCAGCATACAAGGATGGTACTCCACCTATTTACCCCACCAGGTCAGCTACCCCTACTATACCTGAGGTGACTCCAAGTGTTTACAAGGCTCCTCCTGTGGCATCAAATCCTACATATGCTCCAATACCTCCCAACCAATTTCAGCCACAGTATGTGGGTTTGCCTCAGTTCCATCATCCACCACAGTCCATTGCAGTGGCTCCCTCTAGTACTACTACTAATTATGGTTATGAATATGGTGGCCATGTGCAAGACCAAGCATACTACACACAACAACAACAAACTACTACTGCTCCATTGCTTCCTCAGTACCAATCCATGACCCCAGCTGCAGCTGCTGCAGCGCTATCAGATGCTTCAAAGCAATTTCCTGCAGAGAATATTCAGCAGTCAAACAGAGCGTCACAGCCAGTATGAATCAAAGTGGAGAAAAATGAATGAGATTGGAGGAGGCATTTTGGGGAGGGGTGGGGTGAGGGGTGATTGGACTTCACTTCCATTTTTTAGCAATGAACATATGGAGCCTACTTTCTACAGAACAATAAGGACTAAAGCATAGTTTATTTCTTCTTATCTATATGGAAATGAATGACATGTAAGATCATATTTTGCAAACTTAGCTTTTCTGGTCATCAAAGTTACTCAATTGAATAAAGAAACTTGTTGCCGTTAGCAATATTGAGGGACCTTTTAAAATGTTTTTGTTTTTGAATTTCGTTACATTGTTTTAGACTTAAAGTCACTTGACAGTCACGTCTATTTGTTTTCTTGTGATTAACAATACCAACATCAGATTTGAGGAAGTAATTCAGTTCAGCCATTTTATTATCTCTACACTTTGTCTTGGTTTTGAGCATAACCTTAGCTAGCCTAAAAAATAATCATATCACATGCGGCATGCTCAATAGTACGTGAAAGTGGTTCGAGTAATTTAATGAAGACAGGTCTATAAATTGAATTTGATTAAGCCAAAAAGAAAATGACTCGCTAGAATTGTGGATATCCTAACATGCGGTTTAGAAAAATAGGACCTGTCACTGAAATCTATATTAGCTTAGCAGCACTTGTTCTTTAATAGATGCTTTTATAAAGATGGCTGGTGAAAGATTGGTTTGTTATGAAATTAGTGTCGTAATCATTGGAAGGGCTTCGTCTTTTACACAAAAATTGTCACAGAATAGACATGACGCAAGTATCACTATGTTCTGACATTTGTTATGGGCATATATAAATACAAGGGAGAATCTATGAACATGCATGCAACGTGCCCAAGATCTAGCTGTAGTTCAAGATCTACAGACTAGAACACGCAGTTTTCACTGACATCTTTGAAACCTGAATTAGGACGTGCCTTTGTGTCTTTTATAATATATTTTATTGCAAGCAAAGACTTGAACGGAGATACGACATTAATTGTAGCATATTCGCCAATTTGTTCTTTGAAACATAGAGATATAGCATATTTATTTTTATGCATGTGACTTTTGGCATATGACAAAAAAGAGAAGGCGGGGGGGGTAGGGTGTGGTGTTGCTTGCATTTCATGATATGAAAAGTCATTTCTTTAACAAGTTAAACCAAACACTCTGATGCAAGAGGTTCATTCAATTATCATTACTGTTTAGCATGCTTGCTGACGTGAGATCAGGCTTTTCTTGATATGACTTGGCTCTCTTTGCTTTGTTATTAAGTTATTTGTCCTCCCATAAAGTTTAATCAACAGACGTAAGAAATCATATAACATTATTATATAATACATTTTCATCAGAAAACAATGTCATAACCACCTAGGAAATTTATCCAAGTTTTGTGGGAATTGCTGTGATATAGTTAGGCTTGGTTGTAAAACATTGATTAAATGCTGATTTGATAATAAAGGTTTTAAACTGGCTTAAAATATAGGGAATTCCTCCAACTATAGATGAGTTTTAAGAAAACTCTTCTAAATATGATTCAAAAGTCAACAGATTCTTTTCTTTATACTTTCCAAATCATACAAGGTAGTATCGAATTTACCCTTGTGCATGTATAAAAACCTCAAGCAGGGAGTTAACTGAAGGGTTTTTGCATTTTAGCCTACCAGGTAAAATTTTATTAAGATGTTTGATGCATATTGGTAACCGTTAAGGAAACACACAAATAATAACACAAAATAAAAATTAGGGAAAGAACACAATTTATTTAACGTGGTTCGACATCTCTTGTCTACGTCCATGAAACATCTCAATTTTATTCATCTCTCAAATCACATTACATCTCATTACAAGTTTTCTGAACAAACTTGTGAAATGCTTCCTTCACATGACCACCTTCTCTCTTAGAGTGGTGACTCCCTCTACAGGTCGGGTGGTTCTTCTCATCTCAAGAACGTCTATTTATATAACTTGCATCCAAATTTTAAAAGAAGAAACAAATCAATAAAATATAAATAATATTTTTTTAAATCTGAACAATATCCTAAAGATTTAAAATTAAAAATTTAAATTATTTCCTAACAATTCCTCTCTCAATTAAAATTTTCAAATTTCCACTTTTATTTCAGCTGTCATAAATGCTCATCGCAATTATCTCCAATCATACTTTTGCTCCACAAACTTTGTGTTCCCCACCTTTTCTCCATGAGTATTAGATGGTGATACTTTTTGTACTAGCGTTGCAATTAACTACTAGAACACGCCACTTGACTTCTACATTGCCAAGAAGACTTTCGATACAAAAATTTGCATCACCATTAGCTACCAGGACACGTCGTTTGACTTTCTACTGTCAAGAAGACTTTCGACACAAGGATCCTACACGAATCTATCATCAGTTTCAATACCCATCTCACAGGTCACCAGGCTGCACAACATGGCTCTAATACCACTTTCGAGGAGATACACACAAAACAACACCCACAAAAGACACTTAAATTTGGTTTGGTATCTCTTGCCTATATCTACGAAACATCTCAATTTTATTCATCTCTCAAATCACATTACGTCTCATTACAAGTTTTTGGACAAACTTGTGAAACCCTCCTTTCACATGACCACCCTTTCTCTTACGATGGTGACCCCCTCTAAAGCCGAATGGTTCTTTTCATCTCAATAACCCTATTTATACAACTTGCATCATAATATTAAAAGAAGAAACAAATCTCTAAAATACAAATAATATTTTTTTAAATCTAAACAATGTCTTAAAGATTTGAAATTAGAAATTTAAATTATTTCCTAACAATAACATACTTATTTAATAAATAAATAAATAAACGGGTTCTAGAGTAATGCCCGATTGTTGTTCTTGGGATTATTGGCCCAAATGTTCATCAAATATTTTTAGGATTATTAGTTGAAATGCCAAAACAAGTTTCTTCACCTATTTTTTTGTACATCATCTGTAATCATACAATATTGTTATTATAATTTAATGCACACAACTTTAAATTTTTTTATTTTTATTTTGGTGCAACAACTTTAAATTTGTTATCCACGCTTAATATGATTTAAAAAATTCAAAAACATTTTATATATTATATTTATAGGTACAATATAATTGTTTTTTTTTTCTAAATCTTATTACATTTTTTTTCTTATTTATTCAATCTCTATTGTTAATGTTTCAAGGTCAGTCATCCTTTTTTCAACAGTTCCTAAACATGAATAACAACACCTTCCGTTTGAGTAAGAATATTGAATCATTCACATGCACACCATAAGTGCATAAGTGACGAAATAAATGAACTTTTATACGTAAACCTGTTAGATTCATCTCTCATTCTCATACTAGGCTTTAGCCAAAAAAAAAAAAATCCCAAAACGAGACAATTTTGAGAACCAGAAAGACAATCACAAACTACTGGCAAAAGCTATGAGAATTGAGGATAGACTTGATAAATCTTCTTTCCATATCACTGGTTCGCGTAGTTCATTCATTCATTTCTATTATCTAACAAATTAACAAACCGACCCTTAACGTCTATTCATAAGTGGATAAGTTTTACGATCCTATTAATTTATTTTTTCTGAAGATAAAGAAGCCCACCTGGCACCCTCTAATTTCCAACACGCACCTGTTAATTTTATTTTATTTTATTTTTTTACTTTTCTGTTCAAACAACCTTACAGAAACCCATTAACTCGTAGCCTTCCTACAAATTAAGTAATAATTTTTCTTTTAGACCACATGTCTCTGTGGGAAGTAATTATATTTGAGTTGAAAATATTTACAGTATGGTGATATTAACTTTTTTAATTAAGATTTTTTTTTCATACACAAGATTGAAATTCAAAATCTTATTTAAAGGGAATCAAATATGTATTACTCCACGTATTGATAAATTAAGGTTCTATTTGGGTTAACTCTTATTCTATGAAAGTTTTTCAATTGAAATAAGAATTTTAATATTCCTCAACTTATAAAGAAGTCTTTATAAGTTCATAAATGCTAATAGAAGAGTGAAATGAAAGACCTTTTTAAAAAGTTGAAATATATAAATTGATTTAAATTTAATTATATGAAAATTTTAATTTATTTTGTCTCTGTATTTTATTTTATTTTTTCTTCATCTATAAGTATTTATTAAGAAATTTATCTCTACTAGTTTTAAGAAAGAAAAGTTACCAAAACTTAATTTTTAGACCCAAATTTGTTGTAATAAAAAATAAGACAAACTTATTATATTTAATTATGTAGCACAACATAAACCATTGGATGGATGAATATAAATTTATTTAAGTTACCTCTCTTCAAGTGTTTATGGAGTTCTATCATTCCTCTTCTTTATTATTATTATTTATTTATTTATTTATAGTTTTTCTATGTCTTGCTAAATCCTTTTTTGTCAAGGTTAGGTAAATTTCTATGTAAGCATGGATCTCTAAATTGGAAATTTTAATGAAAGATTGTTTTTCCTATCTTTGTGTTGTACTTTCTAAACCTAATGCTTCTTAAGGATTGACCACTCTTAAGAAAATTCTAGATCTATTTTGTAAATAGGAATTTACCTTATAGATGTGCTACATGATGCAAACCTAGCAATTCTTTAGGTTAAGAATAGTCATTAGATGCTCGCTACTCCTAGGGATTTCAAATCTTAATGCTTATTCCCTTTTAATTTTGCCTAAAGAATTAGAATTGTTAATTATGGGGTAAAGATTTAATTATCTAAAGAATTAGGATTTTAATAAATTTGAAAACCTGGTAGACAAAATAGGAAATCAAATTAAATTAAAACCCAAATTAGAAATTCTAAGTGAAATAGAATGAACTTTATTCCCAACATTTTCCTTATTTGAATTAAATCATTTTTTCTTTGATTCTTGCGTTCTTACATGCTAAAATAGAAAGCCTTAAAAATAAATCTTTATTACTTTTTTTCTTAATTTAAATTCTTGTTTTCTTCGATCACTTCAAATCTAAATATCCATTGTTGTTCACATTAGAATTGTGTTTGTGAAATTGCAATTTGACCTTCAATCTCTGAGAATAACACTCAGTCCTTTACTATTTTGAAATTATTACTTGCAATGATTTAATACACTTGATGAGGTCCTATCATTATGATAACAAATAAGCAATAAGGTGATAATTGTGACATCGATGGTGACGACAAGGTAGGGGTGAGGTATTGATGTTGGTGATAATGAGAATGGTAATGACAATGATAGTGACAACACTAGTGGTGGCAGGAGTGGTGGTGTCGATAATGGCAATGGCAACATATTGATAGTGGCAACAATGAGAGTGAAAAATAGTAGGGAGACATATCCAATACTATGAGTTGAAGTTCGAAATTATAATCTAAAGAGTTCAAGTTAAAATTTAGGGCTTGAAATTGGATTTTAGAATTATAATATGGCATTTGGAAATCATTAATTGGGATCACAATTCTAAAATCCAATTCCATGAAATTCTAGTAGAACTAAAACTATCATTTTTCAATTGATAACCTCTACCCTCCAAATTACAATTTCTATTCTCACCCTAACATATATAGTGTAATTGCTTTTGCTATTTTTGTCACTCCTTGCTTTGCCATTACCATTAATTAATGTTGTCGCCATTGCCATTACTATAACTACTCTTACTATTGATTGTTACTATTGTCACTAAAACCATAATTATGACACTCATTCACATTGAACATAACCCACACTTATTTACTTATTTAATAATGCGAGTAAAATTTTTCTCCACTTTTAATACTAGAAAATTTGTAAAGTTAATAGAATTTGAAAATGATAGTAAAAAAAAATAAAAGTTGTATGTATTCATCATAGAACTATACATCAGGATTTCATAATCAGAAAAATTACTCAAATACAGGGAGATCAAAATATATATCAAAATAGTTACTACTTATTTCCAGTATATCATAAAGATCCTAGTCAGAGTAGTATCTGTCTATCCTATCCCATAAAATAACAAACTATCAGACTAGCCCTATAGGTCTTCATCAATAGTCGGGTCTTCATTAACTGAGATCAATCATGCATAAAAGAAAAAGTAATGGAGTAAGGTGATTTATTCTAATATCACTTTTACATGTATGGTAGGAATTTTACCACACAATATAGGTAAAACACAGTTAAAAAAAAGGAGAGCTTAAAGTTTATTCTATGTTATATAATTCTTAACTCGATATGGATCCATACTTTCCATAAGTGGGTAATAGTTCTTAACAGAACCTGGGAAGTGACTAGGAGTACATATACCTCTCTCAACACCATCACATGGTACAGTCCTTGTCATCATTGAGGAACAAAATAATAATTTAGGATATCCATTTATAGAGGTATACTCTTACCAATCCTGGTGATGTTGAGCAGTTGTCAGGGTTATCAAGTTGGTTAAGTGATTGTACCAACTTAAGAGCGCTACCTTGTCTATTAGGACACTCACCACTCGCTACCATACCCTCTAGACCTAACCATGGGTCCCTACCTTTCATCCCACAATGTACCAAACTGTAGCTTCCCTAGCAGGGTGTCATACTACTGTATGTCACTTGCTTTACATTACTCACTAATTTATCATTTCCTAACTTCTCAAACAAAGGTTTCTCAAGTCTCAATTAATTTAAGTACCATTACAATCAACATTTTTGCCTTATATTATAGAAATTACACAATATCAAAACAGAATAATAACATAGTAATTATAGTTTAATTACTAAAATTTTGGTAAAATAACAATTAAATAAATACATTTTAATTTTCTAAAATTGAGCAGAGTAACAGCTTAGCAAGTGCATTTTAATTTTCTAAAATTAAGCAATGTAACAACTTGGTAATTATAATTTCATAATTTAAATTTGAACAGAGTAATAACTTGGCAATTATAATTTAATAATCTAAATTTGGGTAAAGTAACAACTTAGCAAAAATTAAAGTTTAATATTAAACAATATAACAATAATAATAATAATAATAATAAAACTTAAGCTTAAACAGGTTTAGGGGAAAACCCTTCCTACCAATATGCAAAGTGACAATAATTTAGAACTCACCCCACTCCCCCCATTACCTCTAAGGTGGTTGATGAAGAGGATGGAATTGTTGATGCAAAGTTCCTAAGACGAGAACTTTACTAGTTGTTGGAAAACTAATAAAATTTTAGCATAAAAGCAAAGTAAAAGAAAAAAAATTTCTAGAGAGAGAAGCTCTCTAAGAATTTGGTGGCTTGAGAGAGGGAGAGGTGCTTAAAAATAGTCCAAAACCATGACTATTTATAGAAGAGGAGAAGGGGTTAGGTGTCCACAAAATTACATAAGCTATTATGTAAGCATTATGTCATAAATTCAATTTTTATTTATTTTTAATCTAATTTAGGGACACATACACCATTTAGGGTGGTGAATCACCCCTCCTAGGCTTGGGGACATGCTATATGAGTTGTCCTCAAGCTCCTCAGTGTAAATTTTATCTGTAGGTGAATTAACCGGTACCGATAAAAATGCCTAAACTTAAAAAATTAGCTTTTAATATAAAAAATAATGCATTTTAATGAAAAACTGGACAAATACATTATTTTTCATCAAAAATAAATTTCTAATAATAAATTTTAATTTTTTAATATAATTCGAATTATATGTATTATTTTGTATTTTTAAGCTAGAAAATTCATAAAAAATTCATTTTAATTCAATAAATACAAAAACTTTTACAAAAATTCTAAAATTAAATATTTCACCTATAAATAAACTGAAATTACCATTTTCACCACTTTTGGATGTCAAACCAATACTGGCTAGCTTATTGGACACCTAGGGGCATTTTGGTCATTTTACACAATAATTCCAGAAAATTTCCAGAATATTTTCAAAATTATATTTTAATACATGTGACATAATTCCAAGCTCAAATTTACATTTTAATGTTAATTGAATCTTTTTCTCATGTCAGCCCTTAATATTGAAAAATAAGGACAAAATCGTCATTTTCTAACTTTTTCGGGCTCTGGCTTGAAAAAATTATTAAAAATCACTATTAAATAGCTCTTAAAATTTTGATCATAATGGTAAAAATCAGAATTTTGAAATTCCTTCCTGATTTTTCAAAATTACATTGTCAAATATTAGAAAAATGGTTAAAAAAATTGACATAAAATTATTATATTTTTCACTATTTTCTTTCAAAATAAATTTCTTATAACGAAACATACTTAATATAAAATTTTCAAAATATTTTGAAGTCAAAAAGTCTTTGGGCTGCTCCCGCAGTCAATCAAGAATATTTTGGTCATTTCACAAAAACTCTCTAAATAAATTCCTAAAAAATTTCTAAAATTATTATTAATTATTCTAACTATATTAATAACTTAAAAAGAATTTGTAAACACTTCTAACTAATTTTTTTTATTTAGCTATTTGACTTTTTAGGGGCAAAACGGTTATTTTACCCATTTTGAGCTCGGTTCCCCAAAAATTTATTAAAAATCTAAACTAAATATTACATAACTGTAATAATCAAATTTTTGAGATCTAGTTCTCCAAAAATAAATACAGAATAATTAAAAAAATAATTTAATATGTAAAAATAAGAGTGTTATAATAATCACCATTAATAATCATTATTACCATTATCATCACTACAACCATTGACTGTTGCCATTACCCATCACCACCACCCTCACCTTACTGTCACTCCTATCATCACCATTAATTGTTGTTGTCATTAATGTTATCACTATCTTAGCGATTATTATCGCCACAACTCCTTCACTCCTTCACCATTATCATTAACATCAACACCAACTACTTCACCATTGTCATCAATATCATATGTAAATTAACTTAAAATGATAATTTTATACTTTAATTTTTGGCATAAATCGAAACATAGAGATTATAATTTCGAATCAATTTCAATGTTGATAAGATTAAAATTGGAATTACACTTCTAAATTACAAATCCAATTGCCAAATGAACCCTATAATTATAATTATAATAATTGAAATTCCACAAAATTAAATTTTACAATCCAAATTCAGACTTTAAAAAAATTTCCAAACCTTATAATTATAATTGTAAGCTCTAATTTCAATTTTAAATCAATTTCATGCTTAATTTCCATGGACACTTATGGTTATTGATGTTTCTTCACCGTACAAGAATACAAATCCTACTGACATCTCTTACACGGCTACACCAACTTTGACAACACATAATTAATGGTTTGTCTTCCTTCTTATCTTCAAGTAGATCCGTTCACAATAAGAAACAAGAAACAAAGCGTAAGCCACCCCTAAGAGAAGAAAAAAAAAAAAAAAAAGTGTTTCTGCTTACTAAACATTAATTAAAAAAATGCTTCTTAACCACATTGGCGCCGGATTCTGTTGGGTCCACCCGCCACGACCCGACCCGAAAAGCCAAACCCGAATTTCGCCCTTGAGTTCTCGCCGCCGGCGGACGTCTCCGGCGAGGCATGCTGCGTTCGACGGTGTGCGAATGGAGAAGAGATTTGACGAGCGGCGATCCATATGCACCGCCGACGAGCTTCACCGCGTCTCGGTTTCAAACTCCGATTGGAAGCTCGCTCTGTGGCGCTACCTTCCTTCCCCCGAGGTTCCCCTCTTCCCAAGTTCTCAACTTTTTGTTTTCTGTGAATACCCTTTTGGCAATGCAATGGTATATGGCTTCTGGGTATCTTTGAATCCCCTAGTTTTTATCGAAAAACATAGGGAAAAAGGTTGAAGACTACACTTTTGACACATTTCACGCAAGGTTTTAATTTACGTAGCGGTTTTAATTGTGATCCTTGACATTATGGAAAATTGCGAACAAATGCGGCTGATGTGACTACAATTACGGTCGTGAAGAGCCCAAAAACCTTGATGTCGCACTTGAAATCGTAGTTGCTGACCGTTTTTCCAAAACCTTGATTTTACTTTAGTTTCTCAAGATTCAAAGGTGGTGTTGTTAAAGGTATAAGATTTTGCTTGTGTTTTGCAGGCTCCGTTGAGGAATCACCCGCTTTTGTTGTTGTCAGGGGTTGCAACCAATGCAATAGGCTATGATTTGTCTCCTGAGGTGACCGTTTTTCCATTGAAAAGCCATAGAACTTTGTTTTGGGAATGACTATGATGAAGATTCTGGAGCCATCAAACTTTACTTTCATGGTTTCATGCTTTCATTTTGTTGGATTTTGAGTAAAATTGTGTGTGCCCTTAAATTAAAATCTTAAGTTTGGTTATCTGTGACAAACTTAAATCGCTGAGAATTTGGTTTTTAACTAAACCTAATGGCATCGTGCAATTCATGTAGCCAATCTCACGAAGCAGGATAAGACTTTGTTGTTGTTGTTGTTGATTATTTGTGACAATAGTCTGTTCTAGTCTAGGATCAATGTTGAGGAATGTGTGATGAGTGCATGTTGTTTGTGTTCAGTCTTCATTTGCTCGGTACATGTCAGCTCAAGGTTTTGATACATGGACTCTTGAGGTTCGAGGTGCTGGGTTGAGCACACTTGGAGATAGCATGGAGGAAGATGAAGAGTACCTAAAGAATTTGTCTGAGATTGATTCTGCTATTAGTGATGGTATTGGTAAAAGCAGTGCTTCTTCTGCAAGAGCAATGGGATTTAAGAACCTTGGTGCTTCTTTTGTATCAGAAGTTCCTCATGTGAAAAGGAGAGCATCAGAGATAATAACTAAATATGAGGAAATGCGGCTAACAACGAGGTTCATGGAGATTTTTACAAGGATATCTGAAAGGCTTGCAGGCTTTCTCAATGGAGGTTGGTGAAGTGATCTTAGAAACTTGTCATTTTTAACATTATATGATTATATGAACCACTAATATAAAAATTAATATTTTCCAGATTTGTTGGAGGGAGGAAAGAACTCTGCATTTGTTAGCCAAATCAAGGATCTCAGTCAAATCAAGGATCTCAATCGGAGACTTCGAGCTATTATTGAAGGTCAGCGGTTGTTCCCTGCACAGATTTTAGAATTGCAAGACCGTTTTACTGCCACTCTAGAAGAGTTTCAGAAACAGTTTGAGCTGATTGTCAAGTATGATTGGGACTTTGACCATTATCTGGAAGAGGACATACCTGCTGCGGTGAGGTGACATTCCTTTATGATACATTACTTTTAATTTGGCAAGAGCTGTACTTTTATCTCTATCTTTACTTCTTTGGCGTAATATTAATATTTGTTTGTTCCACTAAATAATTTTGGATGATCTCATTAAATTTGTTTCTCAATTGTTGGTTTTATACCTTCATACATTAGATGGAGTACTTAAGGGCTCAATGCCAACCAAGGGATGGAAAGTTGCTGGCAATTGGTCACTCAATGGGGGGTATCTTATTGTATGCAAAGCTCTCACATTGTTGTAAGTCTCACGGATCTGCTGTTTTATTTCTTCTGCAACTTCTGTAGTTATGGGGCTTAGTTACTTCTCATTCACAATTTATTTGGCACATATTTCAAAATTCAAATTTCATTGGTTTTTGGTGCAAGCTTGTTTACACAATTTATCATGGTTGCTTTGTGTATTTCACTTTCTATTTTAATCTGATATATATGAAACCTTTGGCTATAAAAGCATACTAAATATTACGTAGCTACAACCTTCAATTTTCTTTAACTTCACTGCAAGAAATAATGACATGATTCTAGAATTTTCAATAGTCAAATGCAAAACTCATCTTTAATGTATAGAATAAATTATTTTATTTTATAATGATAGTGGAACCAAGTGCTTTCAAATTTCAATGTTTTGCAATGGCAGCATCTGATTCAGTGCCCGTCATTTGAAGGACATTATAAACCATATTGAGCTTGAGCATCTATTATTATGCCCATTCCTTTTTTATTGAGAGCAACATATTTGTAGCTTAATTATTTCACACATCACTATTTATTGAAAACGAAAAAATAAATATTTTTAGTTGTTTTACCACAACCGATGTGGACGACATTTAAAATAATTTATCTCTTGCCAAGCACATCGTCTCCCTCTTTGATCCTGTGAAAAAATTTCCCGAGAGCTTGTGATCTTGTGTGGAATATAAATCACATTGTTGTGAATTGTGATTAGTGAAGGACCCTATTTGCAAATTGTTTCTGGATTGCAAATTATTTCTGGAATCAATGTGTTAATCAACATTTTTTCTTTTCTACATGAATTATATGTCAGGTTTTGATGGAAAGGATTCTGGGTTGGCCTCTGTTGTTACTTTGGCATCATCACTTGACTATACCCCTTCAAGATCATCTCTCAAGTTGCTTTTACCCCTGGCAAGTGTTTAAAGAAACTGATTGTGTGGTGACATTTTATTTGATTTATTCCATGCTAGTGATATTTCTCCAAGCTAAAGATAATGAAAGACTAAGTAGACTTTGCCTTCTTTTTTGCAGGTAGAACCTGCTCAGGCTTTGAACATTCCTGTTATTCCAGTTGGGCCATTGATGGCTACTGCTTATCCCCTTGCAAGCTATCCTCCGTATGTTTTATCTTGGCTAAATTCTCAGATTTCAGCTCAAGATATGATGGATCGAAAGCTATTTGAGAAGCTTGTTTTGAACAACTTCTGTAAGACCAATTTTTCTTTTTTTTTCCCTCAGGCATTATTTCTCAATTTCTTGTACAGAGTGCCTTTCAACAAAAAGAATATCTATGCATTCTTTTAGCAAAAGAATTCCTTATGAAAGTGTACATAGTATGGCGTCAGGGACTTCCATTGTGAAGTGCATTGTTACATGTTTCATCTAAAATAAATTAAGAGGTGATCCATCCCCTGCAGCTTATTGCAAATACTAGTCAGCAGCATTTCAATTCTTCAGTGTGCACTACCAATCTGTGCAACAGTCATCTTTATAAACTCCTTATCATAAACGCTCGTGGATGCTACAATTAATTGATTTGTGTAGCTACAGTCCTCTTCCTCCTTTTCCTTTCATAATATTTAAGTTTATTGGTAGAATTAATTGAAGTATACTACAGCCCCAACTGAATCTTATATTTACCTAGTTAGAGTTTGAACTCTAGCATGCTAATCGTAGTGTTAAGATATCTCACATTGGCTAAAATATAGTCAAAATACTCCTTATAAGACTTAGGCAATCCTTGTCCTTTGAGTTAGCTTTTGGAAGTAATTGTTTCTAATATAATATCAGAGTCTATCTAGTCTTGATGTTGGGTCATTTGCAAATGTCCAATCTTGCAAAATTCACACACTAGATGTCCAGTCTTGGGCATAAGGGTGGGACATGGGAGTTAGGCCTTAAATAGTGTAATCTATGTATGCTCTTGCAAAATTTTTCTCTATACAAACTTTGGATTGTTCCACTATTGACAACCGGACCATAATTGACAGGTACCGTACCTTCTAAGCTTCTCTTGCAGTTAGCAACAGCTTTCCAAAAAGGTGGTTTACGTGACAGGAGTGGAACATTCTTCTACAAGGATCATCTCCACAAAAGTAATGTTCCTGTTTTAGCGATTGCTGGTGACCGAGACTTAATCTGCCCTCCTGAAGCTGTATATGGTATTAAAACTGCACTAGCCTAGCCAATCCTTTAAAGAAAAATGCTAGCAACACACTCTTTAACACTCTTTTTTTCGACACTCTCTTATTAGAAGAAATTCATTTAAGTCTCACTAAATATTTGGGTTACATTTCTCATTTGATAGGTTCCATTCCCAAACCAGTGAGACCCATATGAAATTCAACCAATAAGAAAGAACGTGTTGGAAAACGAGTGTCAAAAAGTATGTTACTAGCACTCCTCAACCTTTAAATGCTTAACTCTCTCTCCCCAAAGTGAAAATAATTTAGCTTTTGTGATGAGTATAATCATAATTTTGAAGCAGAAACGGTGAAGCTTATTCCTGAAGAATTGGTTACATACAAAGTCTTTGGGGAGCCTGATGGTCCACACTATGCCCATTATGACTTAGTGGGTGGTCGTCTGGTATGATTATTCCAATTATTATTTTATTGAAAATGAGTTACAACCATACATACTTGAACAACCTTGAGATTTTTCAATATATGGATTTTATTAACTTTGTCACTTTGCACTCGATATTTCAGGCAGCAGATCAACTGTATCCATGTATAACTGAATTTCTCATTCATTATGACATGGTTTAGTTCATTGCTCTTTTACAATGCCTCATTCTTTTGTACATGAAGAACACTAGATGAAAATCCTCATAGAGAGGACACCCCTACACCCTACAAGATCCTCCCAATATATGTGCTACGCATGATCTGCTGTAATACTTAAGTTCCTGTATATAATCAAAGACAACGTACACGTGTAGTTTTAAATAGAGTACACAAGGTGACGGTACAAATTCTGGGAGGGTTGCACTATGTCATTCTGATTTTACTAGGGTGCCAAGAAAGCAGGTAATAGGAATCAAGCGGTGTTTTTAATCAAATTATTACTAGACTTTACAAACTCAGTGGAAGTGAAGTTGCTATGAACTTTGTTATTTTAAAAAACATTTTTTCTTTTGACAATGTTATGGAAGTACCACTTTTTCAGTTCCATTGAAGTTTTGTTTTTCTTAATCTTGAAAGCAAGTTTTATTAATGTCACAGCACAACCACACACATTATAAGCAAAAGCAGTTTTCGTTTTCTCTAAAGGGTATTTTACAAATTGGATAAGATCCATCATATTTACATAGAGAAAAGAACAAAAAATAGTTTTTGCTTGAAGTAACCAAATCACCTGTAGTTATATTTTTTAGCCCGAAGAATATCGATGACTCAGCATCTTTCATAGTGGAGACCAACACAAAAGGTATTGCAGCTTAAAGAGTGTATTACACTTCCTGCTAAAGTACATGTGAAACTCTACCCTACAATCAAAATAAAATCAATCATAAGGTGAACACTAAAAGACACTCAAAAATAAAGAAAATTCAAAACGCACTTGAGAAGAATAACAAAGACGAAAGATGTGTCGGTAAGAGAACCATATCCAAAAGAACAAACTCAAGATTTAGCCGATCTGAGTAATTTAAAAAAAATGCAAAAAAAAAATGAGATAACGTAAAATTGTTTTTAGCTCTTCATCTTAGTCAAACAAATGGTAATAGCCTTTTTCCTTTCCAAGAAATAATCAAACCAAACATCCCCGTAAAAGCATATATGCTCAAAAGCTATTTGGAATTTGAAAAGACGGCCGCACTAAAATAAGGGTTTTGAATGTTCGATATCAATGTAAATAATGCTACCTAGTTTATAATTTGCATTTGTGCTGTTTTTGCTGGCAACCTTTTTGGCAAAAACATCGTAGACATAATGATCCTCTATAATTTACAGAGCACAATCAGGGTACAACCCACACATTTATAGTACATGTATCCGCTAAATAAAGAAATGTATAAAATGAAAAAGTGAAAACTTATTAATAAAATTATTGAAAATAAAATATTTTAAATGTAAGCACCATACTTGAAAAAGACCAATGTTTTGAGCGCCTGCGTATTCCCCAATGAAAGTTATAACTAGAAAACTTGGAATTGCACGGTGCAAAAAGGAATAGCAAGTGCTTCTTTATGGCTTTATCAACTCGTTGTTTACCTGACAGCATTCAAATTTCAAAGCCTTGCGTATAAAATGCAAAAGCATTGTCCAAGTACGAGACCATTACCGAATATAACACTTACAAATATATTGCGGACTCCTCACTAAGGAAGCCAAAAGTTTTAAAATATGTAATGAAGATTGCTTATATTGCATATGAAAAACTATACACCAATTTAAGGGTAAAAAACGTGAGGATAGTGCCACTCAGTGTCGAACCACAACTTCTTGCTTACAAACTGGGCAGAAGTTTTTATGCACAAGCCACTGTTTTATACACTGAAAATGATAGCTGTGTTCACACTTCAATCTCCCCAGCTCATCATCAGATTCATACTCCTCCTGAGCACACAAAAAACATACATTATTTAACATGATATTAAATTATTTATAAACATTTTAAAAAACTTTTTGCAATGCATATAGAGCTAGGGAAGGCATAGTAATTTTACAGAACTCACCTGACAAACGCTGCACTTTTTGTCTATTTGATGCTTTGATGCATCGTTTGTACTTGAAAGCTTAACTCTACTTATGTTGAGTCCCATCTCATCTTCTTTGAGCCCAGTGTTGACATAACCGATTCTCTCACCCAGCTCAAGCAATTGCTGTTACACAAACCAGAAATTTTGATGAACAATGAAGATGCATGCACACAGACATAAATTAATCCATTACAAAATATAAATAATAGACAGTTTATTAACCGGAGAAAGAACTCACCTCGTATGACATGTTATCAACATCAAGTCTCAAGTCTCTAAATTGGTCGTGTGAGTTTAATCGTCCCCCCATCATTATTCTTCCTTGAAGTATCATTATCTTCAAATTGCCAACAACAATAATAACTAAGCCAAGGATTGATGAATTATAGTTGTAAAACTTATGCTTTTATACACAAGTTTGTTCTCATTAATAAATCAAAACTCTCACCAACAAGCCTCACTTACTCGGTTACATATGTAACCCAAACATAGAAGAAAAAAAAATGATAAAACATAGAAGTTTAAAAGGAAAAATCAAAGAAGCATACAAATCTAACTATGTATAAATATTCTAATTTTGGGTAAACATTACCATCTAACAATTTGCTAAAACGGCAAACCCAATATTGTGAGAAAGTACACAGCACTCGAATTAAAATGACATCAGCGAAAAATTTGAGAGTACATAGTACATAAATGACAAATTAAAACATGAGATAAGTGCTGTTTTTAATTTCGTTCCAAATTCAACCACAAGCACCAAGCATAGACCAAAATGAAATAATAACTTGACTTTGTTGGGATCAGGGCGGGCAAACAGAGGATAATTAAGAGTTCGAAAACTCTTTTTTTTTTGTGGAACGTAATCAGAAAAATAACCCATAAAAGCCAATTATAGTAGTAATAAAATGAGAAAAAAATTAAAATAGGAACACCTAAATTTTAATGTGAAAAAATTTCTTCAACGTGAGAAAATAAAAACCATGGGATCTAGTTTAAAAAAACTTCTACTATATAAAATAATGTGCTACTCCAATGGAGTCTTCCTAACATCAGTAAGAATCAACAAAGCATTAAAATATCACCATAAATGTAGAAACCAATACAATAAAACCCAACAATAAGTACTTAGTACAGACAATAGAAAAGGTAGAATCCCCAATACAGTATAGCAAAATAAAAAATTCTCTTAACAAAAACAACATATTAAAATTTCAACCTAAACAAACATTTGCTCTTCCAACTCATGCCAAGAACCTTCTTTTCTTCTTCTCATTTGCTGCACCGAAATCCTTTTTCTATTTCGTGCCTTTTCAGTTTTCACTGCTGCGTCCTTTTCCGTTTCCAATTATAATGCCTATGCTGCATCCTATTTCTTTTGCAAACAATTAGGGATTATAAAACCCTTAAAACATGTAACGGGCTTGGGCCCTTTCCATTCTTTTTTTTCCCCTTTTATTTAAAGGTTAGTGTGGACCCATTTAAGGATATTCATTCATACTACTCATAAATTTGAGTCCAAATCAAGCTCAATAAGTGAGAGTCGTTTTTCAGTTTTGGTTTATTTTAAATTAAATTTTATATGAAAGCAAACCATTTTTTTTTAATTATTGATTAAGTTTAATTTATTACTTTTATTCCATTTATCTTTCTATTTGCCCCCTCAACAAAAATATCCAAACTACACACCTGAGGCTATGGGTGGCAAATAACTGACCCAGATTTTGTTTGTTTAAAGACCTACACTTGTCCACCCCGCGCTTCAACACAATACTATGCAAGACACATCATTCTATTTTGAGGATTTTTTTATTTTTATTTTTTATTTTTAACCTATAGTGCTATTTTTAAACGAATTAGGACGAAATGGACAATAATCAATTAGGGTGTAGCATTAATTAATCAGGGTGGGATTTTCCTCCTATTTATCATTTCTTTCTCTTCCATTTCAATTATATTTCCCATCATGATCTTTCCAATCAAGTCTCGAATACAAGTGTAGATAGGGTTTGATGTAAAAAAACCGACTGAAAGACTCTTTATTCTTCTATTTTTGGCATCATAATACTCTGTGGTAAAGGATTTATGCAGGAATCATAACATGTGGGAAGTTTAGCAAAACAGATTTCTCCCCCCCCCCCCCTAAACATCAATCCAAGGCCCAATCAATAAGGGTTGAGTCTAGTGGAAAGGGCTAGTCCTCCACAATGTGACGAATCAAGATTCGAATTCCTATTAGGACTTAGGAGAAGTATTCACATTTAGTGACCGACAATTCCTTGAACAGGATTACTTCCAAAGGACCTGTGGGGAACCAAAAAATATCCAAGGCATGCACAAAGTGATAATTTTCTTCTACCACACAAGAACAACAGTTCAACTGACACTGCATTATCTTTTCTCTCAAACGGACCATTAGAAACTCAAATTCTACTGTTGGTTTAACATGTACAGTAAGTGGCAGTCCATAAACAGTTCTACTTTAGTCAGAGAGTACCAGCAGACTGAATTAGTGTTTGCAAGAACATGGAGCTCACATATATGACATAATCCAACATACTTGGCAAGCTTCACCAATTTCCTTTTTCATATATCTATACATTTGAAACAAGAATGTTGCAATACAACAATACATGATCATATCTAACAAGCCAAATTACATATCTGCATGTCATACACTAAACTATTTTAGCAACAACAACAAAAAAAGCCACACAAAAAAGATACTCTTATTCACACTTGAAAAATACATAAGGTAAGTTCGTTAACAATAAAAATATGATCATCAAATTCAAGAGTAAATTTGATAAGAGTAAATAATCATCTTCAGTCAAATCAAATTCAATGACAGACCATATACCAATTAAGCAATAGCCTCTTATAAGGAAACCCCAAATTTTGCTCTAAGTGACTATATATAAAACATACACTATAATCAATCTTCACAACAAGAATACATGAAAGGGTATTAATTAGAGCAAGAACCAACCTCAGCAAGACCATCAGAGGAAGCATGTGGAACATGACGATAGAATCTAGCAGTGCCAAAAGGCTCTAATCCAGGGCGTGCTGTGAAAATGTCAGGTTCATCGTCCAGAAAGGAGAAGCTTTCTGGCTTTACTGTGCGCCTTCCAAAATAAGATGAACGCTGCCATTATATTTATTAAGCAGAGTTAGACCACGTCAAAGCAAGTAGAGACCAAAACAATGACGAAACTTAACTCACACAAATGGAAACAAAATCTCAACTAATCATTCACATGTGTATGTTTTGTACAATACAATAAAACAAACAACTCTAGACTATTAGTTATAAGTGGACACCTTCACTTCAAGTCTTCAATCACTGGACTCCCCTTACTCAAGGGAACCACAATAAACCAATCAAGTACTCCCCGTGCATCTGTAACAAGGAAATGGAATGCGTGCACGCATTGGAGATGGTGGCAGCTATTGATACATAATTCTGAATCCCATAGACCATCTTTTTAATAATTCTCCTAAGGACAAAACTTAAACGCAATATCATAGATACTGTTGGTGCTGTTCTCAAATCAGAATTGGAGTTTTATCTCGGTAATCTGCGTTGACATTTAATAGAATCTTTCATTACGTAGATTACTGAGATAAAACTCTAATTCTTATTAGAAAATAGCACCAATAATACTTATGGTACTGCATCTAAGTTTTATTCTTCTCGTAATTACAATAGGAAAGTATTGATTTTTTTTTTTTTCCTTTTATGCTTTTAAGATTGTTAAGATCAATATTATGGAAAAATGTCATGTCATTGGAAGAATTTGTGTGCAGATCCTTGTTAAGAATCCGCAATTTGCCGCATTTGAACAAAAACTTCTTTGAAGCCCAACTTCTCCCACACACACATATGCAATGCTATGCTTTAAGAAAATAAAAGTAATATCCCCTCCTTTGGATAAAAAATATACAAAATATAAGTAAAAATATATTTATTCAAATTAGAAAAGAATACATTTATTACATGAAAAATACAGAAAAAAAAATATTTTTCAAATAATTAAAAGGACATTTAATAAAGTATATTAAATAGTTAATAATTATTAGCTAACTCATATATACAAGCAATTTTGTGATTTTTATGAATAATTAATTTAATTGATGCTATATTTGACACCTTATCTTCATTTTTCGCTTACTTTTTTTAGTTTTTTTTATATACATATCTTAAAAATACCAAAAATCCAAAAATCAAGAAAAATTATCCTGTTTTAATTAGAAAAGAAAAACGGTTTTCCGTGAACAAAACACCTTATTAAATCAATCAATCAAACCAAAATGATTGGTGATCTTAACGCGCACTAAGGATCAATTTTTCCCTAATTACGAACCTGACAAACACATCCAACAACAAAAATGTAAGCATTACACTAGTGCAGCATACCACATATCATCCATACGGAATAAAAATTTTCTGGCTCTACAAAACTAGACACAAAAGAACATTTAAAAGAAACCAAAAACCAAAAACAATTCATAACAGATTCAACCACCAAATCATTGAATTGTGCAAAAATAAGAATAGTATAGTTACTACAGTACCTCCCTGTGTGTTACCCTCTCCGCCACATCAAGTTTTCCTCTTGTAGACACATTCTTCCTAGCCACAACACAGTCCACAGATGCAGCAGCATCAGCTGAGAACCCAATTCCAGGGCCACACCAAACATCCTGAAAATCCACAGAGTTTCCAGAACCATCATCAACAACCCCATCACATGTTCTGCCACTGTTACTGTTGCTGTTCCTTCTGTGCTTCTTCTTCCTGTTCCTCTTCCCCTCCCAATCCGCCGAGGAGCGAATCACCGCCGGCACCGACACCTGCTGCGACGCACCGGCGGTGCAGCCGAACCCTCTGAAGGTTGCTGCAGAGAATTTTCTGTTGCTTTTGTTGTTGTTGTTGTTGTTGTTCCTGTTTTGGTCTCTGTCATGCGGGGTTTCATTGGAGGTGGTGCTGGTGTTGGTGGGGAAAGAAGATAAGAGAGAGGAGATGGTGGATTTGTTGTGAGAGGGTTGGATTATAGAAGGGATTTGAGGGTTTGAATCAGTTCCTGAAATGGGGTGTCTGAACTGGTTTCTTGATCTTCTCCATTTCATGTGTTCTGTCACAACAGGCATGGTTTTAGAGAGAGAGAGAGAGAGAGAGGGTATGTTTGTTGAGAATTTAAGAAGAGAATGAAGATGAGTTAAACATAATCTGAAACTGGTCTTGGAAGCAAAGGAACTAACTAGTTATGTGGAACGCAGAGAATGTGGAATTTTTTTATTTTTTTTGAGAGGACAGTTGTCTTATTGGGTAACAATTTTATTAGTATAAGATTATTAGGAACGGTAAATTTAATGTAATTATATGCATAAAGTTTAAATTTGAGACTATTAATTATAATAAAACAACTTTGTTATAAACATTAAATTTTCTTTCTTAATATTTAATATAAATGTATACATGAAGCTTCAATTCAAAATTACTAATTAAATTGAAATAATCTCGCATCCATTAATGGGAGGTGGAAAGAATGCGGATTGATTAGTTTTGAAATAATGTTTTTTATTTATTTAATTGTGGGGTCACTTTCTCTACGTGGTTGTTTGTTAGGCGGGGTCTGGTTTGTCTTCTTGTTGGAATTGTGGGCATATGCTATTATTCAATCGGTGTCTGAGGCCCCTGGAATCTGTGTCTACTTTTGCTTCTTTTTGTGCATTTTAAGCCAAACTGATGCTACATAGCAGAGGAAAAGTTGAAAACCCATTCCTCTCTGGTTGCCCTTGGAGTGTAGTGCTTTGGCTTGAGGCTTGAAGTAGAATGGAAAGGAGGTACCAAGGGGCAGGGATCATAGCATATATGATAAATAAATTAAAAACGCTGCAGAAAGTTAGATTTCAGAGGTTAGAATGGACAGCATTGGAAAGGGTCCCACACTGAAATCACAAGGTCAAAAAATTGGGATTTAGTGTGCCACACTCATCATTTACTTACCAGCCATTTACAGAAAATCAGAAATAGTTGTTATCATGTAGGGTGGCTTCCATTTTGACCCAAGAAATGTCTTCCATGTAAAGCAACCTTGCTGTAAGTTCCATGCAATTCATTGTATTTTTCACTGGGGAAATTATTTGTGCAGAGACTTACCTACACATATTCCACTAAAAGCCATCTGGGGATGGTGGAGAGAAAAAGGACAACAAAGAAAAAGAGAGAAAAATAAAGACATTGGACAATATGTGATTTACGTATAAAATGATTCTCCCTATCTAACAGAACTCTTTTAATATGTGTGATCTCAGGTCCGGGGCAAATACAATGCTGAATGGGTCATGTTATTTGTACATATTATTAATTATATGATAGATTATATTATTTTTTAGCAAGGGATGACTAAATTACGCTTTATTTTTAATTTTAAAATTATATTTCCTTCTCTCTGTAGATAAAATGAGATACTTTACTTTATTTTAATGTAAACAAACCTTTTCGCCATTGTAAGAAATTACGGATTTTCCCAATTTTTTTCCTAAAATTTTTAATATTATCAGCATTTAATTTTGAATACTTCAATATTAATATTAAAAAATTAAAAAAAATATATAATATAAAATAAATTTTAAACACCTTTTCTGTTGACTTTAAATTTTTAATTAAAATTTTAATTGATTTCGTCTGTTAAAATTTTAAAGGTGATAATATAGGAATTCTAAACTAATTGTTGATGTGCTAAGAATTAAAAAAGAGAAAAAAATATTTGAAACAAATTCATTTATATAAAGTGAATTACAGATCCAAAAATATAAAGTGAATTAAAATATAATAAATATTAATCTCTTAAAACATTATTTTTTTAAAATTAAAAGAAATGTCGGAATGATTTAAATATATTTAAGAAGGAAAATGCAATTTATGCTCAATTATATATTCTCAAATTTCGCATTAATATAACTTAGAAACTTTTTACCTTTTATTATAACTTTTCCCTTTTAATTGTAAAATGAAAATATTTACATTTAAATAAAAATACGACGAACGTTACAAAAATGTATATGTGCCTATAACTTTTTTCAATTTTTTTTTTTTAGTATAGACCACAAATATTTTCCACTGGAGATAATCTTGTTTAAGTCGAGTAAGACCACTTTAGGTGACAAATCTCTCCCTCCGAATTTTTAATAGAGCTGCATACCCAAAACTCGAACTCGAAACGATTAATTAAGTTGGAACAACCCTGCACAAGTTAATTCACGCGCTCAGTAGTTTTCAAGTTTATTTCTACCAAAAACATAAGAGAGGGAAAAATCAGAAGAAATGGTTCATATTTTGAGCCAAAATAAGAACCTTTTCTCGCTTTCTATTAAATTGTAATATATTTTGTGCGTGTTTGTGTAAATATTTATAAAATTGATTTTAGTTAAAATTAATTTTGAAGTAAATAATTTATATTTAGATGTTTTTACTTTAAAAGCAATTTTATTGTAAAATTTTCAACCTAATGCAAAAGTTACTTTTAATTAAACCAAAGTTTGAAGGGAAAATCAATATTTTACTTAATAATAATCAAACATATATATATTTACTAAAATCACGTTGAATAAAAGGTAAATCAATTATAATATATGAAACCAAACTCACACTTGAAATTTCGTTGAAATTGAAACATGTGACTTCATTGGCTTGTCAAGACTCAAGACAGACAACCTCAATATTAAATTAAAAAAATTAATTAGCAGAAATGGAATTTGAAAGCAAATAACTAAAATCTATTTGAAGAAAATAAAAATTGGCGCCCGTTACTTGGCTTATTATCACATGGGGCTAGAAAATAGAATACTATGTGCAATTCATAAATTTAAGAGTTTTCTTCTTCTTTTTTATTTCATAATCATATTTTGAGTAAATATGCAATTCTATTCCTAAAAATAATTATTCGATCTAATTTAGTCTTTAAAAAAAAAAGTCATCAAATAGTCGATCTCTCAAAAATACAAATGTGAGACATTTGATTTTAGTTAATAAATTATACATTCAATCTCTCAATCTTTAAAATATATTAGAAACTCAGTAAGGGAAAAGCCATAAGAGATAAGTGATAAAAGTTGTCTGGGTAGAAAAGTCTAACAGAGCTATAGAGTCCTTAAAGCACTCATTGAGACATTATATCTCACTCCTTTAAGTTTCTTCTTTTTTAAGATATAGGAAAAGATGTATGCAGATGGAGCTTGGAATCATGTACAAGAAAATGTAGCCTAGTATTTCCTTGTATTCTTCTTTATGTCTTGTACGATGCCTTTGAGTGGTAGATGAATTATATTAGGCATATAAGGTATTTTGTTGTATTATTCTTGTATAAAACTTAATTATATTTATGAGTAGCTTCCGCATGTTGTTTCTATATTTTAAAGTTTTCACACTTTTAGAAATCTAGACTTAGTTACGATAATACCCTGTAGGGTGTTACAGCCATTTCATTCGCAAACATGTCCACTCTGACTTTATCAATCTTGTCCATTTTCCCTCCAAACACCACTTGGATAACTACCTCATTAACTCTAGTGCACACAGGACTTTTTAGGCTGATTAAAATGAACTTTTTATGTTAGTTGTAGACCCGTCATATATACAAGAGATATATAATATAGGTATTTTTTCATCGAAAAATGAACTGATGTAAAAAATATTTTTTACATTGGTTAAGAAAAGAACCGATATAGAATACTAGGTTTCTACATCAGTTATGACACATAATCGATGTGGAATGCTAGCTTTTCTATGTCAGTTATGTTCATAACTAACGTAGAAAGTGACTTTCTATGTCGGATGTCGGTTATGTCCACAACTGATGTAGAATGTAGTTTTTTAATAATCTATTTGTTTTATGCGTTTACCTCCCTACATTATTCAGACAAATAACCAAGTAGACTTTTTCCACATCACAAGCTAATCATAAGTAGCCATAAATATCATATTATCAAATAATCATCATAAAAACCTCAATCCTATAACATCATGCAAACACATTCTATAATCATCATAAAAACCTCATATTAACATCCTATAATCATAAATAACATAATATCTAGTATAAAAATTTTATAACACAAAAAATCTTATAATCATTACAAATATTCTATAAACATTCGATTTACATCCTAAATTTAAACATGCTATAAAAAGTTAAAATTTATAGGTTGGTCAACTAAAAAAAAAATGGTCTACTTAACTTGTGCGAATGTCATCCAAGTTGGTGTCGAAGGATTGATGTGGATTGTTGAATATCTGTATATTCAAATAAAAGGATAAAATGTTAGTTCATATAAGAAGCAGAGTGATCAACAGAGAATGCAGAGTCGCAAAGCTTGGCATAGAACGAATCCCCTCTTTGCTCTCTCAATATAATAATTAAGCATTGTTGCACGACGAAGAAATTATATTTGGGTTTTAGGTTTCGATAAAGAGAATCATAGGATTAGGAAAAATAACAGATATAGGACTAAACAAAGCCTTGCCATTTCCAACTTCTTCATCACCAAAACATTTAATTTTAGTAGAAACACTAAATAATTCAATAATTGACAATTTTCCCTTTTCATCAAAATCTTCTGCTTGTTTTGTATTAAACTTGGAGGTAAAACTAGGTATTGGGCCATTGGATCCTCCACCATGTTTTCCAACATTACAACCGCATATTTTTGAATTTGAGGAAAACCAACTTATGATGGCTAAATGGCACACATTGAAAATGTTGAAACATGACAACTAGAAATTTATCACTACCAAACTTCTTCGACACATTTGGTGATTTGAGCTAAGTAATCACTCTTTCAAGGTTCTTAATTTGGCCTTCAAGATCATAGGATATTCCACCTTTTTTTTAATCGACACCACCATTTTTATTGTATGAACATTGCATCATCAAATCTTCATGGCAATATTGTTATAAAACAAATAGGACAAATAGAATAAGAGACATTTTATTTGACACAAATAGAAGCTAACATTCTATTTGTCTTATTTTTTTCGGACCAATATTGTCATGTAGACGTGATGACACAATGCTTATGCAATAAAGATGGCAAGATTCTCAATTCAACATTCAAGATCATAGAATACTCCACCCTTTTTCCAACACAACCATCATATAATGTCTCCTTTCTTACTTAGATTTGATTGCTTTCACTAACTTGATCAAGGCCAGCTCATAATGAACTAAATGACACACAATGAAAGCAATCAAATTAAGTAGGGAAGCCTTGCCATCTCTATTGCAGGGCATTGCGTCATCAACTCTTCATGACAATATTGATGTCAATATTTGTGTGAAACAAATGAGATAAATAGAATACGAGACATTTTAATTAACCCAAATAAAAGCTAACATTCTATTTGTCCCATTTGTTTTGCACCAATATTGCCATGTAAACTTGATGATGTAATGCATATGCAAAAGAGGGGTGGAGTATCCTATGATCTTGAAGGCTGGATTGAGAACCTTAAAATAGTGATTGCTAAGCTCAAAGCACCAAATGTGCTAAAGAAGTTTTTAAGTGATAAATTTGTAACTATCATGTGTTCAACATTTTCACTGTGTGCCATTTAGTTAACATGAGTTGGCCTTCCTTAAATTCATAAATATGTGATTGTAGTGCTAGAAAAAGAGGGTGGAGGATCCAATGGCCACCACCTAGTTTTACCTCTAAGTTTAAGACAGAACAAGCAGAGGATTTTGATGAAAAGGAAAATTTGTCAATTATTGACTTATTCGGTATTTCTACTGGAATTAAATGTTTTGATGATGAAGAAGTCGGAAATGGTAAGGCTTTGTCTAGTCCTCTATCGATTGTTTTTCCAATCTTGACATTCTCTTCATCAAATTTGTTAAGCCAAAGGACGAATTTGTAGCCCTTAAATATTTTGATGATAACAAACAGTTAAAATTATATCTTTTGCTCACATTACGTCTGATCTCTAGTATGCATTATATCATTTGATGTTTTTTGTATTGAATATCGTCTTATCTTTAATTGTATAAACTTCGTAACTAGCAAAGTTTAGAGATGATGACAATGTTCTAAAATGATCTGCATATCAATCAGAAGTGTAAACTATCTCAAAATGCATAAAGCCTATAACCTACTCTCGAGGAAAGTCAGCAAAAAAGAAGGAATATGTGTGTGAATGTCAGAACAGGAAAACGGACATCACAAATGCTAAAAGATTGAGTACTAAAATAGAAAAGATAAGTAGACTACTTTATCTTATCATATGACAAAGTTGGTAAAATGCATTAAATGTTGCATTTAATGCTCCAACAACTCTCTTCATCAGACGAAGGTCACCTCCTACAAAATAACTCAACGGATACTTTTGGAGAAGCCTATAAATAGAAGAAGAGACCTCCTTCAAGCACTGGTCGAAAATTACAAGTGTTGTTGATATAATTGCCATTAAATCTAAAAATTTATAACTACTTTAAGAAAAGAAAAAGTCTTTGTAAACTTAGTTTGAAAATTTGTTTTGTACTTCAATATATATATTTGTCTAATAGGACGTTAAACCCAGTGAGGTAAACTCATACAAACCTCCTTCTTTACGAGATTGGTTGAAGCCTGAAGAGGCTTTGTTTTAAAGAATACTTAGGTGTTTGCTTGGAGAGGCAAGTCAAAAACTACTTGGGTTGAGCCTGAAGAGGCTTGTAGAAAGAATACTTGTAACTTGAAAAGCTAGTGGAACTTGGTTGTTGCCAAGAACTAGACGTAGTCTCTGGGGTGAGACGAACCAGTATAAAATCTGTGTGCTTTTCAGTTTTGATCTTTTAGCTCTCGTCTGTCTTTTAAAACGTTTTGAAAATCTTTCTGATCTTATTTTAATCTTTACGTTGCTTAGTAAAAGAATTGCAAAATTGGCTTTAACACAATTCAACCTCCCTTCTTGTGTTTATTTTGTGTTCTATAGAATCCTAAATCTCGAATATAATTACTTCGTCGTGCAACAATGCTTAATTATTACTATGAGAGAGCAAAGAGTGAATATGTTCTGCGCCAGGCTTTACAACTTCGCATTGTCTATTGATCACTCGAAAGAAAAAAAAAAAAGAAACAATTTTACGTTTGCAAAAAGAAAAAACCAAAAAAGTGCTTTCTTGTTTGAAATGTATCACTAATCTCATGTTGCTTTCAGGACACATAACAAGCAGGGATAGGTCATGCAAACACATCTAAATCCTAACATTCCCTTCACATTCACAGAAACCCTGAATTTTGTCTTCGTTGTGCAACAACACTTAATTATTACTATGAGAGAGTACAAGCAGAAAAAAGGAACAATTTTGTGTTCCCAAAAAGAAAAAACAAGAGAAATACTTTCTTGTTTGAAATGTATCAAAGGGTTCATATTTCTTGTAGGACACATAGTTTGCAGGAAAGGATGTCAATTAATCATACAAACTTATCACAATTCTCAAGAGTCATACAATTGAAATTAACTATATGAGAATATCACACAAGGCCCAACTAAGCTCTATATGGCCATTCTTATTCTTTGTTAATTAACCAACAAATTAGACAATTCAATCAAAATTTCTATAGAAAATTTGACAGAGTTTATTCTATTTTTTAGTTCTTTCTCATATTTTACATCTATTTAATCAATCACAATACCACATATAAACCTATATGATAATCCAATCAATAACCAATAACATCACACAAGGCCCAACTAAGTTCTATGTGGCCAATCATGCAAACACATCACAATCACAATCTTCAACGTTCATATGATTCAAATAAATATCCTTCAATCAATTAGTCACACACCATGATCAAATCGGAAAAAATTGAGGGGTTTAAGATTACCAGGAACCAACACACAGAGGAAACCCATTGTTTGTTCGAACTAATCACAAAAGCCACAAGTTCAGGTCAGAATCAAAATGATTTTTACCAATAAGAGCAATAGTCATGGAGTTAGGAAGAAAATGAAACCTTTGGCAGTGACAATGAGTTCTGGTGGTGGCGTAAATGGCAGTTGGGGTTGGGTTGGGGACGATTGTGTCGCATGCGTCAATAGCCATTTTGCGAATCGAAGGAATAGACAAGAAGAATGATTGGGGTTGGGGTCACGATTTGGGGAAGAACAAGGAGAACCTTATTGTCAACAGGCAGTGATGGAGGAGTTATAGAGGTTCTGATAAATGACATTTTTACATACTTTTTAGGTGTGTATTTATGCACTTGAAGCTCTTTTTTCCTTACTTAAGACTTTAATTGACCCTATTATTTACCAAATGTAAATAAATTGGATCAGTAGTTAGACACATTGAATTTGAACATTTTACTATTAATCTCCTATCACTTTTTTTTTTTTGCAAGATTTGAAGAAATAAGATTGGAGCTGCCAAAAGGAGTTTTACTTACAAGAATTCGTTGAGCGAGCATGACCTTCGCTTGGCGAATATGTGAGCTCCAGAGAAAGGGGAATTCTGAAGTTGAAGGATTCGCTCATTCTCGCTGAGCGAAATTGGTGCCTTGAAGCTATAAAATTTAGGATTCGTTGAGCAAAAGTTACCCTCGCTCAACGAAAGAAGCCAACTCATTTAATGAGATCATGAAGTGGCATTAGGGTACTGGGGGGCAAATACAGGTGAAAATTTTTTCTCTCTCTTCTGTTTGGCATTTCATCTTTGCTCTTAACACTTGGAGCCTTGGATCCAACTGGGAAGTGCTCCATGGACCTCTAATCTACTTTCTTCACCTCCTTTTGGTTGCTCCTCTACATCATGAGTTAGCTAGATTTATCCTAGTTGGAGTTTGATGTAAATGAACCTACTTTCATGTGTACCTCTTAAGTTGTTTATTGAATGTTTATATTTTATTGGTATGTGTTTTACTTCTACTCTTAATGCTTGTTATAGTCTAATCTCTCATAACTTGATTTTAGTGTTTGGATTTGGAAAACATATTCATTTCATAAATCTGAAGTAAGCACCTAATGAATCGTGTATCTAGGAATAGAACATGGGTTATTAGCCATTTCTTAACTTCTTTCTTTAAAGCAAGTTAGTTAGCTAAGCTAATCAAGGGATTAGTAGTTTAACTAATTAACTTAGATCTGTTCCACTAAAGGATTAGGGATTGGATATTTGTATGGTTTATGGTAATGAATGAATCATAGACTTAGTAAATAATCTTTGTATGCATGAAAGGATGGTTTAGTGTAGTCAAACCCCAACGTTTTTAATTGTTGTTGTTAATCTTTATTTCTGCATTTCACATGCTCGTAAAAATTTCCAACCAACGAACTTTCGATTTTCTCATTATAATACTTTTTAATATAACATCAGATTGTGTAAACACCTAGTATTGAACAAGTCCTTTGGGAAATGATACTCATATTCATCACTGTCTACTTGTACGATTGGTAAGCTTGCCAATGGGTTAATAGGTTTGAGGGTTTTTATAAGAATTGCAGAGGTGCCGTACTAATATAATAAGCTTTTTTACATCAATTGAATTGTTAACTGATGTAAAAAGGTATATTTTAAAAAACCTCTTTTACATCGATTGTAATACAACTAATGTAAAATGTTTTTTAGTTATTTACAAAAATGCTATCGTCTCATTTTTTATATTGGTTATCTCATAACCAACATAAAATCATGTTGTAGAATATGTTTTTTGCACTAGTGTAAGACACTTCTCAAGCCTCTATTTCAACACCTTATTTCCAAGTTGGGCATCCATGATGATAACTTTCACCCAACTTTTAGGGAAGTATTAGAAATCAATTTTTAATTAGTTTTGTTAGTTATGATTATGTTATTCTGTTACAAAGTTCAGTATAACATATATAGTTGTATCTTTGTATTTTTTTTCATTCAATTGTACTCATTTTTGGCAATCAATGAGAAATAGAGATATTGCTTCATTAATTTTTAAAATTATTTTAAATATAATTTTAAAATATTTATCATAAAAGTTAATAAATATATTATACATGTACTTTATAATTAGATGATGCAATGTATTCTAATTAAATTTTGTATGTAATGTAAAAAGAAAGAAAGATAGAGATAACAAAAAAAAGTAAATGTAAATGAAATATAAAAATGTATAATGTAAGAAAATTAATAAATTTGGACATCAAATGCATATTTTACTGGAAATGTCTAAATTGAAATTTGGAAACAAAATTTACACTTTGTTTGGTATCGGTGAAATAGGGGAGAGGTGGGTGGAAGAGGAAGAAAGAGCAATAAGAAAATTGGTGTGGTTTGATAGAATGAAAAAGAAAAGAAATTTTTGAAAAAAATGGTGGGCCCACAATTTGATTCTTCCACACTAAAATGAGAAGATTTGCAAGGAAATGATGCAACAGAACCAACAAAATTAATTTTGTTGGTTAAAGAAATCGATTTGCACAGTGTAAAAGATTTTTATCCATAACTTTTTACACAACCTAAAATTGATTTTATTGATAATGAAAATTGATTTTGTTGTTTTATTTTTTATTTTTCTCTTTCCTAATTTTTTTCTATTTCTCCTCCATTTTTCTTTAACTAAATAACCTTAACTTTCATTTTATTTTTCATCTGTCTTTTTTTTTTTTTTCTCACCTCTTCCCTTTCCTTCTTTCTATTTCTTCTTCTCTATCAAATATATGTTAGGGCTTGAATATAGGTTTATGATGCCCTTTAAGCTCTACATCTCTCCTTTTTTTTCCCCCTCTTTTTATTATATTTATTTATTTATTTTTCAATGTATCTCTCCTTGTCTTGCACCACCTCCCACATCATTTTAAGCACCTCCACATCATTATTTCTTTTAAAATAATCTTTTTGTGTTTTGTACCTGGGAGGTACCATTACCACCACCATCTAACCATCAACGCTGTGGTGGATTTCGTGAATTGGCAACGTAGGAGGAACATCATTGGAACACAACACAGCCATGAACGCAAACCTTCTCAGAAACTTGTCCTTCCACGCGCGCCGTCTTCGTCTCTCTCCCACTCCTTCCCTCTTCTCTCTCCCCGCACCCACCTTCTCTTCTCGGTCCCATGCCCCCGACAAACCCCACTCCCTCGTCGAGGATATTAGCAACGAAGGTAACCCATTTTCGCACTTCTCTTCCCCAATTATCGCTTTCTCTTTCTTCTAAATTACTTGGCTGTCCTTCACACGTTTGATGTAATGCTTCTGTGAACAGTTGCAACTTTCCTCGTTGCTCCAAGCAATCTTATAAAGAGAAATGCCACTAAATGCACAATGCTCTTTTACTTTTTTATTATATTCTTTATTAGAAGAGATTAATTTCTATTCATTGTGAAAAATGTTTATACTATCAATCAATTAGAGATAATACTAAGTATGACTTTTCGCTTATGTTTGGTTGGGAGGAAAAAAATAGCAAAAAACAAAATATGAATAATAATATATTTTCTTCTATTTGATTGGAGAGAAAATAAAAAAAAAAGGAGAAAAATTGACTTTTAGAAACAAAAACTCAAAATTCTCCTTTCTTTCACTTTTTTTTTAATTTAAATTTCAAAACCTTTTTTCCTTCCTTTTCTTTCGTCCAACCAAAAGCACATGATAAAATAATTATTATAAAAGTCAACATATTTATCATACATGACAGTTTTTAATTAGTTCACAATGTAAAAACCTTTTACATTATCGATGCATATATTATTTTGTCTTATTAGTAGGTGATATTCAGGAGAGTTTCTCTAATTAAATTCTAAGGGCCAAATTAGTTTTTCAATACAAATGTGTTTAAAAGAATTTGTTAGAAACCATGGTGGTAACATTTTTGGTGTTATGAAATAAGGTGTAATTGAATTGGAGACATAACTGGATTATAGTCTAACTGATTGAATGAGCCAGTTAGGGTTTTAATACATTGGTTAAATTTTGATCTTTTGAGTCTATGCTAAAAGAATTTTATTTTGTGTGTGTGTGTGTGTTTGGGTTAAAGAGTTGAAGAGGCGTGTGGCAAAGCTTCAAGAGGGTGATGCTGAGGCGATTCCTTCTGTGTTTGAGGCTGTATTGCAGAGGTATTTAGCAGGGAAGCCTATAGAAGCTGACGATGAGTTGATGAGGGAAATTCTAGGGAAGGGGACAGGGTCAGAAGATGATGACGAGGACGAATTCGATTCTGATTGGGATGAAATAGATAACACTGAAAATGAAGATGAAGAAGATTTTGATCTTGATTTTAAAGGGAGGAGTGGGGTTGATGAAGGAAAGAATAAGAGATGATTGAACTCTGCAATTGCTAGTGGCAGTGTCTGTCAAGATTTCAAATCAACCTTGGATTGGTTGTGTTGTATAACAGATAACAGGAGATGCCTTTGGACTATTGCTGTTAAACTATATGGTGCTTGTTTTTTATGCTTTGGTGGTAGCGTTTTTTATCTTCTGCTAATATTTTGTCATGATCAGAAATTTTGGAATTTTGTGGTCAATCTCAACTAAGAAATTACATCATACATACTATAATACCGTTGCTGCTAAATAATATTGTGATTCTTGTCTCTCTTATGGTAGTGACACTGCATCTACTTTTGAAGTTGGCAATGCTACTTCTATGATCATTTACGGTAATCATAGCAAACTAGTATGACTACATTTGAAAAAAATAAAATAATATAAAATTCATGGGGTTGTGTAATTAACCCTTCTCATAGGAAAATCATATGCTGTTTACTAATGAGAGACTTTACTGCTTGGGAGTTCAAATTGGAAATAGACTAATATAAATTTGCAAGTTGCAAGAGAAAAAGGGATTCGATTCAATTTTGCATTTTAACGAAAGTTTTGGAGAGAAGAATATGGTCATGGTAGTACGCTACATAAGGAAACCGGTTTTTAATTGTTACAAGTCCTTGATTTTCTTCAACGTAAAATCTCAGCATTTCATATCCTCTAACACAATTGGTATGGCTCTTTAGACGTGTCCTAGTATTCCATATGCATCACCACACACTCTGCATCACCATAAAAACAAGTCAACGATGCTAATTCCATTCTCTTAAATGTACAAAGTCAATCGAACAAACCATATTATTGTATTTCCTGTGAAAAATGTTTTTGTACAATAATTCATACAATAATTTGTACAACAATATTTTTTTATATTTATCTCTCTCTTGCATATCATTTATTATATCTCATAATGATGAAGAAAGATAGACACAAAAAATATTGTTGTATAAATTGTTATATGAATTATTGTATATGTATTATATCTTCCTGTAATTTGCCACATGATTTCAATGTTTACTTTTTTTTTATTGAAAATGAAAGTAATGTAAAGCCATTATCTCCCAGAGCAAAAAATGACATTAGATGAGTAGATAATCAGATTCAGGGATAAAGGTCATCATAAACCAGGAAGGAGATACAAAATTCACTACAGATTCTGTTTACAGCCAATGGGTCATCAATTGAAATTCTAAACAATGTAAAATTGTAAATACGGAATCGCAAGATGTGATCAATTTTTTTATGGTGAAAAATTTCTTACCAGTTTGCTTGATCTTTAGGAGTTCTTAAATATGTTTGAGAGTATGGTTTGGAGGGAAAGGGGAAAGGAGGACAATTTTTTAAAAATAAATAAATTAAAAGAGTTATATAATGTTTATAAAAAAAAAATTATGACATTAAATTTATATGCTAATCTATCATTTTATTTTTCTTATTTTAAAAATTATAAAATTAGGGAATATTTATTATAAATGAAAATTTTAACCTCCCCTCCAAAATCCCACTCCCAAACATACCTCATTGCATGGGTATTGCTAAAGATGAAATAGCAAATGGCTGCAATATTGGCTTCAGATTATGCTCAGTCATTTGCAGCCAACAAATGGCCTTGTATATAATTCCATTAACAAGAAGTTTACAAAGCAAACTACATGATAAATTAAGCATGCGGCAACAATTATTTTGACGAGATGCCAAGCATTCTAGTATAGTATGTCTATATCAGGTCAATTTGTCATCACAAGTTTGAATCTAATAAATATAACCTGGAAGCAACAAGATTTTTGCTTGCATGTCCCCTGCAAGCTCTTTCTTGAAACGAATGAGATTTCATCACAGACTATAAAGCGACAATGATATCCCAAATAACAACATATAAGTGCCTAGCTCATATGGAAGGCGACACTGACTGATCAACATGTGTGCCCATATAGTTAAGTTAGGTGCATGACAAAGATAGCAATTTGCAGGGTATCATGTAGTGTGTGTACTACCCTGAGGTCTGATATTTCAGTAGGAATCCAAGTGAATAGATAGAGAAATTCATTCCAAAAGGGAAGATGAAGTGACCATAACTACCTTGTTAATGAATGAATTGGTTGTTGGCCAGAAATTACAACACATGCTGCCACAATTTATTGTTGGACTACTGTTTAACAAGGCAATGTGCAAATTTCGCCATACAACCATTGAAGTTATGCTTGTGCTGATAATTCAATGTATTCATATCTTCATCTCATTACTTAATCTATTTAAGACCAATACTAGTTCTTTCATGGGAAGTTCAGATGACCCTCCAGCTGAGAATTCTTGAACATCTCCATCGATTTCAATCATGCTACAGCCCGGGATTTTCTTTTCTATTCTCCTTTCTTTCATTAAATTCCTAATTCTTTTGGCAGCGTCAAACCTGCCAGCTTTGGCATATATATCACACAAGTTCACATAGAAAGCATGATTATGAGGTTCCAAGTCTATCAAATGAAGAGCTACCTTTTCTCCTAATTCTACATTCCCATGCATCTGGCAACCTCCAAGTAATGCACCCCAGACATAAACATCCAGCTTCATCGGCATGCTTCTTATGAGAATTTCTGACTCATTAAACAGCCTGGCTCGACTAAGAATATCAACCATGCAAGCATAGTGATAAACTTGTGGTTCAATTAAGTAAACATGTTTCATTACATCAAAGCACCAGCGACCTTGTTCTACCAAACCAGAATGAGCACAAGCTGACAATAATCCAACAAATGTCACATGGTTTGGCTTTACTCCTGCTCCTTCCATCTCCAAAAAGCAATCCAAAGCCTTCCAACCTAATCCATGTAGAGCAAACACCTGAAATCATAACCGTCCATGCCGAAGCATCCTTCTCTGGCATCTCTTTGAAGATTTCAAATGCTTTCTGCACATCCCCACACTTGCCATACATATTGACAAGTGCTGTTCCAATTACTACATCACACTCTATGCTGTTTCTTCTCAGATAACCATGCACCCATTTCCCATGGTCTATGGCACCAAGTTGAGCACAGGCTGAAAGAACACTAGCTATTGTAATCTTATCCGGTTTAACCATATCATCACTCAAAAGCTGCATTTCATGGAAAAGCTCCAGTGACTCCCTTGCCCTTCCCCCTTGAGCCAACCCTGTAATAATGGAATTCCAAGTTATGATATTCCTCCCATTCATCTTCCTAAACAAGTCCATTGCCATGTCAAGTCCTCCATTTCTCAAACACCCTATAACCATCGAGTTCCAAGTGACAACATCTGTAACAACCATTTCATCAAACATCTTGCTGGCATTATTCAACAACCCACAAGCCATGTACAAGCTGATCAAAGAATTGCCAACAAAAACATCCTTCAAAAATCCAAACTTTATCACTTGGGCATGAATAACTTGGCCAGTAGCCCCATCCAACCACCTAGTACAACCCTTTAAAAGGAGGGGAAAGTGAGGCAATTTGGCACAATGTCCTTGCAAAACATTTGCTTATACAGCATCAAAGCCTTGCAAAAATGGGTGCCATCACCACCCTCCATGCTTGTATATGCTCTGATCATGATGTTGTAGACACGAAGATCAGGGTTCTTGATCATGTGAAAGACATTGGTGGCATAGCTGAAAGAACCATAATTGGAAAATGAACAAAAAAATAGAAGACGAGTAATGAGATGATACTGGTCACCAAGGTGTAAAATTGGGGACTTTAGAATCTGGGTATGAATTTTTTTTAGCTCTCTAAGGTTCTTGCATTGTTCAATCAATCTAGAGAGTGTGCTCTTGAGGGTTAGGCTTAGGGATTCCACAGTTTTGAACTCAAGGAGGGTAACCATCATCATCAACTGACCACATCACTAGTGGAGGAACCAAAATTGGACCCGCAGAATCCACAATAAAAAATTAATATTATTGGTTCAATTTAAATCCATGTATGCCAAAGAATTAATCGAAGTCATGGGACAAGTTCAAAAGGTTGGTTAAGAATCTCTCAATCTCACCATCTCATTCTTTTTGTCACGTGACAATGATCTTTCTGATTTATAAGTTATTTTTCTTCCAACTGGGAGTTGCCGTATCAATATTTTTCCGTATTTTTTAGTATCATTTGTTTTTAATGACTTTTTTTGTCAGATTATCTTAACGATTTAGAAAAGATTAGTTGGCTACTGGCCAGTGGTTAGGGTTTTTTTTTTATTTTTTATATTGAAGTCTCGAGTTTCCACATCATGCACTTATGTGAAGTAACTAAAAGACATGCGACTCGGGACTACTGCGTTTAATAATCTTTGGTGTAATATTCAAATAAGATGAGATAACAAAGGTGAAAGAAAAATTTAATGATCTAGGGGAAGTGTGAAAGAGTGGATAACTATGAACCTAAAGAAGCTTACGAACAGCTAAAGAAGTTTGAGTTGATGGTCATTCTCAGCGAGAATGAGCTAATAACAACTAATAGGAAGTAAAGTGTTACAACTTTTTTTAGAGTAAGAATTAAATAATTAATCTTACTAGTTAATGAGAAAACTAAAGGTTAATGTTTCAACACATTCTAGATTTGTTATGCATTTGCACGTAGTATCAACTAATTTTTTCTCATCAAAAATTGAGATTACTTATTTTACCAATGGTAGAAAACAAAAATTGTATTCACATGATAAAACATAGGAGTGCAAGGATCCATACTTATACAACATACACTAATGGACCTATGGGCCCAATACTACAAAAGAATACTAACACTGTTTTTAAATTTCCTTTTATTTACTATTCACTTACATATATTTTGGGTCTCTGCTCTAGATCTTTTGTGGTTACTTAAGGTGTGTTTGGTAAAGAAGAAATAGAGAGAGAGAGGAAGGAAGAGAGTAAAAGTGAGAAGATATAGATTGTTTAGTAGAGTAGAAGTGTGAGAATTTTTTTTTAAATTTGTGGGACCCACCTTAGTATATTTCTCCGCTGTTTAGCAAAGAAATAGATAGAAATTACTGTGCAACCGTCCACTCTTTGTTAGCTACAATTTGTAAATTGATTCACTAGAAAAGAAATCGGTTTACATACTGTTTTATATAATAATAATAATAAAATATTATTATTATTATTATTAAAATAAAAAAAAATAATATTAATAATAAAAATAAAATATTGTTATTAATAATAAAAATAATATTAATAATAAAAAACAATATTAATAATAAAAAATAATCTTAAAAAATTAACTTTCTCTCTATTTCTTTTCAACCAAACAACTTTAACTTTTACCTTATTTCTCACTTATTTCTCTTTTCTTTTCTTCTCTTCTTTCTATTTTTTTCTTCTCTACCAAACACACCCTTAAAGTATATTTGTGTTTAAAATCTTCTTTGCAATATTTGAAGGTTTGAATATGGAGAAGTAGACAAAAAGGACTACTCAAGGACACTTATTTTTCTCCTTCACAATGGTAGGTTCTGGGTCAATCAACCCTTTTATGGAGATGCTGCATACCAAGTCCATAAAAAAATGCCCTGAGTCTAGCTATATTGAGATTCCTAGGTTTGTTTTGTGAACTTTGGAACATTCGCCTGCCTTATTCGGTTATAGTTAAAAAGGAGCTTAAAAGCTGATAAAAAGAAAGAGCTTAAAATAGCGCATATTTGAAGGATCAATTAACCGCATTCAAATATGGTTTTTGGTTACAAATTTGATTACAATATGTCATCATTATTTAAAAAAAAAAAAAAAGGTGAACTCATTGATTGTTTGAAATGAATAAATCAATATGTTGAAAGAAGGTGTAGGATAAAAGAGAATGGGGTTGATGGGGAACCAGAATCCAATTTAATTGTACCAAAAGAACGAAACTTGAATTGGGCAGCTGAAATTGTGGTTATGCTATACTGTGAAGATAGCAATGCAATATTGAAGATGCCTTGCTTCAATTTCAGGCCTCCTCTTTCCGCTGCTTTTCTTGTGTGATCTGCATTGTTCCATGTTAAATAAAGTGGTGTTGCAAATAAAACGAATAAGTTTGTGTGAATATAAGGGTACATGATAATGCATGACAAAAGCTTTCAACCTAAAGAATTCTAGGTCCCAGCTTATAGAAGGGAATGAAAAACATTAGATACTAATTATTTCGGATTAATGACTTTCAATAAGCACTGTAGCGTTTGGTATCCATATTTAAAAGGAGAAAGCTTTGACTCTAATCTCCCCAATAACTAAGATTATCTTAAACATTAGCGAATCTTGAGTGTGAAGAAGCATTCTTGGCAACCAAGATTCTTAGATGACAAAAAGCAGAAAACCAAAGAAAGAAGGAACAGAAGAAAAATAATATACACTCCTTCAAATATAACTGTAGCATGTTTCAAATGCTTTCCTAGGAAGGTTTCCATGCAAATGTTCACACTTCACACAACCCTTCACAAGGATTGCAACGTTTCATCTCAACTACAGCCTTCAGCATATATTTGATGATGGCATATGGGTCCCACATATAATGATATGGGGTGCAAACTAGCCCTTGAAGACAAAGAAAGACTAACATTTCTCCATAAGAGGAGGCAGAGGCATGAACATATTGATCATGCAAGGCATGCCAAACCTTGTTCTTGTTCAAGTTTGGTATCTCCTCAGCAACAAGGTCACAAAACCAAAGAGAAATTGATTGAATTCCTTTGTAGTAGTTGCTTACTTTGTGTCTGTTGCCTATTAGCCTGTGTCTGTTGTTTCATCAAGCTACCATGCAGACTCTGTCATCAAGCACTGAGGTGTGCCTGGCAATGGGCATGTTATGGATCAAAGAATAGGATATGTGCAGATTATTCTTCATTTTCAGACATTGATTCTGATGTCACGTCTGGTAAGGTTAAGCCTAGTAGTGTTCCTGAAAACAGAAGAGACAAATTTCATCATTTGCTATGTAAGTAGGATGAAGCTGCATCAAAGCATAATTTGAAGCCCAAGAGAAGAAAATGTGTGTTTTGCTCCATGTATCATTCTCTTATGTTACAAGGCATGACTAGTTACACAGTTTAGCTCTAAGAAGAAATCTTAGGTATGGTGATGCTCCATATTGTATCAGAAAATAAAACTTTGGATTCAACATATAAATTACTCTTGGTTAGTATTAGTATTTTGGACTTTTGTTTTTGTTGAAAGAAAATGACTATTTTTCAGTCATATTTAAAAACATTTGTCACTTGTCAAGAATGGGATTCGAACCCATGCCCTTTCGGACCAGTACCTGAAACTGGCGCCTTAGACCAACTCGGCCATCTTGACAATGTTGGTTACACCTTGTAATTCAAAATCTATTGTCTAGGAAAGTCATGCAAGTCAAGAAGATTATTACTGTTAAAAGAGTGCTAGTAACATATTTTTTAATATATTTTTTTATTGGTTAAAATTTATTGAAAATTACAAAATTATGGAAAAAGTTCATTAAATAGGATGTGAAACTCACAAAATTTTATGATTTTCAATAAATTTCAACCGATAAGAAAAAGTGTGTTCTTAACATTTTTCTTATTCTAGCTTCCTATTTTTATCTTTCTTCTAATATTGGAAAGATTTGTAGAAAGAACAAGTGATTTATAACTTTGAATAATGTGGACTAATTCTTCCTTAAATTTTATTTTATTTCGTATATCCTCCGTTACTATTTATAAATGTATAACAATATATTATTCTTATTTTTCTTTCTCTCTTTTTGCAAAGCAAACAAAGTATATTTTTTCATTCCTTCTCTTCTCTTTTCCTTGAACCAAACTAAATAAGGATAGGATACCCCTCTTTCCTTCTCTTCCATTTTTCTCTCTCTTTTTTCATTAAAATCCTCCACTCTAAAGAGGAATATGTTATATATTACACATTTTCCTCTCTTCTCTTCCATTTCTCTCTCTTCTCTTTCATTAACTAGTAATCTTGAATTTGAGTCCTGAATATACAATTACGTTAAATACTTAGAGAGAGAGCGTTACGGTCTATAGTGATCTTATCCGACCAGAGATTCTATTTTCCCCACAATTTTTTATCCCTTGCTTAAAGGAGAAAGAAATGATAACATCTTATAATAATTTGCAATCAATTTATTCTGTTTTCTCCTTTCTTGAAGATAAATTTAAATCATAAGTCAGTTATACAAATACCCAGTGAAGGATGTCTGTGGTTTGTAAAAAAAAAAAAAAAAGAACACTGGAAGGTAGGAAGATAAAAGTGGTTACAAATGCACCTTTACTTTGATAAAAGGAGCTTATCTGCTAAGCTAGGCGGTTTAAACTTGCCAAAGAGAAACTTAACTCTTGCCACGCAGCTGGTTTTAAAGTCACTAATCTGGTGCTTGAAATCAGTTTGCGTGTATAGGTCCAGTCCGACCACACATTCAAGGATGATAGTACTCGTCGTTTGCCTATGCACATGAAAGGATTTAAATTGTGTTTGTGGTCAAGGTTGCCATTAAGCAAATTGTTGAAAATTACAACCGTAATATGTAAGGAATATGTTTGGCAATAGGAATTCGTGTGGCACCAAGACTATATAAAAGCAACAGCTTTTGATTTCCATCAAAGTTCTTATTTTTTAGTTTATCATTTGTCCAATGATACATAAACCCGTGGATTCGTAATGGCTTCGTACAGAATTGCTTTGTACCATATAGCATCACTGAATATGTAATGCAATTGCAGACTCCTCTAAAGCTAACGTTGTGGCAATTGCTAACCACAATTTAGAACCTATAAATCAAGGGACCTGAAAAGCACCCACTAGTTACAATTCTGAATCCCTTGAACTCCTACGTGTCATGATTGGGTCCTCTACTTTTGGAATAATATGAAAATTTAAGACAAATTTCAAGTTCTTGTGGTTTATTGACGTGGAGAAGTACTGAAGTAATATTAGTGATATTCATGTTGTCCTTGCAAGGAGTACAGGAATAGAACAGCCTCCTGCTGCTCCATTAGGTGACCATTGTTACGTGTGGATACCAGAGGGACGATTAAGATTATAAGTTAGTGATTATATGACCATTTAAAAAAATTATATTTATTTATATTTTAATTCAAATAAGATCTAGTAGTCTATGTTTATTATTTTCATTTATCACAATAACCGAGTGTTATCACTGAAGTAACTTCTGTATGTGTGTGTAGAAACATATATAACGAGAACAACTCTTTCCAAGAATGTGAGAATAATAAATCTTAACCATATAAATATACATAAATAATTAAAATTAAACGTTAGTGATCAGATAACCATATAAAAAACTTGTATGCATTTATTTTTTAACTTTGACAATTCAAATAAGGTCTAATAATTAATATTCATTACTTTCATTTGTCATAATAATCGAGTATTCTCACTTGAATAACTTCCTACATGCATACATCCATACATAGTTCCCTTTAATTTGGTATACTTATATCTCTTTCACTCTGCTACTAGGCGGTGCAACTACTCTACAATTTTCATATGTTTGAACACTCATACAAAAATTAAAAAAAGTTTGACAAACCTTTCTACAGCCTTTTTTCAGTGGCGCGGGTGGACCACTCTAGAAGTGAAGCATGCTAGAACATCAATACTTACCTAGATGAGGTCAAAGGATGATCAAGAAGGTCCGTGACGTAGGGTAGCAACCGCCATTGCACTTGGGAGGGGTGCTTCCCTAAAAAGACTACCCAAGTGGCAGAGCCTCTACGCCATGATTTGTTAAGGGCGGACCACTTTAGAAGTGATGCATGCTAAAATCCACTAAATAGAGGTCTACATGATATATAGTATGCCTATAGATTCTTCAGAAGACAACACGTAGTCTAAGAAAATTTGGTACCTATTTGAAAATTTTAAACTTCAGAAATTACATTAAGTAGTGCTTGTGCATGTGCATTAGACTAATTAATGGCAATAGTTAATAGGCTTGGCAAACCAAATGCTGCTTGATGTCTCCAATTTGAAACTCAAACCCTACAAAACTTGAGTACCTTAGATATTTTCTCAAATTTTGATGTTTTGACAATTATCCACGTGCGGGTGTCACACAGACCAGAAATTTCCATGTACCAAACCTGCATTTTCTGAGTTGGAGATCCCACATTGACTAAAATATGGCCAAACTCCCACTCTTTGAACTAGCTTTTGTGGTTAAGTTAGTTCCAAACTCAAATTATAAGATTTTGCATAACATACATTTTGCTTAAACAGGCAGGGTTGTGCTAGAATAGAACAGAAGAACATTATTAGAACAGAACAGTATAGATTGGTCGATCTAAAGAAATGTCAACAAAGGGCGAGTTACACTTCGAGGTTATGAGATCAAAATGTTATATTCAAACAACCATTGCAGTACTTCTATGCTTACAGTGGCAAGAAGTAAAATAGTTAGCACTGCATATATATTAATAATCATAGGCCTTAGCCAACTAGCTGCGCTATGAAAGAAACTAACATTACAATAACCACTAAAATTCCACTTCTACTTGAACTGTGTGTTGTATCCCTCTACCAGATCTATGCATGAAGTTGATAGTAGCAAACAGGATCTCATGCACCACATCCAGCACCACATTCAGCACCACATCCAGCACCACATCCAGCTCCATAAGGCTCTTGATCTGCTGCAGAAGTTTTCTCTTTGGATACACCATCCGCACAAGAAAAGATAATGGCTGAGATCATGCAAAAGGTAACCAAAACTGCCCACAAGATTGCATAGGCATTACCAAAGAAACCAAGATTTGCATCCACAATTTTCACCTCTCTCAATTCTCTCACCATTTGTCCTTCCTTCTTTGCTTATTGGTGTGCAGTTGAGGACGGGCCTTGGTTCAGGAGTGAACATAGCGCATGTTCATATGCTTCTTATATAAAGAAGCTATATAGAGTCAATTTTCTGTCTACCCTTGAAAAGCAAAAGTTATTGCTCCTTTGGACTGTTGTGTGTGCCACTCAGTTCTTGTCATGAAATTTAGTTGAGGGAGCTAACATGACCTGTAGTTTGTTAATTTTTGGTGACAGTCGAATCTTGGGATCCTTTGGACAAATCTTGTGATTCCAGTGGTCACTTTCAACTATTAAATTGGCATTCATGTTTCAATTGCAAAATGTAAGCTAAGCAAAACTTTGGTTTTTGACTTGGGGAGGTTGTAACTAATTCAGTATTAAGTAGCAGTAAAAAATGCAATTATTTTGCTTAGTGGCTGCTTCTAGTACCAGACCTTTTTAGACCTGAAACTATATAAAAGAACATTATTAGAGGCTCCACTTATTGTTCAGTGGAGGGCGAAGGCCGATACTGTTTTGGTTGTTGATTATTAAGGAATTAGCAAAATGCAAACTTTGGAAAGGAGTTTTTATCCTAGAATTCTACGGCTCTTTAGTTTAATTTGTTGGCTTACAGTTGCTTAATTATGCACCTTGTGTTATGTTTCCAATTCAGGATCAGCAAGCATCACTTGTGGGTTTTAGGCTCAACAATTTCAGACTGGTGCCCCCCATATTGGTTTCGAGAGGTGAAAAGCCAATATTCTTGGCCCTTCCTGATACGAAACTTAATCCATGACCAGTTATAGGTTATCTATCACTACTGTATGTAGGTTAGAAAGTTTGCCTTTATTCGAGAAATTATTAAGTAGTTCAAGACTAGCATGTATCTATAGTTCCAACCAATGTTTCCATAACACATACACCCAAGTTTTTCAATTTATGAGAAAGAATTAATAACATTTAATTATGTAGAGACTAGAGAAGACCATAATTGTTTCAGACTACCTAATAATTTCTCCCCTTTTTTTTTCATAATATAATAAAAGAATTGTTACGGCACTCTGAAAAATCAAAAGATGTTGGTATAGTTATTTTTTGGATCAATAGTTAAATGAATTTGATCACATCAACAAAGAGAGAAGTAAAGAGAAAAAGGGAGAGACAATATCTCAATAATAGTGACAAAATCTTTAAATTTTCGAGAGTATCGTAAAATTTCTCTTATAAACTCGGTTCAAAATTACTTAATTTTGAAATTGTATGAGTCATACATTTTACTTTGTTAGATTTTAAAAACCTTATGTTAGTGCTCCTAATTTTACCAAATCACAATTACTTTAATTCCTTTTAATGAAATAACAACAGTAAAAATAAAGTGAAACATGACTAAAATGAATAAATTTTTGCAAAGTCCAAGACTAATGAAATATTTTTAAAATCACATGGATTAAATGTGCAACTAATACAATTTCAAAAACTGATTCAAATGTTTACTCTCTCTAATGCAAAGCGACAAAGACTGAAACTGCTCAATCTAAGGGTAAGTGAGACCTAAAACAAATTTAAAAAAAAAATAGTTTAAATGAAAAAATTATATATTAAATTTTTTTGTCAACATATATAACTTTTTTATTTTATAAAAATTAACAATAAATAATTTTTATTGACAGACCTAAAACTTTGAATTTTAATAGTCTTGCTCTTGAGTGGGCCCTGTCTAGCCACTGAAATTACTCTCATTGTATAAATATAAATAAGAGGTAGACTTCGGGTTGAATTCTAAGTTTAATTTTCTTACAAATCCAAATCAGAAAATTTAGGCCTATGGAACGTGTTCAATTTTTATTCGACGCACTGTACGTAGTCATAATGTTAGTGGGATTCTTGTAATGTAGGGGCTATCTGTTCGCCACATTAAGTGGGTAATAGTCTACCGCACCACCACATCAGACGCATTATGCTTCATGTGACAAGCGCAATTGTATTGTCAAGATAGTTGTATTTTATGCAAGTCAGCCTGCCTTGTGGGAAACTCATCTTGGATTACTCTTTGGACCTCTATTTACCATGGACAAGGTTAATTTGAAGCAATTAATAAATTCATAGCAGCACCCATAATTTCGAAGTTGGTATCCTATTTCCAATCAAAACAATTAATAAAAAATTTGAGACCATTATTTTTTTTCCACATAAATTCATCAGAATTTGATTTTTTAATTTCTCTAATATTTTTTTTATCACCGTCAGTTTAGATCTGTTTTTTAAAAAAGTACTATAATAATACAAGACAGTTGATAAATGTCCACTACAAAATAAGGTAGATTAGGGTAGAAATAAGGAAGAAAAAGTGATAAATATAAGACTGTTTTTTTTGTTACAAAAAAGTTTTGGTGAGTTTAATTCCGGCTACTTATTAAGGTTAGGATAGGTCTTAAGGCTCGAAGAGCATTTACAAAGGTGTAATAATTACATATTACTTACTAACAAAGTCTTCACATTAGTAACGAGATTTGAACTTATATCCTTGTGAAATATTCACATTAGCAACAAGATACGAATTGGGCCAAACTTTATTGACTATAAGATTGTATTTGATTTCATGGTGGGAATAATAAAATTAATTTTGACTATATTCAAACTTGATTTTATTAAAATATAGACATTTAGCTATTGTTAGGTAAAATTGATTGTGTTTCAAAATTCCCGTTTGACTAAAAATGATAAAAATAGTTTTTGTGTTGGGCTAAAAAATATACACTAAATTTTATAGTAAACTTGCTTTTATAGGATAAAACCACCCCAAACATAAATCATTGCACTTGAATTTGAGTTTTCAAACATTATTTTTTTCATATAAATTCATCAGAATTTGAGTTTTTAATTTCTCTAATTTTTTAATCACCGTCAGTTTAGATCTGTTTTTAATAAAGCGCTATAATGATACAAGAGAGCTGATAAATGCCCACTTCAAAATCAGGTAAATTATTTAGGGTAGAAATAAGGAAGAAAGGAGAAAAGGTAAAAAAAAGAAAATGATAGATATAAGACTGTATTTGTTTTCATGATGGGAATAATAAAAATTGATTTTGATTGCAGTCAAACTTAATTTTTAAAAATATAGACGTTTGGTTATTGTTAGGTTAAATTGGTTTTATCTCAAAACCTCAGTTTGACTAGAATTGATAAAAAATAGCTTTTGTATTGGGTTGAAAATTTACACTAAGTTTTATAGTAAACTTGCTTTTAAGATAAAAGTATCTAAACATAAATCACTTCACTTGAAAATCAATTTTAATCAAAATTAATTTCATTTAAAATCAATTTTGTAAATATTTATCCAAACACATACTAAGACAATAAGTGATGTGATAGTAAAAAAAAATAGAAGAATAGGGAAAAAATGAGGTGGAAATAAAATAGAAGAGAAAGTGAGGATATGATTATAATTTTTTATAATAAAACATGAATTTCTGATTACACGTTTTTGCTAAGAGTTATGATAATCTCTCAACTCAAAATGGGACGGATTGAGCTAGGAAGCAGAGAATCAGAAGGAAAAAATAAATGTTATGATATGTAGCAGAAATGATGCGACAGAAATTAAAAGTAGTTGTATTTTTATTTTTTTTTCTCTAAATGTAGTCAGACAAAGTGTTCTGGAGCCTGACCTCAGCTTCTCTTTAAATCCGAATATAACATAGTGAACTTTGAGGGACCTAAAAAGTGGAGAATATTGAGAGTAACGTTTTTCACGTACTCCACACCACACGCACAATTGTTTAGTGAAGAAAACTGACAAGTGGATTAGTGGAAAAAAAAACAAAAAAAACTACACACACACAATCCATGTAAATACCTTTCCATTACACAATTGGATATGTATGAAAAATAAAATTATTACATCGTTTGGTATCTTATGTCTGTCTTTAAGGTGCTAACCGTCACCTTGTGTCTGCCATAGCAACTATTTATGTACAGCACCATACATTTTAAAGTTTCAGTATAATAGTTTATTGGGTTTTCTTTTCCTTCACTGGTCCTCTGGGAATTTTTTTGAGGTAGTTCTTGTTCAACCTCCTATAGGTTTTCCTGAGAAATTTTATGATATCGCCGAACCGATTGTCGATTTCTTCCTCATACCGTTCATACACAATTGGCAACGTTTGCATGGAGAGAAAACCTTGCCATGAATGATGAACCATCAACAAGAAAGAAGACAACTTACAGTACACTTAAACTTCAGTAGAAAACAATAAATAAAAAGAAGGCTAAATAAGTAGGTTGTTCAACTATTTGAAAATTTTTAAGTAGGTCCTTAAACTAAAAACATATTTAATTAAATCATTGATCATGTAAATTTTTTCAATTTAGTTTCTAAAACTGTCATAAATTGTCATTTTTTAATAGTTTCAAACCGTTATAAACTAATTACAGAAACCTAATTTTTTAGTTTAGGAATCCAATTAAAAAAAATAGTTTAGGAACTTATTTGAAAATTTTTAAATACCCCAAGGATGGAAGAAATGCTTACCAATATATAGCAGATTGATAGAGCTGAAGTAGCTTCCAATCACTGACAGTATATAGAGGGAAACAATGATCTGAAAATGTTTTAAGAAGTTAGATGTCAGGTTCATGTATTCGTGAATTAAGAAATTAACTTTAGTTTAATGAAGGACAATGAACATTTGTTACATACCAGAAGAAAGACTGGCAGGTCTGATCCACGTGAAAAATGGAGGAGCATTGGTAATAACTGGTTAAATCTTCTGTGGAGGATGGAAGCAAGATCATGGAAGAAAGAATCTTGTAACACACTGTCCGGGATCTGGGGACCTTTCCTGAAGATATATTTATCAAAGGGTATGCAATCAAAAAACATATATTGAACTCAGTATGTTATAATTGTGATTCCTAAAGAGAATAAAACAATAAACTTCTGACATAATTACAGAATATCACTCCAATAGAATTTCCCTTAAAGCTGATATTCTGAATTCCATTGAGTTTTTACTGGATATTGATCCGTCAGTTAGATTCAATACCAACCAAAGAGGATATGAATTTGTCATGATTAATTGGTCAGCCGATGTACATGTATATCCATAAAACATATAAGAAAATCATCCTTCAATTTGCCATGCACATTGCAAGTACAATATGAACAGTAGCATTTGAATTTGAATCAAAGTTGACTTATATAAGCTGAGTCACTCTGAAAATTTGGTATTATTTGGCAATATATTCGCTATTAAAAATTGAGAGGAAAATATCTTATATAGGAGTCCATTCGTAGCCACAATTAAGTTTGATGTTAAGCAAATTAGGTACCATTTTAATATATCTGCAATCGTGGACCATATGAATAGTACAAGCATCGTGGTGATGGAAATGTGACAAAGGAGAGTCACGAAATTGTACTCAACGATCTCAAATAGAAACCATATCACCGTCATCCCAGCCAAAAGCGCTGCTGATACATTTGTGTTCCTCCATAATAACATATCTGCCACTACAAGTTCCCAAATTATCAGAATCAATTCATGACGATTCTCAAAAGTCAAAACTTCGTTAAAGTCACATCACCAGCATAATGCTTAGAAAGAAGAGAGAAAAATTAATGATAGCATTTGCTAGATTAGTCCTCTCATGAGTTGCTCTCAAAACGCAAGTGCAAATTAATGTACTAGTGTGCAATATATTGTGCCAATGAATTTAGCGTGATATGTCAAACATGGAGCCTGCTATATCAATATGTCGTTGGTCTAAGTGATATTAGGCTCGAATCTATTAAGTAAGATTTCGAGTTTGAATTTTGTAGATAGAAAAAATTTGGTTAGGAACGAAAAATTTTACTAAAGGTGGTCAGCCAAGTTGTCCTAACAAAGATTAGTCATTGACAAAACCGATAAATACTTTACACTTATAACAAGATCATAAAAAAAAAAGAAATGGAGCCTGGTCTTTATTTGTACTCCTATTAATTTATCGTAGTTTGTGGGGATGTCATGTCCAATATGAATTTGTATAACATGATGAGTAACAAACTATGAAAAAATTTAACGTGGTACCTTTTCCTCCTCCAAGAACTTCATGTATCGGTTTGTCATGTCCCAAGAGCTTTGCCGGTTTTTCGATAATTCCATTATCAGAATCAGAGGATGTATCGTGCGCCATAGTTCCTTCTTGACTGATATTGTGTTCTAGTGCTACCATTTATATTGACCATCAGTATTATATTTAGGTTTTTTCATGCACAAGGAGAGGAAATTCTATGCTCAATACTAAAGTAAGGAATGACTTGGGGATAACTTGAGGATACCTTTGCATTCCCGCTAACACTGAACAGTCTAAAGTATCTACACCACGAATCTAGATGAGTCTTCTTTTGGAAACCAACTCTGGAATTTTATGCAACCCATGTCAAAAAATGGAGCAATTAATAAACTTCATATATATATATATATATATATCTGTGTGTGTGTGTCTAAAGTATCTATGCCACGAATCTATATGAGTCTTCTTTTGGAAACCAACTCTGCAATTTTATGCAACCCATGTCAAAAAATGGAGCAATTAATAAACTTCATATATATGCAGGGGCAAATCTACACTTGAATGAAGGTGTGCAAATGCACCCTTTCAATTTGATAAAACTATAAATAAATATGTTAAATTTTTATATTTTACCCTCTCTATTTTAATATATTTGAATCCACCATTAAGGGTAGACTTATAATTAAATAAGAGTATACAAATGCACTCCTCTTAATTTGTTAAAATTACAAATAAATATGTTAATTTTATATATTTTGTCTCTCTTATTTTTATATATTTGAACCCATTATATTGATAAAATTTTATGATTTTAACATTTATGTCTTTATGTTTATATATATGATAATTATTATTATTATTTTTTATTTTCTTAAATAGATTGCCCCCACTGACTCGGGGTCTTGGATCCACGACTGTATATATGTGTATGTGTTTGTGTTCATAGGTAATTTTTTTTTTCTATACATATATCTTTACATTTAAAGCACTTATAATTTGGTGTCTTCGTGTACTTATAAATATTAGTATTCATGTACTAGTGCATTTGCAGCCAGAAAGTCAAAATTAAGTTTCTTCAGGGAGTTTTTGAGTGCTTTTTTTCTTTTCTTTTCTGTCTATCTCGTTTAATAATTTTCTTCAATCCACACCAATTGGTGATTGCATGATTGTAAAACTATTAATGTTAGCAAAGCATGGTAGACACCAGATGTTAGTCTACATTCAGAGAGAGAAATGAAAGATATGTAGGTGATATGGTATGACAAGAAAAGAGAGGGAAAAAGAAAAAGGCAATAATTGGTGTTAATGAGGTATTTACATTGTTAGAGTATCCAAAAAATATTACTCTTAATGTTATGCAACGAAAAACAAGGACTCAACCATATGGGTCAAGGTGGCCTACACTCTCAAACTCAACTAACACAAACCATAAACAAAAACAAAATGTGAACTACCCATGCAATACTTACTGAACAACATGTAAAATGGTGCGCATGGACATGGTGCATTAATGGACCCAAAGCATCAGTATTGCAACAAACCTTTAAAGACAAATGGAAGATTCTCTACACTTTCAGTCAGGTTGCAGACAAAAGAACAAAGAAACCCTTGAAGGAAGAAGGAGAAGTAGGGAAGGGGAAACATTTTTATATATTTTTGCAGAAAAAGACACAAAAGTGAAATGAGATTGTTGGTCAAAGAGGTCAAAATTAGTCCATTCAAAACTTCATCAATGTAGTCCCTATTATGTGGCAGCCATGTGTGTATCAAGTTGGATGTTACTCAAACACTTAACATGTCAACTTAGTATTTCTAATGGCATTATTTAACACACCACTCAACAGAGGAACTAAATTAATTGATGATTTACAATTTTGTGAACTAACTTGCCATTTTTTTTTATGTCAAGGACCAATATGACTCACCTCTACAATTTCATAAACGAAATTAGTTTACTCTAGAAATAATTCTATATTATAACGAATTAGGTTTGGTATACGACTACACTGGAATGAAGATACAAGCTTAGATGTTTCTGTCTATCAATTATGGTATAAAACAGGTAGGAAATAACTTATTTCTTTTTTTGGCATAATCAATTTTATTAAATTTATACAGATATTTTTTATTGAACCTAGGGCATCTCCTAGCTAAAAGTTAAGTACTATTTCTCAAAGTGTTAAAATTTATTTAAAGAGATAACCTTTTTTAACAGATTTTTTCCATACATGGATTCAAAGATCGAACTCCTTGTCACATACTTTATGGGCAAGGTTATCATTTGCTAGCTAGTAGCTAATCTTTCGTAAATATAGTAAGTCAACTAGATAACAATAAACAAGGAAAACAATGACATTCCTAATTGCTTAAAAGACAAAGAGAATCAAAATGGTGCGTTCCAGAAGTGTACGATGCGTAGAACACATCCTCATTCTAACGGGGGTGTCTCGGTCCTTTAATTTGAACACACCCCTTCCTTAATTGACATTGGGTCAGGCCCATAGAAGGCTAATTCTTTTTGTCCACCGGGGGGATCTAATGGGGTGAATGATAATTGGAGTTCTTCAACGAGTGCAAATCCCCTTGTGTATATTTTGTTACAACGGACTATGATCACATGACATGTTAGATGATGAAACACCTGAAATAATTGGGCCAACAATGTCAAAGTGTATGTGAAAGAATGGGATGGGTCCTAGGGACTTAACGTGGAAGGGTTGGATGTTTCCTTTTTAAGGGCCCACTTGAATGCCCATGGAAAGATCTAGAAGCCATTTTAACGGATCCTAATCTTCCTCTTGCCCGCTCGAGGATCCAGTTGGGTGCTGAAATCAACATTAAATTTTTATCGTCAAGAAAGGCTCGTCAATGTTTCAAAACAGTCATCTATAGTTATTTACTTTCCAATTTTGAACTGAATTGGTTTTCGTATGGAACTATGATTTGACTGAATTGGTTTTCGTACGGGACTATGCTCAAATCATAGTGCAAATTCAGTTTCCGGCCAATCAATTGTTAACAGCATGCTTCAATTTAGTTCGTGCAACTCAAATCTTAATTTGGGATATGTAAATTTAGTTTTATCCACCAATATTATTTATGACATCATACTTGTGTTGTATTTAAACATAATTTTACGTCTAGAATCATAGTTTGAGAAGAAGGAAAATAAAATAGTAATTGATCTAAAGTGGTTTAAAGGAAGTTGACTCCCACTCGGGCCAGGAGTTTTTCAAGTGAGTTGTTATTATGGTGGATAGTGGAGCGCAGGGGAATATAGCGAACGAGATGGTGGTGCTATGGTGAAGAAAGTATTTTGATAGAATAACAATATGAAAGGATAATAGAAGAAGATACTTGCATGAAGAAAGGAGTCTTGGTGTTTATAGGTGAAGGTGGTTAAGCTTAAGGCAAGTGATAATTACCAACTCTGGTGGGTAGGTAGCAGTTAGCAGTCACATCTCAGCGTGAAATGCAAGGTTTGTTGTTTCAAGTAAGATCAACTGTCAAGGTTTGTCTTGCAGTCTTCTCGATCAAAGTACTAGGTGTGACAAAACATAGTGGACATGAGAGGAGTGTATAAAGCCTTTATGATGAAACACTACCTCTTAAATGCAATTTGACTGTCCTCATAATGTATGTTTACATGAGGTCTAGTGGCTAAGCCAGCACCAAGATACACGGTGTCCCTTGATTGGGTAAGCTAGGTTATGATGCCCATGATGGCTCAAGGGTGTCTTGGAGGCAGCATGGTGTCAATATCAACTAAGGTAGACATTGATGTTGGATCATGAACTTTGTGGCTTCTAGACAAATAGAAGCGGGACGGCGGGCAATGTCACGAAATGTTCGCCGAGGTGGACAAATATGGGTACGCATATTTCCAGACAAACCGGTTACAGTAAGACCTACTGAAACACGTATGGGTTCGGGAAAAGGATCTCCCGAATATTGGGTAGCTGTAGTTAAACCTGGGAAAATACTTTATGAAATGGGCGGGGTCCCAGCCAAGTCCTTTGGATTGGATTTGCCTAAAGGCCCATTTTGAAATAATAATGATTTTTTCATTAAATCAAAGCATAGTTTACCTTTCATAATTTAGATAAAATACACACACAATTTAGTTTGTTATCACAACAATTTTGGACCAAACTCAATATAGGATAACTTATTAGAATTCAACTTTAAGTTTTGTTTGAGACGAGTTCCCTAACCATAACAAGGAGACCATAGCATTGTAAAAATGACACACACATCTTGTAAGCTTTTAAAAAAAAAAATCTTTACATTCTAGCATTCTATCAAATGACCAATTATTATTAAATAGTTAGACAGAAGCAAAGTGGGGCATACATGCACTTGTTGTGTTCGCATATTCTTTTCATTGACTCTGACAATCAATGTTATTAGACTCAAACCGGTCACTGACTCAATCAAGATACTGGGTCACTAAGTCAATGATCAAACCTCTCAGAACCCAATTTCAAATCTGGTGGAAACAATTTCAAGCAAAAGTGAAAACAATTTAAATAATGGAAAAATTGAATTTGAAAAGCTAAACTTGAGATGATGCGTCACATGCCTTAGGAAATCATGAGCTTGAGATGATGTGATGAATACTCAGTGTAAAAGAACTTTACATGCATTGGGAAGCAAGAATCAGTTGGAATATGCGTGGATGATTAAATAGCGAGTTGCTGATGTCATCACTAGGTTAAATACATATTAACATGACAATCGAACTAGTCATGGGTCCGATTTTCAATTGAATTGGTCTGAGTCTTATAACATTGCTTACAATGAATTAATTTTATTTGAATTTTACTGAAAAGTAATGTCAGTTTAATTCTGACAATTTTTTCTTTCATTTCTTTGATAGTTAAAATAATATCATTTTATTTTTTCCTTATTTTTATTTTTGAAATTTATACAAAAAATATTTAAAACAATATTTTAGTATTTTATGATTATCTTTACAAATTATTAAAAAGAAAAATAAATTTAAAATAAGAAGATTCTTATAATTATTAATAAAATCAAATAAAAATAAAACATAGGTTAAAAATTTTAACCCACCTCATTTTATGATAAGCTTATATGCTAAAGATAAAAAATAAAAGTGGTTTGGCAAATTGATTGGTTAACAGGTCAACCCACTAAAAAGTAATTAAAAAGAAGGGTTAATTATGTTTTTAGTCCCTCATATTTTGTCGATTTTCGTTTTTAGTCCCTCAAAAATATTTTGATCGGTCATAGTCCCTCATAAATTTTCCGTCTGTGTTTTTAGTCCTTACCGTTAACTTGAACCTTTAAGTGATGATATGGCTCCACGTAAGCTGCCACGTGGCAATTTTTTTTTTAATTGATAGAAAATGTAAATTATGAAAATGGTCTATCATTTTATCACGATTTATGTTTTTAGTCCCCTAAAAAAAAGTTTAACCGGTTTTAGTCTCTTAAAATTTTTTCATTCATGTTTTTAGTCCCTCCCATTAACTTACACGGTTAAACTTTAATAATTAATCAATTATTATTATTTACACTCATACAAGTTTTTTCCTCAAAATTTATTTAACCAATAATTTATTAATTAATTATAACTCAAAAGCTTATCACAACACTTCTCTTACCTTTTCATCGCTATGTTTTGATAATTCAAGGTATTCGTAATCTCTTATGAAAAAACTAGTAATCTAACTTCTTTGATTATTTTTTACAAGTAATCTTTTTTTTTCTTTTTTTGCATTTTTGTTGTGAAATAATGTGTAAAATAATAATATGTGAAAATAATAATTGATTAATTATTAAAGTTTAACCGTGTAAGTTAATAGGAGGGACTAAAAACATGAATGAAAAAATTTTGAGGAACTAAAACCGGTCAAACTTTTTTTTGAGAGACTAAAAAGGTAAATCGTGATAAAATGAGGGACCATTTTCTATCAATTTAAAAAAAAAAAATTCCACGTGGCTGTCACGTCAGCCTAGTAGTCCATGTGGAGCCACGTCATCACTTAACAGTTCAAGTTAACGGTAGGGACTAAAAACACAGACAAAAAATTTATGAGGGACTATGACCGGTCAAAATATTTTTGAGGGACTAAAAACGAAAATTGACAAAAAATGAGGGACTAAAAACATAATTAACCCTAAAAAGAATCTAAACTTATATACACATAAACATTATTTATTATCTAAAATAAACTTTATATACATATAGATCTTGAATATATATATATATATATATATCAAGAGAATTACTCTACAACATTGTGGATGTATTCAATTCAAATAAGATTATCTCTTATAAAAAATATTTGTGATTCTAAATAAAAGATAATTTAATTTATATACATTATTATTGTAAAATATTTTTACATAGGCGTATATTTTTATAAAATTTAACAATTTTACTATGTCATCTTTCTTTATTGTTGATAAGATGTTATGATGATCTAAATTTCTAGTAAATATTTGTATAGATTTCTCTCACTCTCAATATAATTAGAGAAAATATGTATTAAGAGATTTCCTACTGTCATACAATCATAATTTGTTATATATGATGAGTTTGTTAACTTTTATAATAATTATTTTAAAAATCATACCTACCATAATTTCTGATTGATTAATAATATAAATTTTTTTACATTGACAAGACATAGAAATTAAACTCATATAAAACTCATAAAAAATGTTTTGAAAATATCATATTATCAAGCATAAGTAATCATTCTAAAAAAAAATAAAAAATACAATTAATCATTCACATATTCAAAGTTGTAATCAATTACTCTTTTTTAATAAAAGTATCACATTTTTCATCTCTCAAAGAGATTAAAAATAATTTATTATGTGATTGTTTACTCAGTGTTTGAGTGTATAGTTTATAGGACTTATGACTCCTATTTGTTTACGTACAATTCCGTTTTAATTACCGTCAAATAGATATAGACAATTCAGCGTCGTTTTGTTGTGCGCCAGCCGCCAATGCAGGTTGCTCCATGTGGTTCTGATTCCTCAATTACAAGAAAAAATGAAAAAGATTCTGCAATATTCATTTGTTGCCTTTTCGCATGCACAAATGATAAAGTGGTCCTTAAAATCATTGTACTAACGAAAAATATGTATTTAACAACGTCATTTTACATCAGTTGTACAAGAATCAATATAAAAAAGGTGTGTTGGCATTTTTGTAACTAATTTTTATTTGATATCTTTTTTCTTTGAATGAGACCTCAATTTCAACGACAGTTTCATTAGATATTTTACAACTAGAATTTTGTTTTATCTAGTTCCTCCACCACCACGAACCCCAGTTAGATTTAGGCATGATATACTTTTTAGTTATTAGGAGAACTCGAGTACTCTCTTTAGATCTAGGAAAGAGGTCTTAGAGATCTTTTTTTCTTTTGGAAGATACAACACCGGGTAAAAAAACATTAGACATTCCATCTTTTGAAACCAAAACTTTTGATGTTATTTGGCACACAATAATTTCTATATGTCTATTATGGATATGAACTCCCTGGGATCAATAAACTTTTTGAATTTTATTAACCAAAAAAATACAACTTCGCACTATAGTTAGCTCAGCACCAGTCAAGAATCCCCAAAGAATGCCAAGAATTCTTGTTATACACCCGTTCCAAGTATCAACTCTCTTTTCTAGGTTTAGCAATATTGAATCAATCAAACGAACTTCTAATATCTGTTCTACTTTTGGAAGACCTTGTGTTAAACTATTTAACAACGGTTACACCCAATGTAAAATGACCTTTTAAAATCTTGAAATCAATTTCATTCCACTCGCAAGCCCTCCAAACATCATCTTCTTCCTCATGCTCTGCAACCTTGTCACTCTGATGAACCCACTATTTGCTTTGCTTCTTCCTCGATCACACTCACGCCATTGTTGTGCAACCCTCCTTCCCTGCTGCTCATGCTCGTTATTACTTGTGCCAGCAACTAGATGCCGCCTCTACCTTCAAACCCTAACCAGGTACTTCTTCAACATCTAATATCTTAATCCACCATTTTGCATAAATCATAAGTTTAAATGGAAACTGGTCAAAATCAGACTTGCTATCTGCTAGGTAGTTCAGGGGAATTAATTCTGTGTTGTAATGTTTGATATTTTGTGATTTATGTTATTGATGCTTTAGTGATTGAATTAGCTTATTGTTAGTTGTTGTTTTGGTTGCTTTATTTAAAGCTTTGATATTTTTAAAAGTTGAGTTAGGTATGTTGTTTCTTTTGTATGTTAGATTTGGCTAAATACGTATTTGTGAGACATACAGTGTTTCAATTATGAATATTTTAGGCCATCTCCATATGCAGTGTTTAAACCATATATTCTCGTTAAGTATTGGTGCCCAATAAGACATGACCATTGGAGTGAAATATTGATAAGCACTTAGAGCTTCTACGAGCACCAGTTCTTATTCCTTGTGCGAGGTCACTGGTATCAACTTTTAGTGATTTGAAAAAAAAAATATGAATTTAATTTCCATACACACACTTTCAGTCAGTTTTAGCACTGCACCATTTGAATGAAAAAATGTTGATGAAATATAAGGATTTAGAATCAGTTGTGAGGTCCATTTAGTAAAATTTTTAGAGTTGCTAAATTAAAGAAATGAGTTGTTTAAATTATAAAAAGTAGATATGGGTGATGTGTAATAGTGAGATCCATTTAACAATCTCAAAAGGTTAAAAAAAATGAGTTTTTGGGATTGAGATGACCTTAGCTTTGGATTTTGGATTAGTTGTTAAAATAGTAAGATATGTAAATCAAGTTATTGTTTTTTGGTGTGTGAGGTAGCCAGATTGCACAAATGTTTAGTGTGCTTTTTAATTTATAGTGTTGTTATTGCTTTGTACAATTGAATTGTATGACCTGTTGAGGATTGTGCTTGTGATGTATTTGCATGCTTGGCCACATAAAGCTTAGTTGAGACTTGTGTGATGTTCTGGTATTGCGATTGATTGAATACATGTAAACAAATATATGGGAAAAAGTACTAAAAAATAGAGAAAACTCTACCGAATTTTATATAGAAATTGTTTATGGCATTCTTGTTTATTAGGAGTTTAGGGATGTTCTTTATCTTGTTATAGACCTTTGTTATTTTTTTGATTAAACAAGGGCATGGCTTATTCATCTAGTAGCCCTCCTTCACAGTCCACATCGAAAAGGACTAGACAAGTCACATGACTAAGAGATATAGCCATTAGGCAAGTTGCTAAGGAGAAAGTACAAGTTGATATACATCCCCAGACTGACAAAGATTCAGGAAAAAATGTAAGTAAATTCAATAATTATCTAGGGGTCATAACTTGATCAAAGGTGTCTCTTTTGGTCACTGATTGGGATCATGTATTGGAGGATAAAAAAAATTGATTTGGCAGGATATTATGGTATTTCCCATAATAAATCTATGTTATGGTTTTTGTTGTATTTAACCATATTTTTGTTATACACTAACTATTTAATTTTGATTTGTATTATAGACCACCTTTGATATTCTTTAGATAGAAATTGTGAAGAAGAAGACACTTTTATCTATGGCTACAAAATTGAGGCAATTCAAGAAAACCTCACTAGCAAGTACATATTTAGGGATAAGAAGGACATATCTCCTTGTTAGAAATATGGTTTTGGCGAGGACACATGGCAGTTGTTTGTTCAAAACTAGATGGATGATTACTGGGTGGTTAGTTAGGCTTATTGTTTTTAAAAATGTCATTTATATATTATTTTATTATTTTACTGAAGTTAATAGTTTGTTATTTTTAATAGAAATAAGAAAAAAGGCACAAGACATCCAGAAAATGAACAACACCCCCCACAGGGTTATGACTTACTTGAGAAGAAGATGATGGAAGACAAGTTAAAGAAATGAAAGGAATCAACCCAATCTGATTCAGCAGTAGTTGCTGATCCTTCATCACCACCTATACGAGCCTAAAAATGGATGCACGCCTGCATAGGACCAAAAAGAGATTATACTACCCCAGAGGCATACGACATTATTGAAAGGATTGTAAGTTAATTTTTTTTTGAATTTTAATTGTTACAAGAGTAAAAATTGTCTTACAAATTTCTCGTTTGTTGGTTACAAGAATCTCTAGTTAAGCAGAACACACAGGGTTCCTCTGTTCCCCATGGACGTCAAGATATACTAACAACTGCCATTGGGCGATCAGAGCACTTGGGCTGCATTCGTACAACTGGAATCAGTGTGGGGATTCAATATTTCTTTGGACCTCCTTCATATGATTCCTACACCATTGCATTAGTTAGCTAGGAAGTGATGGAGCAACTGACACAAAAGATAACACAAGAAGTTACAAAGAGATTGAGACTGGAATTAAACTAGCGGTTGGAATCTCTGAGTCTTTCCCAGCAAGTTGCTACTATCAAGCCACATGTAGCACCTTCTGTTGTCTATGTCAGCACAAAGGGAGTTATGCTACTACTGCTGCTCTAAATCCATTAACACTAATTTCCCTAATTAGTGTGAGCTGTACATTTAAGAGGGTCCTCTTTGATTAGTAACCCTTGGGAAAGTTTATGAGGGGGTTCAACCATACACCATACGTGCATGCAAGATGATTTGGTGAGAATGGTGGTTGAATGAATTTGAGATGCTAATGCTCGAGTCCTTGTGCCAACTAGAAAGGTTCAATTTGTGGGACAGGCCCTCAAAACTTTCGTTGCATGGCCGAGACATCTTCTGAAACCTATTGCGGTGAAGATATATTATTTACGTATTTTTTTTTCAATTAAAAATTGAAATAAGCTAATCATGTTTAACTGATATTAATTTTATTTTTTTTGTAGGATATTGACGGACCAAAGAGAGGGGTTCCACCCAAAAAAAGGTAGAAACCCCTATGTGATGCGATTACGGGCTTGCTTGATTTGGCAAAGAACCACCAGGAGAATCTTGTATAGGTGTCGTAGGATGCCAGTGTATTTGGCAGGGAGAGCACTGTCCTAATGTATATAAACTTCAACAATATGTTGGAAATAGGTGGTGACAATGTGATGTTCAACATCTTGGTTGTATAGTTATGGATATTGTAAGTACATTTTATTTGTAGGTTCATTAGCTAATTAAGTATCATTGATTTATAAGTAACATTTATTTCTATATTTTAGGTATATGCATCACTTAAGTATGGAAAAAGGGATTGTAGATGCATATGGTTTCTTTGAGCCTCAACCCATTCAGAAGTTAGGGAATAAGAAAAAAGAATCCTAGACGTACATGTCTACAAGGATGAATGGTTCAAGGAAACAGATTTACATGGCACCTTTCATTCATTAGTAAGTACAAGTTCAGAACTACTTTTAAATTATGTCATTGTTGTTACTAATTGTTCCCCAATGCAGGTCCCATTGGTAGCTCATGATTGTTTGTCTTATGGACAATGTTGTCGTGTGGTTATGTTCCTTGCATGAGAAGCCCAAGAAAGAGATGCATAACTTATTACAAACGTAAGCTTTAATATGTAGCACATTTGCTTTCTTCTTTGTATTATAAGTCTTAATATTATAAAATAATTTACATTCATATATTTTTTAATCAGTACAATGTCCGCATATCATATTTTAGGGTAGGCCCATAGCAACATCAAACAAGCTTCAATAGATTCTCCCCAAGGTAAGTAGTTTATAATCCCACATTCAAAAGCAAACTTTATTATTATCTATCTATAAAAATTACATGATATAATTACATTTCATATTGAATTGTAATGTAATAAATAAGATGAATCTTATGAGTGTGGCTATTAAGTGATTCAATGGATGTCCACCATAGTCTAAGCAAATATTGTGAATTCTTGGAATCAGGTAATATAATTTTACTTTAATAAGTTACGTTAATTATGTTTTTTATTGTTTGTGATCTAATGTCAGTTATTATATGTTGCAGTTATTTGTCGACTCAAATCCATTGGGTGATGAGGCAATTGTTAACGTTCGACAGGACTTAGGCAAAGTTTTTAGTAGAAATTAGTAACAATTGATTTTTATGTTTGTGTAGAATGTCTTTAGCTAGTTTAGAATTGTTTTAAGTGTGTTTAGAGGGTAGTTTAGAATTAGGTGTAGTTAGGTAGTTTAGAATAGATTTAGGTAGTCTAGAATTGTTTGAAATGTGTTTATGATGTACTTTAGCATATACTTATGCTTCCAATGCGTATAAACAATATTTATTGATAATATTTCTGATTTAGTATATTTAAATATGATTCAACTATCTGCCTAAGTTTGTTTTTACATTATAGGTTGGAAAATTTAAAAAAACAAACAAAATATTAAAAAAAAACTATTGAAAGTCACTTTCTACATCGGTAATGTATAAACCGATGTAGAAAGGTGTCAATTTATACACATAAAAGCTGACTTTCTATGTTATTGTAGCTTGAACCGATGTAGAAAGTGACACCTTTCTACACTGGTTAATAAGTGAACCAATATAAAAAGTGACTTTCTACATCGATTCTTTGTTATATGTAAAAATGTTAAACTTTTTACATCGTCTGTATCTACATCGGTACATCGGTTCATGAACCGATGTAGAAACCCCAAAACAACCGATGTCAAAAGCCTCTTTTGTAGTAGTGCTGGCTGTACTTGTTGATTAGGATACCGAATTTTAAAAATTGCAGTATGATCCTTCTATCTTAAAAACATATTAATCTCCTTCTAACCAGCATACTCAACAACTATTAACAAAATCCTATCAGTATAGAAGCAAGTTGGAACTCACTACGGTTGCCCTGCTGCATGGTGGGAAGATGGGATCAAACATTGTTATGGCTTTGTAGAGAAAAAAAAACAAAAGTAAGTTGGATTGGTCGCTGCTCCGACTTTTATCAAAATGGAAATAAATTGAATCTAACTGATTACATGCTTACTAACTCATTACTATTATTTCAATTCAGTCCCACTGTGTCCTCCATGAGGGTTGAATATATAAAAATTTTGGATTTCAAGCCTGCATTTTGAATTATCAATATTTGTATATGATGAACTTTGAAGGCATTTTTATAGATTCTTTACTTAATATAAATAGGAGAATTGCTATGATACCCAAATAAATTATAGGGTTTTGGTATAATTATTTTTTAGACCAAGAATTGAATGAGTTTAGATACACCAGAAAAAAAAGAGAAAAATAAAGAGAGTTTTTCGATAATAATACCAAAATTCTTAAATTTTCAAGAATATCATAAAATTTCTCTTAGAACTTTGATCTACCTTCATATTCAGTCATACATGATTCAATCTTGATCACTCATTGAATAATTTACATATCTAATAGTTCCTATAAACTTCCATGATGTACCTTGCACTTGTCCATACCATGTCAGACGCCCCTTCAATTATTATATAACGCCATTAAACGCATGGTCCACTTATGAAATTATTTTAACATCTACAAGGGGCCGTGGTCCTCATAAATACTATGTAGTTTGAAATCGGTGTGGATTGGATAGTGGTCTGAACACAACGAGCAAGGAGCAATGCAATTTACTCGTGCTTGAAATCCTACCCCAAATATTATGCATTTTTTAAGTATGTGAAGAAATGTAAAATTTTATTGAAAGATATTAATTTCAATATTGAAGTTAAATGTACGAATTGCAGTTATAAATTTACTTAACTCCTACTCATTTAATATGTGAAAATTCATCTTTTCCACTCATAAATTTGCATGTAGTGTAAATTTATGATGTTCTTACGTAAAGATGTGACGAATGAAAGAGTTATATTATTTATACTAGTGGAAGGAAATATTGTTGCATTTGTTTGTCCACATTTTTTATCTTTAAAATTGGATTTGTTGTATATGTAATTGATGCGATTATTTTTATCAATGTAAGGGAGGTTGAAATAGAATAATAAAGTGATTTCTAATATTAGTTAAATGATAAAAATGTCTAAAAAATGTGGAGACCAAATGGAAATATTCCTTTTATTATTGTTATATAGATATATAGATTGTAGATAATATTTTTATTATTATATATTTCTTCATCATATTATTTATTTTATCTTATATTTTTTATTTTTAATTGAAAAAATTATACAAATTAATTTTATAAATACAATTTAAATAAAAAATAAATAAAACACGGACAATTGACACAACTGTTGTTTTCCGTGAAAAAATATCTATTTGAGCTACAAGCATATTTGTTTTTTAATTTAGGCAATATAAGAATATTTTTTATTTTGAAAAGTAGTATAATACAGTTATTTTAATTTGTTTTCTAATTCTCTTAGAGTTTAAATAATTACAAGTTAACCCCTAGACAAGTTTAGGAAATTGCTAACTAGCCCTTAAATAATTATTCCACTTAGTGCCTTAATCACCTTGTATAGTGCCTTAATTACCCAGATTGTTCAATTTAATCCAATATTCCCATAGCCAAAAACTAGGGTCGTGTGAGGCACAAGGCCAATGAAGCCATTGCCTTAGGCCCCCAATTATTTAAGGGCCTCAATTTTTTTTCGAATTTATTTAATAAATTATTTATTATTAATTTTAATTATTAAGTGATAAATTTTATTTTGATATAATATATTATTTACTGCTATTTTTATTTGTATGATTATATAATCTTAAGGTAAGAAGATAAGTGTTATTATAAACCATATAAATGTATTCTTATTATTTAATGTAAAAAGTTAAGAAAATTATTTTTGCATCTATTTTGGACTCTACTTCTCCTCACCCTAAAAAAAGACTATTAAAATTAGTATAGAGTTTAAATTTAATGAATGAATTTATGATTGATATACAAAAAGGATATTTTGACAAAAATATTAATAATAAAATCACATGTTTAACTAAAGATTCTTTTCATATTGATCCTTTGGTATACATATTAGATTAATTTACATTTTTAGTTGAAAGTCAATTTGAATAATTTTCAAAATATGAAATTACTTTTGATTTTTTATTTAAATTCTTAAAATTGAAAACTTTGGATGAGGATGGATTGAAAAAATATTGTACTAATCTTAATTTTTTTTAAAATAAAGACATTGGAAGAAGTGCATACAAAGAAATTCATACTCCATAAGTATTACATTATATCAAAATATTATATTATTTTTCAAATATATGCATTTCTTCTAAAATATTATTGACAGTATTTATAACTATTGTTATTACTGAAAAATAGTTTTTTAAACTTAAAATTATTCAAATCTTATCTAAGATTACCTATCTCAAAGAATATATTAAATGAATTTATTATTTTATATATTAAGAGCCAAATGTTAGAAATACTTAATTATAAAACCTTGATAAATAATTTTGTAGTTGACAAGAAAAATAAAAATTAACAAATCATATTAAATTAAAACTTGACTATAAATTTCACCGTAGGCCTCATATTTTCTAGACATAGCCTAACCAAAAACATTTAAAGGAAGAGAATATTTCCTAAAATTATGTCAAATCACCATCCTACCAAGCCTTGTGATTCTTGGTCATAAATGACATTTAATGCCATTAAATTCAAGTTGATCACTTGCTAGCATATTCCATGAGTTCAAACCTTGCTCTCATGCAGCTATTCAAGCTATGGCATGCCATTAAAAGTGATATGTGGTATATTTGGACAAGTGGTGCAATGCGTTAAAGGTGATTAACTTTCCACGTTCAAAGTAAAGTTACTCCTATTTGCTTTTGGATTTTCATGTAAAATACGCGATTTTTAATGGTTCACTATGGAACCAAACATACCATTAAATGAGAGCAAGGTTTGAACATATGGAATATGATTTGGAATTATAGTTAGCTTAAACCATGGTTTGGTATCATAGTTTCATCCATGTGAAGGAGTAAGGTGAGGAACTTGGGGTGTTGCCAAGGACGGAACTACATATGGCTTTAAGGGGGCAGCCGCCCCCCCTAAAAAATGAAAATTATTCAATATTTACATTTAAAAAAATATTTGCCCCCGTCTCTCTCTAATATTTGACTTTAAGAGATAAGCCCATTTGCTTGTGGAAGTGTGCCAATTATTCAACATTGTGTCTTTATAATACTGATACAATATATAATGTTGTTGAAGTGGTCGAACTAACTTTCTTGATTCTAAGTATTTTTGTTAGGAATCAAAATTCTTTTAAAAATGTTTATACTGTATTAGTTCTTTGCATATAATTAAATATTCATTCAAATTTGACATTATTTAAAATATCAACAAAAAAAAAAAAATTTGACATTATGTAGATTATTGCTATAGAATATGCTTTACCCTTTTTAGCAATATACTAAGGACTGAATTATATATCATTATAAATTAAGCAATGCTATATTTTCTCAAAACATTCTCTTAATAGTTTTTCCCATTACAATTTATAAAGAAATCAATTATTATATTCAAAAGAAGAAATTGACACGACTCAAAGTGGTACAAATTAAACCAATAAATATTGTGCACCACTTGAAATATTTTAGTATTTCATCCATTGTTAATAAATTAATTAAGCTCAAATCAATTTGTGTATTAGAGACCACTACATGTGTTTTGTTGGCTTGATCTTTGGTATCAAATATTTAACTTCTACTATTTTAAGCAATTATTAATAGTAGAAGTTAGTCAGTGTTAATTTTATTTACTATGTTATAAATTTTTGCCCCCCTTAACATTTTTTTCTAGTTCCGTCCCTGGGTGTTGCACTGCTTTCATGTGTTCAAAGTCATAGTTAAAGTGGTTTGTATGAAATGATTCAATGTGTAGTTAATCTTGTCTAGTTATTTCGTAACCAAATACTAGCAATTTTGGTTTATCTACAACAAAGTATATCCTAAGCACATAATCTAATCTAGGTTTATTCCAAAGCTAGCACTATAAAAGGCCTTCATGTCCCAATTTTTACAAAGTTTTCTCACTAATTCGTCCAACTTAGTTCCACGTGAAATTTAGAGAGAAAGAGAGAGAGAAACTTTGGAATTAGTAATTAAATTATACCAATATTAGGGTCAAAACTCCTACAAGACCTCAAACAAATCCAGGTAGAGAGAAGAAGATCTTTTATCATGTTTAGAAGAGAATAAATGTAATTTATTTCGAGTCACAGGGTAGCCTTAGCCGGTTAGCCCTATAATCAACGAGTTTTATCTCCCCCTATGCTTCTCTGTCACTAATTAATCATATTTTATCACTAAATTTTACTAACTAAATAAAATTCTATCATAAATTATTCAAAAGTTTTAAATGAAATATTTTATTTTATTTCCTACCTATTTATCTTCTGGTTACTAACTTTTATATTTCCACCACTAATTTTTACATTTTTTGCATCTAATTTTTATTTTTTAGCAATTTATATTTCAATTACTAACTTTTATATTTCCACAATAAACTTTTATTTTTTTGCAATTTACATTTATGCTACTAACTTTTAGTTTCGAGTTATTTAATTATATTTTTGCTACTAACTTTTATTTCCATTATTTACATTTCTGTTACTAACTTTTATTTTCCATTTATTTACATTTCTGTTACTAACTTTTACTTTCTAGCGAGTTATTTACATTTTTGCAACTATATAACTTTTACTTTTCAATTATTTATTTTCTGTTACTAACGTTTATGTTTTTGTTACTAACTTTTACTTTTTGCATTTAACTTTTTATTTTTGCAATTAACTTATATTAATTATTTATACTTTATACTAATTATCTATGCTACTAACTATTACTAAGCATTTATATTTTTGTCTCTAACTATTTATTATTATGTAACCGAATTATTCACATTTCTGTCACTGACTATTGATATTTATGTCACTCATATTTAAATTCTAACTAACTAAATTTTACTAATTTCTTCTTAATTTTTTATATTTAATTTTTAACCAATATTAATTATTTACTTATTTCTTTTTTACAATTTTGTTTTTAATTATTGTCTTTAAATTTATAATAAAATGTGTTTTAGATCAATCAATTTTTGGTCCAAATTGATCTTAGTTCCTATATTTAAAAAATAATGACTTTGATCCTCATGTTTTTATAATTGGCAAATTTTGTCTCTCCCCCTAATCCATAGCTCCATAAAGAATGATGAAATTCACCAATTATAAAAATACAAGGACCAAAATCATCAATTTTAAATTATAAGGACTAAGATCAATTTTAAACAAAAATAGAGACATCTAAAACATATTTTGCCTTTAAATTTATATCTTTCTATAACTATATATTTATTTAATTTTTGCAATTATTTATTATTTTTTTAAATTACTTATTTTTCTCTAATTATTTACATCTTTTTAAATTTTTATCATTCATTTTATAATTCTTTCTTTAATTTTCTTTATGTTCTACAATTCTTCATACTATATGTAATTATTTACTTTTCTGTATTTATTTATTTATTTATTGTAATGTATTTACTATAGTTTTAATTTTTTTTCTTTTAATTATTTATCTCTATATTTATTATTGTTATAATTTCATCTTTAACTATTTACATTTTCTTCAATTATTTAAATTTCAGATTTTAATCGTTATTATTTTGTAATTAGCTATTTAATTTCTACAACTAACTTTTACAAAATATTTATTATTATTTTTAACCTTTTATAACCATAAAAAAATTTAGTTTTAACTATTTATAATTTTTCTATCGTTATTTACCTTTTTTTGTTTATAACTATTTACTTTCTATAACAAACTTATTTATATTTCTGCGATTAACTTCTACTAATATATATTTCTATTTTAATCCTTTACTTTCTATTTTCTAATTATTTCTATTTTTTTTTAATTCTTGTCACCAATTTTTTAATTTCTTTTATCTATTATTTTTATTTATGTCTTTAATTGTTTAATATTGTCTTTTTACTATTATGATTCTGTAATTTATTTTTACTTTACAATTGTTTCTAACGAGAAAATCATCCAAGTGGTTGCTAGAGTACTCTTGAGTCTTTTTCTTTTGTGTTTGGCTCAATGGACAAGGGAGTTCAATATCTATCTGCTATCTCAACAGAAGTAATAAGCTCAGCAAAAGGTGTTATAAAGAAAACGATCCTAATCTAGCAAGGCAAATGGGGTATGAATAGGGCCGGTCCTGACATTTGACGGGCCCTAAGCGAAATAATAAATAAGGGCTTCTTATGTATAAGTATTTAAAAATATAAACATATATTACATAAAAAAATAGACACATAATTTAATTAAAAATGATATTTTTATCACATTAAAAAAATAACATAATTTTAACAAATCTTAAAAAGATATATAATAATTTTCTTCAAATTACTTCTACATTATCGTTTATCATCGACAAAATATTATCATCTTAAATTAAATTTTACATGAATTTTTGCTCTTTATTAATATACTAACTTTTAATTTTATCTAGTACTTTAGCCTATGTATTGTACAAGTTAAAGATTTATTTTTATATAATTATAATTATAATTCATAATAAATAAATATTTTTAAATTTTAAATTATATTATTATTAAAGTTTATAATAAATAAATATTTTTAAATATATAAATTATATTTTATATTTATGATAAATAATTTAAATTGTGATATAATGTTATTTTTAAATTAAAACGAATAGGTGATGAAGAAAATCAAAAAGATAAATGAAAGGTAGTTTGAGATGATTGAGAAAGATATTTTTTGATTAATTGTAGAAAATGTGTGTGAAATGCACCTTTCAAGGAAAGGAGATAAAGGGTTGAAAATTTCTAATTGAGAGAGTGAGGGCTATACTATCTAAGTTAGGATTTTTGAATTAATGTGTAGGAGTAAATTCCTTTATAATTTGAGTTTTTGTTTGTGTTTTTTATATAAAAAAGCAATAACTTTACATCTATGCATTATTATATATCTACTACATGTTTGTCACAATGAGCTAGAAATTCATTTAACATGAACTTATGAATGTAATACATTATAAAAAAATTAACAATTAAGATAATAGTACTTTATAATCACATATCACATTTTTATTTAGATATGAAAAAAAAGACATGATAAGTGATAGTAATTTCAATTTATTTATAAAAATAACATAAAATAATATAGAATTTTTTTTTATCACGCAACTATATAACTTTTTCTAATATTTTGGGCCCCTCCTAACCATGGGCCCTAGGCTATTGCACCTCTGAACAAGGCCCAGGGTCGGCATCATTGGGTATGAAGCACCACATTAAGCTCGGTATAGGTCAAGCGGAGGCCTGGACATGTGTGTCGCTAGCTAGGGGTTGTGATGCTATATTGAGGCCCCTCATAATGAGCTCAACCCTATTGATTAGGCACTAAATTCTAAGATAAGATATACTCTAGTTGTCTTATACGTTGCTCCATATTGTATTATCGTGACCAAACTCTGGGACAACTTTGACTTAGGTAAGTTATTTGTTGATCAATGTCTGAAGTGTACGAAAGATGGTTCTCTTATCTGATGTAGTTGAAATTAGAGCTGGGCATACGGGTCAGCCCACCCGTTTAGGCCCTGCCCGCAAAGCCCGCAAAATAAATGGGCTGAACTAAGCCGCCCGCAACATAAACGGTCCTGAATTTTGAGGCCCGCGTCCACCCCACATAGCCCGCGCGCTAACGGGCCAATCTGCGGCCTGTGAAATAAATGACAAAAATAAATTTATAAAATGCGAAAAAAAACAATAAAAAATAAAAATAAATGACAGATACACCAAAAAATAAAAATAAATCAATTTCAAAGTCTAATATGCTAAAAAACCATCTAAACCCAAGATCTTACATGTTAAATAAACCATTCAACACAAAATATAAAATATAAAGTCTTAGATTCAAAGTATCAAGTATAAAATAAACTATCCATAAAAGCCCGCGGATAGGCCCGTAAGCTCACGGATAAATCTGCCTAAACCGCAGTTTAAACGGTCCAGGCTAAAAAGCCCGCACTCTTAAATGGACCATATTTTTTAGGACCGTAGCCCGCACGGGCTGCAAGCTACATGGGTGGCCCGTGGGCCTTGGTCCATATGCCCAGCTCTAGTTGAAATACCGTGGTTAGGGGTTTAGGTACCTGTAAAAGACACTCTAACACTTAATAGCAATTTTACTTAAGTGATAATGTGTAATAAATGCATACTTGACACTATAGACATTGGTTATATTTATAGAGGTTTGAGATAAGCTAGATTCTTTCACACTGGGGGCTTTTAAAAAGCAATATTAACCTATTTTGGAGCAAGACATTATTACTTTACCTCAAGCTAAGGTGTACTCTCCTGTGCCTAAGTGTATTATAGCAATCTTGTTTTATAACATTATAAATCTTTTTAGTTCAGGTAAGATTTTTTTTTATATATATAAATAATATATCCATGATTCTAAATAAAAATAAGTTTCGAAAATATCATGTCATCAAGGGAAATGGATTTTCTGCAATCAAAAATTGTACACATTCACGCAATCAATAATTTGTCACCGTTGGGTGAAGATCAAATGACTCATATTTTATTTTGACAAATCAAATTTAAAACACGCATTTGAGATCTAAACCGTCTAATCTTTATTCAATGGTTGCAAAACTATAACTGCATGAATACGTGTAATTTTTGATTGTTACGTTGGCGAACCGGATCCGCCATCAAGGGAAATGGATTTTTTAACCTATGGACTTTTTTTAGGCGCTTGCTAGGGTGAAGAAGCGTCGAATGTGGTTCACCGGTGGGAAAGTTATAAAGGTACTACAGTACAAATTTAATTTTTTAATATTTTAATGTAAAATGTATAAAATGACATATAAGCCCTCCTTTAAATAATTTTTTAATAGTCGATCCAGTTTTTGCACTGGATGTCGGTCTTCGGTGCCTTTGTGTAATCCTCTATACCGCTCACAATCTCCGCCACCTCCATCCAATGCTTCTGCCTTTTCGTGTATGAAGGAATAGAGGCCTGAGATGGTGTTGGTGGAACTAGCGAAGGGCGGTTTGGCGATTTACGCACACGGAGAGGTTTCACACGACGAGGTGAAGGCGGAGGAGAGGGTGGAGGCGACGATGAAGGAGGAGAATGTGGTGGTGAAGTACTTTTGGGGAATCTCAACCCAACAACACTTTCTTCATAGATACGGCAGAACAACATTATAAAGAGTGCCTGTCACTAGCAGTTGATCATCTTCCTGTTCTTGATGGGAAGACTCCAGTCCAAGTCTACCACAATTTCTGTGAGAGCTTCAAGTTTTCATTCTCCTCATTCATAAGCTCAACAATTATAGTAAGAATTTTGAATTCCAAGACCAATTTTTTACAATGTTTCCACTTCCACATTAATGTATTGCCATGCGGCAAGGCATTACCATGGGTTTAGGACCAGATGGTGAGCTAAGATATCCACCTCACACTTAGCTACCTTCTAATCATAAAACTCAAGGAGTTGGAGAATTTTAGTGTTATGACCAAAACATGCTTAACTTTCTGAAGCAGCATGCTGAAGCATATGGAAATCCTCTATGGGGGCTTAGTGGTCCACATGATACCCCTACCTATGACCAATCACCAAACTCCAATAGCTTCTGCAAGGATGAGGGTTCTCGGGAGTCTACATATGGGGAATTTTTCCTTTACTGGTATGTTGAACAGCTTATAACTTATGGAGATTGTCTCCTCTCATTAGCAGCTTCAACTTTTAGTGACACTGGAGTGCAAGATGCTACTACGTGGAATGGACATGTCAAATGCATGCCAGCTGCATGAAACACTTTCAAGACCTGAGATGCTACTTGCACAAATTATGGAAAGTTACAGAAAGCATGGGGTCCAGGTTTAGGACAAAATTCTTCGGAGTCTGGTCCCAAATTATGCCTTGCCAATATTCATTACTCACAAGTTTGTAGTCCCAGATTTTGAGGTGTATATCATATGTATGTTTATTTCATATGTACAAATTGTACTCAACAGTCAACTTAATGCATTTTTTTTTTACTCACCATGATGCAGTTGCATAATTCTTGAATAGAATTGATTCCCTTATACAATGTCTATACAATATAATCCCTAATGTTTTTGATTTAGCAAAACATATGGTTATGGTTAAGCATTTTTGCCTCTCACAGTTCAATTAGTGCTCCAATTCATTGCTTAGTGACAACACTGTTGTAAATGGAGAATGAGTTGGGGCGAGACTTGCCATTTTTAACCTCTATGTTTAAGCTTGCAACTTTGAAAATTAATGAAGTTTATGTTATTTCCATCTGGTGCATATTTTGGACACATAAATAAAAACAACCCAAGAAAATCAAGCTCTGTTATGGTGTTAATGTCATGCCTCAACCCTTGTATACCAAGTGAAGGCTTGTAATCAAAATGAATTTGCCTTTTCCTAGAAAAATGATTCATGCTGGAAGAAATTAATATTGTGGCATCAACAACGTAAAAAAATGTTTGATTCTCAACAATAGCTAGATAAATTCCATAGTATGCAATATTTGATAAGGGAAAATAATGGTCATTAAGTAAAGCTAGAATGGATCAATTAGTGCATTTGAGGCCATCATAATGAATTTGAATTTGCTGAAGGTAGTAGATATTAATCTCGCATAACACAAACAATTGTAATGGCTATTTTCACCAAGCTAAAATGGATTAATTAATGTATATGATGCCATCAAAATGAATTTGAATCTGGCCTTTGCAAGTAGAATGTTTCATGGTGGAAGAATTTATTGGAAATGGAAATAGATCCTCTGCAGTTTAGAATTTAAGTTCTAATCTAACAGCTAAAAATTCTGAAGCTTGTATTTTTTTTAATTATTTTATCATTAAAAAATTAATTCAAAGATTGATATCTCTACAATTGAAAAGCAATTGCAGAGAATTGTGATTGGAAATTAATCTTTTGGTGCCAGTAAGAGAAAATAGTGGTGATTCATGGCAAGCTAGAATTTGTGGTCTCAGCAAGAGAAAATAGTGGTGATTCATAGCATAATTTTTTGTATGTACTTTCGCCTGCCTGGTAGAAACTTTTATATCCTAAACCAGAATGTAATACTTTTATGACAACAATACATGTCCATGTATCAAGATACTATACTTTTATATCCATTGGGCCTACCTGGCTCTCAAAATCTCACATGCAAACTAAAAGCAGTAATTAAACATTTACCAGAGTTCAACTAAACTAGGGACTCAAAATATATACAAAACCACAAGATATAGCCCCTCATATAACATACTAACTATGATAGACAAAAAACTAAACACAAGCAGAAATCAAACATAGAAAAGTCTATTGATCATCTCCATATCATTCCTAAGTCCCCCTTCTGGGTCTTTTTCAAATTAGTTCTCTTCTCTGCTAGGTTCATTAGGCATATCCCTCATAGCTGATGGACGGCCACTAGAGCACAATGAGGAACATGGCATGGTTGTTTGTACATGATCTTCTGTCTGATGGATTAAAGCTTGAGGCTTCTGCAGGTAGGCTTGCCTTACTCCTCCCTCTATGGTCAATTGGGTACTAAAGCCATCATCTAAGAGCGAAATTCCTTCCTTGTTACCTATAGAACAAATTTACAACACCAGATGATGTCAAGAATTTTCCAAAAAGGCTAAAGCTAAACTTAAATGATACTTCTCAATTTTCCAAAAGAAAGTGGAAATACTCAATAGTTTAGATATTGAATGTAAAATTGACAAGCAAAACATGTATAATGATAATTGGCATTAAGCTAATTTTATTTTTTGAAAAAATCAAGCATAAATTCCACCATCATGTCCGCATTCTTAAACTCATTGCAGAATAGAATTGCTATACAAGTTACTAAACCACCTAAGAAAATGAAATGCTGAAGAGGAAAACAAACAAAAAAAATCAATAAACAAGCCACAAAACATGTACGCAAGTAATTCATCTAGAAACAACAAATACCAGTGAAGTAATTATTAAGCTTAAATTAACAAAAAATTTAGAATGCCATTCCTGAGCCATACCTCTCACCATATGTCAAAGCTTGTCTTCCTATATCTTCTGAAACAACCATTTGAAAAAACATTAATTTGGTAGTGATTAGATAGTTACCACAAAAAGAAGCACAATAAGTTAAGATTGATTTACTTATTATTGATTCCAAATTCATCAAAATTGCAGAATTGGTAGCCTGTTTGTCTTGATCCAGCTGTACCTGGTCAACTGCATACAGAAACCAAAAGGATAGGTGTAAAGCAAAGAATCTAACCAATCTACCTTATATGAGTGCTCCACAGGCTAGCACTGATTAAATTAAAAAAAAAAAGGCTCAGACTTCTTTACCCACACAAACTTTCCCGAGTGCGATTGACGCACATGCAGGGCACCTACAACAGCGGCCTTTGTGCTTGTCAAGAGAAAAAAGGCAAACATACCTAAATTTTAGCTTCTCTCTCATTTTTCACGAAATTTGTGCTATCTCGAAAGCTCCTAGTCAAATGTCTTCAATTCATCAAACGAACGATCGACGCTTCAATTCACACATGACATCCCTTTAGCTTCTCTTCATCCTTTACACGAACGATCAACGTTTCCCCGAATGCAATGCCGCCAAACACCTTCCTAGCAACACCAAATTCCTCTTCAAAGTGTAGGGTTCCACTGGTACGAAAAAACTCTTCGCACTTAAGGGTTAAAACCGTCAACTCACTATTACAAAATGATTTTAAATAAAATTGCATAATTATATTACTACTTTCATCTACACCGTCCATTTTTTTTAAAATTAAATCCAATGGTAAATATATTCTGACTCACCCATGGACCACTTTGTACATACCTTTAAATTTGTTGGTTCACCCGTGAACCATATGGATACGGGGTTCACGCTAGAATTTGCCCTTTTTTTAACCTCTTGAAGCGTAAAAATATGTAGCGCCATCAACTGTAAGGACGAGTCTAGCATGAAGTACCATATTAGGTGGTACATGGATGAAGCACTGCTATCCACCATTCGATATATTAATAAAAAAATGAATGGTTGGGATTGCTAACCTGTTACCGGTTAGTAATTTAGAATAGGTTTTTGCAGTTTAGTCTACATATAAAAGCATGATCTGGATGAATTTGTAAAATTTCTTCCGTCAGATTTGGGAGCCCGAAAACCATAGGAGAGCAGACGTCTCTGTGACAGCTAGGGCGACGCCATGGTTGTATGAAAGAAAGGAGAGAGGGAGAAGGGAACTGGAGGGAGAGGGAAGAAGAGGGAGAGAGGTGGAGAAATAGGAAGGCGGTGGTGCATGGCGGCCACCGTTGCCGCCTCTTGCCGCGGGGAGAAAGAAAAAGAGAGATAGCACAGAGAGAGAAAGGGTGAGCAAGAAGATGGCAGTGCGTTGCGGTGAAAACGGGAGAAGGGGAAGGAGTGACAGTGTCATTGTTCAGAGGCCAACATGACTGTGAATGTGAGCAAGAAGGAGAGGGATAGCACGAAGAGAGAAAGGGCAAGCAGGACAAGCAAAAGAGAGTGATGCCGGGAAACTGGGAAAGAGGGGATGGTGATGGCAGGGCGAGCGATGCTGCTGCTACTAGGGTTGAGTGAGAGAGAGGAAACGGGGAAGACAGGGAGAGAGAGAGAGATGGAGGATGGGGAAGACAAAGAGCATTGCCACATATGGCGACCGGAAATCACCCGCGGCGGTGCTTCACGGAGGTTTCTGAAGACTGATTTTTTTTCCTTTTTTTGTGTTTTTTTTCCTTCTATTTCTTCTCTCTTTGTTTGCACTTACATGCTAATTTTTGTTGTTGTTGTTGCAGGTATCTGGTTGTTCTGTCTGAATTAATTGGAGATGGCACCGACAATTTTAGTTGTGGGTTTTGGGTCTATGATTGTTCACATTCTTATTGAATAAGAAGGTAACCATTAAATCCATGGATCTTTGGCATTTTAGATCATTTCATCATGTTTTGACTTTGTTTGGGGTTTTCTTTGTTGGTAGAGGTTTTATAAAGAACATATATCTTGTGATTGCATTTTTATAAAGTGTTTAAAGATATTTTGCTTGGTAGATCATTGCAGCATAATCTTGCATTACATTTATAGGTGTGATAGCATTTCTTGTGGCAATTCTCATTGCTAGTTTTCATGATTGTTCTGTTGCAGATGAAATTCGGTGAACTCTATAAATTTCACTTAGATGCTTATTTATGTAACTTTATGTCTAATACTTGGTTGGATGATGTTACTTGTTTATTATCTATATGTGTATTTTTGTGAATGAACTGTAGCGTGACTAAGATGGTTGGAGGTGTTATTTTACAGCTATTGATGAGAAAACTCCACCCTCAAATTTTTTTCACGCTCATTATCACTTGTTGGTTGGTGGGGTTTCAGTTTTGTTTTGACTTTGTTTAACTTGAAGGCATTTAATGGAAGACATTTTGCTCTAAAGCGTTAGCAGCATTCTCTCTCTTTGTTTTTTTTCTTAGTGAAATCTTTGACAGTGATTTTGTTTTCTTTTGGTTGTTTCTTTTGCTTTGTCTCAATTTCATGGAAGTCCTATGTAGTGAAGGTTTCAAATTTGTCTTCATAATCCATACATTGTTCTGTTGTCTTTTTTAAAAAGTGTTGTCAAAATTTGTGTTTTTTAAGCAAAGGGCAAAGGATGATGTTGTCAAAATTTACTTTTGTTTGCCTTATTTCAATTCAATTACTCTTTAATTTATCAAGAAACATATATTAAGATCAGATATATCTACAATGATGACTTATGTGCACTGGATTTTTTTATTGAGTATATTTTTTTAGTAATTTATGCATTCTTTTATGCTATAGACACTGAATCTGAAGCTGTAAATGAGAGGGAAAAAAAAAGAAATGCATATTGTTGTTAAGTAATTGCACTGGTTGTTTGATGACAGCAAAATTAAATAGCTTCATGAGAAACTCGCTACTAGTTGTTACTTGAAATTGAAGGCTTTCCTAATTCGAGTATAGTTTCTGCAGGGTGTAAGTCAAATTTTGAAGTATGTCACTGCCTGTTCGTAATGCATACAAACCTCAAAGTGGACTCAAGATGATACCTCAAAAATTATTCGAAATTTGTTACCTTTGATGCATTGTAAAGGTTACTGTTACTGTTATTGAGCAAAAGCCAAATGTAAAGAAGAAGAATGTGGTTGTCATGTGTGTAGACTTTTCCCCCTTTCCCTGAGCTAACAGGTAGGGAAGAATTGTTTGTCCTGGATTTGCACTTCAATCCTTAATGCATTTGGATTTTGTTAGAAATAGCAATATGTAACAACTTATAATTAGGATAATCATTTGACAATATCTGTCACAGCCAACATATAATTTGGGATATTACATTTTGTATTTAATTGTATTGATTACTTTGTCGTTATAAATATCCTGTAATTTGGATCATCAATATTTGTTGAAGGATAGTTTTAGGTGAAAAGTTCAGAAATAATATGAAATTTTTTTGTTTGATAGTAAATTTAATAGTATAATAATGTATTAAATGGACTTGTATTTGTGTTATCTAATTACATGGGATGAAATAATGTAATAAAATGTGTGGGTTGAATTAATAAAAATAAGTTTAAATTTTAACGTCATGGATGGATTTTAAAAAATAATTGTTTATGTTTTATTAAAGAAGTGAACAAAATAAGTAAAATTTTAAATAAGTTAAACACGGTTAAAAAAATATAAAAGATGGCCACACTCGTGACTTATACGCATATAGAAGTTATTTATAAAAGTTTTTTAATATTTTAATCAGTTATCATTAATTTAATGATATTTTTTATAATAGTTATTTTTATAGTTTTTATAGTTATTGTAGGTGCAGTACTTATTAGCAATAATTAAAATTTTGTACCCTTATACCATAAAATAGTTTAAGGACTATTTTGCAAATTAAAAAAAGTTATAAATTTATTATAAAAAAGTTGTTCCGGTAAAAAACTTGCTATAGGAGGTAACTTTAGTGCCTCACCGGTGAGGCACTCACTTTGCTACTTCACCCTAGATGTGCCCCAAGTGTAATCATTAATATATTCCATTATCATGTAGCGCCATTTAACACATGGTCCACCTATGAACTTTTTTAAACCTCTTCAAGCGCCGTGGGCCCGTGGTCCTTATGTCTATAGTACGAAATAGACTGTAGATTGGATAGTGACCGAGCAATGCAATTTACTCGTGCTTAAATTCCTACCCCAAATACTTTGCATTTTCTTTTTTAAAGTAAACTATCATTTTGATTCATGTACTGACGTACCCAGAAAAGTAAATTATCATTCTAGTTTTGAGATTGTAAATGTAAGTTATTTTAATTTTAATGTTCAATATTATAAAAGGTAATTTAATTTAGGTTTTATTTTATTTTTTACTATCAAGTTAAAAATTAAAATAAAAATTTTATAAAATTGAAGATTAAAAAGCAACCGATATTTATAATTTTAGGAACTAAAATAAAATTGTCTCTTACATTATTGAATTTAATTAGAATACATTAACTATGTAAATTTTTTTATATTGTCATCTAATTATAAATTGCAATATATTTAAAAATTGTTGACTTTTATAAAAATTATTTTAAAAAAAAGCATATTTAGGATAATTTGTAATTAATTGACATTGTAAAAATCTTTATACTTTCAATGAATTAGAATTAAACTCTAAGTTATTTGTCTAATTCAATAAACTAGCTAGTTCTTTGTGTTTGGCAAAGGAGGCTTATGGTGGTGTACCCTAGGATGAAACTTAAGAGGCATGCATGACAATTAAATTTGAATATGTGGCTACCTGTTTAATTTCGACTCGATTTTGATAGGAAAAATCTGTTTTGACCAATATTGCGTTAGGGATACAGTCCCCGCGCCCACCTCAAACCCATTATTTATTATATTATGTATTATGTATTATTTATTTTATTATATATTATATAAGTTGGGATTTTATTTTAATGCTTTATTTTTTTATATTAATTAAAATATAAATTTATGATTTTAATAATTAAATAATTTAAATTATAGTAATAATTAAATAATAATATTAAAATTATACATTTAATTAAAATTTTGATTTAATTCTTAAATTTTTATTTTTAATATCTTTGTTATTTATTATTTTTTGTATATTGTTTCCATTAAAATGTAATTAATAACTTAATATATAATTTATTTAAGAATATATATGTAAATCAAATTTTTAAAAAAAGTGAGGTGGGTTCTAACATGTTTCCCAAACCTGACAAAACTATGATGGGTTTGGATTTAAATTTCTTAAACTCATCTTTCTTAAACTTGTTCCACCTATGACGGGGTTGGAGACGGGAGACTCAACGCCGCTTCTAACTTTTCCCATTGCCGTGCCTCATTATTGCCTGTTGAAAGGTGGTGGATCTTAAAACTTGTTATAATATTTTGACTTATGGTGCCATATACAAAATTAATTAATAATTGAATAACAAAAATGAAATAATTAAATTAATTAATTGTATTAAATAAAATATGTACTATAAAGTTATTTAAAATAAAAGTATTAAATTTTTCATGTTTAATTAATGAATTAATTAATTTTACTCGTTCATTTTTTTCTTTTTTCTTTTAACAGCAAAAGAAATTTATTGAATGGATGTCCTCAAATTGGGTACACTATAAATATCACAGGCCGCCCCCCCCCCCACTAATACAGGTTGGCCCATCCCCTGCTCATGCAACTGAAACTGTCCTTTCCTTTGTTTTTCTTCAATTGGGTTGGTAAATATGGCTTAAATATTTGTAAACAATTACTAAATGTTCTCTCTTATTGCTAGATGTATATATATTTTTTTTAATAATTTTACTTAAATATTTTATTTCATTTTCTATGTTTTCTTACCCTTTTAAATATCTCTCTTTCCTCTTTGTTTTACTTCTCCTTACTGTTAGCTTTTTTATTTTCCTATTCTCCGGTTCCTTGTGTTCTTCGTCAACATGTAATAACATCATGTTTTACCACAAGTCCCTGACGTGTTCTTCATCAACTTGGGCCTAGACCCTGCCACTCATTTACAATATAGCAACCTAGTATTGAAGTTCACATCAAAGCCTCTGCCTAATGCTTGCATAGAATGTTCTTAAAACTAGATTGGTCATTGAACCAATCAAGACACTAATTTAAGGTTCAATGACTCAATTGTAGTTAAACAGTGGTCGAACTGGTATTAATAAAATGATAATAATAATTAAGTAATATATAAAATAATACTAAATAAATATAATATCATAACTTTATAATACTAAAAACTAAAATAAAACATCATTTTATATCTAATTATAATCCTTATTAAATGTGTTTTTATTTATCTTAAAAATATTTTAGATTAAATTTTAAAAAATAAAATAAAAAATTTGAAAATACCAGTTCAAACCAGTTTTTTGCACTGGTTCTTGACCGGTTTACTGATTTTCACCAATTTTAGATCGATTTGACTGGTTATCACTGATTTTGAAATCGTCTAGTCATTTTAAGTAAACAGATTAGTCACCTAACTTGTTCTCGATCAGACCAGTCAAACTGAACGGTCCAATCCGATTTTCTAGTAGCAATGTGCAATGATGCCATGTGCTCCCCATTGACTTGTGAAAAACTCGTTTTCAATAACTTATGTTTATTCAATCAAGTGGGAGACCCACTAAAAGTGAGCATTTTTTCTAAGGCAATCCGAATTCAAAGGAAATTAGAACCACTCATATAAATAAATTTTGGAAAATAGAAAAAAAATGATATTATGTTAATCTAACAAGAGACGCCTCTTGCCTTGCTCAAAATTTTCTTTGAGTTGTTTTGCTGTGTATACTTTAGGACTTGGTGATGCACCATTATGTGTGTTGTAGGAATTTTTGTAATTAAGCGTTTGAAGTGGAACACAACTCAAGTGTATGTTTTTAGCTCATAATCTTTAATCTTGAATATCACAACTGGTAGCGGCAAGTGTAACCACTACACCGATTGCACATAATGGTGGAAGTCATTTGAATAATCTGCCACAAGACGAATCTTCTTACTCTGCAATGGAGGGTACGTTTAGCAATTGGAAGTGTATTTTAAATAATAAAAAATACAAAAAAAAAGAGAAGAGAGTACATTTAGCAATTGTCTATTTTTATAATTCCAGTAAATATGTCTCCTAATATTGGCTATTATAATTTTTTTGTTTGTGTCCTGATAAATCTAAATCTTACATATTTTATCCTTTTTAAAAAAAATGCTTATGTAACTTCTTGTAGAGTTGTCATGTAGGCATCTTTATAACACTAGTAACGCCTAATAAAATCACAAACATTTTAGTAATGAAAGGATCAAAATCAAAAAGTTTAGACATTATATAAATAAATAAATAAGAAATACAGAAATGTTAGATATTTATCTTTTATCCAAAATAGTAGATATCCTAAACATGAAACAAACTGCGTGTCTAATGCAAAGTTCCTGTACACATGTGACGAACGAAAAAATAGTTAGATATATTTTTTACAATATATTTTTTATAATTTTATTATTTGTTTATCTCTTTTCATTACATTAATAAATTTAATTCATATATTTTATATTTCTTTTTATTGTAAAAAGGCGTATAAACTAATTGTATATAAATACAATGTAAGAAACAGTAAGACACAGACACCTGACACAACAGTTGTTTCCAATGATTAAAAAATATCTATATGAGGTACATGCATAGTAGCTCAAGTATTTAAGCAAAGTCTTTGGTGTGAGAAGAGTGATGATGGCGCAGAGAGCTCAACCATTATTGGCTACCACAGATGTTTTTCAAGAGGGAGATATTCAATGGAAGCAATTCAACGTTGATACATCCACCACTTCCTCTTCACCTCCGAAACCATTGCTGATCTTTACACCAACCGTGCCTGGCGCATACCCTGTAATATTGTTCTGCCATGGCTTTTGCATCCGCAATAGCTTCTATTCTAAGCTCCTAGGCCACATAGTATCACATGGATTCATACTTGTTGCTCCTCAGCTGGTATATCTACTCTTAACAGTTTCAAATATTTTTTCTTCAATATACATTATTTACGCACCATTAATATTTGTATACAATTTTGTTTAATGATAAAACCAAAAATAAAAATAAAAAAATTACATATTTCAACGCACTTACGCACCATCTTTATTATTTACTTTAATTCCAAACAACGTGTGAGGAATTGTATGATAAACAAATTGCTATATAAGAAACCCCTTCTCTATTAATTCTGGTCTTTTTGTAATTTCCCGGGTTATTTTTGCATTAAAAATGTCATTTGCATGTCTACCAATATTTTTATATTGTTTTTTATGCTAGTTAATGTTCTTATATATTATACGGATTAGTTCTATTCATAGACTGGTAACTATTACCTGCTTATATCTTATCAACTAATTAATAACTGAGACATCATTAATTAATTGATATGAATTTGTGGGACAAAATTTTGAGCTACAAAAGGTACTATTTTACTTTTTGGGATTCTCTAACATAGCTTTTGCCTTTCCCATGTTAGTTTTGCAATGGGTTGCCTATGTTTGGACCCTGTGAAGTTAAATTTGCAGGAAAAGTTGTGGATTGGCTAGCCGAGGGGCTTCAACCTCTGCTTCCTGAGAACGTTGAAGCCAAATTGGAGAAACTGGTCCTATCGGGTCACAGTAAGGGTGGAAAAACTGCATTTGCTGTGGCACTTGGTTATGCCAAAACTAAACTCAACTTTTCAGCACTAGTAGGCATAGACCCTGTGGCTGGCCCATCTAAATATTGTAAAACACTACCTCATATTCTCACGGGCGAGCCGCGGTCCTTCAATTTGAACATACCAGTTGCCGTGATTGGCACTGGGCTGGGCCCAGAGAAGGCCAATTGTTGTTCTCCACCGTGTGCTCCTGATGGGGTGAACCACAAGGAGTTCTTCCACGAGTGCAAACCCCCTTGTGCACATTTTGTGGCTACGGACTATGGTCACATGGACATGTTGGATGATGAAACACCGGGTGTAATTGGGACAATATTGTCGAAGTGTATCTGTAAGAATGGGACGAGTCCTAGGGACTTGATGAGAAGCACCGTAGGAGGGTTGGTTGTGGCCTTCTTGAGGGCACTGTTGAATGACCAACGGACGGATTTTGATGCTGTTTTAGCGGATCCTAATCTTGCTCCTGCCAAACTCGGCGACGTAGTGTATGTACCAGCATGAAGTCAACACTCAACATTCTTTTTTGCGTTTTTATTTCCGTGAAATGCCTATAAATGTCTTTCAAAATAATTGTCTGTTGTTTATTTACATTCCAATTCTCAATTGGGTTTTTACGTGGGACAATGTTTATTTATTTTTGGAGTTGGAGTTCGGACAACGGACTATGTTTATATAATTAAATAAATCACAGGGTTGTATTACTCAAGTTTCCTTCTCTTCCCCTGGATCGGGTGAACCCGATCTCGATTTGTGAGTTAGACCTAATTAGGGTGCTCTTTAACAGTAGACCCAGCACTAGTTAGGGGAATAACTTATTCTACTCTGTTTGATAGTTGTAACCGATAAGTAGCTATTGGAACTAGATAATTTGGTATAAGACTATGAAGTTTAGAAAGGAAGATTAAGATTTTTTTTGGCACAATAATACATAGTATAATATGTTTTCATCACATATATAATTTAATTAATGTCTTATATTGTAAGTATTTAGAAGAAATCTTGAATCCATGTGTACAGTTTTGATCTAATATGTAGAAAATAAAATAAAATGAGAGGAATCATTTTTCTATTTAGCGACTAGAGTTTTTTTTTCCACAAATAGTACATACATACAAAATTGTCTAATGGGCAATAACTTTATAGTCAGGTCAAATGAGAGTAAAAACCTTTCATTGGACATCAAGTGAACAACCAAACTCATCATAAGTCATTTACATCAAATATATACATTTAATTAGTCAATTACTATGATTAAATTATTAAGGGTTGAATAACAAATATATACATTTAATTAGTCAAGTACTATGAAGAAATTAATAAGGGTTAAATAGTTTTGATCTCTATAAAATAAGTGAATTTTAATTTTGGTCTCCAAAATATTTTTCTTTGATTTTTATCTCTCTAAATCTTTTGAAATCATTATTTTTTGTACTAATAAAATGAGCAAATTTTAATTTTAGTCTTAAAAAAAATTACTTTTTCATCTCTTCAAAATTTAAAGTAATTATTTTTAACCTCGAACATTCATTTTAGGATAAATAAATAACATTTATTTAAGGCTCAATAAGATTTTAGGAGCCTATAAAAGTAAAACCAACACTAGCTTGGGAAATAACTCATTCTACTCTGTTGGATAGTTGTAACTGATAAGTAGCAATTGTAACTAGATTGTTGGGTAGTAGTTGTAACTAAGGGAGGATACACCTGCAAGAATTTAGAAGAATGATTTTAGATCTTGTCACGATACATAGTATAATACGTTGTCATCATCACACAATTTAATTAATGTCTTACAATATGTATATTTAGAAAGAAACTTAAACCCATATTCACAGTCTTGATCTAACCCCGTAGAAGAAAAAAAAATGAGAGACAACTACTCTACCTATGTCTAATGACTAGAGTTTTTCCACAATAATGCATGCATTCAAAATTGGTTAATCAGATAATAATTTTATAGTGAAGCTAAGTAAGAGCATTGACCCTTTATTGGACATCAAATGAGCAACTTAACTCATCACCTACCATTCACACATAAACAGGTCAAATGATAAATATATCATTTAGTGAAGTGTTATATAGTTAAATTAATAATACCATAATTGAAATATTTAATAATTTAAACAAATTATTCTAAATAATTCAGCTATAACTATCATAATGTACCAAAGACAAAGAGAGAAAGATTGTGAGAAGTCTCGGAGCTTTCCTTATTTGAAAGAATATACTGTTTTCATAATATTAGTATTGTGGGAATAACGTTACTCTGCACGAAAAGGATACGTTCTCTTTCAGGATATGAGATTCCATGGGGGAACACCTTCCTATCAATTCCAATTAATTGTTAACTGCAAGCCTCAATTATAGTTTACGCAACTCAAATCTCAATTTAGGACATGTAAATTTAGTTTTATCTACCATCCTGCAAGCATCTCATGTCTTGTATTTATAAATACGTGTGAAATTTGCATGTAATAGAAAGTATAAATTAACGTATAAAAATATAAGTGTAAACTTTTAATTTTTAAAATTTTTAAAAATTAATTTAGTTAATAAAATATTATTTTAATAATTAATTTACAAATATCTTATTATACTTAATTGAACAACTTGAATATTGATTAAAATAATTAAAGAAATTTAAAGTTTTCTACAAAAATATTGATTAAATTTGCCACGTGTCACAAGAAAGATGTAATTAATTACATGAGAAGAAAAATACAAATAAAGATTATCTCATTTTAAAAATAAAGAATTAAATTTATAATACAGGAGTAAATAATATTTTATTATAACAAAATCATAACAATTATGTTGTATTTAGACATATTTTAAGTCTTAAACCATTAATTGAGAAGAAGTCAAAAACAAATACTAATAATTTTTCCGTTAAACAAAAACATATAGTTTACAAATTATAATTCAAACATGTTATAAATTTTATATAAAAGTCATTAAATAATTTAGTTTTTTATGGCAGATACTTTTTATTTTAGTTTTGATAATAGCCGAACAAATAAAGAAGGGCTATATATCCAGAACCGTGAGATTTTAGGGTGTAAATATTTATAGAAAAATAAAAAAACCATAAGTGATATAGCTGTTAAGGTATCCATGTAAGGGAGCCTGAAGTGGTTGATGCGATTTGCAAGGAAGATAAGGCCATACTATTTTTTACTTTCACTGTTATAGGTATTGTGAGTCTGACTCATACAGACATTATAGTAAACACGTTTTTAACAAGTGCATATAGACATTATCGTAAACACGTTTTTGACAGGGGCCTATTTTACAATTTGAATTTTAAATTTTATATCCTTGCCAAATGCGAATGCTAATCACTACACCTTCCTTCGTTGGTAAGAAAACAAAAAGGCATTTCAAATTCTTTTTAACTTCTTGCTCTATGAAGATATTGACAAGTCTCACAAAGGAGGTTATGGGACGAAGAAGGGAAGTGTTTCCGTTTGCGAGAAGTGTTTTGTAGCGATTCATGAACTCGTGCTTTTAATCTTTTATATAAGAGAAATTGCATTTAGAAAATACCTTTGTATAACAAGAGATAGAAAAAGAAATAAAGTAGTGTTTGATTTCAAAATTTTAAAGAATTTAAAATGTATAAGAATTTAATTACTTCAATTAAATTCTTTTCATTTTTAAAATACTTTGTTTTATTAGATAAAACAATTCAAACTTTTTACGTTTCAGATTCTTTTTTAGATGAAGTAATTTAATTTTCACCATATGTAAATATCATTTCATGTGTTATTTGAAATTTCTTCATTTTAAGTGTTATTTGAAATTCTTTTATTTTGTTTTAAAAAAATTCCTATAAAACTCACATCTTTTAAGAAATTTTTAAGTTTAATGTTCCATCAAGTCATTTTGATATATGATATTTTTAATTCACTTAAAAATGTGGTCTTTTAAGAGAGAGTTGTCATTTCTTCATTCTCAGCCTCCACTCTCTTGGAAAATTTTAAAAATTCTATTACCATTGAATATTTAACCCTTGAAAAATTAAAGGACCTTGAAGATTCAATGGACTTGTCATCATCCATTATCATTTTCTTCTCCTCTCTAATATAATTTGGAATATTCATTTTTAAAGATAAAATAATTTTTTAATTTATGTTATTTTTTATATATTTTAACGTTACATGTTACTTTTTAAGTATATTTTTATACTAACATGTGTGAATTAGTTTATTGTCTTATTAATTATTTTGATGTTACATGTTTTTTTTTTCTTTCATTTTAAGCTTTAAAATTCACATTTATTAGTTTTTTTAAAATCCTGTCTATGTTTATAATAAATCCTAATCTACAATAAAGTATAAACAAAAAAAATCTGACAAAAAAAAGATTAAGAAAATTTAAAAATATATATTTTTAAATAATTACAGATGTACATAATAAAATATGATTAATAATATATATAATTAAGTATAATATAATTAAAATTTTTTGAAATATATCAATATAAATTAAGTGTAATTCACTAATAAATTAAATAAATTACTGTTTACCTCTCTTTATCAATTATGATCGTGAATGCTTTAACAATTAAATATATTTTATTCAACCCCCCTCCTCCCAAATTAAAGTTTAAGTCGTTTAAGAAATTGATTTCAAATCTCTATCACATGTTTTCATACTGTTAAAGAAAACAAACTCACCTACTAATAAATATGAAAGAATCGAATTTACAGGTGTTTAGTTTTTTGTAGTTAAGGCCGTTCAAGTGAATAGAAAAAGTGGAAGAATTGGGGGCAAAAAGAAAAAAGAAAAAAGCAACAGCCCGTTCGATCAATCGAGGAAAAATAAACGAAGAACATGATAGAGAAGTGGAGATGCTATTTAAATAAATTAAATTAAGTTTGTATACAAAATTTTTTTTAATTAAGTTGTGGAAGAATAACGCTTTCTCTGCAGTTAGAGGTGTGGAAAATATATGATAGAGATTAGATGCAATGTTATTAAAATAGGCTGCGGCTCCTTTTTGCATTTACATTGCAAAGATTCTGTAATCTCTCTATATATTCTCCATATGAACCCAACCATGCATACCTCTAGAGAAGACCTAGTTACCCACTTTCAGTACCATAGTGCTAAATTGTGGTTGCGGAGTTACCCGCAATAGCAACAGGTTGCAGTTGCGGTGTGAATTAAAATTATAGAAATTACCGCAACACATCTACAACGGAACCGCAACAGAGCTGCAATACCATTCTATTCCACTTTTTTCAAAAATGAAATAGAAAAAAGCGCACAAGAAGGGCGGGGGGTTGAATTGTGCGTTTAAAACTTTTTTTGTTTTTCGATGCAAGTAAAACAGTTTGAAAACATTTTCAAGCTTAGGGATAGAGAGAAGAAGAACATAGAAAGTTTTTATACTGGTTCACTCAACCTGAGCTACGTCCAGTTTCTTCACCCAGAAGGTGTTTACTAACCAACTTTGAATACAAGTATTGTTCGTGGCCTCTTTAGGCTTTACACAGCAATCACCCTAGATTGCTTAACCCAAGTATTCTTTTACACTAAGCCTCTCCAGGCTTTCTCAACACAGACAAGTGTTTTTACAAAGATATCAACTTACATGGTGAGGATTTGAAAGATAAAGCTCAAGCACACTCTGAAAATCTTTACAAGATTTTTGCTATCGTCTACTGGACGCTTCTATCAATTTTCAGAAGTAGTTTGTTAACTAGGAATTTTTACACCAAGCACGTATGTGTGTCTTTTTTATGACGTTCTTCCTTGATACATATATAGTCTTCAGAAAAAAGATCCGTTGTGAAGACTTGACTTCGTTATGCAAAGAAGGGCGTGCAAACTATCCTTTCAGAGTGATCAGGCGTGGTAGCTTTTAGACTTGCACTAAAACAAAAGGTGCAGGACTGTGCTGGCGGTTTGGTTTTTTGAACATTCTTCATTCAGCATGGCAGCTTGATAAGTTGACTTGTTTTATCTGTTTTGCTGCGCCATTGCACTAGAATGATTCTGATACAATTAAATGCTTCAAACAATTTGAATGTTAGATCATAAGATAGGTAATATGTTAGTTTCGAGAAAAACTAGCATAAATCAATTGGACGTTCAAAATAAAACTTAGCCATTTGAATATTTGTCGTTGGAAGCTTGCATCAGATATTTGAATTTGTTCTTCAGACGATCATCTTAAGTTGTTCACTAGACTATCTTCTTTAAGCACGTCTATTGGACGGTTTTCTTTGACACATCTACTTGATGGTCTTCGAAGTGAAGCTTGTATGCTGTAAAGAGTTCAGTTCTTTGGCAGAAACTTGAACATTAATAAGTTTGTATCTTCAAAACTTTGAGGGTTTAGACGCTTCTACGTCTTTGGTTCTAACAATCTCCCCCTTTTTGATGATGACAAACCTTATTAATTTTTAAGTTTTTGCTAGAATATAAAGGAATGCATGAAAGAGTTTTCGAAAAACTTACTATGCTCCCCCTGAATCTGATATTCCAAGATTTGTATACTTTTGAGATACAAGAAATATTAGTTTAAACTCATATCAAATAAAATACCAAGAGTCAGATCATATTATATCTAACAGTTATAAGTTTAAACATAAATAGAGCAACACTTGAAATATGTCAGAATAAAACATGTATTTTATTTGTATTGGAAGATCATACAACAACAGTAATGCTACTAAACAGCAAAAACAATAATGCTATAGTTTTCCAGTTCTCCCCCTTTTGTCATTAGCAAAAAAAACAGAGAAGGGAGACGTCATCATAATCACTGTTGCGGCGGCAGAGGAGGAGGTGGAGAAGGTTGAGGAGCGTGTAGGAGAGCTTGGTGGTTCTGGAGAATTTGTTGAAGAAGGGTGAAGATGGGTTGCAGTTAGTTTGTAACGTATTGTTGAACGGCGGGGTCAACAGGGGGTAAGGGTAAAGGGGCAGAAGAAGAGATAGGAAGGCTTGTGGAGGCTTGAGAGCCAGGAGTAGGCGGTGGTGGAGGTGTAGGTGACGGTGGTTGGGAAGGAGTAGGTGGAAGAGCTTGTGAGGGGGGAGGAGGTGCTTTGAGACGTTTTAAGTCTTGTACTTCTAGTTGGTATGGACGTGGAGTGGTCTAAGGGTAGGGTGGTTGAAAATTTGTGTGGTGAGTAAGAGCGACAATCATAGTGTATAGGATAGAAGTTTCTGTACCAAGGAGTGGACGCTCGTTTGCTGGACGGACAAAGGCAGCTGAAGAGTCCAAAAAGTGAAATACACAAGTTGGACACTGCGTGACTTCACAGTTCATTGCAGTTAGGATATCGGCTTTATTGTCTGCTGAAACTCCACTACTAGACACTTCTTGTTTGCATTGGAACATATGTTGATGCTAGAAGCGTTCAGCATCGGCCTCGTCTAAGTCTGTATGAAGACGCTGAGCTAGGAACCATTCGTGGGAATGAGTTGAATGTTGTTGAACATTAGCTCTGGACGGCAAAGGTAGGGACGGTGCCTTGGTTAGAATCTTCTTCTTTTTGCGGTTGTCATCTATGATTGGCAGTCTTGGGCAGACGCAATCTAGTTGGATGTGGATGGATGTGGAAGGTTGGATGTGTTGTGATGGGGGAATGAAGAGTTGAAACTTCAAGGTGGTGGAACCCTTGAGAGTGTTGCAAAACATATGCTTAAAGGTAGATGGAAAGAATCCATCTTCTGCCGAGTCTAAAGGCCGAAACTTCAAATCTACAAGCCTTATGTGAATAGTCTACTCGCCCCTAGGTTTCCTTTGTTGTAGAGCTTGCTCGATGTGTTCTACTAGAGGTACTCTGTGTTGAAGAACACTAGGAAGATGTGCATTGATGCGCCAAGCTCGTACAATTCTATGGTACCTCCGTTTGATAAACCGCTTGAGCGGTAAGTGTTCAATAGTCTCAGGAGGCAGTGCTAGATAAGCTTCCGAAGGTTTATAGACATAGTCGTCCATGTACTTGTCAAGATTAAATGGAGAGTAATCAAAACCGAAAGTAGGTTCAGGTAGCTCTAGACGCAAGATAATAGCATTGTCGTTCATGCGGTTTTGGGGGTTGCCTTTAACAAAGAGTAGAGGCCATTTTTGTTTGGTTTGGTCAAGGTGTCCGAGGGGGTGGAAGATGTAGGAAAGGAAATGATGGTTGAGGAGGAAGGTAATTTAGTAGGCTTGATGAAGAGATGTGTCTTAGATATGCTGGGGGTGGGGATGGTGCAGGTATAACCTGTCACCAGGTAGCAACAAATCTAGTTCAGGTGTGGCTTGTGTGTCAGCTTGTGTTTGGGTAAGAGGTTTAGAAGGTTCAATAATGATTAAGTCAACAAAGTCGCTGACAGGTTCATCGGCAGTAAAAGCGGAAAGCTTACTTTTCTTAGACTGTGCTTCCCCTGGCAGTGCTTCTGCTGGTCATTTGGATGAAGCAGATGGTTGTGGTTGTGGTTGTGGTTGTGGTTGAACAGGAACATCAACCATGGTAGCTTTCTACTTCTTGACAACCTTACCAATTGGCTCATTGTCTTCGTCGTCAAAAGCGACGATCAATCGTCTTTTAGCAGGAGCTTGTGTCGGAGTAGCTGAAGGAGCAGAGGCAGTGATAAGACCAGCTGCAAGAGGAGCAGGCAGAGCTGAAGGTCTTTGGGTCTTGGATCTTGTAACCTTGGTCGCTTACGTCTTGGACGACCTCCTCTTGGTGGACGGTCTGGCAACAACTGGATTCACAAATAGTGCCTCATCATCCATCAGCTTAGCAAGCTGGACGATTGGCTCAATTGTTTGCAGAGGTGCCATCTGCACGACTTCCTTTCTATCGTCCATTAGTTTGGACATGGTCTCCAAAGGCTTTAGCACGAACCCAGCCTTCATCTATGCAACATTGTTATGTCCAAACGGCAATTGAGTGAAACGATGGCCATCACCCAGAATCCTAATCTGGTTTTGCTCTCCAAGAGATAGAGCAAAAAAGGCATGATACACCTACTGTTACCAGAAAAGTCTGTTAAGGAGAGCAGCGTAGGTGATCTAGTCGCACTCTCCGCGTCCTCTCATGATCCTGAAGATGTTGCTTAGGATGAGGTGCGACAAGTTGAACTATTGGCCTGTGATCATGTGGAACAGCATGAACCTATGCAGGAAGGTAACGCTGTCTTTCGATCCAGCCTTGTGAAGGATTCCCTTGTTCAAAAATTGCTGGAATATCTTCCCTTCTTTTGTCAACTTGATGTATTCTATTGGCCCTTCACCTTCTGGACCCATCAAAGTAGCGTCTACCGTGTCATGTCCTCCAAAATTACTTTCCCAGCCATTTTTGATGCAGGACCCAGCCCGTTCACAGCCAATGGCTTGGGCAACAGAGCCGAGGTCCAGTGTGACCTTAACTCCCAGAGCAGTTCCAGTGATGTCCGTATTTGAGAAAACGACAGAGTTCTAGAACTGTTTGATGAGTTCTAGGTATATGATCTCGTTCAAGTGGAAGTAGTTGAGAATTCCACATCTGAGCAAGTTGTCCATTACATTCACACCCATGTCCTTCAGAGCTTGGATATCGAAACGACTTTCGATAAGAACAATAGCCTTGTCTAGGCTCTCCACACGAGCCACGGCCTTTGCAGCAAGACCAGCCTTTTCAGTTGCCATATCTGAGAATTTGAAAGATTGTTAGGGTTTGAGAGGTTTTGAGAGACTAAGAGAGTTCAGGTGGATTTGAGAAGAGGTGAGTGTTTGGTTTAGGTTTGAGTGTATATGAAGAAACCGAAAAGTTTTGCTTTTGGCGGTTCTTTCAATTTTGAAGAGAGAGGTGATGTGCAATAAACGCTAGTTAGGCGCTTACATTTCTCGAGGTTGGTTATACAGCGCATGAGTGACTCAGACCGGAATAAGGCATTTATTTCAAATCATTTTCAGAGAAATCATAATTAAGTACGGATAAGTATCGTTATGCGCACATAAATGTAAGTTGTTATGAATGCGAAAAGCTATAAAAGTGGACCATGTAATATTGGACGCTACAACACATTGGACGCTCACATTTTTGGACGGTCAAGGCATGTTGAATAAACTATTCATTTATAAATTCCATACAGAGAAGATCTCGAATATGGACAAGTTTATCTTCAGGAAGGGGTTTTGTAAATATGTCGGCCAATTGATTTTAGTGTTAACAAACTGAATATTGACAATTCCCTTCTGAATATAATCTCTTATAAAATGATGTTTTATTTCAATGTGCTTTGCCCGAGAATGTAAAATAGGATTTTTAGACAGATTTATAGCAGCAGTGTCATCACAAAGGATAGGAATGTTACTCTTGTAAATATTATAGTCTTCTAACTGATGCTCGATCCATTAGAATTGTGAGCAATAAGACGCAGCTGAGACATACTCTGCTTCCGCTGTAGACAGGGAAATCGTCCCTTGTCTTTTGCTCGTCCAGGAGACTAGATTCCCACCAATGAGGTGACATCCTCCACTGGTGCTTTTGCGTTCTACTCTATCTCTTGCATAGTCAGCATCGCAGTATCCAACTAACCTGTATTCTTTGTTTGACTTAAAACACAAACCAAGGTTAATGGTCCTTTTTAAGTATCTAAAAATTCCCTTAACTATTGTTAGATGAGTTTCTCTAGGGTCAGACTAAAAACGGGCACATAAGCATACATTGAACATAATGTCAGGTCTGGATGCTGTTAGATATAAAAGAGACCCAATCATACCTTGGTATGTAGTTTGGTCTACCTTTTTAGAAGAGTCGTCTAGGCTGAGTACTGACAATGGATGCATAGGTGTACTCATTTCCTTGGCATCATCCATCTTGTACTTCTTGAAAAGTTCGTTGACATATTTTGTTTGATGTATGAATATGCCATTTGCAGTCTGCTTTACTTACAATCCCAGGAAAAATTTTAATTCTCCCATCATACTCATCTCGAATTCTACTGTCATGATCTTAGAAAAATCCTTGCATAAAGTGTCATTAGTAGCACTGAATATAATATCGTCTACATATATTTGCGCAATAATAAAGTGTGATTTAACGTCTTTGCGAAAGAGAGTGGTGTCTACTTTTCCTCTAGTAAAACCATTTTCCAAAGAAATGAACTTAGCTTTTCATACCAAGCTCTTAGAGCTTTTTTAAGTCCATACAAAGCCTTTTTCAGTTTATAAACATGTTTTGGAAAAGTATCACCCTCAAAACTAGGAGGTTGTTTCACATAGATTTCCTTGTGTATTATGTCATTCAAGAATGCACTTTTTACGTCCATTTGATAAAGCTTCATATTACTATGAGTAGCGAATGAAAGTAAGATGCGAATGGCTTCTAATCTAGCTACTGGTGCAAAGGTTCGATAAAGTCTATACCTTCTTGTTGAGAATAGCCTTGAGCTACAAGTCTCATTTTATTTCTTACCACTTTGCCAGTTTCATCTAGCTTATTGCGAAACACCCACTTTGTTCCAATAATAGACTTGTTCTTGGGTGTAGGAACTAGCATCCAGACATCATTCTTTTCGAATTGACTAAGTTCGTCCTTCATGGTGCTGATCCAACCATCGTCCAGGAGAGCTTCATCCACTGTCTTTGGTTATAGTTGAGAAATCAAGGTAGTTTAAGCTTGCTCCTTGGAGGTCGATCTTATCTTGACATGATCTTGAATGTTTCCAAGAATTTGATTATCTGGATGATAGGTCTTCATTTGCCAAGAGTGTCTAGTTGGTTTCTTTTCTCTTTCTTTTGGATCGTCCATTTGATCTCTAGACGCTGAAGGTCTGGCATCTTCTAGCTTCATATCTGTAAATGAATCGTCTAGCTCTGATATTTCTTTATCAAGCTTATTGTCATTAAATTTAACATGGATGGCTTCTTCAACTGTTAAAGTTCTAGAGTTGTAAATTCTATAGGTCTTGGATGTTTCGGAATAGCCTAACAATATTCCATCATCACACTTAGAATCAAACTTTCCAAGATTGTCCTTAGTGTTTAAGATGAAGCATTGACATCCAAAGGGATGAAGATATGATATGTTGTGCATTTGACCTTTCCACAATTCATAAGGAGTCTTTTTCAAAATAGGTCTTATATAAATTCTATTTTGTAAATAGCATGTAATGTTTACTGCTTCAGCCTAAAAGTGCTTAGGAGTGGAATTGTCATTTAGCATGATTCTAGCCATTTCTTGTAATGACCTGTTCTTTCTTTCTACCACACCATTTTGTTGTGGTGTTCGTGGTACAGAAAAGTTGTGGAGAATTCTGTTGTCCTCACAGAACCCTTGAAAACTTTTGTTTTTGAACTCCCTTCCGTGATCACTTCTGATTGAAGCTATGCAAACGCCTTTTTCATTTTGAATTCTTTTGCAAAAGATTGAAAAGATCTTGTAAGACTCATCCTTGTATTTTAAGAACATAACCCATGTCCATCTAGCGTAGTTGTCCACTACGACTAATCCATATTGTTTTCCACTAAGGGAGGTTGTTTTGGTTAGACCAAACAAATCAATATGTAGTAGCTTAAGAGGTCTAGTTGTGGAAACAATATTTTTTGATTCAAAAGAGCTCTTTACTTGTTTCCCTTTTTGACATGCATCACAGAGAACATCAGACTTGTAAGCAAGATTTGGAAGTCCTCTTACGAGGTTATGCTTATTTAGCTTTAAGATTAGTCTCAAGCTTGCATGTCCAAGCTTATTGTGCCAAGTCCATTGATTCTTTTTGATGGATACTAGACACGATACATTTTGATTTGTGAAGTCATTGAGATCAATCTTATAAAGATTGCTTTGCCTCTTAGCAGAGAATAGTATGGATCCATCTAGATTCTTGACAATACATTTTTCTTTGTCAAAGGAGACATTGTGTCCACTGTCACATAATTGACTTCTGCTTAGTAGATTGTGTTTGAGTCCTTCAACATATAAAACATTTTCAATGGAGGGGAAATAGTGCTTACCGATTGTTCCTATTCCTGTGATCTTTCCTTTTGGTTTCCTCCAAAGGTGACCCATCCACCATTCTTGGGTTGTAGGTTTTGGAACATACACCTTTCTCCTGTCATGTGTCGTGAGCAACCACTGTTAGGTACCATGACTAGGGTCTTTTTCGGTTGTCAAGCGAATCTACAACAGGTATTATTATAGACTTAGGTACCCAAATGGACTTGGGTCCTTTTTTGTTAGTTTTGAAAGCATTGGACGCTTTCTTCGTTGGACGATATCTACATTCTATTGATTCATGCCCATTCTTTCCATATATTTTACAGAAGGTTATGTTTTTGCTAGGTTTAAAATTTTCTTCTTTAATAAAACCAAGTCTAGATTTGTCATAAAGATTTCTTCTATTAGATAGAATTTTATTTAGGTTCTTAGTTCCACTGACAAATTTGGACAAACTTTCTTTCAGATGAGTGACTTCGTTTTGAAGTTCTAAAACTTCATGAGAAGATGTCTCTTCTGAAATGTTCTTTGTTTTTAAAAGCTCATTTTCTTTTAAAACATTTTTATGCTCTTCGTTGAGCAAATTGAATTCTTTTGTTACTTTTGAAAATTTCCTTTTTAGTTCTTTATATCCTATTGAGAGAGTTGAGGAGTTAGCAAGAAAATCATTATAGGCTTCTTGTAGAGAGATTAAGTTATTGAAGTTTACCTCTTCGTCTTACTCATTATCTGAGCTATCAGAGCTAGTCTCCGCCATGAGACACAGGTTGGCTTCTTCTTCTCCTTCTTCATCTGATGAAGATAGGTCCATGTTTTCCCAGGTAGCCATGAGACCCTTTTTCTTGAAGAACATCTTCCTTTTGTCCTTCTGCAAGCTGGGACATTCAACTCTGAAATGTCCAAGCTTCTTGCATTCATAACAGACTGAAGGACTCTTTTCTTTTGGTGCCTTGTTAAACTTCTTTGTGAAGTTTTTGGCTCTGGATCCTCCTTTCTTCTTCCACATAGCCTGTATTTTTCTGGAGATGAAGGATATTTCATCTTCATCAGAGTCATTCTCTTCGGACTCTTCCTTAAAGGATTATTCCACGTTTAGGGCTTTGGACAATGATCCTTTGGGTGGACACTAAACGCTTAGAGCGATGGACTTCTTCTTCTGTCCTTCGTCTTGCTTCAGCTCCAGTTCATGGACTTTAAGAGTTCCAAGTAACTCTTCCATTTAGAGAGCTGTTAGATCCTTGGAAGCTCTTAAGGCTGTAACCTGCGGTCTCCATTGCCTAGGCAAACTTCTCAAGATTTTGTCAATGTGATCATAATTGTCATAGGTTTTGCCTAAGGATCTCAGGTTATTTATTATAGTTTGAAATCTACCAAACATAAGTTCGATAGTTTCATTTTCTTCCATTGTAAAGAGTTCGTATTGTCTTACGAGTAAGCTCAACTTGGACCTCTTTACTTGTGAAATGCCTTCGTAGGCAAGAGCGAGGGTGTCCCACATTTTCTTAGCACTTTTTAGGCTATGTACCTTTTCATATTCAGATTCAGATAAGGCACACATCATAGCATTTCTAGCTTTTGAGTTTAGAAGATACCTCTGTTTGTGAGATTCTGTCCATTGACTTCTTGGCAGCTCCACTCCATCATGGTCAAGGGGCAGGTAGTTGCCAGTTTTTACTACGTCCCACATGTATATGTGACATGCATCAAAGAATGCTATCATTCTTTGCTTCCAATAATCGTAGTTTTGTCTTTTAAAGAAAGGCGGTTTGTTAACAGCTTGTCCTTCGTTTTCCATGAGTGATCAGGATCGTTTTACCCCTACAGTGTTAGATGCTCAACCCCAAGAGGTCGTGCTCTCATACCAATTGAAATAGAAAAAAACGCACAAGAAAAGGGGGGTTGAATTGTGCGTTTAAAACTTTTTTTGTTTTTCAATGCAAGTAAAACAGTTTGAAAACGTTTTCAAGCTTAGGGATAAAGAGAAGAAGAACATAGAAAGTTTTTATACTAGTTCACTCAACCTGAGCTACGACGAGTCCCTTCACCCAGAAGGTGTTTACTAACCAACTTTGGATACAAGTATTATTCGTGGCCTCTTCAAGCTTTACACAGCAATCAGCCTAGATTGCTTAACCCAAATATTCTTTTACACTAAGCCTATCCAGGCTTTCTCAACACAGACAAGTGTTTTTACAAAGATATTAACTCATGTGGTGAGGATTTGAAAGATAAAGCTCAAGCACACTCTAAAAATCTTTACAAGACTTTTGCTATCGTCCACTAGACGCTTCTATCAATTGTTTAAAAGTAGTTTGTTAACTAGGAATTTTTACACCAGGCACGTATGTGTGTCTTTTTTTATGACGTTCTTCCTTGATACATATATAGTCTTCAGAGAAAAGATCCGTTGTGAAGACTTGACTTCGTTATGCAAAGAAAGGCATGCAAACTATCCTTTCAGAGTGATCAAGCGCGGTAGCTTTTAGACTTGCACTAAAACGGAAGGTGCAGGACTGTGCTGGTGGTCTGCTTTTCTGAACATTCTTCATTCGGCATGGCAACTTGATAAGTTGACTTGCTTTATCTGTTTTGCCACGCTCTTGTACTAGAATGACCCTGATACAATTAAATGCTTCAAACAATTTGAACGTTAGATCATAAGATAGGTAATATGTTAGTTTCGAGAAAAACTAGCATAAATCAATTGGACGTTCAAAATAAAACTTAGCTGTTTGAATATTTGTCGTTGGAAGCTTGCATCAGATATTTGAGTTTGTTCTTCAGACGATTATCTTAAGTTGTTCACTGGACGATCTTCTTTAAGCACGTCTATTGGACGGTCTTCTTTGACACGTCTACTGGACGGTCTTCGAAGTGAAGCTTGTATGCTGTAAAGAGTTCAGTTCTTTAGCAGAAACTTAAACATTAATAAGTTTGTTATCTTCAAAACTTTGAGGGTCCAGACGCTTTTATGTCTTTGGTTCTAACAAAAAAATAAGCAAAGATTCAAACTTCAATCTTTTATTCTAATGGATGTGGTCATGTGAGATGTTAGGGAAGGGAGGGTGGCATTTGATGGTGGCTAGCTGGGGTGCTGGTGGGCTGCATGATGTGTTCAAGGCAAGAGGAAAGGGTGAGGTGGTAGGGGTAGTCAATAGGGAGAAAGGGGAAATGTGAGGTAGTGGGGGCAGGAGAAAAGGTGAGGTGTAAACATAAATTTCACGCCGCAACGACCCTAATTCGTATTGCAGCAGCTGCAATGCCTGCAATCGCAATGTCTGCAACTGTAACAGTAACTGCAATTTAGAACCATGCTTGCATATCGAATTCCCCATACCACATACTACATATGATACCCTTTACTACCACATATTTACACACCTTCCAGTACATATACATTGGCTTGCTGCAACTATATTTTTTTTTTGTTAAGAGATCACATGTGCTTGAACTGGATAGGTTCATTACAACAAAGTTTTCCTTTCGAGTATTTAATTTAACTATATCTATTAATGCTACAAGTAGGAAAAATGTTTTTAGTGAAGCTAAAACAAACTTTGGTGGCAAAGAATGGAGAGGGTAAAATTATGGCAAATTGGATTGGATTATACAGTGGAGGGCCTTGTGCAACACCTTGTTGGTTAATACTATACATGTTTGAAGAAGTGAAGAGGAATGGGAGTTGGAAGTCTACAGTGAGCCCTCACTGTGCTAATACTCAGGTAGCGAAGCAACATGTTCTCGCAATTTGGCGATGGTGAAGACAGCGATAGATGATAGTCTTTGGCCACCACCACGGCTTAATGATCGCAAACAAAATGCAGCAGGAATTGCTCTTGTCAATGACGGTATGGTTAGGGGCAACAATAATGGTAATCTTAGTTTCATTGTGAGGCCACTATTCCTATCGAAAATAACAGAAGGAAAGATAGTGAAAAGAAATAAAGAGAATGAAAAAATGAGATGATTTTTTAGTTATTTGGTAGGAGAGAAAATAGAAGGATAGAAAAGTAGAAACTTTCTCTTTTAGTGTTTGATCTTTTTTAAGAAAAAACTTAAATACAATATTTAGGTATTGTTAATGTTGTTCTTTAATCAAAATTAAAGATTTATTTCAGCATTCTACATAATACAAGCATGCATTAAAGAATTTATATTAATTTTTTAATTGGCCAACCCAATGACCCTGACCCAACCCAACTTAATTTGAGGGACGGGTCAGGTTGGGTAGCTTAGGGAAAAAAAAAAAAAGCAAACCCATCCCAACCAGATGATTTTTAATTGGGTTAGGTCTTAGATAGGTTGAACCCGACCCAACCCGGGCCAGTTACACCCCTATCAAAAAGTTATCGAAGATGCAATTTGTTTAACTTTGACTCTGGGTGTTGACGGATCTTGAAAGAGAGAGATATTTTAAATACAACAATACACACACACACACACACACACACACACACACACACACACACATATATATATATATGTATGTATGTATATGTATATGTATATTTTAAATACAAACAATATATCATAATCTAGATAATTTTTTTACTTTTAATAATGAAATTTATAATGATATAACAATTTTAAAAAGGTTTAATTACAGTGAGCTTTGTCCACTGTAATTGTTTCCTTCATTAAAATATATATATGTATGTATATATGTATAATGTACATACATATTACATATATACATACATACATATAATTTTTTTTACTTTTACTAATGAAATTTATAATATATAACAATTTTAAAAAGGTTTAATTACAGTGAGCTTTGTCCACTGTAATTGTTTCCTTCATTAATATACTATATATACATATATATATATATATATATATATATATATATATATATATATAGAGATAGAGAGAGAGAGAGAGAGAGAGAGAGAGAGAGAATCAAATTACATTAGTGTAACTCTCATTAATAGTTACTATCAATAACTTTATAAAAAATATGAATTTTATCGATCTCACAAGTTGAATTAATTTTATATTACTTTAATTATTTAAGTCAAACTTTGTTAAAATTAAACAATAATAAGAAGTTAATCAAATAATTCATGCTTTAGTATATTTGATAAATAAATATTATGTAAATTTTGATCTACATGAATAAGGTACCAAATAATAATTTGGAATTAATATTACCTTTTGTATGTATAATCTATATAATAGGAACTTTCAATCCAACTTTGATTTTTACAATAAAATTATCTAATGACAAATTATTAAATAATGTAATAATTGATTTAAGTTATACCAATATATATATATCCTATCAAATCTCAAGAGTACCTAGTTAGTATATGAATATTATTTTGAAAAATGCTTACGAGTGCCCTAAATAAAAAGTAAAAAGTTTTTTTTTAATTATTAAAAAGCTAATAGTGCATTCTATTGTGATTTTCAATACAATTTCAACTTATTAATTCTTTAACTAGTACTCTTAGGACATTGATTAGCATAACCCTATTATTATTTTTATATTTTATTGCACATTAATTTCTCTCTCTTATCTTTTTATCTCTCTTATTATTATTCTCTAAAATACCATGGTGTGAGTATGGCATCTCGTGCAGTAAATGCAATAATTTTTTTTATAAGCAACAATAATTGCAATAATAGCAATGTATGGATATTCTTATCCATTATAAATAGCCACCAACCGACAATTGCTATGTTTTCACATACTTCACTCCCCACATTTTTTCTGGAAAAGAAATGGGAGGTCTAGCGTCACATGGCAAATAATTGCCAGGTTGGTGATTAATTTTATCCAATGTACGCGAGTCGCATTGGAAAATCGATTTGGAACCATCATTTATTCTATACTAGCCATCATGAGTTAGAATTAGTGGTAACATATAATGCCACGGCTGATTTTGCTTCTTGGGCCAACAGTGTCAACTGTTCAGTAAGAGAAATTATGACATGCAATTTTGATTATATACCACATGAAAGTTGGTCAAGCTCGACTATGGACACGTGGTCCAAGGATATGTAATAATTTCTCGTTCAATAGCCTAGTGTAGAGGGGTCTATCTCTAAGCCTCACGAGGGTCATATGGTGGTAGCATTGAGGGAGAGTTAGGTGGATGGCAAGGGAAAGCAGATTAGATGGTAACACAACATGAACTCCAACGTTCAATGTAAGAGTTTCCCGGGTAGTAAAATTATTAAAGATTTGTAATGCATACCTTATAAGTTGTGCGAGACTACTATTACAAGTGCAAGTTGGGTGGGGACCCAATCTTGGATGAATACCTATTTGAGTTAAATAGTACCTAGGCAATGACTAGGTTCCTATGTAGAAACTAAGGAGTTGTTGGATGACTGTTACCTCTGCGTGGGATAGACAAATGGGAAGTGCCTTAGCTCCTCTATACTCAGTAAGATGTAACTGATAGGGCTTTATTACACTCTGTAAGAGGTGGTAGTAGGATAGACATACTAGATTCACGTGTTAATTGACCAGGGAATTTTGGCTTGAGGTGAAGGGTTAAAGATGGAGTAATGTGATTTTATCCAATTAAATTCGAGATATGCCTTGGTTCGAAAGATGTCTTAAGGCCTACTGGTTGGGCCCTCCAAAGACCCACTCTGGAATAGCTAAAAATAAAGAATATAAAAGATTTATAATTTCTATGAAAAGTGCTATGCAAGCAAACCATGCATATGGCATTCCACGATCATATCCCTATATGATATTGTGAGAGAAATAACAAAACTTTGAGTGATTGTGATAGCTAATCCTTTACATTATATGAATTAAACTATCACCCTCTTTTCTTTGGTTAAAAGAAAATATGTATTTTTCCTTTCTCAATTGTTCCAACCTGACACAACACCGGATCTTGTAAACATTGAAACTTCAAAGTAATTCATGTTGAAAAATAAAGTCCAACATTGGATGGGAGGAAGAGAAAAAAAAAAAGGTATATAAGTTGGATTGTGTTTAAGAATGGCTAGATCTTTTTGGACCAACTCTCATACTTATATACTGCCCACCAAGTTTGCGCTCCTCACATTGGGCCTGTGCAAAATTCAACATGGTGTTAGAGCCTCACGCCTAACATCTTGTATCGATCCGACCAAAACCAAAAAAATAAATTGGACTAGATTGGACTTCTAAAACTCAAGTACAGCAAGCAAGCTCAAATGAAGGCTTTTGAGGCTCTCTTGAGTACAAGCCTAGAAAAGAAAAAAGAAACAAGTCACAATTGGAGCAACCAAAAAGACCAACCCAATTAGACTTAAAGGTGGTGTTGAAAAATAAAGTCTCACATTGAATGGGATGAAGAGAAATAAAGAGTATATAAGTTGGGTTGTCGTGTTTAACAATGTCTAGACCTTTTTGGACCAACTCCCACACTTATATACAGTCCACTAATTTACACTTCTTAGATTGGGCCTATGTGGATGGTCCAAGTTCTAATTTCTAAATTATGAGCAAACCCATTATGGGGGAAATATTTTGTATACATATCTTGTAATTCTAGTTTCCTGATCTACCTCTCCCTTGATAATAATTTTCTCAATTTGCATTATAAGGATAGAAATGGATCTGGCCTTATCCAATTGTTTTGGGGGCAAGGGAGCCAAAACACAAGGAAACTCCAACTGATAAGCTAAGATCAACATATGCTAACCAAGACCACATTTAATTCAAAACTTTAAGGTATTACACATAGAGAAGTGGCAGTGCTAGCACCACACTTATCTCTAACATACTCTGTCTAACATATTTTCTTATTAGTTAAAATTTATTAAAAATTACAAAATTCTATTCTTATTCAATATTTGACTTCTCTTTCACACTTGAATCTCCAACATAGACAAGTTGTATTTCATAACCAAAAAAAAATAAAATCTACATTCTTGGACCTTATTGAACTCACTTCCTAAAAGATCAACTTGCCTATTATGTGTTCATAGACACAAAAGGAGACAAGGTAAGGTCAAGGAAGGCAAAGGAGAGAGTAGATGGCACAAAATTAATAAAATTATATATTCTTTGATCACATTGAACTCACTTCCTAAGGGGGTTACTAGTCGTGTATCCATGCCAACATCTTAAGCTAAATTCATTTGCAATATCTTAAGCCGACATCATCTCATAAGATGATACTGACTTGGGGCAACTATTCTAGGCCATATATCGGCGTGGCCCAGGTTGACATATGCATGTCGACATGAGCTATACATCATCCAAAGGACTCTGCCCATGCTAAGGTACAAGTTGATCCCAGTCTGACATACAAAGCCTATACCGACATATGCATCCCAGGTAGCAACATGATCCATGTGACCACAACAGTTAGCCACATCATCCATGTGCATCCGTAACCGCCTAACTATTTTTTCTTACCAAATACTAAACAATTTAAAGCATAATCAATGCCCAGGTATGCATCTCACCCTCATTCTTCACTCTCTCTCCCTCTTACTGACTTGAGCGTCAGAATTCTTATAGGTGGCTACCACCAGAGTTCCTCTTTTGTCGTCAATGTCGCTATGCTACTACTAAAGCGTCGTCGTCAGATCTCTCTTGCAATTTCGCCACCAAACACGTGCACATAGTATAAATGCATTGATATATTTTATTAAATACTTTAAATTATTTAAAATAGTAAATATTAAATAATTTTTATATTTTCCATATAACAAATATTTTTTTCATAATTTTTTCTATTTTAACATTTTTATCATGTATTCAAGGACTCAAAATAAATAACTCCCTTCCTAAATTCACTTTGAAGCCTCTCATGCTTATCTATTCTACCCTGTTAACTTGGGATGACTGATAAACCTTCTAGAATAGTTACTTGCCCTACATTCGGTGAGAGTGGACCAATCACTAACAAATAGAAACAGTTAGAAGGCCGAAAAATTCCATAATGCCAACTAATATTAATATTAGTTGGCATTTTTTAAACAGGTATGTTCGGCTAGAAGACTAAACACTTGCTGGGAATGTCTCTGCAGAAATGCCTAGACGTGGAAGATAAAAATTCTCACATTGACTTAAAACAGAGAAGAAATATGGCAGATATTTATGCTTGTATGTGTCGTTAACAGACGAGCATATTATAATAATATATTAATATGACTATTATTATTAGAGATGAACATATAGAATGGAGAATTGTCACTCACAAACATACGACTATAGCTATAGAATGAAAAAATTTAAAATGAAGAAAGAATCCTCGTGTAATGGATATTTCCTTCCTTTGTTATATCAAGAAGCCATTTTGGATCCATACTAATTTGAGTGTTTGGTGAACTCACTTAAGAAAATATTGCTCTCTCAAGGCTTTTTTTTTTTTTTTTTTCTCGTGACATGTAACCTTGATTGCAACAAGTTTTCTTAATCTAAACCTTTTTGTACATGAAGAGAAAAAGTAATAAAATACTACTATTTTTCTTGAAAAAAGAATGTTACAATCACGTTTCATGTTTCTTGGGCGCAGCTTTCCATTAAATTTTCCGGGGATGGAATTGACAAATATTTTATTCTCTTGGGATACCCCTTTCGGAAAAGTAGCCGCATAAGCATGCCTAATTAATCCCGCGTCTCATATATAATCATACACGATACATTACTACATGCCTCTATTCTAGTAAGTTGCATTCTGGCCCACAAAATCACCTTATTATTTTTTGCTGAACACAAGGTATCTCCGCTTAGGGTCAAGAAATTTTCCATACATATAAACTTTGGGATCGAATTTCTGACTACACACTTAAAGGATATGGTTATTTATTTACCACTCATACTATACCACGTTGGTAAATCACCTTATTATTGATGAGTCATATATTGATATTGAACAACAGTGGCAGAGCCTAGAAAAAGCTGTTTTAAAGGCTGAAAGATTGATCCATTCATCTTAACAAATTGATGGCTACAGCAGGCAAGGGTGACCATGCAAGATTACTGCTAGATCTATCGTAATAGTCATTCTGAGTAAACTACATAAAAGAAGTAGCCTTGATTTTCTCGCTAAAGGAATATGGCCAAATAACAAGCAAATAAAATGAAAAGAGAAGCGACATGAATCTTGAGAAAAGTAAAGTCGGATGCTGGTGTTGGTGCTTGATATAATAGTGAACTAAGCTTGTGCAGACTGATATGTGAGCTTATCATTATTCAGCACACTCTAGGCCAAAATTGACTGATGTAAGCAATGATAAATCATCAATGATCAACTGAGCATGAAAATTAAAAGTTGAAGGTACCATAATTTTAAGGGCCCACACGTTGCATGATAACAACAGCTTTAATTGTTGAAAAAAATACAACCGCTTTAATTTTGACTTAGAATAGACCAAAATAATCCAGTAAATGTAAATTCAATGATTATATGTGTGAATTCACGCCAATTTGATCTCTTTTGCTTTTCCCATATGAATTATTGTAGAAGTGAGCTGATGATTATTATAGCTTGGCGTGCTTAAAGTATACAGTACACCCAAGATCAATGTAAACTATGAATCAATTTGCAGTTATGTTGATTATAGAAAGCATAGTTCAATTAAAAAAAAAAAAGCATGACATACCAAGTTCCTTCAGAAATAGTAACATTGGCTAATTAAACTTAGGATTTGCCAATTAAAATGGACAAATACACCTATCTTCAGTAATTTATTTTATTTTTCCCTATGTAATCCCTCCTGGTCTTCACAAGACAGACTGGGATTTGCTCAATTTGCCTTCCACTCACACAACAGACCAATGATCATTGTAGCAAATCTGAACAAAAAATGAAACTTTCAAAAGATTAGGCTCCTACAAAAGCAAAACTGCACCTTCTTTGGAACGTGAAAAGTCAAGTTTTTCACTTTTCTTTGGACAAAATTTCACATTCAAAACAGCGAATCTCATCTTCACTTTTCCTCATTTCTAAGAGATAAATCTTGTAGTGATGTGTCCAGAAGAATATAGAACACTTAATTTGGGGAGAATTGTTTAAGGTCAATTAGATGGGTCTTAATCATTATGATCATAGGATTTCCATTAGACAATTGAGAAATGCTTATTAATTACTGCCTTTTACAGCACACTAATTAATTGATAGTGATCAAATTCAAATATTGCTTCAATGAAGCCTCAGAGATTGCTCTCAATTGGCTTGTTCCTTGGAAATAATTTTACATTGCTAATCATAGAATGGCAGCACTCTATTCCTTGTAATCCATTGCACTATGTAGTACCCTGCTTTATCATGATGGCCACTGATTGTAAACTTCATCTCACTAGTTTCCCAGTGCGTGTTATGATCATCATAAGAGAGCATGTGACTTTATGATAAAAGAACCATACCTGGGTGTAAACAAATACTCTCCACATCAACATCACCGAAAGGTACCACGGCCGAAATGGTGGGTCACGGACATTCATGCACGGTAGTAGAAATTTGGAAAGAGAAGGTAAAAGAATAGGAAATCTTTGTATTTATGATATATTAAAACTAAAATGTGATTTGTAATATCGTCATCTCAAATGTTTACTATGCATTTGTAGTTTTGCCGAGTCATTATTTTTGTTGAGATGTTACTTCCTACCTTTCACTACAACAACAATTAATTATCAGTTAATAACAAACAAAAATATTAGTCAACTATTAAAATTGTCTTTTATTAGTATAACTTTTATCTAATGAAATTAAACTATTAGTTTAGTCATTAAATGTTTATACTATTGATAATATATATTAATATTTTATATACCAATGAAACTAATAGTTATAATATACCATATTTTAAGGATGGGATTCATATCTTACAAGGATGTGAATTCAAATCTCGCTACCGATGTAATTAAAAACCTCATTGGTAGATAAGATATAAGTATCTCTATAAATGTTCTTTGAGTTATGAGACTTTTCTTGACTCTGATGAGCCACCGAGACCCTCTCCCTTAAACTAAAAAAAAAAAGGTTATAACTTCTTAATTATCATAAATAAAATCTAATTTTTACACAAAAGGTCTGTACTAGTTACAAAGTTGTTAGTTACAAACTAAGTGTATGCAGTATGGGTATCTCCTACTAGTCACATTTTAAACGCCATATCTAAGGACATTTAAATTAGAAAAAGACTCGAGCTACAAGCCTACAATCACCATATTAGAGTATATGCATGCATATTGTACTAAACTCGTTAGAGTTGATCTGGTGACGAGGCATTAGATAATTTATATAAAATCTTAGATTTAAACTTCATTATCGTCTATTGTACCAAAAAGAATAGATGCTTCAGAATGTATTGGAAAATATGTACAATTTTTACATGATAAAAAATAGTTCCAATGAGAGCCAGAAGTAGAACTTACTCTTGATCACCCGCTAATATCTACAAACAAGGCAATACTAATTATATTATATTGTTATTATATTTGGCATATATGCCTGATATTTTACTTTAATGTAACAAATTTAAAAAGAAATTATTCGCGCCGCAATCTAATATAATATGAAGCCAACCCGAAATGTTACCAGGAAATTGATTAATTAAAAACAAGTAATTAATCAAGTCATTGAAAGGGTTAGCCATTTATCAGTTACATATCTGAATGGTTTGGGCTGACGTTTTAAGAATTTAAATAAGAAAAATAATGTTCTATTCCTCGATCATGTGACATGAGTTATATATAATAGTACTAAAAATGCAAGAAATGAGACGTCTAATATGTTTAGTAAGAAATGAGACCCTTGGATGCTGCCAAGAAAAATTTATGGTGAAATTAATGTAGAGCTTTTTCATTAATATAAATCTAGTTTAGATAAATTTCTTAATAAATACATATAAGAGAAGAAAATAAAATAAATTAAAACGTTTTTCATAAGTTAAAATCAACTAATACATTTCAATATTTTTAAAAGCTTTGTTATTTAACTTTTATAATCTATAACTATATATAAAGGGAATACCACCTGTTTTGGTTTCTATATTATTTTGAACTCATTTAACCTTCAACTACTTAGCAAAACTATCCCACCACTTTAATTATGTATTATATAACTGATTTTATTTTTTATTTAAATTTTTTTTTTCTTTTTTTTTTTAACTTCTCATTACCAATTACTATAACTTCTCTTAATCGATATCACATAGGCACGGAGTGCCTATTTTGCATTCGTTACTTATTACTGGACAACAATTTTCTTTTATCTATGTCACTTTGTAAATGTCCTTTGGGCTGAAATCAGCAATATAGCTTTTTGACTGAAAAATGATTTCCCCACAAGTTTTGGAGTTGTCTTGCTTTCTATCTTTTTACTCCCATTTGCTTAGAGATTGAAATTTTGCACCACAAACAGTGAACAGTACGAAATAATTGCACTTCAAATGACTTTGGCTTCAGTTTCAACAATTCAGTCTGATCTGTTACAATCGGTTTGACCACGAAGCTCCACCGAAAGGTACTAAAATACTGCAGATGTTCGTTAACATGTCTAAAATTTCAACTCTGAGCTGTGTGACCAAGTCATCTAAAATATAAAATAGTCATATAATCTTGACCTTCAGACAATAGGAAGAAAAAAAATTATAAAATAAAATCAACACAACTAAAAAGAACTTGTGCTGTTGTGCAGATTACATCTAAAAGTATTGAGTTTTGTTAATTATTGAAAAGTGGCAAGGTTTTATTTTAAAAAAACATTTAATAGTGGACCAAATTCTTAATTAAAACTTATTACTTTTAGATGCTTAAAATCAATCTTAAAGACAAATGTTAACATTTTACCAAAATATTTACTGTTACCTGAAATCATTAAGCAGTAATTTGAATGCTAAATCTCTGGAATCGAGTAATCTTTACCTTTTAATAGTGGACCAAAGTTTAAAGTGGTGGGAGTATACGAGACAACCCCACACTCTCCCTCACTCTTAATTTGATCCCACCTTCTCATGCTTATTTTATTTTGGTTTTCCTCTAAGCTCACAGTATAAATAGGGACTAAACTCAATCCAAAATGCACCATCACAGAAGCAATTAACATATTCCTCTCATTCTCACTCAAAACACAAAATACTACACATCCTAATTAAGGTGAAAATGAAGGCAGCACACATTGCTTTGTTTACTTTGGTGGTGCTGCTTGTGGCTGAAGTTCAAGTGTCAATGGCAGTAACATGCAGCCCAGTACAGCTGAGCTCATGTGTGAGTGCAATAACCTCTTCAACTCCTCCATCAAACCTATGCTGCTCCAAGATCAAGGAACAGAAACCCTGCCTTTGCCAATACCTCAAGAACCCCAATCTCAAGAAGTTTGTTGACTCTCCCAATGCCAGGAGAGTTGCTAGCACTTGTGGGACTCCCTTCCCAAGGTGCTAAGTGTTAATCTGAAGAGGTTTTCTGTGCTTGATTAATTATGCATCTTGATCCAAGTGTTCTGGCCAGAGACTAGAAAGTGAAAAAAACATATATATGTGTTATCATATATGGTGTGGTTTAACGTCTCTATGTTTTAATGTTAGTAAAAGTACTAGTCCTAATGGATATGTGATGCTTTGGTTTCATGTCATTCCATTTCAGTTCCTTGGTGTGGTCTCATCTTACATAACGTTAGTTGTTGCAAAAGATTGCATTTATAATTCAAAGAAGTATCTGATCATGTTTCCTTCTTAAATCTCTCTCTCTCTCTCTCTTTCTCTCTCTCATTCAGTTTATAATTGCTCATTTTGGAATGGAATTGTCTGGGTAATTGACATTACTTATGAGAAAAGCATTTGACACAAATTAATAATGTAACAAGCCATCAAGAAGAAACAGAGAAAACTGATAACATACGTATTTTGATTGCACCATTCTAGTTGACTTATGAGTATCCGTGATTGTGGAAATGCCATAAGATCAGAGATTCTGTCCAGTATTTACGCACTTTTGTCCCATTTTCTTGTATCATTTCCCATTCGTCTCTCGAGCACACCCATTTAAGAGGGAAACGAAGTCTCTCTCTCTCTCTATATATATATGAGAATTAATGTTGCCTTATTATTATAAGAATGAATCTCAGGCATATAATGAAATAGATAATCAAGTTTTGTTGTTCATGTAGTAACAAATGAAAACAATTTCGGCTAGTATGCCCCCCTTAACAACACACACATATATAATATTAAGAGAGAAGGTTTAGTTTATATGAAAGTAGAGTAAATTATATATATATATATACAAAAATAATCAAAATTGAAGACTATTTAAAATTACATAATCCAATTTATATTAATATGAAGAAGAAAACAAATCAAGATATTTGTTTTTGCCAATGAAAACAAATATTTGAAATTTGAAATTATGAACAATTATAAGGAGATGACATAAAGAATGAAAGTGACGTATTCTAAGTGCTTAGGTATTAGTCCCACATTGAATGTGAGAGAAACTTGGTTGCAAAGGTGAGATTCTAAGGAACAGACTTTAGTCTCACATCAAATAAACCAACAAGTAGGTAATGCTTAATAGTTCTATATGATGAACTTTTACAATAGAGGTGTAATACAACTGGGTTGGGTCGGGTTTGGTCTAATTTAAGATTTAACCTAATGAAGTATAATCAAGTTAGGTTAGGTTAGATTAGCTTCTTTTTTTTGTTAAGTGACCCAACCCAAACTAACCTAACTTTAATTGGGTTGGGTCAGGTTGGGTAATTGGGTTTGAATGATTAAAATATTATGTTGTGGAAATTTAAAAAAAAAAAAATCAGAAAGAAAAAAAAATGAAGTACCTAATTAGTTCAACTCATCTAATGTATGTCCAATTTAAATTACAAATCTAACCATTTAAATCCAACACTCACAAGAAAAATACAATAATGTTCCAAATGGCATAATATATTACATGTCTCAAATACCACTAACATTTACTTGAATTACATAATAAAAATAAACAAACTAAAAGCCAAAAGATGACTATCAAATGGCATAATACATTACTTAAGTGGTATTAGAAATTAGAAAATTAAAATAAGTGAATAACTATATTATTTATATTTTTATTATTATATTAGATCGAGTTGGGTTAGGTTCTTCGGTTGGGAATTCATCGACCCGATAACCAACCAATTATAATTGGGTCACTTAAAATAAACTTAACCCAACTCGGTGGTCTAACTCAACCAATTAAAATGTAGTTGGGTTGATCAGTTTTGTAGGTCAATCACGACCTACTTACATCCCTAGTTTGCAATTGTTCAAGGCATGTTAGGCTTGGAGCTTGACTACTTAAAGAGGTTCAAGTCTTGCAAATTCAGTTGTAAAATTGTAAAAAATTTATTTATAATTACACTATTATTATTTTAATTATTTATTTTAATTATTTGTTTAAAATATTTTTTACTATTTATTTAATTTTTTTTAAATATCAATTCATTTGGTGATTTTAACCTTTTTTATTTTTTATTTTTACATTGAGTTGGCATTTCACATGGCATGCCATGTGGGAAGTAGTCCAATATATTTTTTTTAAAATAAAAAGCCGTGTGTCAAAGAAATCATCAGTCCATTTGGTAATTTTTATGTTGACATGGCCAAAATTTAGTCGATCAACCCAAATTGCACTCCAAAAGTTTGGTTTATTTTATTGGGAAAAAACTATTGTCTAAAACAATAATTTTAAATTGAGAAATGTGCCAAAATTATTAATTTGCATGTACAAGATTTTAAAGGTACTTAATTTACAAACATAAATTTTTTTGAGAAAATTTGTTATGAGATTGCAATTCATTGACATAGCCTCTTTTCAGATGGAATAACAAAGTTCGGCTCAAACATCTCCTTTGACATGTGGCCTCTTGTTTGGAAACCTAAAAGCTTTGCAACCTATTTTGGAGTAATATTAAGCCTCCATCATTACCTCCTCGATCGGTGCTCGACACCCCTTCACTTTTACGTGGAACCAAAGCTCTATGGTTGCCCTGTTAGGGATGACCTCCCAGAATTCAATCACAAGCATCCCCTGTAACAAAGGTAATTCCCTCTCTTGGCTTACCAATGAGGGAGAGCTTTATTTATATAGAAATAACATAATACAATAGAGTGAATCAATGCATCAAATCAGTATACGTAATTACTGTAAGGCTAATTACAATAAAATAAATAAATCCCTTAATTATAGTTATATTTATATATCAATAAAATCTTATTGATGACAATAAAAAAATCCTTTGATTATAGCTCTTTAACCAAATCCATAAAGACTGATTGATAATTGGTCTAACACTCCTCGTCAAGTTGGGCGGGGTGGAGCCACGAGCAACTTGTCACATAGAGCTGCATAACAAGAGGAGGATAAAGATTTTGTTAAAACATCAGCAACTTGGAGGTTGGTAGGTGCATAACGAAGTTGGAGTAGACCCGAAGCTACTTTTTCACGAATAAAGTGGAAGTCTATGGCAAGATGTTTTGTGCAAGGATGAAAGATGAGATTAGTGGCAAGATAAGTGGTGCTAAGGTTGTCACACAGGAGCTTAGGTGGAGAAGGAAGAACCACACCATGTTCATGAGGAAGTTGTTGTAACCATAATAATTTTGTGATAGTGGAGGACACTGCTCTATATGCAGCTTCACAACTTGATCTTGAGATTATGCGTTGTTTGTGTGAAACCTAAGAGACAGGTATACCAGCATAAAATATGACAAAGCCGGTAGTGGATCTACAAGTGTCTGGGTAGCCAGCCTAGTCAAAATTGGAGAAGGCAATTAAGCTTTTATCAAAAGATGGTTGAAAATGAAGACCATGATGGATGGTGCTAGCAACATAGAGTAATATTCTTTTGAGAGCTTGTACATGAGAGTTGGTGGGATGACTAAAAAATTGACAAACATGATTGACTGCAAAAGAGAGATCTGTTCTAGTGATTGTTAAGTATTGAAGAGAGCCCACAAGTTGATGATATGGTGTTGGGTCAGCAAGTAGAGAGCCTTGAGCTTTGGACAATTTAACACTTGGCATTGGTGTAGAAACAGGTTTGCAAGCAATCATGTTGGCTTTATGAAGAAGATGAGAAGCATACTTGGATTGAGAGAGAAAAAATCCTTGAGATGTTTGCTGCACTTGAATGCCAAGGTAATAATGGAAAGGACTTAAATTTGAAAGGGCGAATTATGTTTAGAAAAGCTTCAAAAAGTTATAAAGAAGAGTGTTTGAAGAACTAGGGAGAATTATATCATCCATATATAAAGGTAAGATCATGCAACCATGAGAGAACTTGTAAATAAACATTGAAGGCTCATTAGTGCTACTAGAAAATGATGCTTGAGTAAGAAATTACTGAACCAAGAAAACCAAGCCCGAGGAGCTTGTTTGAGTCCATTGATAGCTTTATGCAATTTGCAAACATGGGTAGGAAATCTAGAGTCTTTGAAACCAAGCGGTTGTGCCATGTATACTTCCTCCATTAGGAATCCATGAGAAAAAAAAAAAAGCATTCTTGATATCTAATTGTCTAATAGACCATCCTTGCAAAAGAGCATGAACAAGAACAAGATGAATAGTAGCATGACGAACAACAGGACTAAAAGTATCATTATAATCAAAACCAGGCTATTGAGTGTATCCTTTGGCTACAAGACATGCCTTGTAGTGTTCTATGGTGCCATCTGATTTTTATTTAATATTTTATGCCCACATATAATTAACCACATTCATACCTTTGTTATATGGTACTAAGGACCATGTGTGATTAGTAAGAAAAGCATTAAACTCATCAACTATTGCATTTTTTCAATTTGGGTCTTTAATTGCTTAGGTGAAACATGAAGGTTCTGAGGGTATAGAGGAGGTGGATGAAAGAAAAGCATATTTAGGATTGGGTTTGCAGATATCAGCCTTTGCTCTTGTTTGCATAGGATGGGTGGGAGGACGAAGAGATGGGGGTGGTGTTGTTGATAAGGTGGAAGTGTCATAATTTGGTGAGTCACTGTCAAGAGAAATATTGGTAGAGCCAGTAGATGAAGGAGTTGGTGAATTATCGGTGGTGGTAAAAGGGGTAGCAGAAGTAAAGTGAGAATCGTGTGTAGATAAAAGAATGGATAAAGAGTTATTTCGTTTACCATTGATGCTATTATCATTTAAGTCATTAAAGGTGTGAGAGGTTGGGGAAGAGGAGGGACAAATATGTTCAACAAAGGAAACATGACAACTAATGTAAACACGACCATTAGTAAGAGACATACAAAGATATCCCTTAGTTGAGAGGTATATCCAAGAAAAATGCATGGAGTGGAACGATTTTGAAGTTTGTGAATGTTATAAGAATAAAGATAAGGAAAACAAAGGCAACTAAATACACGAAGAATGGAATAATTAAGAGGTCGTGAGAAAAGAACTTGATAAGGAGATTCATTAGATAGAGTTGGGGTAGGAATGCGATTTACTAAGAAAACTACAGCTTGAAAGGCTTTAACCCAAAAGGTGGGTGGTAAATTGGAGTGATGAAAAAGAGTATGACCAACAGTGGAGATATGACGAAGTTTACACTCCATGACACCATTTTGTTGAGGTGTGTCTGGACAAGATAATTGATGAAAAATACCTTTGAGTTGAGAAAATTAAGAAATTGTTTGCAAGTAAATTCGCCACCATTGTTAGATTAAAGAGTTTTAATAGTTGTAGAAAAGATATTTTCAACGTAAAGGATTGAAAACAAGCAAAAACTTCATTTTTATTACACATAGGATAAAACCATGTGAACTTAGAAAAATTATCAACAAAAATAACATAATACTTATAGCTAGTAAAAGATGGAACCGAAGGCGTCCAAACATCACTATGAACTAAATCTAAAATATTATAGGAGGAATTATAACTTAAATCAAAAGGTTGAGCAGTTGCTTTAGAGACAAGACAAGAAGTACAGTAAAATTTCCGGGTTGGAAGATTGGTTGAATGAAATGTTAGAAAAAGATTGAAGTTGATGTAGAGCTTGAAGGCTTGGATAACCGAGACAAGCATGCCAAAGACTTTGTGAAGCATGAACAATAAACAAAGCATAAGGTGTTGATTCATAGGAATAATTATGGTGGAAAGGATAAAGCGGGTGGTTACTGTGGCATTGATGAAAAAGTTTCCCCGTCTTTAAATCCTTCACATTAAAACCCCAAAGGAAAAAGGTAAGAGAACAATTATTGTCAAAAAGAAACCTTCGAACAAAAAATAAATTTTTATTTAGAGAGGGAACATGTAAAGTGTTATTTAATTAAAAGGTAGATTATGGAGTAGTTAAAGGAGTTGAACCATGTGAAGAATTGGAAAGGTCTGACCATTGCTAAAGGAAACAAAATTGTTGCCAATGTATTTAGAAATGGTTTTGAAATTACCTGTGTCATTTGTCATATGAGAGGTAGCACCAGAGTCTAAATACCATGTAGGATCAAAAGAGTCATTTATAGAAAATCCAGCAAATTGAGAATTATTATCAATTGAAGGGAACGATTGAGAATGAAAAGAGCAGTTCTTTACAGTATGTCCCATTCGATCACAAAATTGACACTAGATTACAGCAAAAGGTGATGACCCTAAAATGCCAGCACTAGAAACTGTATAATTAGAAAGAGAAGGATGGAAGGATTAAGGAATAAACATACCATAAGAGGGACATAAGACTTGAGGTTGGTAAGAAAAATGACCACTGTGACCCTATCCTCAGCCATGGTCACGACAATTACCACGTCCTCCTCATGTAAAATTAAGGGATGAAGAACGAGAAGAATTTGCTGAAGAGGATTGAGTAGAGACTAATGATGACTGCTGAGATGACAATCAAGCAATAGGTTGAACAGTGATTGAGGAGTCAGCAGAAGTGGTTCCAAGTTGATCAAGACAAGCTTCTTGTGTAAGTAGCATATTCCAAACATCATGAAAAGTAGGAGTTAGGCAAAGATTAAAGGCAAAAGTAACCATTAAGTCATAAGTTGATGGAAGACCTTTGAGGACATACATGACTTGATCTCTATTGTTGAGTACATCCAGCCAAAAATTCGATGGGTTGGAAATTTACCACCTAATGCAATGTCAATGTAAGAAGCTATGCAATGCAAAGTTGAAAAATTGTTCAACCTCCAACTATATATTTCGGTGGATTAATTGCACCAAGTGCAAGCAAGTGCAAATCTCCTCTATAAATAGATGAAGAGTCCCACAATGGAGCACATAAGCAAAGTGAGAAGCATATCCTCACATGAGAGAAAAATAAAGAGTTTCTAAGAGAGAAAAATTAGTGAGCCAATTAGTGAGTGTTATCCACAAATTGAAAATACATTAGTGTTGTATTTTTGTGATCCCATTATTGTTATAGTGAAAGTTTTAAGAGGCCTACGGGTCTCGTGGTTTTTTTCTTGCTCACATTGAGAAGGTTTTCCACACTAAAATTTTATGGTGCTGTTATTTTAATTTTTCGCTTACTACCTATTTTGAGTTCACAAAGGAGGGAAATTATGCTGGCATTTCCCAACAGTGGTATCAAAGCTCTTAGAGCTCACAGATATTAAGGTGTCATATTCATAAGAAATTCTTAGTATGCTCTGTGATTGCAGCATTTCTTGATCTTCCACATCAAAAAAGGATTATTCTTGTTGCTAGAAATAAAACGTGGTAAAATGGCAGTGCATGTCTAGGAAAGTTCTGGCTAAGGAAAGACTTGGTATTTAAGTGTGTCTATTGACCCACCTCTCTTTCTTGGAAACTTACCTGGTGCACTGTTCACGAACTATGGCAATTGTTCGGGTATACAACAATTCTTAGTTCGTTATTTATCTTGTGTAACTCAAGATGAAAGGAACTGTTACTCATGATGGAGACATGTTCAAGCTAATTGCTGACAATTTCTCATATTGGAAGCCGATGATGGAAGACCATTTATACTACAAGGATTTGCACGAACCAATCACCTAACAAGATAAAAAGGGAGGAAGACTGACAAAGATTTGGAGCTTTAGAATTGGAAAGCAGTAGCTGTGATTCGAAAATATATTAATCGAAGCTTGTTCGAGCATGTCTCAACTTATACCAATACGTATGACTTATAGACAAAACTTAAATCTTTGATTCAAAAGAAGACGCCCAGGAACAAAGCCCACCTTTTCAGATGACTAGTAAATTTGGAGTACATGGACGGTCAAAACATGATCAAACATTTGAATACCTTCAAAGGTATTATGAATCAACTGACGAAAACAGAAATAAAGATAGTTGATGAGGTGCAAACTCTTCTACTCTTCAATTCTATGCCTATGAGTTGGGACACTTTAGTTGTCACTCTTAGCAATTTAGCTCCAGAAGGAAAGCTCAACATGGATTCTATTACAGACAATTTGTTGAAAGAAGAGTCAAGATGGAGAGAAAGAGACTTGAACAACCAATTTGAAGCCAATGTTGTTGAAAATAGAGGAAGGAGTAAAAGTCGTGAAAAGAGAGATCGAGGAAAATCTTAAGGCAGATCCAAATCTCACACTAGACTAAATTCTTATTACTGTGGTAAAATGGGCCACAAGAAGTTTGAGTGCAGATTCTTGAAGAAAGACCAACAGGTTAGAACAGTCCACCCTGACCAGATTTACCCAAAGAAGAAGAAGGAAGATGGAACAACCACTGTGGTGGCCTTAAATGATGAGAATATATTTCTTGTTAACAAGAAAAATTATCTAAATGTTGCATCTGATGATTACATTTGGATAATTGACTTAGGAGCATCCTTTAATGTGACTCCCCATGAGGATTCTACTCATCATACCAAAAAAGAGACTTTGGTACGGTGAAGATGGGTAACCATGTCACGAGTAAGATTGTCGACATTGGTTTTGATGACTAAGAATGGAGACAAGCTTGTTCTAAAAAAAGTACAACATGTTTTAGACATGCGTCTCAACCTTATTTTAGCGGGAAAGCTAGATGAAGCTGGAATGATAAACCAGTTTGGTACCGGTAGATGAAAACTCAGTCAACGGAACATGATTGTTGCTCGTGGAAAAAAGGAAGGTTCCCTGTACATGATGCAAGGAAAGATATACAAATGAGAGACGAATGTTGCTCAAAACACATCCAAAGAATTGTGCCGTGGACGATTGGGCCACATGAACGAGAAGGGTTTGGAGATCCTTGCAAAACATCATCTCCCAAACTTAAATAGGCAACCACTTGAATCTTGTGAAAACTGCCTAGCAGGTAAACAACATAGAGTTTCTTTCAAAAGACCAAATGATGGAAGAAGAAGAAAGCATATTCTAGATCTTGTTCACTTAGATGTTTGCTCAACATCTGAAAAGTACATTAGTAGTGCCCAATAGTTTGTTACCTTCATTCATGATCACTCCAAGAAAGTGTGGGTGTATCCATTGAAGATGAAAGATCAAGTTCTTCAAGCTTTCAAGGAGTCTTATGCTTCTGTAGAAAGAACAATTGGAAGAAAATTGAAATGTTTGAGAACTGATAATGGTGGAGAATACATAGGCCAATTTGAAGTATATTATAAAACTCATGGGATAAGACATGAGAAAGTGCCTCCCAAGACTCCTCAGATGAATGGAGTAGCTGAAAGGATGAACAGAATGATTGCAGAGAAAGTCAAAAGTATGCTTTCTCAAGCAAAACTTCCCAGATCATTTTAGGGCGAAGTAGTGAAAACTACAGTTGATCTGATAAATATGTCTCCTTCAATAACTTTAAATGGAAAGCTTCTAGATAAGGTATGGTCTAGAAAGAAAGCCTCTTTTGGTCACTTGAGAGTTTTTGAATGTAAGGCATTTGTTCACATTTCGAAAGATGAAAGAGCAAAACTTGATGCTAAAGCAAAAGAATGCATATACCTTGGTTCACTAAGAGATGAACTTGGCTTCAAATTATGGGATCCTACAAACAAGAAGATTATTTGAAGTAAAGATGTGGTATTCTTTGAAGATTAGACGATCCAAGATATCAAGTCTGAGAAGCCAAAGCAAAAGGTGGTTCGAGATTGAAACCCTATTGTGATAAATAATTCAGGGGGAGAGACTCATGAGATAGAACAACCTCATCAAATAATGCAACCGAATGAGATGAATGAAGAGCAAGCACTGGATAACGTTCCAACAAAACATGATCCCTAAGTAAGACGATCCAAAAAGAAACAGGTGACCTTCGAAAAGATATTTCTCAAATGAGTATGTCAACTTAACTAATGAAAGGGAACTACAAAGCTTTATGGTAGCTATTGAGACAAATGACAAAGAGAAATGGATGCAAACAATGGAGGAAGAAATCCAATCCCTAAAAGAGAATCAGACGTATGACCTGGTGAAATTATCAGAAGGAAGAAAGGCATTGAAAAATAAATAGGTGTTCAAACTTAAGAATGAAGAGAATAACCCAAACCCCAGGTACAAAGCACAAATTGTTGTAAAGGGATGCAATTAGAAGCAAGGCATAAATTTTGAAGAAATGTTCTCACTAGTGGTAAAGATGACATCTATTAGAGTAATCATTGGTCTAGCTATCAAACTAGACTTGGAAATAGAACAGCTTGATGTAAAAACAACATTCTTACATGGAGACCTAGAGGAAGAAATTTATATAGAGCAACCAGAAGGTTTTGCAAAATTAGGCAAGGAATATTTAATGTGTCGTTTGAAGAAAAGCCTCTATGGTCTAAAACAAGCTTTAAGACAATGGTACAAGAAGTTTGATCTCTTCATGACCCAACACAATTTCAAGAAGACCTTCACAGACCATTGTGTGTTTGTGAAAAACTATGAGAACGGTGAATCCATCATACTTCTATTATATGTTGATGATATACTGATTGTTGGGAAAGATAAAACAAAGATAGCTACTCTCAAGAAGGCATTGAGCTAATCTTTTGCCATGAAAGATCTGGGTGCAATAAAGAAGAATCTTGGAATGAAAATTATCAAAGATTGGTCTAGAAAAATGTTGTGGGTATCACAAGAAGACTATATCAAGAAAGTTCTTGAAAGGTTTAACATGCACAATGTCAAACCTATGCATGTCCCATTACCTGGCCATCTCAAACTCAGTAAGACACAATGTCCAAAGAATGAAGAAGAAATGAGCAAGGTGCCCTATTCTTCTGCAATGGGTAACCTTATGTATGCAATGGTTTGTATAAGACCAAACATTGCTTATGTTGTAGGAGTAGTGAGTAGATTCCTATCAAACCTAGAAATGAGCATTGCAATGCTGTGAAATGGATACTAAGGTATCTGAGGGGAACTGCCAAAAATTGCTTGTGTTTTGGCAAAGGAAGTTTAATGCTTCTCCGGTATTCAGATGTAAAGATGGCAAGAGATGTGGACTCAAGAAAATCTACATCAAGATATTTAATTACTTTTGTAAGGAGAGCTATATCGTGGCAATCGCGACTACAAAAGTGCATTACTTTAAGCACCATAGAAGCAGAGTTCATTGTAATCACTGAAGGTTGTAAGGAGACCTGTGGATGAAGAAGTTCCTACAAGAGTTAGACCAAGAGCAGGAAAGTTATGTTCTTTATTGCTACAGACAGAGCGCAATTCATCTCAGCAGAAACTTGACTTTTCATGCAAGGTCGAAACACATTGATGTGAGGTATCATTGGATACATGATGTGTTGGAAAATAAACTGTTGTAGGTTGAGAAAATACATACCAAGGACAATGAGGAAGATATGATAACAAAAGCTCTAACAAAAGAGAAGTTAGAATTTTGCAAAGAAGCTTATAGGCTTAGCATTAACCCCAAATTGATCTAAGAATATTTCCCTTGGGCTGGAGGGAGAGAATTGTTGAGTACGTCCAGCCAAGAATTTGGTGAGTTGGAAATTTACCACTTAATGCAATGTGAATCCAAGAAGCTATGCAATGCAAGGTTGAAAAATTGTTCAACATCCAACTATATATTTTGGTGGATTAATTGCACCAAGTGCAAGCAAGTGCAAATCTCCTCTATAAATAGATGGAGAGTCCCACAATGGAGCACACAAGCAAAGTGAGAAGCACATCCTTACATGAGAGAAAAATAGAGAGTTCCTCAGAGAGAGTTTCTAAGAGAGAAAAATTAGCGAGCCAATTAGTGAGTGTTATCCACAAATTGAAGATACATTATTGTTGTATTTTGTAATCCCATTATTGTTATAGTGGAAGTTTTAAGAGGCCTATCGGTCTCGTGGTTTTTTTCCTTGCTCACATTGAGAAGGTTTTTCACGCTAAAATTTTATAGTGCTGTTATTTTATGTTTCAACTTAGTGCTTATTTTGAGTTTACAGAGGTAGGAAATTATGTTGGCATAGAGGTTGAGAAATAGCAGTAAGGGCATTAAAAATCTCTTTGAAGTGTTTGCAATAGGCTTCATTGGATAGGGATCCTTTCTAAAGGTTGTGAAGTTTGAGTTTTAGATCTAATTCTTTTGTAAGAGATTGATCAAGGTAATGGTTATGAAGAGTGGTCGAAGCAGTGGAGGCACATTTGTAATTATAAAGGAGAGGAATAAGGTCTTTAGTGACAGTTGCATTAATCTAGGTTGGATGAGACAGTCATAGCTTTGCCAAGTAAGGAACTCATGATTGGATTTGGTCTGCTTGGTTGTGGGATCAGTTATGGTACCAGGAGGGATGGTGGCATTAGGGTCTATATGAGAGTCAAAGTCAATAAGAGATAGAACAAGGCGAAAAAGATGGGACCATGTCAAATAATTGGTGGAGGTGAGGCATTCATGGACAGAGTCTGTAATATGTATGAGGAAGGGATTCAATGTAGTAGAGGTGGTTGGAGTTTGATTTGGAGTTGTGGTAGAAGACATATTAAATGTACAGATAATATGAAGCAGACAAAGGAAAAAAAAAAAAAAAAGGAGGCTGGCCCTATTTGCAACTTGCTCTGGATACCATGTAACAAAGGTAATTCCCTCTCTTGGCTGGCCAATGAGGGAAAGCTTTATTTATATAGAAATAAGATAATACAATGGAGTGAATCAATTCATCAAATCAATATACGTAATTACAGTAAGGCTAATCACAACAGAATAAATAAATCCTTTAATTGTGGTTATCTCAATATATCAATAAAATCTTATTGATGGCAATAAACAAATCCCTTGATTATAGATCTTTCACCAAATCAATAAAGACTGATTGATAACTGATCTAACATCCCCATCATTTACACCAATCTCTCATGCCACATTAGCCACATGCAAGGAAACAAACTGTCATGTAGGCTAACAACTTTTCTTGCCATAATATCAACTATACAAGGGTTGTGTGCCCTCAGGTGTCATTCAGATCCTTTATCTCTTTTACTCTCTTCCATTCATTGCTGACTTGAGCATGAGAGTGCTTACAGATGGCCAGTGATGCACCCCGACATTCAAAGCTTGTCAATGGTTCCTGCTCGAACACAACTATTTCTACAGTCTCGTGTACATGATTTTGGTCATAAGGATCAATCCAAAGCTTGTTAATAAATTGCATCTTCTTTTGCTTCCTATTAAGAGGACATCTCATTTCATATATAATGCCTTCCTTTCCTTTTAGACAAATGTGATTTCAGTGTCTTGGCGAAAAAATCCCTTTATTCTCTCGCTCGTTTAAAGCTCTTATACTGCATATTATAAAACATACATTAAATGAAAATTTCTCATTCATAATGGGGCATAACTGTATATATAAAGACAATATAATTACATATTGTTAAATATATATTCCAAGAAAAAATCTTATTTATAAGAGTAATTGTGTATATCATAGAGAGATAGAACCCTGATGATAATGAGATAGTAGGTTCGTCCCCAACATGAGGAGTTTGGCTTGCATTCCCAAGTTTTACTAGGTGTTGTTGCAACCATGTCAAATGCCTTATTTCTACTTCCATGTATATCAGATGTAATATTTGTGCGATGTACAGGTTTATTTAAATATAAAAATATAATTTGAATATATAAAAATATATTAAAAAAATAAATTTTTATCAATTTATAATTTATTATAAACCATTCATTGTAAATAATGTTTTGAAAATATTATATGTATTTTTTATTAAAATTAACCATGTTAATTGTTAATTTTGTCAAGAAATTATGCTTAAAAAATAAAAAATATGAAATATTATAGCTCATTGAAGTAATTTTAAATATTTTTAGACTGTATATCTCATATTTATTGACATCTAACAAAGAAAAAATAAAAAAAATAGTTAACCTAGCTCTAAAATTATTGAAGGTATGAATCTAGTTTTATAGCATGTAGTCATAATAATGTTGTGAATTATTTCACATTTTTATGATCAATATGAAGCAAAGAATGCATGATCAAACATTTGGTCTTATTTTTTTGTCCATGGGTATTTTAATATAAAATAATAAATTAAAATATATACTCAATAAATAAATAATAATTTTAAAATTTTTGTATCATTAAAAATGTTGACTTAGTTTAGAATTAAAGTTGTGCTACTCTGGTTATATATAACAACTAAATTTAATTAATTTTATATAAAAATTGAAAAGAAACAATATTAAACAATTTTATTTTTCAATAATATATTATATCATTAGACTTATGAGTTATTAACCCACTAGGGTCAGCCAGTGGTGAGGGGATGTAATAGTATGTATGAGGTCATAGGTTCTATCCTCATTGCAACCATTGTACACCAAAAAAGACTTATAGCTATTAAAAGTAGAAAAAATACATTATAGAGTATCTGTCATAAACCTAAGATTTAGTTTTAATAAATGGTCGTACTCAACAATTCAATATCAAAAGCAGTCTCCATGACCTTTTATCATTTGTTGTTATTCTGACTGCAATAGAAGGATTGAATGACATAAATAATTTGTAATAATCTAAATTTTTATAGTCGTGATAAATAAAATATTCAAAAAATATTATGTCACTAACATAAAATACATTGTTGTATGATTTTATTAAGAGTTTAATTTTTATGCATTGGTAGTATAAAAACTTTACACTATCAACCAATCATAAAGCATGTTATGTATGATTTTTAAGATAGTTATTGTAAAACTTACCATACATAACAATTTGTAATTAAACGACATTGTAAAAACTTTTTACATAGTTAATATATAAAGTATTAAAATGTATATGCCTTAGAATAATATATACAGCACATATTATGGAAGTTGTCTAGTCAATATAAACTTTAATATTTTGAATTTCATTCATTTTGATTTTTGTAGATTAATCACTTATTTTTTTATTTTAATTTCTAATCCTTAATTAGTAATAAAAAATATTAGGATTATTTTAAATTTAACTACTTATTTATAAAATCATTACTTTTAATTATTATTGTTTGTGAAATATATTTTAAAGTAACTAATTTAAAAAAAAATTGACATAATTATTAATATAATGTTTAATGTTATTATTATATTATGTATACATCTAACTTTTTCTATCATCTTTTGGTTTTAAAATATATATTATTAACTTACAATTGTCAAAATTGTATAATAAAGATCCTTAATGCGAACATTGAATTCATTAAATATAATTAAGTCCATTAAATTTGATTAGATCTAATCAATGACTATTGTAAAGTTCATGTCTGCATCAATGACAATATAAAGTTCAAGTCTACCTTATATACATACATATACACACACACACACACACACCACACACACACACACACACATATATACATTTCTTAATTTTTATCCTTAATTATTAATTAAAATAAAATATTATGAATCATTTAATTTAACTACATATTTATAAAATCATTACTTTTAATTATTATTATTGTTCGTGATATATATTTTAACAACTAAAATTATAAATAAAGTATATTAATATATATACATAATAACTTATTTCTTAATTTCTATCTTTAATTATCAATTGAAATAAATATTATAAATTATTTTAAATTTAAGAACATTTTTATGAAATTATTACTTTTAATTATTATTGTTGATATAATATATTTTAAAGTAACTAATTTAAAAATATAAACTTGAGTAAGTATTAATATAACATTTAATGTTATTATTATAGTATTTATATATCTAACTTTTTCTATCACCTTTGGTTTTATATATATATATATATATATATATATAATTAACCTTACAATTGACTCTGCCAAAAAAAATTACAATTGTCAAAATGTATAATAATATCATTAATGTGGATAATTTAATTTTCATAAAATATAATTAGATCAGTTAAATTCGTATAGATTCAATCAACAACTATTGTAAGTTCAAGCCTCCATCAACAGCTATATATGTAAAAGTCCAAGTTTACTTTACATATATAATTTATTTCTTAATTCTATCCTTATTATTAATTAAATAAAATATTATGAATCATTCAAAATTAACTACATGTTTATAAAATTATTACTTTTAATTATTATTGTTCATAAAATATATTCTAATAAATAAATTAAAAAATAAAATATACTAATATATATACATAATTTATTTCTTAATTTCTATCCTTAATTATTAATTAAAATAAAATATTGTGAATTATTTGAAATTTAACTATGTATTTATAAAATCATTCATTTTAATTATTATAGTTTGTGAACCAAATTTCAAAGTAAATAATTTTAAAAATTAAATAAATTTGGGCATAAGTATTAATGTAATATTTAATTTTATTATTATAGTATTTATACATCTAATTTTTTCTATCATCTTTTGGTTTTAAAAATATATAATCAATATCATTAATGTGATCAATTAAATTCTTCATTAAATATAATTAGATTCATTAAATTTAATTAGATCTTATCAACGACTATTGTAAAGTTCAAATTTCATCAATGACTCACATTAGTTCAAGTCTACTTTATACACACATGATCAGCTAAGTCTCCTTATCGAGAGGCTAGATAGCATCTTAATGAATAATTGGAAACACACACACGATCAGCTAGGTCTCCCTTATCTAGAGACTAGATAGCATCTTAATGAATAATTAGAAATACCTCTCAAAATTACAAGGAGTTGTTTAATTTCTATCATGCAAGTACAAAGAATGTAATTGAAAGATCATTTAGGATATTAAAGAAAAGATAGAGTATATATATTAAGAACCTCTTTTTTCTCATATAAAAGCACAAAATAATAATTATTAATGCTTATTTCACACTACATAATTTCATAAGAGATAAGTAACAAAGTGATCAAATTTAATATAGAGCCTAAGACTTAGAGCTTTTATATGCTATTAATGATGAGTTAACCAATCAACAAAGGAAAAGAGTATGAAATAATCACAAATCAAGTCACAACTATTCAAACAACTGAAGAATGGAAAATATTTTGTGATACTTTAGCAATGAATACGATTGGTAGTTATCAAGTTAGAAGAAACTTTGCTTAGGGAGAATGATTTTAGTGGACTTTGGATAGGAAGAAAAGCATTTGACATAAATGTAACAAGCCATCTTATATCAAGAACAAATTAACAAAGACAACAAATAACAAAAGTGCAATTTGGTTGCACCATTCTAATTGCCTTATAAGTATCCATGATTGTGGAAATGCCATAAGATTAGAGATCCTATCTAGTACTTACACACTTTTGTCCCATTCCCTTGTATCATTTGTCATTCGTCTCTCGAGCACACCCATTAGAGTTAAGAAGGAAACAAAATCTATATATAAGTGTTCCCATTACAAGAATAAATCTCAATCATATAATGAAACATAGATAATCAATATTTGTTGTTCATGTAATAACTAGTAAAACAATTTTGGCTTGTATTCTTTCTAACAACACATATATATAATATTCAGTGAGAAGGTTATTTTATATGAAAGTAGAGTAAATTTTAATTATATATTTATACATAAATAATCAGAATTAAAGGCCATTTAAAATTACATAACCACTTAACTTTCATATTTTAGTCTTAACTCTTAATTATTTTGAATAAGATTTAAAGGTCAAGATTTGTCTTTTATTCATACATATATAACAAAAGTCCTCTCACTTGATATATCTCTAGTGAATGTGTACGTTTGATTTTTCACCCAAATGATGCTATTTTTATTTTTATAATGTTATTTATTTAATTTTACTAATCAATATTAGAAAAAAAGCATTATTTAATATATTATATGGATAAAATAAATATCATAATTTATTTTGAAAAGGTCTATGTATAAAAGCACATAGGAAATACAAAAATAGGGTTAAATGATGTTTCTTAAAAAAATTTCACAAATCTTTTTAAATAACTTGTTAAGATCTCAAATGAAGCTTTTAGAAATTTGAATTCGATAAGATGAACCAAAGGTATCGTCCTATGGATGAAGTGTAGTTTATGAAAACTTGTTTAAAACAAAATTGTTTTCTCACATTTCAACTCTTACGTTAGTCTAAACAAACAAGGGAAGAGAGAAAAGGAACACAAATATTTATATTGATTTTGTCTCACAACCTGGGACTATATTCAATCCTTGACAACAACCAATATTTACACTAACACAAATTTACAGGAATCATACTCCACATTGTTACAAGTATTCTTTCTTCCTTGCTTGTCTAAGCAATCTTCCACTTGCCTCTTCATACACTAACCCAAGTATTATTTCATCAAGTCTCTTCAGGCACACCTTACTTCTTCAAGTTTGAACATAAACGATAATCCTACACTATTGTCTATTTAAGCTTAAATACAAAAAACTGATAATCAAAATTAAAGCTAGTCATAGAGTATTTACAAGTTTTACAAAGAATGTTCTTCGAATGATTAAAAGTAAATAGATATAGTAAATGCAAGATCTTTGAAAATCTCTATAATTTGTTAACTCTTGAGGCCTATATAAATAATATCAAAAATCAATCACTGTGAGAGCTTCTTAATCTTGTCTAAAATGAACATTAGTGTGCATTAAATGTTACATAATGTTCTTCCCTTTCTGACTGAGATATTCTCATAAAGCATATATTTTATCTTCTTTTTTGTACTTTGTGTCTGTAGCATGTAGCAGTTTTCATACTTGTACTTATATTCTCTGACTTTCTTTGCAACATTGTCTTATCCACTTTACTTTTGTGTCAAACATGCTCTTTGAAGTAGGAGAGTTGATAAACTCTCTATCTTTTTGTTTCTTCTAAGTAACCCAAAGACTTAGACTTTCATCATCTTATTTTTAATCTTTGAGATGTCTTTAAATTTTGAATGTCTTCTCATCAGACGAAACATGTGACAGACAAAGCTTTAAGTATGTTGACATACGAAGCAAGTTAGGATGCACCAAGTTGTTTCTACATCAGATGAATCGTTAAGACGATTTGTAGTATATAAAGATTAAAATAGATTACACTAACATCCCTTAAGGTTTTTTCAAATTGTACATAATCTCCCTACTTTTTTAATGTTTACAACAACCTCCCTTATAGGGATACATGATGTAATGTATTTCAAACAATTAAGGGGGGTTAGTGTAATGTATAAAGAGTGTTAGCATAATGTTTTTCAAACAATTAAGGCAGTTAATGTATAGATAAAAAAGGAAGGGTGTTGTATGCGATCTAAAAAAACTTAGCGGTGTCAATATAATTTACTCTAAAGATTATTAGCCTTTATCAAATTAAAATATAACTAGTCTTATTTGTATTCATTAAAACTATAAGTTGACTCGTCTTAGACATCTACGTCACATATTTATTTGTATTCTATATTTATTTGACATTAGATTATTTTCTTTTAAATATTTGAAAATTCATTTTTATGAAGTTTAATATTTAGTAGACTAAGTTAATAGAACAAAGTTTTAAAATATATATATATTAATGTCGTACGAATTTTTAATCTAAAATAATAGCTATTCTTAGTAAAAATTAAAGTGTTAAAATGTAAATTATTATTCATTTGTCCACGTTACACTTTATTATATTATCGTAATAACAATATAACAATGAAAATTTTCAAAAATATAAAATTCAAAAAATATATTCAATTATCTTGATAAAATAATTTATTTATAATATATACTCTGAATATATGATGTTGTGTGATAAAAATAATAAATAAATAAATTATTATTAAAATAATAAAATATATTATTAAAATATAATGAGAGACACTATTTTATTACATGTAATATTTTACAATATTAATTTACCATTACTTTATTTTTTAATATTACCTTTGAAATGAAATTATGATAAAATAATAACATGCCAAAAATAATATATGATTTTTTTTTAATTTGTAATAAGATGTCAGATATAATAAAATATTTTTATTCACGTGTCATTGATGATAGTTATTATTACATTGAAAAAACTAATAAGAGATAATTTATAAAAATAATATAATATTTTATAACACTTTTAATTATATATATTTCATAATGCGTAATTTTATTTTATAATAATATAATATTTGTAATATTATTTTAAAGTTTTATTTTTGTTATAATCAACCAGGAAAAAAGTTCAAAATAAAAAATTAAAATAGATGTAGGAAAAGCTAACTCCCCTATGATTTTCCTCCAAAGAAAGGAATAAGGGAAGGGAGACAAAAAATGAAAGTATATTTATAAGAAAGAGATCCTTCATGACTTTCTTCGTAACTATGATGCAAAGTGACAACACATTCTCTCCTTAGGAGGGATCTAATATATCTCATGAGAGAGATAATAATGGGAAGGGATGATTTTGGGCCATTACTTTGTCATCTAGAGATGGCACTCGGATTTCTCTCCGCAGGAGAATCAATTGAAGAGGGTGGCAGTATGGGCAACGTTGCCAAACCTTCCAATGGAATACTATGATAAACATCTATTATGGCGGATAGGGGATGTGTTAGGCAAGACAGTGAAAGTTAACGAAAGTACGCTGCGTCGAACGGAGGAGCCACTGAAGGAGATTATTATGATTATTGAAAGAGCAAAATTTGCTCACATATGTGTAGCCGTAGACTTAAAGAAGAATCTTTGGCCGTCCTTTGAACTGAATAGGATGGTGTATAAGGTGGAATACAAGGTAGGGGAGTTTGACTGTGAAGGCAAAGCATATAGACAATCAAGTGGCAAAAAAGTGGTCCAGGCCAGGAGAAGAATACTCAAATAGGGCCTAGTAAAGGAATTAATGTTTTCGGGTCTAGGCCTTCTTTAGGGAAATTAAATTGCGGGCCAGGGGTTCTCAAGGGCCCAAAGGGAAGGGCAAGCAAAAGGACTTGGAGAGACAGAAGTGATCCTGTTGGGGGAGTCATCTTATAGCAATCTAATGTTAAACGTAGGAGTGCCACAACCGCTTGAGATATCGGAGGGGCAGCAGGCCCAACACGTGATAATTGATGATGGAGGAGCAAAGGACAGTTGCCCATTAGGAGGGGCGCGACGACCAAAGCGATTCTAGAGGATGGGATTGGGGGGTCCAGGTAGGGGGTATCCCGATGGTTTTGGGGTTATGTTGGCCCATATGTTTATTTTCCTTTGTTGCTGGTTAAATAATTTTGGTTAGTTTATAAATAATTAGGATTTGTAGATAGTGCTTATAATTTAGAATGTTTTACTTTAGTTTTGGTAACTTTTGTATAGGAAGTGAAAAAAGAATGAAGTTGTTGAAGGCTTGGAGCAAGCTTAGGATAACAGATTCGTTCAGCGGAAGCAAAGCTCACTCAACGAGAATGAAAGAGTCTTTGTTGCCCAAGATTCACTAAAGAAGCAAGCTGATCGCTTACCTGAAAAACTTCCAGAAAGCACTCAAGTTACTCACTTAGCAACTATGATGGTCACTTAGCAAGACAAAGTCTAGAGACCACGATAAAAGGGCTCGTTTAGTGAGCTCAACTTTTGTTAAGCGAGAATGGGTGCCATGAGAGTGCGACAAAAAGCATAAAGGGCCCCAAGACAAGATAGATTAAAAAATTCTCTCTGTGAGCGACCTGGGGTTGTGTGTGACGGATGAAAAGCTCTCCTTAGCTCTTCTACTCAGCTTCATCATTTCTTCACCATTTTGAAGGCTACACATGTCTATGAGTAGCTAGATTTTTCTTTGTTGGGGTTTGATGTAACTAAACCTACTCTCATATATACATTTTGAGTTATTTATTAATTTTTATGTTTCATTAGTTAGTGCTTTTACTTCTTTATTAATGCTTGTTGTGGTTTGATCTCCCATGGCTTTATTTTTGGTTTGAATGTTGTCAGGAAAACACTTTCTAATATTGAACTGAAGTAAGGCACCTAATAGACCTTATATCTAGAAATGGAACATGGTTTATTAGTCATCTCATAACCTCTAATCTTAAAGTAAGTTACTTGGTTAGGCTAATCGAGGGATTGAGAGTTTAATCAAGGAACTTAGGCTCTTTCCTCTAAGGGATTAGGGTTTGAGTGTTTTTATATGTTGATGGTAATATTTGAAATATAAACTTAATGAGTAACCATTATAATGTATGAGAAGATGATTTAGTGAAGTTAAACCCCAACATCTTTCATTATTATTGTCAAAACATTTTTTGTATTTTAACTGTTTGTGAAAATCCCCAAAAAAATTAACTATATTTTCATTGTTTTGTTCTAAGTTTATTGTTCTTGAATTTCTTAGTTCACTACAATCGATCATCGTTTTTGTTAGTTTGGATAGCAAAAAGTGTGAATAATGTTAGAATTGCGTAAGTCCTCATGGGATGATACTATTACTTATCATTATCTATTTGAATGATTTGGTACACTTGACAATAGGTTAACAAAGTGGAGAGAAAGAATTGGAAGTCACTCCGAGCATCTAGGAATGGGCCATATATCTCCCACATTCCTTTACAGATGACTTGCTACTCTTTGCGGAAGTGTTTGCTGATAAGATGGAAGTGGTTAAGGGTTGTCTTGAGAGATTTTATGATGCCTCTAGGGAGAAAGTCAATGTCGAGAAGACTAGGCTCTTTTTTTCACGCAATGTTGTAGCCAATATCTAAGTAGTTTGTTGGGATTTAGTCTTATTGCAGACTTAGGGAAATACCTTGGCGTACCTCTACTTCATAGAAAGAAGTCAAGCACGCACTACCATTACCTATCAAAAGGGCCAAAATAAGACTTTCCTCCTAGAGGGTGGATCAATCGACAATGGCGGGTAGGGTTACATTAGCCAAGTCCATGATTAGTGCCCTACCTACGTATACCATGCATACTTCACTTTAACTGAAAACCATTTGCTACAAGCTGAAGCAGTAGATGAGGAACTTCATATGGGGTACTACTAACGCTAGTCGAGCATGGCACACAATACATGGGAGAACTTCAAGAAGCCAAAGCATGAGGGAAGACTCGGGCTCTAGGACATCCATATCTAGAATAAAGTAATGATTATGAAGTTGGCTTGAGGCTTAATTACCTTTCCTAACACTTTATAGGCTCGTTCTTACATGCCAAATATAGAGACCCTAATCGAGGGCAATAGGTTAGGGGAAGCATGTTTGAGGCTTCTTCAATGTGGTAAGCCATCTAGGATGTTTGGGAAGATTGTAAGGAAGGTCTAAAGTGGTTCATCGAGAGTAGGAAGTGTACACATTTCTGGCTTGATTACTGGTTACCCTCGGGGCTTCAGTCTGAGTCAGGTCATTCAAGGACCAATCTCGTCGAAGTTATTGGTTGCTACTATTGCGAATATGTCCAATGGTAAGGGATGCTGGGTGAGGGATCATTTTAGGAATTTCCTTCCTTTATGGCGTGAGGTGGAAGCTTGCTTGACGAGGCATGATCGGTTGGGGGAAGACAGGGTGGTCTGGGCAATCACCCTAACGGCTCCTTTACTACACACTCGACGTATGAGATGATCTCGCAACATAGAGCCAGATGAAATGACTTATGGAATGTGCTTTGGGAGTGGAAAGGGTCATATTGGGTGCAATGTTCTGTGGTTACTTGCAAATAATGGCCTGAAGACAAATGATAAGAGGTTCAGGTGTGGATAGCTAAATCCTAAACATGCCCCCTGTGTGGGGATTTTCCTAAGTCAGTGCAATACCTATTTCGGGATTGTCACAGGATGGACATATAGCAAGCATATGGGAGCGTGGGTGGTGGCTATGAATATCTTGAATACCACAAGTGTTAGGGGTAGCCCTTGGTGTGTTCTTTATGGCATCTTCCTATGGTGCATTGGCTGTATCAGAATAACTGGATTTTTTGAACAACAGCCCCTTCCAACCCAAATACATTATGCGACTTGCATAATTCTTTGATTAGAGATTTCGTTAGTTAAGTATATCAATAGCTCGCAGATATGAGAAATTTTATTAGGCTAGATTTTCATCCTGATGGTTGGGCCAAGTTTAACAGGATGGCTACCTTAGGGGCAAGGGCCTTTAGCGATGTGGGGAGGAGTTCTTCGGGACTTCTCAGGTGCTTAGATTATAGGTTTGCTAAGAACTTAGGGCATGTGTTTCCCAGTAGATTTGTTTCCCGCATTATATCCTGTTTAGTGCTTTAGTTTAGGCCTCCCCAAAGGCAAAAAAAAAGAAGATGAACACATTCTTTCAAGTAGGCTCACAACTATTTAAGAATTGCTCTACTACATTTTCAAACTTCTTTGGAAGTCATCTCAATTCCATGATATTAGGAATGGTAAAACGAGTTAATTTGATTGTCTCATTTTGCTACCTTAAATAAGGTGAAACAAGCTAGTATGTGGGCTAAAAAAATTAATCTACCCTATATTAGGCTGGCCCACTTTAGGGGGGGGGTGAATTGGCCAAAAATTTAAAAAATCAAAAAAAGTTGTAAAAACTAAAAAATGTATCAATGAAAATAATTATACTATTATAGGTTAAAACCCGTTTTTGGAGAGTTAAAATGATACGGGTCAAACTTCTAGTGGGTGAAGCGTGGAACAGATGTGGGCCCCATAGCTTTGCTTTAACCGTGGAACAGATTCCAATTTGGCAGAGCCATCTAAATTCAATTTGGCATAGCCATCTGGTGGGAAGCAATAAGTCCCCCCACCCCTCGAAAAGGACCTGCGGAAGTCATGGTAATCATATTTACATAAGCTAATAACATGGAAAAAGCATAGCATGCTCCCGGTGACCACCAAAAACTATATTATTTCTTTCTTCCAAAGGAGGTAAATAGCAACTGGGAACACAACATTCCAATCTAGGATTCTTCCAATCAAAGTTGCTATTTGGAAGAAAAGAAATAATATAGTTTTTGGACTTTGAGAAACACAACATTCAAATCTAGGTTTCCAGCTTGAGAGCTTTTATCTTCAAGATTTTTTATCAACCAAGAGCTTCGGCATAGGCTGAAGAATTGTACCCAATCTTGGTCATCTATCTACCCAAGCCTCAGTCCCTTAACACATGCATTATACTTTCGGTTTCTCTACCACAAGCACAGCTGTCTGAATCAATCTCTTTCTTTCAGCATTGATCTACTTGTAATCCATATGCCACATTTGAGTGTGGCTGTTACAAAAAGTTGTAATCCATACACATGTAACACAAATCGCACTCCAAAAGTTCTGCGATCTACACATTGACAACACTATTCTTTTATAATCGGAATCCAATGAATTGGATTAGTTTATTGGAAAAAAAATATTGTCCAATACAATAATTTTGAATTGAGAAAAGCACCAAAATTAATTAGCATGTACAAGATTTTAATGGTACTTAATTTACAACATAAAATTTATTACAAATTAAGAAAGTTTGTTATGGGATTCCAGCCCATTAACCATGGCCTCTTGTCAGATGGAAGCACAAAGTTCAGCTCAAACATCTCCTTTGACATGTTGCCTCCTGTTCGGAAACCCACAAGCTTTGCAACTATTTCTGCACTGTCCTGTACATGGTTTTGGTCATGAGGATCAGTCCATAGCTTGCTGATAAATTGCATCTTCCTCTGCCTCCCATCAAGAGGGACATCCCATTTCATATATAATGCCTCCCTCTCCTCTAGCGACAAACGTGATGTCAGTCTCTTGGTGAGAAATTCCCTTTCTCGTTTCAAAGCTCTCATACTGCATATTATAAAATATATTCAATAAAAAATTCTCATTCATAACTCTATATACAAAGATGGTATAACTGCATATTATAAAATATATATTCAATGAAAAGTTCTCATTAATAGTGGTGTATAACTAACTGTATTTATAAAGATAGTATAACTGCATATTATAACATATATTGTTTAACTGTATATTATAAAATATATTCAATGAAAAATTCTCATTCATAAGGGTAACTGTCTACATATTACAGAGAGAACCTTGATGATAATGAGATAGTAGGTTCGTCCCCAACATGAGGAGCTGGGCTTGCATTCCCAAGTTCTGCTAGGTGTTGTTGCAACCATGTCAAACGCCTTAGTTCTACTTCCATGTATATTTGATCAGCTGGATCTCCCTTGAATAACAAATAAAACTGGGTCCTGTGAATAATGGAGACATAACATAGATCCCATAATTCAAGGATCTGCTGCCGCTGCTCTTTAAACGTTATTTGCCATGAAACCTGGGGTTCCTCCGGTTCACATGAGTACTCTTCGTTGTCTATGTTGTGACCATTTGCTTCGTGTGCTTCAAGTTCAAGCACCTAGATATCCAAAAAAAAGGACGTGAGTCAAAAGCTAATGGAAATACATTAAAATGAAGAATTAGCAATCGCAGTGAAAGGTATGAAGATTTTTTATGTATAATATGGTATACCTGGCAAACAAGTAACTGCTTTTGGTACTGCAGTTTGGCCACACGTTCTTTCAATTCTGTGACATATGCTCTAATACTTCTTACATTCTCCTCTGCTGCATTCTGAAACATTTTCTGCATTTTCTTCATGTTAACTGAACTAGAGCGCCGATAGCCTGGAGTATTTTCCTTGGATGAAACATCTCCAGCTTCTTCACTCTTTGATGGAGTATCCTTCTCAGACTCTGGCAGAGTCTCAGTGGAAACAATATCATCATTCTCAGGTGCTTTATTTTCAATATCAGATTCCAAAACTTGCTGCGTAGTAGATAATGGTGAGCAGGGAGATCTTATGAAGTTTTGGCGATTGGCAGCACTACTTGAAGACAAAGGAAGCAACTTTTTCCTTTTGTGTTCCTTTTTGTGCTTAGGGATGCTTCACTGGGTGAATTTTGAAAATTGTTTGGGAGAGACATCACCAACTTGTCTATGGACCTTTGAACATTTTCAAGCTGCTGCTCAAGATTTGCAATGGTGCTGCCTTGTGAATGAAGTCGGGTAATCTCTTCCTTGAGATTAGCACTAACACTCTTGTTGACAGAAACCATGCTACCAACTTCAACATCTTTGGGTGCTGACCTAACAGCACGCATTTCCCTTATCTCTGCTTGCAATTTTGCAATTGTCTCAGCTGCATCTTGGTTACCTAGTCTATGACATGCCACTTCCTTTTGTAATACTTCCAAAGCTCTATTGGCTTCTTCACCCAGCTGCTCTTGGAGGTGCTCAAGTTTGCGAATTTCATGCATAAGGGTAAAAGGAGCAGTAGACGATTGCCTTATGGACTGTCTTAATGTTGAGCTTCTTACTCTCTCACATCCTAGCTCTGGTTTTAGCAATGATAGTGCTCCAGTGAATGACAGGCACTTCTTGACTGGCAGATGTGGTGATTCCAGTGGGTTTGAGACCTGAATTGTAAAAAGATCTTAAAGTCAGTTGAAATGAATCATGACAGAGAGAATGAGGGAGGGTGAGACAGAAAGAAACCTTCTGGTCATCCTGAAGCTTTTTGCGTAAGTCATCCACCTGAGTTTGTGCAAGATCTCTCTGGCGTTTCAGCTCTTCAATTTCCATTTCCATCTGGACAAAATCAGGTAACAATATTCAGTACTATGGTATCATACTTGTTCCTAATGATCAGGTTTTTTTTTGTTTTTTTTTTTCAATTTACCTGTTGAATTTTCCAATCCTTTTCTTTAGATGGATCAGGAGTGCGCAACTCTGCCTCCAGCCTTGCAACTTCCTTTTGTAAATGTTTAACAAGCTGCTTGTCTGATACAACCTATTGAAAGGAAAGCTGTCAAATTTTCTTCTGCTAATTTGGAAAACAAAAAAACAAATCATCAGGTATCTGTGAACCAATAGTTACCATGTTAACTTGAGCATTATTTGTTACTTCCTTTGCCCGGGTAGCAAACAAGAGTGTGTTTCGTGATTGCTCTACATGGCTCAGTGCTGGACTCAAAGTACAAACAATAGCAGTGCGAGCATTCCCACCAAGGGAATGTTGCAATATACGTGTGAGTTTTGAATCTCTGTAAGGTATATGACCACTTCTTTTTCCAACACTGCATATGATGATATGAAAACAAGCAGTAAGAAGAAGGTGAAATCTGAAGAAGTGCTCAATTCTAATGGCACTACTAGGTGATATTTGCCATTATAACAACCCAATCAGCTTTCTGTAAACAACAGCGATCCTGACCTGAGCTTCCTGATAACAGTTGTAAGAGTCATCAAGCTAAGGTTAATATGGCAGCCTTCTTTCAGCCTAGTGCCATCTGCATGTGTCTGTGCAGCCCTCTCACTTCCAGCTAGATCAACAAAGTTCTGCAATCATAGACATGAGTTATTCAACAAGAACTAATCTATCCATTCAAAAGTAGAAAAGTGAGAAACATCAATTACCAAGGTTGCTACAAAAGATTTCACACAATCTGCATTTTCACGAAGAGTACTTTGAATTGTCTGCAATATACACCACAGGAAGAAAAAAATTGTTTCCATATTAATTATGAGAGGGAAACGAAAATAGGATGATCTTCTAAGTTCCAACAAATAATTGTACTACTATCACTGACCAGTCTTATTATCTGGTGAGACCGTGAGCTGTTATCATTTAGAGCAGTTTCGCCAACCTGCCTTTGAGCTGCCAAATAAAAGAACTTCAATATGTTAAATTGTTTGAGTAAGGAAACAGGTATATACCTCATGCAAACCAAGAAAATTCCCTACCTTCACAAATGGAGATCAAATGTCTCAAATGCTTGTCATCTTTTGCTGTTTCTTCCATTAATTTCTCAACCACAGTACCTTTCTACATTACATGAAGGATATTAAACACAAAGTTCCAAATTCAGTAAAAGTATGCTACTGAATTGCTATCTCATTAAAAAGGAAAGAAAGAAAAAAGAAACTTCAAAAAATTTTCAAAGATGATGCTGGATATTAAAATATGAAATTCCAAATTCAGGATGAGGAAGCAACTGAATTGTGAGCTTGTTAATTATAAAATGGGGGAAAATTGAGATATTACCTCAGGATCGTCAAGAAGCTTCAAGCTGCGACCAGATTCTGAATTTAACAAGTCCCTTACATTCTCATTGTATATTTCTAGTCCAGATATTTTTATAGTGAAATCCCTTTCAGGGGTCTGTAACGATGCCAATTGAAAGATTAGTTGCAATTTAACAACCTTCAAAATCCTATCTAATATTTTATTACATATATTAGAATTAAAATTAGGCAGAATATTGTCTTCATCTAGCAATAAGAATCCAATTCTAAAACTGATAAAGAATATAACCTACAATGTAGCTTTGGAAAAACTTACATTCATAATATGCTCGTAGATATCATTGACAGCCTTCTCTGTTATTCCTCTCATTGTGTATGTCTTTCCACTGCTAGTTTGTCCATAAGCAAAAACTGTAGCTGCAATAAATAAGCATGCAATGGGTCATGCAATGCAGAGAGTCTCTAGCAGAGGCACAAATCATAATTCATAAGGGAGGTTAAGACAAAGATACAAATGTCTGAAACAGTACCATTAATGCCCGTTAATGCAGATAATGCGACTTTCTTTACTCCTTCTTCATATACTGCCTCAGTTAAAGAAGCAGGACCAAAAACTTTATCTGCGGGTAGAAAAGTTATGTCAACAAATATTTAAAAGTTGGTGACATTAAATTAAGAAAAGGATAAAAGTAACTATGAACTAATAACGAGTAAGAAAAGTAAAGTAAGCTGAAGAATTTCATTAGATACCAAAAGTAAATGATGCTGGTTGAGATGCACGTTCATGCGCTGGTGGTTTATACACAATAGTATAATCATTGATGCAGTCCCATGCCACCTGATCTTTAGCCAATTGCTCCCTTCTGTTCAAAGGCCTTAGCCTTACGGTGACCACAATCTTCTCTTCCCTAGCTCTTGCCCCTCCTGGGGTTGATACCGGTGTCCTATCTATCTTCGAAGCTGGTGTTCCAGGGGTTTTCACAGTCATCTTCTAGAAAAGTCATAGTGGGAAAATCATCAACAAAAAATGGAAATAAAGTTTAGTAAATAGAAAAGTGAACATCCATCATTCAACTGAGGGTAGTTCTTCAAATAATTCCTGTTCCAGATTATGTTCTACACTGAAGTGATGTGAGATCAAAAGAAATCTCTTCCAATGTGACATGAATCGTGCTCAAATTAAATACCAAACACAAAGCTTCAAATCTTAAGAGAGAAAAAAAATTCGGTGAAGATTTTATTGAAAATAAACTAAAATTTGATATATTATATGCAAGAAATTCAAATGAATTTAGGTGATGATGTTGTATAGATTCGCTACAGAATAGTCAAATGCAAAGGATTAAGGTCGAAAAAAAATGAAATGGAATTTCATTTTAATACACTAAACTCAAAAAAAAGGAAAGATCATGTGTTAAGTCAAAATCGACGTTAATTTTAAGCATTAAACTGAGGAAAAACATAAAACAGGAAAGTAAATAAATAAGGAAGCATATTAATAGAGTCAAAATCCTCAAATGGAAACTTCATCAACAGATCAGAAGAAAATAAAAGGAAATGGAAGCATAAACTCACATCAACGTTAGTTGAGTACTTTCTTCAACTCAGATCCAGGAGAAGAAAGAAGAGCGTGCGTCGAAGCTGAAAATTAGGGTTTGGAGAGCAATCGCTGTGTGTGTGGCGATTGCGATTCAAATGAATGAAAGGGTATTGGTGTGTGTGCGCGACGCAACCATTTCATTTGAATTTGGGGGAACTCTTCTAACGGCTAGTTTTCATTTTTTTTTTCTTTTTTTTTCAGTTTATTTAATTAACTGATTCTATAGTTTTAATTAATAATTATTAATTTAATTATGCGTTCGTCCAACGTTTTCATTCGCCAGATAATCATTGACAGACACTGAGGCAGTGGGGCCCGGGTTTGAAATCCTAACGTTTTGTGTTTTGTTTAGTTCTGACATTATTTTTTTTACTCGCTGTTATCGAATTTAAACTGCTTTTCATCCGACAAAAAATGTCAAAAAGAAAAAGGGGTTATTTTATTGCTGTGATTATGTATTTTAGACCACTTAATATTTCAATTGTGTTTAAGCATTTGGAGAATTATTGTTGAAATTACGATTTTTTAGCATTGTTTGCGGGCGTTTGGATCCACTTAATATTTATTAGAAGTATCAATTTAGTTTAGTGTAGTATGTGTGGATGAGTGTTTATATACTTGATTTTAAAAAATTAATTTTAACTAAAATTAAGTCTAAAGTAAAGTGGTGTATGTTTGGAAACTTGTATTTTAATAATAAGTTTGTAATAAAATTTAGCATAAAATTTTCAATCGAAGACATAATAAGTTTGTATTTAATTAAAGCAGGAGCTGCATTGTTTTACTTTTAGTCAAACATACTTTTAAAGACATAATCACAACTGGTTCAAAATAACCAAACACTTTAACAAAATCTATACGTCAAATGTGGTTTTTAAGTTCCACTGGCAGTTCCAAACAAGCTATAAGTTTGATATGTGTGAGTTAATCAGTTGCAAGCGAGGTTAGAGTAAGTCAAATTTAATTTGGATTATAGCAAATTTGGATGTATATTTGGACCTTCATAAGTGGGTTTCAAGCCTCGAATGTGGATAAGGTTTGGATGTTTTGTCGTAAAATTATTTTTATTCTTGTGTGAAGTTAGAAGTGAACAAAAAGTGTAACGCTTATATAGTTATATTTAGTTGAAAACCTATCTTTATATCATAAATTTGACAATTCACTTTAGAGGGTAAAACTTTTATTCTTCTTACACTCTCAATTGACTTTTTTTATTTTATTTTCTCTCTTTCTCATTGCATAATGATCTCCATGCTCAACATACAAGACTGAGATTAATTTTTAAGATTTTAATTTTTTTAAAAAATTAAATTATTTTTATTATGAGTATGTTATTATTTTTAAATTCAACTTTAAATCAAGTTCTATATTATAAATCTAAATCCTTGTCTTGAAGTAGAGCATTTTTATGATTTATTCTTTAATAGGAAAATTTTAGAAAATTTTCTTCAATAAAAGTATTTTTAAGAGTTTTTATTAACATCTTATCTCTTTCAATTTATCATTTTCATCTTTATTTCTAATTTAAATTTTAATATTTTTTAAAAGAAATTATCAATAGTTAAATATAACATTGTATCACAATATAAATTGTTTATCATAAATTTATATGTTCAAAAATAGTTATTTATAACGAATTTTAATTATAATATAATTTATATATTTAAAAGTATTTATTTATTATAAATTTTAGTTATATAAAATAAATATTTATCTTGTGCATTGCAAGCTAAAATACTACTTTATTTTAAAGTACAACAATTACTATTATTTTCAATTTTAAATTAAATTGTATTAATTATTGTTATCATGAGTATTCTATTATCTTCAAATTTCAATTAAAACATATCTTATTTTAAAATTTAACAAATTTTATTGTCACTCTAAAAAAAATCCTATTGTCTTTAAAATATTATTATTATAATTATACTGTTTATTTTCAAATTTAAATCAAATAAAATGTTATTTTTACGTTTTTATTTTAATTTGATTCATTGAAATAATAAAATAAAGTGATTTTAATTTGTATAATGTATAGAAAATATTTACCCCATGCATTTGCAAGGATTAAAATGCTAGTCTTATACTGAATTTTACTAAAATTTACTTTTAAGGTAAAAGTTTTTTATTAAACTCACTTTTAATCAAAATTAATTTTATAAAATCAATATTATTCAAAGATGAGTGCTAGCAACACACTCTCTAATACACTGCCTCCAACTCACTCTCTCCTATTGCTTAAAATTTATTGAAAATTATAAAATCACGAGAGAGGTTTATTAAATAGGATGTGGAACCCGCAAAGTTTTCTTTTTTTCAATAAATTTCAACAAATAAGAGGGAATATGTTCAAAAGACTGTGTCAAAGAGTGCGTTCCTAGCATTTCTATATTCAAAATCAAAAGTTAATGAAATGCTTTCACAAACATACACTTAATGCAACACAATTAAAATTAGCCCTGCACCAAAAATAGGAATATCAAATGGGTCAACCCAACCCACCGTTTGACCCGTTGGGTTGGCGGGTTGTGCGGCTTGGGTTATGTGTAACACCCCTACTTTTGTATATTAAATTATTCTGTATGTTTAAAAATTGTTTTTAAGTCATCAATGCATTTAGAACAGTTAATAATAATTTTAGAAATTTTTCTAGAATTTATTGAGATAATTTTTGTAAAATGACAAAAATACCCCTAGTTGACTGTTGGAACCAATTGGAGACTTTTTGACCTCAAAATATTTTGAAAATTTTATATTAAATATCTCTCATTATAAAAACTTTATTTTGAGAAAAAAGTAGTGAAAAATATAATAATCCTATTTTAATTCTTCCACTGTTTTTTTATATTTGGCACTACAATTCTGAAAAAATCGGAAAGGAATTTTGAAATTCTGACTTCCACCATTTTTCTCAAAATTTCAAGAGCTATTTAATCGTGATTTTTAATAATTTTTCCGAGCTGGAGCCTGGAGAAATTAGAAAATGACAATTTTATCCCTATTTCTCAACATTAAGAACTAACATGAGGAAAAGATTCAATTGACATTAAAATGTCAATTTGAGCTTGGAATTATGTCATATATATTAAAATATAATTTTGGAAATTTTTGGGAATTTTCTGGAATTTTTGTGTAAAATGACCAAAATGCCCTTGCGTGTCTAATAAGCCAGCCAGCACTGGTTTGACATTCAAAAAGGGTGAAAATAGTAATTTTAGTTTAATTATGGGTAAAATATTTAATTTTAGAATTTGATACAAATTTTGGTATTTATTGAATTAAAATGGATTTTCTATGAATTTTCTTGCTTAAAAATATAAAATAAAAACATATAATTTGAAATAAATTAATAAAAATTAAAATTTATTATTAGAAATTTATTTTTGATGAAAATTAATGTATTTATCCAGTTTTGCATTAAAATACATTATTTTGATATTAAAAGCTAATTTTTTCAAGTTTAGGCGTTTTTGTCGGTACCGATTAATTCACCTACAGATAAAATTTGACACATAGAGGCTTGGAACAGCTGGTGGAGCACGTCCCCAACCCTAAAATAGGTGATTCACCACCTATTTGAGATATGTGTCCCTAAATTGGATTAAAAATAAATAAAAATTGGATTTATGACATAATGGTGACATAATGGATGATGTAAATATTTGGACACCTAACCCTCCTCCTTCTTCTATAAATAGGCCTCAAAGTTTTCAGATTTTCACTCATCCTTTCCTCTCCCAAGCTAGAGAGCTTCTCTTTCTAAAGTTTTCTCTCTCTAAAATTTTTTTTATCTAGTTTTTATGTTAAAATTTTGCTAGTTTTCAACTAGTAGAATTTCTCCTCTTAGAAGCTTTGCACCAACAATTCCATTCTCTTCATCAACTATCTTAGAGGTAATGGGGGGAGTGGGGTCGGTTCTAAATTATTGTCACTTTGCATGTTGGTAGGAAGGCTTTTCCCCTAAACCCGTTTAGGCTTAAATTTTAGTATTGTTATTATTGTTTAAAGTTAAACTTTAATTTTTACTAAGTTATTACTCTGCCCAAATTTAGATTATTAAATCATAATTACTAAATTGTTACTCTGCTCAAATTTTAATTATTAAATTATACTTGTTAAGCTGTTACTCTGTTCAATTTTAGAAAATTAAAATGCGCTTGTTAAGCTGTTACTCTGCTCAATTTTAGAAAATTAAAATGTATTTATTTAGTTGTTATTCTGCCAAAATTTTAGTAATTATACTATAATTGTTATGTCGTTATTCTATTAAAATTCTGGTATTGTGCAATTTCTGCAAAATAAGGTAGAAATGTTGATTGTACTGGTGCTCAAGTTAAATGAGACCAGGGAAACCTCTGCTTGAGAAGTTAGAATTGATAGTTTAGTGAGTAATGTAAAGCAAGTGACATGTAGTGACATGGCACCCTGCTAAGGAAGCTACAGTTTGGTACGCTGAGGAATAAAAGGCAGGGACCCACTTTCGGAGGTCTTGGGGGTAGGCATCGAGTGGTGAAGGTCCCAATGGCCAGGGTAGCGCCCTTGAGCCGGGATATTCGCCTGACCAAACTCGATAACCCCGACAACTGCTAAGCATTCCAAGATTGGTTTGAGAGTATACTTCTATAAATGGATATCCTAAATTGTTATTTTGTTCCTCAATGATGACGAGGACTGTACCATGTGATGGTGTTGAGAGAGGTATATGTACTCCTAGTCACTTCCCAGGTTCTGTTGAGAACTATTATCCATTAATGGGAAGTATGGATCCATACCTAGTCAAGGGTAGTCGGATACAACTTAGAATGAATCTTAGGATCTCTTGTGTTGTCAGTTGTGTTTTGTCTTTGTTTTATGGTAGATTTCCTACCGCACATGTAAAAGTGATTTTAGAACAAAACACCTTACTCCATTATTTTCTTTTGTGTATGATTGGTCGTGATTATTGAAGACGACATTAACGTTCCGTGATGCTGAGTACGAGATAGAGAACATCTCAACGAAGGAGGACCTGAAGACCTATAGTATTTTCTTTTTGTATAAGGGATAGGGTAGATAAATACTGCTCTGTATAGGATCTCTTTTGATGTATATAGTGGGCTAGGTAGTATATGTATTTCGATGTACTTTTGTTTCTGACTGTTATGTATTACTCAAACCATGATGTACAGTTTTATGAAATATATGTATATATCTTTCATATTTTATTACCATTTCCAAATTCTGTTAAGTTTGGAATTTCTTTTAAAACTGGGAAAATTTTACACACATTTTTATTTACTTAAACTTAATAACTAAATTAATATGAATTATATTTAAAATTAAATGGGTGTTACATTATGTAGGTTGAAAGATTGAAAAACCCAACCCAACCCAATCCTATTTAGGTAGGTTATATAGGTTGAGCCGCCAAATTAGACCCATTTTGACATTCCTAACCAAAAGTTCCTAACTTTGTCTCCTTATAAAAACACAGTCCCTAACCTTGGATCTTAATATTGGCTTGTCTATATAGTTTATAAAATAAGAAAATATTTTTGCAACTTACTTCTCATCACTAATGGGACATTTAGAAAACATTAAAGTTTATTTTTTGTTATCCCATCATTTAAGCGGTGGGTTCTCATTACTTATGCAATGGAGTTTTAAAATATTTACGTTAGGATGTGCTATTTTACCATTTAATTGGTAAGTTTCATTATTTAAGTAGTGGTAATGTAATATGTCTAGATATTAAGAAGCCTCCCATTGTGTGTTTAGGTAGAGATGGTAAAGTGAATCAATCTACCTTATAACTAACCAGCTAAAAAATAAGGTAAGACAACTTGGCCTATTTTTGAAAATGGATTAGGAATATCAATTGATATTGTTTTTATGTTAAATTAGTAGGTTGACAAATCAACTTATCTAAATAAAGAAAAAAAAAAGATAAAATGTAGACTTAAAAAAAATTAAAAAAATTGGAAAGAGAAATGAAATTGTAAATGAGAGTAAGAATTGAAAAATATGAAATAGATTTAATTTAGAGTATTTGGGAAGTTGAATTTAAGAAATAAAAATTGGTGAAAAAATAACTTAACAAGGCAACTCATCTTGCCCCAAGCTTGTCTAAGGTTAAACAGGTTTAGATTGTATTTGGATTTACATTTGTAGGTACTAAATGTCCATTCAACTCAATTTATGCATAAAAAAGTTTTTCCATTTGAGCTCATTGGAACGTGTGATAATGATATTCAAACACACTATTAAGTCTTATTAGAATTTTCGTTGGCCTTCATTGAACGTGAATTCTCTGTAAGAGTAGGATTCACGTTCAACATGCGTTGGAATGTGAAAATTGTCTTAACCAAACACGCATTATGTTTGGATTGCAATTAGAGAGACTCAAGTATTTTTACTTTCAAAGCAACAATTTTTTTTTTCTCATTTTGTGCCTTGAAATTCAGGAATATACATTGCAATTCCCGAAAATACTTTTATAACTTTAATCCAAACATAGCCTTAATCATTGGATTCAACCCACTTTACCAACTTTATGTCTAGGTTGTGCAAAGTCACATCTATTAATCTTACCATTAAAATATTGCTCCTAAAGAAGCAAGAAGAAGATTACTCTTGTCCCAAGGAAAATAAATATAGTTTTGATGATTTAGCCTCTTGATGAGTGCAAAGTTGTAATGTGTGTTTATGTATGTGTGTGTGTGTTTGTGGTCTTGCATGATTTATCTTTATCCTTGATGGTTTGATGGTAATGAGCTCAAGATTTAAGACTTAAAAGTTAACAAAATGGAAATATATTTTCTGTAAGTCTAAATTGGATAAAACTAAGTTTTAAATTGATAAGAAGTGAAAGCCATAGTATTAAAACCTTAGAACAATTCAATCCTATATTAAAGAACCATTTAATCGGTTAAGTTAGCTTTGTAATTGATTAAAATCATTTAATTTTGTGTAAACAGTGAAAATATACACTGTTTTAACTAGTTAAATCAATATGTAATCAATTACATGTTTTCTGTTTTAACTAGTTACAACATTATGTAATCAGTTATTTCAGCAGTAACCAATTACATAATTCTGTAACTAGTTACATAATATAAAGCTATTTTGTCCTATATGAAAATAACTAGTTACAAAGTTATGTAACTAGTTATTCCAGTAAAGGGAAATTCGAATGGGCTCTGTTTTAACTAGTTATAAATGGAAATAACTAGTTAAACTCATTCAAACTTCATTTTCCAGATTTCTAATAACAAAATAACTGATTACAAGACAATATAACTAGTTATTCCAGTGAGCTCTTTATATAAAGTGAACCTTAGTGAGTCTTTTAAAAACACTTCTACAACTTCACTTTTCTAAATTTGAGAGAGAGCTTTTCTAGAGAGAATTCATACTATTCTTCTACTCCACTACAAGTTTTAGATCAAAGATCAAGGAGCTCATTATGGATCAATCTTGAGGATAAAGAAAAGTCTTTTCTTTGGTCAAGTTGATTGGTTCTTCATTGTTTTTCATCTATTACAGACTAAGGTGATATCTAACCTTTTTCTAAATTGATTTTCGTTCTTGAAAGCGTGTCTCTCATAACGTCCTTGTGGTAGGGTTCCACAAGAAAGGGATTCAAGCTTTTCTTGAAAGGGTTCAAGAAACTTGATTGTGTGATTTGTTTGATTGTAATTCTTGTGTTTGTGCATAGTGTTTGTAAACATTTAAATTACTTAATGATAACACCAATCGGTTTGATTGGAAACTGAATGTAGATCACAGTGGTAGTGATCAAACCAGTATAAATCTTGTTTCCTCTCTCTCTTTCCTCTACTCTCTTGCTAAGATATTGTATCTTGATCACTTGCATTTAAAAGCATAAAGATCTTTGTATAGAAAAGTTCAAGATAAATTGATCCAATTCTATTTCATTTGTATAACCAAATCAATAAGATTCAAAGTTTTTGACAAATCTAGTTATTCATAATTGAAAAGAAATTAAGGATTCTTGAAAATTTTGAAAGATCCAATTCATCCTCCCTCTTAGATCCAGCCCTTTTGTTTAACAGTTCCTAATAGTGATATTCATTTAAGGATTGTATTGCGCCAACCCTTGTTAGTCCAAATAATAAAAAACTTGATTTAAGGAATATCTTAAACTTGAGTCTTGTAAACGAAAATATATTAGAAAAACTTAATATCCTTCAATGTCTCCATCTGATTGAACTCATATTAATTAGATTTCAATACAATTTCGAAATACCAATGATTTAAAATAAAAGAAATAAGAATTATATTTTAATTATAATTAAATATAATTACGAATTACAAATTAATGGGATGAACAATAATAATTTTTAATACTTCTTTTTATTTGTTTTCTCAAATATCATTCAGCATCATTTTTAAAAGTGAAATTGTTAAAATCGAAGGCAAAATTCGAAGGCAATATTGCCATCACATTTTAAATACAATTGAATTTTATATCCATTATTTTAATTATTATTATCAAGAGGCCAAAAAAGAAAAAGTTCATAAAGAAAGCAATTAGATAAAACACTTTTTGATTCCCTACTAATTATTTTTAGGGAAAGAAGTAATTAACCACCTTAAATTTTACCTCTTTTGCAAATAAACATTCTAAACTTTAATTTTATCTTAATTGATCCTTAAATTTTATCTCGTTTGCAAATAGACATTGTGAACTTTATGGCCTATTTGGTTGGGTGGAAAGAAAACATAGGAGGAAAGAAAAGTTTGAAATTTGAATTGGAGGAAATGTGAAAGGAAGAAAAAGTTTAAATTTTTGTTTCTAAAAGTCAACTTTTCCTTTCTTTTTCCTTCTACTTTCTCTTCAACCAAACAAAAGAAAATACTTCGTTATCCATGTTTTCTTTTCTCTCTTTTTTCTTTCCTTCCAACCAAACACTATAATACCCCTACTTTTGTATATTAAATTATTCTGTATGTTTAAAAATTGTTTTAAGTCATCAATGTATTTAGAAAAATTAATAATAATTTTAGAAATTATTCTAGAATTTATTGAGATAATTTTTGTAAAATGACAAAAATACCCCTGGTTGACTGTTGGAACCAATCGGAGACTTTTTGATCTCAAAATATTTTGAAAATTTTATATTAAGTATCTCTCATTATAAAAACTTTATTTTGAGAGAACAGTAGTGAACAATATAATAATCCTATTTCAATTCTTCCACTGTTTTTTATATATATTTGGCAATACAATTCTGAAAAATCGGAAAGGAATTTTGAAATTCTGACTTCCACCATTTTGCTCAAAATTTCAAGAGCTATTTAATCATATTTTTAATAATTTTTCCAAGCTAGAGCCCAGAGAAATTAGAAAATGACAATTTTGTCCCTATTTCTCAACATTAAGAACTGACATGAGGAAAAGATTCAATTGACATTAAAATGTCAATTTGAGCTTGGAATTATGTCATATATATCAAAATATAATTTTGGAAATTTTTGGGAATTTTCTGGAATTTTTGTGTAAAATGACCAAAATGCCCTTATGTGTCTAATAAGCTAGCCAGTACTGGTTTGACATTCAAAAAAGGTGAAAATGGTAATTTTAGTTTAATTATGGGTAAAATATTTAATTTTAGAATTTTGATAAAAATTTTGGAATTTATTGAATTCAAATGGATTTTCTATGAATTTTCTAGCTTAAAAATACAAAGTAAAAACATATAATTTGAAATAAATTAATAAAAATTAAAATTTATTATTATAAATTTATTTTTGATGAAAATTAATGTATTTATCCAGTTTTGCATTAAAATACATTATTTTGATATTAAAAGCTAATTTTTTCAAGTTTAGGCATTTTTGTCGGTATCGGTTAATTCACCTACAAATAAAATTTGACACATGGAGGCTTGGGACAGCTGGTGGAGCACGTCCCCAACCCTAAAATAGGTGATTCACCACCTATTTGAGATATGTGTCCCTAAATTGGATTAAAAATAAATAAAAATTGGATTTATGACATAATGGTGACATAATGGATGATGTAAATATTTAGACACCTAACCCCCCTCCTTCTTCTATAAATAGGCCTCAAAGTTTTCAGATTTTCACTCATCCTTTCCTCTCCCAAGCTAGAGAGCTTCTCTTTCTAAAGTTTTCTCTCTCTAATTTTTTTTTTTATCTAGTTTTTATGTTAAAATTTTGCTAGTTTTCAACTAGTAGAATTTATCCTCCTAGAAGCTTTGCACCAACAATTGCATCCTCTTCATCAACTAACTTAGAGGTAATGGGAGGAGTGGGGTTGGTTCTAAATTACTGTCACTTTGCATGTTAGTAGGAAGGGTTTTCTCCTAAACCCGTTTAGGCTTAAATTTTAGTATTGTTATTATTGTTTAAAGTTAAACTTTAATTTTTACTAAGTTGTTACTCTGCCCAAATTTAAATTATTAAATCATGATTATTAAATTGTTACTCTGCTCAAATTTAAATTATTAAATTTTACTTGCTAAGCTGTTACTCTGTTAAATTTTAGAAAATAAAAATACATTTACTAAGCTGTTACTCTGCTCAATTTAGAAAATCAAAATGCATTTATTTAGTTGTTATTCTGCCAAAATTTTAATAATTATACTATAATTGTTATATCGTTATTTTGTTAAAATTTTGGTATAGTGCAATTTTTGCAAAATAAGGCAGAAATGTTGATTATACTGGTGCTCAAATTAAATGAGATCAGGAAAACCTCTATTTGAGAAATTAGGAAGTGATAAATTAGTGAGTAATATAAAGCAAGTGACATGCAGTGGCATGACACCCTGCTAGGGAAGTCACAGTTTGGTATGCTGAGGAATAAAAGGCAGGACCCACTTGCGGAGGTCTTAGGGGTAGGCATCGAGTGGTGAAAGTCCCAATGGCCAGGGTAGCGCCCTTGAGCCGGGATATTCGCCTGAACAAACTCGATAACCCCGACAACTGCTCAGCATTCCAAGATTAGTTTGAGAGTATATCTCTATAAATGGATATTCTAAATTGTTATTTTGTTCCTCAATGATGACGAGGACTGTACCATGTGATGGTGTTGAGAGAGGTATATGTACTCCTAGTCACTTCCCAGGTTCTGTTGAGAACTATTACCCACTAATGGGAAGTATGGATCCATACTAGTCAAGGGTAGTCGGATACAACTTAGAATGAATCTTAGGATCTCTTATGTTGTCAGTTGTGTTTTGTCTTTGTTTTATGGTAGATTTCCTACTGCACATGTAAAAGTGATTTTAGAACAAAACACCTCACTACATTATTTTCTTTTGTGTATGATTGGTCGTGATTATTGAAGACGACATTAACGCTCCGTGATGCTGAGTACGAGATAGAGAACATCTCAACGAGGGAGGACCTGAAGACCTATAGTATTTTCTTTTTGTATGAGGGATATGGTAGATAAATATTGCTCTGTATAGGATCTCTTTTGATGTATATAGTGGGTTAGGTAGTATATGTATTTCGATGTACTTTTGTTTTTGACTGTTATGTATTACTCAAACCATGATGTACAGTTTTATGAAATATATGTATATATCTTTCATATTTTATTACCATTTCCAAATTTTGTTAAGTTTGGAATTTCTTTTAAAACTGCAAAAATTTTACACACATTTTTATTTACTTAAAACTTAATAACTAAATTAATATGAATTATATTTAAAATTAAATGGGTGTTACAAACATACCATTAATTTTGTTCCAATTGATCCTTAAACTTTACCATTTTTGCAAATAGACATCTTCAACTTTAATTGCATTCTAATTGATTCTTAAAATTTATCCTTTAACAAATAGTTCTTTCTCTATGAAATTAGAGTTTCATTATTTATCTTAAATATCAATCATTCATTAATTTTTTATTCGTTTGCTACAATTCATTTCTTCATATATTAAAATATAATAAAAATATGAATTTAGAAAAAGAAATAATAAAAAATCTTTATTTGATTTTTTTAATTCTAAATTTTATTATGTTTTAATGTTTGAAAAAGTGATTTATAAAAATAAAACCAATAAATGACTAGGGTTTAAAATAAATAAATAATTGAGATTTCTTCTTTGTTCCGAATTTGATATAAGAGACTATTTATAAAAGGGGTAAATTTTAAGGATTAATTGAGATGAATTGTTTAAGGTGTCTATTTACAAGAATGGTAAAGTTTAAGGATCAATTAGAATGAAATTAAAATTTATTGTATCTATTTACAAACAAAATAAAGTGTAAGGATCAATTAGAATAAAAGTAAAATTTAGAGTGTCTATTTGCAAAAGAGGTAAAGTTTAGGGGAGTTAAATACTCTTTTTCCTTATTTTTATATCCATTATTTTTATTCTCTACTCACATAAAATGTACGCATATGTTTTCTTTCAACCAAAAATTAATATAACTACGTTGCTAGATTCAATAATATGACCAACTCTTTTCCACAAAACTCTCATCAATGTTGTCTATTTCCATAAATAACTTTTGCAATACTCTATTGGATTACTTGATCTCCACTCTGCACCACCAACCCTTATATCGCAAATTATGATCATTAGGATACATTTTCATTTGAGATAATTTGTAACCTCAAACGCATGACCGCTGACCAAGAATCACAACGCTGATGTTGGCATAATGTTGAACAAAAGGTGCAGCATTACAGGTAATTTTGCTATTATTCTCCAATTAAAATTAAAATTTCACGTTAATAATCTACACATTAAAAGTTGGCACTAAAAATTGACAAAGGTCATCAAGTTAAATTTTAATTTTAATTAGAGAATAACATAAAAAACATTTATGATTTTGTATCCAAAGTTTATCCCATTGCATTATAAGCTGCAAGAATGAAATTGTTGCATCACCAATCAATATACATTATGCATTAAGTTTCATCTATTTCTCAACACACATCTTTAAATTCATCGATGTGAACTGAATCACAATATCTCATTGGGTGGGACTGTTAACACTCTTATATGCCTACTCACACACTCCATTTTTTAAGTTTTTACTATGCTTTTCAAATTTGTCCTTACTTAAATAGTCAAATTGAGACCACTGGGTGACAACCGCTTATTTTCTTCTAACATTTTTTAGAAAACCTTTCCAAAAAGCACAGAATTATTTCTCCCAAATTAATCCTAACCAAACATGACACTGACACTGCCAAGAGCTCCATTCATACTCTTCCAAATATTACAACCTTAAATTGAGCTAATTATTAACATCTCAAGATACAACACTTGTTTAGAAATAGTAGAATACTGTACAGTACCATCTAATTTCCTTTCACCCGAGTAACAAAGCTTCATCAGATACACTGACATATAGCCAAGAATGTACCTTGTTATACAGAAAAATCTACACATTTCCTCCATTCTTTTCTAAATCACAACATAACCACCAGTACATATTTAAGTCTAAATACTCAACCATTATTTTAGCTGAAAAGTCTGGGACCATCTAGCTTAATCCCACAAATATTCCCTGTGAACCTGTTTTGCTGTATGTTGAGCTTTATCTCCCTTTCCATTAGGGCCTTCCACTTATGTGACAGTTTTTCTTCATACAAAACAACTTTTCTTTCTTTTTTTCACTTTAGCAATCTCTTTTTTTTCTTTTTCTTTTTCTTTTTTGTTTTTTTTCACTTTAGAAATCTCTATTTCATTCTTCACTTGAGACCAGCTCATCTTTTGTCCTGCTTATGCATGTGTAACAGGAATCCACATTAAAAGTCCCAACTCCATCAGTCTCTATTGATGGATGGACCATACCAAGTTTGCATTGAGCAATGAACACAGAAATTTAAGGCTAATAGCTTTAGGATTTAGCCATGAGAATGTAATGACATGCAATCTCATTTGGTTCACCTGTGGTATGTGCCATGCGATACAAAGAACTGATAATCCGGGTGATTCACCTGATGCAACCTTAACCAGTTATCTGCAGCCTGCAAGAGAGAATTTGCTAGTTGACTCTCACTAATTCCATTTTGGGTCCAAATAGATCCCTTTAACTTATAGGAAGCCATTGCAAAACTTGGTATGGAGATCTTTGGTACACCGTCATCCATGTCATTTGGATAAACCAAAATTGGAGCCTGAGTACCTCCATTTCCTGCAAAATGTAATCAAAAGAAAGTTTAGAAAAAAATAGTGAACATTGCACATAATCTGTAATTACCTTTACATTTTTGCAATAAAGCATTACATAAAAATTCAGTTAAAATCAATCAACAAGTGAAATAATCTATTACTAGAATCAATTTTCTTGTTCTTATTTGACAATGCAAATTATAATATGCCTTCAGAGTGCCATGCTTCTAACAAATTGTTCCTTATTAAAAGATGAAAGATGAGGAAATGCAGAACACTTGCAGTAAATATATTCACAACTGCACAGTTTGCAGCACCTGGTCCCACCTAAAGTTTTGAGCAACTGCATTCAGATGCCAGCACCTGGGCAGGCGTGAACAATGGGATTGTCAAGCGATATGCATCTAGATTTTTCCTAAACAGGAATTAATAATGATGTATCTCTCTTTCTTTGGTTCCTCGTCTCTTACTATGTTATCATAATCAACCATACGTTATCCATATTAAATTATTTTGCTCATTTCAAACACAAACAAGCACATAAAGCAGAATATGATATCCTTATTTACAAGAGTCAGTTGAAGGAGCTCTTACTAAGGTCAAATGAAAGGAAAAGATAGAAAATAAAAGTTCAATTCAGTGAATATGTGCCATTAGTATAGATGCCATAGTAGTCATAGTGTGCTATTCATAAAAGAGCCAAGCAATCATCGGCCACTATTTTTTACCAGTTGCATCATCACGTTTATCTGTTGGGGTCATTGTGGGTGCTATCACCTAAAATCACGACATTCCATGAAGGTTACGGCTGCAACTGTGAAATACTTTCACAAACCCATTTTTGCCCTCAACCCTAATGTGGCAAAGGCATTTTCAAGGATTTTGTTTGGTCTAGACAAAATGGATCAAAAAGGTTTTGGAGGAAAACCATGCTGTCTCACATACATTTCAGCCTTTTACATTCATTTTAACAAAATTCCATCAGACCCACTGCTCACCAGCATGATTCAGGCCAAGCCTTAGGGTTTACTGGCCCTGCTGCATTTTCGAGCCAACCACTCTGCATTTTCCCCCCCAGTCATATGTTCTTCTTAAGGTCTTCACATCCTCTGTTTCGCAAGTTTCTGTTCTCTTTTCTAGCCTTTTTCTTTTTTGTCTCAAGCTATTCTTAGTTCTGCCCTTGTTCCTTTTTTCCTGCTTCTCATTCCTCATAGGCTTAAACTTATCTGATTCCTTCATTTGATTCCTCGTACACTTAATGTGTTTAGCTTAATATATATGACTTTTGATTATTACTTATGAGTTTGTCTTTAATTTTGAATTTTTTTTAGCTTTGTGTGTAGCATAAATTATTTAACCTATATCTAAATTTCAGTATAGTGACCATCCCTCTATGCACTATGCCACTAACATTTTCGGGACTGGCTACTATGCGCCACTATCTGGAATTGATATACTATGGTAGATGCCCATCTTTCATGCATGATGACCAAAAAAGAATATTCCTTTTTGGTAAATTTTATGATCTTGAGATATGGCAAACGGGAAAAGAAGAAATAAGTTTAAAATGAATGAGTACTTCTAATAATAATGAGCCCAAATGAATGCTGAATCTTGACAATAAAATGCATGAGTACATCTAACAATAATGAGCCCATTCAATTGCTGAATCTTGATAAGCAAGAACTACAAAGCCACTGCTGATCATAGGGTTAAAGTTCCAAGATTACCTGTCAAAGGTGTATGGAGTGTATGGTATGTAAGAAAGCAGGCATCTAAATCTTTTAATGTTGGACCAGTAGGTATTCGATATATAGGATACCTGAAAGATGTCATTAAAAAATGTTAGCTGGCACAAAATACAGCACTAAAGCAATAGATCAAGTTATTCTCACCATGCTACAGACATCCAACTTGCTGGCAATAAATCACAACTTCTCAGTGACTTGAGGCTAGGATACTGGTGTGCAAGATCAAGTATCTGCCCAAACATAATAAAATATATTATGGACTGTTCAAATTAACTGCAACTAAGCCAAACATTAATTGAGACCAGTACTAACCTTGTCAGTCAATGGCTCACGGCTATAAGGAGGATCATGATCAAAATACTCAAAAAGAAGATCTTGAGGATTCCCAGTATCACTATCATCGCTTGAAAATCCCTCCTGCATTGTATTGTGTTTATCATATACAGATAACCTGCTTATTTGAAACAAAGCATTGCCTGTCCAATATTGACTATTTCTTTGTGCTATAGAAAGTTCAGTCCTTTTTCCAAGTTCACTATCACTGCTTCCGTCACTGCTTGAATCTCTGTAGTAATCACCATCACTATCTTCACCAGTGTACCTAATGACAAGAAAATGAGATATGATTACAAACTAAAGCATAATAGCACATTTTTCAGCAAAACTCGTAATGACATAGAAGCAACAACGGATTAACATACTATGAAAACTGTAACAGTAAATTCATATATACAGAACCACGTTGACAACATATAGGAATCAGTAGCCAGAATGAATGGAGAATAAAGAAAGAATACAAGGTTTAAAAAGTTTCCCATGATTGAGATAAAAAAAATTGTCATGGTTTACCAAAAGTCAAACCAATTGGTAGTGTAAAATGGCCAAATTCAACACAGCACAAGAGAGATCCAAGAAGCACCACAAGGAAACAAATTATAAGTTAATCAGATATGCAACACATCAAATATAAGAAGAGAATTTTCAATTCCCTCAAATGTTGCCAGTCTGCAAGAACCTCACACTCAACAGCCATCAAATTTACACTCACAGCTTAAAGATAATCTTTTTACCAAGGATGAAAAGGGACTGAAAAATGAAGCAAACAAAATCCAAGGAACTACGTATATAAAAGATATAGTGGTAACCACAAAAAGGTTTGTGATCTCTTACAATTCAAGCATAACCAAATTTCCTTGGTAAACAAAAATCAGAATTAAACCCATCTTACTATAATAATCAGTTCCCATCTTAATTCTCCCCGATTTTCATACATAAACTATTTTCAAGTCTTTCACTTTTGACATCTACAACACACATACATTTTATGAAAACTAAACCACAAATGCATTTATCTTTTGTTGATTTCACCTTTCAACCAGTGCCACCAACATAATCAAGCACTTGATAAAATCAATTTAACCATAACACAGAACAAACATATTACAGAAAGACTACAACCATGTTCCCAGTGGTATGTTGTCTCAACTCAAAGTTACAAATTCTTACACACATATAAAAGCATGGCTCTACATATGAAATGCCAATACCTTGGCTTAGCATTTGACTTCTTATCTGATTGACCATATAGTTGAATAGCTGACAAATAAGGAACATAATATTGTACTACAGACTGTCTTTGATCAAGGACCAAGGGGACTCCTGCTCCATATGCACTCCACTCCTTAAACGATTCCCAGAGATCATTAAGGACAAAGTAAGATTGATACTCCACAGCACAAGTATTCCAATTCCAACCTCTCATTGTTGTCTACATCCACAACATAATAAAAGCAAGTCTTAAGTAAGCTGGATGAATAAAGGGTGAAATTCATCAATCTTATGTCTAAAGCTAGTAAACTATTCCTGCAAGAGTTAACATTCCATCAACATTTACGTACTGAAAAACAGACCAAAAACACCAAGTACATATTTGGATTCATGCTGGATCATCCAAAATCATGTTTAAACAACAGCTAACGTGATTTTGGATAAAAGTTCACATGTTCTTCTTGGTCCAAAATTGATTTTGAGTGCTTTTGCGTTGGATAAAAAATATTATACTGAACTTTACTATTAAGTTGCTTTCAGAATAAAAACATTCAAGCATAAACCACTTCTATCCAAATCAATTTCATAATTCATTCAAAATCAATTTTGCTAACGCTCGCCCAGACACACATTTAATGGAGATTTTGTACCCTCCAAGTCCCACAAAACAAAATCCATCACTCAAAAGATAGCTCAATTGCAGAATTGCATAAAGGACAGATGAGATCAACCTTAGCCAAATATTGAGCTGGGACTAAAGGAGTTGTAGACTCCAGAAACCTATCAATGTTACTAGCAGGTTCTACAGAAGAGCAAGAAGATGGTTTGTTCAACAAGTATGAAGATTCATTGGAATTCCCATTCTCAGAAGCAACAAGTTGGTTCTTTGAAACTGAATCACCACTCTCAGTGTCACCACCCTTCTCTCTCTGAACCGGTTTGCGCTGATTCCGGTTCCTCCGTGCCTTCACCGGAATGTAAAACCGATCCTCACCACGAACACCACCAAATTGCAAAGCAGTCCCCAACATTTTCCAACACTCTCAACTAAGTAACTTCCCGAGAAAATGAAGGAAAATATGGTATGATTAATTAAAAAAAAAAAAAAAAGAGACAAGACCCAGATTAAAAATCTTGTCTTTTTTAGTTTTTCCAACGAAGAACGAAGAAAACAAGGAAAAATCAGAAGTGGGTCATGCAGTGGTTCTTTCTAGACTCTACACACAAAAGAGAAAATGTTCTGAATAAACAGAGGATAAACACTCTGATTTTTTATAGGAGTTCTCAGCAACCAAACACAAATTTCGAATTGGAAGATAATAACAGTGAGGTGATGATGAGATTCTGAAGACAAAGGAAACCCAGAAGAGAGTTGGCGTGAAGAAAAAGTAAATCAGAGAACACTGTTACGCAGAGAATGTGTGTAAGGGAAGAGAAGAAGGGTGCGTTGTTGATTGATTGGGTGAGAGAAAGTGGAATGAATTTGAAGGAATATAATATATAGACGTGAAGTAATGAGCAGAGAGAGAGGAAGAAAAGTTTCTTTTTGGGCCACACTGGAACAGAGAAGAATGGGTGCATAGAAATTTTGACGCCACTTTAGGGGAGAATATCATATTTCTATTTTGCCTTTGGCTTTGGTGGGGTAACGGGGTTAGGAGAATGATTATCGTGGGAAATTTTTTATTAATAAAAACACTTTGGATAAGTTTATGAATTAGTTGAAAGACTGGAACATACCCTAGGATGCAATTGTTAGCATTTTTATTAATACTTTTTTTTTATAAGTAGTAATACTTTCTTTTAATTATTTAAATGATTTTTATTAATTTATCTCTGTAGTATGATTTTTTATTATTATTTATCATTTGAATTAAAAATATTATTCATTTTAATTAGTTTGTTGTTAATATAACTCAAATCTTCAATTATATAATTGTATTTTTATTTTTCATTTGTTTTAAATGTAGTTCATTTAAGAAAAGAATATTTATCATTATACTTTTATATTAATAATTATGTCCAAAATCTTAGATAAACGAATTATATAAATTTTTATTTAAATGAAAAAATATATATTTTAATACTCTGAATCAAAAAAATATATTTTAATACTCTTAATTTACTATCGAAATTATAGTCAACCTTATTATATATGAATATTTATTTTTTATTTAAGCGTAATTTTGTAATATATGAATAAAAAGCAAAATATACTCTTAAATAATTTATAATTATAAAAAGTATTGATGTAATCTATAAATTTAAGATAAATTATTAGAATTAAAAATTAAGCTTAAATATATTTTTTATCCCTATAATATATTTTTTTATAGTGATCCTTATAAAATGATTTTTTTAAAATAGTCTTTGAAAAATTCCTTTTTTCTATTTTGGTTTTTGTTATTTTGTTTTATTCTTTGTAATATATTTTTTTTTCATTTTTGTTCTTGTAATATGTAAATAATTTTGCTTTTAGTCCCTATCAAAATTTTTTCAAAGATACTAATTCAAAATGAACAAAATATTACAAGGACCAAAACGAAAAGACGAATATGTTATAAGGATTAAAACAAAATAAAAGGACCAAAACAAAATGTAATGAATTTTACAAGGATCATTTCAAAAGAAATAATTTTACAAGGACCAAAATAAAAAATAAAAAAGGTATATTATAGGAACCAAAAACATAACATTTTTATAAATTCTTTTTAATATTTATATTCTCATAAAAATAATACTAAATAAAAGGCAATATAGTAAACTAAGCATTAATTAATTCATAAAATGAAAATTTATTGCTAAATATATAGATGGTAAAAAGTTTGAGATAAAACATTTATGTATAACAACTTTTTTTATTTAGAAGTTTTACGAGAAAGAAATCTTGCCTCTTTTTAAGGTTAGGGTGAAGTTTTTAATTAATAAATTAAACAAGTATTTCAAATCTAAATGTGTAAATAATTATTTATGTACAAGTAGTAGAACGTTTAAATTAATGTATAGGAAATTTAATGATTATTTGAGAAATTGAGGGGGGGTGGATGTGGATAGCTAAATAAAACTACCAAATAGTCTCACCCTTCACCCTTGTCTCACTCACGCATGTCTTTAAAATAAGTTGTAGTTATAGATGTTAAAAAATGTTCATTCTCAAATTCAATGAATGATAGATCTATAAGGGTTGAATGCAATGATAAATGAATGACATTTGCGTAGGAATTATCATATTCAAACATTAACGATTGAAATTACTTAGATGGCCTTCTATTTCTGAGTAAAAAATTACTGTTTTCGAAATTAAATCTGACAAACGACGAATCAACGAAATTTTAGATTTTGATCACTTCATTAGTTGAAGTAGAGAAATAATCGAACTCTCACGTACTTATGACACTTCATTAGTATTGCTAATAGTTTTTGCCATGGTACAATATTGTTCGAATAATTCAGTTACATTATACAAACTAACAAATGAAATGATAAATATATAAGACATATTTGGTAAGTTTAAATTTGGAAAAAAAATATTTACTTACTTTTTAAATGTTTATTATTTTTTAAAAATAAATTAAACCAAATGCATATTAAATATATAAGTAAAAAAGTAGCGATGATATTAACATGAACGTTAGTTATCTCCTGAAGAGGGTTTCAAGTTATTACAATTTTTGAGTTACTGATAAAGTTACAAACTAATAATTTCATGTTATGAATTAAAAAACTAATGATCATTATTGTTTAAGTGCTAGAACTATGGAAAATTATGAAAATTTTAAGCATATCTTTAGTACAGCTCTGTCAATAACATTAGTATTGTTTGTTTATTTATATATTTTTGGGTACTTCTTGACAGTTTTAATACTATCAAATGTGATATATATATATATTCATGTGTTAATATTTTGTGTGGTGTATCAACTAATTAATAACTTTTTTTATTTTTAACACGTTTTCATTACAATATAATATTAGAAAGGTTAATCTTGTAACATTATCTTTTTATTCTACATCAAAAGTAATTTTTTTCGACATATAATCAAATACTAAATCTATAAAACATTCGTAATAAAAATTAAATTATGATTCACTATTTTATGAAAAATTGATCTCTTTTACTAATTTCAATTTCTATTATAATCCTAAATGTCTTTGAAAATACCTTGATTAAATAAAACTTAGGGTAGTGTAAAATGTGTTAAAAAAAAATTTCTACAAATTCATCTATGACATTCAATTTTTTTAATATTTCTAGTGCGTAATTAGGCTTTTATCAAACCTATAATTATGAGGAAAATGCACAATCAAGTGTGTTCATATCTCTAGTGTAATTGCAGCTGGAATATACATTTTTAAATTCTATTAAATTGAATAATAAATTCAGAAGATTATCAGCTTAACCATATAAGCTGATTAACCAAATATTTACATTCAACTACATGAAATGTATCGAAAAAAATTTATGAGATATTAAAAGAATCTAAAGATTTGTAAGAATATTTAATGGAGGGAGGGACCTCTAAAATAATTGGTATGGAGGTTGGTTTGGTTAGTAAAAGGCAATGCAGTTGACACGTGCAGAGAAGAGTAGGTGAGACACGTGCAGCCTGCAAATTACTAACTATCCCATCTCGTCATGCCTGCCACTGAATTGTTTACCTGTGTTTTTAGAAGAAACGTGCCAATTACATAACAATGCCACTTGTTACAAACAAATTATTGCACAATCTGTATTTTGCGGTTTTTTTTATCAAAATAAATTAAAAAAACAATATTTTCCAAAGTACCATGCATTGAGCATTATTTACCGATATACATTGGTTTACTGTTTTTGTGAGCTGCTGTCTTGTGAGGGACTGACTCCGATCTTGGTTTTTTTACCAAAATAATATAAAAGAAAACATTAATTCTCAAACTACCTCACATACAACAATATTTCTTAAAATACCTCAATTTACTGTTTACGTGAGAAAGTCAGCTTTCCAGTGCTATTTTTTTTTTCTTCACGTAGGAATTTTTTACCAAAATATATAATAGTTTTTTTAACAATATATATAATGGTTTTTTTACCAAAATAAATTAAAAAAGAAACAATATTTCCCAAAGTACCATACATGAAACATTATTTACCAATCTACAGTAATTTACTATTCACCTAAAAAGCTTTTTCTTCAACCACCAAATTCTCTCTTTAGTTTTGCAAAAATTTTGATATTTGCCTCATGAAGTTTGGGTCTCCAAGACCCGACTTCTTAGAGGCTTTTTTTTTTTTTTTTGCTTTTCAATTTTGGTGAATATACTTAATCAAATTTTATTTTAATTACAGGTTAATTTAAATGTCCAATTTTTTTTGAAATTATGGTTAAATAATATATTTAGTAGTTAATTAAAATAAGTACAACCACAAAAAAATTAAATAAGAAGATTTCTATTAATTAAAGTTATTTAATCAAATTAAATTAATTACTATGTTTATTAGGTTTGTTAGTTAGGAAAAATTAAGACAAAAATAATATTGACAAATGTAATTAAAATAATTACTATGTTTAATTTTAATTATGAATTAATTCTATAAAAAAATTGAAATTGTGGTTAAATAATACATTAAGTGCTTAATTAGAATAAGTACAATAAAGGAAAAAATTAATAAAAATAATTAAATTATTTAAATTTTCTTAATTTTATTATTTTTGTTAAATATAAATTTAATTTAATTATTATTATAATTATAGGTTAAATAATATGGTTAAATAATACATGTAGCGGTTAATTAAAATAAGTATTAAACTAGTTGTTATTATTGGCAAATTAAAATAATTAATATGTTTAATTTTACTAATGTGGTAATTTTATGGAAAAATGAAATTGTGGTTAAATAAGCAAATGATTTTAAACAAAAAACAGAAGGAAGGATTAAATTAATAATGAACTACATTAATAAAGTTACATAGGATTAAAAATCATTGGGGTCGCCTTGACGTTTCAGCACGGTTAGGACATTTATTTTTGGTATGTCCTGGTGTGTGACATGCTGAACATTTTTTTGGTTGACCCCTTTCTCTGAGGTCCATCTCAGTACATATTCGAGTTGATTTCGGGCGTCCACTGATATTCCTGCGCATAGTGGGATTGTGGGACAATTCTGGTCTGTCATATGTTGGTCATGACCCTTTATTAGGCAACATGTGGAACCTTCCGCCATAAACATTCGATACATATTCCAACGTGTACACCGGACTCACATATTATATATAGTCATGGTGAATTTGGTTACAAGCAGCAACGATATGCGCACATGGGATGTGCAATTTTTGGAACTTTCCACATTTACATAGTTGCTGCTCCAATCTAACACTGAAATGCCCTGCAAGTCGCCCTTCTAAAGGGTTAATCAATTCCTGCACCAAGAACGTTGAACCGTCTTGATCGAAGTCCTTCACGTAGTGTGTATTTGCCTTTGTTGTTGCATCTTGTACGACCTTGTTAAGAATCTCTGTATATTTTTTTCCAGAGTTTATCATCGCCGTTGCTTCCCTCCCCCTTCTGACGAATAATTCATTACACCTAAAGTATGTTGCTTCGACCAATGCTGAAATGGGTAGGTTTCTAGTTTTTTTAAGTACTGAGTTGATTGCTTCCACGAGATTGGTGGTCATGTGTCCCCAACGTTGCCCTCCATCCCATGCAAGAGTCCATTTTGGCCTTGGGATTTCATCGAGCCATTGCGTGGCTTTTGGATGCACATGATGAAGATTGTTGTAGTAGTAGAAAAAGTTTCTCTCCGTCATGGCATATGTTGAGGAGTTGGAGTGAAGGATTGTCAGTAATGTTATGATGAGAATATTTTAAAAAATAATTAACATGTATGCAATACGTACCCATATTTACAACTTGTTTCTTTTGATCAGCATTCCTGAAGTGCCTCATGAAATTTTGTGTGATGTGTCGAATGCCAAACACATGCACTGAATCTTGTTCTGTCCAACCACTCCCCCATCGTGCATAGGCACTCTTTATCGCTTCATGCCTGTCTGATATTAAGCATAGACCATGTTGGGGTGTGACGTACTTTCTTAAGTACTTGAGGAAGAAGAACCAAGCATCTGTTGTCTCCCCCTCCACTATGGCAAAAGCTATTGGAAGAATATGGTTGTTCCCATCCTGTGCAACTGCTACCAAAAGAGTACCTTTGTACTTTCCATACAACCAAGTGCCATCAACTTGAACTATGGGCTTACAGTAGGAAAACCCATTGATGCATGGTTTAAAACTCCAAAAAAGACAATGGAAAATGTTAATGTCACCATCTTGGTTGTTATATGGCAGCGTCTGCATCCTAACAATCGTCCCAGGATTAGTCATTTCGATTACCTGGAGCAATTGTGGTAAATCCTTGTATGACTACTCCCAATTGCTGTAGATTGTTTCTATAGCCTTTTGCTTTCCCAACCACACCTTTTTGTAGGAGGTGGTCAACTGCTTAGTTGTTTTTATGTGTTCAATTAGTAATGGCACTGAGATCGAGGGATCATTTCTAACCAGTGCCTCAATCTCTTTACTGATCATCGTTGACGTAAGTTGACGATGATCTTGAGACAACATTGGTGACACACATGTATGGGGTCCTTGTAGTTTTCTGATCTCCCATTGTCTGCAAACCTTGCCATATGCTGCTCTACACCTCCATGCATATCCTTCAACACGACATTTTGCAACAAATAGTTGTTGGTCAGAACTTACAACTTTGAAGTCCACATGGTTCCTAATGTGGTGTTCCCTAATTGCAAATAGGCATGAATCTTTGTCATGGAACTGCATCCCAACGTAAAGGGATCCAGGTGCTGCACATGAAATGCCTTTACGATCCAAGACATGCATAAACTCTGCATCATCTTCTGTTGCGTCCAGTTCGACAGCATGCATGTGTGGGGGCGGACTGTAAGCATTGTGGTTGTTGAGGGGCCTACGTCTTGCTGTTGGTTGTCATCTTCATCATTGTTGTCATTCACATGGTGTTCTAGAATGTCTTCTTCATTATCACTAAAAGGGCCAACATATTCGTCATGTGGACCAGCCCTAGCATCATCAACTTGTTGTGGCTCGTTAGGTTGGGATGGAGGTTGTTCGATGTATGGAGATGTTGACAGTAGTTGGGTGAAAGAGGAGGTGGCTGGCGCAAATTTAGAAAAATTAAACTGCGTGCTGTTTAAATCAAAAGAAGGGGCATATGGTGGGAGTAGGGTAGAAGAGGGAGCTGTCTCCCATTCATTTTGGTGGGTATACTGTTGGTTAAGATCAAATGTTGTTGCATGTGACGATGTGGGAAATGCATGTGATGTTGTGGGTAAGAAAGCATTGTCAGGTTCAGGATATGTTGTAGAGGGTGTGTCCTCTAACGTGACATAGAGCTCTATGCATCCAAGTGTCTTGTATTGGGTAGAAATTGTGAACATACTTTGGACGTCCTCATCGTCTGAAAGTTTCACCGCCTCATAACATAGAACTCCTTTGCCAACACATAAAGGGTACCAATGAAAGATACTGTCAACCATTGTTGTTGGTTGAAGTTTGAGCTTTTGCTGGATTCTTCGCTTTAAGGCCTCAAGTGAAAGGGCTCTCTTGATGGGGAGGATGACTGGGTTTGGGCATTCGAACTTTGCCCCCTCCTCGGATCGAATCATTTGGCCATTGTAGTAGATAATAAGATTAAAGTTGGATGAAGTCATGACGAAGGTGGAGAGTTTAAGGTTTTTGGCTGAGAATGGATGTTGAGTGAGGATATATTTCTGGTTTGCAAACTGAAGTTGAGTCATGGTCTATATATAGACCACTAAAACGATTGAATCTAGACCGTTGGATTTGTCAATACAATCTGGGCCGTTCATTTTTTTAGACTGACGCAAAGTAAGGAATCTCTGACGCACTGACGCAAAGTAAGGAATCTCTGACGCACTGACGCAAAGTAAGGAATCTCTGACGCACTGACGCAAAGTAAGGATTCCCTGATGCACTGACGCAAAGTAAGGATTCCTTGACACACTGACTCAAAGTAAGGATTCCCTGACGCACTGACGTAAAGTAAGGATTCCTTGACGCACTGACGCAAAGTAAGGAATCCCTTATGCAAAGTAAGGAATCCCTGACGTAAAATAAGAATTCCTTGATGCAAAGTAAGGATTCCTCGACGCAAAGTAAGGAAACCTTTCTTTTTCACTTATTTTACTATTTTTTCCTCAAAAAAACATGGATTCAGAACTTGCATTCGTGTACTTCAATGGTCATATGACAACAACTTTTGAAGGCGTCTACTTTCAAGGAATCTCTAAACAATTTTTTGTTTATGACTTAAATTGTGTTAAAAAAATTAGAATAACAATACTAATAACTATTAATGTAGAACACAACTAAACAAAACATTTCATTAAATTATAACACTTCGATACATACGATTCCTAAAGTGGTCTTATCAAATCTTCTCATCTTCCATATAATGAGATCCAAGATTCATGGTTTCATCAAGATATTCTGACAAGCCATCCCATAACCATGAGCTTGACAAATAGGACTGTGGTTGATTAGATGCCTGTGTTTGCTGATCCTCGATAGTCGCGTATAACTCAACGGACGTCAGGTTAGGCACTTCAGCGAATACAGCAAACATTGTGTGTACATCCTCATCTTCTTCAAGTTTGCATGCACTATATTGAAAACAACCGCCCAAAAAGGATATTGGACATCGGAAATGTAGGTGCGCCACCAATTTTCCATCCCCCGGTTTAATCTTATTTTGAATGGCTTGCTTCAACACATCAAGTGTCATACTTGTGTTGACTTGGAGTATCTTTGGGTCATTACTGACAAAGGTTGACCTATGCTTAGTTTCTTTCATCTCCCCATTGTAATATACAAAAGCAAATACAGGTCTAGATGCCATGGCTAGTGTACGGCTTAAGGTTTAGACATAGGATGATCGATGAGATGATGCGTGTGTTGTTGAATTTAACGTCCACACATGTTACATTTATACACTGTTTACCCGATGCAAACATTTACGATTGTGTTGATAGAAAAAGCAACAGTCGTGATCACACCGACAAAATTGACGATCCAGATCACCCTAATCCAAGCGCGTTCACTGTTCATCCGTCAGGGAATCCTGCAGGGTCTTGTCCCCTTCGTCAGGAAAAGGGACGATTGTGATCGCACCGACGGAATCGACGATCCAGATCGCCTCGATCCAAGCGCGTTCACTATTCATCCGTCAGGGAATCCTGTAGGGTCTTGTCCCCTTCGTCAGGAAAAAGGGACGGTCGTGATTGCATCGACAGAATTGACAATCTAGATTGCCCCGATCCACCTAATAATTTGGACTATGGCAAGAAGTGCCACAACCACCTAATAATTTAGATCACCTTCATCGATTGGACATGCGAGGAAATAATTACACGAACTGGGCAGACGAGCATGCCAACTGGCTTGGAATTTGGAAGGAACGATGCAACAACGTTTTAATGGGGCAATCTGTTCAAGGACCTCTGTTACACACGCGTGACTATATGCAATGGTATTGTGCAAATTCGATACCTTTTCTATCTGTGCCACAACAATTGCAAGACCCACGACTTGCATGTAACATGGATGTTGGCAACACAACACATGCAACACAGCAAACTCCAACACCACAACGTGCATGGCAACAGAGTACACCTCCCCAACCTAGCCCCTAAGTTGTTCAAATAATGCAAGAGGAAGACTTTGAACCACCTCGTCATTCATTTGCATTCACTCCATTAGAACAACAGGCTGATGAAAATGTTGAGTATCGTCAACACTTATTTATATCTAGTTCAGCGGATTTCATGAGCAACTTATTTGGTGCAGACATTCGAACTCCAGAATTGGCTCAAGCTTATATGCAGAGTATAGCCATTCCATCGCTTCACCATCAGCTTGCTGGAAGTTCGTCAACACCACACGTTAACCATTATGCAACTTCTCAACCAACTATTGATGACGAGGAGAATGTTGTACGACAACAAAGACAAATCCGTCGAAATCCTCCGCAGTAGAAGGCAACCTCCATTGTGTGGAACTGGACACCATTACGGAGATTAAGTCTCCTGCCTCTTATGTAATATTTAGTTATTTTATTTCCAACTAATTATTTTAATGACGAATGACAATATTAATTATTTTAATTTTCCAAAAATAACAACTAGTTTAATATGATTATCTAATATTTAATGTGGTTGGTTAGGTATAATTATTTAATTAATCGCTACATGTATTATTTAACCATATTATTTAACCTATAATTATAATAATAATTAAATTAAATTTATATTTAACAAAAATAATAAAATTAAGAAAATTTAAATAATTTAATTATTTTTATTAATTTTTTCCTTTATTGTACTTATTCTAATTAAGCACTTAATGTATTATTTAACCACAATTTCAATTTTTTTATAGAATTAATTCATAATTAAAATTAAACATAGTAATTATTTTAATTACATTTGTCAATATTATTTTTGTCTTAATTTTTCCTAAACTAACAAACCTAATAAACATAGTAATTAATTTAATTTGATTAAATAACTTTAATTAATAGAAATCTTCTTATTTAATTTTTTTGTGGTTGTACTTATTTTAATTAACCACTAAATATATTATTTAACCATAATTTCAAAAAAAAAATTAGACATTTAAATTAACCTGTAATTAAAATAAAATTTGATTAAGTATATTCACCAAAATTGAAAAGCAAAAAAAAAAAAAAAAAGCCTCTAAGAAGTCAGGTCTTGGAGGCCCAAACTTCATGAGGCAAATATCAAAATTTTTGCAAAACTAAAGAGAGAATGCGGTGGTTGAAGAGAAGGCTTCTTAGGTGAATAGTAAATTACTATAGATTGGTAAATAATGTTTCATGTATGGTACTTTGGGAAATCTTTTTTTTTTTTTTTTAATTTATTTTGGTAAAAAAACCATTATATATATTGTTAAAAAAACCATTATATATTTTGGTAAAAAATCCCTACGTGAAGAAAAAAAAATAGCATTGGAAAGCTGGCTTTCTCATGTAAACAGTAAATTGAGGTATTTTAGGAAATATTGTTGCATGTGAGGTAGTTTGGGAATTAATGTTTTCTTTTATATTATTTTGGTAAAAAAACCCTCCGATCTTATGTTTTCTTATTTTTTTCACTTTTGTCCCATGGAATTCGGGTCCCCAAGTTAGGGGACTTTTTTTTTGGGGGGGTTTTATGAATTTGTTATATATTTAATCTAATTTTATTTTAATTACAAGTTAATTGTAATGCCCAAAAAAAGTAAAATTGTGGTTAAATAATACATATAGTGGTTAATTAAAATAAGTACAACCACTTAAAAATATTAAATAAGAAGATTTATATTAATTAAAGTTATTTAATCAATTAAATTAATTACTATTTATTATGTTTGTTCGTTTAGGTAAATTAAGACAAAAATAATATTGACAAATGTAATTAAAATAATTGCCTAGAAATAAATTAAATAAATATTGCAACAGATGAGGTACTTAATCTCCATAATGGTGCCCAGTTCCACACAATGGAAGTTGCCTGTTACGTGGAAGATTTTGACGGATTTATCTACATTTCTTGGTTATTGAGACCATGCAAAATGAAGACCTGAAACCACCTTATCACTCATTTGCATTCACTACATCACAAAAAGATGCTAATGAAAATCTTGAGTATCGTCGACACTCATTCGCATCTAGTACAAGAGACTTTGTGGGCAACCTATTTGGTGTAGATGTTCAAACTCCAGAGTCGGCTCACGCTTATATGCATATTATTGTTGTTCCATCATTTCACCATCAGCTTGTTGGAAGTTCTTCAACACCATACGTCAACAATTATGCAAAGTATCAATCACTGCCTTTGACAAATTTAAATATGAACATAAATGAGGTTGTGCATCAAGATCAGCCAATTGTTGACGGTGAGGAAAATCAAGCATGACAATGTAGACAAATCTGTCAAAATCCTCCACATAGCAGACAACCTCCATTTGTGTGGAACTGGACACTACTATGGAGATTAAGTATCTCGTCTATTGTAATATTTATTTAATTTATTTTCAGACAATTATTTTAATTACATTTGTCAATATTATTTTTGTCTTAATTTACTTAAACAAACAGATATAATAAATATAGTAATTAATTTAATTGATTAAATAGCTTTAATTAATATAAATCTTCTTATTTAATATTTTTAATTAGTTGTACTTATTTTAATTAACCACTATATGTATTATTTAACCACAAATTTGTTTTTTTGGGCATTAAAATTAACTTATAATTAAAATTAAATTAAATTAAATATATAAAAAATTCATAAAGCAAAAAGAAAAAGGTCCCCTAAGAAGTTGAGTCCTGGGGACTCGAATTCCATGGGACAAAAGTGAAAAAAATAAGAAAATATAAGAGGGAAGTCGGCCCCTCAAAAGATGGCATCTCACAAAAATAGTAAACCAATGTATATAGGTAAATAATGTTCAATGTATAGTACTTTGGGAAATATTGTTTTTTTTTTCAATTTATTTTGGTAAAAAAGCTGTATTTTGCATGTAATTTTTTATGCGTTTAATAAGTATGTATTGTTAATGTAAAAAAAATTGCACTATTTAGCACAATTTGATATCTATTTCAAGAGTCACCAGAACAGCTAACTGCAGTGTAACTTTCTCTGCTGAATCTTGTTTCATACAAGATGGATCACTGAGGATGATTAGTTCGGGTAATCTTGTTCATGGTCTGTATTACTTGAATCTGAAACTTGAGCACAATGTAAGTAATGTTGTTTGTGAGAATTCTATAGTGCCAAAGTCAGCCTTATGGTGCTTTAGACTTAGAATGAATACTCTGTGTAAGGATTTTCCATCTGTTCATGTGAATAAAAACATTGTTTATGATATTTGTCATTTTTCAAAACAAAAGTATCTCCTTTTTACAACCAGTACAAATAGGGCAGCTCATCCCTTTTTTATTTTACATATTGATATATGGAGACCTTATACAACCCCTTTTATGCATAACCATAGATTCTTTTTTACTATTATGGATGATCATAGCAAGTTTACTTAGATTATTATGTTGAAAGGAAAATATGAGGTCCAAACTCAAGTTTAAAGATTTGTGGTATTGGTAGAAAATCAATTTAATAAATCAATCAAGATTGTTAGAAGTGATAATGGGCCATAATTTGGGCTTGCATCATTTTATGGCAGTAAAGGAATCATACACCAAACTAGCTGTGTGGAAACATCCCAACAAAATGGTAGGGTGGAGATGAGGCACCAATCTATTAAACATAGCTAGAGCACTAATGTTGCAGTCTGCATTGCCTAAGTATCTAAGGAGTTATGCTATTCAGCATGCAGTGTTCCTTCTTAATCGGTTGCCTTCCAAGGTTCTTAGTGAGAAATCACCCTATCAGGTTCTTCATGGTGATTTGCCTAATTTAGACAGTTTATGGGTCTTTGGTTCTTTGTGCTATGTATCCTCCCTTGTTTCACATAGAACCAAATTCACCCCAAGGGAAAGGAAGTGTGTCTTCCTAGGCTATAAATTTGGTGTCAAAGGTTATGTTGCTTATGACATTCATAATAAAGAAATTCTTGTCTTGAGAGATGTTGTTTTCCATGAGCTAGTGTTTTTATATGCCCGCGAATCAAGGCTTAACTCTTTTCCTTTATGGGAGTGCTTGATTCCACCTCCTTTGGCTCCAAACACACCTATCCATCCTCCCATTTCACATAATGAGCCACTACCTCCAAATACACCTTCTCCACTAGAACTTTCTCCTGCGCCCGACACTTCTACTTCAGCTATACATGACTCCTCTACTCACCCCACTTCACATATACCAGTACCCATTTGCCAATCCACTAGAACTAGAAAACCACCTGCCTATTTACAAGACTATCAATGCAACTCTCTTTCCACCTCTTCTGTCCTCTATCCTATATAATTCCACCTCTCATATGCTAACCTCTCTCCTTCTCCTAAGGCATTTGCTCTATCATTCTCAACTACCATTGAACCTTCCTCATTCCTTGAGGCCAGCAAGGAGCAGTGTTGGATTGAGGCTATGAAAGCTGAGATATAAGCCCTCAAATCCAATCACACTTGGATTATTACTGATCTTCCACCTGGTATCACCCCCGATTAGCAACAAGTGGGTATATACGATTAAGTGAAAAACTGGTGGAATTATAGAACGATACAAAGCTCACCTGGTAGCTAATGGTTATACCCAAACGGAAGGCATAGACTACTTTGATACTTTTCCCCCATGGCCAAACTTATCACTATTCGATTATTATTGGCCATAGCTTCCATTAAAGGTTGGCACATCCAGCAGCTTGATATTTACATTGCTTTTCTACATGGCAAACTTCAAGAGAACGTTTATATGTCCATCCCAGATGACATTCCTTTTCTCGGTCCCAACGAGGCCTGTAAATTGTTGAAGTCTCTTTATGGACTTAAATAGGGTAGCATGAAGTGCTATGAATGACTTTCTAGTCTCCTCTTCACACTTGTTTTGAAACAAGCTCATGGCAATCATTCCCTATTCACCCAGCGTACTGCTAATTCTTTCATTGCCATGCTCATCTATGTAGATGACATAGTGTTAATGGGGAATTCCATTGAAGTTTTATTTATTGTTAAGACTACACTTCATTAGCAATTTGGGATTAAGGATCTTGGCACACTTAAGTTTTTCCTTAGTCTCGAAATAACTCATTCTTTGTGCTAGAGGCAAAACTACCTTGATTTGCTTTCAGATGCTGGTGTTCTAGGCTATAAGCCTACCAATAGCCCCATGAATCCTAGCATTCGTCTTCACCATGATGATGGTCCCTTATATTTTGATGTAGCAGGTTATAGAAGGCTGATTGGACGTTTATTGTACCTTACTACCACTCACCCGGATATCTCTCATGTTGTCCAACAACTTAGTCAGTTTTTATCTAAGCCAACCATGATACATTACAAAGCAGCTTAACGGGTGCTTCATTACTTAAAAGGATGTCTTGGGAATGGTTTATTCTTTCCTCATTGCTCCTCTTTCCAGCTCATGGGCTTTAGTGATTCCGATTGGGGTGGATGCTTGGATTCTCGTCGGTCCATCAGTGGCTTTTGTTTTTTCTTGGGTACGTCTCTCATTAGTTGACGTTCCAAGAAGTAGTCCATTGTTGCTTGCTCTTCTTTTGAAGCTAAGTATCGAGCTTTAGCTTCTACCACTTGTGAGCTCCAATGGTTGAAGTACCTGTTAGATGATTGGGCATTCGTTGTGATCGATAAGCTGTCTTGTGTTACAATAACTGCAGTGTCCTTCACATTGCAGCCAATCTTGTTTTTCACGAACGCACAAAGCATTTGGAGATTGATTGCCATATTACATAGGAGAAGGTTTCATCTGGTCTAATGCACCTATTGCCATTGTATTCTTATGAACAAATAGCTGACCTGTTCACAAAGGCTTTGCATCCTAATCCTTCATTTACTTACCAAGCTTGGGATGGTAGATATCTTCCACCCTTGAGCTTGCCGGGGGGGGGGGGGGGGGTATTACACGTGTATGCAATTAAGAAGTTAATTACCTTTAGTTACTGCTAGCTGGACTCTGTTAGGATTGGTATCTTACTATAAATATCTATACATGTAATACGATTCAGATTGAATAATACATTTTTCATTCGCTCATTTATGTTTCCTCTCAATTGGTATAGTAATTAAAAAATATTGATATAATTTAATTAGTTACATAAAGAAAGATATACCTCATAAAGGGTGAATTTGAAATTTGTGATAAGACTACATGAGTCAATTCAGACAAGTTAAAGCCAAAATCAAAATTGAATTGGTTGGAAGGACTTAGGTCAAGTCAATTCGGATTGGTGATTTTTTTTTTAATTCAAACCTAAATTGACTTGACTTAGTTTTGTTTGGGTGAAACTGAGTTGGTTCTCAGGTTACTTAATTAACCAAGTCGGGTTGAGTCTGAAGTTTGCACAACCAAACTTGTAATCCGACTTGGGTTGATTGGGTTGCTTACTTTCTGATCTGAATTGGTTCATAAACTTGACCAAACCAAGTCATTATGAATTGGGTCAAATCATTTTTTTTGGGTTGGTCCAATTCGTGTTTAGCTCTAATCTATAATATTGTTTAAAATGAATTAATTTAGCATATTTCAATTTACACAAAACCAGTTTTAACAAACAAAACTCATCTACGGCCATAAATTTAAATTTGTATAATATACAGTTTCATTTAAATCAAGTTTATATTATCATAATCTTTTATGTTAAAAAAAAAAAACAATGTCACTTGAGTCTTGAGTTTTAATTGTTAAACTACCTTGAGTAGTAGTTTAACTCATTGTAGTTTAACAGTCATAATTATTACAAGTTAAATTCATTGGGATTAGTTTAATTGTAGGAAGTTTAAATGGTTTGCAAATTTTAGGTTTACATTTCATTATCGTCATTGTAAAAAAATAAAATACTATGAGTTGTACTAGTGTTTTGAACGTATAACATTATATATACATATATATATAAAAGAATAATTATTTTGAATGAGGGTGTTTTTAGGAATTATTTTTAATTTTAGGAGTTTTTCTTCAATGAAAATATTTTTAGAGGGTTTTTTTTTAACCTCTTATTTCTTTCAAATCTATCTTTTTTATCTTTATTTCTAAACTAAATTTCAATATTTTTTTAAAGAAATTATCAATAGTAAAAATATAACCTTGTATCACAATATAAATTGTTTATCATAAATCTAAAATATTATGTATATGTTCAAAAATATTTATTTATTATAAATTTTAATTATAATATAATTTATATGTTTAAAAGTATTTATTTATTATAAATTTTAGTTATATAAAATAAACATTTATCATGTACTTAGACATGCTAAAATATTAGTAGTTTTAATAAGATTTTAAAGAAGTTAAACTTTATCAATATAAATATGTAACTATGGTGTTGAAAGCTTTTATAGCATGTTTTTGGTGTACTGTATGAATATTTTTTAAGTTAAAGAAGATTTGTGCAAAAAAATTAAATTAAAGAAAATAGTAAATATTTTTATTATTAATAATAAATATTTTATTATCTCAAATATGAATAAGTTTGATGTGATTAAAATATGCTTAAGAGCAAACGTACCCTATTGTGACGTAATAGAAGGACGTGAATCCAAATATCGTACCCAAAGGACTAGTTGGTGAGTACCAATTTTAGGAAATTCTATACTATTTAGGTAATTCAGTTGTGGGTTGATTTTAATTGCAGGAAGAAAAGAGATCAAGTGAAAATGTTTGAGTTATAGAAGAACAAATAAACTATAGAGAGAAATCCAATTTATGAAGGCCTAAGGTTATGGTTTCACAATATTTTTAGTTTCCCCCAATTCTAATTCTATAGGAACCCTAATTAAATTTCAATTGCCAATTCTTCCTCTTTGGATGTTATTAACAATTATTGGTCATGAATTGGAAATAGTCTCGTTCGAATTAATTCCTATTTGATCATGTAAGAAGTGTAATTTAGAAAAAAGAAGAAGAAGAAGAAGCATGAAGCACAAAAAGGACAGTCAACAATAGCAATTAACTTAGTTGGAAGTTCATGATTAAAGAATGATCATGCATTAACCCTAAACTCAATTACCTTATAAGTCTACTAATTAACTGCAGTACAATTGTCAACAATTAATTGATTACAGGCAAACCAAAAGTGATCAATTCTTAACAAGAATAAAATCAATAAGATATTTCAATTGATAAGACAAAGCAAAAGGTTCCAACAAAATTAGAAATTGGGGTTCTGCCAATACAATTACACCATAACCTCAACTATTAAATTTAGCTAGCCATCACAATCAGAGTGTACAACACTACAATTGAATACGTGAGAACAAAAAGAAGGGGAAAATCCTTTATATGTGTAAGACTCTCATTTCGCTCTTCGCGTCCTTTCCATTACGACTGCTTCACTCTAAAAACACTTAATTCTCCCAAAAGCCAAGATAATGAATCTCTCATTCCCTTTTTCTATTTATAAGCAACTTTATCAATTAGGGAGAAGAAGGCACAACCATGGTCGGTGCTTCGCGCAGCATGGTGGTGCTACAAGTATGAGACAAAGACTCTCAGAATCTAGCATGGTCGTGCCAGATTTAGCACAACCATGCTCCATTTCACAAGGTCGTGCTCTATTACAGCACGGACGTGCTCCCAATACAAAGTGGAATCCTTAATCTTCATGCATGACCGAGCTTGACTTAGCACGGCCATGCTCAACTCCCACAACAACTTTTGCCTCCACAAATGTAAGCACAACCATGCTACTAGACAACAGCTTCAAATCAGTGCAAAAGTCATTGATTTTTTGTCATTTTCACAGCTTCCTTGGTACCTCTGCATCTGTGTCAAACTGGAAAAAAAGGGGTGAAGCTTGAATAATAATCTTGTAAAAAAATGTAACCCCCCACTCTAAATATTGCCAGAATGATGGTTTATCAAAGTTAAATAGATAATACTATATAAATTGATAAGAAAATTATTGAAATAGATTAGTTGAATCGAAAACACATCGATATTGTGTGTTAAAATTCAAAAAATTAAAATCAAGTTCAATTTAAGACTGATTAAAATTATAATAATCTTGGAAATTAATTTTTCTAAAAATTGTATCTTTAAAACAATATATATCAATATTTAAAAGTTAAATCAAATTAAACTTGTAAGTAATAGTACTTAAAAATATCAAAGTTATAAATAAAGAAATAAAATTAAATTGTTAATACAAGAGAAGTTATGTGAATTAAGCTATGGTTGGAAAAAATTATTGATAAGTTAGTTGAAAGCTGAAAAATTAATTTTAATCAAAATTTGAAAGTTGTTAAACCAGCTTATTGGATTAAATGTGTTAAGTAAAATTAGTTATTCAACTAGTTGATAAAATTATATGGATACTTGATCACACTATTTTATAACCGATAATTAACTTCTACAATTAAAGTGATATGGGCATGATTTTAGATATTAATTGACTTGTTTAATATAAGTTATTTTGGGATATAAGTGAGTTTATTTTATATAAGTTCCTTTAGAATTTTATTTGAAATTTTAAACCCATTCTTAAATATTTTAGGTATCATTACAAGATAAATTGAGTCCTTGAAAGATATGGAATAAATACAAGAAGTTGTAATAATATTGGAAGTTTAAATCAAGAAGAGTTCAAAAAAATCAAGAAAAGTGAAAAGGAAATAAAAAAAGAGAGCATAGAATTAAATTTATGATGTATATGTATTTTGACATGGCATGACATGGAGTTAAACTTGTAACTTTACACAATATAACTTATGTTGTGGCATGAATAATCTTATGCCATGGCATACAATAATTGGTAGTGTCACTATGAATTCAAAATTTTTAAGTAGTGTCATGGCATGAGCACATTAAAAAAAAAAAAACTCATTTGGTTTGTTTTAATTCTTTTTAAATAAAGATCAATTTAAATTTAGGGAATTTTTGCACATCCTAAATACTTAAGACCAAGAAAGAAAGAGTTATTCTTAGAGGCAAAACTAATGTAACCACGACAAATGTACTAGGTCATTATAAGCAATAGTAAAATGGTAAGAATCGAATATCATTCTTAGAGATTGAAGTCTAATTCATAGTTTTCAAAGGCAATTCCTAGTAGAAAGTACAAAGAAAGAGTATGAATTTGATTTGTTAAGAAAAATAATAATTAAAATAAAAGGAAATAATAAAAATTATTTTTGGAAATTATTTCAACTCATGCATATTTTGCATCTTGTTTGTGCATTTTTGCTTTCATATTTGCATATTTACATTATTTTCATTTATTGCACTTGAATTTTACAACCTCAACCTATATTGTTCATCCAAATAAAATTGTTGGTAGTAATTAGTGCTCGGCACAATCCTTATTAGGAATGACAATCCTACTTATCATTTACTTTATTACTTGCATAACTAGTATACTTACCGAAGGTTCTAACAAGTTTTTGGCATTGTTGCTCGAGATTATTGATTTCAATATCAACAAATCCAATGACTTATTACTTTGAACATTTTTCTTTTGTTTTTACTTATTTTCATCTTTTTAATTTTCCCAAAGAAAAAAAAATCACTCTCTTCTTTGGACTCTATGTAGCTAAGGTAGAACCATTGATGACCTTTTAAGTGTTATAGGGATGTAGAAAATGAAATAGTAAGAGATGCACAAGAAGGGGGGGTTGAATTGTGCATTTAAAAACATTTTCAATATAAAAACAAGTTCAAAAATGTTTTTAAGCTGAAGGATAGAGAAGACAAAGAGAATTTTATATTGGTTCACTCAACCTTGAGCTACATCCAGTTCCTTCACCTAGAAAGTATTCACTAACCAACCTTGGTTACAAGTATTCTTCACGGCCTCTTCAGGCTTTACAATGCAATCACCCTAGATTGCTTAACCAAAATATTCTTTCTCACTAAGCCTTTCCAGGCTTTTACAACAAGTATAGTTGATAGTAAAGGTTAACTCACAACGTGAGGATATAAAAAATTAAGCACAATACAGTATTGTATCAAAGATATATGAACTATCGTCCAGTGGACGCGTAAGAAAGTAATAAGCGTTTTTATGTTCGTTCTTGATTTGTCATCATCTTTCTTCTTCTTCTTGGGTATATATATAGTCTTCGGTGAAAAAGAGCCGTTGAAGATGACTTAGCTTTAGTCTTCAAGAAAGAGGTGTGCGTATCGAGCTTCTAGACAGATCAGAAATGACAACTTTTGATCTTGCACTAAAATGGAAAGAGCAGCTCTGTGCTGGAGGTCTACTTTTCTAAACATTCTTCATTCGTCTTGGCAGCTTGAAAAGTTGGCTTGTTTTTTTCTGCCTTGCTACGCTTTTGCACTAGAGTGATTCTTTCTACCATTTAATTCTTGAAATATTTGAACGTTATATATCTCAAAAAGGTAAGGCATTAGTCTTTAGATATGTATGCAAGATGTATAGCTTGGACGAATATATTAAAGAAAAACTTAGCCGTTTAAGAGCTTTCGTTTGGACGCGTCTAGTATAAGTGTCTAATACTTAAGACACATAGTCCACGAATAAGACTTTTACTCTTGGACGATCATCATGTATACATTTTGGACGTTCGATGAGATTAGCGCGTTGGACGCCATGAGTTTGGACGCTGTAAAACTTGTTAATTTAAAAACAGAGAGTTAAACTTTAATAAGTTTGTTATCTTCAAAATTTGAGGGTCTATACGCTTCAACTTCTTTGGTTCCAACAGAAAATTGGAGATCAAGCAATGGAGAATTTTGAGAGTACTTTTCAAATTCAAAGGCACCTTATTAATCAACAATTTGTCTAAGCAACTTCAAGTTATGCAATTGAGGGTCATTCACCCATAACCTCTCTATATTATAACTTTTGTGGAGGAAAGCATTCAAATGGTTATTGTGAGGCTAGTATTATGTCAATGACAGTACAAGAAGTGACTTATTAATTAGAAATTTCCTATTAAAGTAAGAGTCACATGCTCCTAATCAACTTAAAGAATCATAGGATATGTTCTCTAACCTTGAGAATGTGTTGATGCAATTCATTGAAGCTACCAAACTCATTTGAAAAAAAATATTGATGTTTCAATAAAAATATTGACATGCAAGTTAAGAATCTAGTAGAGCAATTTGTTGAGAAATTTATTGATAGGGAACCTAGACCAATGTTTGAAGATCCCATGCCTATAGAAGAAATAAAAATCTAGCAAAAGAGGTTAAGCCAAACGAGGAGAGTTTTGAAGAATGGAATGTTTCAAGAGAAAAAGATGAAGAAAAAGAAAAAGGAAACAATAAAAGGGTAGGAAGAATGTTTACAAATAGAAATTCAAAAAGAAAGTCTTCTACTAGCTAATATTTTTTTTCCAACAAATGATTGACAAGGAATAAAGGTATAAATAACATGATAAAATCCTTAACACCATCACTACCTTATTCATTAACACTCCTCTTACAATGGTATGAAAGGAGGATGTGTTCTTTTTGTCCTTCATGTCACCTTGAAAATGACAACATTAATGTCAAACTAATGACAATAAAGAAATGCTTTCTTGGGATACACCCAAGTTTTAAATTTTTTTATTGTATTATTTTGATTTGTTTTGTTTAATTTCAAATTCAGATGGTGATTAATGTATTGTGTTTTTGTTATAGGGTTGTTGGATTAAACATGAATTGAGGTTTATACACTAAGTTTAGGGTTGCTAGTAAGGGAAGAGACGTTGCTAAAATTTTGCAAATGATTTTGCATGACTGATATATGCACCTGACGATTCAAGTGCTAAACCTCAGTGCTAAGCATTATACATATCAGAGAAGTCTTCTACTTAACAATAGTTTAAGAACCATGATATTTGGGCATCGAGACTCATTTTTTTGTTTACTCCCCAATGTTGCTTTATTTTATTTTCATACATTATTTTTTCCTACTACATATGGATTTTGTTTAGATCTTAGATTACTATTACATACTTTTTAGTTATCGCATTTGATCAAATTCCTTCTTTTACTGTGGATTTTAGCATAGTGACATGATGACATCATCATCTTGGCTTTCTAGATGATTTAAGTTTATTAGGAGACACACCTTGGTTCCCTATATAGGGAAGAATTCTTTTTACCTTTTGATTTCACTATGTTATTTTGATTGCACACATGTTAGCTTATTAAAAATTTGGTTTAATCAATCATTTGGTCCCTATAATTATGAAAAAATTTCTTTTAGTCCTTATATTTAAAAACATTCCCTTTTGGTTCTTACACATGTCATTTTTAATATCTTTTAGTCCTTACACATTATTTTAATCCCTTTTAGTCCCTACGACGAGGACTAAAAGAGATTAAAAATGGTATGTATAGGGACTAATAGGGACTAAAAGAGGAAATTTTTTTAAGTATAGAGACCAAATAAGTATTTAAACCTAAACATTTTAACTCTTTTGGGTGATTGATTGTAAGTTCTATTTGCACTGCAAATTTCATTAAGATGTTTGTATTGGTCGTATTTGGTTGTAATTGATTCTTTTATAACTTAATGAATTGTACATTTCTTGATTACTTGACAAAATGGACAGTAATGAAAAATTTGGGATTAATGATTGCTTTTTTAATTACACAATGGTGAGAATTTGGGCCTTATACACTTAATTTAATTTCATTTATGTGTGATTATCTCATTCTATGTCTTGATTATTCAAAATTTTCTTTGTTTGTTGTTTGCTTTGGTTCTTGTTTGGTTTTACCATACTTAAGTTGCATGTGCATGGTAGAGACATTCATGTTCTACTAACACAGGTATCCATACATGTCCTTTTTATACAACTCTTTTAAGATTATTTTTTCACTTATTCTAATCTTATGAGATTGTTGGATGGATGTGGTATTTATATATCCTACTAAAAAGTTACACGAAATTCATCAAAATCTATCTTATAAAATAATCCATCAAAATTTGTATGTTTTTAAATACTAAAAGACTTTTTATACGTTGTAAAAAGTCTCAATTGAACACCATTAGAGTTTGACACATTCTTTAAAAAATTTTGATAGTCCTGATTAAATACCACAAGATTTATTTATATTATTTAAAAGTCTTAATTGAATACCACAAGACTTTTTTTTATCACAAAAAAGTGTTTTAAAATCTAATCCAATACACCCGCCTTAGCTCATTCTAGGGGTGCTTATAAATTGATCCAATCTAATGAAAATTGAATAAACCAAAAATCAAAAAAAATGAAATTTTATATTGGATTAGACTGGATTTCAGATTTGATTTTGAAAACCGATCTAATCCTATCCAAACCGAACTTATACATGCATATATATTTTCATTTATAATTTTCTAATATTACTCATGTTTATGTTTTTATTTCTTATATATTTGTAAAAGTGAAATGCTAGCAACATAACTTATACTTATTTCTAAAAAATATATTTTATTAAAGATAGTTTTTAAGTAACTATTTCAATAAAAATACATAAATATAATTAGCAAGTTGTATAAATTTATTTTTAATAATATATATTTGAAGAGTTATATTACTAATATATATATAGTGAAAAATTTATAAAATATTTGAGATTTTAAATTATTTTTTTAATATATTTATTATATATTTTATCATTTATTTAATGCTTTTTTTAAAATAATAGTAAGATTAAAACTAAAAATCGATCCAATCCAAACCACTCTAAATTAAATTAGATCAGATCAGATTTAAATTTTAAATCAAATTGATTGGAAGGTGAATTAACAAAATTGAAATGATTGGATCGGATGGTTTTTTCTTTAAAACTGATTCAATCCAATCTACGAACACCCCTAGCTCATTCTTAGCCAATAAATGAAAAACCATGAATTACCCTTCTCAACTAGAATTTCAAGATTATGATTCTCCAAATTGAGTTTGGGTTTGGTACTCTTGCTTGAAGACAACTAAGGATCTTTGGGATGGGGGATTAATGAAAAAGGTTGAAGAAAAGGCAACAAAAGTAAGAAAATAAAATTAAAAAAAAAACATGTCCGAAATAGGAGACTAAAAAACAGAGAAAAAAATGAGGATAAAATGTTTGTGAGTATTCTCTTTTATTTGATGAATTTTATAATTTTTTTCTGTTATAAAATAAATTTAAAGACTCAGAAAAAGGGAAAAAGAATTATATATGTGCATTAAATTTAATTAAGAACTTGTTCCAGTATTACGTATTTTGCCCAAAATATGTCACCAAGCCAGAGCCCACAAGTCTATTTCCATCTTTTAACGCATAGATAGGACTAGGAAAAATATAAGTGCTATGCCTCAATCGAGAGGGAAGCCAAATAATGTGTGGCAGAGAACAATTTGAATGGTGGCCTCAATCGATGTAGGTTTGTCACAAAAACTGAAGAAAGGACAATTATATAAAGGGGTACATGGGGAAATTGGGATAGGACATGTGACGATCCTGACTGAGATTATCAAATTAATGGGGCCCTTAATAGTTTGGGGTTGTTAGACTTTAGTGTGTCAATGTCCTGCCAAAGCTATAATGACAACATTTACGAGCATATATGGGCACCGCGTGGCATATTTTGAAGACATTCATAATCTTAATTATTATTGAGAATACACATGAATACAAAGAATGCTACCAAATTATTATTATTGTTATTATTTGTTATACAACTCTTCCTAATTATTAATGTAATATTCGTAGTTTTCACTTTTCAGAACCAAAAAGATCTCTCTCTCTCTCTCTCTCTCTCTATATATATATATATATATATATATATATTTATTTATTTATTTGAGTAAATTATACTAACACTTCTTGAGTTTTTTCATATTACATACGATACCCCCTTAATTATTTGAAAAATATTATATTGTATACTTCTATAAGGGAGGTTGTTGTAAACATTAAAAAAGTAGAAAAAAAATATGTGCAATCTGAAAAAATTTCAAGAGATGCCAGTGTAATTTACTCATTTTATTTCGATAGTCTTTATATTTTAAGAATTAGTATTTTAGTATGTAAATTATACAAGATAAATATTTATTTTTATATAATTAAAATTTATAACAAATAAATATTTTGAATATATATATTATATTTTGAATTTACAATAAATAATTTAAATTGCGATATAAGATTATTTTTAATTATTAACAATTTATTTTAAAAAAATTATTGAAATTCAATTTAAAAATAGAAATAAAAGAGGATAGATTAAAAGAGATAGACAATTAAGAGGGTTAAATATATAAATAAATATAAAAAAAATAGTTTGAGGTAGTTAAAAGAAATTTTTTGACTAATTACAGGAATAATGTGTGAAATACATATTTAAAGAAGAGAAAAGAGATAATATTATAAATATCTAATTGGAAGAGTATGAAGAGTAAGAGTTCCACTATCAAAGTTGTGTATTTTAATTTATAATATAGTAGGTAGTAGATAAAAAAAGATTTATATATATATATATATATATATATATATATATTTATTTATTTATTTATTTATTTATTTTTACGCTGAGATTTCCTTTTTCTTCTTTTAAGTTGAGATTTTCTTAAAAATAATTATTCAAACATGTATGGTTCAAGCTTTATCTACAATAATTGCTTAAATAGTGCACATTAGCAATTCTACCAGCCCCCCTCTCCCCCTCTGTATAAGACAATAATACTAAAATAAATTGTTTAGGATAATTCAGCAGACGCGCAACTTAGTGAGAGAACAAGAAGACAGCATATGCGAAAGCTAGTTTAAACTTTTTATTAGCATACACAAATAGTAAGAACATGGACGTGGAAATAGAGTTGGGGATGTATATTATTTTTTCCCCTTAAATGTAAATATCAAGATAGATATTCTAATGTCTTATTCACTGTCAGTCCTATTTATAATCATTAAATTTGAAATTAATTGTGTTTGAAATTCATTGTTAAAATAAGATTTCAATTTATTTGTAAATTATTTTTGTCTATAATAAAAAATTTGAATGCAAGAATAAGCTAATGGTATTCTTAGAGAAAAACCAAATTTTTAACCCTAAAGCAGAAATTTTTATTTTTTGTGGAAAGGAAGGAAATTGTTAGAAGAATCTTATAGTTGAAAAAAGTGTTCAGGGGGTTAATTCATAACAATGGTTACGGGAACTTTATACTCAAAATAGTTTTGTCCAACGTTTCAAGTCTCTTGAACATGAATAAATATTATTTTATTTTAATAAATTTCCCTTTTTACTTTTAATAGTAAATGGACAAAACTTAGATAAAGTACCTTTCATGCTGTTGGTGCTTTTTTCCAATTAAAATTAGAGCCCATCTCAATAATTTGTATAATAAAAATAAGCATTAAAGAATTATACAGATTACCAAAATAAAATTTCACTTCTAATTGAAGAACAATATCAACGACACTTATGGTACTATATCTAAGTTTTGCCTTTAATAAATATAAAACATAAAATAAATAAGGGTAAAATATATAATTTAAATAATGGAAATTAAAATTAAATTTATTCAGGCTAAATTTGAGTAAACTTTGAAACAATAACTGCCTAATAGTAGGACAGAATTCACACGAATCAACCTAATTGGCCAATGTTGACCACAACTTACATATAATCCTACTATGTTTAATTGTACCCACCCTGATTGGTTATGGGTTTCGTAGAGTGTTTTTTGGTTGAAACCACCTTGTTATAAATAGAACTATAAAAAAATTAACTTGATTCAAAACATACTATTAATACCAACAAGCTTGGATGAAGCAGTAAGCCAGTCTAAAAAAAAGTAGATAATAATTAATTTTTGATGTGATACGTATATCCACGAATACATCTCTAAATAGTATTCCATGTGATATATCTCTTATATCTTTGAGAACGAGGTTTTTGTTTGAAATATAAATTATATATATTCAGGAAACATATAAGATTAGTATATGATTCTCAATTTTTATTGACTATTTAAAATATATCAATTACATCTATGCTTCCGTATCTATATATACATCCAGTAGTTTTAAGTATCTCTGTTCTTTTTCGGTCCAAATTCAAGTATTTTAAATTCCGCTACATGTTGTGTATATCCATCCAATGTCAACCAAGCCCAATAAGTTTTTTGTACAGACGAAGCCTGTGTTTGGAAATTTCTTTGTATCAATGCAAATTGGAATTCACACTTTCCAATGCATAAAACTAAGAAGCAATATTTTGTGTCTTTTACGTTCAATGAATTTTTTTTACATTGAACTATAAACTAAACACGCACTAAAAGTCATAGTTACAGACCATCATAACATGCCCTAAACAATAAAGAATTTGAAGGGTGCCTATTTTTTTTCACCCCTAGCTTAAAAAAAAAGTAAAAATACCTAATTACCCCCCTTCCCCTCCCAACCCACTTTTTTAATTGTTTCTCACCCCCTTCCCTCCCTTTCCCATCACACTTCTTAGACTTCCTTTCCCCTTTCACTTTCTCCCTTTCATTTCTCTTCCTCACACCCAGTCGGAGCACCACTCACGATGTCGAAAGGTCATCTTGCCAGAGCGTTGTTCATCTTGTCGGAAGTTCGTCTTTAGGCAACCACAATCTTGCTGGAAGTTGTCACTTCGCATTTCGATGTATCAAAAATAGCAAATAGTGGGGTGGGAATAGTAGCCCCCAATCTAAAGGGTCCCCATAGTGTATCAAAGATGCTACATAATCACGTTCCTATAATGATTATTATGGACTAGGCTGAGGCCCAATCCATATTACAATTCTTTTAAGCTCAAATGCTTTAAAGGATTAAATAAATTTTTTCGTTCCTAAAAAATAGGTGTCTTTTGCTTATACTTCTTATTTTATTTTATGTTTATTTTTGTCCTTGTAAAATTTTTTTGTTTCATTTTGATCTTTGCCATCAAGTTTGTCCATTAAATCTAATGGAAAAAATTACAGGGACCAACATAGAAAAATAAAAATTATAAGGACCAAAAATTTGAGAGGACCAAAACAAAAACATCCAAAATTAAGAGGATCAAAATGAAAACAATCTTAAATTATGGGGACTAGATAACTATTTAAGCTAAATTTGTAAAATTTAAACCTTCAAATACTGCAAATGCATTGATAGAGAGTGTTCTTACCGAAAAGTTGCTCCTCCTCAAGCTTCTACTCCCATTACTGTGCTCCTCCTTTCCCACATCTGAACCAGCCTTGAACAGAGTGGTAGGGGTACCTGCAAAGACACTCCGATGCTCAAGTCAGGGGAGGCCCAAGATTAAACAAGGTTTTTAGGTCCAAGTTTCAGATTAGGGTTTGAAAGTGTGCACCTGTGTTCTTTTTATTGTTAGATATTCGTTACCAATATCACGGAATATCTTCATCCTTATCCTACATATTTGTTGCCTAGTCTCCTTTATTAAACCAGTTTCCTACTTACCTAATTTATGCTGGTCCGAGGTGTACTTGGTCAGCCATCCTTGGTTTGTTCGGCCTAGACAGCTGATTTGCCAGATCGGGACGGTACACAAGCCCCCAAGCTTTGACACGCGTGGAGAAGCTTTCTGATGTGCTTATGACCGCGTGGAGCTTGGTTTGTTTGGCTAAGCTGGGCTACCATGGGTAGCTTGTAGCTAAGGTGATTGTCCGGCCCGACAGGCCCTTGGTCAGCTCATGATGACTTGTATTGTGCCTTTTCTACTACCCTGTCATTTCAATTGTTGCAGGATCGAAGCTTTAGGACCTTCAATGGTCACATCTTACCTTGGGAAACGTTGCGCATGTTTTCAAGCACATTCAATGCTGGCTGCTGATTACGGTATAGGCCAATAATGGCCTGGAAAACCCCAACTGTCATCTCATTTAAGCCCTTAGCTTGTGGACGATGGTCCAGGATCCGATGGCAGGGAAGCTTTGGGCCTTTGGGCCATTTAGCCTTCCAACCCCATAAAAGGGGAGGGGTTTTGCACAATGCATTTCTTATGCTTTCCCCCTTCCTCGTCTCCTTACTTCTTCTGTCATGCTTTCCCCTCCTTCTGCTTCCGTTGTGTCGGAGTATCCTCTGCCGCTGCGGTTCCCGTTCCCGTCATCTCCTTCTCCCCTTCCTACGAACCTTATAGGTATGCTTCCTTACTTTTAGCTTTCTTCTCCCTTAATGGCTTCAAGTCGTGAATCTGGAGGTTCCCCCAACTCTAAGCCCGAAGCTATGTTGTTGCCAGAAGTCGAGCCTATTGGAGGCGATTATCAAGTCTCTGGTCAGTCCATGCATTCTTCTTACCTGGAGAGGTCAAAGAGCGATCCTTACGCTCCCTAGTTGCTCGTGAGCGGCGTGGTTTGACTGGATGTTTCTAGGGCTGAATGACTGATCGTGGCTTTATCCGACGACTAGACAGTAGAAGAAATGCCCGAGCAACCATTGGTGGCATGTCGAAAGAGAAGATAAGTCAAGGAGATCTTTCCTCCCGTTACCCATTTTGGGTACGAGTGGGTTTTCAGGGAGGTTGGAGTTTTCCATTCCAAGTTCCAATTAGCCTCTGCCATTGCCTAGTTGATGAAGTCCATCACCTTCTGCCATCCAGACCACGAGGGCAAAGTCGTTGTAAAGCCATGCGGCCCGGACGAATATGTATACCTTTTAGCGGTGCCTGGACAGCATGATTTCACTTATGTGTATGAGATTTTTTTTCGAAATCTAGGGATCTCGATGCCTTTTGACACGTTCGAGACCAAGGTTTTGACAGCTTTGAACGTGGCTTCCACCCAACTTCATCCCAACGGCTGGGCGGCAATGATTGCCTTCTGTGTTCTCTGCAACATGCTTTACATTGTGCCGACCGCCCCCAAGTTCCTCCATCACTGTGTGATCAATGAGAGGAAGAAGGGTGGTTTGGTGTCGTTTTCAGGCGTCAGTGGCATTTCCCTGTTTATTGCCTTCACAACCTCTTACAAAGATTTTAAGGGGGGGTTTTTTCGGGCCTAGCCGAGTCCGACAACACGGGGCAATTTCTTCAACACTCGGGGTTGCCATTGATTCCTCTTTTATTGAACGAAGAATTTAGATAAGCACACAATCTGGCATGTTTAGGATATGTTGACAGGAGATCAGTTCAATATGGTTGATTTGCATAGACTTCCTTGGCTACTTCCGTGCCGAGCCGTGTTGGGGCTTCTCAATCCAAGAAGCCATTGAAGGACATTAAGCATGAGTATTTTTTATTTCCCTTTAGTAGTCATTTATTGCTTTTTACGTTTGTTCCTTTTGTAGGATTGATGAGACGCTTCAATTTTGCCAAGCTCCATGTCGAGCGCGCTGAGAAGGCTAGGAAGACCGAGGCGAGTGCCACCTCTACTGCTCTCAACAGCACTTCCCCTAGGCAGCCCGCCCTTCTGACGCCTCAAGCTTCCATTCGCGCCCCGACTCTAGCTCTACCTCAGGAGGTTTCGGTCGTGGTGGAGGTGCGTTTGAGCAGGCCTCCCCCTAAACGTCCCCGTGCCACTCTTTCCATGGCGTCGGCCGAGGGATCTTCGTTTGCCGGGGTCCATCCGGCCTTCTTTATCATTGCTGAAGGTCTCAACTCTCTTTAGAGTTGGGACTTTGATCCCACCAAGGTGCTGGGTTCTGGCTCCCTCTCCGAGGTCGATCGTAATGCTCTTCGGGAGGCTGGTCCCCTAGCAAGTTTGGAGGTGCTCTTTGTCTTCTGAGCTCGCACTTGGGCGATCGCCCAATTCTGGGTGGCAGAGTTGGAGTACGTTTGGGCTTCTTCCCAACTATTAGAGTCAAGGGAGGTTGAGATCAGAAGGCTGGAGGTCGCGGTTGAAGAGGCGCAGACCGGGTTGGCTGATGCCTCCCGCACTAAAGAAATGCTGCTTCTTGAGGTTGCTGAGGCAAAGAAATTGGCTGCAGTTTTGGAGATGGAGCTGAGAGATTCCAAGGCCTGCGGCTAGGTTTTGATGAGCCAGGCGGTTCGGGTCGAAGACTCTATGGCTGCATTGGAGACAGAGGTGGAGCTCCTTAAGGCCGGGCTCTTTGAGGCCAAATCCAGTCGGGCGCAAGTGGTTGATTAAGTTAAGTGCCTTGAAGCTGACCTGGAGGAAGCCAAGGGGTCGATCATGGTGGAGCACGTTGGAGGTTTTTAGAAGGCACTTCGATAGCTGTTATATTTCTTCCTAGGTATCGGCACCTTCACATTCGATGTGGAAAAAGATGTTAAGGAAGGAGTATTGGTTAACATGGCTGAGCTTTCCGGCCATGAGGAAGAAGAAGTTTAAGGGGGTGGGGATGTTGAGCAAGTTGGTGATAATGTTGATGTCGTATGAGTTGTAGCGCCCTACGCCCCTGAAACTGAGCTTCTTCAATGTTCTTTTCTTTGGCTAAACGTCTTCTTCTTCGGTTGAATGTCCTTTTCTTCGGCTGGCGTGATGCATGACTTTTCTTTTTCAAAACTTGGGTTATTTTGTAGGTTGGGCTAGCAAGTGCGGTCTCCTTAGTTTTAGGATATTTTCTGTAAAGATTAGCAAATGAAAAAGATGTATTCAATTTGTATAATTTCAGAACATCATTTGTACTCAATTTCTTCCTTTAGTGTTGGATAATTTTTTGTATTCGTGTTCTTCTTTATTTTTGTTTACTTGCAACGGTTTAGATTTCGTAGATCGAATATTGTTATATTCTTGACCATTGTGGGTTGGCTTAGTCGGGTTTTAGCAGGTTGAAACTTGTCAAGTGGAGCTTGGTGGGTTGGCTCGATTAGGTTTTAGGGTCGAAACCTGTTAAGTCTTCCAGCTCGGTTAGGTTTCAGTGGGTCGAAACCCATTAAGTCTTTGAGCTCGGTGGGTCGGCTTGGCTAGGTTTCAGTGGGTCGAAACCTGTTAAGTCTTCAAGCTTGATGGGTTAGCTCGATTAGGTAAGAGATGATAGCAAGAGTAAATAAATTTGGAACAATTTTATTGCTTATTCTTTGACGTGCCTCGTTAAAACCTCCCTAGCCAAAACCCATTTTCTTTTTCTTTTTAGGACAAAAGACCGATGTAGGAAAAAGAGTACATCGTCATTACACTTATCAACTGAAGTACATCTTTAAGTGGGAGGTGTTCCACCTGCGCAGGGCTTCTTCGCTTGTGAGCTGTTCCAGGCGGTAGGCTCCGTTTCCCAACCGCTTGACCAGTCTCAACGGCCCTCCCTAGTTTACGGCTAGCTTTCCTTCTTCGACCTCTTTTCGCGCTTCCCCTAGCTTTCTCTATACCAGGTTTCCAGGCTTGAAGTCTCTTGGCCTTACCTTCTCATTGTATCTGTGAGCGACCCTCGCTTTCCGGCTTCTTCTTGTATCCTCGCCTTCTCCGCCAAATCTAATTCTATCTTTAGTGCTTCGTTGTTCTTCTCAGGGTCGAACACTGTGCGACGTAAGGACAATTCTACCAACTCAACAGGAATCATGGCATTTGCTCCGTATACCAACCTAAAAGGCGTCTCCCGAGTCGTCAATTGGGGTGTGCAGTGATATGCCTAAAGGATTTCTAGTAGCTCCTCGGGCCAGCTACCCTTGGCTTTCCCAACTTTCTTCCTTAACTCTCTTAGGATTACCTTATTTGTGGGTTCAGCTTGCCCATTAGATTGTGGATGTTCGACCGATGTGACCTGGTGTCGGATTTCTAGCCCTCTATAAAATTCTGCGAGTGACCGGTCTATAAACTGCCTTTCATTATCTGTTACTATTAAGTGCAGTATTTTATATTGGCAAATTATGTTCTTCCACACAAATTTCTATACGTTCGACTGCTGTTATTTGGGATAGGGGTTCGGCTTCTATCTACTTGGTGAAATGTTCAATTCTTACTAGCAAAAACTTTACTTGGCCCTTGGCAATAGGGAAAGGTCCGAGTATATTTATTCCCCACGTGACGAAGGGCCATGGTGACACGATCGAGTGTAGCTTTTTAGAGGGTACGTGGGACAAAATTTTGAACCTCTAGCATTCTTGGCATTTTCTAGAGTATTCGATGTAATCGATCCTGATGGTTGGCCAATAATATCTGGCTCGAATTACTGCGAGTTGCCATGGCTTGTCCTCCTGTGTGCATACCGCAAATCCCTCGATGTATCTCGTTCATGACATATTTGGCCCGATCAAGATCTAGGCACTTAAGTAGTGGGGTGTGAAATCCCCGCTTGTATAATTTTTCCCCTTCCATCACGTAGTAGTTGGCCTTCCGCCGAATCCTTTTTGCTGCGTCTGATGGTCAAGTGCTTCTGGATAGGGGCAATCCATCCCCCCTCGTCCTTTTCCATGCTCAGTATCTCTTCCTTAATGCTTAGCCTTGTCATGGTTTCTTGTATTATAGTCCAGCGCTACCTTGGTTCCTTAGTGGTTGCCAGTTTGGACAAGAGGTCAGCCTTCCTATTTTCCTCCCTTGGAATGTGCTTTATTTTGAATTTTTCCATCCTTGCTATCAACTGAACAACCTTATGGTAGTACTCCAGAAGCAAAGTGCCCTTGGTCTGGAAGGCGCCAGATACTTGTTCAGTCATCAACTGGGAGTCACTCTTGTAGATGACTTTTTTGGCACGAACTTCACTTGCTAACTTAAGTCCCGTGATAAGTGTCTCGTATTCTGCTTGATTGTTGGAGGTCGGGAAGTTAAATTTTAGGGACTGTTCTAGCACCACTCCTTTGGGCCCCTCCAAAATGACCCCAACCCCACTCCCTTAATGGTTTGACAATCCATCCACGTATAAAATCCACCGTGCAGAGGTTTGTTCTGCTGGTGACGAGAGTTCTGCTACGAAGTCGACATGGCATTGGGCTTTGATGGAGTCCTTTGTTTCATACTTGAGTCCGAACTCGGACAGCTCCACCAACCAGGCTATCATTCTCCTTGCTAACTCCAGCTTTCTCAGCACCTGCCGAATAGGGTGGTCAGTCTCTACTACCACCTGATGACTTTGGAAGTATGGTTGGAGTCTTCGAGCGGCTGCTACTAGTGCTAAAGCTAATTTTTCAATGACCTAGTATCGGATCTTCGCTCCATGTAACACACAGCTAGTGTAATACACTAGGACCTGTTGGCCCTTTACCTCTTGTACGATGAACGAGTTAACCGCTTGATTGGATACAACTAGGTATAAGAGTAAGTTCTGTCTCAGCATTGACCGAGTTAAGATAGGTGGGGTTGCAAAGAATGTCTTGAATTCTTTAAATGCCGTCTCGCACTCATCGTCCTAATGAAAAGCTTTCGGCATCTTTAAATGCTCGAAAAAAGGATGCACTTTCTCGATTGCTTGTGGAAGAAACCGGGAGAGGGATACAAGTCTTCCAGTTAGTCTCTAAACTTCCTTGATATTTTGGGGACTCCTCATCTCAATGAAGGCTTGACACTTGTCGAGATTAGCTTCGATTCCTCTATGAGTCAGCATGAAACCCAGTGATTTGCCCCATTGTACCCCAAATATGCATTTCTCTGGGTTCAGCCTCATGTTGTACCACTTGACTTGGTTGAATACTTCCTCCAGGTCCTTGGCGTATTTGTTGGCGTCCTCATATTTTACCACCATGTCGTCCACATACACGTCCAGGTTTTAACCTACCTGTCCCACAAAAACCTTATCCATTAGGCGCTAGTAGGTAGCCTCGGCATTTTTTAAACTGAACGGCATCACCGAATAACAATAGTTCGATTCATCCGTCTTGAAAGCTATTTTCTTCTTGTCTGGCAAAAACATGGGTATTTGGTTATACCTGAAATATGCATCCAGGAAGCTTAGAAGCTTATATCCTGAGGCACCATCGACTAGTCGGTCGATGCTCGGCAGTGGATAGGTATCCTTAGGGCAAGCCTTGTTGAGGTCAGTGTAATCCGTGCACATTTGCCATTTTCCATTTGCCTTTTTTACCAACACCACATTAGCCAACCAAGTTGGGTATTCTACTTCCTGAATAAATCCCGCTTTTACAAACTTAGCTGTCTCCCTTTCTACCATCTGTCTTCTTTCTTCACCCATCCGTCTTTTTCTTTGGGCAATTACTCATGCTTCCGGGCACATGGCGAGTCTATGATAGTGGAAATTCGGATCAATTCTTGGCATATTTGCTGCCGTCAATGCGAATAAGTTTGCATTGTTGTTAAAGGCGTTGACAATTTTGACCATTATTTCCTTCGGTAAGTTGAGATCAAGTCGAGTGCATTGGTCAGGGTGTCTGCCTAGTTGGAACTTTCGTACATCCTCAATAGGTTCTGCTCTCTACTCCTCAACCCGAGGGTCAAGTTTGACTGATTCATTTGGCTAAAGGGGTGTAGTGTGCATACAGGCCGACTTCGTGGTTTGGACTCTCTTCTACCAATCTTCAAACTCTCTACATAGCATTCGTGAGCCATCTTCTGATTCGCTCTAACTGTTACTATTTGCCTGGTCACCGTGGGAAACTTCATCGCTAGTTGGAGGGTAGAAACTATTGCTCCTAGTTGGTTTAAGGCTGGCCGGTTTATCAAAATATTGTATGAAGTATCCGCATTCACACTAAGTATCTTACCATGATAGTTCAGGAAGCGTTTTCATCCTCGAAGCTGGTGAGTAGGTCAATGTACCCACGAGTGTTTACTCGCTCACCAGTAAATCCCACCAATTGTTCCGGATAGGGCTAAATCAAGTGCTCTGGAATCTCTAGCTTTTTAAAGGTATCTATATAAAGGATGTCAGCCGAACTTCCTTGGTCAATCAAGGTTTTTCATATGGCAAAGTTGGCGACTTCTACCGTAATGACGACCAGGTCGTCCTGTTTGGGATCTACCCCTTTGAAATCAGCGTCTTTGAAAGTTATTGGGGAATGTGTCTTCAAGGGCTTCCCCACAGCGTTCATCGATGTACCACCCTCAAGTAACGCTTCTTGGCGAAGCTGCTTGACCCTCCCCCAGCAAACCCTCCGGCTATTCTATTGATGGCCCCCCTTAGGCGGGTGCTGGTTCCCTCGAGAAGGGGGGGTGAATTTTGTCATCCTTCCTCGTTCATAGGTTGTGCTTTAATCCGCTATTCTCTACGACCCTTGTGCTTACTCTGGCCCTCGTCCTGGCCTCCATGGGTCATCACCCTCTAGACATGATTCCATAAATGTCTGGCTTAGATGAGTTCCTCGAACTTATCACGGAGGGTCCAACATTCCTCCGTTGAGTGCCCGTAGTTCCCATGATACTAACAATGTCTAGTTCGGTTGGCACCTTCGAAGGAGCGACTCTTCGATGGTAACCGTAGTAACTTCGCGTTGTAGGCTTCTTCCATGATACAGGCTTGATTGGCAGTGAACGGGGTGTAATGGTTGTACTTTGGGCTGAGTGTACTCCTTTCCACCTTTTTCCTTTTTTCCTAACCTAATCGCGGCTTTTTGCGGTCGCTAACCTTCTTCGACATTCTCGCTCGGACTTGGTCCTTAAATTCTACCATCTCCTCCATTTAGATGTAACCCGTAGTTTGGGCTCGGAGTTCATCCATATCGCTGGAGGCTTCTTGCATAGACTGTTGGAGAAGGGTTCGAGCTTTAGGGCTATGATAATGGAGTGTAGTGTTACTTTTGGGTTCAGGTCTCAGATCTTTATCGATATCGTTGCGAACTATTCCATGAACACCTGCAAAGGCTCATTGTCCTCTTGCCTGAGGTTCACCAGGGCGATTGACATGAGGTGTTACGGCCTACTTGTTGTGTATTGCGCCCCAAACCTCATAACAAGAGTAGCAAAAGAGTCAATCGAGTTCGGCGATAGCCGGGTGTACCAACTTAAGGTCGTCTCCTTAAGGGAGGTTGGGAATACTCGACATAAAATGGCGTCATCGTTTGTGAATAAGTTTACCTGTATAGTATATGCATCGATGTGCTTGTCGGGGTTCGTCGTCCCATCATAGCAGTCGAAATTCAAGTTTTTCCAGCCCAGGGGTAAAGAGGTCTCCATGATGCCGTCTATAAATGGGTGTCTTCAAACTGTCTCGCCCACTGAGTAGAGGTGCGACTTGGTCAGGGTTCTCGGTTGCAAATCCGTGGGTACCTTTACTCGCACCTTTGGTTGTTGACTGGTTTCTGCATAAGATTGCTGGGTGTGGTGCTCCGATTCTTCAATGTGCTTATGAGCGGTTCACCCTCACTGGATCTCCCTTTCTAATTGTTGGTGTATCTCTTCATTCTCTTTTCGCAACCTATCCATCTCCTCCTTGTTCCTCCTCTACATGTTCGCCATTTTTTGGCGTAGGGCCTAGATCAAAGGGTGGCTTTCCAGCGATGGCCCTGTGCCATTGCCTTGGTCATCTGCCATTATGCTTCTGGTTCTCACCATCTCTTTCCAATAGTGGTCGAGGAATAGTTTTACCTCGCCCCACGGTGGGTGCCAAATGTTCTTACCAAAAAGTTGTTCCTCTTCAAGCTTCTGCTTCCACTGTTGTGCTCCTCCTTTCCCAGATTTGAACCAGCCTTGCGCAGAGTGGTAGGGGTACCTGCAAAGACACTTCAACACTCAAGTCCGAGGAGGCCCAAGATTAAGTAGGGTTTTTAGGATTTTTTTGTCCAAGTTTCAAATTAGGGTTTGAAAGTGTGCACCTATGTTCTTTTTATTGTCAGATATTCGTTACCAATATCACGGAATATCTTCATCCTCATCCCAAGGATTTGTTGCCTAGTTTTCTTTATTAAACTAGTTTCCTACTTACCTAATTTATGTTGGTCTGAGATGCACTCGGTTGGCCATCCTTGGTTTGTTCGGCCCAGACGGCCGATTTGCTAGATCCGGACAGTACAAAGAACAAAAAAAATTAAACCAACAATGGATGTATTAGTGACCAGCGAAAAAATTATAAAAATTAAACTTGAAGTACAGGACTTCGTAGAAGTCTGTAATGATGCAATCGCCTTCAAGTTATAAAGGAAATAAAACAAATGAGGAGCAGCAAAAACAAAACATAAAAGAAGACAGAAGTATCAAAACAGATGGTAGCACATGAGAGTGAAGTAACAAAGAAAGTAGAATGAGCAAATTATAATAACACCCCTAAAGTTTTTTAACGTTATACATGACTACCATTCTTCTTTAATGTTTATAGCAACACCCTTTATAAGGGTACACAATGTAATGTGTTTCTTAAATAACACAAGATATTGGTATAATGTATAAAGGATGTCACTGTAATGTTGTACATTCTTTTTCTGCTTTCTTTATTATTCCATGCTCATATACTACCATTTGTTTTGCTATCTTTGTCTTATTTTATGTTTCGTTTTTGCTACTCATTTATTATATTTGCTTTATAACTTGTAAGGGTGATTATAGGGGTGTAAATGGCCTGGGTTGGGTCGGATTTACCCTCATTTAAGACTCAACCCAATTAAATTTAATCGAGTTGGGTTAGAGTTTTTTTTTGTAATGACCTGACTTGACCCAACTCAACCCAACCCCAACCATAAATCGGGTTAGGTAAATGGGTCACACACAAAATTTGAAATTTTCAAAAAAATTAGAAAAATAAAGAAAATAGAAAAAATTATATTTTTTATTAAATAAATATAATATTTTTTATTAAATAATGAAAATGGGAAAAATACTAAAAATGTGTTAAAAGTAATAAATATAATATTTTTTTATTAAATAATAAGAAGTCGGGTTGGGTTAGGTTCATTGGGTTTGAGATGTCTCAACCATGACCTAACCCAAACCTAATTGGGTTTGCTGAAAGAAACCCAACCTAACCCACAAAAATGTAATTGGGTTGGGTTGGGTTCATGGGTTGGGTTGGACCCACTTACACCTCTAGGTGATTAGGCCATTGCATGACTTATATTAAATTGTGCGTTTAAGGTTTAATTTTTATAATTCTTTGGTTGGTCATTAATGAATTCATTATATGTTTAATTTTTCTATTCCCTATTAGTGCATTTGTAGTATTTGAGGGTTTAATTTTTACAAATTTGGCTTAAATAGCTATTTAGTCCTTATAATAAGGTATTTTTCATTTTGATCCTCTTAATTTTGGTTGTTTTCATTTTAGTCCTCTCAAACTTTTGTTCTCTATAATTTTCTATTTTGGTCCCTACAATTTTTTTCCATTAGCTTTAACGGACAAACTTGATGGCAAGGATCAAAATGAAACAAAAAAATTTTACAGGGGCGAAAATGAAAAAAAAAAATGGTTAAAAGCAAAAGAACCTTATTCTATAAGGAGGAAAAAATTGTTTAAGCCTACTCTAAAAGCTAAAAGACATGAATGTTGACAAAGGTCAACATAGTAGGATATATCACCTACACACATAAGCAATAGACAATATCTTAACCAAGAGTAGAGTTATTCTACATCCACACCAGCAATTAGGGATTTTAGCCTAGCTTTGATGCCTATATATACCATCAACGACATTATAGACTATAATAGGTATGCATTTAATATATCTTGTCACTCTTATTGACTTAAGTGTCGAAGTATCTTTTGTAGCTACCACCCATTTTCTACGGTGTCTTAGCTGTATTAAAGCTTCAGCCGACCTCAAGTGACTTTGGATTCTGGCCACACAAGTGTTTTAGAGCCAACACCAAGGAGTTCGATCCTACTTAGCTTTAGCCAGTCTCAGACAAGTCAACAGTCCATTTCAAATATCACAACCCTGTTCATTTCAAATAGATCAATGACAAAAAAATGTTTCCTTTTCATTTTAGTGCCTGTTTAATTCAACTTCTTTTTGAAAGAATAGTTACTTATTGAACATGTACAAGTAGATTTATTACAACCCTTGCTTAGCAAATCAAGGTCCAAAGACTTGGGCAATATCATGGTTCTGATCAACCTAACATTACTTGATCTCGTTTACTACAAATGACAAATCCATTTACAGGTGGAAGCAGAATTCCAATATCACCAGAACTTCTTTAGTTATATCATTTAACATTTTGGCAACTTGAATTTTTATAGAAACACTGAAGACTTGAAAGAATATATAATAATTGGTATTTATAGTATATCCTTGTTGAAATCATATATATGTGAGCAAAGAGTATTTCAATGTAATGCTATTTCTATTCAACATAATCATGCAGCAAGCGGTACACAATGTGAACTTTGGTAGCATTGTAACTGTATTCGGAACCCAGATAAGAACAATTTTGGAGTTATCCACAAAGAATTTTATCCATGGCAAAGTGCCAAAGTCTTAAACATAGGGCTGTTCATCATCTTTGCTAAACGCAGGCAAAGATGATATCAGTTCAAACAATATTACTCCAAAGCTATATACATCACTTATGTCACAGAGATAGCAATGCTAATAAAACAATATTACTCCAAAGCTATATACATCACTTATGTCAGAGAGATAGCAATGCTAATAGTACTCAGGATTTTCGTTAAGTACAATGTTACTGGTTTTCACATCACGATGGATAATACTGGTAAAGCATCCTCGTACCATAACTAAATGAGAAGTGGATGATTGGAAGTGCAATATATATGGGAATATATAAATGGTGTAGCTGCAATTAGATAACTAATTAAAGATTTACGAACTTAAAAACAAAAATAGAAAACGGTGAGAAGAAAACAACAACAACATGCCTGTTGTCGGTTACAAATGATCAATGGAGAAAAAATCATATAAAGTGAAGCTCAGAAGCGAATTTGTTAAGTTACTATTTAACTGAAAATCACTACGACACAACACAAAGCAAGAGAGGTAAATGGGAAAATTTGATTAAGAAGAAGGCATAACATATTGTAACCAGAAGGTCCAGAAGCTTATGACACCTTGCAGAGTGAATTCAGGTATAACAGCTGTCAACTGGTTACTCCTTTTATTTTTATTTAATCTATATAAACCTCCTTCATTATTGCCATTAGACAACTCTCTTTATCTATACTTAGGAATTATCCATGCTTTTACTTTTAAAGAGGAGGAGGTGGATAATGTTTGGAGAGTTTAATTTCTATGTACTGTCAATGTAAAAAGTTTACATTGTCAACCAACCAATCAGAAATAAAGTAGTTATTGTAAAAGACAATAAACTTACCATGTATGGTGATTTATGATTAGATAACAAGACTAACAGTGTAATGTGAATCCAACATGAGAGCAAGATTGACAGCATGTTTGCTTGCATGTTAATTAAGCACGTTTCTCAACTTTTTTTGTGTCCAATTCTTAGTTTACTCAGAAAATATAAAGAGCTGCTTCAATTGGATGTGGTTAACTGCAGTAGAAAATTCAAACCAAACAAGCACTAACATGAGAGCAGAATTCAAGTTCAACATGCCTTGAAAAGTGTAATTCAGCTAAAACAAACACACAAGTAAAATACACCAGTCTCATGGCTAGATCAGAACCTCCTTTCCAACCTACCCCTTTCACCTTCACAGCATTTTCCATGGTGCAGGGCTAACCTGAAATTTTCATACTGCAGCAAAATACCATCTCTGTTCAACCAAAATCCAATTACTACTAGACCAAAACCAAATGAATGGTTTGGTCGAATCCGGCATGTTGGTAGCACGAACAAAGTGTTGGGTTTTTTTGAAGAAAAATATTTTTTAAAAGAGGAGGAGATATATTATGCAGAGGAGCTTATTAAACTTTTATTTCCTGGGCTCTATATAGAGTTAAACTGTAATACAAAATTCAAATACTAACAACATTCTAGTCTCAAAAGAGGAAACAAATCTATTAAATAAACTAAAACAAATTGATAATATTTTAAGTCTAAACAACATCCTAGAAATTTGAAACATAAATAATAAATTCCTAAAAAAACAAAATTATTCATTTTTAAACTAAAAATATTTAGATATATTCTCAACATAAAGATTATGTTATCTGGTTGAATCCCCATGTTCCTTTCCTTATGCCCTCTAGGGTCTCTAGCACCTGTTTCATGGATGGTCTGAATTCCTTGGGACACTGCACACACTGAAATTCTAACTCTGCCACTGCTGTTATCATTTCCGTCATGTTTTTGTCAGAACCAAACCAAAAACTTGGATCCACTACCGCGTTTAATTCCTTGTTCAAGATTTTTCTCTTTGCAAACTGTGCAAGAGTAACATAATTTGTGTCTTCCATTAAACTTGGGGGCTTGGATGATATGAGCTTCCAACAGGACCACCCCAAAGCTATAGACATCACTTTTGTCACTGACCCTTCCAGAATCATAGTAATCAGGATCTATGTAAGCACGGGTTCCTACTGGAATAGTTGAAACGTGAGTAACATAATCTGGAAGAGAACGTGAGAGTCCAAAATCTGCAACTTTAACAGTAAAATTTTCATCCAACAGAATATTACTCCCTTTTACATCACGGTGGATGATACCTGAGTCATGAAGATATACCAAAGCAGTTGCGGTTTCAATGGCAATATTCAATCTAGTATGCCATGGAAGTTTAGCACTGGAAGATTCATGAAGATGTTTAGAAAGAGTGCCATTGGAGATGTACTCGTACACTAGCATGTTTTTGTTGCTATGGTGAGAAGTGCGGCCATAAAGTGAAACCAGATTTTGATGGTGCAAGAGACTTAAGATCTCAGTTTCTTTCATGAATTGCTTAATGGTCTTTTCTGTCTCGTTCTCGTCATGGAAACGTTTTATTGCAACCTCTCGCCCATCATGAAGTTTTCCTAATACAATGGCATGCCATCAGAAAAAACGTAGATATATGAATATTTCCTAGAGGGAATACTGATTTAAAATATGCCGACTAATTAGCCTCTCACCATAGTACACGCTGCCATAGCCTCCCCTTCCAAGGCAAGTGTCAAAATTGTTAGTAGCTTCTTCAAGTTCAGCATGGTGGCAGATTTTCAAAGCTGAGATGTATGGATTATAACTTTATAAGACATGAATAAAACCTTTTATCCCCAGTAAGTTGACACCAAAACACACAAAAGCTAGAAAATCATGACAAAGGAAAAGGGACAAAAGATGGTTTCATTATACCTTTGGTTGTTGAGTTTGTTTCATATCTCCCTTGCTTTATGCCATTGAGAATCTCTACCACCTGTTCCATGTTTGGTCTTGATTCTTGTGGACATCGCATGCACAGAAGTGCCAGCTCAGCTGTAGCAGTCATCACCCGCTGGATCTGAAGGTTTGATTGGAAGCCAAGTCTTGGATCCAACAGCTCCACCAAAGCTTGGTTTTCAATTTTTCTGCTTAAAAGGGTAGCAAGGTTATCCTCTTCATTCAGAACCCAGTGTTTTACCAGCTTCGATGATAGAAGCTCACACAACACCACCCCAAAGCTATAAACATCATTTTTTACGCTAAGCTGTCCCTTTGTCATATACTCTGGGTCTATATAACCACGTGACCCTACTCTATCACTAGTAACATGCGTGGCATTGACAGGAACTCCATCCGGAAGTTTCCGTGATAAATAAAGGTTAGCAACTTTAGCACAAAAGTTCACATCTAGGAGAATATTGCTGGACTTCACATTGCGGTGGATGATGCCATAATAGTGAAGATAGTCCAATGCATTTGCAATATCAATAACTATATCCAATCGTGTAAGCCAAGGTAGTGTGTTGTTTTCGGCTTTTTCACTTTGAAAATGAGAAGCAAGATTGCCATTGGAGAGGTATTCTTGCACTAGCAGAGATTCTCCATGGTGAGAAGTACACCCGTAAATTGACAATATTTTTGTGAGGCAAGTAATTTAGGATAACAGTTTCATCGATAAACTGTTGCAATATGTAGCGCTTGTCTTCCTTAAAACGCTGGACTGTAACCTCGCGTCCATCCTCAAGTTTTCCTAAAACAAGGCAAATAATCAGAAGAAAATGTTCTATGCAAAAGCATGAGGTATAGTCCTTTAAGTGTTTTTTATATTAATCAAAATTATAGTTTGACTTAGGTATTTAATGCTGTTTTTTTGGTACAGACTATAGGTATCCTGCAGAGCAGGCAACCTAGTTATATATTCAGTACTCAAATTTGAGATCATTAGTTAAGCTAGAATAACCTCACTCCAGTTAATCTATGCATTCGGCAGTATTTAGTGCCGAATTTAAATCTTAATCTTTATTGTGTGAATTGCTCAGGTAAAATTCTGATTTTAGTTAAAGAACAATTCTCGTAACACTAATATAAAAGGCTATTATTTATATAAAAGGCTACGGCATAGTCTCTTACCGTAATATTCAGTGGCAGGGCCACTCTTTCCAAGACAATGAGATTGATCAAAATTATTTGTGACTTTTGCAAGTTTCTTGTAGGGGAAGATTCGCCACTTCAACTTACTGCGCTTTGTAATAGTGTCAGAAGATGTGCTAGTGAAGTAGCAATCAAAGAGATCACACCGCAATCTCATGAGGTAATTACCTTACGTTGCAGGGTTGTTGGGATGCTGAATGTGAGTGAGGTAAAAGGTGAGTAAAAAGAATTGCAAATTTCTCTGGATATTAAATTCTAAAACGTCTAATTTGTGTTCAAAAAGATCAAAGAATTAAAAGTGCGTGGATCAACTAAAATAAAATGGGTTTGTTCTAGTTAGAACAACCCCATGTTGACCAATCCCATGTCAGTTGATCCATGCCAGTTAATCCATGAATGGTATGAAATTTAGGTGGAATAAGAAGTTGCCAAGAAAGATAAATTAACCGTAAAAGAATAGGTGTTAGAGGGTACGAAAAATTACTCCTCGTTAAGGAAACTTTTTTAATACTCCTGTAGTGTATATTCCTTCCTTTATAATAACAATACCTTTTTGGTTAAGAGATCACAAGTATTCTATACGAGAGATAATCTTATTCTCGAGCTAGATATGACTATTATGAACCATAAAACTTTCTCTCAATATTTAGGACTCAATCTCGATATCGTTGATTAAGCTAAAACAACCTAGTACCTGTTGATCCACGCAGTCAGTGCTAATACCTGTCTTTGAGTGGTTATTTTTCCTCCTAATTAAAAAAATATTTTGAAACAAAAATAAGAAAGTTACCGAACAAGGACAGTTGTCTACAATGGAGTAAGTACTACACGGATATCAAAAATTTATTCCTTGTAAACACTAATAAACAAAAACAATGAGATGAGCAATGTCATTTATACAAAAGAATTTATAAAAATTATTAAGTGTATAGCACCGAGACGAGGTTTCTTAGTTCTTACCCAGTGTAGAACAAACAATCCCTCGAAAGTTCAGGTATTCCCAGCAATTATTGGACAATGAATTACCCCTTTCAAAGAATGCTCTGCCTGCCACTGAGGTAGTTATCCAGGTGCAGTGACTCAGCAAGTCTCAACTTGGCGACTAATAAGTGATCTCGAAAATTTACCGAGGTAATGTCCTTCTTGAATGAATGTTGTTCAAATAAGTAAAAAGGAAAGAACGAAGAAGCAGAAGTTAACAAGGTGAGAAAAAAGGAAGGAAAAAGGAAGCAGCAGAACACAATGAGGATTTGATATCCAAACATGCATTAAGGAAAAAGAAGCATGACTTTGCTTCCAACGGTGTTGGATTAGAGATACAACGTCAGACAGCTAGACACGTTTTAATTACTGTCTGTTTGGATTCCCGTCGGCGCAGCTTCGACGTGCATGACCAAATCAACAAATAGTTGCTTTAGACTTTTGAGTATGTTTTGGCGTGATTTTTTCTCATACCTCATATGTGAACCCGTAGAGCGCAGAAAAGCTACTTTTTGTGGCATGAAAGTCAAAAATAGTTGCTATGCATTTTCAATGAAGTAATATTTCTTCACCTGTATTAAATGGGTGTTGGAAGCTATAGGAGTTTTACTCTTATAAATGACAAAACGATCAGTTGAAGCATCTTATCCTAGAGAGAAGAACATAATATAAGTATTGTGTGTTTTTTTTTATTTTATAAAGAGAGATGTATTTTCTTGTTATAAGAGAAAGTGTGTATACTTTTTTTTTTTTATATTTAGAGAGAGGTTATAATTTTCTTTCACTTAGTGAAATTATTTCTTTGGTCTTGTCCATGGTTTTTTCCTTATCTATTGAGGGTTTTTCACGTTAAAATATTGTGTATCAATTCCTAATTTTCTCATATCTTGTTTTAGCTGCGAGTTATTATTCTATCACTCTGGTATCCAATAGTGGTATCAAAGCTAGATTGCTGATATTATTTCGCTGCAACACGTTAGTAAGGTGTCGAATTGATAAAAAATTTCTTAGTATGCTCTGTGGTTGTAGCTTAGTTTGATCTTCCATATTAGAAAAGAATTTTTCTTGCTATTGGTAATATAGTGTGATAGTATGGAAGTGTATGTCTAGGAAAGTTCTAGCTAGGAAAAACTTGGTATTTAAGTGTGTCCATTAGTGATCCACCTCTTTTTCTTGGAAACTTACCTAGTGTATTGATTCACGAACTACAGCCATTGTTCCAGTATACAATACTATTCACGGTAGAAATTGTGCAAGTTGGTTCAACGAAAAAAAATTATTTGGTGTAAAATCATGGCAGCAAAATACTAAATAGAGAAGTTTAAAAGGAGTAATTTCTCCTTTGGAAATTGAAGATAAATGAAAATTTGAGGAAAGACAAACAGTTGCAATTGAAGGTAGACCCATAGACATCACTGATGAAAGAGATGGATGACAATGTTGTTGCTAATTTGCACTTAGCAATGGGAGATTTAGTTTTGTCCAGTGTTGCAAAGAAGAAGACTACAAAGTAGATTTGAGATGCTCTCATAAAATTGTATGAGGTCAAGTCACTTCACACCAGAATATTCTTAAAGAAAAAACTCTACACTCTTCGAATTAGTGAGTCCATGTCGGTCACGAATCACATCAACAATCTGAATACTTTATTTGCTCAGTTTACAACATCAGATTTCAACATAGCAAAAAATGAATGTGCAAAGCTTCTACTTCAAGTTTACCAAATTCGTATGATCAACACATCTTCAACATAACAAATAATAATGTTATCGGCCGTCTATCCTTTGAAGATGTTGTTGGAGTTATTTTTAAAGAAGATTCTAGGTGAAAGAATAAGGAATATAGGTTGGAAAATTCAAAGCAGGTAGTGACTTTAACGATGACGAGAGGTAGATCAATGGAACGCAGCTCCAATGGGTGTCAAAATCACATGGTTGATCAAAATCTTGAAGAAGGAAGAATCTCAAATGCTATAATTGTGGCATGAAAAGGCATTTAAAGAAAGAATGTTGGCACATAAGAAGAATGGAGGAAAGAACTCTGACGCATCAACCTCTAAGGTTGCATTACAAGTACCTCAAATGATGGAGAAGTCTTGTATAGCGAAGCAGTAATTAGTTCTAAAGGCAAAAAACAGCTACGTGATGTTTGAATAGTGGATTCATGTCCAACTTGGCACATGACTCCACACTGAGATTGGTTTTACACTTATAAGCCTATCTCGGAATGATCCGTGTTAATGGGAAATGATCATGCCTTAGAAATTGCTAGAGTCGGTACTGTTACATTAAAAATGTATAATGGTACTGTTCACACAATTCAAGGGGTACGACATGTTAAGGGCTTGGAGAAGAACTTATTATCCATTTGGCAATTGGATGACCTCGGGTGTAAGATCCATACTAAAAGTGGAATCTTAAAGGTAGTGAAAGGTAATCTTGTAGTAATGAAAGCAGAGAAGATCACAAACAATCTATACATGCTTTTGGGAGATGTGTTTCATGAAGCAAATGCATCAGTTGCATTAGCAAGCCAAGAAGAAGCAATGATGATGTGTGATAAGCAAGCAGTATAGATTGAAGTTTGCTATAGTAACTACTAGAAGCAAACACATACTCGAATTAATCCATTTTGATGTTTGGGAATCATTAGAAATATCCATGGGAGAAGTAAAATATTTTGTGTCATTCATTGATGATTACTTAATTAAGTGCTTGAGGACAGATAATGGAGGAGAATATGTAGATGATGACTTTCTTTCATTTTGCAAACAAGAGGGTTGTGAATAACTAATTTTATCCAGTACATTTATTTTTTTATTTTATTTTATTTTATAAAAAAGAGTAAAGATAATATGAAAATTAAGTTTTTTTGGAAAAAAGAGAAGATAAAAGAAAATAAGTCAGTTATGGTAGTGGATAGTGGTTACCAGTGGAGATCATGGGATTTGGATAATAGGAGATAGGGTGGTTACAAAGAGAAGGGTGGATTGAGCCTGTTTAAGGGTTTCACGTAGAAAAAAAAGGTAGGCTGGCTCTCTCGGCAAGTTGCTCCCGTTGGCTCAACAAAAGCATCAGAGTTAAAAAGGACGGTCCTTCTCCATTATTGAGAAAAATTCATCGGTTATCACTGCACACAAGGTCGCGTTGCCACTTGCTTCTAGCAGCCCACCACTACACAACGTTTGCACCACCCAATTGCAATACACGTCAAGCCCACCACTCGAGAACCTCAGGTGTTTTATATAGTTTAAGATCTTGTGCCTTTCTTTGATTTATACTTGTACCCCTTTTTTTTTTGTTTCCTGATTTTGGTACGTATGTGTGAGGCATTAATTTTTTTCTTTTCTTATATGATCAGAATATTCAAAGGATGATTTTGTCCTTTAGCCTTTTTGTTATTTAGCCTTTCGTTTGTTTCTAAAAAAAAGGGAAAAAGAACATAAAAACTAAAAAGGTCGTGGCTTTACGCTACAGGAATATGTATACTATTTTTTTAATTTGTTTTATGAATATCGAATTGTGAAAGTGTGTGTCGGCTATTTTACTCCTCTGTATTGGATTGAAAGATTGGTGGCCTTTAGTTTGGTTTTTTTTTTCATTAGCTTGTTTCCAAAAAAAAAAAAAGGAAAAAAGAGAAAAATAAAAATAATGTGGAAAGTTTATGGCTTTAGGACGTGTACCTTGTTTTTCTTGTAAATATTGATTATTTCTTTTTTCCTTGTAAATCAAAAATATTCAATAAAATTGTTAAAAATCGAGACTTTGTGTTGCTTAATCAGTTTATAGTGCTTGTGATTTTAAATAATGATTTTAATTTATGCAATGATTTGTGACATTAATTGAGTGATGAATTTTGCCTTTAATGTTATTTAGATCATAAAAGTTTATAGAATAGCCACTTGCTATCATAAACTTTGTGCATAAATTAAGATGAAAGTTGTCTTTTGGTAAAAATGAAAAAATAAAATTTATCCAAATACGTAACGGCCAATAGTGTTAATTGAATAGCATATTCTATCATTAACATTATTTAGATCGTAAGGGTTAATGATTGGCCATTTGTTAGCTTGAACCCCTATGCGAGGATATCTTTTTTGAAAAAAAGGAAAATTACTAAAAAGTTTCTTTTTAGAATTTTTTTTTTCCAAAAAAGAGGTCCTTTCGAATTTCAAATTGTTCTTTTTAGATAAAAAAAAATACATTTTCAAGTTTCTTTACCATAAAAATAAGAAAATAAAATCCTTTAAAAAACTATATCTTTTTAAATTTTAATTTAAAATTCTTTTTTCTTTAAAATAAAATCAAAAATAAAATTTCTTTATTATCTGTAAAAATACAAAAAAAGAGAGTAAAAATTAAAAGATCCCAATTTTTTATTTTTCTTGTTTTCTTATAAGGGGTAAAATAAATATTTATAAAGTCACGTAATTTTGCGCAACTAATTAGAGGTACCATTTTTAACGGGTGTTGTAGGGTGCTAATACCTTCCCTACATGTAATCGACTCCCAAACCTATCTCTAATTTCAAAGACCGTGTTTTTAGGGTTTCCCAATATTTCTCCCTCAAATAAAATTTTGGTGGCGACTCCATTTAAAAATTATTTTTGCGTCGTCTCCGCCGTGGCCCTGGTTGCGATAGATGGTGACTCCACTGGGGACATTTGAGAGTCAGGCCTACATAATTAATTGCGCAAAATTAGGACTTTATAAATATTTGTTTAACCTCTCTCAGTTTTCTTGTATAGTATGTTTCTTTTGATGTAAATAGTTTTTTTTTCTTGAATTATAAATATGCTTGGTCTTGACATTAGGATAAGAGACTTTATTTTTGTATATATCTGTGTTGTTTGTTCCTTGTGCAAATTTGAGTAGTTGTTAGGTCACAGGTTTTTATGTTCCCCACACACACCCCACAGTCACTTACCTCACACTTTTTTGGGCTCTATACCCGAGCCTGTGTGAGCTTAAGAATAGAAGGTGCCTTAACAGCTGTTATTGAGGGGCTTTATGCTCATTTGGTAGTTGTTGAGTTACCACTTAGGTTGTTACTGGTATCATGGGTTAGTTGTATTGAGAGGGTATTTTCCCTACTTGTGGCTAATTCATGGGCTGGGTCCTCCTCGGTGTGATAAGGGCAATTTGGGAACCAGTAATTCTTTAGAAGTCTAAATCCATCCATGAAACCTTGCACTTATACATGGACTTAGTGACCTTCCAAAATTAGAGTTATGACTTTAGGAATATCTTACCCTAGGCTTTTACCTTAATAAGACACAGGGGGAACGTACTCTTCTTTTTCCCTTCCACTTTGTACAGATACATCATAACATTTAGTAGTAGTGACATGTAAATATTTTCATGCATCACATGCATTTTTCTTTTGCATCTAATGTCATGATCATTAGTTTAGGCATTCTAGTATCTAAGTTTTTTTTTAGTAAAATGTCATGCATACATTTCAAAGGGAAATAAAAGAGGAATAATGAAAAAGGGTTCATGCATACATATTACATTTTATGAACATAGTAGGTTGCATTATTCTCATTTAATTGTGTTTGTCTCATCTCATGTGTTTATGTCCTTTTAGGAGTGGAAAGATTTGATAGTGTTCAATATGGAGAAGATTCAAAATTATACTAGCGATGCATCAGGTTTCACTAAAAGCATCAAGATTACTATGTTGAATAATGATCTCTGAAGGGTGATTGAGATTCGTTGGAAGATGAGCAAGGAAGTTTGTTTGAATTTTGAAAAGAAATATGGCCGAATTTTAGATTTGTTGTTGATCTCAGTTGAAACACAAACACTCAGTGCTCTAGCTTAGTTTTGGAACTCAGACCTTAGATGTTTTGAGCTTCCTAATTTGGATGTTGTGCCTACAATAGAAGAATATGACACGATGCTAAGGCTACCTATCAAAGAAAAGGCTGGGGTTTACCTTTATAAAGGAAATCATGTATCAGGAAGAAAGATAGCCGGGTTAATTGGCTTGTCGGCAGATCGAGCAAAGTTTGAAAGTAAGGGATCGATCCAAGGGTGGAATAAGAGCTTTCTGGAAGACCATCTGGAGGCTTTAGCTGAAAAAGAAAGTTGGGAATACTTTAATAGGACTCTGGCACTGCTTATTTATGGGTTGATACTATTCCCATTCACTCTGGGCATTGTTGATTAAGCGGCTATGGATGTGTTCTTTGTCTATGAAACATGTCAAGTGAATCCTGTTCCGGTTATTCTAGCAGATACTTTCCTTTCCATGGAAGTATGTCACCAGAAGAAGAGGGGGATGCTACGATGTTGTAATCATTTGCTGTATGTTTGGATCATAACTCATTTGTATGCATCCAATCATATGGGTTACATGCCAGATCTTTTAAGAAGCTTTCGTCGTATTCTGGTGAAGAAACAGGAAGCCACAGACTGGAAGAATGATTTCTCAAAATTTGATGCAGAACATTTTCCATAGGTATGCCCTTGGTATCATCCTAGAAGTACAATCTTTAGCTGTGGGAATTTTTCAAATGTGCCATTGATGGTACCAAGAGGATGTGTAGCATACACCCTAGCCGTGGCTCTTCGACAACTCAAATGGACTCATGTCGTGCCACATAATGAGGAATTAGGAGGACTGAGTTTTCAACATGTCTCAAGTGATGTTAATGGGCAACAAGCAGAAGTCAGAGCAGCTTGGGAAAATATTAAAAGGAAAGGGGAGACAGAGCTAGGAAAACCTTGTGTGACTGCCTCACTTGAGTATAAAGAGTGGAGAAAGACCAGAGGAGTTCCTACTCCGATTCCCAAAGAGGCCCCACATGGAGAGGGTTCATCTCGTGAGTTTAGCCAAGCATCGACATCCTTGATTTCTCAATTGGAAGTTATGAAGGCTCAAATGAGGTTGATGGAGGAAAGAGAAGAGCATGCAAAGACAGAAATAGAAATCCTTAAAAGACAGTGCCAAAAGAAAGATATGAAGATAGAGCACTTAAAAGATGAGTGTGCTGATGCTTACAGGGACTCGGTTCATGCAAAAAAGGCAAAGAAAGGGAAGGAAAAAGAGACGGAAACAACCTTGTCCAAAATAAAAGAAATGCAAGATAGAATCGAAGCAATGGAGAAGGAGATGGCTAAGGTCCAGAAAGAAAAAGAAGTCTTAGAGACAGATGGCCAAGTGCAACAACAAAAGATGGAACGCATGGAAAAAGACTTAACTGAGACACGCTTTGAAGCAGACAAGTGGTGGAATCTGGCCAAGGATTATTTCGATACGCTTTTAAAGGCAGGACAAAATGAGGAACGGGTAGCAAAGCAAATTGAGGAGTTAACATTGGAGCAAGACAAATTGAGGTCTAACGCTGAAGGACTACGTCTAGTCCCTGAGCACCATTGTGAAAAGAAAAGGGAATGGATGAAGACATGTGAAGAAATGACCGATTGTGTTCGACACCATGTTGCAAACTTGGCAACGCATGTCCACGAGGCAAATGAGGAGATCAACTCAAACCCTGAAACGAAGCTTCCTTGGAAGATCTTTAAGCTTGTGAAATATTGTCAAAATCTAAGAAGGGGCATCATGTAAAATGAAATGCAGTATCATGTGCTTATTGTAATTCATTCCAAACAGATGTTGTATTTCAAAATATGAAATGAAATAAAATGATGCTTTTTGCTCATTAGTGACTCTATTTAGGACATTGTCCATTGAGGGGAGAATTCTCCCTTGGATAATTGTCAACTACATTTTTATCTTGAGATGATTGATCCTTGATTGGAATGTAGGGCACACAGTACATTGCTAGTTGACGAGACCTCATCTATTGAGGAGTGAATGCTCCCTTAGAATGAGGGTCAACCACTTAGCGGCCTAAGAAGGAATGTTCTTCTAGTGCAAATACATGGGGAATCTCCTTCAATATTAAACCTTACGATCAAATCTTTCCACAACGATAGTTTGTATTTTTTTTTCTTCTTTTATGGTTACAATATTTTTTGTACAGAGGGTAATAAATCAAGAAGGAAAAGTGTATTCCCAGCATCCCTACAGGACACGCTCCTAAGCAAGGATCATGGATGAGATGGAACAACACAATGAGGAGCTGAAGAGTGAGGTCAATTAGCTAAAGGAGCAAATGACGCAAGTTCTAGAGGCACTTGGATCTCTGGAAAGGAAAGGCTCAGAGGAGACCCCTGGAATGACCAAAGAAGGACCATCAGTCACTCCCATATACCCACCTGGTTTTACCCCAGTTTATGTGTAAGGATCAATGGCGCCGTTAACTCTACAGCTTAACAGACCCATGCAACAAGTTGATCCTCAGGATGTCCAATGGCCATCATATGGCCTCCCATCTAACTATACTCCCTCAACGGTCCTGGACTTGTCAGAAAGCAATCCTGCCCACTCAGCCGCAACCTACCCAGCCACAAGGTTTGTCCATAAATGCTATCGAGGCTTCAGCCTCCTCTGACCCACAAATCACTTCTCAACCGCAAACTACCACCCCTGCCACTCAAGGAAATGTCCTAAATTGTTATGCCACTATAAATCCCCACCAGGGCACAGAAGGATTCCAACTGACACAGGCAGGTAAGCAGCTTCAATGCAAAACGAAGCTACAAATGTTGGACGAAAGATTAAGGGCTGTTGAAGGGAGTAGCTGCTGACATTAGGGAGGCTGCCGATCTCTGTTTGGTTCCAGATGTAGTCATTCCTCCTAAATTCAAAGTGCCAGAGTTTTATAAGTATAAAGGAACCACTTGTCCGAAGAGTCATCTTACTATGTACTGTAGAAAGATGGCAGCCTATGCTCAGGATGATAAGTTGCTTATTCATGTCTTCCAAGACAACCTAACTAGGGCAGCTTTAAATTGGTATATGTATCTTGAGCGAGCACATATCCACTCTTGGAAGGATTTAGCTGATGCTTTTCTTAAGCAGTACAGGTATAACATCGATATGACCCTGGATAGATTTGAGTTGCAATGTCAAAGAAGGATGATGAGACATTCAAAGAATATGCACAAAGATGGCGAGAAGTTGTAGCTCAAGTGGAACCTCCCTTATCCGACAAGGAGACAGTGGCCCTGTTTATTGATACTTTGCGAGCACCATTCTATGACAAGATGATTGGAAGCATCTCGTCAAATTTTTTTGATATTGTTGTCATCGAAGAGAGAGGGGGAATGGCATGAGGAGCGGGAAGATTACTCTTAACTTTTCCACTGGCACAAAGAAACCCTTGAATGGGACGGGAAAAAGAAAGGAAGGAGAAACTAATGCAGTGACATTCAACTCCCCTAGGATATCCAACTTTAGGCCTCCTCACTTCTTTACCCCTCACATGACCTACCCCAACGGTACTACCATCTCACAAATCCCTTACCCTCAACCATTCCACCCAACTTCACCTGTTTCACCCACGACACCTACTATAAGACCACCCCAATCCCATTAGCCGTGGAACCAAAACCCTAACTAAATAAGACCACAAAGCACCTAAGCCCAAAAACCAGTTGAATTTGACCCCATTCCCATGTCTTATATCGAGTTGTTGCCTCTCTTACTTCAAAACTCATTAGTGGCACCTTGTCCAATGAAGCCTGTAGAATCACCATATCCCAGGGGATACGATGCTAATGCTAAGTGTGATTATCATGTGGGTGCTGTTGGTCACTCCACAAAAAATTGTAGAGCTTTGAAGTTTAAGGTACAGAATTTGATTAAGGCAGGTTGGTTAAACTTCAAGGAGGATAACCATAATGTTGGGAGTAATCCTTTGCCAAGTCATGGAGGACCATCTATTAATGTTATTGAAGAAGGTGGGGAACAACCCATGAGAAAGAGGGTAGAGGATGTGAAAATCTCGCTAAAGACCATTTTTGAAGAAATGTCCAAGTTTGGTATGATTAAGGGAAGCTCTAACAAAGATGTGGGATGTGGATTACACCTAGGTGCAAATCATGTGGTAGAAGAATGTGATGACTTTAAGCAGATCTTGCAGGACTTGATGGATAGGTAGTTGGTGCAAATAGGTTGTGATGGAAATGATGTATTGGCCATTGACTCAACCTCGGCCACCCCAAAACCCTTAGTTGTACGCTATACCAGGGGCACAACCACCTTGACTCCTAGTAGGCTGAAGTTTATCACAATACTGGTGCCGAAAGCTTTTCCTTACAAGGATAATAAAGCAGTACCATAGAGGTATGGTGTGGAAGTATGTGTTGATGGCTCTGAGGAAAAGTAGTTAAAGAATGCTTATGAGAAGGCTCTTGATGTTACAAATATTGTTGGGATTGGCAGTATGACTCAAAGTGGTTGAATCTACACTCTGACGAGTTAAGGGTCAAATAGTCCAAAAAAGCAATGAAAGACAAAGAGATAGGAAAAGAAGTGGTTGAGTAGAAAGTCGTTGATGGGGAAGTGGTAAGAAGACAAGAGGAACAAAAGAAAGAGGTCTCTGACGAGGAAGTTTGTGAGTTTTTGAAGCTTATAAGACAAAGTGAATATGCAGTTATTGATCAACTACATTGGACCCCTGCCAAAATATCGTTTTTGTCACTAATGATGAATTCAGAATCCCACACAAAGATATTATTGAAGATATTGAATGAGGCTCATGTCGTTCACGACATTTCTGAAGAAAAATTTGAGGGTATTATTGGTAATGTTATCGCCAATAATTACCTTACTTTTAATGATGAAGAGATACTAGTGGAGGGAGTAGGGCACAGTAAAGCCCTACATATATCGGTGAAATATAGAGACCACATCTTGGCAAAAGTTCTAATTGATAATGGTTCCTCATTGAATGTGATGCCCAAGACAACTTTGACAAAATTGCCATATGATGAATCATATGTGAAGCCGAGCACCATGGTAGTTAAAGCTTTTGATGGCTCTCGCAGGGAAGTGATAGGGGAAATAAGTCTGCCTGTGCAGATCAGTCCTATCACCTTTGAGGTAGTATTCCATGTGATTGACATTACACTAGCTTATAGTTGCCTTTTGGGAAGACCTTGGATTCATTATGCTAGGGCTGTGCCTTCCACGCTTCACCAGAAGTTGAAATTTATTGTTGATGACAAGCTGGTCATTATTTCTGCTGAGGAGGACTTACTGGTTAGTAGGCTTTCATCCACTCCTTATATTGAAACTGCTGAGGAAGCTTTAGAGACCTCATTTCAGGGGCTTGAGATTGCAAATGCCATTTATGCAAAGGAGGGAAAGGCCATCACCAAGTCCCAACCATCTAATGCTTCCATGATGGTGGCAAAAGTCATGCTTGAAAATGGGTATCAATATGGTTGTGGACTGGGAAGAAATGCACAGGGTCTGAGTCAACTACCTGAGCTAATTGAAAACAAGGACCGATTTGGTTTGGGTTACAAACCCTCGAAGGCAGATAGACAAAGAGTTGCATATGAGAAAAGAGAAAAAAGGTTAGCTAGGTTGGAGAACAGGGAGCCAAAGACTGAAGGGGTCCCCATATGTGATCTCCAAGAAAGCTTTTGGAGTGTTGGGTTCGAGTTTCCAAGCTTCATAGCTGCTGTTGAGCAAGACATTTCTGAGAATGAGCATGTCAACTTGGTTTGCGCTTGTTCGCCAAACACTGACCTCAACAATTGGGAGATTATTAAGCTTCCTGTGGTTTTCAATTCAAATTTAAAGTAATTTTGTAATGCTAATCCTATTACTATGCCTAAGGTTTTGGGATATTTTTCTTTGTTCAATAAAGACTCATGTGTTTCCTTTCAGTACATTAATAAAATGCACTTTGAATTTTTCAATAAATAGCCTGTTTTCTTTTTCTTCTTTTTTCCTTCCCTTTGTTACATATATTGAATTTCTTTATCATTCTGATCCCAAATTTAAACAATGCAGACGTGAAAATAACATGCTTGAAAGTGATAATGCTAGTATCGCATCAAGTAGTTTTGAGTGTCTCAGTGATCAAGCTAACGAGGAAATTGAGGATGATTTGGAGCCTTCTCTAGAGTTATTAAGGTTGGTGGAGCAAGATACCAAAGAGATCCGACCTCATGAAGAATTAACTAAGGTGATTAATTTGGGGACTGAAGAGGAGAAAAGGGAAGTAAAAATTGGCACACTCATGAAGGAAAATGAGTGCAACAAATTGATAAGGCTCTTACATGATTATAGTGATGTCTTTGCTTGGTCCTATCGAGATATGCCAGGGCTTGATGTTAGTATAGTGGAGCATAAGTTACCACTGAAGCCAGAATGTCCCCCAGTTAAACAAAAGTTAAGGAGGATGAAGCCAAAACTATCTCTGAAGATCAGGGAGGAGGTCAAGAAGCAATTTGATGCGGGTTTTCTCGTTGTGGCTAAATATCCACAATGGGTTGCTAACATAGTCCTAGTTCCTGAGAAAGATGGGAAGGTTTGAATGTGTGTTGATTATTGGGATCTAAATAAGGCTAGTCCAAAAGATGATTTCTCACTACCTCATATTGATGTGCTAGTAGATAATACAGCTCAACATTCATTATTTTCTTTCATGGATAGCTTCTTGGGATACAATCAAATCAAGATGGCTGAAGAAGATAAGGAGAAGACCACATTCATCACACCTTGGGGCACTTTTTGCTACAAGGTTATGCCGTTTAGGCTAAAAAATGCTGGGGCAACATATCAAAGGGCGATAGTGACCTTGTTTCATGACATGATGCATAAGGAGGTAGAGGTTTACGTAGACGACATGATCGTTAAATCAAGGAGTGAGGAATATCATGTAGTTCATATGCAGAATTGTTTGAGCGACTACGAAAGTTCAAGTTGAGGCTAAATCCAGCTAAGTGCACTTTTGGTGTGAAATCTGGCAAGTTGTTGGGATTTGTAGTAAGCCAAAAGGGAATTGAAGTGGATCCTGATAAAGTACGGGCAATTCTTGAAATACCAGCTCTTCACATAGAAAAAGAAGTGCGAGGGTTCTTGGGGAGATTGAATTACATCGCCCGATTCATATCCCAATTAACAACTACATGTGAGCCCATCTTCAAATTGTTGCGCAAAAATCAACCAATGGAATGGAATGGTGATTGCCAAGAAGCCTTTGAGAAAATAAAACAATATTTACAAAGTCCCCCGATTTTGGTGCCACCAGTCCCGAGAAAGCCCCTCATTATGTATTTGACGGTGCTTGATGGGTCTATGGGTTGTGTGTTAGGTCAACACGATGATTTTGGAAGAAAAGAGCAGGCTATATACTACCTGAGTAAGAGTTCACTGATTATGAGACCAGATACTCACTCTTAGAGCAAACTTGTTATGCCTTAGCATGGGCGGCCCATCACTTAAGACAATATATGCTATGTCACACTACTTGGTTGGTGTCTAAGATGGATCCAATCAAGTATATCTTTGAGAAGCCTGCTCTTACAGGAAGGATGGCTCGCTGGCAAGTTCTTTTGTCGAAATATGACATTGTGTTCGTAACTCAAAAGGCAATCAAAGGGAGTGCGCTAGTAGATTATCTTGCACACCAACCCGTGGATGATTATCAATCAATGCAGTGTGAATTCCTTGATGAAGGCATAATGGCGTTGTTTGAGGAGAAGGAGTCATTTGAAGATGAAAGATGGATCATGTTGTTTGACGGTGCTTCCAACATGCTGGGACATGGGATTGGAGCCATATTAATCTCCCCAAAAAAATAGTACATCCTGATCACGGCTAGGTTGTATTTTAATTGTACAAACAATGTGGCAGAGTATGAAGCATGCACCTTGGGTTTACAGGTAGTTGTGGAATCAAAAGTCAAAAAGCTCAAGGCTTATGGTGACTCAACCTTAGTCATTCATCAATTGAAGGGTGAGTGGGAAACTCAAGATGTGAAGTTAATTCCTTACCATACCTACATTAAGGAACTGGTGGAACAGTTTGATGAAATCACTTTTGATCATATCCCTCGAGAAGATAACCAGTTGGCAGATGCATTAGCCATTTTATCATCTATGTTTGCATTGAGCGAGGATGAGGACATGCCACTTATAAAGATCCAATCTCGTGATCGGCCTGCATATTGCCATTTAGTAAAGGAAGAATTAGATGGAAAGCCATGGTACTATGATATCAAGGAGTATATCAAAATCCGGGAATATCCACCAGATGCTTTGGAGAATGATAAGAGAACTTTGAGAAGACTGGCGATGAGTTTCTTTCTAAATGGGGAGGTGCTGTATAAGAAAAATCATGATATGGTGCTGCTTAGATGTGTAGATGCTGCCGAAGCACAGAAAATCATTGAAAAAGTTCATGAAGGTTCCTTTGGCACCCACATAAATGGGCATGCCATGGCAAGGAAGATCTTAAGGGCTGATTATTATTGGCTGACCATGGAGACATATTGTTTTAACTATGTGAAGAAATGCCACAAGTGCTAAACGTATACTGACAACATTAATGCTCCACCAACATCCCTCAATGTTTTGTCATCGCCTTAGCCATTTTCGATGTGGGGGATGGACGTTATTGGTCCCATCGAACCAAAAGCATCAAATGGACATCGCTTCATTCTTGTTGCAATTGATTACTTCACTAAATGGGTTGAAGCTGCCTCATATGCCTATGTAACTCGGAATGTGGTAGTAAAATTCATCAAAAGGGAATTGATTTGTCGTTATGGTGTGCCAAGTAAGCTCATCACTGATAATGCAACCAATTTGAACAACAAGATGATGACAGAGTTGTGTGCTGACTTCAAAATTCAACATCATAATTCTTCTCCATATCGCCTAAAAATGAATGGAGTGGTGGAAGCGGCAAACAAAAATATTAAAAAGATCATTCAGAAAATGGTGGTGACGTACAAAGACTAGCATGAAATGCTTCCATCTGCTTTACATGGATACCATACCTCGGTTCGCACTTCAACTAGTGCAACTCCATTCTCCTTGGTATATGGGATGGAAGTAGTCCTTCCCATTGAGGTCGAAGTTCCTTCTTTAAGAGTACTGATGGAAGCTGAGTTAGAAGAAGTAGAGTGGGTCCAAACTCATTTCGACCAATTAAATCTCATTGAAGAAAAAAGGTTAAATGCGATCTGCCATGGCCAATTATGCCAGAAAAGGTTAAAGAAAGCATTTGAGAAACGGGTGCACCCAAGGCAATTTCAAGAAGGAGACCTTGTGCTTAAGAAGATTTTACCAGTTCAGAAGGATCGTCTTGGCAAATGGGCCCTAAACTATAAAGGACCTTATGTAGTTAAGAAAGCATTCTCAAGAGGAGCTCCGATCCTCACAAACATGGATGGCAAAGACCTCTCACACCCTGTGAATTCTGATGTAGTGAAGAAATATTATGCTTAAAAAAATGAAAAAATAAGCTCGCTAGGTCGAAAACCTAAAAAGGCGATTTAGGCAAAAGTTAGAGCGACATGGCAAAAAAAAAAAAAGAAAGAGAAAAAGGAAAATAAGCTCGCTAGGTCGAAAACCTGAAAAGGCGATCTAGGCAAAAGTTAGAGTAACCCACTGAGTTGAACACTCGAAAGAGCAACTCAGACAAAAGTTAAGGTTAAATAAAGACCTACAGAGAATGGCTTGGCAAAAACACTAGGGCAAATGGCATGTTTGAATCCTAAACTGGGGCAAATGATGTGTTGGAGTCATCAAGTAGGGCAAATGATGTGTCAAATTTCATTTTCTTCTGAAGCTTATTGATGGGAAGTCAAGGTTACTAATGTGTGGTACTAGCATTGTCATCTGGAAGGTGTCATTCAAACAGCGAAGTTCCTCCACTACCATTTTGTAAATATCTTGATTCTTGCCAATGTGTAGTGTACATACCATTTTCTTTTAGCCATACAGTGATCGTTCTTGTAAATATTTCTCACTGAGTTGAATAAAATTGCCCTGTTTCCTCCACCTCTTGTCAATTCATTTTGCATTTCTGATTATAATATGCTGAAAGGAAACGTGTGTTAACATAACAAAAAAAAAAAAAAACAAAGCATTGCAATTACTTTAATAAGTTTTAAAAGCCACAATATGCTCGACCAATTCTCAATCAATGCCACAAAGCGCAACCAGCGCAATAACATTGCTTTGACTCGTAAAGCCTTACTAACAGCTTAAGGATAGCCCAAGATCCTTGAACAAATGTCGTTTAAGCAAAAAGGAAAATCGATCAAAATTTCTCTCTCATCCATGAATCCTAAGGCGCGTGACACCGAAAGGAATGAGGATCTTGAACTCTCTTGAGAAAATCAAAGCAAAAAGTTGAGTGTAATAAGTTTGGTGTCTGATGACATTTTTTGCGATTCCATCTGCTTTATTTTCATTTGAACTGCTTAGTCCTTAGAGTCCATGACTCGGTCTTTAAGTTGATAGCGTAGATCCATTAAGTCCAGTACTTACCTGGCACACTTTATTTTTCTGTTTAAGACCAGTACATACCTAGCACACTTTACTTTTCTGTTTAAGCCCGGAACCTGCGTGGCACTAGCATTCAAGCACAAGCATTCAAGCCTAGAATTTGCCTGGCACAAGCATCCAAGCCCGGAATCAGCCTAGCACCTGCATTCAAGCCCAGAATTTGCCTGGCACAAGCATCCAAGCCTAAAACTGACCTAGCATCTGTGTCCAAGCCTGGAATCAGCCTGGCACCTGCATTTAGGCCCAAAACCTACTTGGCACTTGCATTCAAGCCCAGAATCTGCCTGGCACAAACATCCAAGCCCAAAACTGACCTGGCATCTGCGTCCAAGCCCGGAATCAGCCTGGCACCTGCATTCAGGCCCAAAACCTACTTGGCACTTGCATTCAAGCCCAAAATCTGCCTAGCACAAACATCCAAGCCTAAAACCGACCTAGCATCTGCGTCCAAGCCCGAAATCAACCCGACACCTGCATTCAAGCCCAAAACCTACTTGGCAACAACATTCAAGCTTGGAATCTTCCTGGCATAAGCATCCAAGCCTGGAATCGACCTGGCATCTACGACACCTACCTTCAAGCCTGGAACTTGCCTAACATCTGCATCAAAGCCCAAAACTTGCTCGACATCAACATGCGAGTACTTGCCTTTCACCTTGTATTGGACTCTTGGATAAAATTAATTCACTTCTTTACTTATTTCTTACCACAATAATATGAAAAACCTCATTATTCAAATTATTTAATAAGAAGTAAGTAAAGAGGGGCAATTGTGAATAACTAATTTTATCCAGTACATTTATTTTTTTTTTTATTTTATTTTATAAAAAAGAGTAAAGATAATATGAAAATTAAGTTTTTTTGGAAAAAGAGAAGATAAAAGAAAATAAGTCAGTTATGGTAGTGGATAGTGGTTACCAGTGGAGATCATGGGATTTGGATAATAGGAGATAGGGTGGTTACAAAGAGAAGGGTGGATTGAGCCTATTTAAGGGTTTCACGTAGAAAAAAAAGGTAGGCTGGCTCTCTCGGCAATTGCTCCCGTTGGCTCAACAAAAGCATCAGAGTTAAAAAGGACGGTCCTTCTCCATTATTGAGAAAAATTCATCGGTTATCACTGCACACAAGGTCGCGTTGCCACTTGCTTCTAGCAGCCCACCACTACACAACGTTTGCACCACCCAATTGCAATACACGTCAAGCCCACCACTCGAGAACCTCAGGTGTTTTATATAGTTTAAGATCTTGTGCCTTTCTTTGATTTATACTTGTACCCCCTTTTTTTTTGTTTCCTGATTTTGGTACATATGTGTGAGGTATTAGTTTTTTTCTTTTCTTATATGATCAGAATATTCAAAGGATGATTTTGTCCTTTAGCCTTTCGTTTGTTTCTAAGAAAAAAGGGAAAAAGAACATAAAAACTAAAAAGGTCGTGACTTTACGCTACAGGAATATGTATACTGTTTTTTTAATTTGTTTTATGAATATCGAATTGTGAAAGTGTATGTCAGCTATTTTACTCCTCTGTATTGGATTGAAAGATTGGTGGCCTTTAGTTTGGTTTTTTTTTTCATTAGCTTGTTTCCAAAAAAAAAGGAAAAAAGGGAAAAATAAAAATAATGTGAAAGTTTATGGCTTCAAGACGTGTACCTTGTTTTTCTTGTAAATATTGATTATTTCTTTTTGCCTTGTAAATCAAAAATATTCAATAAAATTGTTAAAAATCGAGACTTTGTGTTGCTTAATCAATTTATAGTGCTTGTGATTTTAAATAATGATTTTAATTTATGCAATGATTTGTGACATTAATTGAGTGATGAATTTTGCCTTTAATGTTATTTAGATCATAAAAGTTTATAGAATAGCCACTTGCTATCATAAACTTTGTGCATAAATTAAGATGAAAGTTGTCTTTTGGTAAAAATGAAAAAATAAAATTTATCCAAATACGCAACGGCCAATAGTGTTAATTGAATAGCATATTCTATCATTAACACTATTTGGATCGTAAGGGTTTAATGATTGGCCATTTGTTAGCTTGAACCCTTATGCGAGGATATCTTTTTTGAAAAAAAAGGAAAATTACTAAAAAGTTTCTTTTTAGAAAAAAATCTTTTCCAAAAAAGAGGTCCTTTCGAATTTCAAATTGTTCTTTTTAGATAAAAAAAAATACATTTTCAAGTTTTCTTTACCATAAAGATAAGAAGATAAAATCCTTTAAAAAAATATATCTTTTCAAATTTTAATTTAAAATTCTTTTTTCTTTAAAATAAAATCAAAAATCAAATTTCTTTATTATCTGTAAAAATACAAAAAAAAAAGAGTAAAAATTAAAAGATCCCAATTTTTTTATTTTTCTTGTTTTCTTATAGGGGGTAAAATAAATATTTATAAAGTCACATAATTTTGCGCAACTAATTAGAGGTACCATTTTTAACGGGCGTTGTAGGGTGCTAATACCTTCTTTACATGTAATCGACTCCTGAACCTATCTCTAATTTCAAAGACCGTGTTTTTAGGGTTTCCCAATATTTCTCCCTCAAATAAAATTTTGGTGGCGACTTCATTTAAAAATTATTTTTGTGTCGTCTTCGCCGTGGCCCTGGTTGCGACAAGGGTATTTCAAGACAATTCTCAGTTCCACATACACTTCAACAGGATGGTGTGGTAGAGCAGATGAATAGAACTCTCTTGGATAGAATAAGAGCCACACTGAAAATAGTGGAAGTGGCCAAATCTTTCTGGGCAGAAGTAGTTAAAACTGCCTATTTTGTGATAAATCAATCACCATTGATAGCAATTGGTTTAAAGACACCAATAGAGATGTGGAAAGGCAAACCAATTAATTATATTTCTTTACATATATTTGGATGTTCTGTGTACATGATGTACAACTCCTAAGAAAGAACAAAGCTAGTTCAAAATCCAAAAAATGTATATTCTTGGGCTATGCTGCCAATGTTAAGGGGTGTCGCCTGTGGTATCTCATTGCCCACAAGGTTGTTGTTAGTAGGGATGTAGTCTTTTAGAAAATGACTTGCAAAATGAGCAGAAAATTGATAGCACTTCCTTAGAGACTACTTCAGTACAAATAGAGGGAAAGTCTAAAGAATGTGATTCTTCTAAAGCAAAATCAAAGCATGAAGAATAAGAACCAATTAGTACATTCTGCTGCTATATGTGTGACTTAAGTGTGCCTTAATTCGCACATGGTTTAAAATCAATTAGGACAAAACTCGTTACTATTGTCCTAAATGGTTGACCACCACCTTTTTAAATCAAAACTTGTTACTACTGTCCCAAACCAGCTACTGCTATGCTATGCCAAAACTCGTTACTGTGTTGTGCCAAATGGCATTTCTAAATCCCATTTTGACTTTGTTAAATGAATAAAACAATACATCACTATCAATAATGACACACCTTGGCCCCTTATTACACAACAAAAAAGCAAGCTCTAACATTACATTGTCCCCTATTGTCCTATTAACCCACCACAAAATAGTAAGGCCAAAAGTCCTAATATCCAATGTCCCCAATACACAAAGGATGAATGCAACCTCCATTGTGAATTTCGCCATCAAATTCGGTATAGTCTATGCCTACACATGTGACAGGTTTGGTTTTACTTAGCATATATAAAACATGTGCTTTGGAACTTAAATAATTGTCAGGACCTAAATGCCTACATTTTTTTTAAGAAATATTGTAAAAGCCACTGAATGTTGCAGGACCACTTGCGCACATTCCAAATTCAAGACATTATAAAAGACTTTATGCTCGAGATAGCAGGAACTTTACAAAAGGCTTAGTTACTATTCCAAGCACATTCCAATCAGTAATCTTTTCATAATATAACAAGAAAAGATTCAATGAAGACAAAATTTGATGGAACATAGAAATAAGATCAACAAAAGACAAGAAAATAACATTAAATGGTACCATCTACTTCATTAATAAAGTTAGACAAGTGCCACCCAAATGAAAGATTCACATCCAATATACTAACTTTCCCTGGATACAAGTCTTTCAAGTAGAGTACTTATATCCAATTTACATCCAAACCATCTATGAATAGCTACTCTCAAAATAGTTACATCCAAACCAGATTTAAGTTTTTTAAAATATAAAGATCGAAACCACCTAAAGGTCTTCCAAAATAATTACATCCAAAGTCTTGCAAAATAACTGAGAAGAAATTAAAATAGGGTAGGAAATTCCAAATGCTACCAAAATAATTCAAAAGTCTTCTAAAGTCCCTATTGCTACATATTCATTTGTCTTGATGATGAAACTATTTTCTGAATTTAAATAGAGGTAAATATTAATCATGTTGCAAAGTCCCTATTGGTACATATTCAAGTTGATAGGCAAATGTGAGTTAATGTAATCACAGGCTGACATGTTGAGAACTTACATGAGTTTCATAAAAAGCTTTGTAAGCTTTAACAAGTTCATTAACTTGATTCACATTTGGTCACAAAGGCTGACTAGCATCATTCCTTAATTCAGAATTTTGACCCTAAAAAGCAAGTAAATATTATAAATAAAAATGAAACAACTCTTCTTTTGTATTGTGGTTGCAACAACTCCTCTTCATTAGTTTTTGGCCATTTACTTTACCCATTAATTGGAGATATAACTTGTTCATAACATAACTTATACAACTCCTTGCTATAGTATTTGTGCACATAAACCTTTGGATCACCCCTTTTGTAAGTGATGGCCAATACAACATGTCTACATAGGATTCCCACTAAATCCCAAAAGTTGCAGGTGCATGATTGGATATCTAAGTTTACAATAAACTTATCAGTAAACAACCTATGTGTGATTTCAAATTTGGATCCCCCAGCCCAAATTGCAAACCAATTTGCACTTTATTTGACTTCTTTATTTGACCTCCTCCTAGGCTTAGGCATCACTTCACCCTCTAACTTGTTAACCTGTTGTCTTAGCGTAGCAAACCTACTCATGATGTAGATTTTAATCCATTCGCACATGGTTATGATGGGCTTGTCCCTAGCCACCAACAAGGTGCTATTAAACGACTCCATCAAGTTGTTGATCAGCACATCACACTAACTATGGAAACTGAAAACATGTTTACACCATGACCTCCTAGGAATACTCCCAAGCCAATTATATGTTTATTGATTAATTTCTTTCAATTGTAACATCTTTTCCTAAGCCTCATAATATGTTGCTTTCACTACCCCATCATCAAATCTCTAATTAATGTGCCTCTGCCATTTTTTTTGAAGTTACTGTGTAAATGCCTAAGAGAGAAACGAATGCCTAAGACAAAAACAATGCTCAATTCTGTGCATTTGCTCTTCAACACATGAAACTAAGCCTTATTATAAAAAGTAGTCAGACAAGTGACATGTTAATTAAAAAATAGTAACAAGTAATAAATTAATAACAACTATGAACTACCTTTTGCTAATTTGACAGTAAAACCCATCTATGTTCTGTTGGCTAACCTATATCATCAAACAAAAGAGTAAGAAACCAACTTCAATTGTCCTTAGTCTCAAACTCCACAACAATAAAGGCTATTGACAGGTTTTGGTCATTGGGGTCCCTGCTAATAGATGACAACCATCAATAATAATAATGACCTACATGTTTGTTGAAAGGCCTTTTTACATCCATCAAAGCATACATAAAATATCCCAAATCTAGGCATGAGATTAAAACTAGGTCTATCCACTAATAATTTGCATGTCTTACCAGCACGTGCTTTTTTTCGCTCACCACAATAAGACTACAACATCAAGTACTGCTTACTAGCAGCCCCTCCACCATTTCTAATGCCAATTTTCTTCCTATGAAAATAGTGGCTGTTGTTATGTCAGCAGAAAATCTAACCCTAATGTCATCTATAACTTCATTGATTGATTAAACTTCATCTTATCCACTAATTGCCTTAACATCCAAGTAGACTTTACATTTTTGTTTGCAAACACCATCCCACAGGTGTGCTTAAGAATAAGGGTCTTAACTTGGTAGGTACAATTCTTTCTAACCCTACTGACCAACATTGTAAAACCACATTTTTGTGTACATGTCACCCTCACCCTTATAGCATCATTCTTCACAAATTTAATTCCCCTCCCATTTAGAACTGAATACTCTATAATGGCATCTTTAAACTACTTTAGGCTACTCATTACAAGTCTAAATTTAAAACTTTTGCACATTTCTTGTTTCTTAAATTTAGCATACACAGGTCTGTCTGCAACATCTAACCTTGAATCACTCCTACTATTTAACTCATCACTTAAATACACATCCTCCACCTCATGCATGGATTCCATGTTTGGTGGCATATATGGCTCTCTTGTCTCATTAACAACTTATACATCATCAACATTACTCAAATAAACATTCACATACTCATATTCTACTTCATAAAAGTCATTATCCTCACTTTCTTCCTTACTATCATTAAGCCTACTTGGGTTGAAAGAGGCATCATTACTATTAGAGCCATCACAATTATCAGCTTGTACCCCAACCCCACACTCCACACCAACATCAGTTTGGAGCTCCACCCCACCCTCCACATCAACATCCATCCCAACATCCACACTAATACCTACAACTTCATCTACTTTAGTAAGTCCTACTTTGTTGTTACCAGTTAAAAATTCCACAATAGTGGCTTCTTGCACTTTAAGATGTTCAACAAAGATATCTACTTAAGTCCTAGTTGAAATAGCATAACTTGATAAAATTCAAAAGCCTACTTACCATCATAAACCTCCTTCAACCCCTCTTCAAAATCTTTACTCTTCTACTTCCACCAAAGTCTAAACTCCCCTAAGTAGCCCAATTCCTTCACCAAACCAGCGGCTTCAAAAAAGGACCTAGTGTCTTAATCCAAGTTATGAAAGGCAATAATATCTACATCCTTGTATTATACATGGGGTTCTTTCGAAAAAGAACCCTAGTGGTGGACCAACACTGAAAAGGACATACTACACACAAAAAAAAAACATTAAAATATTTGCACCAATATTAAAAAAATAAAATAAAATAAAAAATACAACATACATATATAACCACACAATTACAAATATGGGCACAATATTAAATAAATATTTAAAATTGAAAAAAAAAACTTTCACTATTTCACACAGACACATGCACACACACAAAGACAAAAATGGCATTCGACCCTCCAAGCTTTGAATACATACAACTACCACATCACCTACCAAAATTAAAAGCAAGCCATGAGAAAGGAGAAAAGAGGACCACCATAAAAAAACCTCTATTTTTAGTTGTTAATACACAACACACATAAAGGCCAAAGAAGAAACTTACCTCAGTTTGAGAAAGGGGACCACCCAAGAAGAATCTCTACTGTGTTTCAGGCACTGCAATGGAGGACAATTCGATTCGTTGGATTCATTGTGCTCTTCCCATTCTCCACTACGACACTCCGCTAAGGTTTCATTCAAAAAGAGAATGGGAGAAGATATCAACACTCAAAACTCTTCACTTTTTTTTAGTCCTAACGTGAATAAATAATAATAATAACTTTAGAATTAATTATGATTTTAGTCTTTTATTTTTTGTCGATTTTTGTTTTTAGTCCCTCAAAAATATTTTGATCGGTCATAATTATATTTTAAAAAATGATATAATTTTTTTGGTGGTTTCATAACCACTAGAAAATGTAAATTATGAAAATGGTCCATTATTTTATCACTATTTACGTTTTTAGTCCTTCCAAAAAAAGAGTTTGATAGGTTTTAGTCCCTCAAAATTTTTTCGTTCGTATTTTTAGTCCTTCCCGTTAACTTAGACCATTAAACTTTAATAGTTAATTATTATTTTCACATAATTTATATTATTATTTTACACTCATACAAGTTTTTTCCTCAAAATTTATTTTAACTAATAATTTATTAATTAATTATAACTCAAAAGTTTATCACAGTACTTCTCGTACCTCTTCATTGCTATGTTTTGATAATTCAAGGTATTCATAATCTCTTATGAAAAGATTAGCAATCTAACCTCTTTGATTATCCTTTGTATGTAATCTTTTTTCTTTTTTTTTGCATTTTTGCTGTGAAATAATGTGTAAAATAATAATATAAATTATGTGCAAAATGATAATTAATTAATTATTAAATTTTAATGTTCTAAGTTAATGGGAGGACTAAAAACATGAACGAACAATTTTTGAGGGACTAAAACTGGTCAAACTATTATTTTTAGGGACTAAAAGCATAAATTGTAATAAAATGAGGGACCATTTTCATAATTTACATTTTCTGACGATTGTGAATCTGCTAGAAAAATTATATCAATTTTAAAAAATAATTTTTTGCCACGTGGTTGTCATGTTAAACTAGTAGTCTACGTGGCAAGCCACATGACTGCCAATGTAGATGCCACATCATCATTTAATGGTCCAAGTTAACGGTAGGGACTAAAAACACTGACGAAAAATTTATAAAAGACTATGACCGGTCAAAATATTTTTGAGGGACTAAAAACAGAAATTTAAAAAAATGAGAGACCAAAAACATAATTAACCCATAACTTTAATATGTCATTATATTTAAATTTAAATACTTTACATAATTTAATACTCATTTATATGGTTAATTAATAATGGTGACTAGTCAACAATTTTTTACAGCTGGCACATTACAATTTGCCAACTAGGACGACACCTTGTCGCTTAATGGACCAGATAAAAGGTGGGGAAAATTTTTCGGGAACTATGACCAATCAAATAATTTTTGAGACTAAAAACAAAATTCAACAAAAAATGATGGACTAAAAACATAATTAATTCTTATTTTTCCTGTTGGAAATAATTAATTTTAGTTCATTTCACTGAACAGTATGTGTAACCCATCCTGCATAAGATCTGATTGGATTCAAATGGAAGCAGATTAGGCCATTTGATTGTTTCGAAACGCAGAAGGTAGATAGAAAGCCATCAGATAGGAAAAAGGGACAAAAGATGGTTTCATTCATACGTTTGATTCGGTTTGTTTCGTATCTCTCTTGCTTTATGCTATGGCATTGAGAATCTCAGGTACCAATCCCATGTTAGGCCCTAATTCTTGTGGACATTGCAGGAATTGAAATGCAAGCCCAAACACAGAAGTTATATCAAGCAAGGTTGGATAAATTTTTAATAAATATTGATAAAAAAATTAAAAAATCAAACTTGTACTTTGAAATTCACTGGTTCTCATCAAGTGGGACACTGTTACCTTACCTATAAAGTATTAGGAGTATTGGAGTTAGAAGTTCTAGATTCAATAATATAGCCGTGCTAGAGAAACTGGTCTGGTCTAGCATCTTATTGACTCACCTTATATTCTTTTTCATTAAATATTTTTTATGGATCAACTAATTCTAGTATATTATAAGTTGGTTTGACTAGTTTATAAGTTAATTTTAGTAACTTCTAACTTATTTTGATTGTTACTTTAACTAGCATTTTAACTTATAAACTACTAGAATTTATTTTTTTATTTTTATCTACATTAATTTACTTGAAATATCTTTTTATATTTTTTCAAACAATATAAGTTTATTTAATTAAAGTATACTTTTTTTGTGGAAAAAAAATGAAACACATCATGAAAAACAAAACAACTACAACTGTCTATTGCTTTCAAAAGTAATAGATCGTTATATTGAGGTTGATTGAGCAAAATTGACAAATCTTTAGCATTTCTTTATAATATAAAATTTAAAAATTATTGTCCTAACTTTTAAGATAATAAGTTATTATATATATATATATATATATATATATATATAACCCTAAGCTCTATATCTATTTCAATGCCAGTTTTTTTTATTAGAGTTCAAAGTAAACGTAAAATAATTCTTCCTATAACTTTTAAATGAATAATAAATTTTTTAAAATATTCTACAACAACATCTGCATACATATTTTTAAAGTACATAATTTTATTGACAAAATTAACTATAAACACTATAATAAAATTTATTGTATATTTAAATTAAAAACATTTCTTTAAATATAAAAAATTTAGAAACCTTAGATAAGATCCTAAGACAGGTTGTCATATTGGAGTTTAATAGGAAGACTCCTTTTTGGTTGTTGGCAAATATGTGATTAATTGCATAGTTTTTAGGGATTGTTGTCCGTTTATATTGGCATGATTTAGAGTTAGATTTTATCAATGTTTTGAAAATTAGACTGGTCATTAAGTTGGTGAAAACATTGATTTAAGGTTCAATAGTCTAATTGTGGTTGAATTAGTAATAATAAAATAGTATTTTTAAAAATTTTAAAAGACAAAAAGGGTGCATTTTTTACAGGCAAAAAGAATTAATTGATAAAAATGTCAATCTTACACAATAGTATATTCAGAAATATATTAATCTAAGCACCCCTACCCAATGTCATACGGAAGAGATTAGACAAAAGTGAAATCTTATACCCCTCACCTAAGCCATTGATAATGTACAAGAACGTCACATGAAGTCAGAAATTGAGTAATGTTGAGCTGCAAATAAAACCATAGAATAGATACACTAGTAAAAACTAAAAGGACAAAAATGTGTGGAGCTTAAAAGGCCACTTCTGTTGCATATTATAGGAAAGACCCACATCAGAGGCATGGTACTAAGTTACTGTAAAAACAAAACGTGTTGTGTTGCTGTAAAATAAAAGTCCCACATCGATAGTGCACTAAATGAAAGTGCTCGTCTCATCTTATAAAAGCTATTGTAAACCATCAAATTTGTCCTTTAAGATGTAACATGCAATTGTAATAGTCTTCGAATTTAATTAATCGGCAAATTAATTCCCAAATTTGAATTTCCTTAAGCAATTAGTCTCTATTATTAGTGCCTCGCTAGTTCCTTAAAAGGTGATATAGCACATTTCGTGTCAAATAGACAGCCACATGTCAGGACACGTGGTTGTCCAGTCATGAATACGCTAGGAGGGACTAAAATAAAAGTTTTAGGAATGTTTTTTACAGTGATTTCCACCAACGCTTTTCTTTCTTTCCCTTGTTCTCTTTGCCATGGCAATCCCTCTCTCTACATACAGACCCCGGTTCGTTCTCTCTCTCCCATAGCAACCTTCCATGACAACCTTATTTGATTGTATCTCTCTTTTTGTGGTCAGCATCGTAGATTCTCACTCTTCACTCGTGATCCATCTTCATCTCCCCCACCACAACACTATAACTACAGCAAGGCATCTTCATCTCCCCCGTTGTCATTCATCAAAATTCGCTTATTTCTTAGTTGTTTTTGCGTTCGGATGACCTTACTTAACTTGTACTGAAAAATGGTGATATGAAGTGCACAGAAGATGTTTGATGAAATAGCTGAAAAGAATGTGATTTTTTTTTTTTTTGAAATTTCAAGTTATCTTGGTAACTTGGCTCAGGCTCAGATGCCTTTTTTTTTAATAAGATTCTTAGGAGGGTTGCCATGTGATTTTATATTCTCTGGGTATGTGAAAGCAAGAAATATGGAGTGGGACATACATGTTCTTTGTTTCAACAAATCTCATACAGAAACTTGGCTTTTTGAAGTACAATGATTGTTGCTTAGTTGGATTATGGAAACACAATATTAACTAAAGAATTTGTTAAAAAATGCATATTAAAAAGCCTGTAGTAGTGAAATAAGGTCAAAAGACATTGATGGACTCGATCAGAATGCATATTAACTGTAGCAAATATTGTCACAGCTTTGAGCAAATTGGTCTAGGGTTGGTAACTGTCTTCAAAATCTTGTGAACTTGTTTCATCAAGTGAACATAGGGGATCATAAGTTCCAGATTCTTGCGTCAAGTTCTTATGCCATTTTCAAAAGCGCAGTGTGAGCATTAACATATAAGAAGCAGATTCTGCAACCTTGTAACAGTACTAATGTGCATTTTTCCCACGATTCTTGCGTTAACTAACTAAATCACCAAAATCAAACCTTTACATTCTTAGTTTCTTACTAAAGCTCACTCCACCACCATTTTTAATTTTTATTTTTATTTCTGAAAAAAATGTTCAATCCATTAAATATTATAGTGATGAAGTGAGTTGCCTCCGTGATGTAAATCATCAGAGGAAAGAAGCTAATTCCAAATAAAAATTGTTTGGATTCAAATATTCAACGAATTTTCTACAAAATTTGGATCTTTCGAGGAAAAGTGAGGCACGCTTAACCCAGATTAAAGCAAATCAACATCAAATATCCAAATTCTTATACTAGCTCATAGAAGCTATGATGTTGTAATATACATGGAAACAGGTAAAAGAAGTTAGCAATATGGGATAACCTTTAACTAAAATATTAAAATATGTCAACATAGCTTACCCACACAACACACACCACAAACACAAATAAGATAGCAAGTTGTACACTTACTTTCTGAAATTAAAACCAATTAAATGTTCATACATGAGGAATCATAAGGTCTTCTTTCACATATAACAATTTTTTTTACTGATGTTCAAATCTCTCGAAATTCAGGAGCAAGTTGTTGAACTGCTCACTAACCAACCTCATTGTTGGCTATTGCTTTGTCTGCGTCGCAACTTACTCGTTGCTAAAATGTATGGAGTGGAAGCTCAATTATGTTTTATAGAAAGGCGGAGGAAGAAAAATGAAACACCAATAACTTAATCTTTTAATGCCCACAAGATGGATTGAAACCACGGTGGGAATTGGAGAGGTAACCTTCAACCTTGATTGATTGCAGTTGGCTTAAAGGGGTTACGACACAGGACAACTTATATTTATTTACATCTAAATCTCATCTCATGGCACAATAAAATCCAAACATTTCCTACTGTTACTTTTACATCTAGAACCATATTTTTTTTTTCTAATTATTTCATCAAACATCTTCCGTGCATACTCCCTATCACCATTTTTTAATACAAGTTAAGTAAGGTCGTTCATATGCAAAAACAACTAAGAAATAAGCTATTAACTTTAATGAATGACAATGGGGGAGATGAAGATGCCTTGCTATAGTTGCAGTGTTGCACTGGGGGAGACGTAGATGATTCACGAGTGAAGAGTGAGAATCCTTGATGCTGACTACAAATAGAGAGATAAAATCAGACAAGGTTGCCATGGAAAAGAGAGAAGGGACGGGGTTCTGTATGGAGAGAGAGAGAGAGAGAAGTTGGCATGGGAGAGAGAACAAGAGAAAGAAAGTAAGGAGCGTTAGTGGAAATCACGGTAAAAAAACATCCTTAGAATTGTTACTTTAGTCCCTCTTAATGTGCTCATGATTGGACAGTGTGTTACTGAGACAATAATGGTAAGAGACTAACTTAATGGAATTCAAATTTGGGAACTTATTTGCCAATTAATTGAATTCAGGACCTATTATGACAGCATGTTACAATTTTAGGAACGAATTTGGGAGTTTACTCACATCATCCTTTTCCCTCTCGATTCAACAAAAAAGTAGAAGAAACTACAAGCATCAACCATAACCTTAACGGTTCCTTAAATTAGATCATTTGGTGTTTCTCCTCGACTTATGAGCTCCCCTAGGGTTCCCTTGCCTTTTGGGATTTCTCCTTCACTTATTCCTGAGGAAGTAAACCTGTTTGACAGGTGTGTTAAGAAACCTAACACTACAAAAAAAGATGGTTTTAACGGAGGTTTCTTAACGAGGGTTTTTCTAACCGTCGATAATACAAGCAATTAACGGAGGTTTATATAACCCTTGTTAATTATCCATGGTTATTATTAAAACCGTAGGTAATTAGTGACGGTTAAGAAGAAACCCCTGTTAATTTTATTTTATTTTTAATTTTTATTTTATTATAGCTTTGTATTTATAATCGTTTAAATTTAGTTTTTGGCGTTTCCTTATCAGAGACCCTTTGAAACCTTTGTTTGTTAGGGTTTCTCGAGCCCACCATTTTCGTCAAACCTCAAACCCACTCTCTCTCTCTGGTAGCAGCGCCACTAATCCACCGTCTCACCCTGATTTTAAACCATACTCACTCTCCCAGCCTTACTGCTCTATCTCTGATTACTCTTCGTCTCTTTGTTATTGCCCCTTTTCACAATAGTATGAGTGGAAAGTTCCTAGAGTTTGTAAGGCTAATTATCTAGATGAAAAGCCCTCTAAAGACGATCTCAAGGCTTAGGACGCCAATTTCATCAAGGTTGACCAGGCCATGCTCTTCGATCTCATTTGGGTTAGTTTTCTTCTTCTTCTTTTTCTTTTTGCCCTTTTTGATGTTTAGGTTTTTGTTTTGGGGATTAGGGTTTTTGTGGAGTTGTGTTTAGACAGGAAAGGAAGAGTGCGATGATAGTTTGTGGTGTCGACGTTTTGTTAGGTTGATGTTGAGAAAGAAAGAGAGGAAGAGGAGCACGGTGGCTTGAACGGCGGAGATGGTGTAGGTGTGAGCGAAGGTCATGCACCTAGCGGCGATGGACCACCAGTTGATTGGGCGATAGAGGTTCTCAAACCCCTATATTTTTCTACTATTTCTCTTCTTTTGGTTCTTTTTGTTTTTTGTTCTTTTCTTTCTTTTTGTGACTGTATTTGTTTTTTGCTTTGCTTTATTCTGATTTTTTTGTTTGATTTTGTGGTGCTCGAATGTAACTTATTTGGGTATGATGGGGGAGTAAGGATGATGGTGGTGGATGCGGGATTTAAGTGGTGGCTTGATGTGCTGGTTTGGTGTTGAGAAGGTTGCACAATGGCTGGGGCTTTTGGGATTGGGGTTCTGTTTACAGTGAGATAATGGCTTGCTCTCTCTCTTTCTATATCCCTACATCACTTTTCATTTGCTCGGTTGTGTCTTAGAAACCATACTCTTGAAAGTTGAAACTCCTTTTCGTAAGGCCCATCCTTAATTTACTCATTCTAAATGTTTCATCATCTAGGTATTGATTATTTGTTCCCCAGGTCATAGTGTCTTCTATTTTTGCAAAAATTGGTTTTTCTTTTTTCTTATGTCTTATAAATTATGTGATGTTTGGTAAACTGAGTGACTGCTTCTCTTCTAATTGATGTGTTGTGCCTTCAAAGGGTTGTTGGTGTAATATCCATTCTCTAGTTAAGCTAGTTAATTTAAGTGGGTTTTTCCCATTTGTATTTGTGTAATGTGTATTTGTGTACCGTCTGTCTAGGAAAAAGATGTGGAAAGGTTTTTCCTCAAAACAAGTTTTACTCTATAGTCAATCAGAAGATTGATGTTCGTTGTTTCATACCTATATGAATTGACTAAAGCCTCATTTAGATAGCTCTATGCATTTTTCTTTAGCTTTTCTTCCTAAATTATAGTAATTGCTAGCTAGCCGTGAAGGACAACTTGAACTTAGTACTTTGTTTCACCTCAGTTTGATGGCTTGTTAAAACATTATATAACATACTATTCTTGACTAAAGTTTGCCCACTGGTTTAATAGTTATATTTGACCTCTTTCTTTATGTCAGGCAGTAGCATGAAATAATCTTTGTTTAGATTGCTGGAGTTTTGGAAGTCTGAGAATGAGTTGTTTATATCCATCTTTGTACTGGCTATAGAAACTTTGATTATCGTAGGCCAAACTCTGCTAAGTAGAACAATTGTATTGTATAATTTTTCATTGCCCAAGTTAATGGCTTTTTTCAAGTATACTTGTATTAGTTTTTGTGTGTCATTATGTTTTTAGTTCTATTAATATTTTTCTTTGTGTAGGGCGCTTTATAAGACCTTTTATAACTTCATAGTATGTGGTTTTGACGGATTGTTTTCCTAGTGATCACCCAAGTTAATCACTCTTGCTCATGGGTAATTCTTGGTGAGTTGTTGGAATGGTATAAAGGGAATGAAGAAAATGAGTTACGCTTTTTGCATTGGATTCGGGAACAGTTAGTGAACCACCACGTAAGCTCTGTTTAGCTTTTTTAATAGTTAGGCTAACACATTAATTTTTGCCTTCTATTTCATATGTTAAATTCTTGCCACATGTTAAACTCCATGTGTAACAATTGTTTTATGCTAAATTCATGCTCTGATTGCCATGTTTGTATATTGATTCATGTATATAATTATATATTGGTTTATAAATTACATATACATACATACACACACACACACACACACACACACACACACACACACACACACACACACACATATATATATATATATATATTGGTTGCCGAAGTGAATATATTGATTTACTTATTAGAATACTACATTTGCTTTAATTTTATTTATAGCCACATGTATATTGGTTTAAGCCTTTAATTTATAGCCACATGAATACTACTATAATTATATATTTTGTGTGTGTGGATTTGTTTTTAAGATGAGCATTCTTATTTTGTTGGCCCATTTATTGATTTTGTTTATCTTGAAATGCAACAGATGCATCAAGGTCAATGGTTCATAGAGTGGTTTTCATGGATTCATTAGGGGCATAAAAACAAGGAGTACTTGAAGCATAACCCTCGGAATTGCAATTGCTAATTTAAAGGCGCTCTTGTTACAACTTCATATTTTATTTTATTTTTCATTTTCTTTTTATATTTATGATACTTGTATCCATCATTTATGTAGCAGTTGCCAATTTGAAGTTTTTTTTAATAAATGTAATTACTTTTATATGATTAGTTTGATTATCAATGTAAGATAATGTATTATATTTGAAATTTGAATTTGTATTTGATTTCTTCATAACATTTGGTAATTTCTTTTTAAAAAAAAATTGGTATTAACGGGGGTTAGTAAACCCTTGGTAAGTACCAGGGTTCATAACTCTGGGCAATGTCTATGGTATTAATGGGGGTTTATAAACCCCTGGTAAGTATCAACGATTTAAAAACCCCCAGAAATTATCGAGGGTTTTAAAAATGCGAGTAAATGCTTGGGGTTTCAAAACCGCAAGTAATTTTTGTATTTCCGAGGGTTGATGAAAACCGCAGGTAACATGTTAGCCATAAAGGCTTTCGTGACGAAAAAGCCAACCATGGGTAATGTATTTAACGGGGGTTTAAACCTCCGGTAAGGCTAAAAATAACCTCTGTTAAACCCATTTTTTCTTGTAGTGTAAGGTGAATGATAGTCAACTTGATATGGTGGATAGCATAGTGGTACCAGAGTCATTTGAATCACTGCTAATGGAAGAACCAAAAAATGGCAAGAAGTCTAAGCATCTCTTTGCTACCACTATAGGGGTAAGTCTTGAGCATAAGCAAATATTCTATGAGGAAGTGGATGAAATTTGGCTTAATAAGGAGGAAGACTCAAGTTTAGAAGATGAGTCAAGCTTGGAGGAGGAAGAGACAACAAAGAAAGCCTAAGAGGTCGAGAACATACCTTATCTACTAGTGAAGGTCTCAAACTTAGTCTGAAATTTCTCCAAAATAGGCTAGCAAAGATGTGGAAACCAAAAGGGGCCATGCAACTAATTGACATGGAGAATGAGTATTTCTTGGTTAGATTCCAAAAGTTCAATGACATGAGTTACGTTTTTAGTGTTGATCCTTGGTTAATAACTAACCATTATTTGATGGTCCAAAGATGGAAACCAGGTTTCTTCCCTTTTGAAGATGACTTCAAAAGAGTTGCAATTTGGATAAGAGTCCTTGGGTTACCTATTAAGTTTTATGAACAAAATATCCTCCATAAGATTGGAAATATTATAGGAAACACCATTAAAATAGATGACTATTCCTTAGTCCAAAGAGAATGTCAAGCTATGAAAGATGCTACTTTGTCTAGGGCAAAGTTTGCTCGAATGTGTTGAAGGTGGATCTTCGAAAAACATTGATCTCTATTGGAGTGCAAGTGTGAATAGGAAGTCCTACATTGGATAGAGATGTATGTTAAGCAACATATAAGTGATAAAGACCTGTAAACCTAATGCCTTAAGGTTTTAGGTTGGATGTAGTGTCAAGTTCACTAGTGTGGATGGCTTGTGACCCATTGATGGAGTTAGGTGTTTTACCCCCTTGTATTCCTAACAAGTGGTATCAGAGTCGATGGTTCGATTAAGAGACCGACTTAGACGAGTAGTGGAATTAGTGGTGGATTCATTTATAGATTTATGCATGAAGATCCCTTGTATCAAAAGTCTTCTTGACGGTGTGGAGATCAGGCGACCTGTCCCATTGATGTGAGCTAACGACAGTTTACGTATCTAGAGCAAATTAGCGACAATGGCTAAGCTATAGGGGCCATAACGGCAATGCAAGGATCTAGAGCATATTGGCAGCAACGGCTAAGCTCTAAATGTCACCATGAATACTTGTGGATGGAAAAAGGCTACCGCTTGAGGGAGAACATACCATGTGGAAGAAACTCACAATTGAGGGGGAGATTGTTGAAGTGCAAGTGTGAATAGGAAATCTCATATTGGATAGAGATGAGTATATTAAGCAACATATAACTTATAGGACCAATAAACCTGATGCCTTAAGATTTTGGATTGAATGGGGTGTTAAGTTCACTTTTATAGTTGGCTTGTGACCTATTGATGGAGTTTTCCTCGTGTTTTACACCCTTGTATTCCCAACAATCTCAAAGTTTTGTCTTCTCCACAGGGTGTATGACGTTAAATATAAAGGATTCCTCCTTGTGTGCTTTGCTTGTGGGAGGTTTGGTCATAAAAACGATTTGTGTCCTTTACTTCAGCTAAAAAAGAAGAGGAGGTTCAAGATGCTACAAAGGTCGAAGGAAACCACAACCCAATGGAGGTTTCTATAGCTAGAATGGTTCTTTTGGGAAGGCATGACTAGGAAACGAAATAAGAATATGGCTTTAGGCCCTAGATGTTAGTCCAAAGGAAGCCTCATAGGGGGTAGCCAATGGTAAGAACAAGATGGTTACGAATAGGCGACAAAAGGAGGGTCAAAACAAAACTAGGGGTCTAGCAGCACAATCATCGAGTAGTAGGTTTGGAGCTATGGCGATTCTTGCATGGAGAATATTGGTTGGCCAGGATGTGGTCATTGTGAATATAGCATGATACGACATGTGTCCCAAGTGTTAGAGAGAGAAGGTAAAAACCTAATGTAAGATTGCTACTATATCGAAGGCCCATAGGGCAAAGGGTGCAATTTAGAGTGCAAATAAGAGTCTTTACAAGGTACAAAAGGACAAGCTAAAGTCGAATGGTACAAAGGATGGGGCAGCGAGTACTAATGAGGGTAAGAACACAACCTTTCTCATGTTGTCACATCATATCACTAATCATATTAATCTCTTATCTCTCCTTTCTCTCTATTTCTCTCTAAGTGTAGACACCTAATAAGTGTCCAAGTATCATTTTCCAAAATGCACCAATCAGAGGGACCCACCAAAAAGCATAGCCTTAGACTCTAAAGACTCTTTAGAAGAGCCTATGCATATTAATAATATGTATAGGTAAGGGTGCTCATATCAATCGATGTTATAAAATTTAACCATAATTATATTTAATTGATTTTATAATATTTGGTTAATTAAAGTTAGTTACAAAACCTAACCATTTTAATATTTTTTAAGTTAGAATTTGGTTATTTATTCTTCTGAAATGGTTTGGATAACCAATATATCTATTTCATAACCAGTCAATAAAGAACTGGTACAACTAGGGTTAGAGCTATGTTGCTCCAAAGGGAGGCCATATGTAACATTCTTTATACATAACACAAATATCAAAATTTATGAAAGAGGATAAGGAGTTTTATTAAAATTCACTCAATTTTATAATTTAATTTGACAAATCTCACACAACATATAGGTTATGTTCTTTTTACGCAAAAATTTACAATATAATAATAATAGGGCAAACTATGTTTTTGGTTCCTCTAAAATTTCTCAAATTCGGTTTTAGTCCCTCTAAAATTTTTTGTCCTATTTTGGTCCTTCTAATTTGAAAATGCACCACTTTTGGTCCTCAAAGTAGTTTAGATAACACTTTGTAACCATTATTAAATGTTACTTTGAGGACTAAAAGTGGTGCATTTTCAAATTAGAGGTACCAAAATAGAACAAAAAATTTTAGAAGGACTAAAATCGAATTTAAAGATTTTTAGAGGGACCAAAAATATATTTTACCCATAATAATATAAAGAAATTTATATCAAGAGGAAACTTAACAGATATTATTACGTACAATACATAACTTTTGACTTTAAATAGAAATTTTACGACTTAAATCTCTTGGTTTATAAGGTGGTAATTTTTTAATATATACATGAATTATAATATGATTTGTAAATATTTTTTAGTTGGGCTGATATTAGTTCAATTAGAATTATTCTTCCAAATTTAGTAAACTTGCTCCAAAATATGAAACTTATGTGTAGACATCTACAAAATTCTAAAGATTAATTTACTTTTTTTTTAACCAATTCTACATATAAAATTACTCTCTATATATATGAATCCATATATTAAATGATTATCATAATTCTAAATTTATAAAATAATTATTAACTAACACAAAATATTACAACAAAAAAATAATATTTAATGTATTTGGCCACGATAATAAAAACATCCTAACTCTCCAGTGTGCACAACAACATTCATTCCCTCACAAACACTTAACAAAAACTTTCATCCTCCTCTCTCTCCGCACTAACCACTGCACCCACCATTCATTATACTGCATCATCCAGAAGCAAAACCTCAGCAATAGTATAGGCATTGAATTAACTAGCATTGTAATGCAACGACACTAGCAACGCGTGCACCATTAGACCCCTCTCTCGTGCCTTCACTGTTGCGCCTCACTCTCTGTCAATAGTCATGATAAAACCTCACACCTTCTCTTATTGAACCAAGGAAGCACTAACCAGATAAAACCATTAGTCCATCAAGTTCTGCAACCTAGTAATGCACGAACATGCAAGCAACTAGGCTCCTGAACCAAGACTAGCACCAATGAGCAATAGTGAAACACCATGCCATGTTTTTGCCACCGCCCAATGTGACACTCATTCACATTGAACATAACTCATACTTATTTACTTAATTAATAATAAGAGTAAAATTTTTCTCTGCTCTTAATAATAGAAAATTTGTAAATTTAACAGAATTTGAAAATCGTAGTAAAAAAAAATCTATATATATTTATCGTAGAACTGTACATCATGATTTCATAATTAGACAAATAACAAAAATATAGGGAGATCAAAATATACACCAGAATAGTTACTACTTATTCCTAATACATCAAAAAAATCCTATTCAGAACAATGTCTATCTATTTTATCCTATAAAATAACAAGCCATCAAACTAGGCCTATAGGTCCTCATCAACAATTGTGTCTTCATTAACTGCGATCGATAATGCACGAAAGATAAGTAATAGAGTGAGGTGATTTATTCTAAAATCATTTTGACATGTATAGTAGGAATTCTACCAGAAAATACATATAAAACACAGTTAACAATAGAGGAAAACCTACAGTTTATTTTATGTTATACTATCCTTGACTCGATATGAATTCATACTCTCCATCAGTGGGTAGTAGTTCTCAACAGAACCAAGGAAGTGACTAAGAGTACATATACCACATCAACATTATCACATGGTACAGTCCTTATTATCATTGAGAAAAATAACACTTAGGATATCTATTTATAGATGTATACTCTCAAACCAATCCTAAAATATTAAGCAATTGTCAGGATTATTGAGCTTGGTTAGGCGAATATCTTGGCTCGAGGGCACTACATGGACCATTGGGGCCTTTACCACTTGATGCCTACCCCAAGACCTCCGCAAGTAGGTCTCTTCCTTTCATTCCTCAGCGTACCAAATTGTAGCTTCCCTAACAAGATGCCATGTCACAGCATATCACTCTCTTTACATTACTCACTAATTTATCACTTCCTAAATTTTCAAACAAAGGTTTTCTTGGTCTCATTTAATTTGAGCACCAGTACAATCGACATTTTTGCCTTATATTGCAGAAATTGTACAATACCAAAATTTTAACAGAATAACAAATTAGTAATCACATAAAATTTTAGCGAAATAATAGCTTAATAATTATTAAAATTTTAGCATAATAACGACATAGTAATTATAATTTAATTACTAAAATTTTAGCAAAATAACAATTTAATTTTCTAAATTTGAGCAGAGTAATAGCTTAGCAAATATAATTTAATTTAAATTTGAGCAGAATAACAACTTAGTAATTATAATTTAATAATTTAAATTTGAGCAGAGTAATAACATAGCGATTATAATTTAATAATTTAAATTTGAACAGAGTAACAACTTAGCAAAAATTAAAGTTTAACATCAAACAATATAACAATAATAGTAATAAAACTTAAGCCTAAACAGATTTAAGAGAAAACCCTTCCTACCATTATGAAAAGTGACAATAATTTAGAACCAACCTCACTCCCCCCATTACCCCTGAGGTGGTTGATGAAGAGAATGAAATTATTGATGCAAAGCTCCTAGGTAGAGAACTTTACTAGTTGTTGAAAAACTAGTAAAATTTTAGCATAAAAACAAAGTAAAGGAAATTTTTTTTTCTAGAGAGAGAAGCTCTCTAATTTTCGGCCAACTAGAGAGAGGGTGAGGTGATGAAAATGTTGTCCAAGAGTGGGCTATTTATAGAGGAAGATGGAAGCTTAGGTGTCCATGTGCTTACATAAGCCATTATTTCATAAATCTAATTTATTTATTTATTTTTAATCCAATTTAGGGACACATAATCCAAATAAGTGGTAAATCACCTATTTTAGGGTTGGGGATGTGCTCCACTAGCTGTTCAAGCTTCATGTGTCAATTTTTATTTGTAAGTAAATTGGTCGGTACAGATAAAATCGCCTAAATTTGAAAAATTAGCTTTTAATATCAAAATAATGCAATTTAATGTGAAACTGGACAAATACATTATTTTTCATCAAAAATATAATAATTAATTTTAATTTTTATTAATTTATTTCAATTTTTATCTATTTATTTTATATTTTTAAGCTAGAAAATTTATAATAAATCCATTTTAATTCAATAAATATCCAAATTTTTATGAAAGTTCTAAAATTAAATATTTTACCTAAAAACAAAGTAAGATTATCATTTTCACCATTTTTAAATGTCAAACCAATATCGATTAGGCTTATTAGACACCTAGAAGTATTTTGGTTATTTTACACAAGAATTTCAAAAAAAATTCATAAAATTTTCAAAATTATATTTTAATGTATATAACATGATTTTAAGTTCAAATTGACATTTTAATATCAATTGAGTCTTTTTCTCATGCTAGTCCTTAATTTTGAGAAATTAGGGCAAAATTGTTATTTTTTAATTTTTACAGGCACTGACTCAGAAAAATTATTAAAAACCATGATTAGATAACTCTTGAAATTCTAAGCGTAATGGTGAGAATCAAAATTTTGAAATTCCTTTTTGATTTTTCAGAATTAAATCGTCAAATATTAAAAAAATAGTTAAAAAATTGAAATAGGATTATTATATTTTTTACTATTTTTCTTTCAAAATAAAATTTTTATAATTGAAACATACTTTGTATAAAATTTTCAAAATATTTTGAGATAAAAAAGTCTCTGATTGGTTCTTGTAGTCATCTAGAAGTATTTTTGTTATTTCACAAGAATTATCTCAATAAATTTCTAAATTTTTTTTAAGATTATTATTAATTATTTAAGTATATTGATAAGTTAAAAACAATTTGTAAATATTTCTAACTATTTTTTGTCTATTAATTCTGTTATCTAGCTTTTTAGGGACAAAACAGTCATTTTATTAATTTTCCAGCTTCGTTCCCCAAAAATCATTAAAAATTTAAACTAATACTATTCACTAATATAAACGTAATTGTAGGAATCAAATTTTGGAAATTCTCATCTAGTTCTCCATAAAAAAATGCAGAATAATTAGAAAAATAATTTGATAGGCAAAATAAGGGTGTTACACCCAAGTTTGTGTTTATGTCCTTTTTTTTTTTTTTAATAAGCAGTTTGTGTTTATGTCTTAATTCCTGTTTAAACATCTTTTTTTGATTAATCCTGTTTGTCAACTCATTTTTGCTTTATGGTTGATCTTTTGTTGTGTGTTAATTTGTTATCTAAGTATAAAAGCAATTTTAAAAACCGGATTTTTTATTTTTAAAACCGGTTTTATAACCAGTCCTGGCTATAGCAGATTTTATAAGCGATTTTTCAAAATCCAAAACCAGTTTTACCAAACTAAAACCGGTTATCTAAAATAAAAGATGGTTTGGTTATAGAATCCAATTGTCACAAATGGTTATTATATGGTTATTTTTAGGTTATATGAATAACCTAACCATGAGCACCCCTACATATTAACGGTGATCAACAAACACCAATGGTAGTCTGCAACATAAGACCGCCTGACAAGCAATTTTCAAATGGAAAAGACAGATGCTGATAATATGGTGGAACTCAAAATAACAAAAGCAAATTTCAAATGAATATATACATGTGTAACTACAGTTAGATAACCAATTAAAGATTTAAGAACTTAACTTTAAAAAAAGATAGAAATTGGTGAGAAGAAAACAACATGCCTGTTCTTGGACACAAATGATAATCGGTAAAGCAATCATATAAAGTGAAGCCCAGAAGCAGGTTTGATAGGTTCCTATTTAACTGATAATCACTACGACTCAACACAGAAGGAGAGGTAGATGGAAAATTTGATTAAGGAGGCATATCATATTTTAATCAGAAGGTCCAGAAGAGTATGAATTGGGAGAGTATTAGACTCTAAGTCAATGGACACTTTACAGAGTGCAGCGAAGAATCCATTATCCATGTACAACAGCCCCCAACTGGTTACTCCTTTTATTTTTATTTATCCGTATTGATAACCTCCTTTATTGTTGCTATTAGACAAATCCCCTTATTTTTACTAGGGAATTATCCGGGTTTTTAATTTTAAAGAGGTGGAGGATAATAATGTTTGCATTAATATTACTGAGAAAAACCCAAGTTTCACATTGGCTAGAAATAGTGCCAAGATAAAGTATATTAGTGGGGGGCAACCCACAACCTATAAGCAAGCTTTTGTGTTTGATTTAGGTCCAAACTCATATTCTAAGAAATATATTGAAAGTCAGAGATGGTTTCCAGCTTTCAGTATTTTCTTATGCATTTAGAACATATGGAATGCATTTATATTTATCATGTAAGAGCATGTTTGTAATGCCGTTAAACCATGTTGAATGCGAATCCCTTGTGAGACAAGGATTTACGTTCAATGTGCCTCAATAAGTGTAAATCAGCTAAAACAAACACATCCTAAATAGTTAAGTAAATTTCTAACCTACTCCTTCACCTTCACACCGTTTTCAATGTTGTAGGGCCTGAAATTACTATCCTGCAGCAAAATACCATCTCTGTTCAACCAAAATCCAATTACTAAGCCACAAACCAAATGAATGGTTTGGTAGAATCGGGCATGTAGGTAGCATGAATTAAGACTATGTTATCTGGTTGAATCCCCATGTTCCTTTCCTTATACCCTCTAGGGTCTCTAGCACCTGTTTCATGGATGGTCTGAATTCTTTGGGACACTGCACACACTGAAAAGCTAACTCTGCCACTGCTGTTACCATTTCCATCATGTTTTTATCAGAACCAAACCAAAAACTTGGATCCACTACCTCCTTTAATTCCTTGTTTAGTATTTTTTTCTTTGCAAACTCTGCAAGATTAACATAGACTGTGCTTTCCATTAAACTTGTGCGGTTGGATGATATGAGTTCAAACAAGACCACACCAAAGCTATACACATCACTTTTTTCACTGACCCTTCCAGATTCAAAGTAGTCAGGATCCATGTAAGCACGAGTTCCTACTGGAATAGTTGAAACATGAGTAACATGATCTGGAAGAGACCGTGAGAGTCCAAAATCTGCAACTTTAACAGTAAAATTTTCATCCAACAGGATATTACACCCTTTTATGTCACGGTGGATGATACCTGAGTCATGAAGATATACCAAGGCAGTTGCGGTTTCAATGGCAATATTCAATCTAGTATGCCATGGAAGTTTACCACAGGAAGATTCATGAAGATGTTTAGAAAGAGTGCCATTGGAGATGTACTCGTACACTAGCATGAGTTTGTTGCTATGGCGAGAAGTGCGGCCATAAAGTGAAACCAGATTTTGGTGGTGCAAGAGACTTAAGATCTCAGTTTCTTTCATGAATTGCTTAATGGTCTGTTCTGTCTCATTCTCGTCATGGAAACATTTTATTGCAACCTCTTGCCCATCTTCAAGTTTTCCTAATACAATGGCATGCCATCAGAACAAACATAGATATATGCATATTTCTTAGAGGGAACACTGATTTAAAATATGTGGACTAATTAGCCTCTCACCATAGTACACGGCGCCATACCCTCCCTTTCCAAGGCAAGTGTCAAAATTGTTAGTAGCTTCTTCAAGTTCAGCATGGTGGAAAATTTTCAAAGCTGAGACGTATGGATTATAACTTTATAAGACATGAATAAAACCTTTTATCCCCAGTAAGTTGACACCAAAACACATAAAAGCTAGAAAACCAGGACAAAGGAAAAGGGACAAAAGATAGTTTCATTATACCTTTGGTTGTTGAGTTTGTTTCATATCTCCCTTGCCTTATGCCATTGAGAATCTCTACCACCTGTTCCATGTTTGGCCTTGATTCTTGTGGACATTGCATGCACAGAACTGCAAGCTCAGCTGCAGCAATCATCACCCGCTTGAGCTGAAGGTTTGATTGGAAGCCAAGTCTGGGATCCAACAGCTCCACCAAAGCTTGGTTTTCAATTTTTCTGCTTAAAAGGGTAGCAAGATTATCCTCTTCATTCAGAACCCAGTGTTTTGCCAACTTTGATGATAGAAGCTCACACAACACCACCCCAAAGCTATAAACATCATTTTTTACGCTAAGCTGGCCTTTTGTCAAATACTCTGGGTCTATATAACGACATGACCCTACTCTATCACTAGTAACATGCGTGGCATTGACAGGAACTCCATCTGGAAGTTTCCGTGATAAATGAAGGTTAGCAACCTTAGCACAAAAGTTCACATCTAGGAAAATATTGCTGGACTTCACATTGCGGTGGATGATGCCATAATAGTGAAGATAGTCCAATGCATTTGCAATATCAATTGCTATATCCAATCGTGTAAGCCAATGTAGTGTGTTGGTTTCGGCCTTTTCATTTTGAAGATGAGAAGCAAGATTGCCATTGGATAGGTATTCTTGCACTAGCAGGGATTCCTCGTGATGAGAAGTACACCCGTAAATTGACACAATATTTTTGTGAGGCAAGTAATTTAGGATAACAGTTTCATTGATAAACTGTTGCAATATGTAGTGCTTCTCTTCCTTAAAGCGTTGGACTGTAACCTCACGTCCATCCTCAAGTTTTCCTAAAACAAGGTAAATAATCAGAAAAACATATTCTATGCAAAAGCATGAGGTTTAGTCCTTTAAGTGTTTTTTATGTTAATCAAAATTATAGTTTTACTTAGGTATCTAATGCTGATTTTTTTTGGTACAAACCACAAGTATCATCCACAGGAGGCAATCCTATTCAAGCCGTATAAGATCACTATAGGCGGCAAAGCTCTCTATTTGAGTATTTAAAGCGGTTACATACCCAACACTCGAACTCGAGACCACTGGTTAAATTAAAACAACCCCACACCAATTGATCCCCACGTTCGGTAGTGTTCAATGCCAAATTTAAATCTCAATTTTTACTGTGTGAATTACTAAGTTTAAATTCTAATTTTAATTTAAGAACAATGCTCAAAACGCTGAGTATAAAAGGCTATTATTCATATAGAAGGCTACAGCAGAGTCTCTTACCGTAATATTCAGAGGCAGAGCCTCTCTTTCCAAGACAACGAGATTGGTCAAAATTATTTGTGACTCTTGCAAGTTCCTTGTAGGGGAAGATTCGCCACTTCAACTTACTGCGCTTTGGAATTGTGTCAGAAGATGTGCTAGTGAAGCAGCACTCAAAGAAATCACACCTCAATCTCATGGGGTAATTACCAAGAGTTGCGGGGTCGTTGGGATGCTGAGTGTAAGTGAGGTAAAAGGTGGCTGATCAGAATTGCAAATTTCTCTGCATATTAAATTCTATAAGGTCTAATTCCTGTTCAAATAAGATCAAAGAAATAAAATTTAGGCGGAAAAAGGTGAAAAGTGCGTGGATCAACTAAAATAAAATGGGGTTGTTCCAGCTGGTAACCTTATTATTCTACCGAGTATGTGACAACTATTGTGCGTGGATAAATGAAGGTCACCAGTTGAGCAACCCCATACTAGTTGATCCATGAATGATATGAAATTTAGGTGGTACAAAGGAAGTAGTTACAAAAAAATAAAATTCACTAGAAGAGAATAGGTGTTAGAGCAGTACCAAAAGTTACTCCTCGTAAAGGAAACTCTTTTTAGTACTCCTGTAGTATATATTCCATCCTTTAAAAGAACAATACATGTCTTTTGACAGAGACCAGTTCTCTCTTCAAGGATTTAATGCAGCTGCATACTTAGGACTGGAACTCAGGATTACTCTGATTAAGCTAGAAGAACTGTGCTCTAGTTAATCCACACAGTCGGTGATAATACCTGTCTTTGAATGACTATTTTTCTCCTAATGAAAAAATATTTTGAAACAAAAATAAGAAAGTTACCGAATAAGGATAGTTAACTACAATGGAGTAAGTACTACGAGGATATCACAAATTTAATAGTTGCAAACATTAATAAACAAAAAGAATGAGATGAGCAATGTCATTTATACAAAAGAAATCATCACAATTATTAAGTATATAGCATCAATTCAAACGAGGTTTCTTAGTTCTTACCTAGTGTAGGACAAACAATCCCAAGAAAGACAAGGTGCCCCCAACAATTTGGACGATGAATTACCCCTTTCAAAGAATGCTCTGCCACTGAGATATTACTGATCCAGGTATGGTGACTCAGAAAGTGTCAACTTGGCAACGAATAAGTAATCTAGAAAATTCACCGAGGTAACGTCCTTCTTGATTTGAATGAGTGGTTGTTCTAGGAAGTTGAGAACTTTGAGGATGAAGAATAATTAAGATGAATGAGTTTTAATTTGCGCTAAGGTTCACTCAGGATAGACAAAAGGGTGGCATTTAAACGCGGAAGGAAAGATAAACAAGCCCTCTATGCTGAACGTGTAAGTGTAAACAACAGCATTAAAAAGGAAAGAACGACGAAGCAGCAGCGTAACAGGTGAGAAAAAGAAAGGAACGAAAAAGTAATTAGCAGACCTACACGCTCTCGATTAGGGATGTCAAAAATACCTGTATCCGCGGATATTCGCGGATAAAATCCGCCACGAGTAGAAAATGGATACTTTAAATGGATATCCGCGGATATTCTAAACGGGTATACCTGCTACCCGTTTATTAACGGGGCGGGTACGGATATCATGGTATCCATACCCGCGGATACCCGCTACCCGCAATTATATATTTACTTAAATACCCTTACATATTAATATAGATAAAATTACATAAATTTATTCAAAATTTTCAAAAAAATTGTTAATTACGAGAGAAATCTTATACAATTATATTACAAGAGAAAAAGAACATAAATTTGTGAGCATTTAAACTATATTCTTTTTAGAAAAATTGTTAGAATAATTAAAATTTATGTTTAAAGTGATTATTTTAAATTATAACTCTTTAATTTATAAATTTAAATTTATAAATTCAAAGTGAAATTTGCAACACTTTATAATTATTCACAACACATAAAATAAATTTGTTATTTTTTTTATTTTTTATTTTTTAAAAATACCCGCGGATATCCACGGATACCCGCGGATATTAAAAATATCCGCGGGTATCCGCTTAACGGATACCCGCGCGGGTAATGGGGCGGGTACGGGTATAAGTTTTAACAGGCGGGGCGGGTAGCGGGTAGCTACTACCCGTACCCGCCCCGCCCCATTTACATCCCTACTCTCGATGAATTGTCATGTCTTTTGTAATAATTATTTTAATTTAATTTAAGATCATTTTTATTTAGTTTATAATATAAAAACCTTTAGGGCCCGTTTGGGATGGTTGCGAGTTTTTGGTTTTTGATTTTTAAATGTAATTTTCAAAACAAAACCCGTTTGATTAAAATGGAGTTGAAATGATTTTTAACTCAATTTCAAAACACTTTTACATTCATTTTCAAAACCAAGAAAAAAGGATTTGTAAATTTGGTTTTTGGTTTTTAAAAAAAAATACATATCATTATATTTGACAATAGCCTTTCTCGCCACCACAACCATCGCCATTGTCACCACCACTGTCACTGTCGCCACCATTGCTGCCACCATCTCTGCAGCCGCCGTCACCACCACTATTACCGCTACCACCACCACCACCGCTACCATCACCGCCACGATTACCGGCACTGCCACCACCATCACCGCTACCACAACTACCACGACCACTAGCATCGCCTCAACCACCACAAGCTTCATCACCACTATCATCGTCACTGCCACGACCACGACTACCAGTGCTGCTACCACCACCACAGGCATCATCACCACCACCACCACTCCACCACCACCATCACCACCGACATCGCCACGATCACCACCGATACCACCATAACCATCGCCGTCGGCACCGCCACAACCGTCACAGTCAACATTACCACCGCCACCACCATCATTGTTGCCGTCACCACCACCACTGTCGTCACCACACAAACATATTCTTAAACTAATTTTAACAAAATAAGAAATTTCAAAGTGAGTTTATTTTGAAACCAAAAATTAGAAAAAAAAACTAAAACTAATTTTTAAAAACTAAAAACTGGTTGTAATTTTTGAAAATTTCAAAACTTACAACTAAAAACCACCACAAACGGGCCTTTATACTCTTCTATACTAATATTAAATCTGTTGTAGTTTACAATTTATACTGTAGCATCTGTTACGTCAAGCTACAGTTCAAACGGCACCATTATTAGTATCATTAATTAACTGTTAATAATAGTTAAATAATATTATAATATAAAAATGTTGATATATATATATATATTGGTAGTCTTATTTGTCATATTTTCCTAATTATTCATTTTTTGTATTTAAATGTTGTTAATGTGAAGGAAAAATATGATTTTTAGTTTTCATTTCATAGTCTTTTTAAAATTTCTTTCCTATTTCCAACACGAAAAGCCTCCTAGTATGGTGACTAAACGAGGAAAAGGATGGTTGAAAGTGCAATATATGTGAAAATATATACATGGTGTAACTGTAGTTATAGATTTTTTTCCCCCCTTTTTATAAGAAAAAATATATTAGATGTGGAGTACAAGGAGAACCCCTGTCCATTACATCCTTGTGTGTTCAAGAAATAGCATAGCATACACAATAAGACAAGCTTAGTATTGAGCTAGACCACCACTCATAAAATAACAAAGATATTTTCCATTCTAGCTTTAATCCATAACCAATGTTTTTAAATTGGTCAAGATACCGGTTTAAAGTTCAATCGTAGCTAAACTGTGACTGAATCAGTATTAATAAAATAATAATAATAATAATTAAATAATATATAAAATAATATTAAATAAATATAATATCATAACTTTGTAATACTAAAAACTAAAATAAAACATCATTTTATATCTATTTATAATTCTTATTAAATGTGTTTTAGTTTATCTTAAAAATATTTTAGATTAAATTTAAAAAATTAAAAAAATTAAAAAATTAAAACCACCAGTTCAAACCGATTTTTTTGCATCGATTTTTTTATCGCTTTTAGACCTGTTTGACCAATTCTTGACCGATTCTCACTGGTTTTAAAATGGTCTGATCTTTTAGAGTTAACGGACCGATCACTAGACCAATTCTAGATTTGATTGATCGAACTGACCAGTCCGATCCAGTTTTCAAAACTATGTTCATAACCAACTTCTCACCTTTATCATTTCCACCACTTCATTTGTTTTTAGTTAAGAAGAATTAAAGCATACTTGGTTTCTATACATCCATATTGACCAAATAACACACATCCAAATGAGTTTCTGGAACTCCATCTCCTTTTTCCTGTTTGCCATCCCTAAATGTGACTAGAAGAGAGCTTTACCTAAGTATGGTAATGGGGCGTATAAATAGTCACGAGTAGCACCTTTGCCAAATTCTATATGAAACAATACAAGAGAAAAACAATTGTTCTATTGATTCTATATCCCTTTGGTCTATATTACCTCTTCTAAGTAAATGCCTTGACTTTTTGAGGGAACATGCTGCACTGAAGGTTGCTATACAGTTTCCTGTCAGGGTGACATTCATGACTTTGGATTAGCTTGTAGGCTGATTTCACTAAATACTTGCCTATGGGTTTTGCCTTCATGTCCATAGATCATTTTGGTCTTCAACTAATATTGCAGTGTTAATGAGACTAAGCAAGTTGTTAGGTAATGACCTTTTCCATTCAAATAACTCCCTTCTTCATGTCAACTTCCCTTTCCACTTTCCATCCCTCCATGATCCCATATCTTTCACCACAGTTTCCTTGTTTACTGAGATATGTTATAATCTTCTAAAAGCCTTTTTCAGTATTTCCCCTTCGACCCAAGTATCCAACCATAATAAAGTGTTTCCGACATTTCTAACCTTTCCAACAATACTTTCCTAACCAGCCCTCTCCGCCTGGATCTTTCTTTTCTATTTTCCTAAGTCTTTCCACCAAATTGACCATTTTTAAAAGAAGTTTTCCTCTTCTTTTTTCTCTCGATGTGGATTCCATTTTCCATATTTTACAACTAAGATTCTCTTCCAATGAGATTCACCCTCCACTAACCTCTACCATTTCCACTTCCCCAAAAGTACTAAATTGAGCAATTCTAGATCTCTAATTAAAGATTTAAGAACTTCAAAAAAAAAAAAAAATTGGTGAGAAAAAAACAACATAATGCCCATTGTCAGATACAAATGATCAGCGGTGAAGCAATCATACAGAGTGAAGCCCAGAAACAAGTTTGTTAGGTTCCTATTTAACTGATAAGTAATAATCACTACGACACAACACAGAAGGATAGGTAGATGGGATAATTTGATTAAGAAGGAGGCATATCATATTTTAACCAGAAGGTACAGAGTGCAACGTAGAATCCATTATCCACGTACAACAGCTGCCAACTGGTTACTCCTTTTAATTTTATTTATCAGTATTGAATTATTGATAATCTCCTTTATTATTGCTATTAGACATCTCCCTTTATTTTTATTGGGGAATTATCTGGGTTTTTAATTTTAAAGAGGAGAAGGATAATAATGTTTGCATTAGTATATTGAAATTCAGAGATGGTTTCAAGTTATCAGTCTTTTCTTATATTTATCATGTAAAAGCATGTTTGTATTGCGTCAAACCACGTTGAACGCGAATCCAACATGAGAGCAAGATTAATGTGAGGGCAGGATTCACGTTCAATGTGCTTGAAAAATGTGATTCCGCTAAAACAAACACATCATGTAAAATGCACCGACCAGTATCATGGCTAGATCAGCATTTTCAATGATGCAAGGCTAATCTGAAATTACTATACTGCAGCAAAATTCCATCTCCGTTCAACTAAAATCCAATTATTGGATTACAAACCAAATGAATGGTTTGGTAGAATTGGGCATGTTGGTAGCATGAATAAAGACTATGTTATCTGGTTGAATCCCCATGTTCCTTTCCTTATGCCCTCTAGGGTTTCTAGCACCTGTTTCATGGATGGTCTGAGTTCCTTGGGACACTGCACACACTGAAATGCTAACTCTGCCACTGCTGTTATCATTTCTGTCATGTTATTGTCAGAACCAAACCAAAAACTTGGATCCACTACTGCGTTTAATTCCTTGTTTAAGATTTTTCTCTTTGCAAACTGTGCAAGAGTGACATAATCTGTGCCTTCCATTAAACTTGGGGGGTTGGATGATATGAGTTCCAGCAAGACCACCCCAAAGCTATAGACATCACTTTTGTCACTGACCCTTCCAGATTCATAGTAGTCAGGATCTATGTAAGCACGAGTTCCTACTGGAATAGTGGAAACGTGTGTAGCATAATCTGGAAGAGACCGTGAGAATCCAAAATCTGCAACTTTAACAGTAAAATTTTCATCCAACAGAATATTACTCCCTTTTACATCACGGTGGATGATACCTGAGTCATGAAGATATACCAAAGCAGTTGCAGTTTCAATGGCAATATTCAATCTAGTGTGCCATGGTAGTTTATCACAGGAAGATTCATGAAGATGCTTAGAAAGAGTGCCATTGGAGATGTACTCGTACACTAGCATGTGTTTGTTGCTATGGCGAGAAGTGCGGCCATAAAGTGAAACCAGATTTTGATGGTGCAAAAGACATAAGATCTCAGTTTCTTTCATGAATTGCTTGATGGTTTTTTCTGTCTCGTTCTCGTCATGGAAACATTTTATTGCAACCTCTCTCCCATCTTGAAGTTTTCCTAATAGAATGGTACGCCATCAGAACAAATATAGAAATATGCATATTTCTTACAGGGAACATTGATTTAAAATATGCAGACTAATTAGCCTCTCACCATAGTACACGCTGCCATACCCTCCCTTTCCAAGGCAAGTGTCAAAATTATTAGTAGCTTCTTCAAGTTCAACATGGTGGAAGATTTTCAAAGCTGAGATGTATGGATTATAGGACATGAATAAAACCTTTTACCGCAGTCTGTTGACACCAAAAACTCATAGAAGCTAGAAAACCATGAGAAATGAAAAGGGACAAAAGATGATTTTATTATACCTTTTGCTGAGTTTGTTTCATATCTCCCTTGCTTTATGCCACTGAGAATCTCTACCACCTGTTCCATGTTTGGCCTTGATTCTTGTGGACATTGCATGCACAGAAGTGCAAGCTCAGCTGTAGCAGTCATCATCCGCTTGATCTTAAGGTTTGATTGGAAGCCAAGTCTCGGATCCAACAGCTCCACCAAAGCTTGGTTTTCAATTTTTCTGCTTAAAAGGGTAGCAAGATTATCCTCTTCATTCAGAACCCAGTATTTTGCCAGCATCGATGATAGAAGCTCACACAACACCACCCCAAAGCTATAAACATCATTTTTGATGCTAAGCCGGCCATTTGTCAACTCTGGGTCTATATAACCACATGTCCCAATTATATCATTAGTAACATGGGTGGCATAAACAGGAACTCCATCTGGAAGTTTCCGTGATAAATGAAGGTTAGCAACTTTAGCACAAAAGTTCACGTCTAGTAGAATATTGCTGGACTTCACATTTCGGTGGATGATGCCATAATAGTGAAGATAGTCCAATGCATTTGCAATATCGATGGCTATATCTAATCGTGTCAGCCAAGGTAGTGTGCTGTTTCCGGCTATTTCACTTTGAAGATGAGCAGCAAGATTGCCATTGGATAGGTATTCAAGCACTAGCAGAGATTCCTCGTGATGAGAAGCACACCCGTAAATTGAAACAATATTTTTGTGAGGCAAGTAATTTAGGATAGCAGTTTCATTGATAAACTGTTGCAATACGTGGTGCTTGTCTTCGTTAAAGCACTGGATCGTAATCTCACGCCCATCCTCAAGTTTTCCTAAAACAAAATAACCAGAAGAAAATTTTTGTATGAACAAAAGTTACATACGTTTAGGTGCTTTTGCTGTTAGTTCTCCAATCAGAATTTCACCTCAGTATTCAACGCTGACTTTAAGTACTGACCTTTATTGTGTGTGTTACCATGGTAAAACACCAATTTTAATAAGAGAAGAGCACCAAAAGCACTTAAAGAACTGCACCTAAGCTTAATTTGTGCTGTTTCTATTGGACAAAACGTGTATGCAGTTCCTTAAGCCTTTTTGGTGTTGTTATCTAGTCAAAATTGGCATTTCACACTGGTAACCTATGCTGTTCTTTAATGCAAATTTTTATAATGTGGATTACCAAGGGAACTCCAAATTTGATTTGAGAACCGCACCAAAAGTATTTAAGCAACTGTATCTAAGTTTTTTCTTTCTCTATTTACATTGTTCATATAAAAGGCTGCAGCTTAGTCTCTTACCGTAATATTCAGTGGCAAAGCCTCTCTTTCCAAGACAATGAGATTGATCAAAATTATTTGTGACTTTTGCAAGTTTCTTGTAAGGCAAGATTTGCCACTTATGGTGCTTTGGAAATTTGTCAGAAGAAGTGCTAGTGAAGCAGCACCACTCAAAGTGATCACACCCCATTCTCACGAGGTAATTACTAAACGTTGCACGGCCATTGGGATGCTAAGTGTGAGTGAGGAAAAAGCTGGCTCATCTGATTTGCAAATTTCTATGCATATTAAATTCTATAAAGTCTAATTTCTGTTCAAATAAGATCAAAGAATAAAAATTCAGGTGGAATAAGATGAGAAGTGTGATTAATACAAAGAATGTATGACAATTAGATTTAAACATGTTTTAACTTTTAAGTGCTTTTTAAATATTTCTTTTGTCCCTTATTAATTTTTGTTTTGGTTGTAGGCTTTGGTGATTTAAAAGTACTTGATTTTCATTATCTTACTTTCCTTAAGTAATGATTTGTCATATCATATGTGATATTGAGGATCACAACTGAAATGTAAATTAAAAAAAGGATTAAAACAGAATAATGCTATATTTACTTGGAAAGAAAACAATTTGAGTCAATGGCTGCAGGGTCAACACTTGGCGACTAAAACAAAAATTAATGAGAGATCATAAAAATAAAATAAAAAAGACAGTACGTAGAGTGACTAACAACATGCTTAATCAGCCAAAAAACACAAGCAGCATTCTAATAAACTCGTTGGTCAAGAACAGGTTTATTAACTGAAGTAAAACATGCATTAAACTGCTTATCTTCATCAAAGTGCTGGACTGCAATTTCACACCTATGGTCAAATTATGCCAAAGTGGATTATTTTTTACACACACGTCCACACACCATCAGAAGAAAATAAATTTACTTATATTTATTGAATAGAAAAATAGCCAGCTGGGTAAGCTAAGCCCCTTACCGTAATATACTGTGGCCAAGGCGAGCATCTATTATGTAATCAGAAAACAACCACTACAGGAAAAATATTTAGTCCTAGTCATGTTTTAAACAAATATAATCAGAAGAGGAACAAGTTACCAAATAAAAAAAATGTTAACTACAAGAGAGTAGATGTCACAGGAGTACCAAAAATTACTCCTTGTAAAGGAACTTGTTTCAGGACTCCTGCAGTATATACCCCTTTCCTTAAAATAGCAATATCTGCCTTTGTATGGTTACCATTTTTCCTAATTAAAAAAATATTTTGAAATAAAAATAAGAAAGTTGACTAATATGGAATTTATTCCTTGTAAACATTAATAAACAATAAAAAAAATAGATAAATATGATTTTTTTCTATACATACTATTCTCATGTTTAAGTAGTTTTTAATTTTTATGTATATCCTTGTGTTGATTTTGTATTTTTGGTTGAATGAGATGAACAATGTCATTTATACAAAAGAATTCATCACGACTATTGAGTATATAGCACCATGATGATCAGGTTTTTTAGTTCTTACCTAGTGTAGAACAAACAATCCCAAGAAAGACAAGGTGCCCCCAACAATTTTTGGATGAATGACCCCTGTCAAAGAATGCTCTGTCACAGAGATGAAGTGATACAGTCAAGCACCGCAACATGAGTGATGCAAAGCAACATGCAAACTCTTAACACGCCCTCTGTGTTGACCGTGTAAGCGTAAACAACATCAGTGAAAAGGAAAGAAGGAACAAGTGTAACAAGATGAGAAAAAGGAACGAAGGAGGAAGCAGAAGAACACGAGTTTTCAGAGAAGATGGAAAAGTCTGAACTCTGAAATGTCAATTTTTTTATGAAAAGATATTTCGAGTTTATTCCACTGCAGGCTCGGTCTACTGATGGATACTTAAAGGTTTAATACATCAGTTCCTTAAATTTTTAAAGAATTTTTAATTAAGTTTTTACACTAAAAAAAATTATAATTAAGTCTTAGAGTTAATTTGTGACATGCTATAAAATTTATAATTTGTGGTAGTTTTATTACTTTTAAGGACTTAATTACAAAAATTATAAATGATTAAAGACTTAATTACAATTTTTTTTTAATTTAAGAATCTAATTAAAAATTTTCCAAAAATTTAAGGGCCAACTGATGCATTAAATCATACAAACTTTTTTCTTTTAAAATATTATACTCTCCTCGGTTGAAATATTAATACATGTTATGTGTTAACTTATTTTAATATAAATGAGTTTTTTAGTTATAATTTTTTTGTAACTGTTTGGACTATCAATAAGTAGTTTTAAACTCTTATTATTAAATTTGAGAGTTTAAAATATAAAATAAAATTTTTGAAATTAATAAAACGTGTGTTTAAAAATTTATTTTATCCTTTTAAATTTTAAATAAATAATTATGAGTTTAGAGAGAGAGAGAGAGCAAGCAAGAAAGATCATACGTCAAATTATGTAGGTCAAATTATGTTTTGGGTCATACAGAAAGTAAGACAGAATTCAAAATAAAAAATGACTTTTTATAGTTTATAACAATAGTTTAACTTAATGAGCATTTTATAACTCCTCTCAAATTATGGTTTGAAATCCCATATTATATTTAAATATAACTCAACTATGATTTTATCAAACATATTATTTGTAATTAAAATTCAGTTTACATATATATATGACTTTGTTAGGTCCTGTTGTTTATCAGCATGTTATGTGAGTCTTGTCTTTTTAGAAGCTATTAGTTATGACTTTTACATTTTATTTTATTTTTGTAAATTGAACGTGACTTTATGTTTTTCAGTCGTATGTCTAAACATACAATGTGAATAATGCGTTCATAGAAGGGCACAAATTTTAATTGTAAGAAGAATTGCCCCTATATGTGTTTTATTTCCATTTGCTGCAAACTTAAGTTAAAACAGAGGTGATTGGAGATAAAATGTCAGAATGCTAGACGCATTTTAATTAAACAATCATACAATTCAACACCTTAGTGTGTATTTTGGTGAGTGTTTGTAAAATTGATTTTGACTGAAATTGATTTTTTAAAATTGATTTTGGCTAAAATTGATTTTGAAATGAAATGATTTATTTTTCGATGCTTTTACCTTAAAAGTAAGTTTAATGTAAAACTTAGTGTAAATTTTTTTAATTTAACACAAAAGCTACTTTTTATCACTTTTAGCCAAACAAAAGTTTGGAGACAAAATAAATTTGACTTAACAATAAACAAACATTTTTATCTTTACTAAAATCAAGTTTGACAAAATGTAAAATCAATTCTAATACTTCATACAATGAAACCAAACGGGATGAATGTTTATAAAATGAATTTTGAAGTGAAATGATTTGTGTTTGAATGTTTTTACCTTAGAAACAAGTTTGATGTAAAACAAAATATACGTTAACTGATATTTTATTGTGATTTTGAACTTAAATTCAAATATGTACTAATGCTATAGATTGCAATTTTTGTTTTAGGCCAGTACACCGAATATTTTGGTATAAATTTATGCGAATTTAAATATAAATAAAATAATATAAAAATTGTTTTCTATATTTAAAAACCATAATTGAGTGAAGCTTCAAAAATCAAGGAAGTCATTTTTGTTAAAAAAAGCAAGCAACACTACCTGCCTAGTCTTGAACCCTGGACTTTCCGCCAAATGGATCATATTCACGTGAACATCACTCTTAACATTTGCAAAAGTATGAGTTGCGGGCTTGCTGTTTACTTGCTTAGCATGCAACGCTAAAATGGACAATTCTTCCAAATTACAGCATATTCAATCGTATTACATGCTTTGTTTTATTATAAAGAAATGTTAGTAATATATTTTTTAATATATTTTTTTATTATACTCTTTATTATTGTTTGAACTTTATTAGAAATTATAATTTTTTTTGGCTTTAACTTCTTATTTAATAAGTTTCATTTATGATTTTGTAATTTTTAATAAATTTTAACAAATAACAAAGAGTGTGGTAGAAATACTGTATTAAAGAGTATGTTGTTAACACTCATCTTTATTTTATTCGAAATGTTTGATGTGAAAAAATATGATATGTTTTCATTTTTAATTATAAAAATGTCACTTTATTTTTAATTATTTTATTTTCTGATTTTAAAAATTTATACCAAAAATAGTAAAACAACTTTTTTTTTCTCGTTTTATATTTTTATTTTCAATTTTCGCTAATTCCTATAGAAACTAAAAATAGAAAATGAAAATAAAAAACATTTTCTCAAACTTAATTTTCCATTTATATTTAATTTATAAAATGATAAGACATAAGTGAGATGATGGGAAAGATACATGAGGTCTCTTAACAAGACATTATCTCTTCAATGCAGTGTGTACCTTTTTATGTAATGTGTGTTAGAATAGGTTAGCCAAGATTTTAGGATCTCGATATAAAGGCATCTCTAATGGGAGTTGCTATTCATTAACAATTGTATAAGCAACTCTAAGAGTAACTAACAACATTGGAAAGCACCCTATTTTTGCCACACAAGAGTAATGAGTGTTGGGAAGAGCAATTGTAGTCATGGTTTTAAATTGTGGTTACGATTGCAGTTTTGTCGTAGTCTTTGATATTGTAGGAAATATCGAATAACTGCAGCTGATGCGACTACAATTGCGGTTGTGAAGCGGTCGTAGTGGGCCTAAAAACCTTGATATTGTGGCCAAAATTGAAATTGCAAATCGTTTTTTAGAACCATGACTGCAGCAGTTATTTACTTTTTGGTGTGTTCAACAAAATTTTTAGTTGTATTTTGTGTTTTATTGTCCCACAAATGTAATTGTCGTAAGAAGTGAGGTCTATTTAAGAATTTTTTGAGTTGATGAGTTGGAGTAAAAAACTGAGTTACTTAAAATAATAAAAATTATGGAAAATGTGAAAAATAATATAAAAATAGTTGCTCCGTTAAAGTTGTCCTAAGATGTTAATCTAGGCTTAATCTAGCTCGGGTTTCATAATCTTTAATGATCCTAGTGATGTTGGCCGAATACTGGGCCTCAGTTATCAAGGTACTCTGGGTCGAATCTGTTGGCCTGTAACTTTTCAAAATCCCAATCCAAAACAAAAGATAAAGCAGAATAAGCCCACTAGAAACGAAGACAACCAAAAATAAGACACAATAAAGTTATTCTTGTTTTGTATTAAAGGCACTAATAGCCGGTTCATGTTACCCGCCCACAGAATGATTAATTCATTCAACACCATTGACTACAAGTTGCAAGGTTTTGATCTTATTTTAATCGAGCTTGGTGTCCTTGTTTCATCTGGCAGGTGACAGCTCCATGAATACATTTACTTCCACTTGACTAAAAGTAGTGACAGATGCAATGAAGGACGATTATAATATTAAAGGAACGTGGCAGGCACGCGTCTCTGATTTTTATATTCTTGAAACATGATTTTAATAATCACCTCCCAAAGATTTTCTGAACCCAACAGGACTTTAAAATTAAAAAGTAACCCATCGTATTTCGTGGAACCGCGGATCGATTGAGTCATCATTCACCAAAATTCTACAATTTTCAGCTTGATATCATCTCGAGTTGGAACTTGGGCCACAAGTCCAAGGGTCTTCTGAATTGTCATGCACAAAAACTCCCTATAAAGCTTAATTATTATGTAAGAATTACGCGTAATGAAGAAGTAAAATAACTTTATAAAGTACAAAAGAGTTGTAGTACGTCATCTTGCTGCCGTGCCAACTTGGCAGGTAGATTCTTTTCCCACTCACACATGGACGCCCTTTTACGAATTAAGGAATTAGACCCTAAGAAAATTTTCTTTGACTGTTCCGTTACATTGAAGAAAATTTACGGCTATATATGCAAGCATATATCATCACCTCATTCATAATCAATATCCGAAGTACTAATAGCTTTGCGTATCTGAGTACACTAAGCCATGTCAAAACCCCTGTACTTCCTCTTGGCACTGTCCATCATCCTAGTGACATGTCATGCTGAAGGCTCTAATACATCAACAATATGTGCTCCTTCTAATTGTGGTAACCTCCCCATTCGCTATCCTTTTTGGAAGAAGTCCAACACCACCACCTATGGAGAATTTTGCGGTTATCCTGATTTTGGCCTTGATTGCTTGGAAAGCAAGGCCATCATCAGTTTTCCAACTGACATATACCAAGTCACAGATATAAACTATGACACTCATTCAATTACACTTGTTGACATAGATATATTGAGCCAACCATGTCCGAGGGCACGACACAATGTTTCCCTACACAACCTCCCTTTGTCTTTCAGCTCATTAGATTTGAATCTCAGTTTCTTTTTCAACTGCAGTTCTTACCCTTCATCTGTTCAGCCTATAGGGTGCTTTACACGCGATGGGAATCAGTCTTATGTGTTTCCGGCCAGGGATGAAGCTGAAAATAGCTATGAGTGGCTTAGGCAGTGTGAGGAGAATGTTGTGGTGACAGTGAAGCAGGATGAGATTGAAAGTAGAGGTTTGATCACCGGGTTTGGTGATGCTATGAAGAAAGGATTTGTGCTTGATTGGATGAAAGTTGGGGATTGTGCAACGTGCGAGGAGTCTGGTGGGAACTGCAGATTCAACCAAACCACTAAGCAATCGAGGTGCTTATGCAGAGATGGCAGAACTGTTGTCAAAAGTTGCAAAAAAGGTACATTCGTTTTAGCTTTTTGAAAAAGTTATAGATTTTTTATTGGTGCAATCTTTGCTCACGTTCACAAAATCACATCTTCACAAGTCTGCATGTCTCTCCATATATACACACTTCAATTGATTGCTATCAAGATTTAGAGTTTATACTTGTAACAGGTAGATTAGCTAGATTAACTCTATGGCTTGATTAGATGTTGTGGTTCATTTTGGATGCTTTATTTGATTGAGTTCTCGATGTATTAATTAGTGTCATTTAGAGTATTCAAGTTTACTTCTTCCGTATCTTTTTAAGATATTTCATGATTTTATATCTTCACTGGTTTCTGGTTTCATCTTACTGTAATTCTAGTCGACCACAGATTGTGTAAGAATATAAAAATCGTCACATCAATTATGAAGAAAAATGTTCTATGAACATTAAGAATTGTCTCTTTTGATCTTAAAGTGTATTTAATTTTGGGATAGTATTTTTTTTTTTGGGTTAAAATTTTGGAGTAGTATAAACATACATCACTTTCTCTACCATTTTATTTTCACCCCATTTTCCCCAATCTTTCTCTTTCTTTCTTTTTTTTCCATCACATCACTTATTACACTTGTTGAAAACCAAAGAAGTCTCACATTGATTAAAATTAAGAGAAGTATAGTGTATATATAATTTGGAGTGCATTAGTATATAGAGTCTTAATGTATGTTTGGCTTATCGTCTAAATTGTTGTAGTGCGCTTTCCAATACACTTCTAACACATAAGTAAAGCCTATTATACTTTTTCAAATGTAATTTTGAGGCCAACCTAACGGTTACTCAAACATATCTTTAGACGTTTTGGACAAAGATGCAACTCTCAAGCTAAAACTAACACTCTTATGCTAGAAAATTTGGACTCTTTCAAATTATCAATATAAAACTAAGAGAAGTGTATATATAGTTCGGAGTGTATTAATTCATTAAGCCTTAAACTTTTTAGACAAAGGTGCAACTTTCAAGTTAAAATTTAAAAAACCAACTCACTCTTCTATGCTAGAAGACTTAGATTGGGTCCACTCTCAAATTGTCAATAATATCTATTACTTTTTCTTTCTACAATTTTTTCTTCCTATATCTCTCTTTCACTTCCAAATGGGGGGAGCATTTATTGTTTTCCTTACTTTTGAGATGTGAGAATATATATAAAAAAAAGGAGATAAATATAATTATGTACCATGTCACATTTGATTTCAATTTCTTTATGCTCAAAAAATGGAACTGAATTAGAGAAACACTAGATTATAAGTAACAGACCCAAGTTAAACAAAAAATGTTTAATTTAATTGAAATATATTAATATTATAAAAAAATTTACCCTGTTATTGACTTTTATAAGGATGATTGTGATTAGTTGAAAATATAAAAAATTTTATATTGATAAGACATGACAATAAAACTAAAAAATATTACATATTTTTAAATTATAATATTTGTTATTCCAATAAAGAATTGGTATATGGGAGAAACCTCTATACTTTAAACTTATTTTTTCAGTTAAATTTTGAGTTGGAAATTGTGGCTCTAAACTTATTACATACATTTGCCTAATGGACATTACTAGAAAATAATTAAGAAAGTTAAAATTTTAAAATATGATAAATAATTAATTGCATAACTGAATAATAGTATTTAAAAATTATTAATTAATACAATTAATTAAGAGAAATGTTATTTGTACAACAACTCATATAACAATTTGTACAACATTTTTTTTGTGTTTATCTCTCTCTTGTATATCATTTATTACATATCATAATGATTAAGAAAGATAGACAAAAAAATATTGTTATACAGATTTTTATACGTGTATTACATCTCATTAATTAATATGATTAATATTTTGAGTGATAAATTGTTTTTAAATGGAATATCTTATCAGTAATATTTAACTCTGTTTTTCAAATTTATTTTTATATCTATGTAATAAGGTGTACCCGCTTGGGTATGTGGGTCGGGAATGAGGTACTGACTTTGAGCTTGGGCTTAAGACTTGAGTCACACGATTACTGGGTTGCCCGTCTACAATTGCTAACAAGGTAGAAATCAGGAGCCCATAGGCAATAGTTGCAACCTGCAATGGACATTAGAGTTACAGGCCCAATTAGGAAAATAAAGATTTTTTTTTTGTGGTTTATTAGTCAGAGGATAACCGGGGAAAATAAGGACAACCATGTCTGTTGAATGAGAACTACTGAATAATTATTTAGTCTACGGATTTTGCTTCTTTCTCTGACATAGTAATAAAAATGGAGTAGACACAAGCAATGCTATTTTTTAAATCCCCTTTACCTAACTTTGCGTCAGTATTTTTTTGATTGCATTCTATATAAAAATCTCTTCGTTTAGAAAATAATTAACGAACACCTAGCATTAAAAGGGGAAAAGTAGAAGGAGACTCATTCCTTATGGCCTTATCTTAAACGTAGTAGTGGTAGTAAATGAATTTTTTTTTAATAAAGGGAAAAATAAAAAATAATAAAAAGCGGTAGGTGGGGTTTTAGTTTAATTAATTATTATATTATCAGTTTACTTGTCGCGCAATTAGTTTTGGACAACGGTTTTCCAGCAAAGCACATATTGTTTTTGTACTGGTGGTCCAAAGTCGAAATTACTTATATTGAGATTGTACATATTTTATAGAACGAAACTTATGTACAATATTTTATGTTTTTTGTGTTATTTTTCAACAAGAATCAGAGTTTTAACTTAATATCATACACCAATCTTTAATGATAACTTTTACAATGCAGATAAAACTCTGATTTTAATTAAAGAATAACACCAAAACCATCCAAAAACACGTCTCCAAGTCATCTTCTATTTTATATCTTGTACATTTTCCTTTCGTTTATCATTCCCCTGGTAAAGTTTGTCTTGATGTACTAAATAGAATTGGAAAAATTCTAATCACGACATCACTAACGCGACAAAGACACCACAGCCAGTGAATAAATTTCACCGGATAAGACTACATGTTTGCAAAACCAAAATTTAAGTCTCAGAGTGCTCCCTTTAATGTTTTACTTCCAAATCGTCAACACCAATTTTATGATAGCCACCAAACTAGTTAAACGTCATTTAGTTTGACTTATATTTACAGATCATTGTGCTGCACTTGATCATTTGCCTCACCACCAAACAAGGCCTCACACGGTTCCTCTGCAAATTAAGGCCTCTCCCAGATTTCTATCATGCCTCCTCCTCTTCTTCCACCTCCTTCTTCCCTCATCAAAACCCTTTTCTTCTTCTCACTCTTCTTGCCACCATATTTATCTAGTGATGCTGAAGGGTACACAGCATGCGAACCTTTTAGCTGTGGGAATTTCAGCGACGTTAGCTATCCATTTTGGAGTAGTGACCAGCCAGATTATTGTGGGCATCCAAAGTTCAAGCTTGATTGCCAACAAGACAACGTGACAATTGACATAATGTCCCAGACGTTCCATGTCATTCATATTGATCAAACATCTAAGGTTTTGAAGATTGCAAGGTTGGATTTATGGGCTGACCCTTGTACTAATGAGTATGTCAATGTCAACTTGGATTTTGATTTCTTCAACTACACTCCCAATGATGATGGCTATACTTTGTTATATGACTGCGGTTCAGTTCCATATACGTCTACTGTGAATTTCAATGGAGCAATACCATTTAATTGCTCCATAGATGGTGGTTTTCCAGATGCATACTTGGTGTTAAGTACTGATGTGGTTTATTTCAAGGTTCTGGAGTGCAAGAATAGCATCACTGTTCCTGTCCTAAAAGTGGCTGTGAAGGATGCTTCGCTTGTGAATAATGTTTTAGAAGAAGGATTTGAGGTTGGGTGGACTGGTGTGGATGAAGGCCAATGTGATGGTTGCATAAAATCTGGTGGGAGATGTGGACACAATGCATCTATGGATGCATTTATGTGCCTTTGTCCTAACCAACAATCTTATGGAGGGGATTGTAGCAAAAGCCTAGCAAGGTCTCCATTAGCAGCACCAACACCTAGATCAACACCAGAACGGGCACTGTTACCCCCTCACTCTCAAATATATCCAAAACAGTCTCCACATGCTCCGAGTATGTATTCTTCCTTCTCTTGATTTTGATTAAGTTCTCCTTCTCAATAATTATTCTTTTGGATGGTGGCATTGGATTTTCTTTGATGATCCAAATACCTTACATCCACTCTGGGTTAGGTAGGGCTTAATTTCCTAGGCATGGAGTGGAATTGTTTGGTTTGCGTGTTCACAAGTGTTCTTTGGTTAGAATAATTCCCTTTGATTTTTTCACCCTTCATTCTGTGCATAAGTTTTATAATATAGGATCGAACTATTGAAGACTGCGTTATGAGATAACGTGTCAAATTTTCTAATATCATATGTAGGTTTGGTAAGGGCGAGTTTGGCTTACGTTGACTTTTAAATATTAACAGGTAATAATAATAATGAATATAAGCTTTTAAAAGCCTGCATATAACGATATGGTAATTGGTAATGGTATGTGTCACTTCAGTGATTAGATGTTAAAAATTAGGATTTTCATGGAAAGATGACAGCAACAGTTACCTAACAAGCTGTTCTACTTTTTTTATTATAATTTTCTAAATAAAAAGCTTCTTCACGGGTGATTCCCTTGATTCCAATTTGGATGGTCCCTTGTGGGGCAGCACCTATATAGAAGTGGGGCATTGTAAATCAACACTGAAATTAATAATCTGTTAAAACACGAAAAAAATTAAAGTATGGAAGGTATTGCAATAAGCTTAGCTTCTAAGAGGAAAAGTATGAAGCATAGCACCTTTGTTTTTAACTTTTCTTTTGTATGTTTGGCAAGTATATATCTCAATGGTTCTTTCCTCAGTTTGAGGTGGTACTTAGGGATTTCCATTCCCCAAAGGGGTGACTTTTCTGTCTCTTCCATCTTCATATGTTTTTTTGTATGTGGTTTCAGTTTTACCCATTTTGTGGTTGCTGTGGCCCGCCAATAATTTGACTTCAACGATCAATTTTCTTTCTTACCCAACATTAATTCATAGGAAGTTACTGCTTTCCTTAACTCGGTTCTATTTGCAAGATCTGAAGAACAGTATACAACGCGTTTTCTCCATCAACACCACCAGCTCACGCAGCTACTTCTCTTAACACATATTTCTGCAACATATAACTCTTCCCTCCATCGTGATCATTTGACCATAGATGTGTTCCTATATCTATATCTATATCCCCTTGCTTACATCCATAGTCACTTTCTTCTTGTTAACTTTGCCACAATGCCATTGTCAAGAGGATCACAAATACTCCACGTGTAACCACTCATACAACTGTGGAATCAAAGACATGAGTTATCAATTCTGGGGATGAAACCGACCCTGTTATTGTGGCAGTGATTATCAGTCCTCCAAGCACAAGTGCCTTGATAATCACCACCATTCAATTCAAGTTGGGAATTTCACTATACTTGATATTAATCCAATTCTCTACCACATGAAAATGTTGCGGACTGACATCATCAAGTATGATGATTGTCCCTCAGATTTCACCAATACTTCTCAGATTTCCAACCTCTTCCAATATCTACCGTGCACAATATCACCATACTCTACGACTGTGATCCTGGGTTTTTCATGGGCCAAAACAATTTTAAGGTTGATACTAAGAAGCATGCTTTGATGGGGCCCGTGTACTAGTTCCCGTTTCATGGGTTGTTTCTCTTGAACCTAATAGTGGAATTGCTGCTCTGAAGAATGCCTTGAATTATGGGTTTGATCCTTGAGGTTCACTCTAATGCAGACTATGATGGTTGGTCAAAGTGAAGCAGCCATGATAGTCTCAATGTTATGAAATGCTCTGTTCTCATTCTCATTTTCCCTGAATTTCTGTTGAACACGCATCTAAATGTTCCTTCTCGGTCATAGACCTATCTTTCTTTATTGCATATAATGGTTGAGACTTGAGAGATGGGTTGACGAAGTACTTCTTAAAACAGCTTGCCTTTTGTTTAATAGTCGTCTTGGTAGAGATTAAGATAGTTAGGTCACTAGTTACAATGTTACATATTTGGGAAAAAATGGACAGGTAAATAAATAGAGCAGACCTAGAATAAGAAAATGAGAATTAATGAATTACTACGTATGGATTTATGAAGAAAAATTTAATTTCTTTAGGTTCTAACTAAGGTTTGAATCAAAGCAACTGAAACGGAAATTACGCGTCGCTGATGGGTAGTTGATTCTCTTTGGAATAGAAAAAATTAACATGATACTGTACAAATTTATAGAGAAATCTAATAATAAAAACATTGATTACAAATCATTATATATTATATTATTTAAAAAGCATTGATCCACAAAGGAAAAACAAAAACAAGGAAGGAATAGAGTTTGTCCCCTGCCATAAAAGGTAAATATATAGTATTTGGTGTGATAATCGATTTATTGGCTACACAAACTTATATAGCATATACCTCATCAAGCCGAAATTAATTTTGTTTTTTAGTAAAAATGTATAGTATTTTGTCTAATAAAGTAAAATCGCAATTGTATAATGTGTAGTTTATTAATGAAACATTTACTCTCCAAAAAAAAAAAATTAATAAAAGTTTAATAGTCATACATTATCGATATAAAATTTTTTACACTATTATCTAATTAAAAATCACCATTAATATAATTTTTAAAATATTTATTATAAAAATCAACAAACTTATAATAAATAGTAGTTTGTAATTAAATAATAGTGTAAAACTTCTTTCCATTGTGTCACCATTAAACTCAAACATTTATTATGGGAAACAGTGGAATCTGAATTGAGAAGTAAGAGTAGGAGACTGGGTCGTATTTTCCGAATTTTGAATTCCATTTTGTTTTGGTCTGGGTTGTCACAAGCCCATAGGGAGAGGAACCAGTGCGGTAGTTTCGTGGGTGGACTCTTTGCTTTATTCATATGGTCGTGAGAATCGTGGCCATCATTTTCTAAGAAGTACTTCTAAAACGCGATGATATATGTGTGAGGCTATTGAGGGCGTTGGGCGTAAGAGTAACTAAGAATGGATGAGCATAATCATATCCATATCCAGATGGTCCTTACGTCCGTACTCACCGTCTGTTGCTTGTTGTTAACCACTTTGCCAGAGTCTTACTGTGATTTCGATTATTTGGTTTGTAAGGAGAGGCCATACAAGTGCGGAGATCTGCCCAACATCTTCTATCCTTTCTGGGGACTGAACCGACCCCCTCAATGTGGCGGCGGCGACCCATTCAAGCTCAGCTGCAATGATGGTAAGACTACAATTCTAATTGACTCACAAAATTTCACAGTGAAGGATATCGACGACCTCAAGACTCACACCATGAAAGTGGTGCGATCAGACCTTGGCCCCGATGTTTGTTCTCTGCCATCTGAGGACATTTATGTGAACCCCACTCAGTTCCTGTATACCGACCCTTCATCAGTGCACAGCATTACCATATTCTACGATTGTTCCCCCTTACCAGATTTCCCTTCTGGAGACAACTTTACGTGCGGGGATAATTTCTCTTATTATGTTGTTAACAACCCGGAACATGAGCAGCTGATCAATGAATTATCAGCGCATTGCAAGGGACGTTTGCACGTGCCCACTGATGCTCGACAGAATGATGATGATGGTGGTGGAGATGGTGCTTTGAAGAAGATTCTCGAGGGAGGGTTTGCGGTCAGCTATGCTGTTCGTGACGATTGCACAAGTTGCCTGGGAAGAGAAGGAGAGTGCTGGAGCGATGGTATTGATATTGAAAACATGTAGTTTCATGCTATTATTGCTCAGATGGATCTCATGCCCTACACTGTTCTTCCAAAAGTATGTCTTCTATCCTCTCTCCTCTCGAAAACTTCTTCATTTTCCCTCTTCATTCTTAGTCATACTCTTTTATCTATCACTAAAGCAATAGATTTTTATGCAAGAATATTTGAAGATGAACCATCTCCTTGCTCCTTGCATCTCGGTTCCCGTTAGGAACCCTCCTATTCAACAAATCAGAAGCAAACAATAATACAACAAATTAATTACAGTTTAAGAACAGCTGTAATTGGACGAACCCACTAGTATGCCCATCCTCAAATTTTCCATGTCTACCATGGCACCTTCAACTTGCCAATCAACACTTCATATATTTTTCTTTTTTAGTTTATTTTGAAACAATAATTACTTCTTTTTTTTCCTTAACTTATTATTTTCTTTAAATAATTTATACCAAAAATACAATTAATGTCTGAAGTTCCTGATCCTAGCTTCCTAGTTCCCACCAATAGTCCTCTCCCGGTTTTTTTCCAGCAAGTCCTGTAAAGCATAGCTATTGGCTTTGTTTGTTAATCGTTGTGTAACTTCGGGACATACATCCAACAACACTTATCTCCCAAAAACAAATCAGAAAATGAATCCTAGAACGCTTAACTAAATTCTTAGGTATGTATGGAATAAGATCAATTTCTAATTGTTAAATTTGTGTTGCTTCCAGCAAATAGATACTCACTCTAGATAGTACATGTCGTCTCTTAAGTAAATGAAGAGGCAGCTCTATTATTTTGCAGTCGCACAAGATTCTCCCTAATAATGTTTATTTAAAAGAAAAAAAAAATGTGTTGCTTCATACTAATAAGTACTTGGTTTAGGTAGTACATTTCTAGTTCCTCTTGAGAAAAGTTTCAGATTAATTTGAGTCTGGTGTATGAAAAGCATTCTGCTATAAAGAATAGTTTCATCAAGTTATATTTCAATACACAATACATCTATAGTGTTTAGACAAAAATAAAACATGTGTTACTTCATAAATATGAATTAATAAAAAAAATGAATATGGTAATTATAATGAAAATAATTATTAATAATTCATTTTTCTAATACAAATTTACTCAATAATCTCTAGGAGCTTTCAGTGACAGTTTCGTTTGTTGACCTGACTTTGAGACAAACTAGAGTCGTTGACTGCACATTTTTCTAAGTCTTGCTGTGTCCTTCTCTAATGGTCCCCTCCAAGTATTAGCCTATTAGGAGGTTCCTTCTTTACAGCTTCACTTCGATTAGATCCATCCTCTAGCTTTGACCTTGTCAATAAGCAAATGAACATGTTCCCTGAATTTTCTCTCCAACTATTCATGATTTGTTTTTCCTCCTTAGTCCTTTCTCCATATGTCTGAATTCACACAGCTGGCTAAAAATGTATCAATTTGGACTTTTAGTACCGTTTCCTGAAATTTTCTTGTATAACTCTTAATATTATCAAGTATTTTCCTATGAATTAGTGTTGCTGTTGTTTCACTATATTAGTTATGCCTAAATTTGTTTTTAACCATCATTCTTTTTACTATGTTAATGGATTTTTAATAGCTAACTTATCATTTTTATTTTCATAGTTCTTATAGTTCATGTATTTAAAAATTGTTTGTCGAATAAATTCAAACATATTATACTGCCATGCATATAGTGCATATATTATTATAACATATAATTTTTAACAAAAGAAATGGAAAAGAAAGAGCATGCCTCAAGACAAAATTTCCAGTGAATCCTTTTAAGGGGGGCATACTATTATCTATGTTTGAAATTATTATTGATATATAATTATTGACATATAGTTTACATTCTTAGGATAAATGCTATAAATATTTATGTCAATTTTTACTGTATAACACTTGCCAGTGACATAAGTTATATTTTGTAGTCACACTTTTGGTTCTCTTTTCATTGTGGTATAAAATTATGACGATGTCCTTTAGATAAAGATAGTGACACACCACTAAAAAGTATGATCCATCCTTTTTCCACTTTTCCTTCTATTACTTTCATTTCACGGATGCATGTGCCTGTACCAACAATCATTAAGAAGAGGATAAAATTTTTATTTTTAATAAATATTTTCTAATTTAATAATATTTTAAAATAAAAATAAAATAAGAAAAAATAAGCTCTATATTTTATACTGTCATTTAATCACAAACCACAATATATAATAAGTTATTGACTTTTGCATTAATTATCTTGAAAGTCATATCCAAAATGATTTCTAATTGGTTGATTGTGTAAAATTTTTTATACTGACAGTATATAGTTATTAAACTTATAAAATAATAAACTAGTATAAAATTAATATTCTAATGTTTTATTTATTTTTATAAATATTTTATAACTTTCTTAATTTAAAAATAAAATATTTTCTCTCTCTTTCCTTTTTTTTCCCAAAACCCCACTCCCAAACACACTCCAACAGTTAGTTAGGATTTATTCGATTGAAATTTTTGCACATGTTTGTGGGGACAAAGCTATCCGTTGGTTGAGGCTTATCTCAGATAAGTGATATGACTTGGTAATAAAATAGCAGCACGATGTTTATCATATTCGTAGCTCGAGATTTTCACTGACTCAGCCAATGAGAGAGAAAAGGGAAATTATTGATTTGGCAACAACTATATATTAAGGGTATATTTGTGATTTTATTTTTCAACGGAGTTGTTGTATTGCATTTGTACGCAAGTGCAGCAAATATCTTTTCCTATGTTTCGGTCCAACGCGTCTTTCACCATCATGGACATTATTTTCTGCTTTCTTCTACAGCTCTACTTTTGAGATTTTTTAAGTATTGATGTTACGAAACAGACTTTGATTTCTCCACTTTCCTTACAAAATCCCCTGCACAAATTAAATCATCCACTTATTCTGTTTTTCTCCCTCACAGTCACAAAATATTAGTAAATTTTAAAATATTACTCTTTACATAATTTAGTCATAACTGTGCAAAATTTGTATACTTGACTTTATCTAAATTTAAATTAGCGCAATCTATTCAGATGAAGCTATACAGTATACACACGGTTGCATTCAGATATAACAGCTAACAGCAACATCTATGTAGATAGGATAACTATGGCTATGTTTGGATTGATAAGAAGAGCAACTTAGCAATTGATTGATTAATTAATTTATTAGACTAATATGAATGATTGATAAATATCTATTGTATGCGGAGATTTATTAATCTACCTGCAGTGTCATAGTGATGTCACCATCGCTGGGGATGATGTGGTTTTCATTCTCAGTAGTATTCATTGTGTCAATATTTATTATATAACTACAGAAAACGGTGTCTGCAAACTTCCATTCCAAGGTACTTCACCTACTTTCCATTGTGGACGTTCAACTTTTGACTAGTAATATATGGACAACCACCTATGAAACTACAAAAACACCCTTAACAAGTTCACAAAACTGCTATTCACTTGTTCAGGAAAAGAAAATAGGGAGTTAACCTACTTACTCATCTTTGTAAACGAGCCAATATCTGGTTATCTATTGCTTGAACTTTTGTTTTGTCTTCCTCTATTTTTTCAAACTCCAAACATAAAATCCATTATAAAATAGTAGCATATTTTCGTGTAAGATATTCCACAATACATACCTACCAACCAATTTGAAATTTCCTCTAAATGCCTCCCTTAGATTCCACACAATTTCTCTTCTCCTCTTCTCTTCTCTACATCCTTTTCAAATCTCCAGAACCAAATGATCCTTCAAATCTCCTTCCATTACAATAAACCTCAACTATGCATTATTACCACTATCTTCTTCTTGGCTACCACTGTTCTATCTTCTAATCCAAAATTTGAGGCCTGCACACCTAGAAGCTGTGGAACTGGCCCACCCATTAAGTATCCTTTCTGGATTCCTTATGAACAGGAATCATTTTGTGGCTACCCTCACTTTGAGATCACCTGCATGGACAAAAATCCAATTCTCGGAACTTCTAATTATGATTTGTTAGTGAAAGATATCTCTTACTCCAACTCTTCATTTACTGTGGTCAATATAGCTGTCTATGAGGACAAATGTCCTGTTCCCATGTATAATTACAGCTTTGATCAAACTCCATTCACCTACAGTTCAGAAAATTGGAATCTCTCTTTCTTCTACAACTGTACCACAGAACCCATAGATTACCCTACTTACGAAGTAGATTGTGCTAAAAATGCTACACATTATTCTTTTGCGTTTTTTCATACGGAGGCACTGGAGCACAAAAACTATTCCTTGAATGAGTGTCAGTTTATGGTTAATGTGCCTTTGAACATGAATGCTGCTGTTAATTTCACTAGCTTATTGCGAATGAATTACACTGAGATTTTGAAGATGGGGTTTCTTTTGAATTGGACTGCACCTGATTGCCAGTACTGTGAGAAAAGTGGTGGACGTTGTGGATTTGATAGCAATCAGTTCCTCTGCTTCTGCAAGGATAAGTCCTACTTAAAAAGTTGTGGTAATGGTAATGATGCATTTGGAAATATTGTGATCGTACTTTTGTTGTTTCTTCAGCAAGCGTTCTTCTCTCTGTATGCAACTTCTATTCCTTTAATATGAGTGTGTGTGTTTGTTTGTTTGTTTGCTTTTCTATTTCCCTCTTTAGGGTACAAATGCAGTTTCTATTCTAATAAGCCATTCTAGAATATGCTAACCAAATAAGTATACCAGATCTTTGCCTTACCTTTTGACTTGTCTGACACTTGCCTTAAAGCATCACCGTATATCAGATGATCATGGTTTCACTATTTCAGATGTATTCGGTTTACATAATGTGTAGCCACACTAATAGCCGTGAGAACTATTTGTATTTTTGTAGACACAGTAACAAAATCAACTGTGTAATTCTTTGATTCAATTATTAACTGTCTCATGAAAAGATTCAGCTACCTATAGCATATGTCCTTGTCTCAATGTCATGATGCTTTTATTAGTTGTCAGGCATTACATGCTTACCATCAAAATATGCAGAAAATAGGCTGAAATTGAGTATTCTTTAGGCTTAGACTTTAAGAAAACGGTCCAAATGCTATTTAGTTAGAAACTAGTCATATAATTAATTTGAATTGGAAACCAAATATGGTATGGTTAACTTTTAAATGATCTGATGTTAGTGCAGTATACAGTTATTTGTAATTCCCATTTTGCCTCTCTTCAGGATGTCATGCAATATTATCATGGCATAGCCATGTTAGCGTGTACTTTCTTCATGAAGCCTTTGGTGAAAGTACATGTTTATGTTTGTTATATTTAAGTATAATATCCTCCACATGCTAACCCATCTCTGCTTTCCCTGCTAACTGCTGCAGACAAATTGAAGTGGTGGTTGAAAGTTCTTATAGGTAATAGATCCAGTTTTCCTTGAATTTTTTCATTAGTTTGTGCATATTTATTTCATTAATAATACTATGAGAAATGGGAACAACACATCTCTAATACACTCTTTATTATTAGTTGAAATTTATTGGAAATTACAAAATTTTGTGGATTTCACTTCTTATTTAATGAGTCTCTCATAATTTTGTAGTTTCCAATAAATTGTAACCAATAGTACAGAGTGTTAGGAGGAATGTGTTGCTGATACTACTCTAATAATATATTAATTGAAATTCCCAATTGTTGTTCTTTAGGTGTTGTTTCTGCTGTGGTGGGAGCACTTGTAGTGGGCATTGGCGTCTATATCTTTATGCGAAGAAAGAAGAATAGTTATGCAAGGACATATATACAATCTCGGAGCCTCTCTTCTGATCCATCTTCAAAAGACACTGAGAAGGGAATTCAAAGCTTTACTCAAAGCTTTGTACCTGGAGTGCACCTCTTCTTGTATAATGAACTTGAAGAGGCCACAAATTACTTTGACTCATCTAAAGAACTAGGAGAAGGGGGCTTTGGGACAGTGTATTTTGGTAAAAGCAAGCATCCTTTGTCGGATCTCTGTCATTTTTGTGCTTTCAATGATCATTGACAAATGTTCCTGTCTTCTTATGTTTCTTGTGTAGGCAAACTTCGGGACGGGCGTTCTGTTGCAGTGAAGAGGTTGTATGAGAACAACTACAGGAGAGTTGAGCAGTTCATGAATGAAATTAAAATCCTAGCTGGGTTAGTTCATCCAAATCTTGTGACATTATATGGATGCACCTCTCGCCACAGCCGTGAACTTCTGCTTGTATATGAGTACATTCCTAATGGAACCGTTGCTGATAATCTTCATGGTCAACGATCCAAACCTGGAAAACTCCCTTGGCATATTAGAATGAATATTGCTGTGGAGACTGCAAGTGCACTGAAATTTCTTCATCTTTCTGACATCATCCACAGAGATGTAAAAACCAACAATATTCTTCTTGATAATAACTTTCGTGTCAAAGTGGCAGATTTTGGACTCTCACGTCTTTTTCCAGACCATGTCACCCATGTTTCAACAGCTCCACAAGGGACTCCAGGTTATGTGGATCCAGAGTACCACGAGTGCTACCAGCTTACTAACAAAAGTGATGTTTATAGCTTTGGGGTGGTGCTGGTTGAGCTGATATCATCCCTGCCTGCTGTTGATATCACAAGACATAGACATGAAATCAATTTGGCCAACATGGCCATTAACAAGATTCACAGTCAGGCACTGCATGAGCTTGTGGACCCTACCCTTGGATTTGAATCAGATTTCAAGGTAAGGAAAATGATAAATGCTGTGGCTGAGTTAGCATTTCAGTGCTTGCAGAGTTCGAAAGATATGAGACCTTCTATGGAAGAAGTGGTAGACACTCTCAAGGATATACAGAGTGATGGCAAACATAAAAGCCAGCCTGAGGTAATGGATATCCCAGGCACAGCTGATGATGTTGTGTTGCTGAAGGACGACCCTCCTCCACCATCGCCCGATTCTAATGCCGTAAGCAAGTCAACAACACCAAATGCTAGCGGATAAGTAGATCTTCTTTCTCACTTCATCAAATTAACCTTATCCAAATTTATGTAAGCAGAGTTAGCATCACACTGGTAGCATCCACTCAGTTACAGCCTGCATTCTGTCATCTGCTGATGAGGATAACTTTTAAGAGAGATGTATATATAGATGATAAAGCTGCTTTGGCTATAAAATTTCATCTTTTTAATAATTATAGTTATATATTATTAAAAATTTTCGGTTAAATTAAAAAAAATCTTCCCTACACCTAACACCATTTGTCATTTTCAGTCTTTGTATGAAAACCTCCCTACATGAAGAAACATTTACAAATTGATCTTTGTCATTTGCCAGTGTTATAACCAAGGCTGGTAATTAACCAAACAAATTCAAAATTAGTTGAAGAAGTCACATTTGAAAGTGATATATCGCAAATTAAGCTACGTCAAGAGCACCATTGATTATGGGATATTTTACAGGAAAGGCATGACATGTGAGGTTGCTGGATACTGCAGCACTAATTATGTTGGTGATCACGACACAAGTCATTCAAAATCTGGTTATATGTTTAATTTGGGAATAGGAATGGTGTCTTTGTGCAATAAAAGACAACTCATTGTATCTCAGTCATGTACAGAAGCAGAATATAGAGCAGCAACTAAGGAAATTCTAGTGTACATGGCTTGTACCACTTTGAAAGGATTTATATCAACCAATTGATTACACAGTAGAGTTATACTGTGACAACCAATCCACAATCTGTTTAGGCAGAAAACCCAGTGTTCTATGTTAGAACCAAGCATGAGGAGATGCATTATCATTTTATTAGCGCAAGGTGACATAGAAATGAAGTATATTAAAACTGAAAACCAAGTAACATGTATATATATATAACAAAGGACTTAGTAGTACGAAATATGGAGAATGTAGAAAACAACTTGCAATGACAATGAGATTGACGACAAGAGAAAATAATCACTCAGAGTATTGAAATAACAATGAGAAAAAAGTCTTGACTGCAGAACCGAATAGTTGTAGTCGAAATTTTTGAATATTGGAAGAAAATACTATATATCCTAATCAGACTAGAATGTAAAGCTATTGCCAGTGAATTCAATAGCTTCTAAACAGCCTAGAGTTTTGCAACATTAACCGATATTGTAAGCTGTAAAAGCTAGCTGCTACTGCCTAGTTTAATCACGTAATTGTTAAAATTTTTAATATTTTATTATATGTTTTTCCTATAAAAAGGCTTGTAATGGACCGAACAAGGTTGTCTCATGCAGATTGAAAATAGCTTCTTAATAGACCAATTCTCTTTCTCTAATGCTATGTACGTTGTTGTGAGTGTGAGGAAAATTTTCTTCTTTCCTCTCCTGTATTATCTACACTTTTCTCCTGTTTGAAGCAATATTTTGGTTAAATATCATAGCTCTATGACAAATCTTTTATTGATATTGTTTTTCAATCATGGAACCAAAATAAAAATTATCAGAATCCAATGTGTACATGGATTCTCTCCAGCGACTGCCAATGTGTTTTGATGCCCGTTTGCTCCAAACTGACTTGGATCGTACCGAAGCTAAAACAACTAGGTTCTGCATCTTTTCTATCAAATTGATGTGAAAAAACTTACATACGTGCATTTAAAAATCTAAACCAGATACGCACTCAGTCATAATCAATACCCAATATCAAAGGACTATTAGCCATGTCAAAACTCCTGTACACCCTGTTTGCATTGTCCATCATCCTCATGACACGTCATGCTGAAAGCTCTAATACATCAACAATATGTGCTCCTTCTGATTGTGGTAACGTCTCCATTCACTACCTTTTTGGAAGAAGTCCAACACCACCAACATTGGAGAATTTTGCTATTATTCTGAATTTGGCCTTGAATGCTTGAAAGACCAGGCCATCATCAGGTTTCCAAGTGACAAATACCAAGTCACGTATAAACTATGACAATCATTCAATTACACTTAAATTTAGTATTTAAAAAAAAACAATTTATCTGAATAATGTAGAAAAAAAACATTTTATCAAGAGGGGTTGTTTTAAGATGTATAGATAGCGTCAGTCCAACTGGCGTCATACAAAAAAAAGCGCCTTCTGTACATAACATGATTTTTTGTCTTTTGCAAATAGTATTTCTGATGTAGCTTTTGACTGACGCAACATATTTTGTCTTTTAGTAGAAAGCGTTAGTCAGACCAGCGCCACCTGTATTGTGGTCACACGCCCATTACACCAGCACCACTTGAAACTTTTCCGTTCGGCGAAACGCATGTCTGTATTCGCACATGTATTGTAATATGTTTGTATCCGCCCATTCTACACTGTAATATTCTGATTCTGATTCTTATTCTTATTCTTATTCTGATTTTAAGATGACATTTAATTATTATTTAATTAGGTTGCTAAGTTTAAATACGAACTTGATATGCAGTAGAAGTATGCTTCTCTGTGTTTGATAATTTTACTCTCTTGCTTTCGTTCTTCTATTTGCTCTCTTGTCATTCCACGTTAAAGTTGTTTTTTGCTTGTCTGCTCTTAGTATTTTTCTTTCATCTCTCATTTTTTGCATCTTCTTTTGGTTTTTAAAGATGACTTTTATTATTACTTTTATTTATTTGAATGGTTGAAAATTTAATGGGCCACAAGGCATGACTTTTGAAGGTGATAAAAGAACAATTCAAATTAAACGTGGTGTCACTTATGTTGTGTTAACAAAAAAGATTTCTGATAAATTGAAGCTTTCAAGACATCAATCTATTTGTAACTTGACTTGTAGATTTTTGACATGCCAAAACCCGATCACATATTCAAGTGTTCTAATATGTGACAATGAAGATAGTGAGTGTATGATTAATGCATTTGAACAATAATTTGTCATGACAATCCTTGAGATATATGTTGACATTGAGATTGCTGGTTGTTCCTCATTACCAGTTGAGATAGATCATACTCAACCTTACATATCTATTGATTCAAGAGGTGGTACATCTTAGCAGGAGTTCAACTATGTTGTTGAACGTGCAAAGTTGAATGTTGACGTTGATCTTCATGTTACCACACATTTAAGTGATGATGGAGATGAAAGTGACAATGATGAAAACGAGGGTCAAATTCCGGACAAGAGTTCTTCAAATATAGATGTAGATGGCGACTTTGATGCCAATCTTGAGCCTAACAGCTTGGCCCCTAATTTTTTTGTTGCATCCCCTATCGGTTCATCATTACCAATTGATGAACAACAACCACAAGATGCAGGTAATTTCAAATGTTTATTTTGTACTTTTTTTTAATCTAATAACATTTGTTTGATGCATTTTGTTTAATCATATTTAGGCCAAACACAAGCTCCACTTTGGAATATGTCACCCCACTACAAATATATCAATTGGGATCACCCTGACCAAGAGTTTCTTTTTCATGGGTCGGATGTGCCTGTCAACTAGAGTTTGGGCAACGAGCTTTACACTGGTTTACGGTTTGACACCAAATGCGATGTGCAGATGGCTGCAAAGCTTTATTCAATGAAGATGCACCAATCATATCATGTTGTGGAATCCAAACCGACAGTTTTGTCGATGACATGTCGAAATAGTGCAGACGGGTGCCCATGGAAAATGAGAGCAATATTGTCCAAGAAGATTGATAAATGGACCATTACTAAATGGAGTGGTGGACACTCGTGTATGAACGTGATGCTATCTCAAGACTGCCAGAAATTAGACTGAGTTCATTTGTTCATGCATAATAGGTGCAAAATTGTTGACTCTACTTTGTACATGGTACTACTTTTTAAGTCCATATTGTATTTTTCAAATTGTATGTGACTTTGTATGTTTCATTATCATTTTGTGGTTAGGTATGGTGAATGAAGACCCGTCGATTTCTATCTCACTGTTACAAGAACGAATAAGTGGTCAATATAATTATAAAATCACATACAAAAAGGCTTGGAAGGTTAAACAAAAGGCAATTGCAAGGGTCTTTGTTGACTGGGATGAATCGTACGATTTATTGTTGAGGTGGTTAGACAGAATGGTCGAGTATTGTCCGAGATTAACATATAAATTGGAGACAACTAATTTTGTCTTCAACAACGAAGTTGACGGTCAATTTCACAAGTTCCGTCGTGTATTCTGGACGTTTAAGCCAGTATATGATGCATTCAACTTTTGCAAACTGATTATACAAATGGATGGCACATTTTCATATGGCAAGTATCGAGGAACATTGCTCCTCGCCACAACACAAGATGCGAATGCATGTGTATTACCACTTGCGTTTGCTATTGTTGAAGGCGAGACATTAAACGATTGGTCATGGTTCTTGTAGAAGATAAGACGCCATGTGACCCAAAAACAAGGCTTATGTTTGATTTCTGATCGTCACCAGAGCATTAAATCAGTTGTTTCAAATGCAAATCTCGGTTGGTAGCCACTAAGTGCGTACCACGTGTATTGCATCCGTCACATTGCAAACAATTTTAACCACCGTTTAAGAATGCGAAATTGAAGCAAGAGTTGATAAGCATGGTTAAATTTAATTTTGTTTAGTTTTATGTTTTATTGTGGTTGCTGATGTTTCATTAGATAGTTTTGTTTCGTTGCTGTTGGTGCAGGCTACACAACATGTAAACACTCGTTTGGAAAGCGTTTGGAGGCATTCTGTGAGACTAGCCCTGAAATACGTAGATGGATTGACAGCATCTCGCTATTAAAATGGAGCATAGCACATGATGAAGAAAGGCGTAGATATGGCCATATGATGACAAACTTGTCTGAGGCTGTTAACAAAATATTAAAAGGTGCACAGAATTTGCCAATTACTACTTTAGTGAGGAGCACTTACATGAGATTGGTGGAGTATTTTGTTCATAGAGGAACCCAAGCAAGAGTAAAGTTTAGTTCTGGTCAAAGGTACTGCAAGAGGTTACTGATGCCTTACAGAAAAATATAGAGGATGCTTGCACGCAACACATTCGTTCGTACAACATTCAATCCACTAGGTTTGAAGTTGAAGAACCTTTCAATCTAGTTACACAAAAGGGTGGTCAGACATGGGCGGTTGTTTTAAATGCACAACAATGTGAGTGTGGTGCATTCCAAGCATACAGATATCCGTGTTCGCATGTCATAGTTGCATGTGCCAAAGTCAGTATTGATTATTATCAGTATGTGGACCCTGTGTATTCAATTGAAAAATCATTAATGCGTACTTTGGGCAGTGGTGGCCCATCGGCAATGACTCCAACATTACTCGTAGAAGTGGTCCCAAGATTATTCCAAATGAGTCCATGATTTGCAGCAAAGGGCGCTCGAAGTCAACGCGTTTAAGGAATGAAATGGATTGGAGGGAATCACAACGTAGACAACGTTGTGGTTATTGTAAGCAGGAAGGCCACAATTGAAGTTTATGTCCCCGTATTGTGCAAGAGTATGGTCTCAGTGATGATAATCAAAATGACCAAAACCAGTACTTGTGTGTGATTGTCTTCTAACTACGTGTGACGTATGTATTATTGGTCATATCATTATTAAAATTATTAGCATGTTTTGTTTATTATGATTAAATTTATATTTGATATTAATAAATTTTTAATTACGTTAAATTAAAATAGCCTTCTTACTTAATATTTATATTGAAAACAAATAGTACATATAGCATATACGGCACATAATAAACATTTCGTGGACAACATTAATCACGACTCATTTCTTGGGTCTCCAACGCTCATCTTCAGGATTATTTGGTGTTAAAATACATCCGCGTTGCCTATGTTTCGCGCCACGATCTGGTTTCCTCCTAATATGCTCCTCCACATGTGACGCATTGGCTTCTCCCGTAAAAGCTTCATTTAGGTTAAATCCTACCCTAGGGGGTTCATGCTGCTGTAAGGAACTAGAACTCGGGAACATTGGCCCGTCAGATGCCGAGGACATCATCGGTGTGTCCTGCCATGGATGGACAAAATGAAAAGGCGCTCCTGGTGTGAACATAGGATGTGGATACATTGGTGGAGTCGAATAGGTCGATGGATTAGGAATATAACACGGACTTTGTCCCGGTGTTTGACTAGTACCAGGTGTGAAGAGATTTTGGCCTAAGTCCACTGGTGACATGGGTTGCTGTGACAGATACTGATAAGAGACAAAATCACCGTGAGGAAAAGGGGGAGATGCATAAAATGTCTCTTGTGTCGGTACTACGAGGGGGGGAGGAGCTGGTAGCATAAGTGGTTCATGGTCAACACGCCTACGGCGACAATGCAATCCTCAACCTTCCCTCCGCCCTGCTCCTGTCTCATCATTAATTACAGGGTCAGGTAACTGTTGTGATGGAGGGCTTCTTTAGCAGCATCAGTCACTCGATCAATCTCCGTATATACCTCCAAGCAATTCGCAAGATCTTTTCTCAATTCGTCAAAGTTGAAGTTGCTTCGCTAGTCCTCGGTTGCACAATGGTACATCTGCTCAAGGCTATCAATCTACAAGAACAATAGAGTAATTTATTTGCATATTTGTTGCATACAAACCAAAAAATGCCCATTTTATATGATTAAACTATACTTTGTAGATATATAAATATATGCTTACCACAAAACCCTTTTTTGCCCCTAATCAACTGATCCATCGTCGAGTTCGTTTCCTATACCATGTCATGTACCCTGAATTATGTGTTAGTTGCAGGCTATTGGTAATCATGGTATTATATTGGCGAGCATGACGGTTGTTCCATTCGTTTATGTAGACAATGTGTTGTTGTTGCCAATCCATGTCTTGCTTCCCTCGTAGCGTAAGGTCATGGAGCTGTTCTGGCTGACGTGGAGTAGATGGAATATGTTGCACCATATTAAATTGACGCATTACTTGATCTGGTTGGTGCCATTCAATGATATTGAAATTAATTAATGGTACTACCAATCTCCAAACATTAACTCCCTTTGTAAAATAACCTGGTAGCATATCATAATAGCCCATATATAAAGTCCAAACAATCTACACATGCGAAGAATGCATCACACATAATATTTCATTGAACATAAATTAATAAATCATTTTTGGAAACAACTTACATCATCCTGCCACATCTTGTCAAATGCCTCTCTATAGTTGGGGAGGTTTTGTTTTCGGAATTTGAATGTTCGATGGAGTGTTTACGATGCCACCTATTCATTAATAAATGAATAAAGTTAAAATGATATATGTATACAAATTTTTTCATACATATATAATGTTATTCATTATACTAACCGTGCACCAAATGGAACAGTAGGAACTTGAATTGGAGGGTTGGCGGGTGCACAAAAGGGAAACCTATCCCATGCCCATAGTTGCATTAAAATGCCAACGCCTCCCATCCCCTTCCGGTCATAGTTGGTGGACAAACACAACTCACGATACAAATAACTAAGGACAGCTGATCCCTAACTTAATTGGCCACATGCATCAAAGTCTTCAAGGAACGGAATAAACCTTAGTGACATATATGTACCTAAATGATCCGGGAAAAGCATTCCCTTTAAAATACGCAAAATGAATGCTCGGGCAAACCGTTGCAACTGCAAAGGACTATGGGCATGCATTTCGACTTCAGTGAAATGCTGATCAAGCCAATTCATTTTTAATTTTGCTCATTGCATTTCATTTTTCGGTGGTAGTACCCCTAATAATCGCTCCACCATATGCCGATATGAACCTGATGACCTACCAATTATCAAATCTCTGTCGATTCGTAAACCTAGCTGCATAGCAACATCTTCTAATGTAATGGTACATTCTCCCTATACCATGTGGAAAGTGTGCGTCTCAGGTCTCCAGCACTCAACTAGTGCGAAAATCAAATCATGATCTAACTTGAAAAAATCAATTTGAGCGATGCCCAGAAATCTAGCACATTGTAAAAGGTCCTTAATCTCTTTTGGGAACAATGTCCCAAGCCAAGCAGTCTTTAGGGCTTGCCTGACGGTCAAAACGCAACCCAGCGCACTATTCCATACGTGTTCAGATACATGTACAAGCTGGAAACGTAACAACGAATCATCACGGGGACCAGGGTGTACGGTTTGGCTTGCCATACTGCATTTAATCAACAAAAAAAAAAAACATAAAAAAATTGTTAACAGTTATAAATTGTATAACACTTAAAAAAAAAACCTGGTAATTAAACTAATAAATGTTATTTACTTAAATGAAAAATTAACTACATGTTATTTAACTTTTAAATTATTTAGAAAAATTATAGTATAATATTTCTTAACTAGGTCACTAATATGATAAATTATTTAAACCATAATTTCTAAATCATAAATTCACAACAATTTTTTTTAATTTCAAATTATGATCTAAATTATAACTACACATTTATATAAGTTAAAAACGTATATATATATATATATATATATATATATATATATATATATATATATATTTATTTATTTATTTATTTATTTATTTATTTATTTATTTATACATAACGTAAAACATATATATTAAAAATTATATATGTGTAATGTATATACATAACTTAAAAACGTATAAATTTATATTTATAAATGAAATTCAATTGGTTAAAGTGTTTTACTAATCTCACCCTAAATTACAGCACCTGCAAAATCTCATCTTTAATTTTTAATCCACAATACAATAAACAAGTCTCAAATCAACACTCAACAGTCTTAAATCATTATCAATATAAAAAATATATATCTATATAGACATCATAAATTAACCCAAAACAATATAACAACTTAATGAAATTTTTAAAGGACAACACAATACTGTATTAAAATTAAAAACGTGAATTTTACCAAGTGAGACTTACCTCTATGATTTTACTAAGACAACTTTCCTCTTCTTTCAATCACACAATTTGCGTCAAAAACACCATCTCCTCTTCTCTCTTTCAGCACCACCGTCTCCTTTTCTCTCTTTTAGCTTCTCTCTTTTATTCTCCGCAAATGCACTTCGGCCTCTGCTCGCACAAGCTCTTAAATGGTGAAGAGTTTCAGCCTGTGAAGCAAGTGTATTGTGAAAAAAAGGGGGAGGGGACGGGATGCAGGAGGCGCCAGTGGTGCCTCGTGTAGAGCTCGTGATCACGTGCTTCGAAAAGGGGGGGGGGGGACAAGACAGACGTAGGAGGTGCCGGTGGTAGTGGCGCCTCGTGCGCTGTTAGGTGGCATTGGTGGCAGGCGTGCCTTTCGTGCTCTTGTGCTTTGACGAGACTCCTCCTCTAGTGCATGGATATGATGTGGCGACAGGGTGCAAATTTTTGAATGGCACTAATTCTACTGACGCCTTCTTTTGCTGTCCTATTACCGTTTTGAAACCAAGCATGGTGCTACTTGCAATAACGCCTTCTTTTGCACATTTTCCCAAACAACTTATTTCGGTAAAATATTTTTTTTTTGCAATATTTTGATAATTTGTTTTTTTTTTTAATTACTAATATGGTGAAAAAGCCTAGATGTATTGAGCCAAACATGTCCAAGGGCACGACACAATGTTTCCCTACACAACCTCCCTTTCTCCTTCAGCTCATTAGATTTGAATCTCAGTTTCTATTTCAACTGTAGTTTTTACCCTTCATTTGTTGATCCTATTGGGCGCATGAGACATGATAGTGATCAGTCTTATGTGTTTCGGGCCAGGGATGAAGCTGATTATGGCTATGAGTTGTTTAGGCAGTGTGAAGAGCATGCTGTGGTGACAGTGAAGCAGGATGAGATTGAAAGTGCTGATTTAAGCACAGGGTTTGAAAAAGCTATGAAGAAAGGACTTGTGCTTCATTGGATGACAACTGAGGATTGTGCAGTGTGCGAGGAATCTAATGGGTATTGCGGATTCGAACCAACCACTAAGCAGTCAATGTGCTTATGCACAAATGGCAGAACTGTTGCCAAAAGTTGCAAAAGATGTACACTCGTTTTAGCTTTTGAAAGAATTGCAGATTTTATTTTTTTTCAATCTTTGCTCACATTCACATAATCACAACTTCAGAGGTCTACATGCCTACATATATACACACTTCAATTGATTGCTTATTAAGATTTAGAACTTAATTATACTTGTAACAGGCAGATTAACTCTGGCTTGATTAGATGCAGTTCATTTTGGACGCTTTATTTGATTGATTTTTCGTTTCATATGCAGTTTAGGGTATACAAGTTTTCCTCTTCAATATTTTAAGATATTTTCATTAGTTTATAGCATCGATGTTGGTTTCTGATTTCATCCCATTGTGATTCTAGTCGAACACAGATTGTACAAGAACATAAAAATCATTACATCAATTAGGAAGCAAATTTTCTTTTGAACAATAAAAAGTTTTCTCATTTGATATTGAATAGTATTCTTGAGATGTGTTTATGAAAAAAATAAAATAAAAAAAATAACAGGCTCACATATGCAATGTCAATTTTTTTTAGAAGTGAATTTCAGAATCTCTAGATTATAAGTAACAAGCTGGAGATAAACAAACAAATGTTTAGATATTTTTAAATTGTAATACTGGTAACTTCAATAGAGAATTTATATACAGAAGAAATAACCAAACTTTAACTTATTTTTGGTTAACTCACTAGACTCAGTCTAATGGTTGGAATTTCCACAATATTCTAAATTCAAACTTCATTTCTGTCATTGTAAAAAAAAAGGAAAAACTTATTTTTTAGTTCAATTTGAATTAAAAATTATGACTCTAAACTTAGTGCACACTTCTGCCAAAGGAACCTTATTAGAAAATAATTATGAAAGTTAATTTTTTAAAATATGATAAATAATTAATTGCATAACAGACTAATAATATTTAAAAATATTAGTGAATAAATTTCATCAATTAGATTAATAAATTCAGTGATGAAATATTTTTAAATAAAAAGATTTATCATTAATTTAACTGTATTTTTGAAATTTTTTTTTATATCTATGAATGGTGGTGGACCTGGTGGTATGTGGGTCCAGAATGAGGTACTGACTTGGGGCTTGGGCTGAGGACATGGAAGATATTGCAATAAGCTTATTTTCTTAGAAGAAAATATAAAGTATAACATCTTTCTTTTTAACTTTGTATTATGTTTGGCAAATATGTAAATAACTCAATGGTACTTTCCTCTGTTTGAGGTGGAGGGATTTCCATTCCCCAAAAGGGTGACTCTTCTATCTTCATTAGTTTTTTGTATGTGGTTTCAGTTTTAGCCATTTTGCGGTTGCAGTGGCCACCAACATTTGAATTCAGTGGTCAATTTTCTTTATTACCCAACATTTATAGGAAATTTACTGCTTTGCTTAACTCCGTTCTATTTGCAAGAACTGAAGAACAGTGAACAAAGTGTTTCTCCATCAACACTAGCTCATGCAACTACTTCACTAACAAATTTCTGCAACATATTACTCTTCCCTCTATAATCAATTGACCATAAATGTATTCCTATATCTATATCCCCTTGCTTACATTACATCCATAGTCACCGTCTTGTTAACTTTGCCACAGCGCCATTGTCAAGAGAATCACGAATACTCCATGTGCAGCCACTCGTACAACTGTGAAATCAAAGACATCATTTATCCATTCTGGGGATGAAACTGACCCGTTATTGTGGCAATGATCACTAGGCCTCCAAGCAAGTGTGTCTTCATAATCACCATCATTCAATTCAAGTTGACTCTTAAATTTCACCATGCTCGATATTAATCTAATTCTCTACCGCATGAAAATGGTGCACACTAATTATATCATCAACTATGATGAATTAATGACTGTTCCTCAGATTTCACCAACACTTCTCTGATTTCCACCCTCTTCCAATATCTACCTTCCACATCACCATATTCTACGACTGTGATCCTGGGTTTTCATAGGCCAAAGAAGTTTTACGTGTAGGGGGTGACACTGAGAAGCATGCATTCTCCGTGGATGAAAACCTGTTGCCACAATTCGCAGGCTTTGTTTCCAGCTGGGGGGCTTGTGTTGTGTACAAGTTCCCATTTCATGGGGTGTTTCTCTTGATCCTAATGGTGGGACTGCTGCTCCGAAGAGTGCCGTCAGTTATTGCAAACTGTGAAGGAACTCTTGGAGGAATGTGGGAGATGGATGATAAGTCTCAATTTTCCTGTCATCGCAGGAATGAATGAAACGTATGATTTAACTTGCCGTAGTTATCCCTCTTTCCTCTGTTTTCATTCTCGTTTTCCTTAGGTTCTAACTGTTCTGGGATTCACCCCAGCATCTCTTTTCATCCGACTCAAGGATCGATGGATCGCCTACCCTAGCCACAAGGACCCCCCAGCATAATTATATCACATATCTTGACTATGTGGCACCTAAACGCATACTATCATGTGACCTATCAAAGTAAGCTACTTCGGCTCATTACAGGTTAAACAAAAAGTGAGTCAGTTCAACCCAGCTCACTTTTAGGCGAGCCAGAAAATAGTCAACCCGGCTCAACCCACCATGGGGTGATGGGCTAAATAGGTTGACTCACCTAAATTAAAAAAAATAAAATAAAAATAAAATTCAAACATAATTTTTATTTTTCTGGACAAAATATTATAATAATTAAATATTTTGATTTTAAACTAATGTTATGATGTTTATAATTATAAAGGATAATTACTAATTAAGGATGGAATATATATATATATATATATATATATATATATATATTGAGTATTTTTTTTAAAAAAAAATTATTAACTCCTAACCTGTGAGCCAACCCGGCTCACCATGGATTCAACCTAGGTGAGTTGCAAGCTACGTGAGCTGGGCTCGTTTTTATTTATAATCATGGTAAGTTGAATTTTTTCAACCCAACTCGGCTCAAGCCTATGGTGGGTCAAGTTGGCTCGCCAAGTTGTGGTTCACTTTGACAATTATACCACATGTCATCCAACATGGCACCTTAAATCTCTCTAATGATTTTTTCTTCCAAAACGCTCTATATAAAAGACTCCTTATACACTAGGTACACAGAACTCTCTTATATTTTCTCACTCACTCTCTTACGCTCTTACTAGCGTAGACATTGGAATCCTTGCAGGTATTTCCATCGGAGACATTTACAATCACCATAGAAGTTCACTGGAGCTCTCTTTCTCCTCCTTGCTTTCTGCCTCACATCACTAACTGAGGTAACTAAAACGGAAATTATCCATTGCTAATGAGTAGTTTTGGATTAAAAAAGATAAACATGATATTATACAAATTTATAAAGAAGTGTAATATTAAGAAATTGATGACAAATTATTATATTGTACTATTTTAAAATCACTGATCCGAAAAAAGAAAAAACATATATAAGGAAGTAAAGAGTTTGTCCCCCTACCATTAAAGTATGCATTATTCGGAATGATAACCGACCCGTTATACTGAAGTTTAATTATTTTTTGTAGTAAAAATGTATAGTATTTATTTCGTCTAATAAAGTAAACTTGGGTGAGGTGAGAAATAGTGCAGTCTGAATTGGGAAACAAGACTGGGAAACTCGCTCATGTTTTCCAAATTTTGAATTCCATTTTGTTTTAGTCTGGGATGCCCCAAGCCATACGGAGAAACACGAAACAGGATGATAGTTTCTTGGCAGAAGCGTGGCCATCATTTTCGAAGAACTGCTACTTAAACTTCCATTATGTTTGAGGTGAGGAGAAACGACTTGATGAGGCTTTTGAGTGCTTTGGGCGTAAGAGTAACCAAGAATGGATGACCGTAATCATATCCATATCCACATGCTCCGTACGTTCGTACTCACCATATGTTGGTTGTTGTTGACCACTTTGCCACAATCCCACTGTGATCCGGATAGTAAGGAGCAGCCATACAAGTGCAAAAAACTGCCCGACATCTTCTATCCGTTCTGGGGACTACCGACCCGACCCCGTCATTGTGGCGGTGGTGACCCATTCGAGCTCAAATGCCATGATGATGACACTACAATTCAAATTGGCTCACAAGATTTCACAGTGAAGGAGATCGACATGAACGCTCAAACCATGGTTCTAAATTGCGGTTGCGGTCGCTGTTGCGTTTTCATTGAAATCTCTAATATTGCAGAAAATTGTGGAAAAATGCGGTTGATGCGGCCGCAATTGCGGTCGCGATGCGGTTGCGGTAAGTCCAAAAATCTTTACATTGCGACCGCAATTACAGTTGCGGACCGCAATTTAGAACCATGGCTCAAACGATGAGACTGGTGCGAACAGACCTTGCACTCAATGTTTGTTCTCCGAAATTTGAGGACACTAATGTGAACCCCACTCTGTTCCGGTATCGCCCTTCAGTGTACAACATCACCATATGCAACAACTGTCCCCCCCCCCCCCTACAGGTCCCCCTTTACCTGATTTTGGATACCACAAGTGCGGACAGAAGGATGCTATCTTTCATGACGGTGTAAAAGAAGAGCTCTCGAAATATTTTTCATGGTTAGAGAACTGCAAGCAACATGTCCAAGTGCCAGTAGAGTTTCGTGATTATTATGATCGTGGAGGTGATTTTCTGTACGAAGCTCTCCAGCGGGGGTTTCCCGTGAACTATACTGTTCCCAACACTGATCACAAAAGTATGTCTTCTATCTTCTTTATCTTTCGTTCCATTTCCCTCGTCTCAAAGGTCCCCATGTTATTATACATGCCATGCATATCAATGTCCTCTACTTTTTCTATCATTGAAAAAAAAAAAAAAGAATCTATTTAAAGGGTTCCTCATGGCAAGAATTGAAGATGAAGCATTTCCTTGCTCGTTGCATCTTGGTTGTCATTTGGAACCTCCTATTCAACATATCAGAGGCAAAGAATTGGAGCAACCCACTAATATTAAGCCCATCCTGAATTACCAATCAACACTTCATATTTATTTTACTTTATTTTCAAACAATAATTACTTTTTTTTTTTCGGTAACTTACTATTTTTCTTTAAAAATAATTTATACCAAAAATGCAATTAGTGTTGAAGTTCCCGATCCTAGCTTCCTAGTTCCCACCCACCCAGTAGTTCTCTCCCGGTTTTTTTTTCTTACAGCAAGTCCTATAAAGCATAGCTTTGGTATTAATTGTTCTAACTTGGCGACATACATCCTACAACGATTATCTCACCCAAAAACAAAACAGAATCGAATAAGATCAATTTCTAATATTATATTGTTAAACATGTGTTGCTTCCTGCAAATGGTACATGTCCTGCTTTCTTAAGTAAATGAAGAGGTAGCTTTATTATTTTGGACTCGAACAAGATTCTCTCTAATAATTATTTAGACAAAATATTTGGTGCTTCATAGCAATAGCTAGTTGGTTTAGGTAGTATATTTCTGATTCCTCTCTTAAGTAAAGTTTTTGATTCGAGACACCTTAATGGAAAAAAAATATTATAAAAGTAGTTTCATTGTGTTATAGATGTTTTGGACTCAAATAGGTACATGTCTAGTGTTTAGACAAAAAATAAAACGTGTTGCTTCATAGATATGAATTAATAAAATAGAGTAATAAAAAATTAAATATGGTAATTATATGAAAATAATTATTAATAATTTATTTTTCTAATACAAATTTATTCAATAATCTCTGGGAGCTTTCAGTGACAGTTTCGTTTGTGGACCTGCCCTTGAGAAAAACTAAAGTCGTTGACTGCACATTTTCTAAGTCTTACTGTGTCCTTCTCTAATGGTCCCCTCCTCCAAGTATTAGCCTATTAGGAGGTTCCTTCTTTACAGCTTCACTTCGATTAGATCCATCGTCTGGCTTTGACCGTGTCAATAAGCAAATTAACATGTTCCCTGAATTTTCTGTCCAGCTATCTGATTCTCCGCCATGGTCCTTTCCCCATACGTCTGAATTCTCACAGCTGGCTAGAAATGTATCAACTATGACTTTTAGTACCGTTTTCTGAAATTTTTATTTGGTTGTGAGGAAAGAAAAGAAAAGAAAAATTGAAATTTAAACTAAAGAAAAAGTAAAAAAAAAGTTTTAAAATTTATTTTTAAAAGTCAATTTATTTTTTTATTTTTTCTTCAATCAAACAAAAAAATATATATTGTTATTCATATGTTTTTCTTTCTATTTTTTTTTCTCTTTTCATCTCTTTACACAGGGTTAATATTATCAAGTATTTTTCTATAAATTAGTGTTGCTGCTGTTTCACTATATTATTTATGCCTAAATTTGTTTTTAACCATCACCCTTTTTACTATGTTAATGGATTTTTAATAGCTAACTTATCATTTTTATTTTCATACTTCTTATAGTTCATGTATTTAAAAATTGTTTGCCGAATAAATTCAAACATATTATAGTTCCATGCATATATAGTGCATATATTATTATAACATATAATTATTGACAAAAGAAATGGAAAATAAAGAGCATGCCTCAAGACAAAATTTCCAGTGAATCATTTTAAGAGGGGCAAACTATTATCTATGTTTGAAATTATTATTGATATGTAATTATTGACATATAATTTACATTCTGAGGATAAATGCTATAGATATTTATGTCAATTTTTACTGTATAACACTTGCCAGTGAAATAAGCTATATTTTGTAGTCACACTTTTGGTTCTCTTTTCTTTGTGGTCTAAAATTATGACGATGTCCTTTAGATAGAGATAGTGATCCATCCTTTTTCCACTTTTCCTTCTTTAAACCTTCATTTCACGGATGCATGTGCCTTTACCAACAGTCATGAAGAGGTAAAATTTTCATTTTTAATAAATATTTTCTAATTTAATAATTTCTTAAAATAAAAATAAAATAATAAATTAGTATATATTTTTTTTGAAAAACAAAGGATTAATATTATTGAGAACTCAGTATAAATTAGTACAAACTTAATATTCTAATGTTTTATTTATTTTTATAAATATTATATAACTTTCTTAATTTAAAAATAAAATATTTTCTCTCTCTTTCCTTTTTTTTCCCCCAAATCTCACTCCCAAACAAACTCTAAAAATTAATTACGATTTATTCGATTGAAATTTTGCACATGTTTGTGGGGGCAAAGCTATCTATTGGTTGAAGCTTATCTCAGATAAGTGATATGACTTGGTAATAAAATAGCTAGATCACGATGTTTATCATATTCGTAGCTCGAGATTTTCACTGACTCAGCCAATCCTTTATATTATATATAGAACTGGGCATATGGACCAAGGCCCGCGGGCCACCCGTGTAGCCCGCAGTCCGTGTGAATTACAGTCCTAAAAAATATAGTCTATTTAAGAGTGCAGGTTTTTTAGCCCGAACCGTTTAAAACCGCAGTTTAAGCGGATTTATCCGTGGGCTTACAAGCCTATCTATGGGCTTTTATGAATAATTTATTTTATTCTTGATATTTTGAATCTAAGACTTTATATTTCATATTTTGTGTTGGATGATTTATTTAACATGTAAGATCTTGGGTTTAGATGATTTTTTAGCATATTAGACTTTGAAATTGATTTATTTATATTTTTTGGTGTATTTGTCATTTATTTTTATTTTTATTGTTTTTTTTGCATTTTTATAAAATTATTTTTGTAATCTATTTCACGGGCCGCGGATTGGCCCGTTAGTCCGCGGGCTATGCGGGGCGGATGCGGATCTCAAAATTCAGGACCGATTATGTTGCGGGCGGGCCTGGCCCAGCCCATTTATTTTGCGGCTTTTGCGGGCCAAACCTAAACGGGCGGGCTGGCCCATATACCCAGCTCTAATTATATATATAAATTAAAATAGTTTTCTTATACGAGAGTGTCTTAGCTGTCATTCTTCTACGAAAGTGTTTTTAACTATCATTTTTTAACGAGAACATTTTAAGAATTTTTTTAATCTCTCATATCTTTTAATCTATCATTTTCAATATGTTTAGATCTAAATTGAATTTCAATATTTTTTTAAAATAAATTTTCAATAATTACAATAACATTGTATCACAATATAAATTATACATTACAGATTTAAAATATAATCTATATGTTTAAAATATTTATTTATTATAAATTTTAATTATAATATAATTTATATTATATATTTAGAAGTATTTATTTATTATAAATTTCTGTTATATAAAATAAATATTTATTATGTGTAATGCACGGTTTAAATACTAGTGAAGAGATAAGGGAAATTATTGATTTGGCAACAACTATACATTAAGGGTATATTTGTGATTTTATTTTTCGACGGAGTTGTTGTATTGCGTTTGTATGCAAGCGCAGCAAATATCTTTTCCTTTTTTTGGTCCAACACGTCTTTCACCATCATGGACATTATTTTCTGCTTTCTTCTATTTTTTAGATTTTTATAGTATTAATATTACGAAACAGACTTTGATTTCTCCACTTTCATCCACTTATTCTGTTTTTATTCCTCACAGTCACAAAATATTAGTCAATCTTAAAATATTACTCTTTACATAACTTAGTCATAACTATGCAAAATTTGTATACATGACTTTATCTAAATTTAAATTAGTGTAATCTATTCAGATGAAGCTATACAGTATACACACGGTTGCATTCAGATATAACAGCAACATCTATGTAGATAGAATAACTACAGTAACGTACATTCCATAGTTTCTTCTTTAATTTGTTCTGTAGGTACAGAAGTGATGGGGCCAACCATAGGACAAAAATGTTGATTTGTATTATAATGTATACGAAACCTCTAACTTAGCAATTAATTGATTAATTAATTAATTAATTAATTAATTAATTTATTAGACGAATATGAATGATTGATAGATATCTGTTGCCTACAGAGATTTATTGATCTACCTGCAGTGTCATAGTGATGTCACCTTTGCTGGGGATGATGTGGCTTTTTTTTCTCAGTAGTGTCCGTTTTGTGTCGATACTTATTATATAACTACAGAACAATGGTGTCTGCAGACTTCCATTCCAAGGTACTTCACCTACTTTCCAGTGTGGACGTTCAACTTTTGACTAGTAATATATGGACACCCACCTATGAAACTACAAAAACACCCTTAACAAGTTCACAAAACCGCCATTCACTTGCTCAGGAAAACAGGGAGTCAACCTACTTCCTCACCTTTGTAAACGAGCCAATATCTGGTTATCCATTGCTTGAACTTTTGTTTTGTCTTCCTCTATTTCTTCAAACTTCAATCATAAACCCCATTATAAAATAGTAGCATATTTTCGTGTAAAATTTTCCACAATACATACCTACCAACCAATTTGAAATTTCCTCTAAACGTCTCCCTTGATCCACACAATTTCTCTTCTCCTCTCGTCTTCTCTTCATCCTTTTCAAATCTCTAGAACCAAATGAACCTTCAAATCTCCTTCTATTACGATAAACCTCGACTATGTATTATTACCACTATCTTCTTCTTGGTTACCACTGTTCTATGAACTCTTTTATATTTTCTCACTCACTCTCTTACGCTCTTACTAGCGTAGGCATCAGAGTCTTTGCAGGTGCTTCCATCGGAAACATTTACAATCACCATAGAAGTTCTATTAAGATTTGATCCTTTGTATAGATAGTAAGTTAAAACTGCCTATGCAGTTAGGACAATTATTCAGTTAGTATAGCTGTTGGTACTGTTGGCCATACAGCTGGCAGGTTAGTTAGATGCATCTTGATCTACATTGTTGACCCTTGATATATAAGAGGGCATCTACAATACTCTCAAAATAATCAGTATTCATTCAATGATATTCTGTTAAGATGAGATTCAATTTCCGTTTCCTTTCTTTCTTCTCTGGTTTTGCAGTATTCATGTGATGGTATCAGAGCTCATTCATTGAGCTCTGCTGTGCATCTTCTTCGTCATGCTTAGGAACAACAATGGTGAACCTTCGACAGATCCTTCACAGAACCCTTTGAGCGTCTACTATGTACATCCGAGAGAAAGTCCAGCGGCGATTCTTGTTAATCCTCCACTCACTGGCGGAAACTATTATGCTTGGGCAAGGTCAATGAAAAGAGCTTTAATCATGAAGAACAAATGGCATTTTCTTGATGGAAGTATTGAAATACCAGACAGTTTTGATCCAACTTATGAAGTGTATGATAGGTGCAACAATCTTGTATATTCATGGATTGTGAATTCTGTTTCAGGCTCGATTGTTACCAGTATCATGTATATGGAACACGCATCAGAGGTATGGAAGGATTTGAAAGATCATTTTTGAAGGGAGATCGCGTACGTGTGGCTGAATTGCAACAAGAAATATACGGCTTCAAGCAGAATGCAATGTCAGTAACTGATTACTTTACTGAATTAAAGACTCTCTGGGAAGAATTGGAAATCTACAGACCTATACCCTTGTGCACTTGTGCTGTGAGATGCACCTGTGATGCGATGAAGAATTCTAGAAAATTTAGGGAAGAAGATTATGTGATTAGGTTTCTCATGGGACTAAATGAGAACTTTGGAGTGATTAAATCACAAATCCTCATCATGAATCCATTGCCTACTTTGGCAAACGTCTTTTCAATGGCTGTTCAACAAGAAAGGCATAGTGGTATGCACTTTGTGGAAGAAAATTCAATAGCTATAAATCTTGTAGATGGAAGAAGATTTAGCGGTAGAGGTAGAGGCAGTTATGGTGGAAAGGTCTGTACTTATTGTGGGAGAATAAGACATACAGTGGAAACATGCTATCGCAAGCATGGCTTTCCACCCAGTTTCAAATTCAGAAATAATAATTCTACAGCAAACTTTGTGGGAAATGAAGAAGTAGATTCTAAGTCTGAAATTGGTAGTGAAAGGGGGCAACCACCATCAGCTGCTGCTACACTTACGTAAGAAGAGTATAAGGCTTTGATGTCTCTGCTGCAATCTAATGGGCAAAAGAAGATAGATGACGTTGTCCACAGCATTAGTCAGATTCGTTCATTACCAACTGCAAGCAGTAAGGAAATTCAAGAAGGAGGTAATTTCTCATGCTTCAATGCTAGAAGATATTCGAATTGTTGGATAATGGATAGTGGTGCCACTGACCACATTTGCTCATCCTTAGACTTGTTCTATTCGTATAATGAAATTGAACCTATTTCGGTTAGGTTATGAAATGGTAATGATGTTTTAGCTAAAATTTCTGGAAAAGTATATCTTGGGGATTCAATCATGCTTTCGGATGTGTTGTATTTACCCTTGTTCAATGTAAATTTTCTCTCTGCTTCAAAGTTGGTGAAACAAGTTAGGTGTCTCGTTACTTTTTTTGATGAAAAATGTATCATATAGGACAAAGCACGGAGGATGATTGGTTTGAGTGAATTAAATGGAGGTCTATACTGCTTAGCTACAAATAAGGTACAACAATTTGTTTCAACGACTACTTCTCAGGATCAAGAAGATAAGTCTGCTTATAATTTAGTTTCCATTCTTAAGTTAGCTTTATGGCATTTTAGGCTTGGTCACACATCTGCTGTCAAACTTGAAATTTTGAAAAATATATGTCCCTCTATTCACATTAATAAAGATGCGATTTGTGATATATGTCATTTTTCAAAGCAAAAGAAGATTCCTTTTCTTGTTAGTTTGAGTAGAGCTGGTTCTATTTTTGAGCTTTTACACATGGATTTGTGCGGGAGAAGTTACAAAGTGGATTCATGAAACTGTTGCCTATAGCAAGTTCAGATCAGACAACATATTTATTCACCAAGGCCTTGCTTCCAATGCACTTTCGGAGACACATTGACAAGCTGGGACTGTTGGATATTTTCTCAGTCTCTAGCTTGTGGGGGGGTATTAAGATTTGATCCTTTGTACAGATAGTTAGTTAGAACTGCCTATGCAGTTAGGACAGTTATTCAGTTAGTATAGTTGTTGGTATTGTTGGCCATACAGCTGGCAGGTTAGTTAGATGCATCTTGATCTGCATTGTTGACCCTTGATATATAAGAGGGCATCTACAATAATCTCAAAATAATCAATATTCATTCAATGATATTCTGTTAAGATGAGATTCAATTTCCGTTTCCTTTCTTTCTTCTCTGGTTTTGCAGTATTCATGTGAAGTTCACTGGAGCTCTCTTTCTCCTCCTCGCTTTCTACCTCACATTACTAACTAAGGTAACTAAAATGGAAATTATCCATCGCTAATGAGTCGTTTTGGATTAAAAAAGATAAACATGATATTATACAAATTTATAGAAAAGTGTAATATTAAGAAATTGATGACAAATTATTATATTGTACTATTTTAAAATCACTGACCCAAAAAAAGAAAAAACATATATAAGGAAGTAAAGAGTTTGTCCCCCTACCATAAAAGTATGCATTATTCGGAATGATAACCGACCCGTTATACTGAAATTTAATTATTTTTTGTAGTAAAAATGTATAGTATTTATTTCGTCTAATAAAGTAAACTTGGGTGAGGTGAGAAATAGTGAAGTCTGAATTGGGAAACAAGACTGGGAAACTCGGTCATGTTTTCCAAATTTGGATTCCATTTTGTTTTGGTCTGGGATGCCCCAAGCCATACGAAGAAACAGGAAACAGGATGGTAGTTTCTTGGCAGAAGCGTGGCCATCATTTTCGAAGAACTGCTTCTTAAACTTTCATTATGTTTGAGGTGAGGAAAAACGACTTGATGAGGCTTTTGAGTGCTTCGGCCGTAAGAGTAAGAATGGATGACCGTAATCATATCCATATGCATATCCACATGCTCCGTACGTTCATACTCACCATATGTTGGTTGTTGTTAACCACTTTGCCACAATCCCACTGTGAACCCCCGCCCGGGTTACCATGGTCCGGATTGTGACGAGCAGCCATACAACTGCGGAACACTGTACAACATCTCCGGTCCTTTCTGGGGACAGAAACGACCCCCTCAATGTGGCGGTGGTTCCCAATTCGAGCTCACATGCCATGATAATGATAATACTACTTCAATTGTAATTGGCTCACACAATTTCACAGTGATGAACATCTCCAAGGACGCTCAGACCATGAAGGTGATGAGAAAAGACCTTGCTGATAATGCTTGTTCTCCGCAGATTGAGGACACTTCTGTGAACCCCACTCTGTTCTGGTATCCCCCTTCAGTGTACAACATCTCCATATTCTACGATTGCTCCTTCTCCTTCCCTTCAGATATCCCTTCTGGATACTTCCGTTGCGGAGTCGAATATAATCTCTTTTCTGACCATGTAGTAGACGAGCTGTTGAGAAATTATCGATGGCTGTCTAATTGCTAACATGTCCAAGTGCCGGTAGATCGGGACTTTCCTTATAAAATTGATGGTGGACGTGATTTTCTGGAAAAAGCTTTCCGCGGGGGGTTTCCGGTGAACTATATTGTTCTAAACACTGATCACAAAAGTATGTCTTCTTCTATCTTCTCTATCTTTCGTTTCATTTCCCTCGTTGCATATCAATGTCCCTGTAGTAGTCGGTGATGATGGCAAAACAAAAGAAAATTCCCTAGGCGTGTGGCAACACTGTCCTTAAGTACTTTTCCACATGATTCGCACAAGTCTCCCAAAATATAACAGGAACCTCTAATTCCATGGAACCCAAGAGCTAAACAGTTTTCTTTTTCGAAGAAGGAGAATGTGTATATGAAAAATCAGGAAAAGCAGATTATTTAAAACCTTCCTCAACACTCACAAAAACACATTTTCGGAAAAATAAAACGATCACAAATAATAATAATGAAAATGTGCACAAAGAGATAATGGTAGAGCAACAGGCCCACGAGGCATATTTTTAATTCTCATGCGCACAAACCTCTTTCACTTTACTAGTCACTTTAAAATTCATTATCACATTTTGATATATAAATACTTAAGGGAAATTCAAACTAGACAATGTGGGACATGAGTTTTTTGAAATATCCATTACATACAACACTTTTTATATTATTTTTTGTTTTAAAAAAATATATTTGGAGGGTTCCGAATGGCAAGAATTGAAGATGAAACATCTCTTTGCTCTTTGGATCTCGGTTGTCATTAGGAACCTCTAATTTAACACATCAGAGGCAAAGAATAAGACGAACCCACTATTTGGAAACTTGTTTGGACCTTGCTAAAGAAAGTTCCTACTCCTACTTTCCATAGCAACAAACCTAGGCGTTCAGCTGAACTAACATCCAAACACACTATTACACCCATCCTGAAATTTTCCATGTCCACCACCAACTTATAGTGTGTTTGTTTTATCTGTATTGAACTTTCACGTTGAACGTGGTTGAAGTGCAATACAAACACGTGCTTACCAATCAACACTTAATATTTATTTTAGTTTATTTTCAAAGAATTGTTTAATTTACCTTAAGTAAAAAATTTTGATGAAATTGTTTAATCTTATTTTTACTTAAGATAAATTAGACAATTCCTATTTTCAAACAATAATTACTTATTTTTTGCTAACTTATTATTTTCCTTAAATTGTTTATGCCAAAAAAGCAATTAGTGTCTGAAGTTCCCTATCCTACCTTCCTAGTCCTCTCCCGGTATTTTTTTTCCACCAAGTCCTATAAAGCATAGCTATGGGCTTTGATATTAATTGTTCTGACTTCTGGACAGACACCCTACAACGCTTCTCTCACCCAGGAGCAAAACAGAAAATGAATCCTAGAATGCTTAAGTTAAGATCAATTTCTAATATTATATTGTTAAACTTGTGTTGCTTGCTACAAATTGATACTCAGTTTAGGTAATTGAAGTGGTAGCTCTATTATTTTGGTCTAGCACAAGATTCTTTCTAATAATGTTTGTTTGGACAAAAACAAAATGTGTTGCTTCATACCAATAGCTAGCTGGTTTAGGTACTCCATTTCTAATTTTTCTTAAGTAAACTTGCATATTTGAGACCAGTGTATGAAAATTTTTTTGCTAAAAAGGGTAGTTTCATCGAGTTATATAGATGTTTTCCAATACAAATTACATGTCTAGTGTTTAGACAAATAAAACATGAGTTGCTTCATAAATATGAATTAATAAAAAATTGAACATGGTAATTATAATGAAAATAATCATTAATAATTCATTTTTCTAATACAAATTTACTCAATAATCTCAGAGAGCTTTCCGTGACAGTTTCGTTTGTTGACCTGAATTTGAGAAAAACTAGAGTCGTTGACTGGATACTTTTCTAAGTCTTGCTGTGTCCTTCTCTAATGGTCCCCTCCAAGTATTAGCCTATTAGGAGGTTCCTTCTTTTCAGCTTCACTTCGATTAGACCCATCGTATAGCTTTGACCGTGTCAATAAGCAAATGAACATGTTCCCTGGATTTTCTCTCCAACTCTCAGATTCTCCTCCATAGTCCTTTCCCCATACGTCTGAAGTCACCCAGCTGGCTAGAAATGTATCAACTTTGACTTTTCGTACCGTTTCCCGAAATTTTCATTTGGTAGAGGGAAAATAAAGTGAAAAAGGAGAAAAAAAATTTTAAAATTTAAATTGACAAAAAAGTAAAAAGTAAAAAGTTTTAAATTTTTATTTTTAAATTTAATTTTTTTTTATTTTTTTTTTATTTTTTTTTAACCAAACAAAAATAAAAAGACACCGTTATTCGTATTTTTTTTTCTCTTTACTTTTTTTTTCCTCCTCTTTTCATCTCTTTGAAACAAATGGTTAATATTATCAAGTATTTTTCTATGAATTATAGTCTATCTGGTAAGGTGAAAATAGAGAGGGAGAGGAAGAAAGAGAGTGAAAGTGAGAGAATGTTAATTATTTGAAAGAGATGAAATGTAAGGAAACAGAAAGAAGGATTGGTGGGACCCATGTAAAAAGATTTCAGTGCTGAAATGTTGAGAAATTGTCTGTCCAACACAACTAAATGGATTTAGTGAATCAACTAAATTGATTTAGTTGTTGTTTCTCTTATATTATTACTTCTCGCAGCCCTATTACTTCACACAACTAAATTCATTTATGCAAACAACTAAATCGATTTGTGTCCCATTTATTAATAATAATAATAATAATAATAATAATAAAATAACCTTAACTTTTACTCTATTTTTTTTCAATCAAACAATCTTAACTTTTACTTTATTTTTTATCTATTTCTTTTCTCATCTACTACTTTCCCTTCCTCTATTTATTTCTTCTCTATCAAACACATCCTTAGTTGCTGTTGTTTTACTATATTAGTTATGCCTAAATTTATTTTTAACCATCACCCTTTTTACTATGTTAGTGGATCTTTAATAGCTAACTTATTATTTTTATTTTCATACTTATATATATAGTTCATGTATTTAAAAATTGTTAGAAGATGAAACATCTATTTAGTCTTTGTATCTCGGTTGTCATTAGGAACCTCCTATTCAACAAATCAGAGGCAAATAATTGGATTAACCCACTATTACGCCCATCCTGAAATTTTCCGTGTCCACCACGAACTTACCAATCAACATTTCATATTTATTTTACTTTATTTTCAAACAATAATTACTTTTTTTTTTTGGTAACTTATTATTAGTATCTGGTTTAATTATTCATTTGGGCCCTATATTTACACAAACTTTACGTTTGGTTTAATTACCTTTTTAGTCCCTATAGTTGCACAGATTTTTCCTTTTGATTCCTATAGTTATAAATAATTTGTTTTAGTTCCTATTCATACATTTTCGATATTGGTTTAGTTCCTGTCATTTTAAATTGCCATAAAGTGAATAAAAAATGCTAGAAAATGTCAATTTGTGGCAGTTTTACACTGCCAATTTTCATTTTGTGACGGTTTTATTCCACAGAGTTAAGAAATACTTGATGGCATAGACCAAATTGATATCAAAAGTGCATGTATAGGGATTAAAATATATTATTTCTAATTATAGGGACTAAAAGAAAAAAATGCATAATTATAGGGACCAAAAAGGTAATTAATTTTTTACATTTTAATCTATGTTTTGAAAACTAGACCAGACTAGCTAGTTCAACTGAAAAATAGGTGAATCGGTCCTATGTCTGATCCAATTGAACCAAAAAATTGATCAATTAAAGAACTGGTCTACGAACTAGTGAATCGGTCAAAAACCGGTTCGCAGTGATTCAATACAAAATGTCTAATAAAACATTATTTTGATGTTTTTTTCTTAAAAAAAATAAAAATCAACCTAAAATATTTGTCATTTTCTTTTTTATTCTAAATATAAACTTGTTTTTATTAATAAATATTGATGTATATTATTAAAACTTAGACTTAAGGATTATGACATACTTAATTTGAACTTTTCTACATATTGTATATGTTAAGAACTTATAAAATTATATATATTTTTTTAGTTTTTAGTATTATAAAGTTATGATATTTTTTTTTAATATTATTTTATGTATTATTTAATTATTATTATTATTTTATTAACACCGGTTTAACTACAATTTAACCACAGTTGAGCCATTGAACTTTGAACCAGTGCCTTGACCAGTTCAATGACCGATACAATTTTAAAAACATTGGTTTTAATCCCTATACTTAAAAATTATCTGTTTTAGTCTTTATAGTTGTATAAACTTTATTTTTTTAGTCCCTATCGTTAAAACAGAGTTAACACTGGTAATGGTGGCTGATGTGGCGTTGACGTGGCGCTGTTGCGGCACTAACATGATGCTAACGTGTGTTGCACTTTACGTTTTAGTTCCTATACTTGCGCTACTTTTACGTTGTGGTCCATATACTTGCACAGTCTTTACCTTTTATTCCCTACACTTAAAAAGTAATATGTTTTAGTTCCTATATGAGCAATTTTATTTTTTGTTTTATGTTTTAGTCCCTATCAACACCTCTCCCCTTTCTTGTTCGTCCTCCTTCCTCCTCTCTCCCCTCTTTGTTTCGTTCTCTTTTGTTTTTCCTTATCAACACCTTTCTTCTCTCTTTTATTTTGCGGATTCTACTTCTTTTAAATTCTCTTGCATCAACTAATTCTCGTTGACCCTAAATCGAAAAGTCTCGAGGTTGTAGAGTGCAAACGCACTTCTTGGACTAGACGGGATAGCCTATAAATAGAGATTTGTTTTAGCACTCCTTGTAGTGGTGGGGACTTGCTACATTGTTTTACACTTGCTGCATAAAACGCTTGGAAACATGAAAGTTCATATTTAATTCATTTTCAAGATCACATAATACTTTCACCACACACCATCACCAAAAATTCCCTCCGGCAACAATGCTAGCGAAAGCATTTTGTAGTAGTGTTAGAGAACCAAAAACTAATGGAGTTACATGGCAACTAACAAGGACTAAAGCATAAAAAAATTACTCATATAGTAGTGGCATGAATACCCAAGCATTTGATGCAGCAAGAAAAACGATATAGCATGGGTTTGATGCATTGTATACCCAAGCATTTTATGTCGCAAGATTAAAACAATACAACAAATTCCCACCACAACAATGAGTGCTAACACAAATCGCTACTCGCAAGCTACCTCATTTTGTCCTAGAAACGCTTTTGAATTCTGCAACCTCAAGACTCTTTGATTTAATGTCAATGAAAATTAATTGCTATAAGAATATTTAAAAGAAATAGAACACATAAAATAAAAGAAGGATAAAAGTGTTGATGAGGAGAAACAAAAAAAGGAAACAAAGAGGAGATAAGAGAAGAAGGAGGAGGAAGAAGAAAGGGAGAGGTGTTGATATGGACTAAAACTTAAAAAAATTGCTTGTATAGAAACTAAAACAGATAGTTTTTTAAGTATAGTCACTAAAAGGTAAAGATTGTGCAATTATAGGGATCAAAACGTAAAAATAATACAAGTATAAGGACTAAAACGTAAGGCGCAACATACGTCAATGCCATATTAGCACTGTGTTAGCGCCATGTCAGCTATCGTTAACGATGTTAACTTTTTTTTTTTTTGGTTAATAGGAAATTATAAAGTAAAGTTTGTGCAACTATAGAGACCAAAAGAATGATTTTTAAGTGTAGAGACTAAAATGTCAAGTTTGCGTAACTATAAGGATCAAATGAATAATTAAACCTTAGTATTTTTAATTTATTTATACCACAAATGCAATTAGTGTCTGAAGTTCCCGATCCTAGCTTCCTATTTCCCATCAAGTAGTCCTCTCTCGGTTTTTTCCTAGCAAATCCTATAAAGCATAGCTATGAGCTTTGGTATTAATCGTTGTAACTTCGGGACACACATCTTACAATACTTATCTCGCCCAAAAACAAAATTGAAAATGAATCCTAGAACGCTCGAGCAAATTCTTAGGTATGGAATACGATCAATATTTAATATTATATTATATTGTTAAACTTGTGTTGCTTCCTGCAAATAGATACTCAGTTTGGATTAATGTTTTTAAAACTACATCAGTAATTGAGCTGTTTTTTTTTTTTAGTTAGTTAACGGACAGACGGTTCTTTTTAAAGCAATGGTTTAAATAGTACACGTCTGGCTCTTCTTAAGTAAATGAAGGGGGTTAACTATCATTTTGGACTCGCACAATATTCTCTCTAATAATGTTTGTTTAGACAAAAATAAAATGTGTTACTTTGTACCAATAGGTAGTTGGTTTAGGTACTATATTTCTAATTCCTCTTAATTGAAATTTCGGATTTAAGACCCTGTATGAAAAATATTTCCCTATTAGAGTAGTTTTATTGTATTATAGATATTTTTGACTCAAAATTGTTTTCAATACAAAATACATGTCTAGAGGGGCGGAATTATGTTCAATTTGCACCCCTTCACTTTGAGAAAATTAATATATATACCCCCTCCCCCCTCCCCCCCCCAACTAATTTTATATATTTGAACTCACTGTTTCTAACTTTTTATTTGGTTGTCAAATTTTACTAGCTAGTTTCTGTCTTATAGTTTGTCCATTTTTATCTCCCTGAGTATTTTGTGCTTATTCAACTGGAGATTTCATTTTTTCTTACATTTCATTCTATTCCATGATAGTAATTATTATTAATCTTTTATTTTTTAAATAAATTGCCTCCACCGACTCAAGGTCCTGGATCCGCCATTGTATCTAGTGTTTAGACAAAATAAAACATGAATTACTTCATAAATATGAATTAATAAAAAATTGAATATGGTAATTATAATGAAAATAATTGTTAATAATTCATATTTCTAACAGTACAAATTTACTCAATAATCTCTGGAATGTTTCAGTGACACTAAAGCTTGTTGACCTGATTTTGAGAAAAAACTAGAGTCGTCACTGCACAATTTTCCAAGTCTTGCTGTGTCCTTGTCTAAATGGTCCCCTACAAGTATTTGGCGGTTCCTTCCTTAGTTTACAGCTTCACTATACGTCTGAATTCATGCAGCTGGCTAAAAATGTATGAGTATTTGTAGTCACATTATTGGTTCTGGTTTTTTTTATTTTTTTTTTATTTTTTTTATCTAAAATTATAACAAAGTCCTTTAGATAAAAATAATAATAAACGACTGAAAAGAATGATCCATCCCCTTTTTCATTTTTCCTTGTTTTACTTTCATTTCACGAATGTTTCTATACTAAAATTGGGAATGATTTGATTTGATTTAGCTATCAAATTTCATGTTTGGAGGTTGTTAAAAGTAGAATTTATTTGTTTTTTTTTATTATATATTTTTACCCTCATTTGATGAGATTCCTAAATTCAAAGTGTGAAATTCACCCAATATTTTACAAATTAAATCAGTTCTTAGTTTTTAATATTTCAAATATATTACAAATTAAATCTATTTTAAAAGATTCCTAACAAATTCTATAGGACTTCATCACTGAATTAGAGCGGAAAAAGATATGCCAACTGAAATAAATAAATGTGATCATGCCATATAAATCTTTCCCCTTTCAATGTATATGTATGTGATTACTTCCAGTATAATATTCTCTTTGACGACTCCTCTTTGTTCTCACTGCTTCTTGTTGTAGGTAAACTTAATTTGTCAAGGAAAATCATCGTAGGTAATAGATCAAATTTCCTTTCTTATTTCCTGTTTCATCGTATTTAGTGTAAAGCTGTATACATATATGACAAATCTTTTATTTATCCGCACTAAAGAACAATCAGATAGGAATTCTTAAAAATGTACATGTTTGGATTAATTGATTTTTATTTTTTTTTGCTCTCAAAAGATTTAATAAAAAAAAAATTTAAGAAAGCTTTTGAAAATAACTGAAAAAAAAATACCAAACATACTATCTTTTACTTTTGATGATGAATCAAGACTTCCATTTTGCATTCCTTCGAGAACGCTTATTTGGAAATAACCTCGTATCTGTTGAAAAAATAAAAATAGCCTTTAAAATCAACAAACACATAATTAACTACCATGTTCTTATTCTTAACATATCAATAGTAGAATTCCCAAGCATTGGTATTAACTACCGTGTCCTTATTCTTTATTTGGGTTTTGTTTCTCTCGTGTTCATTTTAAACTAATAAATATTAACTCCTAGAAATAAAAGGTATCAAATGTTTCTTAACCCCTACCTCTCCCAGTATATCATTAACAGGTGTTGCAAGTGCTGTAATGGGAGTATTCATGATATGCATCATAATTTGCTGTAGTAAATGTATGTCATCTACAGAGCAAGTAAAATTTTGGTTGCCAATAAAGAATGACGAAGATATTGAAGCATTCTTAAAAAATCATGGAGCTTTAGCACAAAGAAGATATAAATTTTCAGAAGTCAAGAAAATGACCAACTCCTTTAAAGTTAAACTGGGTGAAGGTGGTTTTGGTACTGTATATAAAGGAGCGCTACTCAGTGGATGCACTGTGGCTGTAAAGATATTGAATGCATCCAAAGGAAATGGCAAAGACTTTATCAATGAGGTTGCTAGCATCAGTAGAACTTCTCATGTTAATGTTGTCACACTTCTTGGATTCTGTTTGGAAAGCAACAAGAAAGTTCTCATCTATGAATTTATGCATAATGGTTCCCTTGACAAGTTTATTTACAATATGGGACTTGAAGCCACTCCATCGTTGAGTTGGGATAATTTGTTGCAAATTGCCATAGGGATAGCGCGAGGACTAGAGTACTTGCATAGGGGATGCAACACTCGAATTTTACATTTTGACATAAAACCACATAACATTCTTTTGGATGAGAAGTTCTGCCCCAAGATATCTGATTTTGGGCTAGCAAAGCTCTGTCCTAGAAATGAAAGCATTATTTCCATTTCAGATGCTAGAGGAACAATAGGGTATGTAGCTCCAGAAGTATGGAACAGACATTTTGGTGGAATTTCACACAAATCTGATGTTTACAGCTATGGAATGATGCTGCTAGAAATGGTGGGAGTGAGGAGGAATATTAATGCGGAAGCTAGTCACACAAGTGAGATATATTTCCCAGATTGGATATACAACAGGCTAGAGGGCGGAGATTTGAGAACTGATGGGGTGATAACCACAGAAGAAAAAGAGATAACAAGGAAAATGACTGTGGTGGGTTTATGGTGCGTTCAAACATTTCCAAAGGATAGACCTACTATGAGTAGAGTATTAGATATGCTAGAAGACAACATGAATTCCCTGGAAATTCCCCCAAAACCTGTTCTTTCTTCTCCCACTAGATCATTATCAAAATCTCCCACTAGATGAAGTAAATTTCTTTACAATTTAAGTAGATTTTCCAAGTTATTTTGTAAAATGGATCACTCAGCATAATGATTTTGCACTTTTCATTCATTTTGAAGCCCAATGGATCTCACACATCTGTCAACATATTGAACGCAAATGCTTGACAAGACTGTGCTATGCAAATGCTATATTGACTTGTGTTTTGATGGGATGGGGATGCTCTAATTAAATGTATCTTTTGTATGTTTGAGTTCATTCCTTTCACAATGGATGATTGACTTTTATTTGTCGTTATTTGGTATATCGGTTCAGCATAGTCAATTGCTTTTTCTAGTGTGAATTTTCTTACTTTTGTGACTGAGTTTCTACATTAATGCATTTAAATCTTAGTGCCAGTGTTAACTAGCTATCAATTACATTGTACTCAAATTAATATCATATGAAATGTTAGCTAGCTATCAATTACATTGTACTCAAAAGGTTTAGATTTAAGAATTGTTTGTATCTCTAAGAGTGCTAGGAGTTTTGATTTTTATGTATAACAAGTGGTGGAGAAATCAAATCTATTTATATTTATAATATATAAATCTTGAGCTACGCAACCATACGCTGTCACATCGCAATACTAATTTTTGCCACATTAGCATAATTGCTTATGTGTCAATTTCACTACAATTCTATCTTCTATTTACAACTTTCCACTATTAAATGCTCTACTCAATCCACTTGTACGTGAGAAGCCGTGAAAGGCTCCGTAATCACAAATCAAAGACGTAAGGGTAATCACTAAATTGAGAGAGTTGACATACAAGGTATTCTTTTTTCTTTTTTTTTCACTCTTAATTTTTTTCCTTCATGCATAATTTGGGATTTGATAAATCATTTCTCAAATCAAACTACTAAATGCTTTACCCAATCCACCTCTATGTGAGAAGTTAAGAGAAAGGCTCTGTAATCACGGAATCAAAAACATAAGGAGAATTGTTGAATTGAGAGAGTTGACAAAAGAGTTATTTTTTTTTCATTCTTCTTAATTTTTTTCCTCATGCATAATTTGGGATTTGATAACCTATTTTGCAAACCAGCGAAACAATGCTCTTCCATTGCGAAATCAAGTTTTTAGCATTTCATTTTAATGTTGCATGAGTCTTGATATACAAAGAGTGAAAAGCCGAGAAAGGCTCCAGAATCGCGATTTTCCTCATGACATACGAGTTATTCTTCTTCCTTTTTTTTCACTTTTAATTTTTTTCCTCACGCATAATTTGAAATTTGATAACTCATTTCGCAAATTCGTGGAACATTGCTCTTCTATTGTGAAATTGAGTTTTTCTATCTTATAGAAAGAGAATTTATTAGTAATTTTTTATGGGCATTTTTTTGGCCAATTTCAAACCATCAATTTTGTTGATTATTTAGGAATGTGTTTTAGGAATGATTATAGAAAAAAAATAAAATCTCCATCATTGGATATGTGACATTTGATGGATGAGAATCTAGATGAAAAGCCATTGCTGGATGAAAATCAGATGTGACTGCAAGTCAATGCTCTAATCCCTGTAAAACCGATTTCCTCATCTCCTTCATCTAAACATGTATGTTCTACAACCTCCCACTTACATGTTCATTTCTTATACAATTTGTTTATTTATTTTGTTTTTTATTAGAAAGTGAAAGTGGCAAAAGTTATATTATTTAATTTTACGACATTTTCTACAATATTATTTTTTTGTATCACACCACTCATTATTTTATGAATCTCTCTGATCTTATTTTCTTATTTCTTTTTTTTTCTTCTATTATCTTCTCGCATCACTCATATTTTTTTATTTTTTCCTTTTCAAGGGTTAAAATATGTATTTTTATTATTTGAATATTTTCAGTTAATTAAGGTAACTAAATACACCAACCTAATCCTTTTATTCTTTTATGTAAATAATATATAAAATTATAGTTTTCTTTCCAACCAAATAAAGGTTGAATGTTTTCCTAACAAAATCCAATCAGATTTTTATAAAATTATGGTTGTGATATTGTGTCTTATTGTAATGTGTGTTGTATAATATTGTTACAATTAATTAGTATTAAGTAACTGATAATTTAAAATTTTATTTGATTAGTAATTATATATATATATATAATTACTGATTATATTAATTTGTAATTAGAATACTAAATTTGATTAAAATGCCAGTTATAGAAAATTTATAAATAGTAAGAAAGGGAACGTATCAAATGAGAGGGCCTTTTTCATATGAGGGTGAGAGGAATGAATATTAACTATTAGATCTTGTCATGAATGGTCAATATTAAAACATACAAAGTCATGTGAGTTTTTAAAAAGTCACATGATTTTTTAAGTGGTCACATAACTTTAAACCATGACCATCCATATATGATTGTACGACCTAGATTTATTCCTCTCACTCTCATATAAAGATGATCCTCTTATTAGAAATGTCTCCTATTAAGAAATTATTATCAATTATAAGCAACAAAAAGTAATACTTTTGGCCAAAACTATAAGGTTGTTATAATTAGTATTGAGTAATTTGAAATTGCATTTAATTAGTATTTATACATATATGCATATATTAATAATTATATTAATTTGTATTTAGGAGATTGATTTTGATTAAAATGTCAGTTATAGAAAAATAATAAATAGTATGTAATTATTATTAATTATAAAGAACATAAAAGAAAATTTATAATAAATACTAAGACTATTTATTCACTTTAGTTGCGAATGTGACAAAATGATAAAAGTACGAGAGTGACATATAATTTTCTTTCACTTATGTTTGTATTTCCACCTTGTAATCAAGATATCTTTTATATCTAGCACAATCATTGTTGTTGTTCAGAACATGTATATACTAGTTTACATTGTTCAATTTGATTTGTGCATATATATGCATGTTTTCATTTATGTTAAATTATTTACATCATTCTTAAAAAGAGCTATTGATAGATATGCAAAAACTTCAAGATCCTTTCATCTTCTATCATGAATCATCTTCCTTTTTTTAATTGTAAATGTTTTTTTCTTCAAAGGGAGTTTACTACATAAAGAAAAACTTTAATCTAACGTGTGATTCAACTTATGCAAAATTAAAGTCCTAATGTAAAGACTAGATAAATTAAATAAGTTTTAAAAATCTTTGTTTATTTCAGTTTATTTATTCTAAATGGTGCATTTAAAATTTTATTTTCAGTAGGTATTTGCATTAATGAAGAATGAGACAATAATAGACCGGTTTCTATAATGTAAATATTTAAACAAGTAATGTTGTTCAAGGGTAGTTGGGAATATAATTTACTTATACATTATGAACATATTGTTCATTCATGTCCTCAAACTTTTAATAAGAAAGATATCCTTGAGAAAGACTTTATCAAAATATATAAAATCCCTACAAATAATAGAGAGATTAAGAATAAACATTAACTTTAGTCCCTAAATTTGGAAAATTTTATCACATTAGTCTTTGGATCGAAGGAAATTAAAAAAAAAATTCCTAAAAATGCAAATCAACAATCACATTAGTTTAAAATTCAAAAAATGTGTGACTTAAATGATAATATTGACATATGTTTAGGAACTAAAATGACAGTAAGTAGTTAAGTTTAGACACTTATTTGACATTTCGGAAACTTATTTTATATTTTTCTTCGTTTTAGGGACTAATATGACAACGTTTACTACTTTCAGGAACTAAAGTGACTATTTAATCAAAGATTAAATGTTAGATTATTGTTGTAAATATTGTTTCAATGTGAAGAACAAAACATTTATAGCAATAAACTTACATTGCATAGTTTAAAAAAATAACATTTAAAATTAATACAAGAAGTAAAATAATATTTCAACATATTTTTTAGTCACCACTAATTTAAATAATTTACTTATTTACCAAGGCATCTAGCGGGTCCATATCTAGCTATTGTTATTGTGAAGGTGCTATGCTAGGCTCATTTGAAGGATCTATGAGTGATCAGCCTGCTGGCTCCTCCTTTCTAGAAAAACCAACATGCCTTTACTAGGGCATATGCTAATCTGTTATTATAGTTCTTAAAAACCACAAAATAAGCATGTGTTTTAACATACATCTGTAATGTGACGTGATCCACTTATCTGGTCTTAGTTTCCCCCATTTTAATGACCATTTTGCCACAATCTCACTGTCAACAACAATCCCTTTAGAAGTATTCAACTTGTAGCCATATACAACTGTAGAGAAGTAATATCTATACTTTCTGGGGGCAGAACCGACCCCATTATCGAGGCAGTGGCTACCTATTCAACCTCAAATGCCATGATCACACTACTTCAATTCAAATTGGCACACAAAGTTTCATCGTGAAGAAGATCAACACCAACGATTACACCATGAGATTGGTGCCAACAGACAGACCTTGCCAGTGATGTCTTATAGTGAAGATGGACTAATTGATGCTATCAAAGAAGATTTGACACAAGGGTGTTTTGGTGAACTATGTTGTCAATGATGAATGCATAAGAACATAAGAATGTCTGGAAAATGAAGGAGCTTGATGGAGCAGTGATATTGATCAACATGCACTTTCTATTATTGTCCAGATGGATCTAATGCTCAAATTTGTTTTGTTATCAACACTATTCTCAGTCTATTCACAATATTATGTCTTGGATCTCATCTCATCTTTTGTCAATTTCGCTCGTCTTGTAGCTTCCCATGTTATTACTATACTATTTGCATATCAAAGTCCTATTGTAGTTAGTCATTGTCCTTAACCTATAATTTAAAGAATGAATTTTCATGCATCATTGAAGATGAAACGTCTCTTTGGATCCTACTCTGTAATTGGACCAAACCAACCCACTGTTTGCCATGCTGAAACCTTCTATGTTGTCCACATGAGAGAATACGAGAAAAAAAGCAACAACACAGCAAATAACTTGGTTCACCCCAAGAATTAATAGCTACATCCATGGGCAGAAGAGTATAGCACATTTTATTATGATATTGCGAATTATAGGTAGTGTTCAAAGAAAAACACTCACACAGATTCTTCTCCCTAATGTTCAGGATTTGAGCTGCAGACTTCTCTTGTCTCAAATCTTTTGCATTCTGGAAACTTGCAATTTTTAGATTTTGATTTTCATTATCTTATAACAAACAAAAGAACCTCCTTTTATAGGAATCCTAATACATGAAAGAGAGAGAACAAATGTAAAAGTATCATACTTGGAATAGCTACCAATACCAAAAGGAATCAACCTTCAAGTATTCTCTTTTGTCTTATTCAAGGCATGACATTTTTTAACTTTAAATTATTTTTTAGTTAATTATGCATACTTTTGTAATTTGTTTTTCTATATTTTATTTAAATTAATATCACCTGTAAAATACATATAATATTGATTGCTATTATGTTATTATTGTAACTTTTAAATTGATGCAAATTGAGGAGTGCCAGCAACACACTCTTTTAAACACTCTTTTTTTTATTGGTTAAAATTTATTGAAAAATACAAAAATCATGAAAAAAAGAGTGTGTTATTAGCATTTCTCATTTTTAGTTTGATGTTGATGTCTATTATTGTGTCAACATCTTGATTCTTTCATGACTAATACAGTAATAAGTGTAATTAAAAAACAACGCTATTTTACCTAAAAAAAACTATAATTAACCCTTACTATTACGACAAGTACCCAATTTCTCAAGAAAAAGTGGCTATAATATTATTACTTGACGCAAAATGGAGAATAAAAAATAAAGTTGCTAATTGTTAAAATGTAGTAATATCGCAACTTCTAGTCAGGTTGCTGCTATATGTGTTGGGCTATATGTTAGTGACAATAATCACTAAAAAAATTCTATACACTAATGATAGTGTTACTTGTGTCATTAGTACAGAATTTGTTTAACAGAAATAAATTAATAAAAAAAGATTATTTCTTCTTTTTGCTATCGTTGATTATGAAAAGACTCTAAAAGGAGAATAGGAAAAGAGAGGGAAAAAAAAAAAGGTAAATGAAATGGGTGTAAATATGAGGAAGCACAAAAAATAAATCTGGTGTAGTCAGGTCTATGAGAACATTAACAAGTTCTTTGAATTTTCTCTCCAGCTATTCATGATTTCGTTTTTCTGTACTGAGTTTTCCCTATAAGTCTGGTTTCATAGAGTTGGCTATGAATTTATGATACCATCTACGTCTGAATTCATGCAGCTGGCTAAAATGTATGAACTTCAGAGGAAAGAGGGGTGGTAGTTTTGTGGGTGGACTCTTTGCTTTATTCATATGTATGGTGGTGAGAAGCGTGGCTGTCATTTTCGAAGAATTGCTTCTTAAATTTGCACTATGTTTGAGGTGAAGGGAAACGACATGATATATGTGCGAGGCTTTCTGAGTGCGTTAGGCATAAGAGTAAGATCAATGAATGAGCATAATCATATCCATATGCATATCCCCATGCTCCGTACGTTCGTAGTCACCATTTGTTGGTTATTGCTAACCACTTTGCCACATTCCCACTGTGAACCACCACCACCCCCTTTCAGTTATTCGGTTTGTAGGAGCACTCATACAACCGCGGAACACAGTCCGTCATCTTCTATCCTTTCTGAGGAGAGAGCCGACCCCATCAATGTGGTGGTGAGCCATTCCACCTCAGCTGCATTCATGATTATAATACTACTTCAATTCAAATTCGCTCACAAAATTTCAGGGTGGAGGGGATCATCGACTTCAACTCGAAAACCATGAGATTGGTGCCAACAGTGGATGATGTTTGTACTCCGCAATTTTTGGACACTTATGTGAATCTGTTCCGGTATCCCCCTTCAGAGTACACCATCACCCATGGTTCTAAATTGCGGTTGCGGTCGCTGTTGCGGTTTTATTGAAATCCCTAATATTGCGGGAAATTGCGGGAAAATGCGGTTGATGCGGTCGCAATTGCAGTTGCGATGCGGTTGCGGTGAGTCCAAAAACCTTTACGTTGCGGCTACAATTGCGGTTGCGGACCGCAATTTAGAACTATGCCATCACCATATTCTACGATTGTCAACCCATTACAGATTTTCCTTTAGGATACAACTTTACATGCAATGGTACTTTGCATTATTTTTGTGGTGGAAGATGAGGAGCTGTTCAAGAAAATTCTAGCGCTTAACCATTGCAAGCAACGTAACGTGCTGACTATCTATCCTGAGCTGTATATTTCTGCTAGTGGTGGAGTTGATGATTTGAACGAAGCTCTCAGTACAGGGTTTGTGGTCAACTATGATGTTCCTCTATATTGCACAAGATGCCTGGGAAATGACGAAGGACGTTGCCAGAGAGATGGTACTGATGGACATATAGTTTCATGCTGTAATAACTAGAATTTGTGCACACACGAGAGACGAAAATTGTACTGTTTTATTGAAACGCAAGCAACTGATATCAATTTCCAGAATGTGAGCTGGAAGGAATAGTACAATGAGGAATTAAAACTAACAAAAGAGAGGCTGAATAAAGAAAGACGAGAGGATATTTTCAAAAAACATCAGAGAGGATTCAGAGAAGGGAAAAACGACATCACACCTGTTAAAAGATGATACAAATTTTTAGAAGATTGTAAAAGTAACATATGTATATGAAAAAGTAAAGAACATTCTAGAATACTCTTAGTAAATATTCACAATGTATTTAAAAAAATCTAGAAACTTATAGAAATGTAGCTTTAGAAAAATGTAAAAAAGTTAAGAGAAAAGTGAGATAAATCTAGAACAATAAAGTCTAGATATTTCTAGAACTTTCATTGCATGCCTATAAATAGACAATTGTATCATCAATTGTAGCAAGCACTTCCAATATCAAATAAAGCCTGTACTATCATTCTCTATCAACTACTTCTATATCATTCAGCACCTTTACACATATTTTTCTAAAACTAACAGTGGTATTAGAGTTACGTTCGGTCATCTACTAGGGCGTAGAAATATCATCCAACTACTTCCAAAAAAATTCTACTATATTCTCTACCAATCCCATAATTTTTCTTCAACCAATGGCCAATACTATTCAGCCCTCATATATTCCTGTCCCTATTTTTACTGGAGAAAATTATGATTTCTGAACATTAAAATGAAGACATTTTTCTACTCTCAAGATTTATGGGATATTATAGAAGATGGATTTATTGCTCCCGCCGACATTTCTACTTTGACTACAGCTCAGAAGAAGGAGTTAAGGGAGAACAAGTAGAAAGATTCAAGTGCGTTATTTATCTTGCAACAAGCAGTAGCTGACACAATTTTTTCAAGAATAATGGGTGCTATAAGTGCTAAAGAAGCATGGAGTACACTACAAGAGGAGTTTCAAGGAAGTGCCAAGATACATGCCATTAAACTTCAAACTCTAAGACGTGAGTTTGAATTAATAAAAATGAAGGAATTCAAGACCGTAAAAGATTATTATTCTCGGATAAAAGAAATAGTTAGTCAAATGAGAGCATATGGGAAAAAATATTCTTGACAAGAGAATTGTTGAGAAAATTATAATTTCTATTCCCATAAGTATGATGCTATCATGACTACGATTGAGCAAACCAAAGATCTGTCTACCATGTCGGTGACAGAACTAATGGGCTCTCTTGAAGCATATGCGTAAAGATTGAGTAGGCATGATGAAGATAGTATCGAAAATGCCTTTCAATCAAAGCTCAAATTATGGTCTCAAAATAAAGAAAATGGAAGAAAGAAAAATAGTAGAGAAATTTCTAGAAATAAAGAAAATTCTAGAAGTTTCTCTAAGACCAATCAAGATAAATATCCTTCGTGTGGCATCTGCAAGAAGATAAGTCACTTGGAAAAAGACTGTAGACATCGAGGAAAGCCACAGTGTCAGTACTGCAAGCAATTTGGACATGTAGAGAAGAAATGCCGCAACAAAAACAAGCATTGAGCAAATTTTATTGAAGAGCACGATAGTGAGCAGCATCTTTTCTATGCTACCCGAGATCCCAGTGATGAAAAGTGGAAGCTGCTACTTGGATAGCGGTTGCAACAATCACATGGCCAAAGATAGGAGCATCTTCAAAGAAATTGATAACTCCGTCAAAGTAAAAGTTCGATTGGGAAATGGCATCATGGTGGAATCCAAAGGCAAAGGCACTTGTCATGGTGGAGACAAAGAAAGGCAAAAGACTCATCAAAGACGTCTTACTTGTTCCCAATCTTAGAGAAAATCTCTTGAGCATTGGCCACATGATGGAGAAAGGCTATGCTCTACACTTTGAAGGAGATACATGCACTATTTATGATAACTATAACAAAAGACGGGAGATAGCCCAAGTTAAAATGGAGAAAAGAAATAGAAGTTTTTTCGATAAGCTTCAAATATACTACTAACATTGCCATCAAAGTCCAAGTTGATGATTCATGACTATGGCATCGAAGATTTGGCCACTTTAACACCCATGCCTTGAAGCTGTTATACCAAAAGAATATGATGAGAGACCTGCCATGCCTGAAAGAAAATAACGAAGCTTGTGAAGGATGTCTTCTTGGAAAGCAACACAGACTACCATTTTCAATTGACAAAGCATGGAGAGCTAAAGATGTGTTGGAGTTGATCCACACTAACATTTGTGAACCAATGAGGACACTGTCACTCAACAACAACAGGTACTTCATTATCTTCATTGATGACTTTTCTAGAATGACCTGGGTATACTTTATTAAAGAAAAATCAGAAAGTCTTTGGAATATTCAAGAAGTTTAAAGCTCTAGTCGAAAAGCAAAGTGAGAAACATATAAAGGTACTTAGAAGTGATCGAGACAAGTAGTACAACTCACACGGGTTTGATAAGTTTTGTGAAGATGAAGGCATTGAGCGCCAACTTACTGTCGCATATTCTCCACAACAAAATGGCGTCTCTGAGAGGAAGAATCGTACAGTCATGGAAATGCTAGATGAATGTTGAAGGAGAAGGGTTTGCCTAACACTTTTTGGGCTAGAAGCAAGTTTACACTACAGTCTACATACGCAATAGATGTCCTGACTAAGTAGTACAAGACAAGACTTCTATTGAGACATGGAGTGGGCAAAAGCCATCAGCTAAACACCTACGAGTATTTAGATCTATTTGCTACATACATGTTCTTGATGAGAAAAGACGTAAGTTAGAAGACAAGACTATACAAGGCATCTTCTTGGGGTACAGTACGCAATCAAAAGGCTATCGAGTCTATAACTTGTAAACAAAGAAGCTCACCATCAGTTGAGATGTTGAGGTAGATGAAAATGCTGCTTGGAATTGGGAAGAAGAAAAGGTTGTGAGAAGCATCATTCTAGTTCTAGAGCAATAACCTCAAGAAGAAGCTAAAGAAGTAGCAGAGGATCCAGGTATGGTTCTTCCACTTCCACAACAACAAGATTCTTCACTAAAGTCTACTCCAAGACGAGTAAGATTCTTGGTGGACATATATGAAACTTGCAATACAGCCATGCTTGAGCATAAATGCTATGAAGCATTATCAAAGAAGCATAGACAACTAGACAAATGTAACTTAAGTACTGTAAGACAGAAGATCAAATCGCAAACATTTTTACGAAGGCACTACCAAGAGCAAGATTTGAGCATCTACGAACAATGGCTGGAGTTTCCGAAATTTGCATCAAGGAGGAGTGTTAAAAGATGATACAAATTTCTAGAAGATTGTAGAAGTAACATATGTATATGAAAAAGTAAGGAATATTCTAAAATACTCTTGTAAAATATTCACAATGTATTTAGAAAAATCTAGAAACTTATAGAAATGTAACTTTAGAAAAATGTAGAAAAGTTAAGAGAAAAGTGACATAAATCTAGAACAATAAAATCTAGATATTTCTAAAACTTTCATTGCATGCCTATAAATAGGCAATTGTATCATCAATTGTAGCAAGCACTTCCAATATCAAATAAAGCCTTACTATCATTCTCTATCAACTACTTCTATATCATTTAGCACCTTTACATATATTTTTCTAAAACTAACAACACCCATCATGCTTTCCTTCCTTGGCATTCTCTCTCTTATACGTGTCCACGCTCAAAATTCCTGAGCCTTGAGTTAGTTATTCGCTTTTTGCTACTCTTTCTCATTCCTGAAATTTTTAAATCTCTAACTTACCCTTGCTCTAGCTGGCTTCCAAGCTGTCCAATGCCACGTGGTTCGGTTGACTCATGTGCCACGGTGCCCATTTCAACTTTTGGGTTCATTACATTACCTTCCCCTTTAAAAACAACCTTGTCCTCAAGGTTGAAGTTAGGATAACTGAGTTTTATCTCTTCTTTGTCTTCCCAAGTTGCCTCAGCTGCAGTCACAATTAGACCATTTAATTAACACTTTTAGGAATCTGAAAATTTCCCTTCATAATGACTCTACTACTCAACACTGATTCAGGTCGTATGACAGGGCCTAACTCTGTTGTTGTCAGTGGTAATGGCATATAAGGTTCAGTTGTACTACCCTTGGAAGGTTTCAATTGAGACCCATGGAATACTGGATGAATTTTAGCATACTTTGACAATTTTAACTTGTATGCAATTGTCACCTACTTTGGTAATTATTGGGAAAGGGCCAAAATATCTCATACCCAATTTCTGGTTCTTTCTCAACGCAACAGAAGATTGCCTATACGGCTGTAGCTTCACTAAAACTAATTCTCCAATTTCCAACCTGACATATTTTCTCTTCTTATCTGCTTGAGCTTTCATTCTTTGTTGGCTTTAGCTAAATTCTCTTTTAGGTGAGACAACAGACTATCTCTATTCATCAACTATTCTTGCAAGTTAGGAGGATCAAGTGAACTAGAATTGTATCTCGTTAGTGTAGGCGAATCCTTTCCATATAGTGCCTTGAATTGAGTCATGCCTAAGCTTATGTGAAAAGCTGTATTGTCCCAATATTCTACCCAGGACAAGGTTTTAAACCATCTCTTTGGATTGTGGAATGTGAAGCATCTCAAATACATTTCAAGGCACTTGTTCAGTGCTTCAGTTTGACCATCGATTAAGGATGATATGCAGATGTCATTGCCAAAGTAGTTCCTTGTAATTGAAAGAGGTGTCCCAGAATCTACTTGTAAAAACCTTATCCCTGTCCAATACTATAGACTTAGGCATTCCATGAAGCTTGACCACATTCGACATAAATGCTTTAACTACTCGTTTATTAGTGTAGTCTGTTTTGAGTGCCATGAAGTGCCCATATTTAAAAAGTCTGTCAACAACTACCATGATCATTGTATACCTGAATGATATTGGCAAGCTAGTTATGAGGTCCATGGCTATATCATCCCAAACCTGATTGGGTATAGGCAAGGGTTGTAGAAGACTAGGAGGTGGTGTAGAACATTCTTGCACAAAATTCTTGATGTCTTCTTTCATTTTTTGCTAATAGAATTGTGAAACAATTTTGGCTAATGTCTTGGCCACCCTTGCATGTGCTCCAATCAGTGAGCAATGATATTCCACTAGAATTTTTTGTTTAAGTGAACTCTGTGTTAGCAGAACCAATCTTCCCTTCCAATAAAGCAACCCTTCCTTCGCATCATAATTCGGATCAGGATAAGCATGATTTTGGTACAGCTTGACAATTTTTTGACAATTGTTCATTTTTTCCAATTTCTTCCCTTAATTCTTCCAAGAATTTGATTTGTGGTTCTGATCACTCCAACATAAGGACCCTGGGCAAAGCATCTGCAACAAGATTTTCCTTACCTAGTTTATATTCAATTTTAAAATCATACCCAATAAACTTATGAAGCCATGCCTGTTGTTCAAAGGTTTGCAATGACTGATCCAATAAACTCTTTAAAGCTTTTTTGGTCAACTCTAATAATGAACTTGTGGCCCAACAAGTAGTATCTAAATTCAGACAATGCTTCGACTATAGCTAGAAATTCCCTTGTATATGTTGACTATTTTTTGCATACTTGGAGCCAACTTCTTCGAGAAATAGGCTATAGGGTGACCTCCCTGACTTAGCACTGCTCCAATACCCAGGCCTGATGCATCCATTTCCAAAATTAAAGGTTGTTTGAAATCTGGTAGTGCCAAAATAGGAGCTGATGTAATGGCCTGTTTAAGCTTGATAAAAGCTTCCTTTGCATCTGTATTGCATGAAAAAGCATATTTTTTCAGTAAATTTGTGAGTGGCACTGCTATAGAAGCATAAGCTTTGATAAATCTTCTATAATAGCCAGTTAATCCCAAAAATCTTCTCAATTGCTTCACATTACTTGGCCTAGGCCAGTCCAACATAGCTTGGATCTTATTCTTATCCATGGCCACTCCATTCCTTGAAACTATATGGCCCAAGTAATCCACTTCCAGTAACCCAAAGGAGCATTTGGATAATTTCATAAAGAGAACATCCTGTTGCAGAGTTTGAAGTACAGATTCAAGATGTTGTAAATATTCAGGCCATGAAGAGCTATAAATGAGAATGTCATAAAAAAAAACCAACACATACTTCCTCAATATGTTCTAAAAAATTTGAATCGTTAGGCGCTGAAATGTTGCTGGTGCATTTATGAGACCAAATGGCATGATTAGCCATGCATAATGCCCTTGGTGTGTCCTAAAAGCTGTCTTTTGCCTATCATTAGGATCCACCAAGATTTGATGATAACCCGACCTGAGATCCAACTTAGAAAAGTATTTAGCCCCATATCATTTATCCAACAACTCATCTACAGTAGGCATAGGAAAACTATCTTTAATAGTAATTGCATTCGAGGCCCTATAATCAGTATAAAATCTCTAAGTTCCATCTTTTTTTTTTTACCAATAAAATTGGGGAAGAGAAAGGGTTATTACTTGGTTTGATGATTCCTTGCTTAAGCATCTTTTGTACCATTTTTCAATTTGCTCTTTTTGACTATGAGGATGCTTGTATGGTCTCACCTTAATAGGTTGGGATCCCTCTTGTAAGGGAATTACATGGTTCTGTTGTCTTGTGGGGGGAAAACTTGTAGGATTCTAAAATACAACTCTGTATGTGTGCAACAAAATAGCTAATTCAGGCTCAATATTATCAGGTAATTCCAGCAACATATCTTAAGGTAACTCTGGTGGGGCCAATTAAATAGCAAACATCTCAGAAATAACTTTGGTTTGCTAGAATTTTTGATGTGGTGGAATTGAGCTTGTGTCGAAAGTGAAGACTGCTCTCCCTGTAATGTAATAAATTTGCTCTCATGATAGAATTTGAGGCTCAAGGACTCATAATCAGCTACATGTGGACCTAACATAGCCAACCAAGCCACACACAAGATTAAGTCAGCACCAGCCACAAGTAGTGGGTGAACAGGCAGTTGCAATTCATGACCCTGCACTGTCATTGCTAATTTCTTCACCAGTTCCTCTACAGACATAGAATTTCCATTACCAACCAAAACCTTGAAAAGGGGTGCTGGCTTAATTGGTAGTTTTAGAAAGTGAGCCACTCCAGGTTGTAGAAAGTTGTTTGAGCTCCTTCTATCTACTAGAATTTGAATACTAATAGCACCATTTTGTCTAGTAAATTTAATGGTGCTTACGCCATTAGCTCCTCTCATACCATTCAAGGAGAGGTGATGGTCTACTGGAGTATCTTCACTATTTGAGGCTATCATATCTGGGGGGTCAGGTTCTGGCTCATTTTGTTTACCTCATCCTCTATTTGTAAGACCATCAAATGTCTATTTGGACATTTATGATTGAAAGAGAACTTCTCATCATATGTGTAACATAGGCCTTCTTCTCTTCTTAGTTGCATTTCAGTAAGGGTCATTCTTTTTATATTGCTATTTTCTTTGTGTTTGGTTCATTGGTTTGGTTGGTGGAGTGGGTAGTAAGGGTGGTGCACTGTTCTTGTTTTGGTAATAGGAATTTGTGGAGATGTTGGCTGTGTATCTGGTTTGGTAGCTTTTGTTTATGGGTTGGTGTTTTGGTTGATTGGTTGTGGGACTTGGTTTAGGTGGCAAACTACACTTCTCTTCAAACAATTTGGCAAGGGCCACTGCCTTGAGTAATGATATAGGACTTTGAGCCACGACTTCCCTGCGAATGTCAGCTTGTAATCCACTAAGGAAATAGTCTAATAATGCATCATTGTTTAAGCCACAAACTCTATTAGCTAAAGAAGTAAATTCCCTATAATACTCACTAACTGAGCCTGTTTGCATCAGCTTAAAGAGTGTTGCTCTAGGGCAATCATACACAGATGGCCCGAAATCTAATTCTAAAGCCCTAGTGAAAGCTTGCCATGATTGAAATGGCTGAGTCCTATGCATCATTTGAAACTAGGGAATAATATCCCGATCTAAGTGCATTGCAGCTATGGTTAGTCGATCAACATCTGGTGTGTCGTAATACTCAAAAAATTGTTTTGCCTTAAAAATCCATTCAAGAGTGTCTTTACCATCAAATTGAGGGAATTTTAGTCTCACGTTTCTCACCTAAAATGGTCGATGCATTGTCTCTTTGAATGAGTTCGTACCACCATGGGAAAAGTCGTGAGATGCGCTGGGTTTCTAAAGTAATTCTTCCAATGCATCTTCTATTCTAGCCAATCTATTGTTACTGGTTGCCTCCCCTTGCTCAAATCGGGCTATATATTCAGTGTGTCTCATCTCCATTATCTCCATCATTTTCTTGACATCAGCTAGTAGATCCTTCATGCAAATGTTCTCTGCCATGGTGACAATGAAAGCACCAATTTGTAAAAACTAGAATTTGTGCACATAAGAGAGACGAAAATTGTATTGTTTTATTGAAACGCAAGCAATTGATATCAACTTCCAGAATGTGAGCTGGAAAGAATAGTACAAAGGGGAATTAAAACTGACAAAAGAGATGTTGAATAAAGAAAGACGAGAGGATATTTTCGAGAAACATTAGAGAGGATTCAGAGAAGGGAAAAATGACATCACACCCATCATGCCTTCCTTCCTTGGCATTCTCTCTCTTATACGTGTCCGCACTCAAAATCCCCTAGCCTTGAGTTAGTTATTTGCCTTTTGCTGCTCTTTTTCATTCCTGAAATTATCGGATCTCTAACTAACCCTTGCTCCATCTGGCTTCCAAGCTGTCCAGTGCCACGTGGTTCGGTTGACTCATGTGCCACGCTGTCCATTTTAGCTCCTTGGTTCATTACACGTGCCATTATGCCCAGATGAATCTGACGCTCCACATTGTTCTACCAAAAGTATGTCTTCTATCCTCTCTCCTCATTTCTCCAGTTTCCCTCGTCTCCTCTCATAGTCCGCCCCCCCAACTTATTATTGTCTCGTTGCAAAATCCTCTTCTTACTTAGCCATACACTTTTATCCATCACTTAAGCGATAGATTTTGATGAAAGAATATTTGAAGATGAAGCATCTCTGCTTTTTGCATCTCGATTGCCATTAAGGACCCTCCAATTCAACAAATCAATGGCAAACAATAGCACAGCAAATTAATTACAGTTTGAGAACAGCTGTAATTGGACCAACCCACTATTACGCTCATCCTGAAAATTTTCCATATCCACCATGAACTTACCAATCAATACTTGATATTTATTTTATCTTATTTTGAAACAATAATTACTTATTTTTGGGTAACTTATCAGTATTTTTAAATAATTTATACCAAGAATGCAATTAGGGTCTGAAGTTCCTCATACTAGCTTCCTAGTTCCCACCCATTAGTCCGCTTTTCTGGTTTTTTCCGGCTACTAGTTGGTTTAGGTAGTACAATTCTAATTTTTCTTAAGTGAAAGTTTACTCAATAATCTCTGGTAGCTTTCGGTGACAGTTTCGTATGTTGACCTGACTTTGAGAAAGACTAGAGTCGTTGACTACACATTTTTCTAAGTCTTGCTGTGTCCATCTCCAATGGTCCCCTCCAAGTATTAGCCTATTAGGAGGTTCCTTCTTCACAGCTTCACTTCGATTAGACCCATCGTCTAGCTTGGACCTTGTCAATAGGCAAATTAACATGTTTCCCTGAATTTTCTCTCCAACTATTCATGATTTGGTTTTTCAGTTATCAGATTTTCCTCGTTTCCTCGTACGTCTGAATTCACCCAGCTGGCTAAAAATTTATCAACTTTGACTTTAGTACCGTTTCCTGAAATTTTCTTTTATTATCAAATATTTTTCTATGAATTAATGTTGCTTTTATTTCACTATATTAGTTATGCCTAAATTCGTTCTTAAATACATTTTGATCTTTTATTTTTTTTAAAAATTTATTTTGATTTTTTATCTTTTAAGGTTTAATTACTCATTTAGTTCCTATACTTGCATTATTTTTATTTTTTGGTTCCTATAATTAGAAACTATCAATTTTAGTCTCTGTACATGTACTTTTAATATTGTTTTTGGTCCCTATCGTAAAGTGTCTTAACTTTGTAAAATAAAATCATCACAAAATAAAAATTGACAGTGTAAAATCATTACAAACTTTTTGGCGATCATTAAACTGCCACAAATTTTATGCGTTTTTTAATTTTATGAGGCCAAGTTGTGGCAATTTAAAAACAACCAAAAAATTTGTAGCAATTTTACACTGCCAATTTATATTTTGTGATAGTTTTATTTTATGGAGTTGAGACACTTTATGACAAGAACCAAAAAGATATCAAAAGTGCATGTATAGTAACTAAAATAGATAGTTTTTAAGTTTAGGGACCAAAAGGTATAAAGATGATGCAAGTATAAGGACCAAATGAGTAATTAAACCATCTTTTAAAATTGTCGTTTTGGTCCTTTATCTTTTAAATTTGGATTAAACTTGTCTTTCCATCAAGTTATGTAACATCTTTAATTTTGGGTAATAGAAATAATAATATAATTAATGGTTTACAATATCCTAAAGTATTAATAATAGTTATCCTATTGTTAGAATTTATAAGGATAAGGTAATGCCCCTAATTAGGGTGTTACAGTTACAACTAACGTCGTCACTGTTTTATGTTTCAAATAATTAATTTTAAATATACTGGCGATTTTTAACCACCATTATTGGTAGACCCTTAAGAATCCTAAACTTTTACGAATTCAATTACTTACAATTAGAGCAACTTTTTCAAAAATTGATCAAGGATTTTTTTGTGTCTCTTGGAGGCGATCAAAAGCTTTCAAAGTGTGCAGCAAATTGCTTCTTGTGTCGATAAAATTTAACGAGTATTGGTTGTTGGTGTATGCATTTTTAAAATTTAATAAAATAAAATTATTATAGTTTAACCACCATTGTATTAAAATTAATTATTTAAAAGTCAGTAAAACCATGTCTTCCTCAAATCCTCTTTCCTCCCAACGGATTCGAACCCAATTTGAATGCCCACAAACCCCATCACCTTATGCATGTCCTCATCGCCGACCCCTCCACAGGTAAAGTCGCTACTTTTGGCGTGATCCCAAACCACACACAATGTTTAGGGGTGGGCATTCATGTAGTGGTCAATGCCAATCTGGCGGAGGAAGGCGATGATTCCAAAAAGGAGGACGAGGGAGAGCGTGGAGAGGATAAGGTAGTGGATCTAGCTCACACAATGGGGCACCCTACGAGGAACCCCTTTAAACCACCTCTTCTTGGATCTGCTCTCATTTCAAACCTGCGAATAATGGGGGTTAAAAATCACCACTATGTTTAAAATTAATTATTTTAAACATAAAACACTAACGACGTTAGTTGTAACCTGACGAAAGGACAAGTTTGACCCAAATTTAAAACATAAAGGACCAAATTTTTTTTTTAAAAAAGATAAAAAACCACAAGTATATTTAAGCCTTCTTTTTACTATGTTAATGGAGTTTTAACAGCTAACTTATCATTTTTATTTTCATAATTCTTATAGTTTAGGTATTTAAAAATTGTTTGCTGAATAAATTCAAACATATTATACTGCCATGCATAAAGTGCATATATTATTATTATAACATATATAATTATTAACAAAAGACATGGAAAAGAAAGAGCATGCCTCAAGACAAAATTTCTAGTGAATCCATTTAAGAGGGGCAAGCTATTATCTATGTTTGAAATTATTATTGATATACAATTATTGACATGTAATTTACATTCTGAGGATAAATGCTATAAATATTTATGTCAATTTTTACTGTATAAAATATAACCGTAAACGAGCCCAATATTTGGTTATCTATTGCTTGAACTTTTGTTTTGTCTTCCTCTATTTTTCAAACTTTAATCATAAACCCCATTCATTACACCAAAAATGTTAATATATAGCGCTTATTTTGCCATAAGATAGCGCTTTTAAAGCGCTATCTATTTAGATGCTATATATTTAAAGATAGCACTTTCTAAAAAGTGCTATATATTGACGTGCAAATAGATAGCACTTTTTTAAGAAAGCACTACATATTGAGTATCAAATAGAGAGTGCTTATTTAAGAAAGCGCTGTATATTTAGTAGAACATAGAGAGCACTTTCTCAAACAAGCATCATCTATGTGACACTAAATATACAACGCTTCTTGAATAAGCGCTCTTTATATGTGTTTTTTTTTTGCACTGGTTTGATTCATTCTCATTTTTTCCAAACCTGTACAAACAGAAATAGTCCAATAATCTAAGCTATACATAATGAATCCACCAAAAAGCATTAAATGATATTGCTAAATGTGATTCTATAAGAATACAAAAGGCATAATGTACTACCAAATAGTCTAAACATTACAAGCGATATAAACATTAGCTACTTGAATAGTAAATTGCTTACAGTTCAATTAACTAGTAAGTTTACCTACTTTAGAGCTATTGCTGCATACTCCTACAGTGCAAGACAAAAAATGATACTTCAGAGTTATTGATGCATACTCTTGCACAGCAAGACAAAATGTAACTGGTAAGTTTAACACCCAAATGCACAAATATAATACTTTAAAAATTAATATTTAACCTACCTCAACTCCAACGAAACTGTAATTTGCGTGTAGTGAAAGTCCACAACTCAAAACTGAAAAAAGAAATAAAACACAGTAAGTAATAATGAATTGGCATGGTTATTGATACAATCAAGAATAAACACATTAAAAAAAGGAAAAAAAAAAGATGTGTTGAATGCTATTACATATTGAAAATTTTAAATTTTTTCTAATATTTTTGTTTTTATATTTTTGGGTGAGATCAAAATTTTTGGATTTAGGTTCTGCAGCCCTGAAGCAGTAGTATGTGATGTCAGATTTGTATGCAATTCGTTGAATTTATTCACGCACTAACATATACACATATCTATCTAACAGTTTTGGATTGAAAACACTTGTCCCCCTTCCTTGTGTCTCCAATTTAAAAATGGCACCTCAGTAATTTATTAATCGGATGTTTGAAATCATAGTATTGGTGGAATCAATTCACTAGTAACATACCTTGATTGAAGGGTTACTTACTAGGAAACTTTTTTCACCTTTAATAAAAACACTTAATATGTTTGAAAAATTTTATGGAGAGATGAATAATCAATATAGAGGAGTACTTATCAATTGGGAATTCAAACCCAAGCACATAAGAAATTCATGGTCTTATTCAAATCCCTTCAACAATTGAACCCACCCGGCCAAATTAATGTATTTCAAACCTGTGTTTGTAACAGTAATTCATGTTTAGATACATAGAAGAATGTTTTATAGATTTTAATTTCATTTTTTCCTTTCAAATAGATCATGAGTTGTACATATGTTTGACTAATGCAATCTCTTGGTTTAGTTAGCCACAAACCAACGCGGGAATAATAGTATATATTTATGAAGTACTTATTTTTATAAAGTTTAATTCAAGAAATTTTAGTTTTTATGACGGAAAGTTATATTCCTTTCTTTTGTCTCACTCAAGACAAATGAAATAATTATCACTTTAAATACATTACCTTTTCACATTTTCTCAGATACAATTATTAGAGGAACAGCCATCCAATTGATGTGAGTGAACAACTTTGGAATTAATCAGGTGAATGAATACATATGTTCTAACTGGTATGGTTATGAAGATCACTATAATTTTAACTTATGATTAATGCAAGGCTTGCAAGAATTGTATCATTAGCCTAATATAAGCCAAACAACCATCAGCTAAACTGTGAAACACTTTCAAATTCACTGGGGGTAGACTGTGCCAGAGAACAGTGTTTGTTTCTACAAGCAGAACAGGACAATTTGGTTCTTCTTTTTCCTTTTGACATTACTATATATATGAGTAGCTTATTTTCATAGTAAAAAGTTAAACACTTTAGAATATTAAATTAAGAGCTTTTCGCTCAAAGGTTCTAACCAGCAATAGCATTTTCAAATACTTAATTAAAACATTGATTCCTTTACTTGTCAGTTGGTATCTAATATAGATGCTACTTTTACTTGTGTAGAACTTCACTCTTGTTCAAGTTTTGATAACACGCATGGTCAATATGCATGATGCATCAACTAAACTTAACACCCTTTTTTTTATTCTCTCTTTAGCTCCGTGTGCATGTTCTTAGATGCTGTCTACTTAAAATATATGTGAATTAAGTCAAGTTTGGGGTTAGATGCTTGAAACAAATCAGTAAAATACTTTAAGCATATGTATACATGCAATTGAATCATGACAAACATGGTTTTGTTTAATGCAAAATGAGACAATAAATCATAAACATTGATTTAATTGTTGAAGACAATATATATATATATATGTCCAAGTGAAATGTTTCTAGACAAAATTCTCTAAGGTTCTGCTGCTACTTCTCGTGTGAGGTAGGATATGAATAATTGCCAAACTTTGGTACAAACTGCTTTGTCCAAGCTGCAATCCACTTCTCCAACCTTTATTTCATCTTCTCTTTCAATTGCCTTCCCTAAATCATCCCACAATGAACTCAGGTTCTTACTCCAAATCATTTTTATTACTTTACAAGTTAGAAAAAAACAAAAATAACAACAACAATAAGAGCAAATTCAATATCAAGTGTAGGCTATTTCAGTGTGTAAAAGTATTAATCACCAATGCTTGCACCGTGGGTCGTAGAATTTCACAAACTATGCAGTGTCTTCCTCCTTGATCAAGACACACACACAAAAGAAGTAATTGTCATCATTCTATCCGAGACAATGAATGGGGGTTGGGTATATTCTCACTACTGTATTTGGTTATATATGTTCCAATATTAATAAAGTTAGCCAAGATTAGAAGTTTTCCAAACCCAGACTATATGTGAAAAGAGAAGAAAATTTTAATCCCTGTAGCCATGTTCATCTTGTTAATAGTCTATCAACCATTAAGGACTTGTCTATCATTTTTTGTTATACTGAACCTTGCAATTTTGACTGATAGTTGACCTTGTTAGAAAATTTGAACTTGAGGTTACAACTCATGGCAGGTAAAATCCCTGATTTCAAGAACATAAGTACCCTGAGTCTGAATTAATTAACAGAAACGACTCTGTCCCAAGTTACCAACCTGAGACTGTATAATGAACCAAAAAACACACAGCAGCAGCAGCAGCACAGGTTAAGCCTATTTTCCTATAAAATATTTGAGAGCTCTTCCCATTAAAATTGTGAGTAAAAATTTGAGAGAGGCCTTTTTCATATTTGCAGTTTCCTAAAAATTGGTCATAAATAACTAAAATATTGTGTTTGGGTGAGTAAATTACAGGTTGGTTCACTGATAGAAGGAACATAATTGAGGCCTTTAGGGGACTTGGATCAAGTTATTTTCATTTTATACCTTTATTTTTATGTTGAGATGTAACAATCACTAAAAAGGCTTTCGCTGTACCTGTTAAACTTTGTAAGGACCGCTAGATCTCCCAACAAGCAATTACTGCTTCCATTGCATGGACCCGGACATGCTGTTGTAGTTGTTCTTTGAAAGAACAGAACAACAAAACATAGTGCGATTGCATAATCAATAAAAAAATATATATCAAAATTGAAAGTTTTAACCTTATCATAGCAAATAAGCTCTACCTTATTTGGAATCACACACCAAGACAAAATAAAAAACATAACACTAGATATAATCAAGATCCATATAGGCTACGGAATAATATGACTTCACAAAATTACTGAAGACAAACATAATTAAATTTCAGCGGCACGGACGAATCATGAAAAGCAACAATGAAAACCAGAAGAAGAAAGTGCAAATAACTAAATAAAAAAGACAAACTCTCTCGCTTAACGCACCATGGGAGACATGACTGAAAAACCATCCCAACTAGGGGTTATATTTCAAATGTCAAATTTAGCATAAAATTAGCTCAAAAAGTCAAATTCGAACCACTAGATCATATACATTTCTATAACAATGTTTTTTTTAACAAAAAGCAGAACCCTTCCTCCATATGCTTATGCACGCATACATACAAACCCCAAATTAAACAACTTACATCCTTATCAGCATCTCCAGAGGTAAATTTGACAGAAAATTATTGGGATTTTAAAAAATTAAAATTAAAATAAAAAACAAAAACCCTCCAAAGAGAGGGAGGAAAAGAATCCAATATGGGTTCGATAGTGCATAATTTGGATTTGGATAGCAACTTAGTATAGCAGCGATGGGAAGAGAAACGAAAAGAGTTGAACGAGGAGGGTTTACTTAGCGCAGAGAAGTCGACAACCTCGCTGAAGATCAACCCGAAAATTGTAGAGGGGTCGTAAGGGGCTTATTGTAGGGTTGCAGAGAACTACGATGCAAAGCAACAGTGTTGTAAGGCTCAACGTGATAGGAGCAGTGGGAGCTAGGGGAGATATAGTGGGAGAGAAAGAGCAAGAAACTGAGCAGGGGGAATGATGTGAGGGGACGCGAAGGAACAACGAAAATTTAATCCCAAAAAATAGCGCTTAATAAGTAAAGCGCTCTATGTATGTGCTATAAAAGAGACCGCTCATTAAGAAAAGCGCTCTATATAAAAAAAAAATTGTTGTGTGATAGAGAGCACTTATTTAAATAAGCGTTCTCTTTATGTTCTGCGTCTTATAGTAGAGCACTTAAATAAGCGTTGTATATGCGGCGATGTATATGCAAAATTTTGGCATAGTGATTATAAAATAGTAAGCATATTTTCGTGTAAAATTTTCCACAATACATGCCTACCAACCAATTTGAAATTTCCTCTAAATGCCTCCCTTGATCCATACAATTTCTCTTCTTCTCTCGTCTTCTCTTCATCCTTTTCAAATCTCCAGAACCAAATGAACCTTCAAATCTCCTTCCATTACAATAGACCTCAACTACGTATTATTACCACTATCTTCTTCTTGGCTACCACTGTTCTATCTTCTATTCAAAATTTGAAGCCTGCACACCTAGAAGCTGTGGAACTGACCCATCCATTAAGTATCCTTTCTGGATTCCTTATGAACAGGAATCATATTGTGGCTACCCTCACTTTGAGATCACCTGTATGGACAAAAATCCAATTCTCAGAACTTCTAATTGTGATTTTTTAGAAAGATATCTCTTATTCTAACTCCTCATTTACTGTGGCCGACATAGCTGTCTACGAGGACAAGTGTCCTGTTCCCATGTATAATTACAGCCTTGATCAAACTCCATTTACCTACAGTTCAGAAAATTGGAATCTCTCTTTCTTCTACAACTGCACCACATAGCCCATAGATTACCCCACTTACGATTATGAAGTAGATTGTGCTAAAAATGCTACATATTATTCTTTTGTGGTTTTTCATAAGGAGGCACTGGACCACAAAAACTACTCCTTGAATGAGTGTCAGTTTATGGTTAATATGCCATTGAACATGAATGCTGCTGTTAATTTCCCTAGTTTATTGTGAATGAATTACACTGCACCTGATTGCCAGTACTGTGAGAAGAGTGGTGGACGTTGCGGATTTGATGGCAATCAGTTCCTCTGTTTCTGCAAGGATAAGTCCTACTTAAAAAGTTGTGGTGATGGTAATGATGCATTTGGAAATATTGTGATCGAACTTTTGTTTTTTCTTCGGCAAGCATTCTTCTCTTTGTATGCAACTTATATTCCTTTCGTGTGTGTATATGCGTGTGTGTGTGTGTGTGTGTGTTTGTTTTTCTATTTCCCTCTATTGGATGGGAACAAATGCAGTTTCTATTCTAATAAGCCATTTTAGAATATGCTAACCAAATAAGTATGCCAGATCTTTGCCTTTCCTTTTGACCTGTCTGACACTCGCCTTAAAGTATCTCCATATATCAGATGATTATGGTTTCACTATTTCAAATGTATTCGGTTTACATAATGTGCAGCCACACTAATAGCCATGAGAACTATTTGTATTTTTGTAGACACAGTAACAAAATCAGCTGTGTAATTCTTTGATATAATTTTTAACTTTCTCACGAAAAGATTCAGTTACCTATAACATATGTCCTTGCCTCAATGTGATTCTTTGATATAATTAGCATCAAAGTATGCAGAAAATAGGCTGAACTTGAGTATTATTTATGCTTAGACTTTAAGAAAACGGCCCAAATTCTATTCAGTTAGAAACTAGTCATATCATTAATTTGAAACATAAAATGAATATGGTCATGATATGGTTAATTTTTAAAGATTTAATATATCTATAGGTTCCTGAACATTTTAGGAATTTTTAATTAGGTCCCTAAACTAAAAAACTTTATAATTAAATTCTTGATCTTCTAAATTTTTGTAATTAGGTCTTTAGAGTAAGTTTATGACGGTTTGGAACCACCAAAACATTTACAATTTGTGGCGGTTTTACTAACACCAGGGACTTAACTACAAAAATTTAGAAGATCAAGGATTCAATTATAAATTTTTTTAGTTTAGAGACCTAATTAAAAGTTTCTAAAAAGTCGAGGGACCTTCGAATGTATTAAACCACTTTTAAATTGTTTGATGTTAGTGCAGTACACAGTTATTTGTGATGCCCATTTTCCCTCTCTTCAGGATGTCATGCAATTTTATCATTTCATAGCCATTAGAGCGTACTTTCTTCATGAGGTCTTTGGTGAAAGTACACAAATATACATGTTTATGTTTGTCATATTCAAGTACAATATCCTCCTTGAATTGGCACAATGCTAACTCATCTCTGCTTTACCTACTAGCTGTTGCAGGCAAATGGAATTGGGAAAGGAAAGTCATTGTAGGTAATACATCCAGTTTTCCTTGAATTTTTTTCGTTATTTTGTGCGTATTTATTTCATTAAAAATAATTGAAATTTCCAATGGTTCTTCTCTAGGTGTTGTTTCTGCTGTGCTGGGAGCACTTGCAGTGGGCATTGCAGGCTATTTCATTCTGTGCCGAAAGAAGAATAGTTATGTAATGTCATGTATACAATCTCGGAGCCTTTCTTCGGATCCATCTTCAAAAGACACTGAAAAGGGAACTCTAAGCTTTACTCAATGCTTTGTACCTGGCGTGCACCTCTTCTCCTACGATGAACTTGAAGAGGCCACAAATTACTTTGACTCATCTAAAGAACTAGGAGAAGGGGACTCTGGGACAGTGTATTTTCGTACAAACAAGCACTCTTTCTAATGATCATTGACAAAGGTTCCTGTCTTCTTATGTTTCTTGTGTAGGCCAACTGCGGGATGGGCGTTCTGTTGCAGTGAAGAGGTTGTATGAGAACAACTACAGGAGAGTTGAGCAGTTCATGAATGAAATTAAAATCCTAGCTCGGTTAGTTCATCCAAATCTTGTGACATTATATGGATGCACCTCTCGCCACAGCCGTGAACTTCTGCTTGTATATGAGTACATTCCTAATGGAACCGTTGCTGATCATCTTCATGGTCAACGATCCAAACCTGGAAAATTCCCTTGGCATATTAGAATGAATATTGCTGTGGAGACTGCAAGTGCACTGAAATATCTTCATCTTTCTGACATCATCCACAGAGATGTGAAAACCAACAATATTCTTCTTGATAATAACTTTCGTGTCAAAGTGGCAGGTTTTGGACTCTCACGTCTTTTTCCAGACCATGTCACCCATGTTTCAACAGCTCCACAAGGGACTCCAGGTTATGTGGATCCAGAGTACCACGAGTGCTACCAGCTTACTAACAAAAGTGATGTCTATAGCTTTGGGGTGGTGCTGGTTGAGCTGATATCGTCCTTGCCTGCTGTTGATATCACAAGACATAGACATGAAATCAATTTGGCCAACATGGCCATAAACAAGATTCACAGTCAGGCACTGCATGAGCTTGTGGACCCTACCCTTGGGTTTGAATCAGATTTCAAGGTAAGGAAAATGATAAAGTGGTGAATACTCTCAAGGATATACAGAGTGATGGAAAACAATAAAAGCCAGCTTGAGGTAATGGATATCTCAGGCACAGCTGATGATGTTGTGTTGCTGAAGGACAACCCTCCTAAACCATCACCTGATTCTAATACTGTGAGCAAGTCAACAACACCAAATGCTAGCGGATAAGTGGACCTTCTTTTTCATTTCATCAAATTAACCTTATCCAAAATCTATGTAAGCAGAGTTAGCATCACACTGGTAGCATCCACCCAGTTACAGCCTGCATTCTGTCATCTGTTGATGAGGATAACTTTTAAGATTGAGATGTATATATAGATGATAAAGCTGCTTTGGTTTTGAAATCTTGTCTTTTTAATAATTATAATTATATATTTTTAAAATTTTTTGGTTAAATTAAAAAATTTATTCCCTACACCTAACACCATTTTTCATTGAGTCTTTGGATGAAAACCTAACTACATGAAGAAATATTTACAAATTGATCTTTGTCATTTTGCCAGTGTTATAACCAAAGCTGGTAATTAACCAAACAAATTCAAAATTGGTTGAAGAAGTCATATTTGAAGTGATATATCGAAAATTAAGCATTGTCAAGAGCACCATTGATTATGGGATATTTTACAAGAAAGACATGACATGTCAGGTTGCTGGATGCTGCTAATGATCATGACACATGTCGTTCAACAACTGGTTTAATGTTTAATTTGGGATCAGGAATGGTGTCTTGGTGCAATAAAGGGCAACCCATTGTATCTCAGTCATGTATAGAAGCAGAATATAGAGCAGCAACTATGGAAACTCGAGTGTACATGGCTTGTACAACTATAAAAGGATTTATATCAACGAATTGATTACACAGTAGAGTTATACTGTGACAACCGGTCCACAATCTATTTAGCAGAAAATCCAGTGTTCTGCGTTAGAACCAACCATGAGGAGATGCATTATAATTTTATTAGCGCAAGGTGACATAGAAATGAAGAATTTTAAAACTGAAAACCAAGTAACAGATATATATATTTACCGAAGGACTTAGTAGTCCAAAATATGGAGAATCTAGAAAACAACTTGCAATGACAATGAGATTGACGACAAGAGAAAATAATCACTAAGTATTGAAATAACAATGAGAAAAAAGTCTTGACTGCAGAACCGTATAGTTGTAGTCGTAATTTTTGAATATTGGAGGAAAATACTATATATCCTAATCAGACTAGAATGTAAAGCTATTGCCAGTGAATTCCATAGCTTCTAAACAGCCTAGAGTTTTGCAACATTAACCGATATTGTAAGCTGTAAAAGCTAGCTGTTACCGCCTAGTTTAATCATGTAACTGTTAAATTTTTTAATATTTTATTATATGTTTTTCCTATAAAAAGGCTTGTAATGGACCAAACTAGGTTGTCTCATGCAGATTGAAAATAGCTTCTTAATAGACCAATTCTCTTCCTCTAATGGTATGTTGTTGTGAGAGAGGAAAAATTTCTTTTCTCCTCTCCTATATTATCTACACTTTTCTCCTGTTTGAAGCGATATTTTGGTTAAATATCATAGCTCTATGACAAATCTTTTATTGATATTGTTTTTCAATCATGGAACCAAAATAAAAATTATCAGGATCCAATGTGGACATGGATTCTCTCCAGCGACTGCCAGTGTGTTTTGATGCCCGTTTGCTCCAGACTGACTTGGATCATACCGAAGCTAAAACAACTAGCTTTTGCATCTTTTCTATCAATTGACGTGAAAGAACTTACATACGTGCATTTAAAAATCGAAACCAGACACAAACTTAGTCATAATCAATACCCAATACCAAAGCACTATTAGCCATGTCAGAACTTCTGTACACCCTGTTTTCACTGTCAATCATCCTCATGACAAGTCATGCTGTAAGCTCTAATACATCAACAATATGTACTCCTTCTAATAGTGGTAACCTCTCCATTCGCTACCCTTTTTGGAAGAAGTCCAACACCACCAACATTGGAGAATTTTGCTATTATCCTGAATTTGGCCTTGAATGCTTGGAAAGCAAGGCCATCATCAGGTTTCCAAGTGACAAATACCAAGTCACAGATATAAACTATGACAATCGGTCAATTACACTTGTTGACATAGATGTATTGAGCCAAACATGTCCAAGGGCACGACACAATGTTTCCCTACACAACCTCCCTTTTTCTTTCAGCTCATTAGATTTGAATCTCGGTTTCTATTTCAACTGCAGTTTTTACCCTTCATCTGTTGATCCTATAGGGTGCATGAGACATGATAGCGATCAGCCTTATGTGTTTCGGGCCGGGGATGAAGCTGATTATGGCTGTGAGTTGCTTAGGCAGTGTGAGGAGCATGTTGTGGTGACAGTGAAGCAGGATCAGATTGAAAGTGGTGATTTGAGCACTGGGTTTGAAAAAGCTATAAGGACTTGTGCTTCAATGGATGAGAACTGGGGATTGTGCAGTGTGCGAGGAATCTAATGGGTATTGCGGATTCGACCCAACCACTAAGCAGTCAATGTGCTTATGCACAAATGGCAAGAACTGTTGCCAAAAGTTGCAAAAGATGTACACTCGTTTTAGCTTTTGAAAGAATTGCAGATATTTTTTTTCAATCTTTGCTCACATTCACATAATCACAACTTCACAAGTCTACATGCCTACATATATTCACACTTCAATTGATTGCTTATTAAGATTTAGAACTTAAATTAAACTTGTAGCAGGTGGATTAGCTCTGGCTTGATTAGATGAAGTTCATTTTGGACGCTTTATTTGATTGATTTTTCGTTTCATTAATTAATGCAGTTTAGGTTATACAAGTTTACCTCATCAATATTTTAAGATATTTTCATTAGTTTATAGCTTCGATGTTGGTTTCTGATTTCATCCCATTGTGATTCTAGTCGACCACAGATTGTATAAGAAAATAAAAATCATCAAATCAATTAGGAAGCAAATTTTCTTTTGAACAATAAAAAGTTTTCTCATTTGATATTGAATTGTATTCTTGAGATGTGTTTATGAAAAAAAAAATAAAAAAATAACAGTCTCACATATGCAACGTCAATTTTTTTTAGAACTGAATTACAAAATCTCTAGATTATAAGTAACAGGCTGGAGACAAACAGACAAATGTTTAGATATTTTTAAATTATAATACTGGTAACTCCAATAGAGATTATATAAACAGAAGAAATAACTAAACTGTAACTTATTTTTTGGTTAACTCACTAGACTCAGTCTAATGATTGGGATTTTCACAATATTCTAAATTCAAATTTCGTTGCCGCCATTGTAAAAAAATAAATAAATTATTTTTTAGTGCAATTTGAATTAAAAATTATGACTCTAAACTTAGTGTACACTTCTGCCAAAGGAACCTTATTCGAAAATAATTATGAAAGTTAATTTTTTAAAATATGATAAATAATTAATTGCATAACAGACTAATAATATTTAAAAATATTAGTGAATAAATTTCATTAATTAGATTAATAAATTCAGTGATGAAATATTTTTAAATAAAAAGATTTATCATTAATTTAACTGTATTTTTGAATATATATATATATATATATATTTTTTTTTATATCTATGTATGGTGGTGGACCTGGTTTGGTATGTGGGTCCAGAATGAGGTACTGACTTGGGGCTTGGGCTGAGGTGTAATAAGCTTATTTTCTTAGAAGAAAATATAAAGTATAACATCTTTCTTTATAACTTTGTATTATGTTTGGCAAATATATAACTCAATGGTACTTTCCTCTGTTTGAGGTGGAGGGATTTCCATTCCCCAAAAGGGTGACTCTTCTATCTTCATAAGTTTTTTTGTATGTGGTTTCTGGTTTAGCCATTTTGCGGTTGCAGTGGCCACCAATATTTGAATTTCAGTGGTCAATTTTCTTTATTACCCAACATTTATTGGAAATTTACTGCTTTGCATAACTCCGTTCTATTTGCAAGAACTGAAGAACAGTGAACAAGTGTTTTCTCCATCAACACTAGCTCATGCAGCTACTTCACTAACAAATTTCTGCAACATATTACTCTTCCCTCTATAAGCAATTGACCATAAATGTATTCCTATATCTATATCCCCTTGATTACATTACATCCATAGTCACGTTCTTGTTAACTTTGCCACAATGCCATTGTCAAGAGAATCACGAATACTCCATGTGCAGCCACTCGTACAACTGTGGAATCAAAGACACCATTTATCCATTCTGGGGATGAAACCGACCCGTTATTGTGGCAATGATCACTAGGCTCCAAGCAAGTGTGCCTTGATTATCACCACCATTCAATTCATGTTGACTCTCAAAATTTCACTATACTCCATATTAATCCAATTCTCTACCGCATGAAAATGGTGCAGAGTGCAGACTAATATCATCACCTATGATGAATTAATGATTGTTCCTCAGATTTCACCAACACTTCTTTGATTTCCACCCTCTTCCAATATCTACCGTCCACATCACCATATTCTACGACTGTGATCCTGGGTTTTCATAGACCAAAGCAATTTTACGTGTAGGGGGTGACACTGAGAAGTATGCATTATTCTCCATGGATGAAAACCTGTTGCAACAATTCGCAGGCTTTTTTTCTAACTGTGGGGCTTTTGTTGTGTACAAGTTCCCATTTCATGGGGTGTTTCTCTTGATCCTAATAGTGGGATTGCTGCTCTGAAGAGTGCCTTCAGTTAATGCAAATTGTGAAGGAACTCTTGGAGGAATGTGTGAGATGGATGATAAGTCTCAATTTTCCTGTCAACGCAGGAATGAATGAAACGTATGATTTACCTTGCTGTATTTATCCCTCTTTCCTCCGTTCTCATTCTCATTTTCCTTAGGTTCTAACTGAGGTAACGAAAACGGAAATTATCCATCGCTAATGAGTAGTTTTGGATTAAAAAGATTAACATGATATTATACAAATTTATAGAGAAATGTAATATTAAGAAATTGATGATAAATTATTATGTTGTACTATTTTAAAATCACTGACGCAAAAAAAGGAAAAACATGCATAAGGAAGTAAAGAGTTTGACCCCCTACCATAAAAGTATGCATTATTCGGAATGACAACCGACCCATTATACTGAAATTTTAATTATTTTTTGTAGTAAAAATGTATAGTATTTATTACGTCTAATAAAGTAAACTTGGGTGAGGTGAGAAATAGTGCAGTCTGAACTGGGAAACAAGACTGGGAAACTCGGTCATGTTTTCCAAATTTTGAATTCCATTTTGTTTTGGTCTGGGATGCCCCAAGCCATACGGAGAAACAGGAAATAGGATGGTAGTTTCTTGACAGAAGCGTGGCCATCATTTTCGAAGAACTGCTACTTAAACTTCCATTATGTTTGAGGTGAGGAGAAACAACATGATGAGGGTTTTGAGTGCGTTGGGCGTAAGAGTAAGAATGGATTACCATAATCATATCCATATGCATATCCACATGCTCCGTTCGTTCGTACTCACCATATGTTGGTTGTTGTTAACCACTTTGCCACAATCCCACTGTGATCCGGATTGTGAGGAGCGGCCATACAACTGCGGAGAACTGCACGACATCTTCTATCCTTTCTGGGGACATCAACGACCCCGCACTACAACATTTTTGGTCTATGACAACGGCTGAAAATTGTGGTCTAAAACAAAAAAAACCGTGTCTATTCTTTCAACAACATTTTTAAAACCGTGGTAGTCTCAGGCGTTGCCTATTCCTCCAAGAACAGTTTTACTAAGTATAGGCAACGGTAACAGAAAACCGTAGCCATTAGCACAAGAATAAAGAACGGTTTTCAAATTATAATAAGAGAACGGTTTTTTACCGTTGCCTCATATGGCAACAGGTTAAATTGTGTTGTCTATGGTTATTAAAGAGAACACATAGAAATCATTGTCATTGATTTCAAAGAACGGTTTTTTAACGTTATTGCAAATAGCAACAAACTAAACCGTTGTTTATGGTTATTAAAGAGAACAAATAGAAACCATCCTCATTGATTTTAGAGAACGGTCTCTTCACTTTAGGAATCAGTTTTACATTTATAGAATAATTTGTTTGATAGGACAACCACTTTTTTATTAGACTAATTATTTTACTAATATAAATCAACAATTTTTTCAACTACATAGTAATTCTATCTTATGTATGATTAACTTTAAATTCATCAAAACTAAAAGAATCAATTAACACAAAATTAAGATGTGATGAACACATCTTGAACCATTTAAAAAATTATAATCAATAAGAACAAATTATTATAGTAAAAAGAATTACGAAGTATATATTATTGTTCATAAGTCACAAAAAAAATTGTGAACCATTTTATTAGGATGTGAACACATCTTGCCCTCATGGTAACCACACTGTAATCTTTCTCGATGCATTCTAAGATAGTTACACCGACTTTTATCTCTGTCTGAGTCCTGCTCTTCCAACCCTTTCATAGACCCTGTCAATACATAATCTGATGCAATCTTTTGTTCGTATTAGTAACTCCAACCAGTGAAACTATTGTTCTTGCCATCTTTAGATTATCAGTCCCTCTACGGGCATTACAAAGCAAATCCGTTATTGTAGAGAGATAGGATAGATCTATTTATGACACAGCTAATTGATCAAATCGGCTATAGAGTTGACCGTCAGATTTCACCGTCCCAAAGTTCCTCAACAGATCTGTAGCCACCATAAGTTTCATGGACAAATGAGGTACCCTGGAGTAATCTTGCCTACAACAATGAAAATCACTGTCATAAAATTGGACAATGTTTCCATGAAAGTAAAGAAGACCATTAGCAACATAGTTCTACACATATCAAATGACAACCCAAGGCCTTACCAAGCTTCTACTCAATGAATTCCAATTCTCTAGCCCCAAAATGTAAAGGGGGAAACAAGTAAGGGTTTACAAGATTAATGGGAACTTAAGAATCCAAAACCAAGTCTTATATATAGTTGATTACATTGAAAAGAGTTACCTAATAATATTTTTACCTTTACTGCTTCACAAGTAGAGCACAATATAAATAAAGTTAATATATTCAGTTCTTAAAACTAGAAAGACCGAGGGCAACCATGAAATACTTAACTGTTGAATCTTAGAAATGACTAGAACAGAAGAGAGAAAGGAGAAGACAAGAATGTAATAAAAGAAATGGAAGATTCCACATCAAACTAGTTGTTATAGATGTTCACAAGCAGCCTAAATATCAGTAATGAAATTAATTTGGCTATATTCATCTGATAACATTTTGAAATAAAATTTACAAAAAAAGGGTCATTGTTGGATGTCCAAACATAAATGTATCTATTAAAAGTTAGAACAGAAAGAATTAATATCACCTTTAGACAAATTAATCATGAAACAAAAGGCATTACAAAATGATTAACTCATTAAGAGTCATTGGATAATTCTTAAGACCTTGAATCCCTGAAATAAGAAAGCCAATACATTGATAATCCACAAGTCGAAGCATAGATCAGAGAACTCTGGACATCACATCTAAAATAGTAAGAAATGGTATTTAGTAGAAACCAAACCAAACCACTAATTCAAATTGTGTCTAGCCCAACACACATCAAGCAGAGTCTCATACCTGCATTCTTTGGGATCATATTGGACCTTGACAACATTCTTTATGGTCCCCCAAACCCACATCCTAATAGCTTGGATTATTGGTTGCTATTCACCCAGTTTTGCTCACTCACATGCACGAGGTATCAGATACAACAAATTACAAAATGAGACATCAATAAAAGAAATAATAATAAGCCTTAAGGTTTCTATTTTATCGTTTACTTCATATGTAAATTCAATTTTCTAAAGAAAGAAACTCAAATATAAAACCAGAGTTCATAGATACCTGTAGAAATTGTCTTAATCTTAAGTAGTCCACTACATGGTTCACATCACACATAAGCTCTCACGGAAGATTCAGTTGAGCAATCAATGTGATAAAACAATTTACTCCTATGTTTCAGTTGAATCACAAGAAAAAGAACTACATAAAAAATCCTTCTATCTGCAATTCAAGTTAGATTGTAATGTTAATCTGCTAAAAAAAGATAGTTCCAGGGACAAAAACTTGGTCTTTAGATCATTAAAGCAAGTTGAACCTAGCAAAATCAAGTATTGGATAAGACAAGAAATACTTGCAACCAGCAAAATCTTCAATTTTTTTATGAGCATCTTGTCTAACCATGTGGCCATCTACATACAAACAACTCCCACATCAATTAGGTTTTGCAGATGCACCTTCTTTTCGCCAAGAAAGTTTCGGATCTTAATGGTAGGAGTTGTTGGTGATACAGGTGATGAGATTCTCGGCATGGCTGAGGGCTTTGCAGATGGTGGTAGAGGTTTTGTAAGAGTCAAACCACTTACAGTTATGACAGCTGAGCCACCAGACCACAACGACAGGAAGTACATGTGCAGTGGCAGAACCCCACACTACCAAAAAAGCTTTATACTGGTTTGAAGCTCTACATCCTAGCAGACTTCTCTGCCACCAGAACTAGTAATTTCTTGATCTTCTCTGCCTTTGCCATTGCATGCCGCCACTCTGTGAAGCTTCTGAGTTAGGGGAACCAAACAAGAACGGTGAGAGGCACCATCTAATTCGTGAGCCCACAATGGATTCGCTTCACTCATTCATCGTTATAAACAGAGGGGGAAAATGACGATCCCAGAAAAAATTAAAAAAAAAATGAAAAATCAAAGTTGAGAAAAAATGGAATTAAACGAGAGATGAAGAGTACCTGAGAATGATTTAATTGGTACGATTTCACTCTCAAAAAGTCAACAACAAAATCGTTAGGGTTTAGGAATTGCAAAAAGTTAAGGGCGGCACAATTTAGGGAGCGCTTAGGAATGTTTCAAAGTGTTAAAAGAAGCGGGCTAAAGGGGAAAAATTATTTGGCACTCTAGCTCAACAAGAACGATTTTTTTTAATAGTTTACAAGAAATGAAAATATGCCACAGTTATTCAATCGTTGATAATAAAACATAAAAGAAAGTAGAGAAAAACCGTTGTTTATTCATCTTTGAGAACAGTTCTTAATAGTTGCATAAAGAAAATATGAAATTGCTTTCAATAAGACAACAGAATAAATAACCGTTCTCTACTGTGTTATAAGACAACAGTTTTTAAGCCGCATTGAGGAAAGGGGTTGCAGTAGCTTAAAAATGTTGTAGTGCCGTGACTGTGGCGGTGGTGACCCATTCGAGCTCACATGCCTTGATGATGACGGTAGTACTTCAATTCAAATTGGCTCACAAAATTTCCGAGTGAAAAAGATTTACACGAAAGATAAAACCATGAGACTGGTGCGAACAGACCTTGCTCATGATGTATGTTCTCCGCACTTTGGGGACACTTATAATGTGAACTCCTCCACTCAGTTCCGGTATGCCTCTTCAGTGTACAACATCACCATATTCTATAATTGCAACTCCTCTAGTGATGCCCCTTCTGGACTCTTCAACTTCAAGTGCGAAGAAGAGAATACTATCTTTTATGATGGTGTAGTTGATGAGCTGTTGAAAAATATTCCATGGCTGTCTAAGAATTGCGAGAAACATGTCCAAGTGCCGGTAGACGTTCCTTATGATTATGGTCGTGGACATGATTTTCTGAAAGATGCTTTCCTTCAGGGGTTTTCGGTGGAGTATACTGTTCTCGACACTGATCACAAAAGTATGTCTTCTAATATTCTATCTTCTCTATCTTTCCTTTCATTCTCCTCGTTGCATATCAATGTCTTGTACTTTTTCTATCATTTTAAACAAAAAAAAAGAAGTCCATTTGGAGGGTTCCGAATGGCAAGAATTGAAGACATCTCTTTACTCTTTGCATCTCGGTTGTCATTAGGAACCTCCTATTCAACAAATCAGAGCTACGCAAAGAATTGGACCAACCTACTATTACGGCCATCCTGAAATTTTCCGTGTCCACCACGAGCATACACTTCATATTTATTTTGCTTTATTTTCAAACAATAATTACTTTTTATTTTTCGTAACTTACTATTTTTTTTTAAAAATAATTTATACCAAAAATGCAATTAGTGTTGAAGTTCCCGATCCTAGCTTCCTAGTTCCCACCCACCCAGTAGTTCTCTCCCGGTTTTTTTTTTTTACAGCAAGTCCTATAAAGCATAGCTATGGGCTTTGGTATTAATTGTTCTAACTTGGCGACATACACCCTACAACGATTATCTCACCCAAAAACGAAACAGAATCGAATAAGATCAATTTCTAATATTATATTGTCAAACATGTGTTGCTTCCTGCAAATGGTACATGTCCTGCTTTTCTTAAGTAAATGAAGAGGTAGCTTTATTATTTTGGACTCGAACAAGATTCTCTCTTATAATTGTTTAGACAAATATGTGGTGCTTCATAGCAATAGCTAGTTGGTTTAGGTAGTATATTTCTGATTCCTCTCTTAAGTAAAGTTTTTGATTCGAGACACCTTAATGGAAAAAAAGAGAGAGAGTATAAAAGTAGTTTCATTGTGTTATAGAAGTTTTGGACTCAAATAAGTACATGTCTAGTGTTTAGACAAAAATAAAACGTGTTGCTTCATAGATATGAATTAATAAAAAATAGTAATAAAAAAATTTAATGGTTATGTACTGTTAGTGTAAAACGTTTTACACTGTCATCTAATCAGAAATCATCATTAATATAATTTTTAAAGTATTTATTACAAAAGTCAACAAACTTACAATAAATAATAATTTGTAATTAAATAACAATATAAAACTACTTTACACTGTCAATATATGACTATTAAACTCAAAAATTAAACATGGTAATTATATGAAAATAATTATTAATAATTTATTTTTCTAATACAAATTTACTCAATAATCTCTGGGTGCTTTCCGTGACAGTTTCGTTTGTTAACCTACCTTTGAGAAAACCTAGAGTCATTGACTGCACATTTTTCTAAGTCTTGCTGTGTCCTTCTCTAATGGTCCCCTCCAAGTATTAGCCTATTAGGAGATTCCTTCTTTACAGCTTCACTTCGATTAGACCCATTGTCTGGCTTTGACCGTGTCAATAAGCAAATTAACATGTTCCCTGAATTTTCTGTCCAACTATCAGATTCTCCTCCATAGTCCTTTCTCCATACGTCTGAATTCTCACAGCTGGCTAGAAATGTATCAACTATGACTTTAGTACTTTAGTACCGTTTTCTGAAATTTTTATTTGGTTGCGAGGAAAGAAAAGAAAAGAAAAATTGAAATTTAAACTAAAAAAAAGGTAAAAAAAAAGTTTTAAATTTTTATTTTTAAAAGTCAATTTTTTTTTATTTTTTCTTCAATCAAACAAAAAAAATATATATCGTTATTCATATTTTTTTCTTTTTAATTTTTTTTTTCTCTTTTCATCTCTTTACACGGTTATTATTATTAAGTATTTTTCTATGAATTAGTGTTGCTGCTGTTTCACTATATTATTTATGCCTAAATTCGTTTTTAACCATCACCCTTTTTACTATGTTAATGGATTTTTAATAGCTTACTTATCATTTTTATTTTCATACTTCTTATAGTTCACGTATTTAAAAATTGTTTGCCGAATAAATTCAAACATATTATACTTCCATGCATATATAGTGCATATATTATTATAACATATAATTATTAACAAAAGACATGTCTCAAGATAAAATTTCCAGTGAATCATTTTAAGAGGGGCAAACTATTATCTATGTTTGAAATTATTATTGATATATAATTATTAACATATAATTTACATTCTGAGGATAAATGCTATAAATATTGATGTCAATTTTTACTGTACAACACTCACCAGTGACATAAGCTATATTTTGTAGTAATACTTTTGGTTCTCTTTTCTTTGCGGTCTAAAATTATGACGATGTCCTTTGGATAAAGATAGTGATCCATCCTTTTTCCACTTTTCCTTCTTTTAAACCTTCGTTTCACGGATGCATGTGCCTTTACCAACAGTCATTAAGAGGATAAAATTTTCATTTTTAATAAATATTTTCTAATTTAATAATTTCTTAAAATAAAAATAAAATAATAAATTAGTATTTTTTTTTTGAAAAGCAAAGGATTAGTATTATTGAGAACTCAGTATAAATTAATATAAACTTAATATTCTAATGTTTTATTTATTTTTATAAATATTATAAACTTTCTTAATTTAAAAATAAAATATTTTCTCTCTCTTTCCTTTTCTTTCCCCCACATCTCACTCCCAAACACGCTCTAAAAATTAATTAGGATTTATTCGATTGAAATTTTGCACATGTTTGTAGGGACAAAGCTATCTATTGGTTGAAGCTTATCTCAGATAAGTGCTATGACTTGGTAATAAAATAGCTAGATCACGATGTTTATCATATTCGTAGCACGAGATTTTCACTGACTCGGCTAATCCTTTATATTATATATATAAATTAGAATAGTTTTATTGTATGAGAGTATCTTTAGCTATCATTCTTCAACGAAACGTGTTTTAGCTGTTATTTTTCAACGAGAACATTTTTAGGAATCTTTTTTACCTCTCATATTTTTTAATCTATTATTTTTAATATATTTAGTTCTAAATTAAATTTTAATATTTTTTTAAAAAAAATTATCAATAATTACAATGACATTGTATCACAATATAAATTATATATTACAGATTTAAAATATAATTTATATGTTTAAAATATTTATTTATTATAAATTTTAATTATAATATAATTTATGTTATATATTCAAAAATATTTAGTTATTATAAATTTATGTTATATAAAATAAATGTTTGTTCTGTGTAATGCCCGGTTTAAATACTAGTGAAAGAGAAAAGGGAAATTATTGATTTGGCAACAACTATATATTAAGGGTATATTTGTGATTTTATTTTTCAACGGAGTTGTTGTATTCCATTTCTATGCAAGTGCAGCAAATATCTTTTCCTGTTTCTGATCCAACACGTCTTTCACCATCATGGACATTATTTTCTGCTTTCTTCTATTTTTGAGATATTTAAAGTATTAATATTACGAAACAGACTTTGATTTCTCCACTTTCATCCACTTATTCTGTTTTTATTCCTCACAGTCACAAAAATTAGTCAATCTTAAAATATTACTCTTTACATAACTTAGTCATAACTATGCAAAATTTGTATACATGACTTTATCTAAATTTAAATTAGTGTAATCTATTCAGATGAAGCTATACAGTATACACACGGTTGCATTCAGATATAACAGCATCTATGTAGATAGAATAACTACAGTAACGTACATTCCATAGTTTCTTCTTTAATTTGTTCTGTAGGTATGGAAGTGATGGGGCCAACCATAGGACAAAAATGTTTATTTGTATTATAATGTATACGAAACCTCTAACTTAGCAATTAATTGATTAATTAATTTATTTATTAGACGAATATGAATGATTGATAGATATCTATTGCCTACAGAGATTTATTAATCTACCTGCAGTGTCATAGTGATGTCACTTTTGCTGGGGATGATGTGGTTTTTTTTTCTCAGTAGTGTTCGTTTTGTGTCAATACTTATTATATAACAACAGAACAATGGTGTCTGCAAACTTGCATTCCAAGGTACTTCACCTACTTTCCATTGTGGACGTTCAACTTTTGGCTAGTAGTATATGGACACCCACCTATGAAACTACAAAAACACCCTTAACAAGTTCACAAAACTGCCTTGCACTTGCTCAGGAAAACAGGGAGTCAACCTACTTCCTCATCTTTGTAAACGAGCCAATGTCTGGTTATCCATTGCTTGAACTTTTGTTTTGTCTTCCTCTATTTCTTCAAACTTCAATCATAAACCCCATTATAAAATAGTAGCATATTTTCGTGTAAAATTTTCCACAATACATACCTACCAACCAATTTGAAATTTCCTCTAATCGCCTCCCTTGATCCACACAATTTCTCTTCTCCTCTCGTCTTCTCTTCATCCTTTTCAAATCTCCAGAACCAAATGAACCTTTCAAATCTCCTTCCACTACAACAAACCTCAACTATGTATTATTACCACTATCTTCTTCTTGGCTACCACTTTTCTATCTTCTAATCCAAAATTTGAGGCCTGCACACCTAGAAGCTGTGGAACTGGCCCATCCATTAAGTATCCTTTCTGGATTCCTTATGAACAGAAATCATTTTGTGGCTACCCTCACTTTGAGATCACCTGCATGGACAAAAATCCAATTCTCAGAACTTCTAATTATGATTTTTTTAGTGAACGATATCTCTTATCCTAACTCGTCATTTACTGTGGCCGACATAGCTGTCTATGAGGACAAGTGTCCTGTTCCCATGTATAATTACAGCCTTGATCAAACTCCATTTACCTACAGTTCAGAAAATTGGAATCTCTCTTTCTTCTACAACTCTACCACATAACCCATACATTACCCCACTTACGATTACGAAGTAGATTGTGCTAAAAATGCTACACATTATTCTTTTGCGGTTTTTCAAAAGGAGGCACTGGAGCACAAAAACTACTCCTTGAATGAGTGTCAGTTTATGGTTAATGTGCCATTGAACATGAATGTGGCTGTTAATTTCACTAGCTTATTGCAAATGAATTACACTGAGATTTTGAAGATGGGGTTTCTTATGAATTGGACTGCACCTGATTGCCAGTACTGCGAGAGAAGTGGTGTATGTGGATTTGATGACAATCAGTTCCTCTGTTTCTGCAAGGATAAGTCCTACTTAAAAAGTTGTGGTGATGGTAATGATGCATTTGGAAATACTGTGATCGTACTTTTGTTGTTTCTTCAGCAAGCATTCTTCTCTCTGTATGCAACTTATATTCATCTCGTTTTCGTATGTGTGTGTGTGTGTGTTTTTCTATTTCCCTCTATTGGGTACAAATGCAGTTTCTATTCTAATAAGCCAATTTAGAATATGCTAACCAAATAAGTATACCAGATCTTTGCCTTTCCTTTTGACCTGTCTGACACTCGCCTTAAAGTATCTCCATATATCAGATGATTATGGTTTCACTATTTCAAATGTATTCGGTTTACATAACGTGTAGCCACACTATTAGCCATGAGAACTATTTATATTTTTGTAGAGACAGTAACAAAATCAGCTGTGTAATTCTTTGATATAATTATTAACTTTCTCAAGAAAAGATTCAGCTACCTATAACATATGTCCTCGCCTCAATGTGATGATGTCTTTATCAGTTGTCAGGCACTATATGCTTAGCATCAAAATATGCAGAAAATAGGCTGAAATATTCAGTTAGAATCATATCGTTAATTTGAAACATAAAACAAATACAGTTATGGTATGGTTAACTTTTAAATTGTCTGATGTTAGTGCAGTACACAGTTACTTGTAATGCCCATTTTCCCTCTCTTCAGGATGTCATGCAATTTTATCATTTCATAGCCATTATACATGTTTATGTTTGTTATATTCAAATACAATATCCTCCTTGAATTGGCACAATGCTAACTCATCTCTGCTTTACCTGCTAACTGTTGCAGGCGAATGGAACTGGAAAAGGAAAGTCATTGTAGGTAATAGATCCAGTTTTCCTTGAATTTTTTTCGTTATTTTGTGCACATTTATGTCATTAATAATAATTGAAATTTCCAAATTTTCTTCTCTAGGTGTTGTTTCTGCTATGCTGGGAGCACTTGCAGTGGGCATTGCAGGCTATTTCATTCTGCGCCGAAAGAAGAATAGTTATGCAATGTCAGATATACAATCTCGGAGCCTCTCTTCTGATCCATCTTCAAAAGACACTGAAAAGGGGACTCTAAGCTTTACTCAAAGCTTTGTACCCGGAGTGCACCTCTTCTCCTATGATGAACTTGAAGAGGCCACAAATTACTTTGACTCATCTAGAGAACTAGGAGAAGGGGACCCTGGGACAGTGTATTTTGGTAAAAGCAAGCACTCTTTCTTGGATCTCTCTCGTTTTTGTGCTTTCAATGATCATTGACAAAGGTTCCTGTCTTCTTATGTTTCTTGTGTAGGCAAACTGCGGGATGGGCGTTCTGTTGCAGTGAAGAGGTTGTATGAGAACAACTACAGGAGAGTTGCGCAGTTCATGAACGAAATTAAAATCCTAGCTCGGTTAGTTCATCCAAATCTTGTGACATTATATGGATGCACCTCTCGCCACAGCCGTGAACTTCTGCTTGTATATGAGTACATTCCTAATGGAAACGTTGCTGATCATCTTCATGGTCAACGATCCAAACCTGGAAAACTCCCTTGGCATATTAGAATGAATATTGCTGTGGAGACTGCAAGTGCACTGAAATTTCTTCATCTTTCTGACATCATCCACAGAGATGTGAAAACCAACAGTATTCTTCTTGATAATAACTTTCGTGTCAAAGTGGCAGGTTTTGGACTCTCACGTCTTTTTCCAGACCATGTCGCCCATGTTTCAACAGCTCCACAAGGGACTCCAGGTTATGTGGATCCAGAGTACCACGAGTGCTACCAGCTTACTGACAAAAGTGATGTCTATAGCTTTGGGGTGGTGCTGGTTGAGCTGATATCGTCCTTGCCTGCTGTTGATATCACAAGACGTAAACATGAAATCAATTTGGCCAACATGGCCATTAACAAGATTCACAGTCAGGCACTGCATGAGCTTGTGGACCCTAGCCTTGGGTTTGAATCAGATTTCAAGGTAAGGAAAATGATAAATGCTGTGGCTGAGTTAGCATTTCAGTGCTTGCAGAGTTCGAAAGATATGAGACCCTCTATGGAAGAAGTGGTGGATACTCTCAAGGATATACAGAGTGATGGAAAACAATAAAAGCCAGCTTGAGGTAATGGATATCTCAGGCACAGCTGATGATGTTGTGCTGCTGAAGGATGACCCTCCTCCACCATCGCCCGATTCTAATACCGTGAGCAAGTCAACAACACCAAATGCTAGCGGATAAGTGGACCTTCTTTCTCACTTCGTCAAATTAACCTTATCCAAATTTATGTAAGCAGAGCTAGGATCACACTGGTAGCATCCACCCAGTTACAGCCTGCATTCTGTCATCTGCCGATGAGGATAACTTTTAAGATTGAGATGTATATATAGATGATAAAGCTGCTTTGGTTTTGAAATTTCATCTTTTTAATAATTATAGTTATATATTATTAAAAATTTTCGGTTAAATTAAAAAATTTATTCCCTACGCCTAACACCATTTTTCATTTTGAGTCTTTGTATGAAAACCTTCCTACATGAAGAAACATTTACAAATTGATCTTTGTCATTTGCCAGTGTTATAACCAAGGCTGGTAATTAACCAAACAAATTCAAAATTAGTTGAAGAAGTTACATTTGACGTCAAGAGCACCGTTGATTATCGGATATTTTACAGGAAAGGCATGACATGTGAGGTTGCTGGATACTGCAGCACTGATTATGTTGGTGATCACGACACAAGTTGTTCAAAATTTGGTTATATGTTTAATTTGGGATCAGGAATGGTGTCTTTGTGCAATAAAAGACAACTCATTGTATCTCAGTCATGTACAGAAGCAGAATATAGAGCAGCAGCTATGGAAACTCGAGGGTACTTAGCTTGTACAACTATGAAAGGATTTATATCAACCAATTGATTACACAGTAGAGTTATACTGTGACAACCAGTCCACAATCTGTTTAGCAGAAAATCCAGTGTTACTATATTAGAACCAAGCATGAGGAGATGCATTATCATTTTATTAGCGCAAGGTGACATAGAAATAAAGTATATTAACACTGAAAACCGAGTAACATACATATGTATTTACCAAAGGGCTTAGTAGTCCAAAATTTGGAGAATCTAGAAAATAACTTGCAATGACAATGAGATCGACGACATGGGAAAATAAATCATTAAGAGTATTGAAATAACAATGAGAAAAAAGTCTTGACTGCAGAACCGTATAGTTGTAGTCGTAATTTTTGAATATTGGAGGAAAATACTATATATCCTAATCAGACTAGAATGTAAAGCTATTGCCAGTGAATTTCATAGCTTCTAAACATCCTAGAGTTTTGCAACATTAACCGATATTGCAAGCTGCTACCGCCTAGTTTAATCATGTAATTGTTACATTTTTCAATATTTTATTATATGTTTTTCCTATAAAAAGGCTTGTAATGAACCAAACAAGGTTGTCTCATGCAGATTGAAAATAGCTTCTTAGTAGACCAATTCTCTTCCTCTAAAGCTATGTTGTTGTGAGTGTGAGGAAAATTTTCTTTTCTCCTCTCCTGTATCTATAACTTCTACAATCTAGAACCCGCTATAATACAAATTTTACTATTCATAAGAATTTATTAGTTTTTTATTCTAAGTTGGTTTGACTCCCACGATAGATAATAAATTTATATCACGCACATGAAGAACAAGTATGAAATTCTATTCCCATTATTTTCAATGAACCGAGCAAACTACCTTTGGAGGAAGCATTTTTCTAGCTATAAAAAATTCTTCGTATTATTTTAAATGTTTCCAATTCTTCATATGCTTTTGTATAAGTTATCAAAAATTTATCGTTTTAAAAATAATATAAAAACATTTAATTTATTCATTTTAATTTAAGATTATGAATACTTAATTTTAAATTTTTAAAAGATTGTAATGTAATTCTTAAACTTTTAAACGTATGCATTTTTCATTTTTCTGCACAATTTTTTTCACATGTTTGATTCAATTCATTTTTGAAAATTTATCGTTATTTTTACCAATTTTCAATGACTCTTAATTGACAAACATTTTTCAAGGTAATTTTGTGAAGATTTCTAACATCATGTTGTCAGTAGATCAATTGGAAGAAGCATTTTCTAACCATAGTCAACTGTAATAGAAAATTGCATCATAAAATTTTCTCAATGTTTTGTTAAGATTACATAACATATTATTCTCAGTAAATTTATTTTTTATTTACTTGAGAAGAGTTTACTGTAGTGGTAATGTATTACACTAAAATTCCAATTGACGTGGATTCATTTATCACGAGATTAGTTTGGTCTTTTTCTCACATTTGATAGCTTTCTAAATATCTTGATTCTTTTCATATCCTCCGCCACCTCCAACAACCAACCTTTAGTTCCCACATTATTTGTTCCTATAATGTTTAAATTACACAAAAGTTTGATGAACTAAAATTAGGAAGTTACTTATAATACAATTCAAATTAATGCTTGAATAGGACTCATATATAGTGAAATGGATTAAAGCAATAAAATTGGTAAATATTCTTTTATAATATGGTTACTTTTCTGCAATGAAGAAAAAATATCAAATATTACGAAAATTAAATTTCTTTATCTTAAAATATTGAAATTTAATTTAATTAATAAAAATTATTTCAGCAATGTTTCTTTCATTTATTTTTTATTTAATCCTAAATGTAATATTTTATTAATATTTAAAAATAAATACATTTTTATTTACTTCCTTTGAAAATGTGTTTTTTTTTTATTTTTTTTGAGCTGAAGTTTAAATTAATGAAAAGTATAGAATCAAGTAAAATAATTTAAAACGCGGTAAAATAAAATCTAATGAAATACATTTTATTTTATTTAATATTTCTTGATTATTAATATAGAGAAATAAAATTAGGTTTTAATTTATTACAATGAAAAGTGGTGCCTGTACTTGCTAATTAATCCTTGGCATAGGTAAGAAAGATGCACAAGAAAATCACTCAAATTAAAATATGACCAGACGATTTCTTATACGATAACAAATAGGCTTCGCTAGAGCAATTAATGATGACCAAGGAAGATTCATGAATAGACTCATTTGTCGATGAAATAATTGATAGGATGTTTACTAAAAAGTTTTAAAGGAATAAATCTAACCTAAAAATCATGATTTGTGATAAAAAAATGAAAGTTATTCGACAACAACAAATATTGTGTATAAAAAGTATTTCAAAAAATATAATATAATGTAATTTATACACTTTATTTTTGTTTTGTTTTTTTTGTCTTGTTTCACGTTTTTTTATTAGAAAATAGACTATGTACTGATAGTCTAAAGCCGTTTTACATTGTCATCTAATCACAAACTACCATATATGATAAATTTGTTGACTTTTACAATAATTACTTTAAAAGCCGTAAGAACAATGATTTTTAATTGATTGACGGTATAAAACTTTTTACAATGACAGTGTATAGCCATTAAACTCTTTTTTTATTATTATATATCAATTTTTAAATTTTTTCAGATTAAAAATAAAATTAAAAATAAAATATATACCGTGCGGGTGAAAGACTAGTTACGTGCACTTTTCTCCTGTTTGAAGTGATGTTTTGGTTAAATATCATAGCTCTATGACAAATCTTTTATTGATGTTGTTTTTCAATCATGAACCAAAATAAAAATTATCAGGATCCAATGTGGGCATGGATTCTTTCCAGCGACTACCCAAAATCAAAGTACTATTAGCTTTACGTATATGAGTAGACTAAGCCATGTCAAAACTCTTGCACACCCTGTTTGCACTGTCCATCATCCTCATGACATCTCACGCTGAAAGCTCTAATACATCAACAATATGTTCTCCTTCTAATTGTGGTAACGTCTCCACTGGCTACCCTAGCTTTTTGGAAGAAGTCCAACACCACCAACATTGGAGAATTTCGCGATTATCCTGAATTTGGCCTTGAATGCTTGAAAGTATTGAATCTTGGACAGAGAGAGAGAGAAAAGAGCAATGTGCTACATATTCTCATTGACATGAAAAATGAAGAAAAGTACATCAATGTGATTACAATTTTCAATATAAAAGCAACTCCCAAATATCGTAACCTCCCTAACCGTATAGTAATTGACCCATAACTGTAGTTTAACTAACTAATCCTAATACTCCTCCTCATGTTGGGAGATACAAATTTAGAAACCCCAACTTGGAAATCAAAGAATGGAAAAGTCCTTAGGCAAGGCTTTCATTAATGGATCAGCAAGTTGTAGTTCAAATTTGACATAAATGAGATTAAGAAAACTAGATTGAACGTGTTCCCGAATAAAGTGACAATCAATATTTACATGTGTTGGATCTCTCATGTGAAGTGGGATTGGTGGCAAGTTGGATGGCTGACTTGCTATCACAAAATACCATAATTGAACTAGGATGAACTTCAAATATGCGAAGGATTTGTTTGATCCATAACAGCTCAGTTGTGAGAGATGCCAAAGCTCTATATTCAACTTCAGCTGATGAACGAGCCATAGTGGGTTGTTTTTATTTATTTCCATGAAACTAAAGCATCTCCAAGGAACACATAAAAACCGGTATTGGATTTTTGAGTCACCTGACAGCTCCCCCTATTTGCATCAACATAGGTAGTCAAGCGAACAAAGGAGTGAGCTGGAAAAAATATTCCTTAGCTTAGTGAAGACTTTAGATACTATAATAGATGATGAACAACAAACAGATGTGGGGTGCGTGGTTTGGTCATGAATTGACTCAATCTATTAACAACAAAGGTTATGTCTGGTCGTGAAATAGTGAGATACATCAGTCTCTCAATTAATCTTCAGAACATGGAAGCATCAGGTAGAAGATCACCATCTGTATCATTCAATTGAATGCTTAAGTCCATAGGAATCATAGATGGTTTGGCAGCAGAGAAACTAATGTCATGAAGTAGTTGTAATGTGTATTTTCATTGACATAGATAAATCCCCTTTCCAGATTTGGCAATCTCCAAACCCAAGAAGTATTTCAAATCTCCAAGGATCTTAAGTTTGAAGGGCTTTTCTAGTAAAGTCTGGACACCATGAATTAAATTAGCATATGGGCTAGCCATAAGGATGTCATCAACATAAACTAGTAAAATTATGAGACTTGAGCCAGATCCTATAGAAAAAAGGGAATTATCGGCAAATGATTGACTTAATCCCAATTTAAGTAGAGTGGAACTGAACTTGTTAAACCACTGTCTCGATGCTTGTTTCAACCCATATAAGGACTTGTTAAGCTTACATACAATGTGCTCCCCTTTGATGGGATAGCCCTGTGGAAGTCTCATGTAAATCTCTTCATCAAGATCATTGTTGAGGAAAGCATTATTGATGTTGAGTTGAAGGAAATGCCAATGTTTTTGAGTTCCAAGGAAAGCAAATTTGGCATAAAAGTGATGTTAGCTATAGGAGAAAAAGTCTCTAAGAAATTAATACCAGCTTGTTGGGTAGAGCCTTGAGCAACAAGCTTGGCCTTGTATCAATCCACTATTCCATCAGCTTTATACTTAACCTTGTACACCCTTTTGCACCCTGATAAATCTACATTCTATGTAGATTTATAGAGCAAATTCACATGATTTTTGCATTAGGACATAGGAAATTTGTGAGAAAATAGAACATTAATGACGAATTTCATGTGATGTACGTTTTTAAGCTTTTTATTTAAAATTGCATGAATTGCCTTAATTTTGTTGGATTTTATGAAGGAAAGTTAGATGTGCAAAGAAGGAAAATACAGTTCACATGCATGAAGGAATATTGTGCTAGTCAAAGAGGACTTAAAAGAAGTAAGGACCAAAGTGAAGATCGCAAAAGAGACTCACAAGCACAAGTACGGGCCAAAAAAGAGATTAAAAACATAAAACGGAGTACACAAAGTCTTACTTGCCTGGCGGGCTTGGTGGGCTGCCTTGCTGGTTAGCACGCCCGGCGGGTAATGAAGCCGCCCGACGCCAACATGGAGGCCAGTTTCTGAAAAAAAGCTGCCTAGCGGGTTTCTAACCTCTCCAGGCGGGTTCGAGGCTTCTTGTTTTGTGGGCCTAGTTTATTTTATAGCCCATTTAGCCCAAATTCACTATAAAAAGGAGAAAATATACATTTGAGGGGATTCTTTGACTCATTTAAGGACTTGGAGCAAGGAAAAGCTTGAAGATTCATCTCCGACTTTTGATCTTGAAGAATTATGGTTTGATTCTCAAGATTCATAGCTTCTTTTCTATCTTCTTTTTATTTTCTTTGTGTTTTTAGTTTCTCTATGAGTTTCAGGACCCCTTTGGGTTAGGTTAGGATGAACCTTGATTTGAAATTAGTATAATCAATTTCTTTTCTAAATCATTCTTTTGTTTTTGTTAATTTAGTTGTTGAATTTGCGCTTAATGCTTTTCCATGATTAACACTCATTAAGAAATTGATTAGTAATCTAAATCTTGCAATTGAGAAATTGGGGTTTAGATCGTTCCAATTCAATAATCATACGACTCTTGAGCCTAGGGATAGGGATAGATTGTATGTCTTCATGCGAATTTCCTTCTCTTAATGCTTATGACTGATTTTGCTCACCTAAGGGATTGGGGTTCATGATTGGGATTAAAGGGTTTATCACTTAAGGAATTAGGGTTAAACTAAGTTAGAGAAATTGAAGGTAAATTGCTTAACAAGAAAGGGTTTGGGAAAGAAAGAGATATTTTAAGGGAGAATCAAGGGGATTCTGATACTTAACCGTTTTTATTCATAAATTTTCTAAACATCTTTAAATTGTGTTCTTTGTTATTTATTTTTATTAATCCAAATAAAATCTAAAAATCTCTAATTCTTTCTTTAATTCTTAAATTTACAAGTAATTATTTGGTTGCATTGTTATTAAACCACAATCCCTGTGGAGACAATAACTCTTACTTTTTCCTTTGTTACTTGTACGGCCGGTACACTTGTCGTGATTTTAACACACCCAATAGTTTTTTTTTTCCTGAAGGGTAATTGTTGAATAGTCTAGGTATTATTGGCCTTGAGGGCAGCAAGCTCTTCTACCATGGCTTGTCTCCAATCTTGATGCTTCACTGTTTGATGGAAACATTGAGGCTCAAAGATGTCCGAAATTTGGAAAATGTAATACGATAAGAGGAGGACAATTTGTCATATGAGAGATGGTTTTGGATAGGTAAGTGACTTGGCATTGGTAGTCATTTAAGTAACGAAGAGATCTATGTGATCTTCTTGATTTTCTGGTTTGGGAAGGTAAAGGTTGTTGTGCATCAATGGTGTGAGATACGGGTGGGACATGTGAGGTAAGAGGAGTCTGGGTTGGGGAAATTGATGCTAGAGACAAGTCATATCTAAGTTTAGGAATAACTGTTTCTGAGAAAATTTTAGGGAGAGGTGAATGATGTGAAGAAATGTGATGATAGGGAAAACCGTTTTCATGGAAAATGACATCTCTAAATAAAATGAACTGTCCAAACTGAGGATCGTATACCTTATAACCTTTCACTCCAGGTGGGTACCCCATGAAAATACAAGCTGTGGCTCTGTGGCTAAACTTATGCCTTTAAGATGGAATGGTGGAAGCATAACATAAGCAACCAAACACTCGTAGCATGGAATAATCAGGTTGTCGATCATGAATCGGTTCAAAAGGAGAAAGATCATTAAGAGTGCTAAACGGAGTTCTGTTTATGATAAAGGTAGTAGTTGAAATACATTCACCCCAAAAGCATAATGGAACTTTAGACTAAAATAGAAGTGCTCGAGCTACATTGAGCAAGTGTTGGTGTTTGCACTCAACAACAGAATTTTGTTATGGTCCATGCGAGAAGTTAACTGATGAGTGGCACCTACATCTTGCAAAAAAGAGGTCAGATTTAATTCCTTGGTATTATCAGTCCTAATAGCCTTAATATGCTTAGTATATTGAGTCTGTATGAACTTGAAAAAGCACTTGATCATGTGAGTGGCTTCAGATTTATGCCTTATAAGGTGAACCCATGTAAATCGTGTGCAATCGTCAACAATAGTAAGAAAATATCGCTTTCCATCATGAGTAGGATTAATGGAAAGGCCCCCACACATCACAGTGAATCAAATCAAAAGGATACTTAGAGTGATTATTGTGAGCAATAAAAGGAAGTCTATGTAACTTGGATAAAGGACATATTGAACAAGAATGAGAATCAAATTTATGAGACAAATGGAAAGGAATTTTTATTGCTAATCACTTTAAGAATTTTATTATACAAATGACCAAACCTATTGTGCCATAGTTGACATTACATTTGTTCAAAAAATTAGAGAAATGATTACGAGAATGTTCTAGAGAATATATGTAGAGACCTTGACTTGGACTACCCTTCCCAATCTCCTTCAACCCCTGTGTTTCCTAGAACAAAAAGGAATAGTATCGAGAGACTTTTTTAACAAAGAACTAACTGAAATGATGTTGAGGGGGATTTCAGGAATGAAAAGAACATCTTTTAAAACAAAATCTGCTGACTGATACCATAATGAATCTTGGACAGAGAGAGAGAAAAAAGAGTGATGTGCTACGTATTCTCATTGATATGAAAAATGAAGAAAAGCACATCAGTGTGATTACAGTTTTCAATATAAAAGCAACTCCTAAATATCGTAACCTCCCTAACCTTACAATAACTGACCCATAACCGTAGTTTAACTAACTAATCCTAATAGAAAGACTAGGCCATCATCAGGTTTCCAAGTGACAAATACCAAGTCACAGATATAAATTATGACAATCATTCAATTACAATTGTTGACATAGATGTCTTGAGCCAAACATGTCCACGGGCACGACACAATGTTTCACTACACAACCTCCCTTTGTCTTTTAGCTCATTAGATTTGAATCTCAATATCTATTTCAATTGCAGTTTTTACCCTTCATCTGTTGACCCTATAGGGTGCATGAGACATGATAGTGATCAGTCTTATGTGTTTCTGGCTAGGGATAAAGCTGATTATGGCTATGAGTTGCGTAAGCAGTGTGAGGAGCATGTTGCGGTGACAGTGAAGCAAGATGAGATTGAAAGTGGTGATATAAGCATTGGGTTTGAAAATGCTATGAAAAAAGGATTTGTGCTTGATTGGATGAGAACTGGGGATTGTGCAATGTGCGAGGAATCTAATTCACTGTGCTTATGCACAGGTGGTAGAACTGTTGCCAAAAGTTGCGAAAGAGGTACACTCGTTTTAGCTTTTTGAAAGAATTGTAGATTTTTTCTTCTTCTTAATTGTACTTTTTGTCCCTAAAGTTTTATAATTTTGCAAATTTTGTCCGCTAAAATCTTTTTTTGGGAATTTTGCCTCCAAGTTTAGAAAATATCACAATTTTGTCTTAACATAGAAAAACTACTACAATTAACACATTTTGTGGTGGTTTTTCCTTTAAACAACCACAATTAAAACAATTTTTTGCGGTTTTTTTTTTAATTGTGATTATTTTTCTACTTTGGGGAAAAATTCACATTTTATAAATTGTGGGGCAAAATTCACGAAAAAAAAATTTAGAGGGACAAAATTTGTAAAATTATAAAACTTTGGGACAAAAAGTACAATTAAGTCTTTTTTTTTTTAATCTTTGCTCACATTCACTTAATCACAACTTCACAAGTCTACATGCCTATGTATATACACACTTTAATTGATTGCTTATTAAGATTTAAAACTTAATTATACTTATAGCAAGTAGATTAACTGTGGCTTGATTAGGTGTGTTTCATTTTGGACGCTTTATTTGATTGATTTTTCACTGCATTAATTAATGCAGTTTAGGGTATACAAGTTTTCCTCTTCAATATTTTAAGATGTTTTCATTAATTTAGGGCCTGTTTGGGGTGGTTGTGAGTTTTTGGTTTTTGATTTTCAAATCCAATTTTCAAAACAAAACGCGTTTGGCTAAAATGAAGCTGAAATAGTTTTTTACTCAATTTTAAAATACTTTTACATTCATTTTCAAAACCAAGAAAAAAAGTTTTGTGAATCTAGTTTTTAGTTTTTAAAAAGGTACACATCACTACATTTGACAATGGTTTTTCCCACCACCACCACTAACACCATTGTCGCCGTCGTTGCTGCTACCATTGCCTCTATCACCACCATAACTACTATGACCATCAGCGCCGCCACCACACAAACATACCCTTAAACTAATTTTAACAAAATAAAAATTTTTCAAAACAAGTTTATTTTGAAACCAAAAATTTGAGAAAAAACTAAAACTAATTTTTAAAACTAAAAACTAGTTGCAATTGAAAATTTCGAAACTCATAACTAAAAACCACCACAAACAGACCCTTATAGATTCGTTGTTGGTTTTTGATTTCATCCTATTATAATTCTAGTCGACCATAGGTTGTATAAGAAAATAAAAATCATCACATTAATTAGGAAGCAAATTTTCTTTTGAACAATAAAAAGTTTTCTTGTTTGATATTGCATAGTATTCTTGAGATGTGTTTATGAAAAAAATAAAAAAAAATAACAGTCTCATATATGCAATGCCAATTTTTTTTGGAACTGAATTACAAAATCACTAGATTATAAGTAACAGGCTAGAGATAAACAAACAAATGTTTAGATATTTTTAAATTATAATACTAGTAACTCCAATGGAGAATTTATATACAGTAGAAATAACTAAACTTTAACTTATTTTTGGGTTAACTAGACTTAGTCTAATGGTACAGGATTTGAATAATTTCTACAAGGTCCTAAGTTCAAACTTCGTTGTCGTCATTGTAAAATTTTTTTTTTTTAGTTCAATTTGAATTGAAAATTATGGCTCTAAACTTAGTGCATGCTTCTGCCAAAGGAATCTTATTAGAAAATAATTATGAAAGTTAATTTTTTAAAATATGATAAATAATTAATTGCATAATAGACTAATAATATTTAAAAATTATTAGTGAATAAATTTCATTAATTTGATTAATAAATTTAGTTATGAAATATTTTTAAATAAAAAGATTTATAATCAATTTAACTGTATTTTTTATTTTTTTTATTTTTTATATCTATGTATGGTGGTGGACCTGGTTTGGTATGTAGGTCCAGAATGAGGTACTGACTTGGGGTTTGGGCTGAGGACATGGAAGGTATTGTAATAAGCTTAGCTTCATCTTTCTTTTTAACTTTCTATTATGTTTGGCAAATACATAACTCAATGGTACTTTCCTCTGTTTGAGGTGGAGGGATCTCCATTCCCCAAAAGGGTGACTCTTCCATCTTCATAAGTGTTTTTGTATGTGGTTTCAGTTTTAGCCATTTTGTGGTTGCGGTGGCCACCAATATTTGAATTCAGTGGTCAATTTTCTTTGTTACCCAACAGTTATAGGAAATTTACTGCTTTTCTTAACTCGGTTCTATTTGCAAGAACTGAAGAACAGTGAACAGAGTGTTTTCCCCATCAACACTAGCTTATGCAGCTACTTCACTAACAAATTTCTGCAACATATAACTCTTCCCTCCATGATCAATTGACCACAAATGTATTTCTATATCTATATCCCCTGCTTACAGTTACATCCATCGTCACGTTCTTGTTAACTTTGCCACAATGCCATTGTGAAGAGAATCACGAATACTCCATGGGTAGCCACTCGTCCAACTGTGGAATCAAAGACATCATTTATCCATTCTGGGGATGAAACCGACCTGTTATTGTGGCAATGGTCATTAGGCCTCTAAGCACAATTCTCAAAAAATTTCACTATGCACGATATTAATCCAATTCTCTATCGTATGAAAATGGTGCAGACTAATATCATCAACTATGATGAATTAATGATTGTTCCTCAGATTTCACCAACACTTCTTTGATTTCCACCCTCTTCCAATATCTACCTTCCACATCACCATATTCTACGACTGTGATCCTGGGTTTTCATAGGCCACGCAATTTTACGTGGAGCGGGTGACACTGAGAAGCATGCATTCTCCATGGATGAAAACCTGTTGCAACAAACTTATATAGCATTCAGTTTTTGCAAACTGTGAATTGAAGGAACTCTTGGAGGAATGTGTGGGATGGATGATAGTTCTCAATTTTCCTGTCATCGCAGGAATGAAACTTATGATTTAACTTGCCGTATTTATCCCTCTTTCCTCTGTTCTCATTCTCATTTTCCTTTGGTTCTAACTGAGGTAACTAAAACGGAAATTACCCATCGCTAATGAATAGTTTTGGATTAAAAAAGATTGACATGATACTATACAAATTTATAGAGGAGTGTAATATTAAGAAATTGGTGATAAATCATTATATTGTACTATTTTAAAATCACTGACCCAAAAAAGGAAAAACATATATAAGGAAGTAAAGAGTTTGTCTTGTCCCCCTACCATAAAAGTATGCATTATTCGGTATGATAACCGATTTATCGGCTACACAAACTTATATAGCATGTACCCCCATTATACGGAAATTTTAATTATTTTTTGTAGTAAAAATGTATAGTATTTATTTCGTCTAACAAAGTAAACTTGGGTGAGGTGAGAAATAGCGCAGTCTGAATTGGGAAACAAGACTAGGAAACTCGGTCATGTTTTCCAAATTTTGAATTCCAATTTGTTTTGGTCTGGAGAAGTCACAAGCCCATAGGGAGAAAGAGGAAAGAGGGTGGTAGTTTCGTGGGTGGACTCTTTGCTTTATTCGTATGGTCGTGAGAATCGTGGCCGTCATTTTCGAAGAACTGCTTCTAAAACTTTCATTATGTTTGAGGTAAGGAGAAACAGCATGATGAGGGTTTTGAGTGCGTTGGGCGTAAGAGTAAGATCAATGGATAATGAGCATAATCATATCCATATCCACATGCTCTGTACGTTCGTACTCACCATATCTTGCTTGTTGTTAACCACTTTGCCACAGTCCCGCTGTCAACCACCCGTACCCGCTTCCGCTTACGATTATTCGCTTTGTAAGGCACAGTCATACAAGTGCGGAACACAGTCCATCATCTTCTATCCTTTCTGGGGAGAGAACCGACCCTCTCAATGTGACCCATTCCAGCTCAGCTGCTATGTTCATGATAATAATGCTCCAAAGCGAATTGGCTCTCAAAATTTCATAGTGGAGGAGATCAACAGCACCACTCGCACCATGAGAGTGGTGCCAACAGACCGTGTCGATGATGTTTGTTCTCAGCAATTTTTTGACACCTACGGGAACTCGAACTCACCTCTTTTCCAGTATTCCGCTTCAGTGTACAACATCACCGTATTCTTCGACGGTTGTACTCCCATCCCAGATTTCCCTTCAGGACGCAACTATACGTGCGGGCATGCTTTGCATTATTTTGAGGAGGAACACAAGGAGCATGATCTGCTCAAGAATTTTCCAGCGCTTAAGAGTTGCAAGAAACGTTTGCACGTGCCGACTGTCGCTCCTCTCGATGATCATGCTGGTGGTGGAGTTGATGTTTTGAAAGAAGCTCTCGATAAAGGGTTTGAGGTCAAGTACGATATTCCTCAAGATTGCACAAGTTGCGGCGGAAATGACGAAGGACCTTGCGGGAGGAGCGATGATATTGATGCACATGTAGTTTCATGCCATTATTGCCCAGCCGAATCTGATGCTCTACGCTGTCCTCCTCCCAAAAGTATGTCTTCTATCTTCTCTCCTCTTTCCTTCATTGTGGCGAATGTATGCATCACACTTTTTTTAATATATATTTTATTATTAGTTAAAATTTATTAAAAAATACAAAATTATGAAAATTATTAAATAAAATATAAAACCTATAAAATTTTGTAATTTTAAAAAAAATTTAACTCAAAAAAAATATATTTAAAAGAGTATATTCAAAAAATGTGTTAGTAATATTTCTCTTTTTCATTTTACATAGTCTCGTCTCATAGCTCCCCAACTTACTATTGTAGCAAAATCCTCTTCTTAGGTAGTCATGCTCTTTTATCTGGATATCATTTAAGCAATAGATTTTGATGCAAGAATATTTGAGATGAACCATCTCTTTGCTCTTTGCATCTCAGTTCCCATTGGGAACCCTCGAATTCAACAAATCACTGGCAAAGAATAACAAAGGCACAGCAAATTAATTCTAGTTTGTGAACAACTGTAATTCGACCAACCCACTGTTAGGTCCATCCTGCAATTTTCCCTGTTCACTATAAACTTACCAATTAACTCTTGATAAGTATTTATTTTAGTGTTTTTTGAAACAATAATTACTTATATTTTTAAAATAATTTATACCAGAAATGCAATTAGTGTCTGAAGTTCCCGATCCTTCCTAATTCCCACCCAGTATTCCTCTTCCGGTTTTTTTCCAGCAAGTCCTGTAAAGCATATCTATGGGCTTTGTTTGTAAATCGTTCGCCTAAAAACAAATCAGAAAAATGAATCCTATAAGGTTTGACTAAATTATTAGGTTTGGAATAAAATCAATTTCTTATTGTTAAACTTGTGTTGGGCTTTTTTATCCCGAGGGGTAATTTGTTAAAAAAATTATCCAAATGAGGTCATGTTTGGTAAACACGACTTCACAAAAAAAAAAATTAATTTCGTGTTTTCAAAACACGACTTTGTCTTTCTTAAAAAAAAAATTAAAATTAAAGTCTTGTTTGTAAAATACGACTTATTTAAAAAGTTGTAAAAAAAAATAAAAAACAAAGTCTTGTACATGAAACACAACTTCTATTTCAGAAGTTATATTTCTGAGACACAACTTGTCTTAATTTAGAAATTTTTTTGAAAAATAACCATTCGAATTTTTTTAACAAATTACTCTCTGGGATAAAAAAGCCACTTGTGCTGCTTTGCTTCCTGCAAATGGATACTCACTTTAGATAATACATGTCTGGCTCTTCTTAAGTAAATGAAGAGGTAGCTCTACTAGCTCGGAGTCGCACAAGATTCTCTCTAATGATGTTTGTTTAGAAAAAAAATAAATTTTGGGTTGCTTCATGTTAAGTAGTTGGTTTAAGTAGTACAATTCTAATTTCTCTCAAGTAAAGTTTCAGATTCCCGTGTATGAAAAGCATTTTGCTAAAAAGAGTAATTTCATCGTGCTATAGATATTTTCAACTCAATCAAAATTGTTTCCGATACAAAATATATGTCTACTGTTTAAACACAAATAAAACATGTGTTGCTTCATAAATATGAAATAATAAAAAAATTGAACATGGTAATTATAATGAAAATAATTATTAATAATTCATTTTTCTAATACAAATTTACTCAATGATCTCTGGGAGCTTTCAGTGACAGTTTCGTTTGTTGACGTCACTTTGAGAAAAACTAGAGTCGTTGACTGCACATTTTTCTAAGTCTTGCCGTGTCCTTCTCTAATGGTCCCCTCCAGGCTCCAGTATTAGCCTATTAGGAGGTTCCATTTTTTCAACTTCACTTCGGTTAGACCCATCGTCTAGCTTTGACCGTGTCAATAAGCAAATTAACATGTTGCCGGACCCTTGTTTGCTAAAAGGGACATGAGTAAGAAATAGAGAAGAGATATGAGAAATAAGTAAAAAATTAATGTGTATAATTATTTGGTAGCAGGAAAAGAAAAGAAATTGTGAAAAAATTGAGGTAGGGTCTATTACTTTTTATTTTCGGGCTGAAATACACAAAAATAGGAAGGAGAGAGCTGAATTGCAATAATTTGTGATAATTTTTTTTTTAACAGTTAAAAACGTGTAAAAAGTATCAATTTTTGACTGTTTTTAATATTTTGTCACAGTTTTAAACCGTCATAAAGTGCAATAGTCGATTATTTAAAATCATAAACACAGCAATAGTCGACTATTAATCTTGTAACTCAATTTTTTTATTTATCTTTTTCTTATTTTTTACCTCTTTCTTTTAAACCAAACATATCTATTTTTACCTTATTTCTCATCTATTTTTATTCACTTATTTTTTTTCTTTTCTATTTCTTTTCATTCTATTCTTCTCTTATTTTTTTTCTTTCATGCCAAAGGGACCCTGAATTTTCTCTCCAACTATTCATGATTTGGTTTTACGGTTATCAGATTTTCCTTCTTTCCCCATACTTCTGAAATCACACAGCTGCCTGGAAAGAGAAATGTATCAACTTTGACTTTTACCGTTTTCTGAAATTTTCTTTTATAAGATTTGGATAAACTTTTTTTATAAATATTTATATAAAAAAAATTAAAAAAAATATTTTTTATAAGCTAAAATAAGCTTATCCATAAATTAAAAATTAATTTTTGTAAAAACTAATATTAAAAAAATTTTACATATTAATTTATGTATAAGTTAATTTTAGTTAAGGAAAAGTTTTTTTTTTTATTTTTTTTCCTATAAATACTTATAGAAAAGTTTATCTAAACATATCTTTAATATTATCAAGTATTTTTTTTTTTTATGAATTAGTGCTGCTGTTGTTTCACTACATTAGTTATGCCTAAATTCGTTTTTAACCATCATTCTTTTTACTATGTTAATGGATTTTTAATAGCTAACTTAGCATTTTTATTTTCATAATTCTTATAGTTCATGTATTTAAAAATTGTTAGCCGAATAAATTCAAACATATTATACTGCCATGCATATAGTGCATATATTATTATATAACATATATGGTTATTAACAACAGACACGGAAAAAAGCATGCCTCAAGACAAAATTTCCAGCGAATCCTTTTAAGAGGGGCAAACTATTATCTATTTTTGAAATTATTATTGATATATAATTTTCATTCTGAGGATAAATGCTATAAATATTTGTGTCAATTTTTACTGTATAATACTTGCCAGTGACATAAGCTGTATTTTGTAGTCACACTTTTGGTTCAGTTTTCTTTGTAATACACGAGTTCACAAAACTACAAAAACACCCTTAACAAGTTCATAAAACTGCTATTCACTTGTTCAGGAAAACAAAGATAGAGAGTTAACCTACTTCCTCATCTTTGTAAACGAGCCAATATCTGGTTATCTATTGCTTGAACTTTGGTTTTGTCTTCCTCTATTTTTTCAAACTTCAATCATAAACCCCATTATAAAATAGTAGCATATTTTCGTGTAAAATTTCCACAATATATACCTACCAACCAAGTTGAATTTTCCCCTAGATGCCTCCCTTGTTTCCACACAATTTCTCTTCTCCTCTCGTCTTCTCTTCGTCCTTTTCAAATCTCCAGAACCAAATGAACCTTCAAATCTCCTTCCATTACAACAAACCTCAACTATGTATTATTACCACTATCTTCTTCTTGGCTACCACTTTTCTATCTTCTAATCCAAAATTTGAGGCCTACACACCTAGAAGCTGTGGAACTGGCCCATCCATTAAGTATCCTTTCTGGATTCCTTATGAACAGGAATCATTTTGTGGCTACCCTCACTTTGAGATCACCTGCATGGACAAAAATCCAATTCTCAGAACTTCTGATTATGATTTTTTAGTGAACGATATCTCTTATTCTAACTCCTCATTTACTGTGGCCGACATAGCTGTCTATGAGGACAAGTGTCCTGTTCCCATGTATAATTGCAGCCTTGCTCAAACTCCATTTACCTACAGTTCAGAAAATTGGAATCTCTCTTTCTTCTACAGCTGTACCACATAACCCATAGATTACCCCACTTACAATTACGAAGTAGATTGTGCTAAAAATGCTACACATTATTCTTTTGCGGTTTTTCATAAGGAGGCACTGGAGCACAAAAACTACTCCTTGAATGAGTGTCAGTTTATGGTTAATGTGCCCTTGAACATGAATGTGGCTGTTAATTTCACTAGCTTATTGCGAATGAATTACACTGAGATTTTGAAGATGGGGTTTCTTATGAATTGGACTACACCTGATTGCCAGTACTGCGAGAGAAGTGGTGTATGTGATGGCAATCAGTTCCTCTGTTTCTGCAAGGATTAGTCCTACTTAAAAAGTTGTGGTGATGGTAATGATGCATTTGGAAATACTGTGATCGTACTTTTGTTGTTTCTTCAGCAAGCATTCTTCTCTCAGTATGCAACTTATATTCCTTTCGTGTTTGTATGTGTGTGTGTGTGTGTTTTTCTATTTCCCTCTATTGGGTACAAATGCAGTTTCTATTCTAATAAGCCAATTTAGAATATGCTAACCAAATAAGTATACCAGATCTTTGCCTTTCCTTTTGACCTGTCTGACACTCGCCTTAAAGTATCTCCATATATCAGATGATTATGGTTTCACTATTTCAAATGTATTCGGTTTACATAACGTGTAGCCACACTATTAGCCATGAGAACTATTTATATTTTTGTAGAGACAGTAACAAAATCAGCTGTGTAATTCTTTGATATAATTATTAACTTTCTCAAGAAAAGATTCAGCTACCTATAACATATGTCCTCGCCTCAATGTGATGATGTCTTTATCAGTTGTCAGGCACTATATGCTTAGCATCAAAATATGCAGAAAATAGGCTGAGATTAGGTATTCTTTATGCTTAGACTTTAAGAAAAGGGCCCAAATGCTATTCAGTTAGAAAGTAGTCATATCATTAATTTGAAACATAAAACGAATATGGTTATGGTATGGTTAACTTTTAAATTGTCTGATGTTAGTGCAGTACACGGTTACTTGTAATGCCCATTTTTCCTCTCTTCAGGATGTCATGCAATTTTATCATTTCGTAGCCATTAGAGCTTACTTTCTTCATAAGGTCTTTGGTGAAAGTACACAAATATACATGTTTATGTTTGTTATATTCAAATACAATATCCTCCTTGAATTGGCACAATGCTAACTCATCTCTGCTTTACCTGCTTACTGTTGCAGGCAAACGGAATTGGGAAAGGAAAGTCATTGTCGGTAATAGATCCAGTTTTCCTTGAATTTATTTCGTTATTTTGTGCGTATTTATTTCATTAATAATAATTGAAATTTCCAATGGTTCTTCTCTAGGTGTTGTTTCTGCTGTGCTGGGAGCACTTGCAGTGGGCATTGCAGGCTATTTCATTCTGCGCCGAAAGAAGAATAGTTATGCAGTGTCATATTTACAATCTCGGAGCCTCTCTTCTGAACCATCTTCAAAAGACACTGAAAAAGGAACTCTAAGCTTTACTCAAAGCTTTGTACCTGGAGTGCACCTCTTCTCCTGTGATGAACTTGAAGAGGCCACAAATAACTTTGACTCATCTAAAGAACTAGGAGAAGGGAACTCTGGGACAGTGTATTTTGGTAAAAGCAAGCACTCTTTCTTGGATCTCTGTCGTTTTTGTGCTTTCAATGATCATTGACAAAGGTTCCTGTCTTCTTATGTTTCTTGTGTAGGCAAACTACGGGATGGGCGTTCTGTCGCAGTGAAGAGGTTGTATGAGAACAACTCCAGGAGAGTTGCGCAGTTCATGAATGAAATTAAAATCCTAGCTCGGTTAGTTCATCCAAATCTTGTGACATTATATGGATGCACCTCTCGCCACAGCCGTGAACTTCTGCTTGTGTATGAGTACATTCCTAATGGAACTGTTGCTGATCATCTTCATGGTCAACGATCCAAACCTGGAAAACTCCCTTGGCATATTAGAATGAATATTGCTGTGGAGACTGCAAGTGCACTGAAATTTCTTCATCTTTCTGACATCATCCACAGAGATGTGAAAACCAACAATATTCTTCTTGATAATAACTTTCGTGTCAAAGTGGCAGATTTTGGACTCTCACGTCTTTTTCCAGACCATGTCACCCATGCTTCAAGAGCTCCACATGGGACTCCAGGTTATGTGGATCCAGAGTACCAGGAGTGCTACCAGCTTACAAACAAAAGTGATGTCTATAGCTATGGAGTGGTGCTGGTTGAGCTGATATCGTCCTTGCCTGCTGTTGATATCACAAGACATAGACATGAAATCAATTTGGCCAACCTGGCCATTAACAAAATTCACAGTCAGGCACTGCATGAGCTTGTGGACCCTACCCTTGGGTTTGAATCAGATTTCAAGGTAAGGAAAATGATAAATGCTGTGGCTGAGTTAGCATTTCAGTGCTTGCAGAGTTCCAGAGATATGAGACCTTCTATGGAAGAAGTGGCAGACACTCTCAATGATATACAGAGTGATGGAAAACAATAAAAGCCAGCTTGAGGTAATGGATATCTGAGGCACAGCTGATGTTGTGCTGCTGAAGGATAACCCTCCTAAACCATCACCTGATTCTAATACTGTGAGCAAGTCAACAACACCAAATGCTAGCGGATATGTGGACCTTCTTTCTCATTTCATCAAATTAACCTTATCCAAAATTTATGTAAGCAGAGTTAGCATCACACTGGTAGCATCCACCCAGTTACAGCCTCCATTCTGTCATCTGTTGATGGGGATAACTTTTAAGATTGAGATGTATATATAGATGACAAAGCTGCTTTGGTTATGAAATCTCATCTTTTTAATAATTATAATTATATATTTTTAAAATTTTTTGGTTAAATTAAAAAATTTATTCCCTACACCTAACACCATTTTTCATTGAGTCTTTGTATGAAAACCTAACTACATGAAGAAATATTTACAAATTGATCTTTGTCATTTTGCCAGTGTTATTACCAAAGCTGGTAATTAACCAAACAAATTCAAAATTGGTCGAAGAAGTCATATTTGAAAGTGATATATCGAAAATTAAGCATTGTCAAGAGCACCATTGATTATGGGATATTTTACAAGAAAGACATGACATGTCAGGTTGCTGGATGCTGCAAATGATCATGACATATGTCGTTCAACAATTGGTTTAATGTTTAATTTGGGATCAGGAATGGTGTCTTGGTGCAATAAAGGGCAACCCATTGTATCTCAGTCATGTATAGAAGCAGAATATAGAGCAACAACTATGGAAACTCGAGTGTACATGGCTTGTACAACTATAAAAGGATTTATATCAACGAATTGATTACACAGTAGAGTTATACTGTGACAACCAGTCCACAATCTATTAAGCAGAAAATCCAGTGTTTTATTTTAGAAACAAGCGCGAGGAGATGCATTATCATTTTATTAGCGCAAGGTGACATAGAAATGAAATTATTGGTGTGCAAGTGTGCGTAGAAAGTCCAACATTGATAGAGATGAGTATGTTGAGCAACACATAAGTGACAAAGACTCATAAACATAAAGCCTTAAGGTTTTGAATTGGATATGGTGTCAAGTTCACTTGTGTGGTTGACTCGTGATCCATTGATGGAGTTTTCTTCGGTGTTTTATCCCCTCCTATTTCTCAACAGGTAGTATCAGAGCCAATGGTTTGACCATGTGACTGACTCAAACGAGTAGTGGAATTGGTGACGGTAAATAATCATTGACTAAGAGTATTGAAATAACTTGCAATGACAATGAGATCGACGACAAGAGAAAATAATCATTGAGTAAGAGTATTGAAATAACAATGAGAAAAAGGTCTTCAATGCAAAACCCTATAGTTATAGTCGTAATTTTTAAATATTGGAGGAAAATACTATATATCCTAATTAGACTAGAATGTAAAGCTATTGTCAGTGAATTCTTTAGCTTCTAAACAGCCTAAAGTTTTGCAACATTAACTGATATTGTAAGTTGTAAAAACTAGCTGCTACCACCTAGTTTAATCACGTAATTGTTAAGTTTTTTTAATATTTTATTACGTTTTACCTATAACATTAGCTTGTAATGAATCGATGGCTGTGGTTGCGTTTACATGAGACCACTACCATCATCGTCGTCGACCCTACTATCACTGCTGTTAGTGGCAACACGCAGCAATGGGAGTGGCGACAACAGTGGTGGTGGTGGAAACAACAGTGGTGGTTGTAGTTTTAAATGAATTTAGGGTTGTTTATAATTAGGTTTTAATCTTGATAGTCTATTTTTTTTTAATCTAAATCCAATGGTTGTTGTCAGTTGTTCTCATGTTTTCACATAATTAAGTGTTCTCAAAATAGTCACTCCCTATATATATATATATATATATATATATATATATATATATATATATATATATATATATATATATATATATATATATATATATATATATATATATATATATCCTTAGAGGGTGTTTCAAATGAGAAATATCTTAAAAGGAGAAATGAGAACAATCTTACAATTAAAAACAATGAACAGCTGAGATTAAAACTCAATTAAACATCTTTTATGAGACCACCATTGCCTCCGCGTCCACAATCGCTGCCACTACCACCACCATTGTTGCCACTACCGTTGCCACCACCACTGCCACCACTGTTGTCGCCCCCATTGCCACCACCGTCATCGCCACCACCACTGATGTTGTCACCGCCCTCGCAGTTGCCATCACTACCGCTGTCGTCACCGCCCCCACAGCTGCCACCACCACCACTGCCACAATCACCATTACTGCTGTCACCACCACCACCATCACCGTCACTGTCTTTGCCACCACTGCCACCACTGGTGGTGGCGGCAACGGCGATGGTGGAGGCAATGATGGTGATGGTCTCAAAAGAGGTGATTAATTGGGTTTTAATCTTAGCCGCAAATTTGTTTTAATTATGATCCAAGGGCTATCATTGAAAGTTCTCATTTTTTTATTGTAAAAGTTTCTTATTTGAAACGTTCCCTATATATACAATATTTATTGTAGAAATAAAGGCTTTAATACTAAGGTCTGGAACTCAAAATGAGATAAGGCTTTGCAACATCTAAACTAAAATTGAAAGTGGAAAAAACTAAAAGTAGATAATTGGATCACTCTATAGATGTTATGTTACAACACATGTTGTTTCGTGATTGCAGAAATTTATGGCAACAGAGTACCGCATACTGCATCAGTAAGGGCAGATTGATGTTTCCACGAGGGAGAAGCTTGGTCCATCATTCACACTTTACAGATGAGCTTGGCACCTTCAGTAATAAGTCTAACTTGATCCATCCATCCATCCATTATTTTCTCGTATATACATAAGAAAATTAAAGTACTTTTTAGAGATATAAGCTATTCATAAATCTGAACCTAACTGGTAACAATTTTATATGCAATAAAGATTAATACTTCATACGACATTAATAAATCAAAGTGTAATGGTGGCAGCTTAAAATGGCAATGTAATTTTAATGGATCAATGCAAAAACTAAATTCTCAGTCACAAATATAAGAAAGTCTGCAAAGGGGACAACTATGGATTAAACTTTATTGAACTAATAGATGAAACAACAACAAATAAGACTCACTCGATTATGTAAATAAAGAATTAATGAACAAAGGAGAATTACAATTCATTAAGGGGGATGAGAAGAAGTTCAAGAGGAAGGAGACTTTCTAGAGGGTAATAATTCTCAATATTTTCCTAGTATTTTCCTCCTCCTCTTCACACCATAAATCCCACTAATCATTTATGAGCCATCTTTCTCAACCCATTTGATAGTTTTCACTTTTTAGCTATTTTTGCCACTTGTCCGTATGTTGGAACATTTTTATTTATGTTATCTACTTTGGTCTTGCTTGTTACAACTGTTAATTTTATAAAAAATGGAAAAGGTTAAAAGGTGACTTTAGTAGTTGAATAGTTTAAGATAAATTTTCTTCACAGAAGGTGATGTGAGGTTTTGAAAATAATAGTTTATTAATATAAACAAGGAGTGTACAAGGGCTTTGTAGAGTCGCTTATGCTAGTTTCTTGGGCACACCCACAATATGAGGGTCAGCGCCTATTTATAGAGTTCCTTCACTGCCAATAATGAGGCGGTTACTAATATTTTATATTTAGTTTAATCTAGAATTATCATGTCTAGAAACATTAGATTATTCTAGTATATGTAATCTAGAATTAACATCACACTTCTATACGTTACTACACTACATCTTTATAGAAAATTCTAGAAATTTATATCACTTTATTTAACACTCCTCCTTGATGCAAATTTCAGAAACTCCAAGCACAATTTGTAATTGCTCAAACTTAATTCTCGGTAGTGCCTTCGTAAATATATCTACAACTTGATCTTCTGTTTTGCAGTACTCAAGCTGGATTTGCTTAGTTCCTTATGCTTCTCTGATAAAGTGATATTTAATTGTTATATGATTAGTTCGGTGATGATGCATTGGATTCTTCGCCATTGCAATTGTTGATTTGTTGTCACAGTAGATTATGGTAGGACCATCCTATTGTTTACCCATTTCTCCAAGTATTCTTCGAAGCCATATTGCTTGACTTGTAGTTTCTACAGCTGCCACATATTCGGCTTCTCCTGTTGATTGAGCAACTATTGCTTGTTTCTTAAATGTCTAGGAGAATACTCCCGATACTAATGAAAAGGCATATCTTGATGTACTTTTCATGTCATCTATTGATCCTGCCCAATCACTGTTAGTGTAACTGGTTAGCCTTGAGTTGGCCAGGGTTTTGTACCATATCCCAAATTCTTTGTGTCTTGTAAATATCTTAAAATTCTTTTTGCTGCTCCATAGTGAATTTGACTTGGCCTCTGCATGAATCTTGATAGAAGACTTACAGCATACATGATGTCTGGCTGTGTGGTTGTAAGATATAGTAGACTCCCAATCTAACTCTTATAACATGATGCACCAGCTTCTGGTGCTCCATCATCTTTTTCACTAGAAATCAACTAAAAAAGATTTTTAAATCGATTTTTGAACTGATTTAGATACAGACGATATAAAAAATATGATGATTTTAAATCGGATTTTGAAACAAGTCAAAAAATATTTTTTAACTTGGTTCATTGGAAAATCGAGTTAAAAAGTGTGACTTTTTAACTCGGTTTAATGGATAACTGACTTTTTAACTTAGTTATGTCACAACTGAGTTAAAAAATGTGGGTATCTTGCTCAAAACCTTCACATCAAACACTGCATATTGCTTCTTAATCTTGACAATAGCCTTCTCACCAAAAGAGTCCACATGATCTTCATATTTCTCATAAAGCACAGGCACAATGTGAAGCAAAACAAGCAATTTAATCAAATAACACAATAGACTGAATATTAGAAAGCCAAATCAAAAAACACTATTAACACTTTACTTGTTGATAAAAGTGGATACATTAAACCACAAGAACAACACTACTAGAGCAAGTATCAGGAAATGGCAAACCAAAGTGAAGAGGTGGTATTCAAGCAATTGAAACAGAACTGCATTTCTTCAAGCGCTGATGTTGAAATCTTCTTATTTCTCCAGAGAAAAATCAACCATTACTGCATAACTAGCAATTCAATCAAAAGCACAAACACACACAAAACCCCCAAAATCCCATATCACTAATTGAAAGTAAAATTTAGATTAATTTAACATAAGATAAATTAAGAAGCAATATTATTGTTAAGAACACAAGTAGACGGGTATTGGAACGAACCATTGGGCCCAAAAAACTTCATCCCAACAATTGGCTACCTCAGAAAATCCCAAAAACGCTATATCACTGTCGCGCTTCTCTCTTGTTACCCACCTTGATTCCACTGGGTTCAACAACCTCAATTTTGAGGCAACCTTTAAGGCCTAACTCACAACCCTAAATGTGAGCAATGTCGCAAAATGACTCCCGTTCTGCATCATTTCGGTTCAGCATGTCGCTAGAGGTGTTATCGAGCCCAGGCTTGCTGAGTGGGGCCAAGTGCATGCCGTGCAAGCCGTTGTGCGCTGACAACATGATGGAGTCGCTCGAGAGGGAGTGGAGTTGGACCCATTGGGAAAATGGTGCGCTTGAGCTTTACAATGCTCATGAAAGCTGGGGAAGTGGTTGGGAGAAGATTTTTGATCGAGTTGCAGGGAAGAAACATGTTGCGACTAGAAAGCAAATTCACTTTATGAAAATAGGGGAACACATTAGGGATTTCTTAGTTGAAAAAAGGGAATGTGATTAAAAAACAATAGTTTTAAATCGGTTAGGGGAGGAATTGATTTAAAAACTATTTTTTAAATTAGTTCAACAAGAACCAATTAAAAAAGTATGTTTTTAAATCGGTTCTGCATGAACCAAGATAAAATGTTGCTTTAAAATTTTAAATCTTACACATGAAGATGTTTTTAAATTGGCTCATTGTGAACCAAGTTAAAAAAATTGCAAAAAAATTCAAAAATGCCACTGTGTCCATCTTTTAAATCGGTTCAATTTGAACAAAGTTAAATTCTTGTTATAAAAAACATATTTTGTAGTAGTGTTTGCAGCTTCTCGTTCATAACGAGCAGAATAGTCACAAGCTTGCAACCATACATCTTGAATTTCTTTAATAGTGCTTCAGTGTATTTCTTTTGAGAGATAAATATTCCTTCCTCTTGTTGCTTACATCTATGTTGAGGAAGTAATTCATCAAGCCAAAATATGTCATCTCAAATGTCTTCATCATGTCTTCTTTGAAATCATTCATCATCTTCATATTGTTTCTTGTGTAGATAAGATCATCTACATACAGGGAGACAATGAGAGTATCATGTTGACCTTAAGTCTTGATGTATAGTGTTGGCTCACTTTTGCTCCTCCTGAATCCTTGATTGGTGAAGTACTGATCAATCCTACTGTACCATGCTCGAGGAGCTTGTGTGAAACCATATAAAGCTTTTCTTAGTCTCAACACTTTGCCTTCATTGCCTTTGTTGATGAAGCATTGTGGTTGCTTAACATGAATCTCTTCTTCAAGCACTCCATTTAGAAATGTAGATTTGACATCCAATTGGTAAATGCTCCACCCTTTTTGTGCTGCAAGGGCTATTGAAGCTCTAATTGTATCTTGACAAGTAACTGGTGCAAATGTCTCGTTGTCAACTCCAGGTTGTTGTGAGTAGCTTGTAGCGACTAATCTAGCCTTGTGCTTTTGTATGCTATCATTGAGGTTAAGCTTGGTTTTATACACCCATTTTACTCCAATGATGTCTTTTCCATGTGGGCAATCTACGAGCTCCCAAGTATTATTCTTTTCGATCATTTTAATTTCTTCTTCTATTGCCTTCACCCATACTTCTTGCTTTGCTGCTTCTTCATAGCATTCAGTCTCAAGCATAGCCATGTTGCACATTTCATACATATCCACCAAAGATCCTACTCATCTTAGAGTAGACTTTGGTGAGGAATCTTGTTGTGGAGGTGAAGAAAGCGTACTTAAATTCCCTGCTACTTCTTCAACTTCTTCTTGAGGTTGTTGCACTAGAATAAGAATGTTGTTTCTCACAACTTTTTCTTCTTCCCAATTCCAAGAAGCATTTTCATCAACCTCAACATCTCGACTGATAGTGAGCTTCTTTGTTTGCAAGTTGTAGACTCGATAGCCTTTTGATTGTGTACTATACCCCAAGAAGATACTTCGCATAGTCTTGTCCTCTAGCTTGTGTCTTTTCTCATTAGGAACATGTATGTATGGGTGTTTAGCTGATGGCTTTTGCCCACTCCATGCTTCAATAGGAGTCTTGTCTTGGATTGTCTTAGTTGGACATCTGTTGAGTATGTATACTACAGTGTAAATTGCTTCTGTCCAAAAAGTGTTCAACAAACCCTTCTCCTTTAGCATTGATCTAGCCATCTCCATGACTGTGCATTCTTCCCCTCAGATACACCATTTTGTTGCAGAGAATATGTGACTATAAGTTGTTGCTCAATACCTTCATCTTCACAGAACTTATCAAACTCATAAGAGTAGTACTCTTTGCCATGATCACTTTTAAGTACTTTTATATATTTCCCACTTTGCTTCTCGATGAGAGCTTTAAACTTCTTGAATATTCTAAAGATTTCTAGTTTTTCTTTAATGAAGTATACTCAGGTTATTCTAGAAAAGTCATCAATGAAGAAGATGAAGTACTTGTTGTTGTTAAGTGACGGCGTCCTCATCGGTCCACAAATGTTAGTGTGGATCAACTCCAACAAGTCTTTAGCTCTCCATGCTTTGTCAATTGAAAATGGTAGTCTATGTTGCTTTCCAAGGAGACATCCTTCACAAGCTTCATTATTTTCTTTTAGGCATGACAAGTCTCTCATCATATTCTTTTGATATAGTTGCTTTAAGGCACAAGTATTGAAGTGGCCAAATCTTCGATGCCATAACCATGAATCATCAACTTGGACTTTTATGGAAATGTTATATTAGAAGCTTATTGGAAAACTTTTAATTTTTTTCTCCATTTTTACTTGGGCTATCTTTTGCCTTTTGCTATAGTTATCATAGATTGTGCATGTATCTCCTTCAAAGTGAAAGGCATAGCCTTTCTCCATCATTTGGCTAATGCTTAAAAGATTGTCTCTAAGATTGGGAACAAGTAAGACGTCTTTGATGAGTATTGTACCTTTCATTGTCTCCACCATGACAATGCCTTAATTTTCCTTTGGACTCCACCATGGTACCATTTCCCAATCGAACTTTTACTTTGATGGAGTTGTCAATTTCCTTGAAGATGCTCCTATCTTTGGCTATGTGATTGCTGCAATGCTATCCAAGTATCAACTTCTACCTGTATCATCACTGTAATCTTGGGTAGCATAGAAAAGATGCTGCTCACTATCGTGCTTTTCAACAAAATTTACTTGATGCTTGTTTTTGTTACTACAGTTATTCTCAATGTGACCAAAATTTTTGTAGTATTGACATTGTGGCATTCCTCGATGCCAACATTCTTTTTCCAAGTGACTTGTCTTGTTGTAGATGCCACATGGAGGATATTTTATCTTGATTGGTCTTTAAGAAACTTCTAGAATTTCCTTTATTTCTAGAAATTTCTCCACTCTTTTTGTTTCCTCAATATTCTTTATTTTCAGACCGTAATTTGAGCTTTGATTGAAAGGTATTTTCGACAGAATATACATCATGCCTACTCAATCTTTGCTCATATGCTTCAAGAAAGCCCATTAGTTCTGTCACCGACAAGATAGACAGATATTTGGTTTGCTCAATTGTAGTCACTATTGCATCATACTTATGGGGAATAGAAATTAGAATTTTTTCAACGATTCTCTTATCAAGAATATTTTTCCCATATGCTCTCATTTGACTAACTATTTCCTTTATACTAGAATAGTAATCTTTTATGGTCTTGGATTCTTTCATTTTTATTAATTCAAACTCGCATTTTAGAGTTTGAAGTTTGATAGCGTGTGCCTTGGCACTTCCTTGAAACTCCTCCTGTAGTGTACTTCATGTTTCTTTAGCACTTGTGGCACCCATTATTCTCAGAAAAATTGTGTCAGTTACCGCTTATTGCAAAATAAATAATGCCCTTGAATCTTTCTGCTTGTTTTCCTTCAACTCCTTCTTTTGAGCTGCAGTCAAAATAGCTAGAAATGTCTGCAAAAGCAGTGAATCCATCTTTTATAATATCCCATAGATCTTGAGAGCAAAAAAATCTCTTTATTTTAAAGCTCCAAAAATTATAATTGTCTCCCATAAAAATATGGACAGGAATAAATAAGGGTTGAATAGTATTGGCCATTGGTTAAGGAAAAATTACGGGATTGATAGAGAATATAGTAGGATTTTTTTTTTAAATAGTTCAGTGATATTTCTACGCCTAGTAGATGATCGAACGTAACTCTGATACTATTGTTAGTTTTAGAAAAAAATGGAAATGGTTAAAGTGTGACTTTAGTAGTTGAATAGTTTAAGATAAATTTTCTTTACAGAAGGTGATGTGAAGTTTTGAAAATAATAGTTTATTAATATAGGCAAGGAGTGTACAAGGGTTTTGTAGAGTAGCTCATGCTAGTTTCTTGGGCACACCCACAATATGAGGGTCGTTGCTTATATATAGAGTTCTTGCACTGCCAATAATGAGGCAATTACTAATATTTTATAGGGTTAAATATATTTTTGGTCCCCCCAAAATTGATCTGTTTTAGTTTTTAGTCCTCATAAAAAAAATTTCTTGAATAAAGTCCTTCAAATATTAAAAATACCTTAATTATATCTCTTTACTAAACTCTGTTTAACTTTTCTGTTAAATGTTGGCTACATCAGAGTCACAATCACCATTAATTTGCTAATGTGACCATCCATGTCAACTGTTATGTCCAAATCAGATTAGTAACTTACTTTTTAAATAAAATTATTACATGTTTAACTTTAAACCACATATTTTTTAACCCTAAAGCAAAAGTAATTACACGATTTTTTTATTAAAATTATCACTGGGTATTTTAGGTATTAAAATACTTTACTTGAAAGCTGATGTAGCTATCATTTAATAGAAAAGTTAAGTTTAGCACAGGAATCTAATTAAGGTATTTTTAATATTTGAGAGACGTTATTTAAGGAAAAAATTTTCTGAGGACTAAAACTAAAACAGGTCAATTTTTAGAAGACTAAAAATATATTTTATCCTATTTTATATTTAGTTCAATCTAGAATTACCATGTCTAGAAACATTAGATTATTCTAGTATATGTAATCTAGAATTAACATCACACTTCTATACACTACTGTACTACATCCTTATAGAAAATTCTAGAAATTTGTATGACTTTATTTAACAACAAGAAAGTTATCTTAACGCAATTGGTCTGACTTTTGCAATCAATGTAGCAGCAGGTTAACACACATATAAGATCCATTTGCTTTATAGGATGATTAAAAATACAAAACAAATATGTTGAGTGATCCGTTTTGCAATATAACTAGAAAGATTTGCCCCAAATGCAATGGAAGTAATTTCAAGAGGGAGATTCCGTTTCCGATCTAGTAGGAGAAGAAAACATAGGTTTTGGTGGCATTTCCAAGGAATTCATGTTGCCTTCCAACATATCTACCACTCTACTCATTGTAGGTCTATCATTTGGAAACGTTTGAATGCACCATAAACCCACTATGGTCATTCTCTTGACAATCTCATTTTCTTCCATGGTCATCACCTCATCTGGTCTTACATCACTGTCCAACTCAAGTCTCCTATATACCAAATGCGGGAAGTATATTTCACTTGTATGACTAGCTTCAGCATTAATGTTCTTCCTCCCTCCTACCATTTCTAGCAGCAACATCCCATAGCTATAAACATCAGACTTATGTGAAACTCCCCCAAAATGTCTATTGCACATTTCTGGAGCTACATACCCCATTGTCCCTCTAGCATCTGACATGGAAATAATGCTCTCTTTCCTGGGACAGAGCTTTGCTAGCCCAAAATCTGATATTTTGGGGCAAAAATTCTCATCCAAAAGAATATTATGTGGTTTTATGTCAAAATGTAAAATTCGAGTATTGCATCCCTTATGCAAGTACTCCAACCCTTGAGCTATCCCTGTTGAGATTTGACACAAATTCTCCCAACTCAAAGATGCAATGGTTTCTGGCCCTCTTTTGTAGATAAACTTTTCAAGGGAACCATTAGACATAAACTTATAGATGAGAGCTTTCTTGCGGCCTTCCAAACAAAATCCAAGAAGTGTGACAATATTAATGTGAGAGGTTCTACTAATGCTAGCAACCTCATTGATAAATTCTTCACCATTTCCCTTGGATGCATTCAATAATTTTACAGCCACGGGGCAACCAGTGGGTAGCTTTCCTTTGTATACTGCACCAAAACCACCTTGACCTAGTTTAACTTTGAAGGAATTGGTCATTTTCTTGACTTCTGAAAATTTGTATCTTTTTTGTGCTACAGCTCCATGAATTTTTAAAAATGCTTCAATATCTCGGTCACTCTTTGTGGTCAAACAAAATTTGACTAGTCGGGTTAATGACTTATATCTAAAATAACAAATTATGATGGATATCACAAATCCTCCCATTACCGCACTTCCAACACCTGTTAACAGATATAGTAGGAGAATTACAAGTTAAGAAACAAAAGATATCCTTTTATTTTGGAAAATTATTCTTTATTAGTTTAATATGTGTCTGGGATTCTAAACCTAAATATATAAGAGATATAACATTGTCATCTTTCCTATGAAAGTTAATGTTAGGCTAGCTCATGATAAAACCCTTTCTTATAAATAAAAGTCAAAATTTGTAATAAGGTCGGGTGAGTTTATGCATTATGTGTCCGGGCTTCAAGCACAGAAGGTTCTTGTGTGAGTGTGTAGGACTATAAATTATTCATATGCTTTCAACCATTAGCATAATTTTGGAATGATTGGTTCATAACAAAGACTTCGTTACAATTTAACAATTCTATTTCAAAGAATTTTGAGGTTATTTACATATATATACGTGTTCATTTCGGATTCATCAACAAAAAGTAGAAGACATAGTCTAAGATGGCCTGTCTAATTGTTCTTTCATTGCAGATGGATTACAGATTTGTCGTAAATGTAACTCACAAAATAGTGAAACAAGAAATATAAAAGGACAATTGATCTATTACCTATAATGACTTTCCTTTTCCAAAATTGGCGGTTACCTGCAACAATAAGTAGCAAGAGCAAAGAAAAGTCATTAAACTGTGGTGACTTAAGTCTTCTAGAAAGATTGTATTGATTGAAGGAAAATATCCTATTTGATAACAATCACTTAACATTGAAAAGGGGATGACAAATATTGCATGCATGATCACATTTCAGTTATAATATCTCTTTCCAGTTTCCCCATTTCAGTCTCCTATATCATAAAACTTTAGCTGAGATTAATGAACTAGATCCAAGGGATTCATTTTAACCACATAACATTTATGTACAGGCAAAATATCGTGTCTGGGAAATGGAGTTGCTCTTTTACCTACCAGAGTGGATGTAAGTTATTTGGCTTCTCAAAGTATATCCAATGTTATCATTACGAGAACTCAATCTACACTGGGAGAAAGAATAATAATAGATAGTTGTAGCATGATAAAACTGACCTGACACTGGTGTTGGAGTTGGCATTCGTATTGAGGATGGTGACGAAGGACTAGGTGCTGGTGGTAAAAAAATTGGTGGTGGTGGATTTCGTATTCGTGATGGTGACAAAGGACTAGGCGATAAAATTGTTGGTGCTGGTGCTTGTGCTAGTGATAAAAAAATTGGTGGTAGTGATAAAAAACTTGTTGCTGGTGGCGGTGGTGACGATGATGATATTGGTTGTAGTTTTGGTGGTGGAGGTGGTGATAAAAAAGTTGCTGCTGGTGGCGGTGGTGCAGATTTTCGTCATAATAATAATGGTGGTGGAGGTGGTGGTGCAGATTTTCGTTGTAGTGGTGATGGTGGCGGAGATGGAGGTGATGATATTGAGCTGTCATCACAAATTTGACCTTTACTGCAGACTGTTTAACAATTTTTCATACAAAATTATTAATACATGCTGATGAAAATTTTCTTCTACAAAAAAATTTTGAAGATATACATATAAATATAAAGTGAATCACCAATTTAGTCCCTCAAATTATAATAGTTGGTCAAATTTGTCTCTAAAATTAATAAAACTGCAAGATGGTCTTTGAAATTGTACATTATCAATAAATTCAGTCCATGAAATTGTAATGGACGGTCATATTAATCCTTGAAATAAATAAATTTGAAAAACTTTAAAAGTTAGGAGATAAAAAATATAATTAAACCTTTTTAATTTTAAGGACTAATTTGATCGATTATTACAATTTCAGGGACTAAATTTGTTAATAATATATAATTTCAATGACTATTTTGCCATTTTATTTATTTTAGGAACTAATATGACCGTTCATTGCAATTTTAGGAAGTAAATTGACAAACAATATAATTTTATGGATTATTTTAATATTTTATTAATTTTAGTGACTATAATTTGACTAACTATTACAAATTCTGAGACTAAATTAGTGATTCACTTATAAATATATTAACAAAATACATAATAAAATGAGATATGAGATTTAAGGATTTAATCTTAATTATTAAATTTCAGGATAACTAGGTTAATAAATTATTTAAATTTCACGTGATATATGACTTAAATATAATAAGACTTTATGCTTATCATTTAATCAGAAATTTAGAATCTTACATGCACATAATTCAATGTGCAAGTTTTACACCTCACATAGCATTTTATTGAAACTTTATAGAGATCGAACCCTATTACAATGAGTTCCATATTGTCAATTCTACCAACAAAGCTATATATTCAAGCGAAATTAAATAGAGTTTTCTAAACTTTTTTTTTTTGTATGATAGTCGCACTGATGTTAGAATTTATGATCTCATGCATGCATACCATCCAACTTCCTTCAACTAGGCTAACCCTAGTGGGTCTGGAGTTTCCTAACGTACTTCAAATAAAAATGAAGTTAAACAATCTCAATAAAGATGATTGGTATAATTTTTTATGTACTAGAAGATGGTTAGTACAATTTTCTTAATTGTACCAATCATTTTTAATAGAGTTATTTAATCTTATTTTTACTTAAAATAAGTTAGACAATCCCAACAATAAATTATAAGAAGAGTGTCAGAAACACATTTTCTAACACTTTTTCCTTAACACACACCTTATTGCTAGTTAAAATTTATTAAAAACTACAAAATTATGAGAAAGAGTCATCAAATAAAATGTGAGACCTACAAATTTTTGAAAATTTCAAAAAATTTCAACAAACAGGAGAAGGTATGATAAAAAAAATGTGTCAAAAAGTATCTTGCTAACATTTCTCTAAATTATAGTAGATTATAAAATTTAAACATATAACCTGTTATGTAATCTTCTAAATCAGAGGGAAATATTATAACCAAAGAGCTTTTTTGTACATGCAAGTCAAAAAATATTATATCCAAAATTCTTTACGCAAGTATTCGGATTAATAGTGTTTAAATTAATAATTAACATGTGTAAAAATAATATTTAGAAATTTGTGCATTTTTTAAGCGCTCAATATACAACCATACAAGTGTTAACAGTGAATATCTAATTTTTTTAACTATAAATATTAATATAATGACTATAACAAGGTCGTACATATGTAGGGATTTCTCAGCAAAAGTTATCATTTAGGAGAATCTAATCCAAATTAGAAGAAGAATCCATACCAGTCACATTATTACTAGTGTTAAATGATATCACTCCACTTTCCGCAAGCGATAGTTTCATACTACTATAATTTACCCGTGCCACGCTAGCAGAATCACTATTACTTCCCGGTGAGCGTGTGACGACGCTACTGCTGCAATCTGTTTACCAAATATTTTTGGTTAACAATTAATTTTTATAACTAAATTTAAGAATAAATAATATATACATGATGGTGTAAAGATATTTTATATTATTATTTAATCGCAAATTTCTATGAATGCTAAATTTGTTTTAAAAGTCATAAAAAATAATTTTAATTAATTGACAATATAAAAACTTTTACATTGACAATGCATGCTTATTTAATTCTAAATTTAAACATTTAATTTTAAGAGTGAAAATTTACAAGATTTATTCTTTTCTTTTTTATATTAAATATCTCATATTTTTATTTTTTGTTTCTTTCAAATATTACTATTTAAATAGTAAAATATAGTATTTCTCTCAAAGATGCTTAGATTATATTGTCATTTTTTTAATTTTAAAATAACTTAATTACATTTGTTACCTCAAAGTTTCACAATCTCACAAATTTTGCTTCCAAATTTTTTTCTCAAATTTTGTCCTTTAATTTACAAAACTCGTAATTTGTCTTAATTGTAATGGTTTAAAAGAAAATCTGTCACAAAATTATCTTAGTTGTGATAGTTTTAAAATAATGCCTCAAATTATCTTAATTGTGACGGTTTTTATACATTGGAACAAAATTCTTGATATTTTGTAAATTGGGAGGCAAAATTTGTGAAAAAAAAATCTTTAGGAGTAAAATTTGCAAAATTGTGAAATTTTTGGGATAAAAAGTACAATTAAGTCTTTTTAAATTTAATCTCTTCTCTCTTGAATATCATGTATTAGTTAATTAATTTATTTTATGAGTTTAATTTTTATATATTATTAGCCTCAAAATTTTATACTATTAACTTATTAAAAAATATTCAAAGCATGACTTTTAAAATAATTAGTATAAAAGTTAACAATTTTACCATACATCTCAATCTGTAATTGAATAACAGTATAAAAATAAGTACATTATAGTTGAATTCTAATTTTATATATATAAATGAGTTTAATTTGTGTATAAATAAAATTTGATAAATTAAAAAACATAAAAAATTGACAATAAGAAATTAAAATAATGAAAAATATTTTAACCATTCAAATGAAAGAAAAACTAACGGTTAAAAGTATTAATTAAAAGAAAAATGACAATGGAATAAATAGTTTTGGGTCAAAAAAAATAGCTGATGTGTGTGTTGAATTATAATTTTGATAAATGATACTAATCTCTCACAATCTGTCAAATTAATTTCGTAATAAATAGCTGGAATTGTGTGTGCGTGTGTAAATGTTGAATTATAATTTTGATAAATGTTACTAAACTCTCACAATCTATCATACAACAACAGATCAGCACTTTTTAAGAGTTGGCTACAGGGACCTAATTTTTACTTATGCAAAACAATAAACATTGATTAAATGTGCGTATAAAATTAAGGAAATTCAAATAGAACAAAACAATGTACTTTTCCTATCATCGGACCCCATGAAGACATAATCGACTTTAAGGTGGCCTTGAGCATTCACAATTCCGAAAGATTCCATGCGTCCGTTACTGCCTTTGTCGACAATTTTAACTGTTGTCGAGCCCCTGATTGAGTGCTTTTTACCTGCAACCATTAACCCTTCAATAATTAGATTTTATAAGGATATATAGGTGAATATCAAGGAAAAGCAAAACTTAATTACGAAAAAAATCAAAACAAAACAAAAAACTCTGCATATGTGCAATTCCTGCTGATATATGTTGTTGCATGCATCTATATAATTTAATTAGAAGAGTGCTTAATTACAAAGGAATACGCACCCTCAAGCACAGACCAAGTGTTAAAATTGACATGACTGCTACTTGGAAGAAGAAGCGTTGCAGTTACAGAGAAGAGAAAGAAGAGAGGGAGAATGCGGATCATGTGGAAAGGAAAGACCATGAGTTTCAATGCACATGACATGGTAAAATTTGAGCCAAGTGTTACAGGAGTCATAGTACACGGAGCATATAGCTAGCATATATAGTTTATTAATTTCGCGGAACTAAATGTACATATAAAATGAAATAAAATCACAAAAGTTATAATTATTATTTATGCTATTAATTAAATAATACAAAATGTTAGTATAAAACTTAATGAAATATATTTCATTATATTTATTTATCATCTCTGTTTTTATTTTAGGTTATAACGATATAAAGTCTAGCTGTGTCCTCTTCTGAATATAGTATACCTATACAGTCTTCGATTAGAATTAGACCCAATGTTTACGTTTTATGGTGTCAAACTGTCAATGATCAAATTGACGGGTGCCTCTCCAGCTTTAGAAGGGACCACCACACTCTGGCTTTTTTTCTCAGGTCAGGTCAACAAACGTAATTGACGCTAAAATCTCCAAGAGAGTTATTGAGTAAATTTGGGTCAGAAATATATTTGTTTTTAGTAATATGAAATCATTATCGATTATTTTCATTTTGTTTATCATATTTAATTTTTTTATTACTCATTGATTTAATAAAAAAATAAATTATATCAAAATAAATAAATAAATAAAAATTAAATATGTTATCTTTTACCATAATAGCCTGGCATTTTAGGATTTGTTTTCCGTAATTACAACAATCAATACGAAATCCCATAACTATGCTTTATCGCACTTGAAGAAGAAAATAAGGAAAGCATTAGTTGGGGTGAAAATAAAATTGGTCACTCTTTGAGGACTTAGAATAATAATAATAATTAATATTATCTTAAACTTTAGAAATAACAAATAAATAGAAACAAAAATTTTCTAAAAAATCAACAATTAAAAAGAAACAAAGGGAGTAGAATTTTTATGCATTATCATTATTTAATTATCAAATAATATTTGAATTATTAAATAATATCAATTACGAAAATATTTATTATCTTATCTTATTTTAAGTAACAGACATTTTTTATTCATGTATTACACCAAAAAAAAAGTAATGAATATTTGTTATTTAGACTTATACTGTGAATGAGTCTATGATAGGTTAGATTCCCACTTTGTACCCAAACAAGGGACTTATGTTCTAATTTAGAGGTTATAAAACTGTTATCTCGTTAAACAGTTTATGGATGCACAATATTACAGGAAACCTTAGTGACCAGATAGAGAGCAGTCCTTCCTTAATTTCATATCTATGATCAAAATTTGAGACATAGATTCAAGCTTTATAAAAAATGCACAAACTCTAACTTAATTTTTTTAGATTGATTGTGATTAAATATGCTATAATATTGTATCTACATAATTTTATTCTCGGACTATTATATAAAATTTTTCAGCAATAAATTTTTTAAGAGTCTATTTAATTTTAAAAAGGTGAGACTTTAAATAATTTAAAATATCTTCTAAAGATAACAAACTCATTATTTAAGTAAATAATAATAATAATAATAATAATAATAATAATAATAATAATAAATTATTTAATTCTTAGGCATATTTGAACGCTAATAAAATTTATTAATTTTAATTTTTTTCCCATTATTAAAGGTATAATAATAGAAGTTACTAATAATATTTATAAATTATCTATAATTAAAAATATTATTTTTAGGCTTAATTGCACTTTTTGCCTGCAAAGTTTTATAATTTCGCTAATTTTTTCACTCCAAATTTTTTTTTAGCAAATTTTGCCCACTAAATAACAAAATATTGCGAAATTTTCCCTTAAATAAAAAAACCGTCACAATTAAAAGAAAAATCACTACACAATTGTCTTAATTGTGTGTTTAAAGGAAAAAACCACAACAAAATATCTTAATTATAGTAATTTTTCTATGTTAGGGCAAAATTCGTGATATTTTATAAATTGAGGAGCAAAATTTGCAAAAAAAAATTTGGCATGGCAAAATTTGCAAAATTGTAAAACTTTGGGAGCAAAAAGTATAATTAAACCTTATTTTTATTTTAATCTGCTTTGGTTATGAAATTAATTTTATCTGTTTAATATTTACAGTTATATATTATTAAAATTTTTTGGTTAAATTAAAAATTTATTCCCTACACCTAACACCATTTTTCATTTGAGTCTTTGTATGAAAACCTTACATTTTGGTTCCTACATGAAGAAACATTTACAAATTGATCTTTGTCATTTGCCAGTGTTATAACCAAGGTTGGCAATGAACCAAACCAAAAAATTAGTCAAAGAAGTCACATTTGAAAGTGATACGTGGAGAATTAAGCTATATCAAGAGCACCATTGATTATGGGAGGAGGGCACGGATCCTCTCCCGTAACTGGAGGTGTAGTCAATTACGGGAAAGGCATGACAGGTGAGGTTGCTGGATACGGCAACACTGATTAGTTGGTGATCATGACACATGTCGTTCAACAACTGGTTATATGTTTAATTTGGGATCAGGAATGGGGTCTTGGTTCAATAAAAGACAACCCATTGTATCTCAGTCATGTACAGAAGCAGAGTATAGAGCAGCAACTATGGAAACTCAAGAGTGTATACATGGCTTGTACAACAACGAAAGGATTTATATCAACCAACTGATTACACAGTAGAGTTATTCTGTGATAACCAGGGAGATGCAGTATCATTTTATTAGCGCAAGGTGACATAGAAATGAAGTATTTTAAAACTGAAAACCAAGAAACATATATATATATATCTTTACTAAAGGACTTAGTAGTCCGAAATTTGAAGAATCTAGAAAATAACTTGCAATGACAATTGGAGGAAAATACTATATATCCTAATCAGACTAGAATGTAGAGCTATTGCCAGTGAATTCCATAGCTTGTAAACCGCCTAGAGTTTTACAACATTAACCGATATTGCAAGCTGTAAAAGCTAGCTGCTACCGCCTAGTTTAAACACGTAGTACTTAAATTTTTAATATTTTATTAAATGTTTTTCCTATAAAAAGGCTTGTAAGGGACCGAACAAGGTTGTCTCATGCAGATTGTAAATAGCTTAATAGACCAATTCTCTTCCTCTAATGCTATGTTGTTGTGAGTGTGAGGAAAATTTTCTTTTCTTTTCTCCTGTATTATCCACACTTTTCTGCTATTTGAAGCGATATTTTGGTTAAATATCATAGCTCTATGACAAATCTTTTATTGATAATGTTTTTCAATCACGGAACTAAAATTATCAGGATCCAAATGGACACGGATACTCTCCGGCGACTGCATATGCATCCAGGAAAGAGAAAGACACATGGTCCAGGTCCACCTAAACTCCATGCCTTTCTATCTCCTTATTGTACAGTGTAGAAGCTGGAGAGAGACCAGGGGGTTTGATTATATATATATATATATATATAAGGTCTGGAACTCAAAATGAGATAAGGCTTTGTAACATCTATACCAAAACCAAAAATGGAAAAACTAAAACTAGATAATTGGATCACTCTATAGATGTTATGATACAACATATCATGTTGTTTCATGATTGCTGAAATTTATGGCAACAGAGCACCACATACTGCATCAGTAAAGGCAGATTGATGTTTCCGTGAGGGAGAAGCCTGGTCCACCATTCATACTTTACAGATGAGCCTGGCACCTTCAGTAATAAGCCTAATTTGATCCATCCATCCATCCATTATTTTTTCATATATGCATTAAATTAGAAAATTAAAGTACTTTTTAGAGATATAAGTTATTCATAAATCTGAACCTAACTGGCAACAATTTATATGCAATAAAGATTAATACTTCATACGACATTAATAAATCAAAGTGTAATGGTGGCAGCTCAAAATGGCAGTGTAATTTTAATGGATCAATGCAAAAACTCAATTCTCAGTCACAAATACAAGAAAGTCCACAAAGGGGACAGCTATGGGTTAAACTTTATTGAACTTATAAATGAAATAACAACAAATAAGACTCACTCGATTATGTAAAGAAAGAACTAATGAACAGAGGAGAATTACAATTCATTAAGGGGGAAGAGAAGTTCAGGAGGAAGGAGACCTTCCAGAGGGTAATAATTCTAAATATTTGCCTAGTATTTTCCTCCTCCTCTTCATGCCATAAATCCCACTAATCAGTTATGAGCCATCTTTCTCAACCCATTTGAAAGTTTTCACTTTTCAGCTATATTTGCCACTTGTCCTTATGTTGGAAATTTTTTATCAATGTTATCTATTTTGATTTGGCTTGTTTCAAGAAAGTTATCTTGACACAAGTGGTCTAACTTTTGCAATCAATGTAGCAGCAGGTTAACACATATATGAGATCCATTTGCTTTACAGGATGATTAAAAATACAAAACAAATATGTTGAGTGATCCGTTTTATAAAATAACTAGAAAGATTTGCCCAAAATGCAATGTAATTAATTTCAAGAGGGAGATTCTGTTGCCGATCTAGTAGGAGAAGAAAACATAGGTTTTGGTGGCATTTCCAAGGAATTCTTGCTGCCTTCCAACATATCTACCACTCTACTCATTGTAGGTCTATCATTTGGAAACGTTTGAATGCACCATAAACCCACTATGGTCATTCTCTTTGCAATCTCATTTTCTTCCATGGTCATCACCTCATCTGGTCTTAAATCAATATCCAATTCAAGCCTCCTGTATACCAAATGCGGGAAGTATATCTCACTTGTGTGACTGGCTTCAGCATTAATGTTCTGCCTCCCTCCTACCATTTCTAGCAGCATCATCCCATAGCTATAAACATCAGACTTGTGTGAAACTCCACCGAATTGTCTATTGTACATTTCTGGAGCTACATACCCCATTGTCCCTCTAGCACCTGCCATGGAAATAATGCTTTCTTTCTTGGGACAGAGCTTTGCTAGCCCAAAATCTGATATCTTGGGGCAAAAATTCTCATCCAAAAGAATATTATGTGGTTTTACATCAAAATGTAAAATTCGAGTGTTGCATCCCCTATGCAAGTACTCCAACCCTCGAGCTATCCCTATTGAGATTTGATACAAATTCTCCCAACTCAAAGATGCAATGGTTTCTGGCCCTCTTTTGTAGATAAACTTTTCCAGGGATCCATTGGACATAAACTCATAGATGAGAGCTTTCTTGCTACCTTCCAAACAAAATCCGAGAAGTGTGACAATATTAACGTGAGAGGTTCTACTGATGCTAGCAACCTCGTTGATAAATTCTTCACCATTTCCTTTGGATGCTTTCAATAATTTTACTGCTACGGGGCAGCCACTGGGTAGCTTTCCTTTGTATACTGCACCAAAACCACCTTGACCAAGTTTAACTTTGAAGGAATTGGTCATTTTCTTGACTTCTGAAAATTTGTATCTTTTCTGTGATACAACTCCATGAATTTTTAAGAATGCTTCAATATCTAGGTCACTCTTTGTGGTCAAACAAAATTTGACTGGTCGGATTAATGATTTATATCTAAAACAACAAATTATGATGCATATCATGAATCCTCCCATTACAGCACTTGCAACACCTGTTAAAAGATATAGGAGGAGATTTAGGAGTTAAGAAACAATATATATCCTTTTATTTTGGAAAATTATTTTTTATTAGTTTAATATGTGTCCGGGAATCTAAACCTAAATAAATAAGAGGCATAACATTCTGATCTTTCCTATGAAAGCTAATGCTAGACTTGCTTGTGGTAAAATCCCTTTTCAACCTCCACTAAATGCTGAGTTATGAATGCTTGAAAAAATTGAATAACGACACTTTTAGGTAAACCTATATAATCACTAGTCTAAATTTCAGCCCTTGTTGCCCCTTTCTTATATAAAAAAAAAAAAGAAGTCAAAATTTATAAGGTAGGGTGAGTTTTTGCATTAAGTGTGCATTCTTCAAGCACAAAATGTTCGTGTGGGAGTGTGTTAGACTACTAATATATAGGTGTTCGTTTTGGATGCATCAACAAAAGCAGAAGGCATGGTCTAAGATGGCCTGTCTATTTGTTCTTTCATAGCAAATGGATTAAAGATTGTCGTAATTGTAACTCACAAAATAGTGAAACAGGAAATGTAAAAAGGACAATTGATCTATTACCTATAATGACTTTCGTTTTCCATAATTGGTGGTTACCTGCAACAATGAGTAGCGAGAGCTAAGAGGAGTCGTTAAATTGTCGTGACTTAAGTCCTCTAAGAAGATTATTTAGATTGGAGGAAAATATCCTATTTGATAGCAATCACTTGACATTGAAAGGGGAATTAAATGACAGATATTGCATACATGATCACATTTCATTTATCATATCTCATTCCAAAATCCAGTCTCCTATATCATAAAACGTTAGCAGAAACCGAAGAACTAGATCAAAGGGATTCATTTTAACCACATCGCATTTATGTACAGGCAAATTAAACTCCATGTCTCGAAAATAGAGTTGCTCTTTTTCCTACCAGAGTGGATGTAAGTTATTTGGGTTCTCAAAGTATATCCAATCTTATCATTACTGTTTTGTTTGGGTAAAGAGAGAAATAAAAAAGAGAGAAATAAGAGAGAAGAAAAAATGAGTAGAGAATGGATAGATTTTTAAGGTGTTTGAATTAGAAAAAGTACGAGAGAAGTAAAAGAAAAAGAAAAGTTGAGTTTTCTCTCTATTTATTTAATTGAAGAAAAAGTGGAGAGAAAGAGAATAAACTTTTCTTGTAAAGATATATTTATCCTTAATATATATAGATCTTGTGAGATAAAAAGAAGTTGTAAGGTTAAAATTGTAATTTTGAGTGGATCTCATAATTTTTTATCTCTTTTTTTTTTTTTCCATCAAAAAAGAGATTTTATCTTTAGGTAAGGCTCATTCTAACTTTTCTCTCTACTCTATTTTTCTGCTTAACCAAACAAAAAAAATATTGCTTTTTTTCAATCTACTTCTCTCTTCTCAATCTTTATCAAACCAAACAATGTGTATGAGAACTTAATAGATACATTAAGCATGATAAAACTGACCTGATGCTGGTGTTGGTGTTGATGATGGTGACAAAGAAGGCCTAGGCAATAAAAGTGTTGGTACTTGTGGTGGTGATGGTGTTGGCGATAAAAATGCTGGTGGCGATATCAATGTTAATGGTGATGGTAATGTTGATTTTGATGGCGATGGTGATGATATTGATGCTGATGGTGATGACGATGTTGATGAGGATGACTCTGTTCTACAACTTCGGTGATTGTTTTTCCCACTGCAAAATACTGTTTAACAGTTTTTCGTTCAAAATTATTAATACATGCTTATGTAAATTTTCTTCTACAAACAATTTTTGAAGATATACATATAAATATATCAACAAAATGCATAACAAAATAAGTGGTAAGGTGTAAGATAAAAACACTTTATTAAATAATTTTTTACAAACATTATTTTTTTTTCCTTAAAGGAGCGGAATTTTTTTTAAAGATACAGAGATCGAAGCCTATTACACTGGGTTGCATGTTGCGAATGCTATCCACTAAGCTATCTTCAAGCAACATATTATCATGGTATGTAGTCTTGTAAATCAGAGAGAATTATTAAAACCAAAGAGCTCTTTTGTACAAACAAGCCAAGCAATTCTATGTCTAGGAAATGGGCTTGCTCTTTTACCTACCATAGTGGATTTAAGTTAGGAGAAATTTTTGGATAGGCATTGTTTTATGAAAGTATTTGCATAAGACTTGAATTGCTATGTATTGGTATTGTAAATTTTTTTACAAGTCACTATTAATATAATTTTTAAAGTTGTTATTATAAAAGTCAACAAACTTATTATACATATCTATTTGTGATTGAATGACAGTTTAAAATTACTTTATACTATTAGCGTATATAATATTTAGTCTTTGCATTAAGTTCAATTGCTATGCACTAATAATTAATATGTGTAAAAATAATATTTAGAAATATAAGCATGTTTTAAGCGCTCAATACAACCACACAAATGTTAACAGTTAATACTAATTTTTTTTAACTATTAATATTAATATGATGAATATAAAAGATCATACATATGTAAGAATTTCTCAGAGAAATTATTCGGGTTCTCAAAGAAATTCAAATTATCATTTTGGAGAACCTAATCTAAATTAGAAGAAGGAAGAATCCATACCCGTAACATTAGCACTAGCATTAGCTGTTGCCACAGCTTGACTTGAAGCAAGCGATAGTTTCATACTATTGTAAATTACCCGTGCCACATTAGCAGAATCAGTATCACTTCCCGGTGAGCGTGTGACGACGCTACTGCTGCAATCTGATTACCAAATTTTTTTGGTTAACAATCAATTTTTATAACTAAACTTAAGAATAAATAATATATGCATGATAAACTAAAGATATTTTATATTATTATTTAATCATAAATAGTGATGTACGGTAAATTTATTGACTTTTAAATAAATATTTTAAAAATTATAAAAAATAATTTTTAATTAGTCAATAGTGTAAATTTTTTATATTAAATTTTAAATTTAAATATTTACTTTTGAGAGTGAAAATTTATAAAATTTATTCTTTTCCTTTTTTATATTAAATATCTCATTTTTTATTTTTTATTTCGTTCAAATATTATTATTTAAATAGAAAAATATATTACTTCTCTCGAAGATGCTTCAACTGTATTGTCATCTTCTTTTATTTTAAAAATTAAGCTCTTCCCTCTTGATAAATCACGTGTTATTTTTTTTTACGAGTTTAACTTTTATATATTGTAAGTATAAAACTTTTTATATTGTCAACTAATTAGTAATTATTCTATGTATAACTTTTTAAATAATTATTGTAAAAGTTAACAAGAGGAGTGCTAACAACATTCTCTTTAACACTTTTTTTTAACACTCTTTACTAGTATAAGTTAAAATTTATTCAAAACTACAAAATTAAAAGAGAGACTCATTAAATAAGATATGGAATCCACCAAAATTTGTACCAGTAATTTCTAATAAATTTGAGACAATAATAAAGAGAATGTTGAAAAGAAAGTGTTAGAAAAGGTGTTGCTAGCATTTCTCAAGTTAACAATTTTACCATATATGTCAATCTATGATCGGATAATAATATAAAAATTAGTAGATTCTAACTAAATTCTCATTTTATGTAAACAAGTTTAATTTTTGTGTATAAATAAAATTTGATAAATTAAAAAAATAAAAAATTCACAATAAGAAATTAAAATAATGAAAAATATTTGATATGCTTGAATTTAACCATTCAAATGAAAGAAAAATTAAGTGTTAAAAGAATTTATTAAAAGAAAAATGTATGGAATGTAAATTTTTAGTGATAAATGTTACTAAACTCTTACATTTTCTACAAATTAAATTTTCTAATAAACTATATATTTTTCAAGTTAGATATTAAGAACTTGCAAATAAGTATTATTCATAAAAAATAAGTATCTAATGGAGATAGAAGGAATAATTATGGAGAACATTGTTTTTCCTAAAAAATTTAATGAAAATACTATTACTCTCTTAGAAAATACTATGTTTTAGAATTATGACAAAAATAACTTAACATTCATAAAAAAATTGACATATTTTTTATTCTAAAATTTAAATTTCAAATTATTGTCTATCTTATATCATTTTTTCTTCAATTATCTTAATAAGCTAACTGACTGAGTTAAAGATGTTTGGAAAGATTAGTTGATAAGCTAGCTGATAAATATAAAATAACATAAAAAAACATATTTAGTTATTTAATTTCTAAATTGAAAAAAAGGTAAAAAGAGATTTAGTTAAATTAATGAGGATAAAAATTAAAAAAAAAAACTAGTAACTTATAAGCTAGCTTATTTTCATAAGTTAGTTGAATTAACTTATAAAAATAAGTTAGAAGCTACAAAAATAAGCTCGTACACTAAACAAGCTTATTTTGATTAAACTAGCTTATAAGCTACTATAGTAGCTTACCCAACACACTCATCCAAAAAATGGGTGATGTGAAAATTTAATTTCATTTTAATAATAAATTTTAATTATATGTATAAATTTAATAAAATAAATTACGTTTTATATTTTTTTTTAAATTAATTAAAAATATGTCTTTTAAATTTATGTAAATAATATATATATATATATATATATATATATATATAATATTTATATATACGTAATTTGTACTAGCAAACAACAATGAAATAAAAACACTATTTTTATGTAAAATATAATAAAATAATTAATTTAAATAATAATTAAATATTATCTTGTAATTTTATAATAATTTTATTTATGATGACCATACCAAAAATAAAATTATTTATTATAATGTTATACTATACATTATTACTTTTTCACAGGTAACTTTCGTAGAAGATAACTTTAATTTTTTAAAACCAATTATGTGGCTAATAACATTAATTTAAGAAAAATAAATATACTTAAAATTTTAATTAAAATAATTAATTCTCAATAGGAAATTCATAAAATATTAAAATAATTTTATTTTTAAAATAAAATTAATCGTTTAAACTTATTTTAAAATAACATTCTTAAATAATAAAAAATTAACCTTAATTTTTAAAAATTAATTCTTCCAATAATAATTATTTTAAAAATCCAATCTATCAAAGCTGATAAGTGCCCTAACTTTGCCATTTGTACCATTTTATTACTGTATTTTAAGAAAAAGCTTAAATTCATGCTTTTATTTTTTTAGTGTTGTTTTCTAATTACAATTGAAGTTTCATCTCAATAATACACATAATATAGATCTATATTAAAAATCAATATAAATTATTGAGATAAAAACACAATTTTATTTGAAAAAGTGATACCAAAAAATATAAAAAATTATATATAAATTTTGAGTTTAATGACTACACATTGTCAGTATAAAAATTTTTATACTGTCAATCAAATCAGAAATTACGACCATTAGTATGACTTTTAAGATATTTATTGTAAAAGTTAATAAACTTACTACATATGATGATTTGTAATTGAAAGACAGTATAAAATTACTTTACATTGTTAGTGCATAGCCTAATTTTTCATAAATTTTATCCTAATTTTAACTATGTTTTATTGTTTTACAAGTCAGAAAATCAGTTTCGGAAGTAAATTTCTGTACACAGTGAACTGCATTTTTTTATAATAAAATAATGAAATAACATTAAAAAAAATCATCGTCTCTTCCAAAACTAAACCTTTCTTCTGTTCCATAATTGAAATCTTGTCAAGACCTTCCACTCTCCAAAAAGATTATTACATGGTCCTGAAATTACTACATATCTGTTATTAATTTCAACTAATTTTTATGTAATATGTAAACAAAATTTTTAATTTACATAAAATAATTAATAAAAATTAATTAGGCATTACATAAAAATTAATTGAGACCATAATAATATAAGATGATGTAATAAATTTTCCCACTGATCAAATCCAGCACATCACTGGACACCAATCTATCATACAACAACAAATCAGCCCTCTTCAGAGTTGGCTCTAGGGACAAAATTTTTGAACAAAACTTAAATGCAATAATATAGATACACTTGGTACTGTTTTTCGATTAAAATTTGAGTTTTACTCAATAATATGCATAGTAAAAAAATTTCATTAAATATCAATGCATATTATTAAAGTAAAATTTTAATTATGATTGAATAACAACACTAACAGATACTCCGTCTATCTTTTGTCCAAAATTTTTACTTATGCATGCAAAACAATGAACATTAAATGTGCGTAAAATGGCACAAAAAAACGTACTTTTCCTATCATCACGGGCCGTGGCATTCACAGCTCGGAAAGATTCACGGCGCCCGTTACTGCCTTTGTCGACAATTTTCACTGTTGTCGAGCCCCTGATTGAGTGCTTTTTACCTGCAACCATCAACCCTTCAATAATATGATTTTATAAGGCTATATAGCTGAGTATCAAGGAAAAGCAAAACTTAATTACGAAAAAAACAAAACAAAAAACTCTGCATATGTACAATTCCTGCTGATATATGTTGTTGCATGCGTCTATATAATTTAATTAGAAGAGTGCTTAATTACAAAGGAATACGTACCCTCAAGCACAGACCAAGTGTTAAAATTGACATGACTGCTACTTGGAAGAAGAAGCGTTGCAGTTACAGAGAAGAGGAAGAAGAGAGGGAGACTGCGGAACATGTGGAAAGACCACGAAATTCAATGCACATGAAATGGAAAAATTTGAGCTACGTGTTAAATTTAAAGGAGTCAGAATAGATGGAGCATATGGCATAGTTTATTAATTTCATGGAACTATGTGCGTATAGGACGAAGAGGTTAATGGTTATGTATTATTAGTGTAAAAAATTTTACACTGTCATTCAATTAAAAATTACTATTAATATGATTTTTAAAATATTTATTATAAAAGTTTACAAACTTACAATAAATAATAATTTGTAATTAAATGACAGTGTAAAATTATTTTATATTGTCAATATATAACTATTAAATTCTAAAATGAAATAAAATCACAAAAGTTATAATTATTATTTAACGCGTCAGAGACTTCGATCACACCCAATGTCTACGTTTTAACGTATCACTGGTCAAATTAAAAAGGTACCCGAACTTTTCTCTGCAGCTGTAAAGAAGGAACCACACTGGCTTTTAGGTATGGTCAACAAACGTAATTGACTAAACCTCCAAGAGAGTTATTGAGTAAATCTGGGTTAGAAATATTTTTATTAGTAATATGAATCATTATTAATTATTTTCATTTTGATTATCATATTTTTTATTACTCATTGATATAATACAACAAAAAAATAAATATGTTATCTTATACCATATTAAGAATTTAGTCTGTACGTTCTGGGATTTGTTTGCTGTAGTTACAACAATCAATACGAAATCCAATAGCTATGCTTTATAGGAGTTGAGAAGAAATTGGAGAGGATTGTGAGTTTGACTGAAAATATGATAGATTACTCGTCCAAGACTTATAAGTTATAACTTAGCTTCTTGATAGACCACCTTCTTGTATAGACCATGACTACAGTAAACCACTATTGCATGTGATTTATGGTGGTCCACCTTTGTTTGTCGTTAGATTAATCTATTCTAACATGGTTTACATCCTTCTACACCAGATCAGTCCATCCTTTGTCGTTGTCGCTTCTTCTCTCATCTTCTCTCTCCCTCTTCTTTGGGTTTGGTTTGTGATTTGTAGGGGTTTGGATGAGTGGATCTGGTGTGGACACACCCATGTCAAGGTAGAGGAGGCTTTTCTTAGTGAAGTGGGCCATACGACGTTTCGTGTTTTTGTACCACTTGTTGTCATTGTTGATGATGCAGTCACAGGGCTTGAGGTGGTTAGAGAGGGTAGCGATGGTGTGGTCGACGGATCTAGAGTGGTGGAGGGAGAGGACGAAGATGGGGAAGAGGATGAAAAAGGGTGACACTTTTACTTGTTGCTGCGACGCAGTGTAATCGACGTCATCATGAAGCTCTTATTCTAGCATCAATGATTTTGCAGAAAACTAAAAACAGAAAAAAAAAGATGTCTTCGTAGCGAAGGAAAACCCGTGGTGCGGGAAAATGAATAGAAGAAATGAGAGAACATGACGTTTGTGTTGTTTGTTACTTGTTTGTCTTCGATGCAAGTATGAAATTCGTTTTGAAATGTACACCACTAGAAGCAACATGCTCAATGCAGCGTTGTCTCAAATGGACGTCGATCTACAGTCTTGTCAACTTTGCAGGTTGTATGGTTGTAGATGGAGATGGGGAAGCTCTGGTGGCGGTGGTATCGCCAATGATGAATGATAGCAGATTTAAGAGAATGAGGAAGAGGGGATGTTGTGGTGCCGCAATGGTGGTGGCGGTAGTGATGAATGATGTTATATCTAAGAGGATGAGGAGGAAGGGGACGCAATGGCGATGGTGTTGCTAAAAATTGCCTCCGGTGGCAGCTTGCAACGATTGGTGGAGCAGATCTAGGGAAAGAGAAGGAATCTGGTGTGGAAGATGTAGGATAAGAATGCTGAGATTAAATGAATATGATGGTAAATAAAAGTGGTGTACCATAAACCACTTATCAATGTGGTGCACCCTAGAACTTGTCTCTTGTACATATCAGGTTGAAGTCAACTTGAGTCATGTTAAGAATTTGTTAAGAGTAGTCTATTTAATTAAAAGAAATAGAACTTGTGTCATTTTAAAACAAATAAACCTAACAAATTAATTGACTTAGAATAATAATGATGATGATGATGATGATGATATTTTGCTTAAAGATATTTGAGGTCCTAAGTAAAAATTATATAAAGAACGTTTTAATTATATATATATATATATATATATATATATATATCGGAAAAGCATCTTGAATGTTTTTTAGTTTTTGTGATTAAAATTCAGTTATTAAAATTGTGTAATCAAGTTTAGAAATTAATTTTTTAATCAATAAAATAGTTAAATTATTTATTTTTCTTAGGCATGCATACTTGAATGTTAATAAAATTTTATAAATTTTTAATTTGAAAAAAATATTTTCATTAAAGGTGAAATTATAAGAATCATTGATAATATCCTATAAATTATTTATAATTAACAATATTATTTTATTATAAATATAATATTGATTAAGTCTAGTAATTAAGTATTAATTATTATTCAAAATTGTAATTGAAAGTTATCTAAAATCTTAAAATATAATTTGTCTTTTCAATTATAATAATAATAATATAACGTAGTAACCAAAATTAAGTGTCAAATCTTTCAAGAACCAAAACAACAACTTACTTGTTTAAGAAAAAAAAAAAAAACCCACAACCAAGCGTTAGTTAACTGCATTGGAGTTCTTTCAAACTGAAAGATGAATGACAATTGCGAACATAGTAAAATTTAAGCATGGTCCAACAGTGGGATCGTCATTACGTACTAATAAAATGTTCTTAAACTGTAATTTCCTTTGCTATATTTAGTAACAAGGAATTCAGTTGTGAAATTTAATTTGCTCAACTAGACATATTGTTAGTTGAATCTTGAGGTGGGTTTGGGTGCTCAAATTTTGATCCTTAATTGATAATCCTACTCCTTGATAGTAATGTAGATGAATAGTTCCTCCAAATTAAGACATTTTAATGCTTAAATTAACAAGGAGTTATTGGTGTGAGAAAGAGAGAAGAATTAAAATGTGATGATCCTATTCCCAGTTCTCTTTATGTATAGACTAGAATGAGTTCCTTAAAAAAAAAAAAAAAAGATAGAATCTTTTATAATTAAGAAAGTTATCATTTAAATGAGAAAGTACAGATAATGATCTTATCCCTCAAGGGTAGACAAATTCTTAGGGTTAAGATTTTTAGAGACTTCTCTACATTTTAATCCTCATTAGAAGGCTAGTCCATCAGAAGGCTTCCTAACTAATGGCGAGGGAATTTCAAAGAGATGTTTCATTTTCAATTCTCGCATCAAAATCTATTACATAAACGCATGACAAACTGGAGCACATTAATTTTTTTTTCTTTACAAAAATTTAGGGAGAGAATAATATTCTAGTCTAAGGTAGGAAAATTCTCTAAACTCTAGGAGTGCTTACAAAGATAACTAAAGCACATTGATATGCACATGTAATAAGATACGAGAAATTAACTAATTAGATCCTCTAAATTTGACTAGTTGTTATGCAGTTGGGAAATTATTTAGCCAGGATATAAAATTTTGAATTCAAACTTAATATTTTTAAAATTTAAATTATAAAATCTACATATTCTTTTTAATATTCAAAACCGCATAAATTACACAAGTTGCAAAGAGTCTACGTCCGCGTTCAAAATGTCAGTATCGTCAAGCATTAGTGGACTGTCATACTTTTGTGATCATGTACATGCACAATCATGAGGTTGTTAGAGTTAATTATGACGTTAAGAGGCAATGATAAGGATAATGGATGTAAGGACCGAGGAGGGGAATGTGGACATCTACTTTTGCCGACACGGTCTTTTTTTTTTTTTTTTTTTTTTTCTCTCGATCGATCACAATTTCCTGTTTAAAATTTTGAAATGGAAATACGGGCAATGCAAGTAATAAATGAAGAACCGAGCATGTGGATGAATTGACAGAAGTTGTTCTATTTAATTAGTAGTATTAGTTCGAGTCTTGCTTATATAACTTGTTAAATACTCGAAGAGATAATTTGCTATTTATGGTTGTCTTACCCAAGTATTGCCTACTCTCGTAAAAGATACCTGTTATTTATAAAAATAAAAGAAAAGTAATAAAGGAGCCCCTGAAATCTTATCCCTCAACTTTGGACGCGTGTGCGATTGTTTTGACTGGAAATTTGTCTATCCTTTATTTCTAACTAGTATTTTAGTCAGGGAAAATGAACAAGATAAATATTTATTCTATATATTTATAATTTATAATAAATAAATACTTTTGAATATATATAAATTATATTATAATTAAAATTCGTAACAAATAAATATTTTTGAATATATAAATTATATTTTAGATTTATGATAAACAAATTATATTGTAATACAAAGTTATTTTTAACTATTGATATTTTTTAAAAAATATTAAAATTTAATTTAGAACTAAAAATAAAAAAGATAAATTGAAAGAGATAAGAGGTTGAGAAAAATTTCTAAAAACGCTCTCATTAAAGAAAATTAGCTAAAAACACTTTTGTTAAATAAGAGCCCTTAATAACACTATCGTTTAAGATAACTATTCTAACTTTTATACGTAGAGGATTCTAGTTATCAATTGGGTAGAAAATCTTCATTTTAAGAATTTTGAAATGTGGAACTAGTCAAAGTTTAAAAAATATTTCAGATCTAATATGATACTTTAATACTTATTATATGGGATAAATTATTTTAATTATATTAGAAAATATATTGCAACATTTTTTCCATAATTAGTAGCTGTAACTAAGTGGAATTACTTTGTAGTTCAAGTCTATGTGGTATAATTCTTTAGATGGGTCGCTTGGCAACTCAACATGCCATTGATGCCTTGCCTAGTAGTATTGGGGTGCCTCTCTGTTCGACTATTTTTTTTTAATGAAAAAAGAAATTTTAAGTGTTTAGTCACATTTGTCATGCTTCCGGTAATCTTTTTGTCACATTAAATTAATGCATATCTCATTAATATGTTTGACAATAGTAGTTGATAAACTAGTTGAAGTTGAAAAATTAGTTGAAAGCTGAAAAATTAGCTAGTAGATGAAAGTTGTTTGTTGAAAACTATTAAATTAACTTGTTGAATTATAACTGCTTGATAAAATTATCTCTTGAAGTAGATGATAAATAAAAAATAAAAAAATAGATATACCTATGTGATATTTTTATATAATTTTTGATTTTATTTTATGGATAAAAAATATAGTTTTGACTAATTATAATTTTATTTTTTTAATTAATTTTGAACTTTTATAATATTTATTTAAAGATCAATTATTTTAATTATTTAATTTATTTAATATTTTTCATTCTACTATTAATCTTACATTATATCTTAAAATATTTTCAATTAAATTTAAAATAAAATAAAATAAACATACACTTAAGTAGATGCTATATTTTCGTTATGTTGATTAGCATGGTAATACCATTGAGTATTAGTATTGTCATACTAATCCATAGTCAATATATTAAAGTGTAATGCTAAAATAGTAAAATAAATAATGTAAATAGTACAATTATTAAAAGAATTAGTGTAATATAAAAAAATCCAAAAAAGAATGATAAAAAAAAATAAAAAATACTCTACCTTATGTAAAATATGATAAAAAGAAAATTTAATAAATATTTTAAGGGTAAAAAAGAAATAAAGTATAGGAAACTAGAAGCTAAAATGTTACTTGAAGTAGCATATCACAAAACACTAAAAGCTACTAACATAAGCTTATTTACCAAATATTACATATATGGTTAAACAATTTTTTCAACTAGTTAAAAAAAGGTAGAAACTAGCTTAAAGTGCTTGCCAAACATGGGCTTAAAAGGTAATAATTTTTGACAAAAGTGGTTGAAAAACTAGTTAAAAACCAAAGTTGGTAGCTGAAAGTTATTAGTTTAAAGTTGTTAAACTAACTTATTCAATTAAAAGTGTTTGGTAAAATTATCTATTGAAATAGTTGATAAACATAAAATGACAGAAATGGATATGTTTAAATGATATTTTTATATAAATTTTAATTTTATTTATGGATAAAAATTATTTTTTGGGTAATTATAATTTTGGTTTTTAATTAATTTTGAGCTCTTATAATTTTTATTTAAAGATCAATTATTTTAATTATATTTTTTAGTTTAAATTTTTATATATTTTTTTCATATTGTGTATTATAGTATTAATCTTACATTATATCTTCTTTTTTTTTGGGATAAGTCAAGATTCATTGCAGAAAATGAAATAGTAACTAAAAGCACAAGGAATGCCTTAGTTATATCTTAATATATATATATATATATATATATTTCTAACAAAGTTTAAAATAAAATAAAATAAAACGCACTGAAGTTGTTGTCATACTTTCATACCTTACGTAAAAGGGATAAAAGGTAAATTTAATAAATATTTTAATAGTAAAAGGGTAATAAAATATAAGAAGCTATAAACTAGAAGTTAAAATGCTACTTGAAGTAGCATGTCAAAAACATTTCATAATAAAAGAAAGCTTGTTTACTAAACACTATTAATATAGTCACACAAACTTTTCAACTAGTAAAAAAAAGCTAAAAACTAACTAAAATGCTTGTTAAACATACTCTAAATATAGAATGAAAAACATTTGATTTAGTAAAATTTACGTAAATTTTACTAATAGATAATTTATTCATGCAAGGAGACATATATTATGAGAATGACTTTCTTATGAGAGAATAAGAATAATTACTCTCAATCGTCATGTTAAAATAAAAGGTCGAGATTAAAATACCCATTTAATAATTAACTTAAAACTCACGTGCCTACCTCACTGCTTTCCTCTAAAATTTCCCAACTTCTCACTGTACCCTAGCCGTAACTGCCACCGCACCATTCATCAAGCTATATATTGTGTGAAATTGATTTGTTTCATGTGGAAGTATTTGTTTCACTCATAAAAAAAGTGGAGTACTTTGATTTTGTTAACATCTTTGTGTGGAAGCAGATAATAGAAAAACCACATCTCTCTTCGTGGCAAATCACCATTGTCTGTAGAGCATTTCATTGAACAGTTGTAAATGTTATGAGTGAAGCTGGTGCAAGGTTTTTTTTTTTTTCCTATGTTATGATTCATTAAATTTGTTTTATCCCCCTGGGTTATATGATTCAAGCATAGGTTCAACAAGGTGGAAGGCTTTGTTTATTTCATTGCTTATTTGGTATTGAAGAATGGTGGGAATTTTAGGTGCTCGAGGCATCATGTACATGTTGAACTTCCAATTTAAAACCAAGGTTTCCTTGGTAGCAGATGAGGGCGAGAGGAATAATGATGAAGTTATGTGAATTTTAGAGTAAGAAAAATGTGAATTAGTGTCAGCCAAAATATGATGCAAACTTACAAAAACCTATGCTAAATGCGACTTAGCTTTGGCCAACCAATACTAAGTTAGAAGCTATGCCAAATTAAAAATGGTTGATTGTAAAGTTAGCATCTGTCTAGCCAACGCTAACTTAAATAAAAGGTCGATGCTAATTGCATCAACTAATAGGGGTTGATGCTTAATAGCATTGGCTTGGTTGATGCTAAGAAATGAAAACATAATGAAAAAAATACTATCATTACTAGGAGTTTGTCTCCATTGCCGTTGCGACAATTTAGTATCTTCTTTCGTCTTATTTTTCTCTCCCCTTTTTCTTTTTATCTCCACCACCGCACTCTATCGTCATCACCCTACTTTTCTTCTTCATTCATTGGCTAGAGGTGGTGGTGCCATCGCTCTACCATTGCCTTCACAATCTTTTTCTTTGTTTATTGGCCAGAGGTGGTGGTGTCATTGTTGGCTTGTCATGATGCTTTTCTTTTTCATCCACCACTACAATTGCCATCACTGTAATCACTATTGTTGTCGTCTCCATAACCATCCCCACCCAAAACCTGCAACAAATAGAAATAGGAGAGGAAAGCTTAGGAAAAAATAGAGAATATAAACAAAGGAAGATAGTGAGATAAGAGATTGAGGACAGTGTTAGCTCATTGGCAAGCGTACCAAATCGCGTAAGTAAACAATGATATGTTAGAATTTTACTATAAATTCTTGTTGGCTGCAATCAATTGTAACATTTTGTTTTACCAAAAACGGGCTAATATTATGATCTATTTGATGATATTAAGCCCACTTATAGTGTAATTAATTGCTGATAGGCTTTGGACACCTAATACTGATCCATGTGGGAAACAATGTGGGCCAACCACGAGACCCATAATGGGAGGTGCCTAAGGTTAATTAATAGTGTGGCTAGGTCCCCTTTGTTGTCACCACGACATATAGTGCTCTCTAGGTTTGCCCCATTGAAAACCTAGAATTTGGAGTGGATGATCAGGCAAAGGAAGGCTTGACTTTTGGGTTCCGAGAGATTGTACAACACACAGGTAATCCTTGCCACTCTTGATTATGTCTTCAACAAGTAAGTAAAATTTATAAACATTATCGGTGTTCTAAATTCATATAAAGCGTGTGCTGTATTAGTTTCTTGGTGTATTATTTTCTTACATTTGGTATCAGAGCTAGTCCTCTTGATAACAATCTGACTCAACTTATCAGATCTCTCCCACTTAGCTAAAAGCTCCTTTTGTTCAGGTGTGCTCTCTGCATTGATCACAGGCTTCTCCTCATGTAAAGCTAAATCAAGATCAGCAATTCCTAAAGAGAATTCTAGATCTTGCTTCCATTTGTTGTAGTTCGATCCGGTCAGGATCTCAATGGAAGTAGAACAATTATTCACAGAAAAGTTCACTGATAAGACAAAACAGGGATGCATTAGAACATATTATAAGACAAGACATGACTCAAAATAGAACAAGCTATCACAGTGGGCCCAGTATAATAGCACATTCTCCTTTGGGCAGAATGCACAAACCAAGGTCACATCCTAGGTCAAAACCTCAGATAGGTTAATCCATGAGCACACACTAAGTTTAGAAAATTGTCTCCTTTGAGCAGACAAATCCCTTAACCCAATGCATTCCCCAATAACTCCATCCAACCTTAACTTTCAACCCAAACATACAATAACCCTTTTTGGGCTGGCAATTGCATGCAAAGATCAAAATCATTCCTCAAATTACAAAAATTTTCATGAACCAATACAAGTGGTCCCACTTTGGCGGTAACGACTTATAGCAACTCATGAAAATTTTTGCACAGGGATCAATTTTCTCTTGTATAAAATCATGACTCAATTAACAGGCAAATGCATCATTAAAAGAGCATCCTTACTGGTCATATATAAATTATCAACAATGTTCCCAAGATGTGTTGCACTTAAACAGTCACAAAAGGCTAAGGCATTCTAATTTAAATTCCATCTAAATAAATATTAACAATAAATTCGCGGCAGCGGAAAATAAATAAATAAAAGCAACCTTGAAACATACTAGAAAGGATAATATTTGAAATGTTGACACATATTTATATATATTTTATTTACTGCAACAATATCACAATAAGCTAACTTGGTTTAGTGTTTGGGTTCTCCTGTCTATTTTTACAAGTCATATTTTTGGCCTTCCTTTTAACTATTAAGAAGCCATTAGAATTTCACGCAACACATGAATATTTCACGCAATAGGACCTTGAATTGCAAACTTACAGATTAAACACATTAAAATAATTGTGCAAGTAATTGAAATCATCACGGTACAACAACAATTAATAGAAATTAATTAATTGCATATCAGTGCAAATCAAAATAACAGATAGTAATCTATTATTAATTTGCATATCCATTTTCAATTCAAATCACAATAGCAATTAAAACCCAGCGGTTACAACGCAACAGCAGTAGCAAAATGAAAATTAGCGTAAAATAGCTAAGCAGTAATCATAACAAAATTAGCAAAATTAAAATTAACGTAATACCAATTAGGATAGCAAGCGTAGCAAAGCTATGATTAAATTGCAAAGAGAAGCAGGTGAATACTGTGAACACCTAATTTTATCCGGATAATTGTAATTTAAAATAAACAAATAAAATAATAATAATAATAATAATAATAATAATAATAATTGGGTTAAGTATGTTTATCTTTTATTTTTGTTGAGCTAGAAGTGTCTTGGTCTGTAGCTAATTTTCTTGTTAAATGAAAAGTTTTAAGCCCATGACCATACATATTCATTCATAATGGTACTTCAAGAATTCATCATGATCATAGAAAATAAATACAAGATAAATAATAATAACAATAATGAAAGGAAGAGAAGAGTCAGAAAAGGAAAACAGTTACAAAACTCCTATTAAAAATAGGGTCATAAATAGAGAAAAGGAAAATGAAAGGGTGGGAGGAATCGTTAGGAATTGGCATTGGATTTTGGCTTACAAATAAGGAAAAAGGGGCTACACTATGGGGGGAAAAAAAAGAGGAGAGACGGAGGTCGCAAATTGAGGGAGAAGGAGAAACACTGCTGAATAACAGCAATAGTGAGGCTACTATTTTGGAGGCTGGAATGAAGAAGAAAGACTCGAAGGGAAGAGGAAAAACTTGAGTATCATCACTCTACTGGGTTGAAAGCAGAGTTCCTATTGCTGCTCAATTGTATGGCTACGAAGGTTCTATCATTTGTCTCTATGTGCTGTTTCGTTGTATACAAATTTATTTTCTCTATTGCATGAATTTTACTGTGCTTCTGTACAATTGAGTTGTTGGCTGAATCTTTATTTTGATTACTCTATTTAATCTCAGTATGTGATACTCTGCACTCTGCCTTGAGGAGGCAGAGCCAATAACCTCATATTCTTGCATACACACTTAGACTAGTGATATTGCTCCTCATATTCATACAGAATTAATCCCTGCAAATCATCACAAGCAAAACCACACACAAATTGTCTCTTCAATAATAGCACACACACTGCAGGACTCATACACGAAATAATTAATCAAATAATTAAATGCAAAATAATCAACCTCACAAATCGGAGTTGCTGTAGCAAGAAAATGAATGAACAGGTAGAATAGCAAAGAAATTAACCAAAAAAATAGACAATATTATATATATATATATATATATATATATATATATATATATATATATTTTAATTTGCATCCTCCAAGCCCTTGCTCCACCAGCGTGACTCGCCAACCACCGTTGCCCCCACCGCAATGCCAAGATGAAATTCTTCCAACCACCACGTCGTCGGTATGTGAATCTCCAATAACCGCCCTGTTGCTATGCTGTTACCGTCGTGTAGCTACAGTATAATCCAGCAGCGGCCATCGCGCATTCGACGATGATGACGTTTTCGCGACGATATCTTCAACTCGCACTTTCTGCCATGGCTAGTCCGTTTCGTTTAGTTTCGCCTTCATCATAGTGCCATCGCTGGTGTGTTCCTGCAACTGGGAAGCTTCGCGGAGCTGCTGGATAGGCGTTCTTAGGTAGGAATTTGAGAAAATGGAGTTGAAAGACGGCACCCCTTTTGCCTGCGTAATAGATTGGATAAAAATGGGCTAGGCCCATTTCCTTTTCCCCACAAAATGTTTTGAACGTTCCTGGGGGGCCTTTTTTTTGCATAGGCTTATTAATCTAAAGTTTTCTTTTTATATAAAAAATGCAACTCATCCTAATATTTGTTAGAATTTTAAACATTGGCATCCTTTTATCTCAGGCATTTGCATCCTTCACGTTTTGTGTTTTTAATCGATTAATAATTTATTAATAAATGTTTCTTTTGATAAAAATAAATTTGTAAATGTAGTCATATTTCATGTTGGGTCTAGGATCCACTTGAATATCACAAGAATCTCTCCAAAACTTGTATTTAATTAATAATTCGTTAATTGATATTTATTTTGATAAAAATAAAATGTAGATTTAGTGATTATTCATGTTGGGTCTAGGATTCATTTGAATATCACAAAAAGCTTTATTTAAATTTAAGTTTAATTAATAATTTGTATTCCTTTTGATAAAAATAAAAATATAGACTTAGTGATTGTCATGTTGGGTCTAGGACCCACTTGAATGTCACAAAAGCCTTATCTAAAAATGTAAGGGTTGATTAATAATCTGTTAATTGCCTTTCTCTTTTAATAAAATTAAAAAATATAGGTTTAGTGAAGTTTCATATTGGGTCTAGAATTCACTTGAACACCCAAATGTTTTATCTATAATTTGAGGTTTAATGTCTAAATAATCCTTATAAAAACAATAATAAAAATAAAATATATAATTAAAAAAAATCAACCCACAAAACAATTGTTTTTATCCAAAGAACTACGTGAGCCTGATTTCCTCATTGCACCGGAAGATACGTAGGAGCAGGAGCCCACTCCTGTCAATCTCAAAAACAATAAAAATAAAATAGTAACAATAATAATCCTTTTTTAAAATAAAACCACAATAAAATTTAAATTAAAAATTTATAAAAATAGGATTAATAATTTTATAAGCAAGAGGAGAAGACAATTGATTTTGTTCACGCATCAAGTTAAAGGGTAACCATTTGTATAACAGACGTTGTAGGGTGCTAACACCTTCCCTATGCGTAATTGACTCCTGAATCCAATCTTTGATTCAAGACCGTTTTTAGGGTTTTTCCATGTTTTCCCTTAATAAACTATGGTGGCGACTCCTCTATTTTAATATCATTTTCACCATCCCATCGTGACCCCGATTGCGACAAATACCAATTTAAAACCGATTAAAATATCAGGTGAATATCAATTAAAATTATTCAGTTATCACCGCATAATTGAAACCAAAATTACAATATCAAATCCTAAATCATATAAAGTTGGCTCTGATACCAAATGTAAGAAAATAATACACTGAGAAACTAATACAGCACACACTTTAGTAAATATGTTTCAAAAACTCTTTTTGAACTTTGGACAGGATGAAAACCTAGCTTGAACCATCTTCGAGTCTGGGGTTGCCCAGCTAAGGTAAAAAATTTATAATCCCCTGCAGAAAAAGGTGGATCCCAAGACGAGTCGTTGCTTATTCATTGGATATCCGAACTGCGCTAAAGGATACATGTTCTGCTGTCCTGATAAAGGAAGCAAAATTGTAGAGTCCATGAATGCAAAATTTTTGGAGCTTGATGTAAGGATCATATTGTTTCATCTAATGAGATTGATATCCATCCACCTGATGTCGTTTCTTCATCGCTACCTATTCCTATTGTTAGTGTTTTGATAGTTGTTCCGGTTGAGACTGTGGTTCCGATTGTTCCAGTTGAGACTGAGATTTTGACAGAGGATGTAGCCGGCCCTCAAGCTAATGATGTGTTTGATCCTCCTGTTGTGGTTGATATTCCACAACCTATTGAGCCAGTTGTAGAGATTCCTTTGAGGAGGTCAACTAAACGGAGGTGACCTGCTATTGGTGATGACTTCATGGTCTATCTCAGTGAGGATGCATATGACATTAGAGATATTGTTGATTCAAAGAGCTATTAGGAAGCTATTTCTTGCCCTTAGTCTGAAATGTGGAAGCATGAGATGAATGAAGAGATGTAGTCTATGTTGGTTAATGGAATTTAGGAGCTTGTTGAGTTGCTTGAGAAATGTAAGGCAATCGGTTGTTAATGGGTCTTCAGACAAAGAAGGACTCAAAGGGCAACATTGAAAGATTTAGGGCCAGACTAGTAGCAAAGGGTTTCACGTAGAAAGAGGGCGTTGACTTGAATGAGACCTTTTCACCTGTATTGACAAAAGATTCCTTTAGAATCATCGTGGCTCTCTTAGCTTACTTCGATTTGGAATTACACCAAATGGATGTGAAGACAGTTTTTTTGAATGGTGATTTGAGTGAGACAATATACATGTAGCGACCTAAGGGTTTCCATGTTGATGGTAGTAAGGACCTGGTCTGTAAACTAAAAAGGTCAATTTATGGCTTGAAACAAGCTTATAGACAGTGGTACCAGAAATTTAATGAAGTGGTAACTTTCATGGGGTTTGAGGAGAATAAGATTGATCAGTGTGTGAGCAAATTTATCTTCCTTGTGCTGTATGTGGATGATATATTATTGGCTTCTAATGACCTTGGCATGCTGCATGAGACAAAATATATGTTGACTAGATCTTTTAACATAAAGGATCTAGGTGAGGCTTCTTTTGTGTTAGGGATCGAGATTCACAGAGATAGATCACGCCATACTCTTGGGTTATCTCAAAAGGCTTACATTGATAGAGATTCAGAGAGATTCAATATGTAGAATTGTAAACCCGAAGATGTCCCAGTCATCAAAGGTGACAAGTTCAACAAGGATCAATGTCCTAAGAACGAGATTGAGAGAGCAAAAGTGAATGATAGACCTTTTGAGAGTGCTCTAGGCAGCCTCATGTATGCTCAGGTATGTATCAGGCCTGACATCGCCTTTATAGTTGGTGTTATAGGTAGATACCAGTCAAACCCTGAGAATGATCACCGGATAACTACTAAGAAGGTGATAAGGTACATACAGAGGACCAAATAATATATGCTTGTATATAGGAGAGTTGATAACTTGGAAATCGTAGGGTACACAAATTCAAATCTTGGTGGGTGCCTTAATAATAAGAAATTGACTTCTGGATACATTTTAATGATGGCTGGAGGTGTGATATCCTATAAAAGTAAGAAACAGACTCTTGTTGCCTCTTTTACTATGTAGGCAGAGTTCATTGCTTGTTTTGCTGCTGCTAGTCATGTTTAGCTGAGGAATCTTGTGACAGGACTTCGCATTGTGGACTCCATTACCAAACCGCTGAGGATTTTCTATGATAATAGTGTTGTAGTGTTCTATTTAAGGAACAATAAAACTTCTAGTGGATCTAAGCACTTGGAGCTAAAGTGCCGGACTATCTAAGATCTTGTGAAAGATGGTTCTATAGTGGTAGAGCATATTGACACAGATTCCATGTTAGCTGATCCCTTAACCAAGGGACTTAGGCATGTTGTTTTCAAAAGACATGTTGAGAACATGGGTATTGTGAGTTCTTTTGATGTGTTTGGTTAATGGGAGCTTTAGTTTTATGTTATTTCCTTTTTATATTGTTGGACCATTATTTTGCATTTAGGGAATAATGTATTGATGATGTTTCACATTTGATTTGATGAATTAATGATGAGATGAATTTCGTTATGATATATTTTATTTTTATATGTTTATCAAATGTGAAAATATTGAAGCTCAGTGTCATTGGGACCACTATGCTGGTGGTTGACGCCAATGTGGAGCTGAGGCATAATAGTGAAGCTCGCTGTCATTAGGACTACTATGCCCGTAGTCGAGACTGTTTTGGAGCTGAGGCATGATGGTTTCATAATGAACCATATGATTTCCCCTGGCTTTCAGGCATTTGAGAGAAATTGAGGACTGACGAAGAAAATGATGGTATGGCTGTTTAATCACACTGGCACGTCATTTTCTTGCTACATTCCACATTGATGACTAGTCGACGGAGTCGGTGATATTTGTAATCATGGAAGGTGTTGCATTAATAAGGGATGCATTTACCTGCATGATTCGGTGTTACATGGCTTTTGTTGGATGGAATCTTAATTAGGTGTTGTATCTTGGGATCATATGTTATGTGGCCACAATATGTTATTAGCCCGAGAGTCGTTTTCAAAAAAATTTTTCAAAGTTAAAAACTACATAATTGATTTTGCCCAAGTAGGAGAATGTTAGAATTTTCCTATAAATTCTTGTGGGTTGCAATTAATTGTGACATTTTGTTTAACAAAAAACGGGCTAATATTATAACCCATTTAATAATACTTAAGCCAACTTATAATGTGATTAATTGCTAATGGGCTTTGGACACTTAATACTGATCTATATGGGAAATAGTATAGGCCTAACCATTAGGCCCATAATAGTAGGTGCCTAGGGTTAATAAATAGCGTGGCTAGGTCCCCTTTGCCGTTACCACAACATATAGTTGCTCTCTAGGTTTGTCCCATTGAAAACTGAAAATTTGGAGCTTGCGATCAGGCAAAGGAACGCTTGGCTTTTGGGTTCCAGGAGATTGTACAACGAACAGGCAATCCTTGCAATTCTTGATTATGTCTTCAACAAGTAAATAAAATTTATAAACATTACCGGTGTTCTAAATTCATATAAAGTGTGTGCTGTATTAGTTTCTTGGTGTATTATTTTCTTACATGATATGCATATTCTATTCATGATGATCTTTTTTATGTGAGCATATTACTAACTAAGTAAACTAATCTTTTTTATCACATTTGCATTACCAAATTAAGATTGATTCAAAGGTTTTTTGGAAAACTTGGTTGAACATCATTGAAAATAGTTTGGGAGTCTTGAAAATTTTTATTGATCAAATTCACCTCCCTCTTGGATTCAGCCTTTTTGACTTAATAGGTATCGTCCCATGAGGACTTGCATAATACTAAGATTTTCACAATTTATGCTATCTATACAAACTAAACAAGATTTAATTTGAGTGTGAAGGAAATTTAAATAAAATAACTTAAAACAAAGAGAGTAAACAAAATCAGTTCTTTTTAAGGCTTTTTATCAAACAATTAAAGGACAGAAAATATGTTAACAGCAAAAACAAAGAACAATGGGGATTAACTTCACTAAACCATTCTTTTATGTAACATAAGGGTTGCCCATTGAGTTTAAGTTTCATATATTACCATCAACCTACAAAACATTCAAACCTTAATTCGTTAGCGAAGAGAATATAAGTTCCGTATTTAAACTATCAATACCTTGATTAGCTTGCTCATGTAACTTGCTTTAAAATTAGAGGTTAAGAGACGACTAATAAACTATGTTATATTCCTAAACACAAGGTTTATTAGGTGCTTACTTCAGTTCAAGAAAAGGAAGTGTTTTCCAACATCATTCAAAACAATAAAATCATACAATAGGAGATCAAGCCATAACAAGCATTAAGCATAGAAGTAGAAGTACTTCATAATGAAACATAAACATCAATAATTAACTTAAAATGCATAGATGAGAGTAGGTTTAGTTACATCAAATCTCAACAAGAGCAAAATTAGCTACTCATGGAAGAAAGAAGCATCCAAAATGGTTGAGAAATGAAAAATGTGGATTGGAGGGCCATAGAGAGAGCTTCCCTGCTGCAACTCGTACCCTAGAATCCTTAGAACAACACAAAAGATCTCTCCCCTTGTTGTCCTTTTTTCCCTTTTACGTGTTTTGTTACGCCTTCATTAAGTGACCTGGCATTTGCTTTCGTTAAGTGAATGTAGGGCTCACTAAGCGAGGCCTTGTATCATGGTCTTTGGAAGTCATTGATTCGTTGAGCAACCAAGATATTCACTCAACAACGAACTTTCATGCTTTTTAGAGGTTGCGTTTTCGCTAACCATCAAACATGCTCGCTAAGTGAATTCTTGGAGGGACAAATCCTCATTCTTGCTAACTGAGATATTCTTTTGATGAGTGAAATTGCATTCCAAAACTGCTCCTAAGCATGGCAACGAGGTGGGTTGGGGCGGGTTTTGCTATCCCCGTCCCCGCAAAAGGCAAGGCGGCTTTGGGTTTGGGTTTAAAAGAGGCGGGTTTATATTTTTGAAACTCATCCCCACCCCCATCGAGAATTATTGAGTTTGGGTAAACCTGTAGGGAACCTATCACATTTTTTATGATTTTAATTTAGTTATAAATTTTTAAATAAATTTTATATTAAGTTATTAATTATATTTTAATTCAAACAATATATAAAAATTAATAAATAACAAAGAACTTAAAAATAAAAAATTTAAGAATTAAATTATATTTTAATTAAATGTATAATTATAAGCTTGTTATTTAATTATTATTATAATTTAAATTATTTAACTATTAAAATAATTTATTTATATTTGGACAAGGAAGGGATGGGGAATCACATACCCAATCCTGAACTTAACTTTACAAGTCAGGTAAAACTTGAACCGAACCTGGTTAAAGCGGGTTTTCTCGTCAAAGTTGGGGTGGGCCCACGGGTTTGAATTTATTTGCCATGCCTAACTATTCCAAACCATCTTCTTCACTTCTTGCAAAAAATATCAGTAGATCGAAAGTTAAGTGTCCTAATGTTTAAATCCTATCTACTGATCCTAATTACTTACAATTGATAGAAATCAGGGTCGAACAAAGTTTTAAGCTAAACAAAAGAAAGGATAATTGCATGAATACATACTAAAAAGGTATGCATAAATGAAAATTATCAGAGAGGAAGAGAGTGAGTTGGAGACAAGAGATTGAGAGAAAAAGAAAGATTTTTAAGAATAAAAGGCAAGGGAAATTTTTGCTGTCACACTAAAATTAAGAACTAGCATCGACTTGACCGACATTAATAATAAAAATTCAAATTTATATTTAGCGTGGGCCATGGCCAACATTAGGAAAATGCTAACATTTTTGTTTGCCCACTCAATTTAAGAAGTAATGTCACCTTGGCTGACACTAATTAAAAAAAATTAAAAATATTATTTAACATGGGTTATGGTCGACACTAGACCAACACTAACTTTTTTGTTTTTTTGTTTAACTTAAGAAATAGCATCGACTAAGCCGACACTAATTACAATTTTTTTAAAAAATATTATTTAACATAGGCCGTGATCAATGCTAACTTTTTTTGTTTCTCGCTCAAATTAAGAATTTGTGTCAACTTATCTAACACTAACTAAAAAAAATATTTTTTTCAAAAATATTATTTAGCGTGAGCCACATCTAATGCTAACTTTTTTGTTTTCCACTCAAATTAATAATTAGCATTAGCTTGGCTGACACTAATTACACAAAAATATTTTTAAAAAATATATTATTTAGCATGGGCCATGGTCGACGCTATTATCTAATTAGCTGACAATATTTAATTAAATATTAAAAAATAAAACAATGGAATTCAAAAGGTTACATCCACCTAATGTTGACTTGGCCGATGCTACTAGCATAGATGTCCTCACTAACGCTAATGTTTCGACTCTAATACACGTGTTTCTCATAGTGTTTTAATTGAATTGTTAAATGGGTATTTTAATCTCGCCTTTTTATTTTAATTTGATGGTTGAGAATGATCATTCTCATTTTTATATATGAAAGTCATTCTCATAATATATGATCCTGAAGTTGAAAAAACAATATAGAGATGTCTGTTGCCAGGCATAAATTCATAAATGAGAGCTTTTTTACTGCCTTCCAAACAGAATCCAAGAAGTAGGGGGTGTTCATAAATCGATCCAATCCAATGAAAACCGAAAAAAACCAATCCAAAAAACCAAAACCAAATAAACCGAAAACCCAAAAAATTGAAAATCGAAAAAACCAAAATTTTTTATTGGATTGGATCGGATTTTGAATTTGATTTTGAAAACCGATCCAATCCAATCCAAATCGAACTTATGCATGCATATATATTTTCACTTGTAATTTTCTAATATCACTCATGTTTATGTTTTTATTTCTTATATATTTGTAATATTATCATATAAATTATACTTGTTTATAAAAAATATATTTATTTAAAGATAGTTTTTTAGTGACTATTTAAGTAAAGATACATAAACATAATCATCAAGTTGTGTAAATTTATTTTTAATAATATATATTTGAAGAGTTATACTAGTATTAGTTATATAATGACTCATGAATGAAATATTTGATATTTTAAATTATTTTTTAATATATTTATTATATATCATAATATTTATTTAATACTTTTTTTAAAAAAATAATAGTACAATTAAAACCAAAAACCAATCCAATCCAAACCGTTTTAAATTGGATCGGATTGGATTTAAATTTTAAACCAAATCGATTGAATGATGAATTAATAAAACTGAAGTAACGGGATCGGATGATTTTTCTCTTCAAAATCGATCCAATCCAATTTGCGAACACCCCTACCAAGAAGTGTGACAACATTAACATGAGAAGTTCTACTGACGCTAGCAACTTCATTGATAAAGTCTTCGCCATTTCCTTTGGATGCATTCAATATCTTTACAGCTACAAGGCAACCACTGAGTAACTCTCCTTTGGATACAGCACCAAAACCACCTTCACCTAGTTTAACTTTGACGGAGTTGGTCATTTTCTTGACCTCTAAAAATTTATATCTCCTCTGTGCTAGAGCTCCATGATTTTTTAGGAATGCTTCAATATCTTGGTTATTCTTTACCATAAACCAAAATTTTACTTGTGTTGATGACTTACATTTACTATAGCAAATTATGATGCATATAATAAATCCTCCCATTACTAAACTTGCGACACCTGTTAATATATATATTAGGAGAGTTAGCAGTTAAGAATAAGAATAAGCAGACGATACTTAAGTCAATTACCAATGCTTGGAAATTCAACTATTGATATGTTAAGAATAAGAACACGGTAGTTAATTATGTGTTTGTTGATTTTAAAGCCTATTTTTATTTCTTCACCGGATATGAGGTTGTTTCCAAACAAGTGTTTTCGAAGAAATGCAAAATGTAAGTTTTGATTCATCATCAAAACTAAAGATAGTATATTTGGTAACTTTTTTTTTTTTTTTTCAGAAAATGGAAGATAGATTTTATTTTGAAAAGCTCTCTTAAATCTTTTTATTAAAAGCTTTTATGAACACAAAATAAATTAATTAATCCAAGCGTGTACATTTTAAGATTCATTGTGGATAAATAAAAGATTTGTCATTTATGTATACACGAAACATGATGAAAAAGGAAATATGAAAGGAAATTTGATCTATTACCTAAGATGATTTTCCTTGAAAAATTAACTTTACCTGCAACAACTGTGAGAACAAAGAGGATTGTTAAGGAGAATATTATACTGGAAGTAATCACATACATATATATACAATAAAAGAAGAATGATTAATATGACATGGACTTTGTTATAATTTTAGACCAATAAAATAAAATAAATAAATAAACAGAACCAGTAATGCGACTACAAAATATAGCTTATGTCACGGCAAGCGTTATAAAGGAAACTAAAATTTTATGAAAGAGCAATGATTTTTGAACATTTCACTTTTCCAAAATCCAAACACCAAATTACCTAATTAACACTCATTATTTTTTTCTATCTTTCTCTTTCTATTACATCATATCACCTATCATATCTATAATTTTTTCTTTTTTCAATTGTCTAGGTGTCAAATAAGTCTTCGGATATCCAAAAAATAATTTTGTTCAGGAAACAGCAAGACTTGAAAAAATATGCAGTGACGACCCTACTTTTTTCTCAAAGTCAGGTCAACAAACGTAACTGTCACTGAAACCTCCCAGAAATTATTGAGTAAACTTGTAATTAGAAATATGAATTATTAATAATTATTTTCATTATAATTACCATGTCCAATTTTTTTTTTTTTTTTATACAACCATGTCCAATGTTGTACTAATTCCAATTTATGAAGCAACACATGTTTTATTTTTGTCTAAACAATGTATTTTGTATTGAAATATACCATGATGAAACTACTCTTTTTAGCAGAATGTTTTTCATACACCAGTGACCAGTCTCAAATCTGAAACTTTTCTTAAGAGGAACTAGAAATGTACCACCTAAGCCAACTACTTATTAGTACGAGGCAACACATTTTTTCTTCTAAATAGACATTATTAGAGACAATATTGTGCGAGTCCAAAATAATGGAGCTACCACTTCATTTACCTAAGAAGAGCCGGACATGTACTATCTAAAGTGAGTATCTATCTGCAGGAAGCAAAGCAGCACAAGTTTATATAACAATTAGAAATTGATCTTATTCGATACCTAAGAATTTAGTCAAGAGTTCTAGGATTCATTTTCTGATTTGTTTTTGGGCGAGATAAGCATTTAGGATGTATGTCCCGAAGTTACAATAATAAATGCCAAAGCCCCATAGCTATGCTTTATAGGAGTTGCTGGAAAAAAACCGGGAGAGGACTACTGGGGGGAATTAGGAAGCTAGGAAGGATGGGAAACAAACCTCAGACAATAATTGCATTATTGGTATAAACTAGAATGTTTACCTGTACATTCGTATGGGTCGAGTTGTCTTTACAGATGCATTGAAAATTAAAATGATATGTAAATATAATAATTAGCTAATACATTCAACTATATAGTTCAAAACAATAATATATGAAGCTAAAAGCTCTAACAATAAACGTTTGATAATATATTTTGTGTAAATTTTTACATGTGTAAATTATTACATGGGCTTAAATTGGGCTGAAAAATATTTTAAGCATCAAGTTAAAACTTAAAAGTGCCTTTTCTCTCTCCTTTTCAAGATGATCAAAAATTAGCCCGAACCACTTTGTAATATTTTATTCAATACATCAATGAATTTCTTAGTGTCTTTGTCGTTTTTTATTTAAAAAAAAAAAACCTTCTAATGTGTGCTTTTACTTGAGCTACATAGGGATACTTGGAAGACTCCACGTGCCGTCAAGTAGTCATGAAAGGCTGGCAGATTCAGTCTCTTGGGAAAGAGGGTGGGGTTGCACTATAATTTATTTGTTTGGGCAACAAATGTATTTTGAGCTCTTTGACTTTTCATATCAGATCAGAAGTAGAGGCCGCATCTGTTGTGCAGACACACAAAAACTCACTTCGTTATGAGGTTTATACTGCTTCTTCAAATTAAACCCAAAAGAATTTTTGCTTGTTTTACATAATCACTATCTGTTATATTAATAAAATTATTGTTTTTGTTAATTATCGTCGATACTTTGCCATGTAAGCATCATAGAAATGATTTCCTTTTTGTTCAATATTTTCTTTTGCCTTACTACATTTCTAGAAAATTAATATATATTTTTTCAATTCACTAACGCAATAACTAATGATGAAATCAACTTTAGTTAGACCATATTGTTAAAACAAATCAAATTTAATTTAGATGAATGTACAAAATGTTTTAATGATATCAAAATAGTACATAGTTGTGAAGAAGCTGCGACCTTGTTGAATACAATTTGAATTCAAGGACCTCGCGGCTTAAGTAGTGATCACTTTCTTTGTATGTATCTTGTGTATTTTGATAGCTTTTATTTTTCTTTTAACAGGGATGGGAAGCCTTATTGGAAGCAATGAAAAAAACAAGGAGATTAAATAATATTGTAATAACAACAATGTAAATTATTAAACGTTCCATCACAACCTATTTTGTGTTATATTGTTACATGGGTTGATATCAATGGGACATAATAAGTAATAACAATATAATCTTCAAACTTTTTTCTCTTTTATATATGCACATGGAAGCATAGGAGGAGAGCGAGATATTTTCTCTTCTCAAATTATATTTCACTTGATCAATTTAACACAATAGCCACGTTGAAGCATAAAAATATTAAAATGACATAAGCTATTAGGCTTACACAAAAATTACAACTTGGGCATTCTGATAACAGCAAGGAAAATATACATTTATATTAAACAAAGCATAGGCTAATAATGTTGTTATTAAGTTTAAGGATTGTGGGTTGATTGTTTCTTTAGGGACATTTCTCTGATGGATATGTGTAAGGACAAGCAAATTTTTTTGAGACAATGCGATTATAAAGAACAAACACAAATTTTAATGCACACGGAAATATGTTTTGCAGATAAAGTTATTGATAAGCATGTACAACGAATAAACACAAATATGGATGCACATGGAAAATTTGAGGAGAATCCAACTACGTTCAAAATTAGCATGAAAAGAAGCCATTAAATCACAAATAACATATATACCAAAAGCACATACATGAACTTTAATCCAGCAAAATGCAGTATCTATACTCATGAAACCACCCTTACTATCCCAACTGATAGCAATTTTTCCAATCCATAAACTGCATAAATAAAGTGAAATTGAAAAAGAAGTATGGATGCAGTTGACCTTTACAATGCTAATTCCCATAACATACATGCATGTCAATAACTTCATCTGCAAAACATATTTCCGTGTGCATTAAAATTTGTGTTTGTTCTTTTTCATTGCATTGTCCCAAAAAAGTTTTCTTGTCCTTACACATATCCATAAGAACAATGTTCCTAAAGAAACAATCATCCCACAATCCTTAAACATAATAACAATATTATCAGCCTATATTTTGTTTAATATAAATATATATTTTCCTTGCTGTTTTCAGAATGCCCAAGCTGTAATTTTCGTGTAAGCCTAATAGCTTATGTCATTTTAATATTGTTATGCTTCAACGTGGCTATTGTATTAACTTGATCAAGTGAAATAGAATTTGAGACGAGAAAATATCGTATAATCCAAGTTTAAGCATCACAGTAACGTACCCTCTGTCATAAGCTATAGATAAACACGTCAGTAAAGTCAAAGTATATAACCTCTAGAATTAGGAGCTCTTCCTACAGCGATAAAAGAACACTTTGAGAAGATATAGATTTTCAAAAAAGCAAGCAAAAATTCCATGAGATAAAACGTGTATGCAGTGGCAACTGCTTCCTTCTTTCCTTGGTGCAGATTCAGTACCTGATACAAGGAGGCAAAGAGAGGAGAGATTGAAGGAGAAAGAAGAAAACAGAGAGAATAGATAAGAAGGAGGAGAAGAAGACCGTAGGTAAGAAGGAGAAGAAGGGAAAAAAAAAAAAAACGTATTAACTGAGATTTACAGATGATTAGATTAGAAGAAGCTTGTCGAAGAAGAGTTTTGTGAGCGGGAAAATAAATTGACCAGAAGCTTCTGGAAGGAGTTTTGTGAGCCGGAATATATAACGTATAGTGAACGGAGTAAGTAACAGAGGAGGGAAACAATTTCACTAGAAGGTGCCACGTGTCCAACCAGGACATTATTTTGTAATATAGTAAATAGATTGTTTAAAGAAATAATAAGTCACCGAATAATAAGTAATGGTTAATTATGTTTTTGGTCCCTTATTTTTTGTTGATTTTCGTTTTTAGTCCCTTAAAAATATTTTGATCGGTCATAGTTCTTCATAAATTTTTCGTCCATGTTTTTAGTCCCCACCGTTAAGTTGAACTGTTAAGTGATGACGTGCCTCCATATGGGCTGCCACGTGGCTTGCCACATGAACTACTAGGCTGATGTGAAATTTTTTTTTTTAAAAAATTGATAGAAAATGTAAATTATGAAAATGGTCCCTCATTTTACCACGATTTACGTTTTTAGTCTCCCAAAAAAAAGTTTGACCAGTTTTAGTCCCCCCAAAATTTTTCATTCATGTTTTTAGTCCCTCCTATTGACTTACACAGTTAAACTTTAATAATTAATCCATTAATTATTATTTACACTCATACAAGTTTTTCCTCAAAATTTATTTTAACCAATAATTTATTAATTAATTATAGCTCAAAAGCTTATTACAACACTCTCTTACCTTTTCATCGCTATGTTTCGATAATTCAAGATATTCGTAATCTCTTATGAAAAGACTAGCAATCTAACCTCTTTGATTATCCTTTACAAGTAATTTTTTTTTTTTTTTTGCATTTTTGTTGTGAAATAATGTGTAAAATAATAATATGTGAAAATAATAATTGATTAATTATTAAAGTTTAACTATGTAAGTTAACAAGAGGGACTAAAAACTTGAGTGACAAAATTTTGAGAGACCAAAACCGGTCAAACTATTTTTGGGGGACTAAAAACGTAAATCGTGTAAAATGGGGACCATTTTCATAATTTATATTTTTTATCAATTTTTTTTTAAAAAATTTCCACGTGGCTGCCACGTCAACCTAGTAGTTCACATGGCAATCCATGTGGAGCCACGTTATCATATAACGGTTCAAGTTAATGGCAAGGACTAAAAACATAGACGAAAAATTTATAAGGGACTATGACCGGTCAAAATATTTTGAGGAACTAAAAACGAAAATCGACAAAAAATAAAAGACTAAAAACATAATTAACCCAATAAGTAATTATTGTTTCAATATAAACTAAAAAAAAAAATATTAATGCCCTGTTTGATATGTGGGAGAAGAGAAAAAAGCATAATAAATATTCAAATTTTTAAAATTTCTATAGTTTGATTAAATTGAAATGACAGAAATTTTTAAAAATTTGGTGAGTCTTACAAGTCTATTTTTATTTTATTGTTCACTTATTTTTATTTACTTATCTATCTTTTTTTAATTTCTCATTTATTTTTTTCAAATTAAACAACCTAAATTTCAAATTATTTTTAATCTATTTTTCACCTCTTATCTTATTTCTTATTTTTATCCACCTTATTTTATTTATCCCTACCAAACAAACCGTAAGTGTTGATTGGTAACTTGATGGTGGACACGGAAAATTTCAGGATGGGCCTGATGGAAGGTTCGTCCAATTACAGCTGTTTTAAAACTAATTAATTTGCCGTACTAATTTTTTCGTCTGATTTGTTGAGTTGGAGGTTCTCGATGGCAACCGAGATCCAAAAGACTAAAGAGATGCTTCATTTTCAATTCTTGCATTAAAATCTATTACTACTTAAGTAATGAAGAGGGAAAATGAAGAAGTTTTCGAGAGGAGAGAGGATAGAAGACATACTTTTGGAAGAACAGTGAGATCCATCTGGGCAATAATAGCAGGAAAGTGCATGTTTATCAATACCATCGCTCCAGCAATCTCCTTCACTTCCCATTCCCAGGCATCCTGTGCATTCTTTAGAAACACTAGTTGACCTCAAATTCAAATCTTCTATCCAAAACTTGTTCCCAAATATGATCTCCACCAGCATAATCTTCCGGATGAAAGTCAGCCGGCACGCCCAAGCTTCGTTTGCAATCCCCAAGCTGTGGATAACCAGTGACATCATATTCCACTGCAAAATAAGAGAAGCCATGCTCGCACCTAAAGTGTCCATAAGGGAAATCTGGGACGGAAGGACATTCGTAGAATATGGTGATGTTCTGCACTGAAGGGGGATACCGGAACAGAGTGGAGGAGTTCACATTAGAAGTGTCCCCATGTTGCGGAGAACAAACATTGAGGACAAGGTCTGTTCGCACCACTTTCATGGTGTGAGTGGTGATGTTGATCCCCTTCACTGTGAAACTTTGTGAGCCAATTACAATTGAAGTGGTATTATCATCATCATGGCAACTGAGCCCGAATGGTTCGCCCCCGTCACATTCGGGGTCTCGGTGGTTCTGTCCCCAGAAAGGATAGGAGATGTTCGACAGTTTTCCGCAGTTGTATGCCACTCCTTACAATCCAAATAATTGTAAGCGGGTATACAGTGTGGCAAAGTGGTTAACAACGAGCAACAGATGGTGAGTACGGACGTAAGGACCATCTGGATATGGATATGATTATGCTCATCCATTCTTAGTTACTCTAATGCGCAATGCACTCAAAACCCTCACGCATATATCATGCCATTTCCCCTCACCTCAAACATATATAATGGAGTTTTAGAAGCAGTTCTTGGAAAATGATAGTCACGCTTCTGCCAAGAAACTACCACCCTGTTTCCTATCTATCCGTGTGGCTTGGGGCATCCCCGGACCAAAACCAAATGGTATTCAAAATTTGGAAGAGACCACCCAGTTTCCCAGTCGTACTTCTCTATTCAGATTGTACTCTTTCTCATAGTAAATGATTTACTTACAGTACCTAATTATACAACATATATAATTATATATCTCACCTCACCCAAGTTTAGTTTCTTACGGTTTAACTTTACTTACTATACATTTTTACTACCAAATAAATAAATAAATAAATAAATAATTTTGGGGGTAACAGGTTACATGCTATATATGTTCGTGTAGTCAGTAAATCGGTTATCGTAACGAAAGCTACAAACTTTTTATGGTAGGGGACAAACTATTTACTTGCTTATTTTTGTTTTTCCTTTTCTGGGTCAATGATTTTAATATATAATAATTTATAATCAATTACTTATTATTATGTATCTCTATAAATTTGTGTTATATCATCTTAATCTTTTCAAATCCACAGAGAATAAATTACTCATTAGCGACATGTAATTTTCCCTTTAGTTACCTCTGTTAGAACCTAAGGATAATGAGAATGAGAACAAAGGAAATTAGGAGGAAAGAGAGATGAATGCGGCAAGTTAAATCATAAGTTTCATTCATTCCTGTGATGACAAGAAAATTGAGACTCATCATCCATCCCTCACAGGTTTTCATCCACGTAGAAAGCATGCTTCCAGGTATCACCCCTACTCGTAAAGTTGCTTTGGCCTATGAAAAACCCAGGATCACAGTCAGTAGAATATGGTGATGTTGTGCATGGTAGATATTGGAAGAGGGCAGAAATCAGAGAAGTGTTGGAGAAATCCAAGAACAATCATCATAGTTGATGATATCAGTCCGTATCATTTTCATGTGGTGGAGAATTGGATTAATATCAAGTATAGTGAAATTTTGAGAGACGACTTCAATTGAATTTTGGAGGCATCATGAACACTTACCACAGTAAGGGGTCGGTTTCATCCCTAGAATGGATAACTGATGTCTTTGATTCCACAGTTGTATGAGTGCCTGCCTGTACATAGAGTATTCGTGATCCTCTTGACAAAGGCATTCTGAGAAAGTTAACAGGTGACTATGGATGTAAGCAAGGGGATATAGATATAGATATGGGAATACATTTATGGTCAATTGATCATGGAGGTAAGAGTTATACGTAGCAGAAATTTGTTAGCGAAGTAGCTGCATGGCCTAGTGTTGATGGAGAAAATACTTTGTTTACTGTTCTTCATTTCTTGCAAATGGAACTGAGTTAAGAAATGCGGTAAATTTCCTATGAATGTTGGGTAAGAAAGAAAATTGACAATTGAATTCAAATATTGGTGGCCACTGCAACCTCAAAATGGTTAAAACTAAAACCACATACAAAGAACTTATAAAGATGGAAGAGACAGAACAGTCACCCTTTTGGGGAATGGAAATCCCTAAGTTCCATCTCAAACAGAGGAAAGTACCATTGAGATATATATTTGCCAAACATAATAGAAAGTAAAAAACAAAGATGTTATACTTTATATTTCTTTTCAGAAGCTAAGTTTATTACAATACCTTCCATGTCCTCAGCCCAAGCCCCAAGTTGAACTTAGGACCTTGAACAAATTATCTAAACTCTCCACAACTAAGTTGACCTTAATGAGTTGACCAAAAATTAAGTTATAGTTATTTCTTCTGTATACGAATTCTCTATTGGAGTTACCAGCATTATAATTTAAAAATATGTAAACATTTGTTTGTTTATCTCCAGCCTATTACATATAATCTAGGGATTTTGTAATTCAGTTTCCCAAAAAAAGTTGACATTGGATATGAGACTGTTATTTTCTTATTTTTTTCATGAACATACATCTCAAAAATACTATTCAATATCAGATGAGAAAACTTTTTATTGTTAAGAAGAAAATTTTGCTTCCTAATTGATGTGATGATTTTTATATTATTATACAATCTGTGGTGGCATAAGCACCTCGACTGCTCAGTGGTTGGGTCGAATTCTCAATGCCCATTAGACTCCTTGCACACTGCACAATCCCCAGTTCTCATCCTATCAAGCACAAATCCTTTCTTCATAGCATCACCAAACCCAGTGATCAAACCACTCCTTTCAATCACATCCTGCTGCACTGTCACCACAACAAGCTCTTCACAATGCCAAAGCAACTCATAGCCATAATTACCTTCATCCCCTGCCAGAAACACATAAGACTGTTCCCTATCGTGTTTCATGCACCCTATAGGATCAACAGATGAAGGGTAAAAACTGCAGTTTAAAAAGAAACTGAGATTCAAATCTAATGAGCTGAAAGACAAAGGGAGGTTGTGTAGGGAAACATTGTGTCGTGCCCTTGGACATGGTTGGCTCAATACACTTATGTCAACAAGTGTAATTGAATGATTGTCATAGTTTATATATGTGACTTGGTAATGGTCACTTGGAAACCTGATGATGGCCTTGCTTTTGAAGCAATCAAGGCCAAAATCAGGACAACCGCAAAAGTCTCTAATGTTGGTGGTGTTGTGAATGGAGATGTTACCACAATTAGAAGGAGCACATATTGTTGATGTATTAGAGCTTTCAGCATGACATGTCATGAGGATGATGGACAGTGCAAACAGGGTGTACAGGAGTTTTGACATGGCTTAGTGTACCCAGATACATAAAGCTAATAGTACTTTGATATTGGGTATTGATTATGAATGAGATGGTGATACTTGCATATATACTCAGATACACAGGTTTCAACTTCAAGTGATATCAAGCTGAAAATTGTAAAGTTTTAGTGAATGATGACTCAATACGCATTGCCACAAAATTCAATGTGTTATTTTGTAACTTTAAAGTCCCATTGGTTTTAGAAAACTGTTTGGGATGTGATTATTAAAATCGTGTTTTTCCATCTGATCACTGTTTTTAATCAAGTGGAAGTAAATGTATTAATGGGTTGTATTATATTTCATATACTTATTTTTACCCAAATTAATTTCTTTAGAAAATTATTTTATGCGAGTCTTTATCTAGTTTTCAATAAATTTTGAAACCAAAATTATCAGGGTCCTATGCTTTACTGGTGTATTCATGTCCGAACACAAATGCAATTTATTAGCCACATAACATTTAGAAACATTTATTTAGATCCATATTCCTTTGTGGTATGAATAAAAATTTATCCAATAACGCTTGAAACTCAAAATTGGAATAAGGCTCTTTCCAAACCAAAACTGAAAATGCAAAAAACTAAAACCAGATAAGTGAATCACATTTATATATGTTAGAGTATAGCATGTTCTTTTGTAATTGTTGAAAATCAGGGCAACAGAGCAACACTGCGCCAGTAAAGACAGGTTGATTTTCCACGAGAAAGAAGTCAGGTCCATCGTTTATCCCATTCCATAAATCTTTAAAATAAGCCTAACATCTTCACTAAGCCTAATTTGACTCCTCAGCTGCTTGCCCATAAATACATTTAATCAGAAAATCAAAATATATGTTCAAAAGACAAATTATTCTTAAATATATACCTAATCAGTAAGAAAAAAGAATAATACTTCACATAACATTAATCAATGTGTAATAGTAGCTAACAATGACAATAAGGTTTCCATGGATCAATGCAGAAACTCAGTTCCGAGTCCCAAAAATAAGAAATTCCACACTGGACAAAACTATTGACTGAAGTTTATTCTACTGATAGCAGGAATAGCAAAATATAAGGTTAAACCACTATAACAAGGTTGAACTCATGAACAGAGGAGAAATACAATTCACAGCATACAAATTCTCAATGTTTTCCCTTCTTCCTTCTCTTCACACCATGAATCCATCAATCAAAAAGCATTTACTCAGCCCTTTTCATTGTTTTCAGTCATATCTGCCATTTATCATTGTGTTTGAAATGGTTTGATCAGAGATAACAAGGTTGAACTCATGAACAGAGGAGAAATACAATTCACAGCATACAAATTCTCAATGTTTTCCCTTCTTCCTTCTCTTCACACCATGAATCCATCAATCAAAAAGCATTTACTCAGCCCTTTTCATTGTTTTCAGTCATATCTGCCATTTATCATTGTGTTTGAAATGGTTTGATCAGAGTTAGCCATTTTGAGTTGGTCTGCACCATAAGATTTATCTAACTTTCATGTTTACTCATTGATCAATTGGTGGCTTTTGCATTCAGTCATAAGTCGTAACAGTCACATATGAAACTCTACTTGCTTTTCAAGAAGATTGGTTGAGCGATCCATTTTACTGTATAACTTGGAAGATTTAGCAAAGACGCAGAGGAATTAATTTCAAGGAATGGAAGATTCCGGTGCTTACATAGTAGGAGAAGAAAGCAAAGGTTTTGGTGGAATTTCCAGGGAATTCATGCTGCCTTCCAACATGTCAATAACTCTACTCATTGTAGGTCTATCATTAGGAAACGTTTGAATGCACCATAAACCCACTATGGCCAATCTCTTTGCAAAATCATTTTCTTCTGTGGTCATCACCCTATCTGATCTCAAATCGTTGTCCAACTCAAGTTTATTGTATGCCCAGTGTGGGAAGTATATTTCACTTGTGTGACTAGCTTCAACATTCATGTTTTTCCTCCCTCCCACCATTTCTAGCAGCATCATTCCATAGCTATAAACATCAGACTTATGAGAAACTCCTCCAAGATGTCTACTCCACATTTTTGGAGCTACATACCCCATAGTTCCTCTAGCATCTGACATGGAAATAATGCTTTCATTCCTAGGACAGAATTTTGCTAACCCAAAATCAGCTATCTTGGGACAGAACTTCTGATCCAAAAGAATGTTATGTGGTTTTATGTCAAAGTGTAAAATTCGGGTGTTGCATCCCCTGTGCAAGTATTCTAACCCTCGAGCTATGCCCATTGCAATTTGATATACAATATCCCAACTCAAGGGTGTAATGGTTTCAGGTCTTTTTATATAAATGAACTTGTCAAGGGAACCATTGGGCATAAATTCATAGATGAGAGCTCTCTTGCGGGCTTCCAAACAGAACCCAAGAAGATTGACGACATTAATATGAGAAGTTCTACTGATGCTAGCAACCTCGTTGATAAATTCTTCACCATTTTTTTTGGATGCATTCAATATCTTTACAGCCACAGGACGACCATGGGATAGATTTCCCTTGTACACCGCACCAAAACCACCTTGTCCCAGCTTAACTTTGAAGTTGTTGGTCATTTTCTTCACTTCTGATAACTTATATCTTTTTAGTGTTAGAGCACCATGATTTTTCAGGAATTCTTCAATATTTTGGTTACTCTTTGTAGTCAACCCAAAATGTCCTTGCCAGGTTGATGACTTGTATCTTAAACAGAGAATTGCAATACATATCAACAATCCTGCAATTGCTGCACCAGTAACACCTGTTGGCAGATACAGTAGGAGCATCAGTGAACATTTGATATACTTTATTGCCATAACATAATATATGCTGGAGAACAATAATTTTGCTATTTCAAATGAAAGTTACGATGCTTGGTTGGTTAATGATAGAATCCTTTCTTTGCTTGCACCCAATTATGGATGCTAGCAAAAGTTGAAGAGAGAAAAACAGTTAAAATGCAAATATTGATGCCTTGATAAAAATGAGAATCATGTTACACATTTCTTAAGGTTAAGCTTTTTCTTTTAAAATAGGTGATATATGGACGTTATTTCCGAACTATAGTTTACTAAATGGGGGCAAAAAAATGTAAGCACTCGTTTCAGGGTCATCAAAAAAAAAAAAAAAAAAAAAAGAAGCAAAAGGCATTATATAAGCTTACATATACAATGAACGGCACCGAGTCTTATACCAGATCAGATGTATAAAAGATATGTCATCAGTATTAAACGAACTGGTGGATGGGAACATAAGAAAGGAAATTAGATTTATTACCTATAAGGAGTTTTCTCTTTTTGTTCCATTTATTGCCTGCAACAGCACATAGTGAGAGCAAAGAGGAGTCAGTTAGAGTATTGATGAAAATATTGTTGAAATGTTATTCAGGTAGAATGAAAAAATTCAGGGAACTGGGAACATGTTAATTTGCTTATTGACACGGTCAAAGCTAGACGATGGGTCTAATCGAAGTGAAGCTGTAAAGAAGGAACCTCCTAATAGGCTAATACTTGAAGGGTACCATTAGAGAAGGACACAGCAAGACTTAGAAAAATGTGCAGTCAACGACTCAAGTTTTTTTCAAAGTCAGGTCAACAAACGTAACTGTCACTGAAACCTCCCAGAAATTATTGAGTAAACTTGTGGTATTAGAAATATGAATTATTAAAATTATTTTCATTATAATTACCATATTCAATCTGAAACACTTATTTTGTATTGAAAATATAACATGATGAAACTATTCTTTCTAGCAGACTGTTTTTCACACGCCAGACTCAAATTTTCTTAAGAGGAGCTAGAAATGTACTACCTAAACCAACTACTTATTAGTATGAAGCAACACATACTTCTTTTCTTTCTTTTTCCAAATAGACATTATTAGAGAGAATCTTGTGCGACTCCAAAATAATAGAGCTGCCTCTTCGACATGTCCTATCTAAAGTGAGTATCTATTTGCAGGAAGCAACACAAGTTTAACAATTAATCAGAAATTGATCTTATTCCATACCTAAGAATTTAGTTAAGTGTTCTAGGATTCATTTTCTGATTTGATTTTGGGAGAGATAAGTGTTGTAGGAAAGTTACAACGATTAACAGACAAAGCTCATAGCTATGCTTTACAGGACTCGCTGGAAAAACAACCGGGAGAGGACTACTGGTGGGAACTAGGAAGCTAGGATGGGGAACTTCAGACAATAATTGCATTTTTGGTAAAAAAAAATAAAAAATTCAAGGAAAATAATAAGTTACCAAAAAATAAGTAATTATTGTTTGAAAATAAACTAAAATAAATATGAAGTGTTGATTGGTAAGTTGATGGTGGACATGGAAAATTTGAGGATGGGCGTAATAGTGGGTTCGTCCAATTACAGCTGTTCTCAAACTGTAATTAATTTGCTGTGCTATTGTTTGCCTGTGATTTGTTGAATTGGAGGGTTCCTAATGGCAACCGAGATGCAAGGAGCAAAGAGATGCTTCATCTTCAATTCTTGTATCAGAATCTATTGCTTAAGTGATAGATAAAAGAATATGACTAAGAATGAAGAGGGAAAATGAAGAAGAGAGGAGAGAGGATAGAAGACGTACTTTTGGTAGAACAGTGCAATGCACGAGATCCATCTGGGCAATAGTAGCATGAAACTACTTGTTTATCAATATGAATACCATAGCTCGAGCAATCTCCTTCATTTCCCATGCATCTTGTGCAATCTTGAGAAACATTATAGTTGACCTCAAATTCAAAACTTCTATGGAGAACTTGTTCCAACCTATGATCTTCAACACGAGGAACATAATCATCCAGATAAACGTCAGCCGGCATGCGCAAGCTTCGTTTGCAAACCCGAAGGTCTGGATAATCAATGAACAGCCCCTCATATTCCACCGCAAAATAAGAGAAAGCATCCCCGCAGTTAAATTCTCCATAGGGGAAATGTTCGATGGGGGGACAATAGTAGAGTATGTTGATTTTGGACATTGAAGGGCTGGGATACAGGAACTGAGTGGGGTTCAGATTCTCATAAGATTGCGGAGAACAAATGTTGAGGGCAAGGTCTGTTCGCACCACTTTCATGGTGTGACTGGTGATGTCGATATTCTTCACTGTGAAATTTTGTGAGCCAATTAGAATTGTAGTATTACCATCATAGCAGCTGAGCTCGAATGGGTCACCGCCACCACATTCAGGGTCTCGGTGGTTCTGTCCCCAGAAAGGATAGGAGATTTTCGACAGATTTCCGCAGTTGTATGCCTGCCTCTTACAATCCAAATAATTGTAAGCGGGTACAAAGGGCGGCAAAGTGGTTAACAACAACCAACAGATGGTGAGTACGGACGTAAGGACCATCTGGATATGGATATGATTATGCTCATCCATTCTTAGTTACTCTTATGCCGAACGCACTCAAAAGCCTCGCACATACATCATGCTGTTTCCCCTCACCTCAAACATAACATAATGGAGTTTTAGAAGCAGTTCTTGGAAAATGATGGTCACCGCTTCTGCCAAGAAACTACCACTCTGTTTCCAGTTTCTACGTGTGGCTTGGGGGCATCCCCAGACCAAAACAAAATGGAATTCAAAATTTGGAAAAGATTACCCAGTTTCCTAGTCTTACTTCTCGATTCAGATTGTATTCTTTCTCATAGTAAATGGTTTATTAACTATACCTAATTATACAACATATATAGTTATATATCTCACCTCACCCAAGTTTACATTCTTACGGTTTTACTTTATTGGACGAAATACTTACTACACATTTTTACTACAAAAAAAAAATAATTTCAGTGTACCGGGTTACATGCTATAGAAGTTTGTGTAGCCAGTAAATCAGTTATCGTAACGAATGCTACATACTTTTTATGGTAGGGGACAAACTCTTTACTTCCTTATTTTTATTTTTATTTTTGGGTCAATGATTTTAATATGTTATAAATTATAATCAATCTCTTATTATTATGTTTCTCTATAAATTTGTGTAGTATCATGTTAATCTTTTCTAATCCAAAGAGAATAATCTACTAATTAGCAACGTGTAATTTCCCCTTTAGTTACCTCAGAAACTAAGGAAAATGAGAATGAGAACAGAGGAAATTAAGAGGAAAGACATGAATGCGGCAAGTTAAATCATAAGTTAAATCATCCATCCCTCACATTCCTCCAAGAGTTCCTTCACAGTTTGCAATAATTCAAGCAATCCCACCATTAGGATCAAGAGAAACACCCCATGAAATAGGAACTTGTACACAAGACCCACACTTGGAAACTAAAGCCTGCGAATTGTTGCAACAAATTTTCATCCATGTAGAAAGCATGCTTCCAGGTATCACCCCTACTCGTAAAGTTGCTTTGGCCTATGAAAAACCCAGGATCACAGTCAGTAGAATATGGTGATATTGTGCATGGTAGATATTGGAAGAGGGCGGAAATCAGAGAAGTGTTGGAGAAATCCAAAGAACAATCATCATAGTTGATGATATCAGTCCACATCATTTTCATGTGGTGGAGAATTGGATTAATATCAAGTATAGTGAAATTTTGAGAGACGACTTCAATTGAATTTTGGAGGCGTCATGAACACTGCCACAATAAGGGTTCAGTTTCATCCCTAGAATGGATAACTGATGTCTTTGATTCACAGTTGTATGAGTGCCTGTACATAGAGTATTCGTGATCCTCTTGACAATGGCATTTTGAGAAAGTTAACAGGTGACTATGGATGTAAGCAAGGGGATATAGATATAGATATGGGAATACATTTATGCTCAATTGCTGATGGAGGTAAGCGTTATATGTAACAGAAATTTGTTAGCGAAGTAGCTGCATGGCCTAGTGTTGATGGAGAAAATACTTTGTTTACTGTTCTTCATTTCTTGCAAATGGAACTGAGTTAAGAAAAGCAGTAAATTTCCTTTGAATGTTGGGTAAGAAAGAAAATTGACAATTGAATTCAAATATTGGTGGCCACTGCAACCTCAAAATGGCTAAAACTGAAACCACATACAAAAAAACTAATGAAGATTGAAGAGACAGAAGAGTCATCCTTTTGGGGAATGGAAATCCCAAGTTCCACCTTAAACAGAGGAAAGTACCATTGAGATGTATATTTTTCCAAACATAATAGAAAGTTAAAAATAAAGATGTTATACTTTATATTTTCTTCTCAGAAGCTAAGCTTATTACAATACCTTCCATGTCCTCAGCCCAAGCCCCAAGTTGAACTTAGGACCTTGTACAAATTTTCCAAACCCTCCACCACTAAGTTGACTTTAGTGAGTTAACCAAAGATTAATTTATAGTTATTTCTTCTGTACACGAATTCTCTATTGGAGTCACCACTATTATAATTTAAAAATGTGTAAACATGTATTTGTTTATCTCCAGCCTGTTACTTATAATCTAGTGATTTTGTAATTCAGTTCCACACAAAAAATTGACATTGCATGTGAGACTGTTATTTTCTTATTTTTTCATGAACATACATCTCAAAAATACTATTCAATATCAAATGAGAAAACTTTTTATTGTTAAGAAGAAAATCTTGCTTCCTAATTGATGTGATGATTTTTATATTATTATACAATCTGTGGTCGACTAGAATTACAATAGGATGAAATCAGAAATCAATGAAGATATAAACTAATGAAATATCTTAAAAAGATATTGAAGAGAAAAACTTGGATACTCTAAGCTGCATTAATTAATTAATGCAATGCAAAATCAATCAAATAAAGCATCCAAAATGAACCAAACCATCTAATTGAGCCAGAGTTAATCTACCTGTTAGAAGTATAATTATGTACGTTCTAAATTTTAAAAAGGAATCAATTGAAGTGTGTTATATTTGTAGGCATGTAGACTTGTGAAGTTGCGATTATGTGAATGTGAGCAAAGATTGCACAAAAAAATCTACAATTTTTTTTCAAAAAGCTAAAATTAGTGTGCCTTTTTGGCAACTTTTGGCAACAGTTCTGCCATCTGTGCATAAGCACCTCGACTGCTTAGTGGTTGGGTTGAATTCACAACACCCATTAGACTCTTCGAGCACTGCACAATCCCCTGTTGTCATCCAATCAAGCACAAATCCTTTCTTCATAGCATTTCCAAAACCAGTGGTAAAATCACCACTTTCAATCTCATCCGTCTTCACTGTCACCACAACATGCTCCTCACACTGCCTAAGTAACTCATAGCCATATTCACCTTCATCCCCGGCCAGAAACACATATGACTATCTCATGCACCCTATAGGCTGAACAGATGAAGGGTAACAACTGCAGTTGAAATAGAAATTGAGATTCAAAGCTAATGAGCTGAAAGACAAAGGGAGGTTCCGTAGGGAAGCATTGTGTCGTGCCCTCGGACATGGTTGGCTCAATACATTTATGTCAACAAGTGTAATTGAATCATCGTCATAGTTTACATCTGTGACTTGGTATTTGCCTCTTCGAAAACTGATGATGGCCTTGCTTTCCAAGCAATCAAGGCCAAAATCAGGATAACAGCAAAATTCTCCAATGTTGGTGTTGGTCTTCTTCCAAAAAGGGTAGCGAATGGAGACGTTACCACAGTTAAAAGGAGCACGTATTGTTGATGTATTAGAGCTTTCTGCATGACATGTCACGAGGATGATAGACAATGCAAACAGGGTGTACAGGGGTCTTGACATGGCTTAGTGTACTCAGCTACGTAAAGCTAATAGTACTTTGGTATTGGGTATTGATTATGAATGAGACGATGATACTTGCATATATAGCTTTAAATTTTCTTCAGTGTGATGAAGCAGTCAAAGAAATTTTTTAGGGTCTAATTATTTGATTAGAAAAAAAAGAGGGTCAATGTGTGAGTGGGAATATAATCTATCTGCTCAAGTGGCCCGGAAAAATGTGACGTATTATAACTCTTTTGGTACTTCATAAAGTTATTTTACTTCTTCATTAAGCGTAATTCTTATACAGACGACTTAGAAGACTCATGGACTTGAGGCCCATGTTTCGACTTCATTAAGTGAATGATGACTCAATACGCGGTTCCATGAAATTTGATGGGTTATTTTTTAACTTTAAAGTCCTGTTGGCTTCAGAAAAATCTTTGAGATAATTTTTAAAATCATGTTTTTGCATCTGTTCACTGCTTTTAATCAAGTGGAAGTAAACGTATTGATAGGTTGTGCTATACTCTGTACACTTATTTTTACCCAAATTAATTTCTTTACAAAATAATTTTATGCAAGTCTTTATCTAGTTTTCAATAAATTTTGAAACCAAAATTATCAGGGTCCTATGCTTTACTGGCGTATTTACGTCCGATCACAAATGCAGTTTATTGGCCACGTACCATTTAAAAACATTTATTTAGATCCATTTTCCTTTGTGGTACAAATAAAAATCTGTCCAATAACGCTTGAAACTCAAAATTGGAATAAGGCTCTTTCCAAACCAAAACTGAAAATGGGAAAAAGATAGACCAAAACCAGATAAGTGAATCACATTTATAAACGTTATGTTACAATATAGCATGTTCTTTTGTAATTGTTGAAAATCAGGGCAACAGAGCAACACTGGGACAGTAATGACAGGTTGATTTTCCAAGAACAAGAAGTCCGGTCCATCATTCATCACATTCCATAAATATTCAATATGAGCCTAACATCCTCACTAAGCCTAATTTGACTCAAGTGCTTACCCGTATATACATTAAATCAGAAAATCAAAAAACATGTCAAAAGACAAATTATTCTTAAATATATACCTAACCTGTAAGAAAAAAATAATAATACTTCACACAACATTAATCAATGCGTAATCGTAGCTAACAATGGCAATAAGATTTTGATGGATCAATGCAGAAACTCAGTTCCCAGTCACAATAATAAGAAAATCCACTATGCACAAAGCTGTAGTGAAAAATAAGATTCAGGCCACTATACCTAACCTGTAACAGTTGCTTATGAGACTCTACTTGCTTTTCAAAATGAATGGAAAGTGCAAATAATTAGGTTGAGCAATCCATATTACAGAATATTTACCAAAAATGCAGTGGAACTAATTTCAGGGAATGGAAGATTCTGGTGCTGATGTAGTAGGAGAAGAAAACAAAGGTTTTGGTGGGATTTCTAGGGAATTCATGTTGCCTTCCAACATGTCAATCACTCTGCTCATTGTTGGTCTATCATTAGGAAACGTTTGAATGCACCATAAACCCACTACAGCCAATCTCTTTGCTATCTCATTTTCTTCTGTGGTCATCACCCTATCTGGTCTCAAATCAGTGTCCAACTCAAGTTTATTGTATGCCCAGTGTGGGAAGTATATCTCACTTGTGTGACTAGCTTCAGCATTAATGTTCTTCCTCCCTCCCACCATTTCTAGCAGCATCATTCCATAACTATAAACATCAGACTTATGTGAAATTCCTCCAAGATGTCTAGTCCACATTTCTGGAGCTACATACCCCGTTGTTCCTCTAGCATCAGACATGGAAATAATGCTTTCATTCCTGGGACAGAGTTTTGCTAACCCAAAATCTGATATCTTTGGACAGAAATTCTCATCCAGAAGAATGTTATGTGGTTTTATGTCAAAGTGTAAAATTCGAGTGTTGCATCCCCTATGCAAGTATTCTAACCCTGAGCTATACCCATTGCGATTTGATTTAAAATATCCCAACTCAAGGGTGTAATGGTTTCAGGTCCTTTTCTATAAATGAACTTGTCAAGGGAACCATTGGGCATAAATTCATAGATGAGAGCTCTCTTGCGGCCTTCCAAACAGAACCCAAGAAGAGTGACAACATTAATATGAGAAGTTCTACTGATACTAGCAACCTCGTTGATAAATTCTTCACCGTTTTTTTTGGATGCATTCAACATCTTTACAGCCACAGGACTACCATTCGATAGCTTTCCTTTGTACACCGCACCAAAACCACCTTGCCCCAGCTTAGCTTTGAAGTTGTTGGTCATTTTCTTTAAATAAGATAATTTATATCTTTTTAGAGTTAGAGCACCATGATTTTTAAGGAATGCTTCAATATTTTGATTACTTTTTGAAGTCAACCAAAAATGTCTGCCATGTTGATGACTTGTATTTTAGACAGAGAAATGCAATACATATCAACACTCCTGCAATTGCTGCACCAGCAACCCCTGTATACAGTATGAGCAACAGTGAACATTTGATATAGTAGAGAAATGTTGACAACTAACTCTCTAACTATCCCTTTCTAACACATTTTTTAATTGTTGTAAAATTTATTAGAAACTATAACATCACAAGTGAGACTTATTTAAGGAATGAGACTTACACAATGTTGTGATTCTCAATAAATTTAAACTAATAATAAAGAGTGCATTACAGAATGTATTATTAGCATTTTGATAAGTACAGGAAAATTAAAATAATGAGTGTGTCAGAGAGTGATTGTAATGAGTGTTCCTATATTTAAGCTTGCCTATATAATGAACAGGCACTGATTCCTTCCGTAAGATCATATGTCAAATATTAAAGGAACCGGTGGATGGGGAAATATAAAAGGAAATTAGATTTATTACCTATAATAACGAGTTTCCTCTTTTTGTTCCATTTATTGCCTGCAAAAGCACATAGCGAGAACAAAGAGGAGGCCTGTCAGACTGTTAGAGTATTGATGAAAATTTTTGTTGTAAGCTAATATTAGGATGTGTTTGGCAAAACTAACCTATAGGCTAGCTGAAATCTTATAAACTATAAGCTAGAAACTGAAAACTTAGAAGCTAGCTGATTGAATTGAAAGTGTTTCGTGAAATTAGCTAATAAGCTAATTGACAAATGTTAAATGACATAGAAGGATATGTATGTATGTATGTATCACCTTCAATATCTGAATTTGTTTCTAAGAAGAATATCATCTTAAAAATTAGGACAATAATTTTTAAATTTTTTATTATAAAAAACAATGATTTGACAATTTTTCTTAATCCTCTCCAAGTATGGAGATCTAAAATAAAAAGGGTTTCTAAAATAAAAAAGAGTAAGAAGGAATTTCAAGTTGGTAATGAGGATTAAAAAAACAAGAAAACTAAGAGTTTATAAGCTATAAGTTAGTTGAAGTAGCTTATGAAAATAAACTAGAAACTACTAAACTCACGATCTAAACAAGCTTATTTTGGTTAAACTAGCTTATAAGCTCTTAGAATGACTTGCCAAACACACTCTCAGATAGAAAGAAAACATTCTACTTTTTAAAATCACTTCGCTTTGGAAGAGGAATTACAAATATGGTATGACCATATATTTTATTCACCATATCTCTTTCTAAATTATTTCTACAGTGTAGTCATAAAATTTATGATAGAGGAAGCATTTGTATCTTTCTTGATAATCTAAAAGAAATTTCAACTTTAGTGTTTAATTTTCTCATTGTTATAGTATATTTTTTAACTTATATATGGATTTCAAAATTGAAACACGTTATGTTATTATACAGTCTTCAAATGCTCAAATCTAGATTATTAAATTTCTGTTCAAACTAAAGAACTAAATCAAAGGAAATAATTCTATCAAGTGAGAACTTTTTTTAACAGAAAAATCAAACTGTCTAAGAAATGGAGTTCCTAGTTTACCTACCAAACTGAATATAAGGCTATATTGGCAGCACCAGACTGGAGTAGACTGTACAGTCTAACCATGAACCAAATAGTTAGCTGGTTATGGTTTAGATTCATAATCAAATTTTATGGTTAGATGATTTTGGATTAGTTAAATTTTTCACAGAAAAAAACTATTTTTTCTTTTTTACATTTTATATTGTTACATTTGAAATGCTTTGCAACATCATTGGGGTAACTAACCAGTTGATTTAAACGGTTAGACATAAATTGACTTGAAAGTCTCGATGGTTGATTGTTCAGATCAGTTTTATCAAGGACACAAGATTTTAGCATAGGTTCTATTCTTTTACTCTCACACTTATTTCATTTATATTTTGTGCTCATTTTGAATTTACTAAAGAAGAAATTTGGTCCGATAAGTCCCAATACAAAGAGATGCATCATCCTCAATTCTTGCTTCAAAATCTATAGTTTAAAAATGAATTAAGGCATAATAACTTATATAGTGAAACAACAGCAACACCAATTCATGCATAGAACATACTTGATAATATTAAGGATTATAAAGGAAGATTTCAGGGAACGTTACTAAAAGTCATAGTTCATAAATTTTTAGCCAGTTGGATGAATCCAGACTTATAAGGAAAACTAAGAACGGAAAAGCCAAATTACGAATAGCTGGAGAGAAAATTCAGGGAACCTATTAATTTGCTTATTGACACGGTCAAGGGTAGACATTGGGTTTAACCGAAGTGAAGCTGTTAAGTAACTTCTAGGGGACCATTAGAGAAGGACATAGCAAGACTTGGAAAAATGTGCAGTCTAACTACTGTAGTTTTTCTCAAAGTCAGGTCAACAAACGTTACTGTCACTGAAACCTCCCAAGATTATTGAGTAAATTTATGTTAGAAATATGAATTATTAATAATTATTTTCATTATAATTACCATATTCAATTTTTTATTAATTCATATGTATGAAGCAATACATGTTTTATTTTTGTCTAAACACTAGACATGTATTTTGTATTAGAAACAATATTGATTGAGTCCAAAACTCCATGAAATTACTCATTTTAGCAAAATGTTTTTCATACACAGAAATCCGAAACATAACTTAAGAAAAATTAGAATTGTACTACTTAAACCAACTACTTGCTGGAGAAAAACCAGGGGATGGGTGAGAACTAGGAAGCTAGGATGGGGACCTGCAGATATTACAAATTATTTCAAAATACTAATAAGTTACCAAAAAAATAAGTAATTTTTTGTTTCAAACTAAGCTAAAATAAATATGAAGTGTTAATTGGTAAGTTGATGGTGGACATGGAAAATTTCAGGATGGGCGTGATAGTGCGTTGGTCAAATTACAGCTGTTCTCAAACTGTAATTAATTTGTTGGCTATTCTTTGCCTCTTGTGATTTGTTGAATTAGAGGGTTCCTAACGATAACCCAGATGCAAAGAGCTAAGAGATGCTTCATCTTCAAATATTCTTGCATCAAAATCTATATCTACCTTTAATGTAAATCTTTATTATCTAAATTATCGGAATGAACCTTCAATTCTGATAAGAAAACACCACCAAAATCACCTGAAGATGGAGGGGGAAGCTCTGGCTGAGTGGATATGGCGGAAACATTGTAAAAAGGGTACAATTCATATCTTAGATTACAAGCCGGAAGTAGGGACCGTGCACCTCGTCTTCCGTACACTGAGGACACTGAATGCACTTGACAAGCACATGTTACAGTCAAAGGTGGACAAATCAGATGCGCACTGCACCAGGGTGTACAACTTCATGAAGCTTCGTAAATTCACTGCTTTTGTAGCAAACTTCTTACCCGAACGAGAGTTCACGGCCTCCTGCTGTACATCGTTCAACGTGGCTGAGAGAATATAGTCGAAGCTGGCAAGGTCCAAGTCAGGGACACTCTGTATCTGTACGTTTTCCAACGTAACTTCTGGGACTATGTTGTTGAGCAAGAAATTGTTGGAGTAACGCAGCATACACTGATTGTACCAGATTATGGACTCTGTTTGGTTGGTGCAGTGGTGTGTGATGTTTTTAGCCGCGGCAGTGACACAGTGGTGACAGACAGAGGGGGCGACGTCGCCGCGGCAGAGGAAGAGTCCCTTGACCTGGTTGGAGGTTCCGAGGGAGATGTTGGTGAGGTAGAATCCGTCGTGGAGGGTGGCCTTGGAGACAAGGGATGAGAGGAGCACGTTCAAGTTGGTTTGGAATGTTGTGTTGGGTCGGTAATAGGATCCCTCTGTGCAGAAATGACTGATGTATACGGGAGATGCTTCATTTGCAAAGATCAGCAAGGTGAACAGAGATAGAAGTAGCAAGTTGGGTGAAGAGGATTTGAAGATGCACATCTCTCCCTCGCTTTACTTTAGCACAAAGGATGGGTGCTGTAAAATACGATTTGTTTTTTCTTCTTCTGGAGCAGTTTTTGTTCTGGCGCTTTATCTTTTAGCGTGTTTATTATATTATGGTGAGGTGGGTGCGAAGAAATTATTAGGTAATTTTGGATTACCATAATCTTTATTAATCTTACACACGTGACATATAATTAAGTATTATTAATTTTTTTCCGTAAATTGTAAAATATGAATGTGTTATATAAATATTGGTTGAGACCACAGCTGGTCTTGAACTACTTAATAATTTCCTGTAGGCGGATGATGATAAATTTTATGAGGGAAATGCTATAACTGCTTGATACAAGTCAATGACGACTGATATTTAGCACAACAAAAAGACTTTTGGCATTGATATGAAACTTCGTATTTGTATTTTGTTAAACAAAAGTTAAATGAAAAGTTGTAAAAAATGAATGATTTGAGGGAAATCAAACAGTGTCACTGTGTTTCAGTTTTATTAAAAAAAATTGTAGAAAAAATATTAATTTGACGGAAATCAACTGATGTCGCTTTGTTAGGTGTTATATTAAGTAATGGTATTTGAACACTTACAAATTATATACATCTTATTAACACTTTTTATTCTTTTTATATTTATCTTCTTAATACTAAAGTGTGTCCAAAAATTATTTTCCTTGTATGAATTTGTAAAAATTATTCTCCGGTAAGTTAATTTCTCGAGCAGCTCCTGCTCCTTGTATCCCTCCTCAAAATAATACCAACCATCTCTGCATGTAATGTTGCGTCTTAAAGGGAAATCTGGGATGTGAGGGCAAAAATAGTAGTATATGGTGATGTTGTACACTGAAGCAGAATACTGGAACAGAGATGGGTTCAAAATCTAGGAAGTGTCAAAATAGTGCGGGGATCAAACATCGTTGACAGTGTCCTTTGGCACCGCTTTCATGGTGTGAGTGGTGTTGTTGATCTCCACTCTGAAATTTTGAGAGCCAATTTGAATTGAAGTAGTATTATCATCATGTTGGCAGCTAAGATCAAATGGGCTGCCGCCGCCACATTCAGAGGGTCGATTGGTTCCCCAGAAAGGATAGGAGTTGACGGACAGATTGATTTCCGCACTTGTATGACTCCTTACACACCGAATAATCGAAATCACAGTAAGACTGTGGCAAAGTGATTAGCAATAACCAAAACATGGTGACTATGGACATACAGAGCATGGGGATATGCATATGGATATGGATATGATTATGCTCATCCATTCTTACTCTTTACGCCCAACGCACTCAAAACCCTCATGCATATATCATGCTGTTTCCCCTCACCTCAAACATAATGAAAGTTTTAGAAGCGGTACTTGGAAAATCTACTATGAGAAATAGTGCAATCTTAATTGGGAAATAAGACTAGGAAACTCGGGCATCTTTTCCAAATTTTGAATTCCATTTTGTTTGGTTTGGAGATGCCCCAAGCCATACAAAGAAACAAGAAACAGAGTGGTAGTTTTGTCGGTGGACTAATGGTCATATTATTAGTCCGCACCATTTTCATGTGGTAGAGAATTGGATTAATATCAAGTATAGTGAAATTTTGAGAGCCAACTTAAATTGAATGGTGGTGATTATCAAGGCACTTGTGTATTTGCGCGTATAGACTAACCCTGTTACAGCTAAGAAGACTGTCCAGAAGACTTGCAAAAAAGGACCGTTCAGTAGATGTGTTAAAGACCGTCCAGAAGACGTGTTAAAGACTGTCCAGAAGACTCGCCAAAGAGGACCGTCCAGTTGAACAAACTAAAGGTGACCGTCCGATGAATAAACTCATACAAGCCTCCAAGATCATATATTCAAACGACTAAGTTTTTAGTTTGAACGTCAATTTGATTTATGCTAAGTCTTCTTCGAAACTGACATATTATTACTTCTGTGAACTAACATTCAAATTTGTTTGAAGCATTAAATAGCATCAACATCATTCCAGTGCAAAAGCGCAACAGAATAGATAAAGCAAGTCAACTTATCAAGCTGCCAAGACAAATGAATAATGTTCAGAAGAGCAGACCGCGCAGCGCAGTCCTGCACCTTCCTTTTTAGTGCAAGTCTAAAAGCTGCCGTGCCTTACCTCTCTGAAAGGATAGTTTGCACGCTTCTCATTGCATAACGAAGTCAAAGTCTTCCACAACAGATCTTTTCCCGGAAGACTATATATACATGCACTAACGAAGAAGCAAAACAGTGAAAAAAAAAGGCGAAGACTGTGAAAAAGAAAAGACATAGAAAAAGAACAAGAACATAAAGACTTTTGTAATATTCTGATAGAAGCGTCCAGTGGACGATAGCAAAAATCTTGTAAAGATCTTCAAAGTGATCTTGAGCTTAATATTTCAAATCCTCACTACGTGAGTTAATTTATTTTTTTTAAATACTTGTTGTGTTGTGAAAGCCTGGAGAGGCTTAGTGTAAAAGAATACTTGGATTAAGCAATCTAGGGTGATTGCGTTGTAAAGCCTGAAGAGGCCGCAAACAATACTTGTAACCTAAGGTTGGTTAGTGGATACCTTCTGGGTGAAGGGACTGGACGTAGCTCAGGTTAAGTGAACCAGTATAAAACTTTCTGTGTTCTCTTCTCTCTATCTCTACGCTTGAAAATAGGTTCAGACTGATCTACTGTTTCGAAAAAGTTTATTAAAACGCACAATTCAACCCCCCCCTTCTTGTGCGCTTTTTATCTTATTTCATTGTGCCTTGGAGCCTAATATAGATTGACATAATAATGGGGTCGGTTTCATCCCCAGAATGGATAAATGATGTCTTTGATTCCACAGTGGTAGGAGTGGCTGGCACAATGGAGTAATTCGTGATTCGCTTGACAATGGCGTTGTGGGCAAAGTTAACAGAAGGTGACTATGGATGTAAGCAAGGGGATATAGGAATATGTTTTGGTCAATTGATCATGGAGGGAAGAGTTATGTCTTGTATTGTATCAGAAATTTTGTGAAGTAGCTGGCATGAGCTAGTGTTGATGGAGAAAAACATGTTGTTCACTGTTTCTTCAATTCTTGCAAATAGAACTTATTAAGGAAAAAAGCAATTTCCTATGATGTTGGATAAGAAGGAAAATGTGTTCAATTATATGTAATAAAGGAGAAATTATTAGGTAGTCTGGAACTACCAAGTGTTTATAGTCCCAACTAATGTGTATATAACACATTCAAATTTTACAATTTATGAGAAAGAATTAATAACACTTAATTACATGTCTTGTGAAGATTAATGGAGACCATGGTGATCTAGGACCACCTAATAATTTCTCGTGATAAAGACGTATGAAGATGAAAGAGTCACCCTTTTGGAGAAAGGAAATCCCTAAGTTCCACCTCAAACAGAGGAAACTAGGAAAGTACCACTGAGATATATACTTGCCAAACATATAAAAGAAAGGTGATATACTTATATCTTTCTTCTTAGAAGCAAAGCATATTGCAATACCTTCCATGCTCTATTTTCTTTTTTTATTTTAACAAATTATCAATTTCAGTGTTGATTTACAATAGCCCACTTCTATCTATAGCCTGCTCCCACAATGTATCATCCAAATTTATATGGGACAAAGCAATGCAGTCAATTATTTGGGATCAAGGCAATCACCTATGAAAAAGCTTTTTGTTTAGAAAATTATAATGAAAATGTAGTATGACTTGTTAGGTAACTATTGATGTCATCTTTCCATGAAAATCCTAATTTTTAACATCTAATCACCAAAGTGACACATACCATCACCATATCGTTATATGTAGGCTTTTGAAGGCTTATGCTCATTATTATGACTTGTTAGTATTTAAAAGTCAATGTAAGCCAACTGACTCTAATACTGTAATACACCAAACCTATATATGACATTGTAAAATTCGACTCGTTATCTCATAATGCGGTCTTCAACAATTCGATCTTACATTATAAATTTTTGAACAGAATGAAAAAAAAAAATCAAATGGCATTATTTTAACCAAAGAACATTTTTGAACACGCAAACCAAGCAATTCCATTCCATGTCTAGGAAATGGAGCTCTACGTAACCCAGAGTGGATGTAAAGTATTTGCATACTCAAAGAAAATTCACTGCCACCATCCAAGGAAGTAAGATTATTCAGTAGGAGAACGTAATCAAAATCAGGAGAAGGAAAAATACATACTCGGAGCATGGGGAGACCTTGCTAGACTTTTGCAACAAACCCCACCATAAGATTGGTGATTAGGACAGAGGCAGATAAATGCATCCATAGATGCATTGTGTCCACATCTTCCACTAAATTGTTTGTAACCATCACATTGGCCTTCACCCACACCTCTCCACCCAACCTCGAATCCTCCTTCTAAAACATTTTTCACAAGCGAAGCACCACTCAGACCCACTTTTAGGGCAGGAACAGTGATGCTATTCTTGCACCGCAGAACCTTGAAATTTACAACATCAGTACTTAATACCAAGTATGCATCTGGAAAATCACCATCTATGGGGTAAGTGAATGGTACTGCAGCATCGAAATTCATGCTAGACGTATATGAAACATGGCCACAGTCATATAACAAAATATAGTCATCATCATTGGAAGTGTAGCTGAAGAAATCAAAATCCAAGTTGACATTGATGTACTCATTAGTACAAGGGTCAGCCTATAAATCCAACCTTGCAATTTTCAAACCTTAGATGTTTGATCAATATGAATAACATATAATGTCTGATATTATGTCAATTGTCACGTTGTCTTGTTGGCAATCAAGCTTGAACTTTGAATGCCCCCAATAATCTGGTTGGTCAATACTCCAGAATGGGTAGCTAATGTTGCTGAAAGTCCCACAAGTAAGAGGTTTACATGCCGTGTACCCTTCAGCATCACTAGATAAATATGTTGGCAAGAGGAGTGAGAAGAAGAAAAGGGTCTTGATGAGGGAAGAAGATGTGGAGGCATGATAGAAATCTGAGAGGGCCTTAATTTGCAAATGAAAACCGTGTGAGGCCTTGTTGGTGATGCAAATGATTAAGCACAGTACAACATTCTATATATCTAATTGAAACTAAATGACTTTTAACTAGTTTGCTGGCTAAGTGGCTATCATGCCTCCTCAGATCCATCTTCTAAGTGGCTATCATCCCTAAAAATGAAAATGGGAAAAACTAAAACCAGATAAGTGAATCGCATTTATAAAAGTTATGTTACAATATAGCATGTTCTTTTGTAATTGATGAAAATCAGGGCAACAGAGCAACTGGGCCAGTAATGACAGGTTGATTTTCCAAGAGCAAGAAGTCAGATCCATCATTCATCACATTCCATAAATCTTTTAAATGAGCCTAACGTCTTCACTAAGCCTAATTTGATTCCTCAAGTGCTTACCCGTATATACATTAAATCGCAAAATCAAAATACAGTTCAAAAGACAAATTATTCTTAAATATAAACCTAACCTGTAAGAAAAAAAAATAATACTTCACATAACATTAATCAATGCTTAATCATAAATGGCAATAAGATTTCGATGGATCGATACAGAAACTGAGTTCCCAGTCACAAAAATAAAAAAATCCACACTGGACAAAGCTGTTGATTGAAGTTTATTCTACTGATAGAAGGAATAGCAAAAAATAAGATTCAGGCCACTAAAAAAAGGTTGAACTCATGAACATAGGAGAAATACAATTCACAGCATACAAATTCTCAATGTTTTCCCTTCCTCCTTCTCTTCGCGCCATGAATCCATCAATCAATCATTTTCAGCCATATCTTCCATTTGTCATTGTGTTTGAAATTGTTTGATCAGAGTTAGCAATTTTGATTTAGTCCGTCGTAAAAGATTTATCTAACTCAGATGTTTACTCAGTGCTCAATGATACGCATGGCATAGAGTTTACTTGATCAATTGGTGGCTTTTGCATTCGGTCGTAACAGTCATATATGATACTCTACTTGCTTTTCAAGATGAATGGAAAGTGCAAACAATTATGTTGAGCCATCCATATTGCAGAAAATTTGCCAAAAATGCAGTGGAATTAATTTCAGGGAATGGAAGATTCTGGTACCGATCTAGTAGGAGAAGAAAGGAAAGGTTTTGGTGGGATTTCTAGGGAATTCATGTTGCTTCCAACATATCTATCACTCCACTCATTGTAGGTCTATCATTCGGAAAAGTTTGAGTGCACCATAAACCCACTATGGCCAACCTCTTTGCAACCTCATTTTCTTCTGTGGTCATCAGCATATCAGGTCTCAAATCATTGTCCAACTCAAGGTTCTTGTATGCCCAGTGTGGGAAGTATATCTCACTTGTGTGACTAGCTTCAGCATTAATGTTCTTCCTCCCTCCCACCATTTCTAGCAGCATCATTCCATAGCTATAAACATCAGACTTGTGTGAAACTCCTCCAAGATGTCTACTCCACATTTCTGGAGCTACATACCCCATTGTTCCTCTAGCATCTGACAAGGAAATAATGCTTTCATTCCTGGGACAGAGTTTTGCTAACCCAAAATCTGATATCTTTGGACAGAAATTCTCATCCAAAAGAATGTTATGTGGTTTTATGTCAAAGTGTAAAATTCGAGTGTTGCATCCCCTATGCAAGTATTCTAACCCTTGAGCTATGCCCATTGCAATTTGATATATAATATCCCAACTCAACGGTGTAATGGTTTCCAGTTCTTTTCTATAAATGAACTTGTCAAGGGAACCATTGGGCATAAATTCATAGATGAGAGCTCTTTTGTGGCCTTCCAAGCAGAACCCAAGAAGATTGACGACATTAATATGAGAAGTTCTACTGATGCTAGCAACCTCGTTGATAAATTCTTCACCATTTTTTTTGGATGCATTCAATATCTTTACAGCCACAGGACTACCATGGGATAGATTTCCCTTGTACACTGCACCAAAACCACCTTGTCCCAGCTTAACTTTGAAGTTGTTGGTCATTTTCTTCATTTCTGATAACTTACATCTTTTTAGTGTTAGAGCACCATGATTTTTCAGGAATTCTTCAATATTTTGGTTACTCTTTGTAGTCAACCCAAAATGTCCTTGCCAGGTTGATGACTTGTATCTTAAACAGAGAATTGCAATACATATCAACAATCCTGCAATTGCTGCACCAGTAACACCTGTTGGCAGATACAGTAGGAGCATCAATGAACGTTTATATACTTTAGGTTAAACTATTGATTTGGTCCCTGTACTTGCACCACTGTTTACCTTTTGATTTCTATACCTAGAAACTACACATTTTAGTCCTTACACATGCACTTTTAAGTTTATTTTCGTCCCTTCCGTCAATTGTGTCTTATCTCCATTAGGCAAAACCGCAAAAAATTTATTAAACCCCCTTGGAGTAAGAGACAATTTCTGGCAGTTTAATAACCACCAAGAGTTAAGATACAATTGATAGTAAGTACCAAAACAAAATTAAAAGTGCATGTATAGGGACTAAAATGTGAAATTTCTTGGTATAGGGACCAAATCGTAAAGATGGTACAAGTATAAGGACCAAATGAAAAGTTTAACTTATACTTTATTTCCAAAAAATAATATTTGCCGGAGAAAAATAATTTTGGTGTTTCCAATGAAAGTTATGATGTTCGGTTGTTTAATGATAGAATCCTTTTTTTCCTGCACCTAGTTGAGCATGGCAGCAAAAGTTGAACACAAAAAATAGTTAACATGCACATAACAATGTCTTAATTAAAAATGAGAATCATGTTATGCATTTCTTAAGGTTATGCTTTTATTTCTAATTAGGTGATATATCAACGTTGTTTCCAAATTATAGTGTCCTAAATGGGGGCAAAAATGCAAGTATTCATTTCAGGGCCATCCAATTTAAATAATAAAGCAAAAGGCATTATCTAAACTTACATATACAAATATACGATGAACGACAATGATTATTCCATAATATCAGATGTATTAAAAATATGTCATAATGCATTTCTCCTTCTATTCTGAATACATGCTCGGGATAGGACCAGACTCAAGCATGGATCGAGTTACATCAATTAAGGTAGATTATCACCGATTATATTTCCCTACCCATATAAACCACCCTAAATATTCTTAATGCCCAATAGATTGAGCTAGTATAAGAAGAACGTTATTCTTCTCTTCCTATTCCCCTACAATTAATATGGAATTTATGGCTAACTCCCTATTAACAGAGGAGAATTCATTAGAAACAACACCTGAAGAACAACAATTGGAAATTTCAATTAGTATATGATTAGAGGAGTGTTAGCAATTGGTTAAAATATTGGAAACTACAAAAATTATGAGTGAGACTCACTAAATAAGAATTGGAACCCACAAAAGTTTGTGAAATCATAAGTGTGTTGCTAGCATTTCTCATATTATTATTAATGAAATTAATACATACAAAATAACGAAAAAAAATATGGAAAACTGGATTATTACCTACAATGACTTTCCCCTTCCAATTCCATTTGTCTGCAACAGTTAGCAGGGAAAGCAGAGATGGGTTAGCATTGTGCCAATTCAAGGAGGATATTGTACTTAATATAACAAACATAAACATGTGTGCTGATGTACTTTCACCTAAGGCCTCATCTAGAAAGTATGCGCTAAGGGCTATGGCATGATAATATTGCATGACATCCTGAAGAGAGGCAAAATGGGAATTACAAATAACTGTATACTGCACGAACATCATCAGACAATTTAAAAGTTAACCATACCATATTTTTGTTCGGTTTCAAATTAATGATAGGACTAGTTCCTAACTGAATAGCATTTGGACAGTTTTCTTAAAGTCTAAGCAAAAAGAATACTCAATTTCAGCCTATTTTGAGTATTTTCTGCATATTTTGATGATAAACATGCAATGCTTCACAACTGATAAAGACATCATGACATTTAGACAAGGACAAATGTTATAGACTTATAGGTAACTAAATCTTTTCATGAGATAGTTAATAATTATATCAAAGAATTACACAGTTGATTTTGTTACTCTGTCTACAAAAATACAAATAATTCTCATGGCTATTAGCTTGGCTTTAACGCGGGTGTCAGACTGGTCAAAAGGAAAGGCAAAGATCTGGTATACTTATTTGGGTAGCATATTCTGAAATGGCATATTAGATTAGAAACTGCATTTGTACCCAAAAGAGGGAAATTAAAAAACAAACAACCAAAAAACAGGAAAGGAATAGAATTTGCACACAGAGACAAGGATGCATGCTGAAGAAACAACAAAAGTATGATCACAAAATTTCCGAATGCATCATTACTATCACCACAACTTTTTAAGTAGGACTTATCCTTGCATAAGAAGAGGAACTGATTGCCATCAAATCCACAACGTCCACCACTTTTCTCACAGTACTGGCAATCAGGTGCAGTCCAATTCAAAAGAAACCCCGTCTTCAAAATCTCAGTGTAATTCATTCGCAATAAGCTAGTAAAATTAACAGCAGCATTCATGTTTAATGGCACATTAACCATAAACTGACACTCATTCAAGGAATAGTTTTTGTGCTGCAGTGCCTCCGTATGAAAAAATGCAAAAGAATAATGTGTAGCATTTTTAGCACAATCTACTTCGTAAGTGGGGTAATTTATGGGTTCTGTGGTACAGTTGTAGAAGAAAGAGAGATTCCAATTTTCTGAACTGTAGGTAAATGGAGTTTGATCAAGGCTCGTAATTATACATTGGAACAGGACACTTGTCCTCATAGACAGCTATGTCGGCCACAGTAAATGAGGATTTAGAGTAAGAGATATCTTTCACTAAAATTCATAATTAGAAGTTCTGAGGATTGGAATTTTGTCCATGCAGGTGATCTCAAAGTGAGGGTAGCCACAAAATGATCCCTGTTCATAAGGAATCCAGAAAGGATACTTAATGGGTGGGCCAGTTCCACAGCTTCTAGGTGTGCAGGCCTCAAATTTTGGATTAGAAGATAGAACAGTGGGAACCAAGAAGAAGATTGTCGCAATAATATATAATTGAGGTTTATTGTAATGGAAGGAGATTTGAAGGTTCATTTGGTTCTGGAGATTTGAAAAGGATGAAGAGGAGAAGAGAAATTTTGTGGAATCAAAGGGAGGCATTTAGAGGAAATTTCAAAGTGGTTGGTAGGTATGTATTGTGGAAAATTTTACACGAAAATATGCTACTATTTTATAATGGGGTTTATGATTGAAGTTTGAAAAAATAGAGGAAGACAAAACAAAAGTTCAAGCAATGGATAACCAGATATTGGTTCGTTTACAAAGATGAGGAAGTAGGTTAACTCCCTATCTCTGTTTTCCTGAACAATTGAATAGCAGTTTTGTGAACTCGTTAAGGGTGTTTTTGTAGTTACATAGGTGGGTGTCCATATATTACTAGTCAAAAGTTGAACGTCCACAATGGAAGGTAGGTGAAGTACCTTGGAATAGAAGTTTGCAGACACCATTTTTCTGTAGTTATAAGTATTGACACAAAACGAATACTACTGAGAATGAAAACCACATCATTCCCAGTAATGGTGACATCACTATGACACTGCAGGTAGATTAATAAATCTCTGCAGACAATAGATATCTATCAATCATTCATATTCGTGTAATTAATTAATTAATTAATCAATCAATTGCTAAGTTAGAGGTTTCGTATACATTATAATACAAATCAACATTTTTGTCCTATAGTTGGCCCCATTACTTCCATACCTACAGAACAAATTAAAGAAGCAACTATGGAATGTACAGTACTGTAGTTATTCTATCTACATAGATGTTGCTGTTATATCTGAATGCAACCGTGTGTATACTGTATAGCTTCATTTGAATAGATTGCACTAATTTAAATTTAGATAAAGTCATGTATACAAACTTTGCACAGTTATGACTAAAAGTTATGTAAAGAGTAATATTTTAAAAATGACTAATATTTTGTGACTGTGAGGGAGAAAAACAGAATAAGTGGATGATTTGATTTGTGCAAGGATTTTGTAATGGAAAGTGGAGAAATCAAAGCCTGTTTTGTAATGTCAAAACTTTAAAATTTTCAAAAGTAGAAGAAAGCAGAAAATAATGTCCATGATGGTGAAAGACGTGCTGGACCAAAAAACAGGAAAGATATTTGCTGCACTTGCATACAAATGTAATAGAACAACTCCGTTGAAAAATAAAATCACAAATATACCCTTAATATATAGTTGTAGCCAAATTAATAATTTCCCTTATCTCTTTCATTGGCTGAGTCGGTGAAAATCTCGAGCTACGAATATGATAAACTTCGTGATGCTATTTTATTCCCAAGTCAGATTACTTTTCGGGGATAAGCTTCAACCAATAGATTGCTTTGTCCCCCCACAAACATGAGCAAAATTTTCAATCGAATAAATTCTAATTAATTTTGAGTTTAATAGGTGTGTACTATCAATATAAATTACACTCTTAACTAATTAGAACTTAAAAGTCTTTTTTAGTATGATTTTTAAAATAGTTATTATTAAAAATAACAAATTTACTATATATGATGACTCGTGATTAGATGATAATATAAAAATACTTTCCTCCTTCAGTACATATGCTATTTTCTTTTAATTTTTTTGTGTTTGGGTGTGGAATTTGGGAAAAAAAAAGGAAAGAGAGAGAAAATATTTTATTTTTAAATTAAGAAAGTCATATAATATTTATAAAAATAAATAAAACATTAGAATATTAATTTTATACTAATTTATTATTTTATTTTTATTTTAAGATATTATTAAATTAGAAAATATTTATTAAAAATGAAAATTTTATCCTCTTCTTAATGATTGTTGGTACAGGCACATGCATCCGTGAAATGAAAGTAATAGAAGGAAAAGTGGAAAAAGGATGGATCATACTTTTTAGTCGTGTATCACTATCTTTATCTAAAGGACATCGTCATAATTTTATACCACAATGAAAAGAGAACCAAAAGTGTGACTACAAAATATAACTTATGTCACTGGCAAGTGTTATACAGTAAAAATTGACATAAATATTTATAGCATTTATCCTAAGAATGTAAACTATATGTCAATAATTATATATCAATAATAATTTCAAACATAGATAATAGTATGCCCCCCTTAAAAGGATTCACTGGAAATTTTGTCTTGAGGCATGCTCTTTCTTTTCCATTTCTTTTGTTAAAAATTATATGTTATAATAATATATGCACTATATGCATGGCAGTATAATATGTTTGAATTTATTCGACAAACAATTTTTAAATACATGAACTATAAGAATTATGAAAATAAAAATGATAAGTTAGCTATTAAAAATCCATTAACATAGTAAAAAAGAATGATGGTTAAAAACAAATTTAGGCATAACTAACATAGTGAAACAACAACAACACTAATTCACATAAAATAATTGATAATATTACGAGTTATACAAGAAAATTTCAGGAAACGGTACTAAAAGTCAAAATTGAAACATTTTTAGCCAGCTGTGTGAATTCAGACCTATGGAGAAAGGACGAAGGAGGAAAATCTGATAACCGAAAAAACAAATCATGAATAGTAGGAGAGAAAATTCAGGGAACATGTTAATTTGCTTATTGACAAGGTCAAAGCTAGAGGATTGGTCTAATCGAAGTGAAGCTGTAAAGAAGGAACCTCCTGATAGGCTAATACTTGGAGGGGACCATTAGAAAAGGACACAGCAAGACTTAGAAAAATGTGCAATCAACGACTCTAGTTTTTCTCAGAGTGAGGTCAACAAACGAAACTGTCACTGAAAGCTCCCAGAGATTATTGAGTAAATTTATATTAGAAAAATGAATTATTAATAATTATTTTCATTATAATTACCATATTCATTTTTTTATTAATTCATATTTATGAAGTAACACATGTTTTATTTTTGACTAAACACTATACATGTATTTTGTATTGAAATATAACTTGACGAAACTACTCTTTATAGCATAATGTTTTTCATACACCAGACTCAAATTAATCTGAAACTTTTCTCAAGAGGAACTAGAAATGTACTACCTAAACCAACTACTTGTTAGTATGAAGCAACACATTTTTTTTCTTTTAAATAAACATTATTAGGGAGAATCTTGTGCGACTACAAAAAATAGAGCTGTCTCTTCATTTACTTAAGTAAGAGACGACATGTACTATCTAGAGTGAGTATCTATTTGCTGGAAGCAACACAAGTTTAACAATTAGAAATTGATCTTATTCCATACATACCTAAGAATTTAGTTAAGCGTTCTAGGAATCATTTTCTGATCTGTTTTTGGGAGAGATAAGTGTTGTTGGATGTATGTCCCGAAGTTACACAACGATCAACAAACAAAGCCAATAGCTATGCTTTACAGGACTTGCTGGAAAAAAACCGGGAGAGGACTATTGGTGGGAACTAGGAAGCTAGGATCAGGAACTTCAGACATTAATAGTATTTTTGGTATAAATTATTTAAAGAAAATAATAAGTTACGAAAAAAAGAAGAAGTAATTATTGTTTCAAAATAAACTAAAAAAAAATAATATGAAGTGCTGATTGGTAAGTTGACGGTGCCATGGTGGACATGGAAAATTTGAGGGTGGGCGTAATAGTGGGTTCGTCCAACTACAGCTGTTCTCAAACTGTAATTAATTTGTTGTATTATTGTTTGCTTCTGATTTGTTGAATAGGAGGGTTCCTAACGGGAACCGAGATGCAAGGAGCAAGAGACGGTTCATCTTCAAATATTCTTGCATAAAAATCTATTGCTTAAGTGATAGATAAAAGAGTATGACTAAGAATGAAGAGGGAAAATGAAGAAGTTTTCGAGAGGAGAGAGGATAGAAGACATACTTTTGGAAGGACAGTGTAGGGCATGAGATCCATCTGGGCAATAATAGCATGAAAGTACATGTTTATCAATACCATCGCTCCAGCAATCTCCTTCACTTCCCAGGCATTTTGTGCATTCTTGTGAAACACGATAGTCGACCTCAAACCCTTTATCGAGACCTTCTGTCAAAGCATCAACTCCATCACCAGTATAATCACGGGGAGAAGTGTCAGTCGGCACGTGCAAACTTTTGCAACCATGAAGCTGCGGATATTCATTGAACAGCCCTGTCAACTCATCTTCCACCACAAAATAAGAGATAACAGGCCCGCAATTAAAGCTGTGTTCATTAGGGAAATCTGGGATGGGAGGACATTCGTAGAATATGGTGATGTTCTGCACTGAAGGGGGATATCGGAACAGAGTGGAGGAGTTCACATTATAAGTGTCCCCAAATTGCAGAGAACAAACATTACCGACAAGGTCTGTTCGCACCAGTGTCATGTTTTGAGCGGTCATGTTGATCTCCTTCACTGTGAAACTTTGTGAGCCAATTACAATTGTAGTTTCATCATGATCGCATTTGAGCTCGAATGGGTCACCGCCACCACATTCAGGGTCTCGGTGGTTCTGTCCCCAGAAAGGATAGGAGATGTACGACAGTTCTCCGCAGTTGTATGTCTGCCTCTTACAATCCAAATAATTGTAAGCGGGTACACAGTGTGGCAAAGTGGTTAACAACAAGCAACAGATGGTGAGTACGGACGTAAGGACCATCTGGATATGGATATGATTATGCTCATCCATTCTTAGTTACTCTTACGCCCAACGCCCTCAATAGCCTCACACATATATCATCGCGTTTTAGAAGCAGTTCTTACAAAAATGTGCAGTCAACGAATCTAGTTTTTCTCGAAGTCAGGTCAACAAACGAAACTGTCACTGAAAGCTCCCAGAGATTATTGAGTAAATTTGTATTAGAAAAATGAATTATTAATAATTATTTTCATTTTAATTACCATATTCATTTTTTTATTAATTCATATTTATGAAGTATCACATGTTTTATTTTTGGGTAAACACATGTATTTTTTATTGAAATATAAGATGATGAAACTATTCTTTCTAGCAGTTTATTGTGAGCTTATCTGTTAAACAGAATGGCGGTTCTGTTGTTTCTTACTTTGCAAAATTACAGAAACCGTGGTAGGAAATTGACGAGATTGAGAATTGTACCATGGAGTGCACTAAAGATGTTGAGACATATACCAACAAATTAAATGCCCAACATATATACATCTTCTTAGCTGGCCTTGATTCACACTTGGATGGGGTTCGTGGTCGAATCCTTGCAACTATACCACTCCCGAGTATACAAACTGTATATGCAAATGTTTGTGTTGAGGCAAATCGCCAAGAAGCCATGCTTTGTCGAACACAGAATGAAGACGTTGCCATGGCTATGAAAAAGACAGCCAACTCTAAGAAAGGAAATCATAAATGTACACATTGTAATGGCAACAATCATACAGTGGATACTTGCTTTAAGTTACACGATTATCCTAAGTGGCACCCAAAAAGGAAAAAATAAGAGGTTCCCAAGGACAACCTTATCATTGCTACTGGATTTGTTGCTAAGTTAGGTACATCTCAATCTGCTTGTGGTTTTCTGTTGTTACTAGGGGTAGTGATTGGATAATTGATACAAGTGCAATAGATCATATGACTTGTGATAGACATATGTTTACACATTTATCCTCTAACAGTCCTATTTCAGTCATTATAAATGCTAATGGTGTTTCTTCCCCTATTATGGGTATTGGTACAGTATTCATTTCACCCTTGTTATCCATTTCTAATGTGCTTTTTGTTCCTTCTCTCAACTGCAATATTTTCTCTATTAGCCAACTAACTAAGTCCCATAATTGTGCTTTCTTGCTCTTTCCTACATATTGTACTCTACAGAATATACATACAAAGGAGAAGATTGGCAGTGGTAAAAGAAGTGCAAGATTATACTATCACTAGTGCAAAATACGGAATCTACAACAGGTTTTTACATCGGTTGTTATATAACCGATGTAAAAAAAAAAGTGGTGGCATTTTTGTAATTAAATGAAAACTATTTAGATCAGTTTGCTATTTAACTGGTGTAAAAAAAAATTTAGATCGGTTATAAGAAAAATCATTATAAAAACATATTTTTGATCAGTTCTCTTGTTAACCGATTTAAAAAGTTCCCTCAAAAATCCCTGCAAACCCCATTCTAAAACCTCTATCTTTGCCTCTCTTCGAATGAACCTTGCGAGCTCTCTTCCACAAGTTCTAAATAGCATTCTGAATAAAGTGTTTCTCTCCTTCAGTTAAGCAATCCTCAAGAATAGCTCATGTTCTTTCTTCCATTCCACTGTGTTCTTGAGGCGGGTAGCCAAGCGTGAAGCAGACTTAATCATCTCATCTCTTCGTACTGTCTCGTCTACAAGCTCCTTCTTCTTTCGCTCCAGCTCCAGTTCCCGAACCCCCTTCTAAACCCTCCTATCTTCTCCTCACAGGTTCACAATCTACATTCTTTTGTTGCTCACTAATTCTGCAATTTCCAATACCCTTTTTTAATTGTGGTGTTTTATTGTTTTTATTCTATAGATTACATAGATTGTGTATTGAGGCTTCCACGCTACCTCAATTTGCAGTACGGTAAGCTTATCAATTTCATTTTTTTTTAATTAGAAAATTTTTCTTTCCTTGATGAATACCACAAAGTGTACTAGGTCAATGAATATTTAACAAGTTAACTCGTAAATGCTAAACCTAGGTCTAATGAATCTTATTTGCTTTTTGTTGTTATCTATTGTCCTTTTATATTAGGTATACCTTAGTGATTTGCTTATTATATCATTTTGTTTTAACTGGTAGTCACACACACAATTAATTTCAAGATGTCTCTGTTACTCTTTCTTTTTAATTTAGGTGGTGGGGCCAAGTTCGAATTGATCTTTCTATCCATCTATCACTTAACGTGAATTTCATATTTAATCTCTCAATTTTTGATACCAAAATTCGTTAATTATCATATTTATCTTGTTCTTTATACGCTATTCTGTGGCTGGACATAACTTGTCTATATTTATAGGGTCCTACAAAGAGTGTCCTAAAGGAATTAAAGCTACCTATATACCACCTTTGAGAGAAATGAATAAAATTACTTTTTATATATATGTTGACTCATCAATATATAGTATTAGTTCAATGTGGTACTCCTTTTCTTTTGCAAGTAATATATATCTGAAGATATTTCCAAGTGGGAAAAACAACTAATACATATGTAGCAGTGTGATGTAGTAAATCTGTTGTGATTCATGATGAATGACATTGCAAACTTATCTATAAGTGTGATTTTGATGGATTCAAAGGTTAGAATCCTCTGTTCGAAGGGAGGACCTCCTTTAAAAAGACAAATAGCAAATAGGGTCTTGTTTGAGGCAACTTGAAATGGCTCTTCAGATTCTGTAATAAGGTTTCCCATATCAGCATCTTGTTTTAATTCTGCAACTGTATTTGCAGGAAATTCCTATTAATATTTTTTCTTTGACTTATATAGCAGGTTTTCTACTCCGTTTGAAGTTTAGTATATTTGGAATTTATTTACTTTGAAAGGCCAGTATAGTAGTATGGTCTAAAAAATAGATTTGTAAGGCTAAACAGTTTGTATGAGAAATGGACCCTACATTGTGTAAAGCCAACTACACTGTGAATGAGGTAATGATATTGAGACACATGTTGAAAAGTGGGTCATGTAGGCAAGTGGGATATGTCTGCCGTTTTCTTTAACCTTAAATAATTTTATAAGTTAGTTGTATTTCTAAACTATGAGACCAAATATGAGTATTAATTAAGGGATTTAAACAATAATGTATTCCTGAACTATGAGTATTAATTAAGGGATTTTAACCTTAAATTATGTTGAAAACTAAGCCAAAATATATTTTTTAGTGTTCAATTTCTCTAGTTACTATTTTGCTTACTGTTCCAAAATAATCTTGAAAGTGTTAACATAGAATGAATAGGAACATGCACGTAGAAAACCTGTATCTTTCTTCATCTGTGTGCTTGCATTAAAGTGACTGGGATCTGTCAGTCTCTATCACTGAAGCAAGCTTCACTTGAGAGGAAAAGGTGTTTGGATCTTCAAAAGTGATAATAGGATTGAACAAATACTACTTCCAAGAAAAGATTGGACACCCACACTACATGTGTGCCACTCTGTACACCATAGTGTATTTATTATTAGATGTCTTCCTTAAGGTTTATGCTAGCTCGAGCTCAACCAACCATCCAAATGCTACCAGTGATCAAGTCGTAGAAACACTGTCGCTGGAAAAATGGGGTTTAAACTCATGCTTTAGACACAGCTTGGCCTTTCTTCATTCATCCACTAACTCTAGTTTTTGCTCATAGATCTAAAGTCACTTCTATTGCCTAGTCTTCAATTCTTTAACCACCCTAAAGTTTTTTTTTTCTTGTAAAAAGGTATAGATTAGAATGCTTACCATATTAGGTACAAGGGGAGACACTAAAGTTGCTTTTTGTAAAAAATCACCTTCAATCCATACCACATAATGCTGTAGATGAATTTTGTTAACATACAGAAGAATAACTTATTAAATGACTCTCATTTATCAATGGCCTATATACCTTACAAGGCTAGTATGATTGATATAGGTAAATTGAATGTACATATATAATTACTGTCAAGCACTTGATTAGTTTATTTTGAATTTTTTTTTCCACTATTTTTTCCCATTCTGAAGATTTTCTTGCAACTTTAAGCTGCTTTTAGCAGACATCCTCTTTGTGGCTAAGGTTGCAATAGATATAGCCACTTTGCTAAGGTTTCAATAGATATAGCCACTTTGCTAAGGTTTCAATTCTTGATTGGGCAGCTTAGATGTGGCTGAATTATCAATGATTGAAGTTCTCAAATGATTAGAAAGTAGCACTTTATTTTTCTTTGGTGGGTGATTTGATTGTCGCAGATATACTATTTTGTTATAAGCATGATAAGCTTTAATTAAATCACTAGCTAGTAGTTCTAGCAATTGGAGCTTTAAAGCTCAACCTCCTTTCCAGAAAAGGCTCAGTTAAAAAATGAGTGATTACCCCTCTCAAAAATAAATTAAAAATGGATGGGATGGCTGATGTAAAAAGAGAGAGAGGAATATGGAAAATGAGACTAGTCTTTTAAAATGGCAGCCTTCTTTTCTATTCTGGCTGCAGTTGTACAACGTTTTGCCTACATCTAGTTAGGGAAGACCAACCCTTAAAATCAAAGCATATAATTTATTTTGAACAACAAAGACAATAGCAGATTAGCATGATGAACCTTGTACAAAACTTTCATCTCTAACATAAATTCTTTAGTTTTAGTGGCTGTCATTCTTTTAATAGCAACTTCCTGGAATGACTTAAGTATATACCAAAACAATATGAGAATAATACTTGCCTCATAATTTTTTTTCTACTGCAGCACTTACCTTATTCTATAACAGAATTAAAAGTATACGACCACAAACCTGGCCATGAAGGAAACCATAGTAAACAGAACCATATGTTCTGTGCCTAAGTAGATTTGAATCTGAGGAAAAAATCTCTTCATATGAAACCGATTCTTTAACTAAAGCACTGTGTATGTATGCCATTTAAAGTTTATGCAACTTGGTTTTCAAAATCTAATTGTTATGTAAGTTTAGAATTAACAATTTGTCAATTTGGTTCAACATATTTTTAAGAAATAATTTCTTAAAAAGGAGCAATTTAGATGTTCTGTCTTTTCTCAAGGCAGCTTTAGATGTTTTGTCTTCTCCAAGAGCAATCTTACTACTCTTGGGCACTTATAAAGTATATAAATGTGAAGAGGCCGGTAGAGAATTTGATGAAGGCCTTTATGACCCTTTAAATGGCCAGTTTAATGAAGTTGATCCTAATAACTCTGTAACCCCATTTGCCAAAGCTGGATTCCTTAATAGGATGTCGTTTTGGTGGTTGAATCCAAAGCAGCAAATTCAAAAGAGATCTTGTGGCGCCATTTGAGTTCAATAAGCTTAAATTTTTATCATTTTATATATGCCAAAAGGTGTAGTTTTAAATTTATTTTGTTTTTTTGATATAATACTTTTCTAAATACTACATTTTTAATTAGTTAAATGAAATCAAGGAAGAATGGACACACTACATACTCAAAAATTGTTTTTGTTAGATTTTAATTTTTTTTATATATTTAGATTAGACCTTATGATTTTTTTGGATATATATGTATTCATGTATGTTATGTGTTATATGTAAGTGTGTTAAATTCTAGAAATTATTTGAAATTATGTGTATTTGATTAATTAAATATTAGTTAAAGTTTTTGGTATAAATTATGAATTCTGGTGCTATATTATTTGGAAATACAATACCCATAATGACTCTTCCTTTTTTATTAAATTTGGTGCTTGTAAATGGTTACCATCGGTAGCACAACTTGTTAGTTCTATAACAAACTAGAGAGACATGTTTATTGTAAGAGGGAGTGAGTGAGAGGGCAATCATAGAACATTTATTTTGCCTAACCTAAATTTGTTTAAGATTTCTATCAAGTGTGTTATTGATGGCTATGATGATGGACAACAAATTATTATTCGACATGTTTACCTCTAATATTGTGATTAAATTGACTTGTATGCTATCACAGTCCAAATTTTGTAAAAGTTGTAAAACCTTAGTTTAAGTGAATGCATTAGATTAGGTCCATAAATAATAACACATGATTATGATTTTTGATCTCTGTAAAATATTATGGGATATGTACCTCTGCTAAATCTCACTTTTTTCTTGTGATCATTGTTCCTCTTCATTGCTTTGTATGAGGTTTAAGCTTCATTCTTCATAGGTGGGTGGTGCTTCATATGACCCTTGTTAAGTTTTATCTGTTTGCTGCTTTTTGGGTGTGTGCTAACTTGTTTCCAATTTGTTGTTAGGTGGGTTTATTTGATTTATTGCTTCAATTTAAAGAGTTGCTTGTTGTTTAAGGTATGTTCTCCGCGGGTATTGTTGGTTCATGGAAGGAGGTAATAGAATTTTTTTATAAGTTAGATTAGTTGTGTTTTTTTTTGAGTTGATAAGCTAACATTTAATCTTTTGTTATTTCAACTTGTAGATATTCAATAGTTCGTATTCATTCTCCAATGAGGAAATCAACGACATTCAAGAACATTGGGCACAATTTTTCATTGAGATTAGTAACTTGTGAAATTTTATATTAGTTTAGAATGTTTATAGGTACAATGAAATAAAGTATGTTAGTAGATGACAATTTAATAGTTTGGCATATATGTTAGTTTAGAATGCATATTAATTTGAGAATTATTGGAGAATATATTAATTTAGCATGTATGTTAGTTTACAACAATTTAGAATGTATTTCTACTTTGATTTTTAGAATGTATTTCTACTCTTATCTGGCTACAACATCTTTCTGTGTAGTTGATGTGGTGTATTGTTAAAACAAGCAAGTTATTTTAAAAAAAATTTGACTTTTTACATCGGTTACAACTATAACCAATGTAAAAAACCAACTTTTACATCGGTTATAGTTAGAGCCGATGTAAAAAGTCACTTTTTACATCGGTTCCACAAACAACCGATGTAAAAAGTTGGTTTTTACATCACTTATGGTTGTAACCGATGTAAAAACATAACTTTCTACATCGGTTATAAAAAACAACCGACGTAAAATAATTTTTACATCGGTTCAATAACCGATTTAAAAAGTCCATATTTTCTACATCGCCTGAATCTATAACATCACTATAACCGATGTAAAAAGTCAATTTTAATCGATGTAAAAAGTCTGATTTGCAGTAGTGTATCTTGAAGGTAATTCTCAACATTCCAAAGGAAAAGCACTAGCTCACTTCATGAGTGACGAGTTACAAGCTGAAAATAAAGAAGAGATTTGGTAATGGCACAAGCGATTAGGACATCCCTCTTTTAGCTACCTTAAAAGGTTGTTTCCTTCATTGTTTAGCTGTTGTAATATCTTTGATTTTAAATGTGAAACTTATGTAATGGCAAAATGCCATCATGTTACTTTTCCTATAAATGACAGTAGAGATGATGCTCCCTTTTCAATTATTCACTCTAATGTTTGGGGACCAACCCCTCTTCCCACACACAATGGAATGAGATGGTTTGTGACCTTTTGTGGATGATTGTACAAGAATGACTTGGTCATATCTTCTTAAACACAAAAGTGATGTGTGTATTGTTTTTCAAGTATTTCACAAAATGATAACTACACAATTTAATACTCCAATCAAGATAGTTAGATCAGATAACTGGTGTGTGGGGGGGGGGGGGGAATATTACAATAATGAGTTGACAAATTTTATGAAATTCATTGGTATTCTTCATCAAACATCATGTCCTAATTCCCCTCAGCAAAATGGGGTAGCTGAGAGAAAAAACAGACATCTTTTGGAGATTACTAGATCACTCCTAATTGGTTGTAATGTTCCTTCTTACCTGTGGGGTGAAGCTTTAAGTTGTGCAGTTTATCTTACTAACAGAGTTCCCTCAAGTGTGTTAAATTTTAGGAGACCTCTTGATGTCCTTTCTAATCATTGCACTCTTAATTCTGTCAATAATTTACCACCCCATATTTTTTGTTGTGTCATGTATGTGCATTTGCATCCTCATCAATAAACAAAATTAGAATCCAGAGCAATGAAATGTGTTTTTGTGGGATATAACACCACTCAAAAAGGATATAAGGCTTATCATCCATCTTCAAAAAAAAAAATTTGCATCAATGGATGTTACATTTCATGAACGTGAAATGTTTTTTCCCTTAAAAACACGTCATTCTTCACCTCAAAAGGGGTGTGATGAAGAGGTGCAGAATCATGATATGTTTAATCAAGATATCAGGCTATTTGATGTTATGCCAGCAATAAAAGAGGATGAAAATCAAGATAATGGAGATAAGGATGAAATTCAAGATAATGGACATGAGAATATGGTTGAAGATAATAGTATAATGGAATATGGAGGATGAAATTCAAGAATGAGAATATGGTGGATGAAATTCAAGATAATGGAAATGAGAATATGGCTAAAGATGATAGTATAATATCTCCCTCAACCTCAAATCCACGACTGATCCAATCCTCAAATAATTCTGTAGAGGTATCACTTGAAACTATTGTTTCTGTTCATTCTATTGCTAATACACAAAACTATGTTTCTACTGATATACAAAGCAATGTCTCTACTTCTAGTCAGTCAAATTCTAACTCTATAGTGAGCCCTTACACTTTTCCACCTCGTACTAACAGAGGACAGCCCCCAATCAGGTATGAACCTGATCTTAATTGTAAGGTCAAATACCCCATAAACAACTACGTGTCATCTGAAAAATTGTCCAAGTCATATGCCAATTTTATATCTCAATTATCCATTGTCTCTACACCTAGTAATATGCAGGAAGCTCTAGCAGATTCTAGGTGGATCCAGGCAATGGCAGCAGAAATGGAAGCATTGGAGAAAAATGCTACTTGGGAACTTGTACCCCTACCAGTTGGAAAGAACACTGTAGGTTGTAGATGGGTGTTTACTATCAAACATAAAGCCGATGGAAGTGTTGAGAGGTATAAAGCAAGGCTAGTTGTAAAGGGTTACACTCAATCCTATGGAGTTGATTTTCTAGAAACCTTTGCACCAGTTGCAAAGCACAATATAGTGAGGGTGCTATTATCACTAGCAGCAAATCAAGATTGGCCATTTCTTCAATTCGATGTAAAAAATGCCTTCTTACATGGAGATTTAATGGAAGAAGTTTATATGGATCCTTCACCCGGTATACCAAAGTACTCAAATATTCCTATGGTCTATAAGCTTAAAAAGACCTTATATGGATTGAAACAATCACTAAGAGCTTGGTTTGGAAGATTTACAAAGTCTATGAAGTTTTTCGGTTACACACAAAGCAACTCTGATCACACCTTGTTTCTTAAGCATAATCAAGGTAAAATCACTGCATTGATAATATATGTTGATGATATGATTTTGATCGGAAATGATCCTGATGAAATTTTAAGCTTGTAATGATATTTAGCTTCCGAATTTGACATGAAACAACTTGGAGATCTCAAATATTTTTTAGGGATCGAAGTTGCAAGGTCCAACCATGGTATCTTTCTTTCTCAAAGAAAATATCTTTTAGACTTGTTAACTGAGACAAGAATGCTTAGCTATAACCAATTAATACTCCCATAGAACAAAATCACAAGAATTTTCATTGTGTTGATGCAACCAATATAGATAGAGGAAGATATCAAAGACTTGTTGGGAAGCTAATCTACTTGTCTCATACTAGGCCAGACATAGTATATGCAATGAATGTTGTGAGCCAATTTATGCGTGAGCCAAAAAAAACCGCATATGGATGCTGTTGAACGAATATTGAGGTACTTAAAATCTATTCCAAGAAAAGGTTTGTTATTCTCAAACCATGGCCACCTTAAAGTTGAAGGTTATACTGAAGCTGATTGGGCCGGATCAGCAAGTGATAGAAGGTCTACTGTAGGCTACTTCACTTTTGTGGGAGGAAATCTAGTAACTTGGAGGAGTAAAAAGTAACAAGTAGTTGCTAGATCAAGTGTAGAAAGCAGAGTTTAGAGGGATAGCGGTAGGAATATGTGAATTGCTATGGATTAAAAATCTGTTGAAGGATATTGGATATGAACAGAAGGATGCGATGAAGCTTTACTGTGATAATAAATCAGTCATAGAGATTGCTAACAACCCTGTCCAACATGATCGTACAAAACATGTGGAAATTGACAGACATTTCATCAAAGAAAAAATTGAAGCTAGTATTATTGCCTTTCCTTTTGTAAAATCAGAACAACAACTTGTTGATATGCTTACCAAGGCAGTAGCATCCAGGGCTCTTAGTAGTTCTCTTGACAAGTTGGGTGGGTATGTGTGATATCCATGCACCAACTTGAGAGGGGGTGTGGGAACTAATTAGGGACTAGCCATAATTTGAATTCAAATTGTAACTGATTCAAATCCTTGTATATCTTCTCATTTATATCTTGTGATTCTATTTTGATTTTATATCTCCTATAATCATGGAGATTATGTATTTATCTCCTACAATCATGGAGAGTTTGTAGATAGGAATGTGTATTTATTCACTGTTTCATATCAATATAAATCACCAAATACCATTTTCTTAATAGCATCTCCAAACCAAAACAAAATGGAATTCAAAATTCCCAAAAGACGACCCAGTCTCCTACAGACTCTTACTTCCCAATTCAGATTCCACTGTTTCTCATAATAAATGTTTTATTATTTTTCTTTTGCTGAATAAATGTTTTATTAAATAACTACACCTAATTATATAACATATATCCCACCTCACCCAATTTTACTTTATTAGACGAAATATTGTACATTTGTACTACAAAACAAAATTAATTTCGGCGTCATGAGGTATATGCTATAGAAGTTTGTGTAGCCAATAAATCAATTATAATACCAAATACCTCATACTCCCTTTTCCCAAAATAAATGTCATGTAACAAGAAAAAAATAAGTCTTAAAATAAGTGTTATTTTAACTTTTTAATGTAGTATTAATTATTTTTTTATCTATACCCCTCATAATATAAGTAGAATGTTGTTGTACTACATCGTTTTCAACAACAACAAAAAAGTTAGTTTTGCAAAATTGCTATTCTCTCTCATCTATTTATTAGTTTTTCTTGGTTTGTGTAAAAAAACCTAGGACGACACTTATTTTGGAATGGAGGGAGTACTTTTTATTATAGGGGACAAACTCTATTGCTTCCTTTTTTTTGGGGGGGGGGGGGGGGGGGGGGGCGGGGTTGAAATATTGCTTCCTTGTTTTGTTTCTCCTTTGTGGATCAATGCTTTTTAAATAATATTATATATAATAATTTGTAATTAACTTTTTTATTATTAAATTTCTCTATAAATTTGTATAGTATCATGTTAATTTTTTCTATTTCAAAGAGAATAAACTACCCATCAGCGACGCGTAATTTCTGTTTTATGTACTTTAATTCAAACCTTAGTTAGAACCTTAGGAAATTAAATTTTACTTCAGAAATCCATATGAAGTAATTCATTAATTCTCATTTTCTTGTTCTATGTCTGCTCTATTTAAATTAAGAAAGTCATATAATATTTATAAAAATAAATAAAACATTAGAATATTAATTTTATACTAATTTATCATTTTGTTTTTATTTTAAGAAATTATTAAATTAGAAAATACTTATTAAAAATGAAAATGTTATCCCCATAACGATTGTTGGTACAGGCACATGCATCCCTTTAATCTAAAGGACATCGTCATAATTTTGGACCACAGAAAATAGAACCAAAATTGTGACTACAAAATATAACTTATGTCACTGACAAGTGTTATACAGTAAAAAATGACATAAATTTTTATAGCATTTATCCTCATGATGTAAATTATATGTCAATAATTATATATCAATAACAATTTCAAACATAGATTATAGTTTGCCCCTCTTAAAAGGATTGACTGGAAATTTTGTCTTGAGGCATGCTCTTTCTTTATCATGTCTTTTGTTAATAATTACATATGTTATAATAATATATGCACTTTATGCATGGCAGTATAATATGTTTGAATTTATTCAGTAAACAATTTTTAAATACATGAACTATAAGAATTATGAAAATAAAAATAATAAGTTAGCTATTAAAAATCCATTAACATATTAAAAAGAAAGATGGTTAAAAACGAGTGAAACAACAGCAACACTAATTCACAGAAAAATACTTGATAATATTGAGGGTTATAAAAGAAAATTTCAGGGAACGGTACTAAAAGTCAAAGTTGATATATTTTTAGCCAGCTCTGTGAATTCAGACGTATGGAGAAAGGACTAAGGTGGAAAATCTGATAACCGAAAAACCAAATCATGAATAGTTGGAGAGAAAATTTAGGGAACCTGTTCATTTGCTTATCGACAGACACGGTCCAAGCTAGACGCTGGGTCTAATCGAAGTGAAGCTGTAAAGAAGGAACCTCCTAAAAGGCTAATACTTGGAGGGGACCATTAGAGAAGGACACAGCAAGACTTAGAAAAATGTGCAGTCAACGACTTTTTCAAAGTCAGGTCAACAAACGAAACTGCCACTGAAAGCTCCCGGAGATTACTGAGTAAATTTGTATTACAAATATGAGTTATTAATAATTATTTTCATTATAATTACCATGTTCAATTTTTTTATTAATTCATATTTATGAAGCAACACGTGTTTTATTTTTGTCTAAAAACTACTAGACATGTATTTTGTATTAGGAACAATCTTGTTTGAGGCAAAAATTCGATGAAATTACTATTTTTAGCAAAATGTTTTTCATACACGGGAATCCAAATTTTAAGAAAAAATTGAATTGTACTACTTAAACCAACTACTTGCTGGAAAAAAACCGGGAGAGGACTACTGGGTGGGAACTAGCTAGGAAGCTAGGATGGGGAGCTTCAGACCCTAATTGCATTTTCTGGTATTATAAATTATTTAAAAAATTAAAAATACTAATAAGTTACCGAAAATAAGTAATTATTGTTTCAAAATAAGCTAAAATAAATGTGAAGTGTTGATTGGTAAGTTGATGGTGGACATGGAAAATTTCAGGATGGGCGTAATAGTGGGTTGGTCCAATTATAGCTGTTCTCAAACAGTAATTAATTTTCTGTGCTATTGTTTGCCACTGATTTGTTGAATTGGAGGGTTCCTAATGGTAACCGAGATGGAAAGAGCAAAGAGGTGGTTCATCTTGAAATATTCTTGCATCAAAGAGTATGATAAGAATGAAGAGGGAATATGAAGAAAAGTGGAGAGAGGATAGAAGACATACTTTTGGGAGGAGGACAGTGTAGAGCGTCAGGTTCAGCTGGGCAATAATAGCATGAAACTACACGTTTATCAATACCATCGCTCCCGCAAGGTCCTTCGTCATTTCCGCCGCAACTTGTGCAATCTTGAGGAATATCGTACTTGACCTCAAACCCTTTATCGATAGCTTCTTTCAAAGCATTAGCTCCATCACCAGCGAGGGGAGCAACTGTCGGCACGTGCAAACGATCCTGGCAACGCTTAAGCGCTGGAAAATTCTCGAGAAGCTCCTGCTCCTCGTATCCCTCCTCAAAATAATGCAAAGCATGCCCGCACGTATAGTTGCGTCCTGAAGGGAAATCTGGGATGGGAGTACAACCGTCGAAGAATACGGTGATGTTGTACACTGAAGCGGAATACTGGAAAAGAGGTGGGTTCGAGTTCCCGTAAGTGTCAAAAAATTGCTGAGAACAAACATCATCGACACGGTCTGTTGGCACCACTCTCATGGTGCGAGTGGTGCTGTTGATCTCCTCCACTCTGAAATTTTGAGAGCCAATTTGAATTGAAGTAGTATTGTCATCATGTTGGCAGCTGAGCTGGAATGGGCCGTCGCCGCCACATTCACGGGGTCGGTTCTGTCCCCAGAAAGGATAGGAGTTGACGGACAGATTTCCACACTTGTATGACTGCTTCTTACAAACCGAATAATCGAAATCACAGTAAGACTGTGGCAACGTGGTTAGCAATAACCAACAGATGCTGACTACGGATGTACGGAGCATGGGGATATGCATATGGATATGATTATGCTCATCCATTCTTACTCTTACGCCCAACGCACTCAAAACCCTCACGCATATATATATATATATATATATATATCATGCCGTTTCCCTTCATCTCAAACATAATGAAAGTTTTAGAAGCGGTAAATGGAAAATCTACTATGAGAAATAGTGAAAATCTACTGTGAGAAATAGTGCAATCTGAATTGAGAAATAGTCATCTTTTCCAACTTTTGAATTCCATTTTGTTTTGGTCTGGAGATGCCCCAGGTCATACGGAGAAAAAGGAAACAGAGTGGTAGTTTCGTAGGTGGGTGGACTAATAGTTGGTGATATTAGTCCGCACCATTTTCATGCGGTAGAGAATTGGATTAATATCAAGTATAGTGAAATTTTGAGAGCCAACTTAAATTGAATGGCGGTGAATATCAAGGCACTTGTACTTGGAGACCTAATGATCATTGCCACAATAACGGGTCAGTTTCATCCCCAGATTGGATAAATGATGTCTTTGATTCCATTGTTGTAGGATTGGCTGCACATGGAGCATTTGTAATTCTCTTGACAATGGCATTGTGGCAAAGTTAACAAGAAGGTGACTATGGATGTAAGCAAGGGGATATAGGAATATGTTTATGGTCAATTGATCATGGAGGGAAGAGTTATATGTAGCAGAAATTTGTTAGCAAAGTAGCTGCATGAGCTAGTGTCGATGGAGAAAACATTTTGTTCACTGTTCTTCATTTCTTGCAAATAGAACTGAGTTAAGGAAAACAGCAATTTCCCATGAATGTTGGATAAGAAAGAAAATGTGTTCAATTATATGTAACAAAGACATGAAGATGGAAGAGTCACCCTTTTAGGGAAAGGAAATCCCTAAGTTCCACCTCAAACAGAGGAAACTAGGAAAGTACTACTGAGATATATACTCGCCAAACATATAAAAGAAAGTTGCTATGCTTATATCTTTCTTCTTAGAAGCTAAGCATACTGCAATACCTTCCATGCTCTATTTTTTATTTTTTTTATTTTTTGCATCTTAACAAATTATTAATTTCAGTGTTGATTTGCGATGCCTCACTTCTATGTAGGACCTGCTCCCACAATGGATCATCCAAACTTATATGGGACAAAGCAATGCAGTCAGTTATTTGGGATCAAGACAATCACCGATGAAAAAGTTTTTATTTGGAAAATTATAATGAAAAAGTAGTATGAGTTGTTAGGTAACTAGTGATGTCATCTTTCCATGAAAATCCTAATTTTTATCATCTAATCACCAAAGTGACACGTATCATATGCAGACTTTTGAAAGCTTATGCTCATTATTATTACTTGTTAGCATTTGAAAGTCAATGTACGCCAACTGACCCTAATACTGTAATACACCAAACCTATATAGGACATTGTAAAAATCGACTATAGTTCGATCTTATATTATAAAACTTATGCAGAGAATGAAGAAAAAAAATCAAAGGGAGTTATTTTAACCAAAGAAAACTTTTGAACGCGCAAACCAAACAATTCCATTCCATGTCTAGGAAATGGAGTTCTCCCTAACCCAGAGTGGATGCAAGGTATTTGGATCCTCAAAGAAAATCCATTGCCACCATCCAAGGAAGTAAGATTATTTAGTCGGAGAACGTAATCAAAATAAGGAGAAGGAAGAATACATACTCGGAGCATGCGGAGACCTTGCTAGGCTTTTGCCGCAAACCCCACCATAAGATTGCTGATAAGAACAGATGCAGATAAATGCATCCATAGATGCATTGTGTCCACATCTCCACCTAACTGTTTGCAACCATCACATTGGCCTTCATCCACACCTCTCCACCCAACCTCAAATCCTTCTTCTAAAACATTATTCCCAAGCGAAGCATCATTCACAGCCACTTTTAGGACAGGAACAGTGATGCTATTCTTGCACTGCAGAACCTTGAAATAAACCACATCAGTACTTAACACCGAGTATGCATATGGAAAACCACCATCTATGGAGCAATTAAATGGTATTGTTCCATCGAAATTCACATTAGACGTATTCGAAACAGGATCGCAGTCATATGACAAAGTATAGCCATCATCATTGGAAGTGTAGTTAAAGAAATCAAAATCCAAGTTGACATTCTTAGAATGTGCATAAAAGGTTCAGATAACAGAAAGGAGAAAGGGAGTTCCAAGAACTCAAGAATGATAAACTTGAGAGAAAAACATATATTGGATTAACTTGAAAAATACATTATACAGAATGGTTTATATATAGGAGGTGTTCAACTCTAACCAGCTAGGTACAACTCAGCAAGCTAACGGTGATACAAGCTAACGGTAATACAAATAAGCTATGCTAACAGAATTATTATGTGCCTAATACCCCTTCCGCAAGCTGGAGAGTGGATATTCAACACTCCCAGCTTAGAGAGAAGATGGGTAAAAGGGGAAGGATCCAGTGGCTTGGTGAAGAAATCAGCAAGTTGATCAGCAGACGAGATGGGTAGTAAGTGAAACAAACGTGTTTGTAGTTTTTTGCGGACAATGTGGCAATCAATTTCAATGTGCTTCGTACATTCATGAAAACTAGAATTAGCAGCAATGGGCCTAGCAGATTGACTATCACAATGCAAGAGAGCTGGTGTAGTGAAGGGTAGGTGAAAATCATGAAGCAAAAATGTCAGCCACTGCAGTTCACAAACAATGGCAGCAAGAGCACGATACTCTACTTCAGAAGAGGAGCGTGATACAATGGATTGTTTCTTTGATCTCCAAGAGATTAATGAGTTACTCAGGAACACACAGTACCCTGTGATGGAGCGTCGGGTTTCAGGGTAGTTGGCCCAATCAGAGTCGCTAAAAGCCTTGAGTTGGAGAGAGGAAGAGGCAGAAAAGAAAAGTCCTTGGCCAGGAAAGGACTTAATGTATCTTAGAACCCGAATAGCATCTTGATGATGAGTAGCAGTGGGAGAAGCCATAAATTGACTTAGTTGTTGCACAGCAAAACTGATGTCAGGATGTGTGGTGGTTAAGTAGAGAAGACGACCAACAAGGCAACGATATGAGGCAGGGTCAGACAGAGGCTCAGCAGTGGTAAGACGAAGGTTGTTAGTTTTTACTATTGGAGTAGAGCAAGGTTTGGTAGCAAGTAAACCCATGTCACAGAGGATGTCAAGTGCGTATTTGCGTTGATAGAGAGTAATTCCTTTATGTGAGTGTGCAACTTCAAGTCCTAAGAAGTACTTGAGAGGACCAAGGTCTTTGATTTTGAAGTGGTGGTCAAGGAAAGCTTTGGTGGAAGTGATTTCTGTCAGTGAAGTGCCTGCAAGAATGAGATCATCAACGTAGACAAGGAGAGCAGTAAAAGAATTATTTGAATGCTTTAGAAAAAGGCTGTGGTCAAATGGGGACTGAATATATCCCTGAGATAATAAGGAGTTCGACAATTTAGCAAACCATTGACAGTTGGCTTGCTTTAATCCATATAGAGACTTGGTAAGACGACAAACTTGATGTGGGGGGGAAGGAGTAAAGCCAGGCGGTAGTTGCATGTATACTTCTTCATCAATGTCGCCATGTAAAAAGGCATTGTTGACATCTAACTGGTGCAGATGCCAGTGTTGAGAGGCTGCAATGGCAAGTAAGAGGCAGACAGTGGTTAGTTTGGCTACAGGAGAGAACATGTCAAAATAGTCGACAGCCTCTTGCTGGGTGTATCCCTTGGCCACTATACGACCTTTGTAGCGTTCAATGGAACCATCAGCCTAGTATTTAATGCGATAGACCCACCTGCAACCAACGACAACTTTTCCTGCAGGTAAATCAATGAGATACCAAGTGTGATTATTATTAAGGGCAGTGAGTTCAGTTTCCATTTCCTTCACCCATTCTGGGGATTGGACAGCTTCTGTGTAGGACTTTGGTTCAATATTCGAGGAAAGAGCAAGAGTGTAATGTAGGTGACAAGGAGATAAAGAATGATAGGAAAGCACAGAAGAAAGGGGGTAAGAAGTACCGTTGTTGATGGATGAGTTGGACTTGGCTGAATTGAGAAGATTGCAGTGGAAATCTTTCAAATAGGCGGGAACCTGCCTGTGTCTTTGTGACTTGCGAAGAACGGGACTTGAAGATTCAGGTGGTGATTGTAAGAGCTGGGGGGTGGTGGGCAAAGGAATATCCGAGAGAAAATTGTAGGGAAAAACGTGATTAGTGGGTGAGGTGGATGCTACATCTACTTGTATATGATCAAGGGAAGTGGATTGATAGGGGAACACGTGTTCATGAAAAATAACATTGCGTGAGATGAAAATTTCCCTTGTTCGCAAGTCAAACAAGATATATCCCTTTGTTCCTTGTTTAAAACCAATGAAAATGCATCTCTTAGCACGAGGATCCAATTTTGTTCTATGTTGTGTTAATGTCGAGGCAAAACACAATGAACCAAAAACCTTTAAATCAAGTAATGTGGGTGGAGTTTTATGGAGCAATTCGAAAGGAGATTTGTTATCTAAGGTGGGAGAAGTGGGACTTGGGTTTTTCCCAATACACCCCCTCACGCCCAGCACTATTGGGCTTGGTGCGTGGATAATATGGTAGATGGCCTGTTAATGGATCTAGGATAGGCTTTGATACCATCTTAAAATGTGGGTTTGGGCTTAACTCAACCTTACAAAACCGGTTTGTAAGGTGAAGATTGCCCCCCACCTATATACACTATCTTGGCACTATCACTAGCCGATGTGGGACTTGGGTTTTTCCCAATAGACATTGACATACGCATTAGTGCAAGGGTCAGCCCATAGATCCAACCTTGCAATCTTCAAAACCTTAGATGTTTGATCAATATCAATGACATGGAACGTCTGGGACACTATGTCAATTGTCACGTTGTCTTGTTGGCAATCAAGCTTGAACTTTGGATGCCCACAATAATCTGGTTGGTCGTACTACTCCAGAACGGGTAGCTAATGTTGCTGAAATTCCCACAGCTAAAAGGTTACACTTGCTGTGTACCCTTCAGCATCACTAGATAAATATGTTGGCAAGAAGAGTGAGAAGAAGAAAAGGGTCTTGACGAGGGAAGAACGATTTGGAAGAAGAGGAGGAGGCATGATAGAAATTTGAGAAGGGCCTTAATTGCAAATGAAAACCGTGTGAGACCTTGTTGGTGAGGCAAATGATTAAGCACAGTACAATAATCTATATATCTAAGTGAAACTAAACGACGTTTAACTAGTTTGGTGGCTATCACAATAATGGTGTTGACTATTTAGAAGTAAACATTAAAAGGAGAAGTCTGACTCTTAAATTTTGGTTTTGCAAGCATGTACTTATCGGGTAAAATTTAGTGATGTTGTGATTAGAATTTTTCCAATTCTATTTAATACTTCAAGACAAACTTAACCAAGGCAAATGACAAATAAGAGTAAAAAAATTTGTGCACAACCACCGGCAATGCCAAATAAGAGCAAAATGTACAAGATATAAAATAGTACAAATGTAGATGCAGAATCAAAATTTCACCTGATTAATCTACATTATAAAGGTTGATTTAAAATAAAGGTTGATTCGAGATATTACGATAAAATTCTATTTTTAATTAGAAAATAGCCACAAGAATATGTAAAGATTTATACTTAAATTTTGTCTTATAAAATATATAAATTGAATGCTGGAAAGGAAAACTGTTATATGCAAGCAATTTTGGACTTACCAGTACAAAAATAATACTTACTTTGCTGTAAAACCGTTGTCCAAACTCCAAAACCAAACTAGACTGATATAAATTAATTAAAACTTAAACTCTATACCTACCACTCTTAATTTATTATTTTTTGTTTTTCCGTTTTATTAAAAAAGTCATTTTACTACTACTACTGCTACGTTTGAGACAGAGGAATGAGACTCCTACTACTTTTCCCTTTTTAATGCTAGGAGTTCAGTTGATACATGTTTATATACGTTTTACTCAAAAAAAAAAAAAAAACTGATGCAAAGTTATATTAAGGGAATTTAAAAAAGAGAAAAAAGGTCATGCACCGACAGTATAAAATAATTTTAAACTATCATTCAATCATAAACTATCATTTATTGTAATTTTGTTAATTTATATAATAAATACTTTAAAAAGTCATATCAACGGTAATTTTTGATTAATTGATAGTGTAAAACTTTTTACACCGACAGTATATGACTATTAAACTCTTCAAAAAATAGCATTGTTTGTGTCTACTCTACTCCATTTATATTACCATGTCAGCCAAAGAAACAAATCTGTAAACTAAGATCATTTTATTTTTTTATTTTTTTCTGTTTTTAAAAATAAAAAATAAAAAAATTGTTTGACAAGAGTAATTTTTGAAAACTGTTTTAAAAAAATAATATCACTTTTTCTGTTTTGAAACAAAAATATTCCTTATAATACCCCATCTTTTTTTCCCTCATTATTACTCTCTAAAAATTAGTTTTTTAAAAATTATTTTATAAAATAATTTAAAAACTAAAAAAAACAAAAACACACGATAAATAGTTATTCAGTAGTTGTAGCTCTCATTTAACAGACATGGTTGTCCTTATCTTCCCAAGGATATACTCTGACTAATAAAACCCAAAAAAAAAAAGTGTTTTATGTTCCTAATTGGGCTCGTAACTCCACGCTGTCCATTGCCAGTTGTTCTTTTGTTGGTCAATGGTTTTTCAATAGTACAATATATAATACTTTATAATCAATTTCTTATTATTAGATTTCTCTATAAGTTTGTACAGTATCATTTTAATTTTTTTTTTCTAATCAAAAGACCTTAGTTAGAACCTAAGGAAAAACAAACAATTATTTTTTCTTCATAAATTCACATGTAGTAATTCATTAATTCTATATATTTATTGTATTTATTTATGTATTTTATTATGTTAAGTAGGGGTATAAGCGGGTCGTGATCGACCTACGAATTTGACCAACCCGACTCAACTCAATTACATTTTAGCGTGTTGGGTTGGTTCATTAGGTTAGGTCGGGTCCATTTTTTGTTGACTTGATTAAGATTGGATTGGGTCATGTGTTGATACATTTTCAACCCGACCCATCCCGATCTATATTTTTAATAAAAAATTAAAATATTATAATATTCACATATATTGTATTTTTCTTAAGTGTTGAATTTATATTGTTAGACTTGTATTTTAAATTGAACATGCATTGAATGAGTTGAACTAATTAAGTATTTTTTTTATTTTTATTTTTTGATTTTTTTAAAATAAAAATTATATTAAAGTTTTAATTAGGCAACCCGATGGCTCAACCAGACCCAACCCGATTAAGGTCGGGTTAGGTCGCTATAAAAAAATGGAAACCCGAGCCAACTCAACCTGACTATTTTTAATTGAGTTGGGTCTTAAACACTCCTGAACCTGACCCACCCCGAGCTATTTATACCCCTAATGTTACTGTAAATCAAAGGGGAAGGGATCCTTTTGAGTGAAAAAAAAAAAACCTTGAGAAAGCCCAATGTAATGATCTCACCATTTATTATTTTAAACTTCTACTTTATAATAGAACTTCTACTTCTATTTTCTCTTATATTAATGAAATGCAATAAAGCGATAAGATTTCATGCAATAATAATGTCATTAGAGAAAATCCATTCTCAAATCAAAGAATGTTAACCTAAAAAAGCAAGGGTTTATATGAAGAGTGTCTTTTTTAGTTCACCTAAGGAATTATGGTTTTTAATTGGAAATAAAGTTTATTTACCTAAGAAATTAAAATTTAAAAGATTTAGTGAATCCAATAAACAAAACAAAGAATCAAATTGCATTAATCCCAATTCAGGATTTTTAAGTGAAATTGAATGAAACCTTACGTCAATGTCTTAATCCACTGAATTAAATCTTTTACCTATTGTGTTCTTAATTTTCTTTAATATAAAAATTTCAAAAACATTGTGTGCTTTTCTAGTCTATTTCAAATCCAAACTGATATTTGTTAGTTTCCATTAACAGTTGGTTTTGTGAATTGATTATAACTCATTGATCTTTGACAATAATATTCCGTACCTTATCTTTTTAATTATTACTTATAAGGATCCATTATATTTGCTGTGGTCCATTACCTAGTTACAATAATATTCTGACCTCTATCATATATTAGAATTAGATTGCCAAATTCAAATGTATATTTAAGATAACCATCATGTTAAATTCCATAAGAAATGGGTAGCTGGGACCTCAACAGTACTGGAATAGGAAGTTGAAAGGGTTAACTGACGAGTAAGCAAATTCATCATGCCCAAGCACAATTGATAGAGGGGCACATTACAAGTAAAGATAGCAACAACTTTGAAGTCAGTAGCAACAATCCAAAACTGGTTCTGATGGTCCCAATTGTAGCTGTGCTTGCTCTAATGTAATTTGCTTATAATTATTAAACAAGTTGCTGTACTGTTGGTCAAAAGGCAAAGTCTTCTAAAAGTTTGAGTTGTCATCATGTGAAGGTTCATGATTGGTTTTATATCTTCTTACATTGTTGATGGAAACTTGGAAAGGATATGATTGTTCTTTGTAATGGAAACTTCATCTTTGTCCCATTAAACAAAAGCAAAATTGTTCTAAGAAGTTATTCCTCAACCCATCTCTCAAGTCTTAAGCATTATATGCTATAAAAAAGAAAGACAAGTCTTTGACCAAAAAGGGACCTTTACGTTCAAGAGCAATTCAAGGAAAATGGGAATGAGAACAGAGGAAAGAAGGAAGAAGACATTTTTGTGTTAGAGAATTGGATTAAGTACTGTGAAACTTTGAGAGGCGACTTGAATTGAATGGTGGTGATTATCAAGGCACTTGTGCTTGGAGGGCTCATAATCACCGTCACAGTAACGAGGTTGGTTTCATCCTCAAAATGGATAATTGATGACTTTGATTTCACAATTATATGAATGGCTGCACATGGTGTATACATGATCCTCTTAACAATGGCATTGTGGCAAAGTGATAATCCGTTGAATTATCTAATTTTTTAAGGCTAAATTATTAATTTGATTTCTTTATATAATTTGTTCAATTGGATTCCTTTATTATTAAAATATTTAGTTTAGTCTCTTAATTTTCAAAACTGAGTTAATGTTGTCCTTTCCGTCTAATTGACCATAATGACGTTAACAATCAAATTCTGACAATTCCGAACTACCATTAAAAAATCACCACTATAATTTTACACATAGTGGCGGTTTATAATTGCCACTATTTAAATTTTACTTTATCAATTCTAAAAGAATAAGAAAAAAATTATAATTTATCACAGTGATAGTTTATAATCGGACTATAATAATTTTAACACAGATATTATTATTTTCAATTTTATAAAAAATATTATATTATATTCTAATTATTATTTAAAAAATAATATAAAATTAAATATTTATAATATAATATGATTGAAATTATTATTTTTAAAATTTAATAAAATAAAATTTTAATAAAAAATTATGATTTAAATTATAAACTTTTATATTATATTTATTATGTTATAAATAATTAATGTTATATTATTATATTTCACTATTAAATAAAGTAAAATATTTTATAATAATAATTTTTATTATATTTTTAATATTAATATTTTAAATTTAATATTTTAACATATTATAATAATATAAGTTAAAAAGTTTAAAATATTAATATAAATAACATTGTAAATATTATATAAGTAAAAATTATTAAATTATTATAATGTTATAAATTTCATTAAATTAATATTTAGTAAAATATTTTTTAAAATATATTTTTAATTATAGTTTTTTAAAATTTAATACATTAAAATTATTACATAATTAAAAATCATTAAATTATTATTTTATTATAATTTTATAGAATTTAAGAAATAAAATTATTATAGTAGAGGTTAAAAACCATCGCTATACTAAAATTATAATTTTTTTAATATTTAATAAAATAAATGTCACTATGTGTAAATATATTAGTTGCTGGCATTTTTTTTTAATTGCAATTCAAAATTGCCACAATTTTGTTGGACGGAAAGGGAAAAATTGATTCAATTTTGAAAATTAAGAGACCAAATTGAACATTTTAATAATAAAGGAACCAAATTGAACAAATTAAATAAATAGAGGAACCAAATTAACAATTTAACCTTTTTTTTAATTGTGTTTAGGAAATTTTACGTTACTTATTTTAAATAAATAAATTTTAAATATTAGAGATAAAGATTATTTATTTTATTTTCTAAATTTCATTTAATATTTCTATTTATTTTTTATATTTTTGTGTTTTTTTTAAATGATAAAAGGAAGATTAAAACTCTAATGAATCAAGAAATAACTCCAAAAAAGCAACCCAAAATAAAAGATTAGAGATCTTGTATTGTATTATATTTCGTACCACTTATTAATTTTTACCCAAATTAATTTCCTAACAAAATAATTTTATGCGAGTATTTTTCTAGTTTTCAATAAATTTTGAAACCAAAATTATCAGGGTCATTTGTTTTACCAGCGTATTCATGTCCAATCACATGCAATTTATTGGCCACGTACCAATAAAAGTTTGTTCAAGAACGCTTGATACTCGAAATTGGAATAAGGCTCTTTCCAAACCAAAACCAAAACTCAATACGTTTGAAATTGTTTGAATAGAGTTAGTCTTTTTTATTTGGTCCACTGCAAAAGATTTATTTAACATATGTTTACTCAGTGGTCAATGGTACATATGGCATAGAGTTTACTCGATCAATTGGTGGCTTTTGCATTGTGTCCTAACAGTCACATATGACATTCTACTTGCTTTCCCAGACGATTGGAAAGTGCAAACAATTATGTTGAGAGATCCATTTTACGGTACTTGAAGATTTAACAAAACAGTGGAATAAATTTCAAGAAATGGAAGATTCTGGTAGTGATGTAGTAGGAGAAGAAAGCAAAGGTTTTGGTTGGATTTCTAGGGAATTCATGTTGACTTCCAACATATCTATCACTCTACTCATTGTGGGTCTATCATTTGGAAAGGTTTGAATGCACCATAGACCCACTATTGTCAATCTCTTTGCTATCTCATTCTCTTCTATCTCCTCTTCTAGTCTCAAATCACTGCCCAACTCAAGGCTCTTATATACCCAATGCGGGATATCTCACTCGTGTGACTGGTTTCAGTGTTAGTGCTCTTCCTCCCCCTACCATTTCTAGAAGCATCATTCCATAGCTATAAACATCAGACTTGTGTGAAACTCCTGCAAAATGTCTATTCAACACTTCTGGAGCTACATACCCCATTGTTCCTCTAGCATCAGACATGGAAGTGATGCTTTCATTTCTAGGAGAGAGTTTTGCTAGCCCAAAATCTGATATCTTGGGGCAGAACTTCTCATCTAGAAGAATGTGATGTGGTTTTATGTCAAAATACAAAATTCGAGTGTTGCATCCTATATGCAAGTGTTCTAAGCCTCGAGCTATACCCATTGCGATTTGATAAATAATGCCCCAACTCAAGGGTGCACTGGTTTCAGGTCCTTTTCTATATATGAGCGCTTGTCAAGGGAAACATTGGGCATAAATTCATAGATGAGAGCTCTCTTGCAGCCTTCCAAACAGAACCCAAGCAGAGTGACAACATTAATATGAGAAGTTCCACTAATGCTAGCAACCTCATTCTTAAATTCTTCACCATTTTTTTTTTATGCATTCAATATCTTTACAGCCACAGGATTCCCATTGGATAGTTTTCCTTTGTACACGGTACCAAAACCACCCTGTCCCAGCTTAACTTTGAAGTTGTTGGTCATTTTCTTCACATCTGATAATTTATATCTTTTTAGAGTTAGATCACCGTGATTTTTCAGGAATGCTTCAATATTTTTGTTACTCTTTGTAGTCAACCCAAAATCTCCTTGGCAGGTTGATGACTTTTAACTTAAACGGAGAATTGCAAAACATATCAACAATCCTGCAATTGTAGCTCCTGTAACACCTGTTAGCAGATACAGTAGGAGCATTAGTGAACATTGATATATTTTAATTTATTTCCATAAAATAATATATGCTAGAGAAAAATACTTATGGTATTTCCAATGAAGGTTACGATGTTTGGTTGGTTACTTGGTTAATGATAATATGATAAAATCCTTTCTTTGTCTGCACATAATTAGGGATACCAACATAAGTTGAAGAAAGAAAAACCGTTAAAATGCAAATATTGATGTCCTAATTAAAAATGAGAATCATGTTATGCATTTCTTAAGGTTATGCTTTTATTTCGAAGTAGGAAATATATAGACCTTTTTTCCAAACTATATTGTCCTAAATGGGGGCAAAACTGTAAGTACACATTTCACAAAAAAAAAAAAAAGGCATTATATAAGCTTGCCTCTATATAGAATTGAGGACAATGTTTATTCCTTAAGATCAGAAGTATAAAAGATATGTCAAAAATATTAAAAGAGCCCGGTGGACGGGGATATATAAAAGGAAATTAGATTTATTACCTGTAATGAATTTCGTCTTTTAATTTGTTCCGTTTATCACCTACAAGTGAGAGCAAAGAGGGGTCCGTTAGAGTATTGATGAAGATCTTGATGGAATGTTAAAACATTCTTCTTTTAAAACAATCACTTAATTTTTGGAAGGGGAATTACAAAAATGGCATGATCATATTTCAGTCACCATATCATTTTTTAATTTATTTCAACACTGCAGTCGTAAAATTTATGTCAGCGAGGAAGCATTTGTGTCATTCCTGATAATCTAAAAGAAATTTTAATGTTAATGTTTAATTTGCTCATTGTTATAGTATATTTTATAACTTATATATTGGATTTCAAAATTCACGTTATCTTATTATACAGTCTTCAAATGCTGAATCCTAGATTCTAAAATTTCTGTTCAAACTAAATTAAATCAACAAGTGCAGCTGTAGAGAAGGAACCACCTAATAATTGTAGGGGAACACTCTGATTTTTCTCAAAGTGAGGTCAACAAACGTAACTGTCACTGAAACCGCCCAGATATCATTGGGTAAATTTGTATTAGAAATATGACTTATTAATAATTATTTTCATTATAATTATCATATTCAATTTTTTATTAATTCATATTTATTAAGCAACACATGTTTTATTTTTGTACAAAAACTAGACATGTATTTTGTATTGAAAACATTCTTGTTTGAGTCCAAAACATATATAATTAACATGATGAAACTAGTCTTTTTACTTTTAGATATTTTTTTTATGGAGTAGTTATATTCTTCCACCTCATTTTAGAGTGGAAGAAAAGAAAAAATAGTCGAGAGAGAAAGTGATAGATGAAATAAATAATATAATAGAAAGAGAAGAGGAAGATAAGTATAAAATAAGGTGAAAATAAGATGGAAAAGAAAGTGGATGAATGATTACAAGTATTCTTTCTCATACATGGATCTCAAATCCGAATCTTTACTTAAGAGGAATTAGAGAGGATTAGAATCACCTACCATTCAGAAAAGAATTGCACAATGGTGCAGTTGCATCCAACGGATGCATGTAATTTTGTGAGCGGTGATGTTGATCTCCTTCGCTGTGTAATTTTGTAAGCCAATTCGAATTGAAGTAATATGATCATCATGGCAGCTGAGTTTGAATGTGTCCCCGCCGCCGCATTGAAGGGATCGGTTTTGTCCCCAGAAAGGATAGGAGACGTCTGACAGATTTCCGCAGTTGGATGACTGATCCTTACAAACCGAATAACCAAAAGCGGGTGGTTCACAATGGGATTGTGGCAAAGTGGTTAACAATAACCAACACATGGTGAGTAGGGACGTAATGAGCATGGGGTTATGCATATGGATATGATTATGGTCATCCATTCTTACTTTTACCCCCAACGCCCTCAAAAGCCTCACGCATATATCACGCCGTTTTAGAAGCAGTTCTCGGGAAAAAAAAATGACCACTATTCTTTCTCATGATCATATGAATAAAGCATGAGTCCACTCACGTGTGAACGTTGAGAATCCATTTCCTTGTCTTACCTTCTTCCCAATTCAGATTATTTCTCATGGCAAATGTTTTATTACCTGCACCAAATTATACAACATATATTTCACCTCACCCAATTTGAAGGTACATGCTATATGAATTTGTGTAACCAATAAATTGGTTATCATACCAAACACTATATACTTTTTATGGTAGGGGACAAAGCATTTATTACTTTTTTTTTCCTTTGTGGGTCAATGGTTTAGTACAATATATAATAATTTATAATCAATTTCTATTGTTAGATTTCTCTATAGATTTGCATAGTATCGTGTTAATTTTTTCTAATCCAAAGAGAATAAACTACTCATTAACCACTTGTAATTTCCGTTTATTTACTTTAGTACGTTCAAACCTTTGTTAGATTAGAACATATGGAAATATTTTCAATACTTTTCTTTATTGTAACTTAATAATTTTTCAATTTTTATAGCAAATTTTTTTTCTATGTTTTGAAAACCGCATTGGACTAACCGGTTTGACCAGAAAATTAATGAACTGACCTAGTGTTCGATCCAAATAAACCATATAACCAGCCTTGAGAAGAACCGGCCAAAAAACCAAAAAATCGATAAAAACCTAGTATAACTGATAAAAATCGGCTGAAGTGGTGTAAAATGATGTTTGATTTATTAATATATTTTTTAATATTAGCCTTTGAACATTTTTATTAAGTAATAAATTTTTATTTTGGTCTGTTAAATAATTTGAATTTACTTGCTATTAATGAAATTGGTATAAAATGATGTTTTATTTTTAGCTTTTTGAGTTGTAAAATTATGATATTATGTTTCTTAAATAATATTTTATGTATTATTTAATTTATTATTATTATTATTATTATTATTTTATTAATATCAATTTAGCCACATTTCGACCATTGAAACATAAACCAATGTCTTGATTGATTCAATTAGCAGTCTAATTATAAAAAACATTAATTTTTCTCAGATTATTTTTTTAATTTTGTGAATAAATAAAATTAATATAAATTTATTTTAATATATTAAGAAATATATTTTATTAAATTATTAATCTTAAACACAAAAAGGAAAATTACAAATCTAAAATAGACTATTAACAAAATTCCCTTTAATAATTTTATTTATTTACAAATTATGTCTTTAAATATTACTAGTACAAGTTTTAATAATGAAAAAATAGACTATGCACTGATAGTATAAAACAGTTTTATACTATTATGCAATCACAAATCACCATATATAGTAAGTTTATTGACTTTTATAATAACTACCTTAGAAATTATACTAACAGTGATTTTTAATTGATTAACAGTATAAAACTTTTTACACTGATAGTACATGTTCATTAAACTCTTTAATAATAACATATCTAAATGATATTAATATTAATTTAACAAAGTTGGCCTCAAACCCACTATCCAAGGTTAAATCATGTTTGGAACACTGCACAACTAGAGCTCTTTACAAGAAGCTAAGATTCCTTATTCAAACTCTGTGATGACTTTTCACCTTGGCATGCTTCCCTTTTCGGCACACTAGGCTAAGGGTAATATATCTGTTTGTGGGTATTTTGGTACCTCGAACGGGGTAGACGCTCTGGGCGGCTCCGGCGAGTGGCAGCACCTAGTTGTCACCTGCAAAGACACTCTGATGCTTAAGTCAGTGTCTGTAAGAGGTGAATAATAAGGCTTAGGTCTTTACCTGAAGGCATGTAATGCTTTATATGGCAGCAAGGTGGTAAGTTAGTTACCATGGCCTCGGCCCATGTTGGCTAGGCCCAAAGAGGGTCTAGAATAGTTTGTAGCCCCCGAAGTTGGTGGCTCGTGTTGACACGAGCACCGACTTGTTCTTTGAGTCACGTGGTTTTGGCTTTCACTGTCACATTTGCTCTCTTTCTGCATAATGTTAGTTTAAAGCGAAAAATAAGTTTCAATGTTACCTGACTTCTCGGTTGAGCTGCCGCTTTTTGCTTTGCTTTGATTTGCTTTTATACATGAAATGAATTTCAATATATATATATATATATATATATATATATATATATATATATTTGTTATGTATACTTTTTTCCTTTTGGTATCTGATGAGCCTTGAACATATCCGACGAGATAGATGTCTTTATGAGCTTGTACATATTCGCCGAGGTAGATATCTTCCTATCCCGGCAGAAGCAATCTTACTACCCCAGCTAGAGCGAATCCACATACACGAGGTAGTTCACATGGCTTTGTCTGCATTTTTAGTGATCTTCCTACCCCAGCTGGAGCGGGGTAGTTCGCAATGCCTTGCTTTATCTTCGTTTTTAGCGATCTTCCTACCCTGGCTGGAGCGAATCCACATACACGGGGTAGTTCGCAATGCTTTGTCTTCGTCTTTAGAGATCATCCTACCCCGGCTGGAGTGGGGTAGTTCGCAATGCTTTGCTTTATCTTCGTTTTTAGCGATCTTCCTACCCCGGCTGGAGCGAATCCACGTACATGGGGTAGTTCGCAATGCTTGCTTTATCTTCAATTTTAGCGATCTTGTGGGACCGTGTATATAGGTCCCTCATGGTCTTCGCGCATGCCGTGCGGCAACACTTGCGTTTTATGCCCTTCCCAGGAATAGAACCCGAGAGCTACATGCCGTGTGGCAACACTTAGCGTTAACGGGACGACCCCTGGTACCACCAAGCTGGTTCGCAATGCTTGCTTTATCTTCAATTTTAGCGATCTTCCTACCCCGGCTGGAGTGGGGTAGTTCGCAATACCTTCTCTTCGTCTTTAGCGATCTTCCTACCTCAGCTGGAGCGAATCCACATACACAGGGTAGTTCACACGGCTTGCATTTGGTTGCCTTTTCTTTGTTTGCCTTTTGCCTTTTTGTTTTTGACCTGCAAAATAATTGTAAATGATTTTTGTCCGTGCAACCTACGAGTCGAAAGTCGGCTTTAGAAGACACTATGTCGGTCCTTTAGTAATCATAGATTTCTACAGCGCGTCAGATGGCTTTGAGCCAATCTTGGTGACGGCTTCAACGTCTTTGTCGACATTGAAAGGTTCTCTTGGGTTCAAAGGTGTCGAGTGCCAACGTAGTGCAACATTTTTGTGCCGACATAGTATTTGCTCCAAAAGTATCTAGCTTTAGTGTTGGGGCGGCTTGATGGTCACTTGACCTAGTTCCATTTGAAGTCGTCCATGTTTAGAGGGATACAGTATGTCGGTCCTGCAATTTCTTTTAGACAAACACAAAGCAAGCTTGCATGATGGCATAGATAATGTCAGTAAAATTAAACAAGATTGAGCCTATATTTTTATTGACTTAGCCGTCATTTGCTTCCATGCGGGGGTTCTACTTTTGGTAGCTCCTGCAGGGGACCTCTCCCCTCTTTTTAAAAGAGAAACAACATGTACATGGTAGAGATCGATTGCATATAGTATAATATAATGTCACTCATTTAAGTGTGGCCTGATAACCTTTGAGTAATGATTACTGTATGAAGGAAAGGAAAAGAAATGGCATGCGTGACAATATATTCATGCATGTGCGCACCATTATATAGGTAACGTTGGCACCATTAGCTTACATATTAAAATGAATGGCACGAGATTGAAAAGATTGACATGGGCAACGCTTCACGCATGTGAACATTATTTTATGTCATTGTTTTATAATATTATCAAAGGCTATTTAAACTTTAACGTGAATATTTTAAGCCTTTCTAGCTTGGCGTATTATGTTATTATATTATTATGTCATAACGAAATAAGGCTTCAAACGTGAGTTTCCATCATGGGTATGGATAATATATCCTTAGTCTAGATGCATGTGTCGGGTGGCTTTTAGAGAGCATGAATAAATGAAGTCGACGCTTTTACACGGACTTGTCATTGATCTAGATCTAACTTGGGATCATTAATTACGTAGGCCGGCTATCAAATCTACGGCGTCTCTGGCTTCTTCTTTTTTTTAAAGCTTTCTAGCTTTTACCTTATGCAGGAGCCATCCCGTCGTAGTTTGGTTATGTCGATGTGGGATCACTACATCTAAGTCGGCATGATTGTAAGAGCATGCTATCTCGGTGGTTTCGTATCCTCAATACACTCTTTTGCTAATGTGAGATGCAAATCGTCTCAAGTTTGGAGCTCGCATCCAGGGACCAACACAGGAGCAAGCACATGCATGTGTTATATAATAAAATCCTCAGTGTGGATGATTACCTCTATTGCATATCCTTAATCTGGTTCGAGTAAGTCGGCCAGGTTTGCAAGCGTGTTGGAAGGAAGTTTTGTGAGAGCTGGGTGCCACGTGGTGGTTTACGTTTGAGTGAACTACACGCATGTGGTGGTTTACGTTTGAGTGAACTACACGCATTCTAGCTTGGTGCCACATGGTGGTTTACGTTTGAGTGAACTACACGCATGTGGTGGTTTATGTTTGAGTGAACTACACACATTCTATGCCACTAGGCGTGTTCGTCCCCGAATCCGGGATTGAAGTGAGGTTGATCCAGGATAGCATTGAAACATGAGCCGGGGTAAACTAGTGATGTTGAAACCGGCGATGTTGAAACCGGAACAGGCGGTGCGGGGCTGACTTAGGGCCATAAGTATGAGTGACCTCCAGAACAGAAACTTGCCAAGAAACAAGGAGAGAAAATGGATTACCCATTGAAGAATCTTAAAACAAGGTTCATGAGGAGGGGACCAGCATGTTTATGCGTATTAGCGTCCGCTTTGGATTGGAGCGGTGAAATCGCTAGGAAAATTCATATTGCGTGACCTTTCCTTTTCTCCTTCAGTTCTTCGATAATCACAGACAAAAATCAACTTGAGAGTGGGTTGGAGGAGAAACTTGCGCGGATTTGAATTTGGGTCTTTGAGTTGAAGTTGTTCTTTAGAAACAGGTGTGATCTCGCGTGGTTACACCCTCGACAGAGGCGGTCTAGGACGTCCAACATAATAGAAGAAAGGAAGGAACGTCGGTTCCCACAGACGGCACCAATGTTCGTGGGTATTTTGGTACCTCGAATGGGGTGGACGCTCCGGGCGGCTCCGGCGAGTGGCAGCACCTAGTTGTCACTTGCAAAGACACTCCGATACTTAAGTCAATGTCTGTAAGAGGTGAATAATAAGGCTTAGGTCTTTACTTGAAGGCATGTAATGCTTTATATGGCAGCAAGGTGGTAAGTTAGTTACCATGGGCCTCGGGCCATGTTGGCTAGGTTCAAAGGGGGTCCAGAACAATATCCATCGACAATTACCTATGGGAAGTAACAATTACTTGTTAAAACAATCATCAATCCATGAACCAACCAAAGTATATAATATACACATTTTCAATAATAAAGTATTTAATACATCTCCAAAACAATAATATTAATCTCCAATAGCAATAGAATGTCCAACATACCAAAAAAAAAATGTAAAAATAGCCACTAAATCAATGGAAGTCTGCCAAAGGAATGATCTATTTGGAAGGGCTGCAACTCCCAGTAGCTTACAACTCAACTATCTAATGATTCGAAAAAATAAATTCTTAAGGAGTACAGTTTATCACATAGACTTAGTGATGGCATAATATAACTATAATAAACGGGAAGGGAATAAGTGAGAAATAAAAAGGTAAATGTGTTTGGTAGAGGGAAAATGAGAGAAAAGAGAGAAAGAAAAAAGTTGTAAAATCCATTAGTTATTTTTACTTTATTTTTCACCTATTTTCATTCACATATTTGTTTCTTTCTTATTTTTTTTCTTTTTCTCTTAAACCAAACATCTTTATTTCTACTTATTTCTCACTTATTTCCATTCATCTTTCTTATTCCCATCCACTCCATTTCTCACATACTTCCTTTCTTCCTACTAAAATAATGCATGAGTAGTTTGCAACTATAGAACTCAACAACATTGCTAAATCAATGAAAACAATTTTATCTAATCAAACTGTAAAAAATAAGAGTTTAAATCAAAAGGTGAGAAATTTACACAAATAAGCAATTATTTTCTTGATATTCAGTCATTAAGCTCATATTACATTTTTTTTGTAGTCTAACGAATTTACTTAATTAGATCACTCAAAATACAGTCGACTAAATATGAATAATTAATATAATTATCATTAAACTATGAATCCGCATTAAATAAGGAAATATAAATTTCCAACAAGGAAAACCGAACGGGACAAACGTAGAATACGGGGTGATGTTGTGCATGGTTTCGGGGTATAGGTATTCAAAGATGGTGGGGCTCAAAGACGCGTCGGTTAAGTCGGAGGAGCATTCGTCGTATGCAATTAATGTCTGTTCGAACCAACCTCTTGGCTTCAGACAACGTGTCAATCCTTCGCACTGTGAAATTTTGTGAATCGAATTGAAATGAAGTGTCTTGATTAGCTTCACTGTTCAGCTTTAACTGCTCGCTGCTGCCACAGTAACTGGGTCGGTTCTGTTCCCAGAAAGGGTAGTAAATGTTGGACACTTCTCCGCAGCTGTATGGCATGCTGCACTGTCAGTATTTGGTTTTTCCTTCTTTGAAGTGGGATTGTGGCGAGGTGGTTGACAACAAGAAGAAAGAGATGGTGATCAGGAGTAAAGGGGTATGGTCATCCATTCTTACGTGTGCATGAAGCATGATAACGATCAAGGATTAATGTTACATTTATCTTATATTATTTTCTTTTCACTTTAACGAAGTAGTACGTTTGTGCAAACAGAAGAGGACCCACACGCAAAGGAAATTAAGCACCATTTAGTTTCCTGTTTGAAAAGGAAATGGAACAAAGAAAATGGAAATGAAAATTGGAGGATTGCATTCCTAGCAAAGAAATTATTACAACTGGGCCCCGTTAAAATCAATACTAGTAATGTACAGTCAACTTTTGTAATAACTAGATGTGTAATATTCACGTTGCATGAGTTTATTTGAATATAAAAAATATAAATTAATTATATAAAAAATGTTAAGAAGTAAAGTTTTTCTCTGTTTATAATTCATTATAAATTAATTATTGTAAATAATATTTTTGAGATAGTCTGTATATTTTATGTTAAAATTAACATTACTTGCCAACTTTTGTTAATGAGGTTAGAATTGAAAAAATGAAATATATGAAAGATTATAGTTTATTGAATAAATTTAATAAACATTTTATTGTAGACTGCATTTTTTAATGTATTTTTCATACGTTTCATTTTGTATAACAATAAGAATCACAATTTTTTGGTGATGTAACTTTTGATAATATTATTGATCTCAACAATATTGTCATTTATAAAGGATAATTATTTTTCTCTGTAATATTTTCATTTTACAAATATTGTTTAAAATTTAGATATGTACTGAGTAAATCACTCGTTAGTTTAAATAAATATTAGTTTTTGTATTTTATTCTACATTAAAATATTTTCTCCTTCTTATAATTTTATTCTACGATAAGGGGGTCCTTTTTCCCCTTTCTTATTTCTTGTGGTGGTGGAAGGTTTGAGTGTGATGTTTGGGAAGGCAGTCAATTTGGAGATCTTCTCTAGTTACAAGATGGACACATCAGGACAAAGTATAAGTCACCTCCAATTTGCAGATGACATGTACACTCTTATAATAGGTGACAAGAGTGAGTAGAATGTGCTGGTAATTAAGGGAATCCTTCGGCTATTTGAGGTGATGTTAAGATTGAAGGTTAATTTTCCCAAGAGTAACGTAGCATCCACGTACATAATCAGTGGCTGGTACTCAGATCAGTTTAAATTAATTAGAATAATTATGACAAGTATATATTCTTCTTCCATTTATTTTTTTTCTTCAACCGTCTCTTGCATGTCTCATTCTTCAATGTTTTTTGACTCTATTATTGGTTCTTCTACAACGATTGACCATTAATAACAAAAATATAAAAAATTGGTTAAGCCAATGTTTTTCTTTTCCTTCTTCATTATTTCCTCCTTTTATTTGATACTTCTACTTCTTTTTTTATTACTTCTTCCTTTGACCACTACAAGAAACGTGCGTTCTAGCGTCCAAAGACTAGTGTTGACCTCAAGACCAATGCTAATAGCTTCAGATGAGGCTAGTCTGACCCAAACGTACAATTTTTTAATTTTTTTTTAAACTAAAACTCCTCAATATCGGCTAAAATCGCTGCTAATTTCAAATTAGTAGCATTGTTGTGTCGATCCAAGTCGACATTATAGATGACATTCAAAATAGTGTCTTCCTATCCGATGCTATCTAGTAATTAATGACTAGTAGATTTGACAGTTTGAAGAGTAGTAGCAAACTACCATCATCCTAGCCGAGGCTACAGCAGATATTTTGGTTAGCGTCGGCCGAAAGCGACGCTAAGTGACTTGAAAATCAAAACCATTTAGTTCATTAATGAACTAGCGTTGAGTTAACACCAACATAGTTGGTGTTAATGCTAAACATATGGCCCACACCAGACCTATCTCTTCCATTTTTCTTCTTCCTCTATTTTCTCCCACTGCGTCGAGCCACCCCACAATCCATTCCACTTCCTCTGTGACAATGTCGCTGCCACCACCGCAGTGCAACCACATTGTCGGTTCTCCCATGCCACACCACCAACACTACATAACCACTATTTTGCCACCACTGCGCTGCTGATGCCATCGCGTCATCACCACCAAACTCTGTTTATGTTGTAGTGGTAAGGCTATTCTTTTTACTGCTCAATCTAGTCTAATAGCTGCTTCTTGGTTTGTCCTTTTCTATTTTAGTGTTTTTGAATTCATTGTAGGGAGTTTGCTCGATTTGTGAATATTAGAGATGGAAAGGTGCAACGCCATTGCACTAGGTAGCTTGTTAGAGACGGCACCTGAATGTATACATATTCTATTTTATGTGTTTGTTTGTTTTGTGGAGTAATCAATTGCTATTTTGTTCGGGACTTAGATATTTATAATGTGGATTATATGATTGGCTATATTAGTTTATTATGGAAGTGGGATGATATTTAGTGTATTAGATTTATATTTGATGTTTAAGCTTGAATTTGACATCATCTATATATATTATTAGTCATGAGAAGTTACAAGGTTGCATACTGTTCTGATTATTTTACGATGTTGCATATTGAAATCATTATACGATGTTGCATGATTCATTATAATGAGTTTTTTCTTTCTTGTTAGAATATTGTTCTAATTTATTTAAATTGTGCCAATTGGAAAACGAAAAGTGTTGGAAACCAACACTTTTTCTTTCCCAATTTAAGGCTTTATTTTGGGGAGCTTTCTAAAGTTCATATTGAAACACTAAGAGAAAACTCTTTCCAATCGTGTCAATTAGGAGAACCTTAAGTTGTCTCTTTCAGTTGCCAGAACCCACCTCCTTGGACAATGTTTGAAGCTTATTCATCTTATGCTTCAAGGTTTTCCTCTTCAATTCGTCATTGTCGTGCTATCGATCGTCGCATCTTGTAGGTTCCACCACTCAAACCACCCACCCAACACAAATCATTCACCCCAAATTAAATCTTTGTCCACACTCACCATTGCAGAATCGTCGCTTTTGAAAGTAAAAGTCGTGTAGATAGACAATGGGATCATGGTTAATGAAAATGAAAAAGAGATTAAAATAATCAACCTCTAGAGTAGTTATGATTTTTTGTTGATCATCAAAAAAACATAAATTCCTATAAATGTTTGCTAAAACATTAAGTGCAGGAGCTAATTTAATCTTATAGGTTGATATATTGCAATAGAGAAAATACTTTTCAAGATGAAGGTGTGCAATATCTAGTAGGAAAAACAAACCTTGATAACCATATAACGAGAAAAATCTTTCATGACTCTTATTTTTCACGAAATGCTTCATCTATGGAGCAATATTTGATGTTTTGGCCAAATGTTTGAAAAACATTCTAAACACTACAATAAGTTCTTGCTCTATTCCTTTTTTCTTGGACTAACTCTTTACTTCAATTAACCGACCATGTGAACACAAAAAAAGTCCACACTTTGCTCGCTTTCATTCTAATTGAATCATATAATTAATTCAACAGACCTTTCGAATAAATGAGTGTGACATTTGAAAGACCTGTTGAATTAATTTTGGGATTCAGTCAATTAGAATGATAGTAGACAAACTGTGGAATATTTTTGTATGAACATGGTCGCTCAATTGAAGTAAAAAGTTAATCCAAGAAAAAAGAAATATAACAAGAATTATTTGAAGTGTTTAGAATGTTTTTCAAATACTTGGTCAAAATATTAGATATTTGCTCCATAAATGAATCAATTTATAAGGAACCAGAGTCATGGGGGATTCTTTTCACTAAATTGGTCAAGGTTTGTTTTCCATGTCAAATTACACACTTTCAATTTGAAAAGAGTTTTCTCTATTGCAATACATCAACCTAGAAAGATAAAATAGCTCTTGAACATATTGTTTTAGCAAACATTTATATGGATTTGTGTTTTCTGATGATCAACAAAAAATCAGAATTGCTCTAGAGGTTGATTATTTTCATCTCTTTTTCATTCTTTTTTTCGACCAAGATTACGTTGTTTACCACCACGACTTTTATTTCCAAAAGCAGTAATTCCAAAATGGTTAGTGAGGGTTAAGAATCAAGTTGGGACTAGAATTTGAGTTGGGTGGGTGGTTTGAGTGGTATATGTAATTAGTGTCAACCATACGTACCGATGCAACTAGCGTCGATCACGACATGAATACTAATGCTAGTTGCATTGGTTTAGCGTCTGCCATGTGGATGCTACACGTAGCATCAATCATGATGTGGACGCAACTGTGTTGCTTTGAGGTTTGTAGCTTCTGTCGAGAAATCAAAGTAATGTCGATGCTAAGTGTGATTTTGCGTCAACTTTCGTGATTTAGTAGCGACTTCTAGCCAACGCTAAATCATGAATTTCTTGTAGTGTGAACCATACCTTCCATGCCCCATTGTTTTACTTTTTTGACCTCATTTTTTTGTAGCAAAGGTGAAACCTTGACAATAAAAATGGAGAGAAATTGTGGGTAAATCATATTATTCACATATTATAAAATTATTTTAATTTTAACATATGACTTTTTATTTATTAATTTTTTGTTGATTTATTATGCATTTAATTTTTTATTTAATAGGTATTGACATCTCTAGATATTTGAAAGAAGCATGATCTTAGTTGTTTCTTGATTATTAATTTTATTTTCTTTATTTTTTTATTTAATTTCTTGAATGAGTTAAGTTGTATATGTATTGACTATCAAGCTATGGATATTGTCATATGAGAATTACAATGTGGAGGAAGGCCAAAATGAACCATTTGTTGATATGTGTGAAATGAAAAGGCAAAATATAATAGATAATGAGATTGAGCCTCCAAACAATAATACAATGGGAAAAATTAAACTATTGTCTTTTATTACACATTGTTCAAATTGTTGTTTCATCTGTTAGAAAATTTGTCTTTATGTCATAATTTCTAAAATAACTAACAGCATTGACAGAAAAAAAAGTTCGGAATAATTCTATTTAAATATATGTAAATAAATTCATACTGTGTAATTGATTAATAATTGGGGAATATTGAAATAATATAATAATTGTAAATAAATTCTACACGATATATAAAAAAGATAATAAGGTGAATCTTCACATCAATTAAAATCATACTCATTTTATTTCAAATAATTTTAAAAGAATAAAAAATATGATAAGAAAATGATTACTATTACAAAAAGAAATTTGAAAGAAAAAGCAATTTGAAAATTTACAAACAATTATAGCAAGAACTTATCATAACAAGGAATTTCCTATTTTGATTTAAATAAAATTCTATAGATTATAAAGTTCATATAAATTTCACATATAAATTATAAATTCCATATAAATGAAGTTAAAAAAATTCAATATATATTATTAAAAATAACAAATATATTGTGAAAACTACTATTTTTCAACATTTATTCATTTTAATCAAAATTAAATTTAAATTAACTTAAATATTATATTTAAATTAACATTAAATTTAAAATATTTATTTAAGTTTATAATTTTACAAAGTATTATGATTTATATTATTTTTCTTTGAAATATATATAAATCACCTTTTTATGTGATATTAATTACATTAAATTGTAGATGATGTATACTTTTATATGATTTTGTACTCATATGTGGACCGATGCAATGCACGGAAAATTAGCGTTTGATTATTATTCTGATTAATATGCTATATTAAAAATTTGTAAGGTAAATATATCTTTTATTAATATGTAAATTTCTAAATCTATTTATTTTAATACTTATTATAAAAAAGATTATAAATTGTAATATTATTAGTGAAATTAATTATGATGAATTTTAATGTTAATATTGTAGTGATATTTATATATTTAATATATATATATATATATATATATATATATATATGTGTGTATATATAAATAGATAGTTTAGATAATAATTCTTAAATGCAAATATATTATAAAATATTAATAAGATTTTTATAAATATGATTTAATATTGTATGGACTAAATCACTATTAGGGATGCCAATGGGATGGGTGAGCCTGCGTAGTAGTCTCTCATCATCGCCCCGTAGGATGAAAATGTACCGTGTGCCCCCCTCACACTTGCAGGGATATCTGTTAAGCGGGTATCAATGAATTTTATAAACATTTGCGAGTATCCATGAATATTTGTTAAAATACAAAATTTAAAATGAAAAGAAAAATAAAATAAAAATAAATAATTTTTAAGAATAAATTAACTTAAATAATACAAATAAATTAACATTAAATTAAAAATATTTTATTTAAGTGTATAATTTGACAATGTATTATGATATATATAATTTTTCTTCGAAATATAAGATATAAATTACCTTTTTATGTGGTATTAATTACATTAAATTTTATGTGATGTATACTTTCATATGATTTTGTATTCAAAAGCATTCAAATTTATACTAAAAATTAAATTGTTTCATATATAAAATATCACAATCAAATTATAATGCTTATATAGAAAAAGTAATTAATTATAAGATTAAGAAACAAATAAGTCATAGGTAAATTAAATATCCCAATATTTTATAATTAGTTGTATATTTAATCAAATTTAAATTAAATAATATAATACAATGACAACAATAATAATCTATTGTAATGATTTTACTTTTCAAGTCCCATATTATGTATCACTATCATATTTGTTCTTTTTAATATATTATTAAATATTATGTTAGATCAAAATATTACATAATACAATTAAACTTTCACTTAGTTTAATTTTTTGAAATGATATGTGTAATATATAAATAACTGTTGTAAATATAAGACTACAATTTAAGATACACACACACATATGTGTGTGTGTCAAAGGTTCCTGACCCTATATGTGTGTGTATATTAAAGAGTTATTGAAAAGTGTAATTTGACTAATTTTGACACGTAATGCCAATAGTTCATGACCATATATGTGTATGATGTGCTAAAAATACGCTTAGGGCTCATTTGGTGGTCAAGATAAGATAAGATATGATAGGATATGAGAACAGGATAAGATAAGAGCATGATAAGCTATAATCTTATCTAATGTTTGGTGTACATTAGATAACAAACCAGATAATGATAAGATAAAATATATATTTTCTTCAAATGACAAAATTACTATTTCATAAAATTACACATAATATTCTAAAAGTAACTTTTAATTTTATTTTTATTTTTTTACAAAAAAATTACAATTTTAACTAAACTATACAATATTATTTTTTTATTTATGTAGTTATTTTTCTTAAAGGTATAAAAAATTATATAAGATTTTTAAAATTATAATTATTATTCAAATAATTTTATTTAAAAATATTTGAATAGTAATTATTTAGTTTCTAATATTTTTAATTAATAATATACTTTAAATTTATATGTCAAAATTATTATTATTATATATAAATTATTATATATATTACTATATGTTATATTTATTATATATATTTTGTTGTTTTCTAACCTGTTGTTTTCTAACCCAGCTTGCCCCTTAGGATAAGAAGTACACTAGAGCAACAGGATAAGATAAGGGATAGGATAGCATTATCATATCCTACTGGCGCAACAACTAACGAATTACAATAGGATAGGATAGTTATCCTATCCTATCTTATCATATCCTGGCCACCAAACGGGCCCTTAAGGCCAAGTGTACCCTTATCTCAGTAGTTATAAAGGGACGTGAGTCTCGATATTGAACCCAAATGACTAAGTGGCAATTACTAGTTTCCAAATATTCTATATTGTTTAGGTGAAATGAAATAGATAGTGGATTAATTTAATAATGATAAACGTGCAACAGAAATTGTAAAACAAGCAGTGGCAAGTGGAGAAAAATTCAGAGGAAAATAGGCTTAGGGTTATGGTTTCCTTTGTACTTTTAAATTCCTTCACATCTGATTCTAACTAAACCTCATAATATTCATCAATTACTAATGTTCTCCTACGAATTTTATTATCAATTATTGATCATGAATTGTAACAGTTCTTTTTAAGTTAATTTCCCAATTGGTCATATGAAAGATTAAAATCCTAGAAAGGCATGAAGAACAAAGGGGAGGATCAATTAATTAATTAATCCAATTGAAAATTAGGAATGAAGGTTGATCACACAACAAAGCCCAATTTGATTACCCTACATGTCTACCAATAAATACAGTACAACAGTCGTTCAATTAATCGATTCAAAGCATACAAGGGATGATCAATTCTAAGTAAGAGATAAAAATAATAAAGCAATCTAATTGATTGAATAAAACAAGAATTCAATTAAAATTAAACATTAGGAGTTCCAATACAAAGTACAGCACAACCCTAACAAGAAGTTTAGCTACTCATGGTAAAAAGGGAAACCATATACATCAAGAAAAAGAAAAGGAGAAGAAGAAATCTTTTACAGGAAAAGGTGTTTCTCTGGTCTCTGATTTTGAGTATCCTATTGTCCCTAAGAATCCTTCTCTAAAAACCAAAGACAAAAAGCAAAGATGGAGAGATAAAGATAGAATGGAGATAAGATGGTTCACTTGCTCCTTGCTATTTGTAATCAAATTTAGAATTCTAGAGCAAGAGGCTTAACCCAATTTGTTTTGCACAACCTAGACCAATTGAAGGTTAAAATAAAATTAGAATTCAGACCTTGGACTTGTCGAAGGAGTTGGAAACCCGTTGGGTGATTTTTCAGAAAAAAAAATTTACTACATACTAGCGATAAGCGTGCTGACCCGCTAGGTGGGGTACCACCAGGGCAAGACCCACCAGGCAGCCTACCAAGCCCATCGAGCAGGTGCAACTTCGTGCACTCTGTTTTGCACTTGTACTCTCCATTTTGGCCCATTCTTGTGCTTGCGGGCTTCTTTTGCGGTCCTAGCTTTGTTTCTTGCTTCTTTTAAGTCCTCTTTGACTAGCATAATACTTCTTTGTGCCAGATTGTATTTCTTTTCTCTGCTCATCTAATTACCCTTCACAAAATCCAACAAAATCTAAGCAATTCATGCAATTTTAAATAAAAAGCCTAGAAACACACATTATAGGAAATCCTTCACTAATGGTTTATTTTCTCACAAATTTTCTATGAGCTAATGCAAAAATCATGTGAACTATTAGTCTCTCTCTCTCTCTCTCTCTCTCTCTCTCTCTCTCTCTCTCTCTCTCTATATATATATATATATATATATATATATATATAGACACACACATACATATTATTGTTTCTAACGACGAAGACATGAATCAAACTTCCTGAGGCGTGGGTCGGCACTGCCCTAAAGGACTTATCAGTAGGATATGCGCAAGTCTCCCAGGGTACAATAGGAACCTTCTAGAATATTTCGAAACACAAAACTAGTAAGAAAAATTTTTAGAATAGAACCCAAAGTCTCTCGGCAACAAGTTTTTTTGGATAAGGGTCCCTTGAGGCGTGGGTTGGCACTGCCCTAATCAAACTTTTTCGAAATATATATAAAGACACACACACACACATATTATTGTTTCTAACGGCAAAGACACGAATCAAACTTCCTGAGGCGTGGGTCGGCACTACCTTAATCAATGTAAAAGACGTTATAAAATCCCCTGATTTTCCAAACAAGATCTAGTTAAAAAAAGGGTCCTAAAAACACTAGTTTTTGGATAAGCTCACTTGAAATTTAAATTTAAATTTTGAAAAGGTAGTTAAACAAATTCGAAGCTAAAAAGGTTTTTGAGGCCCATACTCGCATGCGTAGGGGGGGAATCGACAGATTTGAACTACAACAGGGCCACGAGACCCATTCTCATGCACACGAGTCCTCTCCTCTTTACTAGCCACTTTGAAAGCTATTAACACATTTTGATATATAAACACTTGATAGAAAATCAATTCAAGCAATGTGGGACTTATGCCTTTTGAAATACCCCGTCCTATACAACACATATATAGGGTGGGAATTAAATTACTCCAAGAGTAACTCTATAGAGTTACTCTATTATAACTCTTGATATGTATTAAGTTTTGATGATCCAACTATTGAATTAAAAGATTTTATTAAGTAGATCAAGTATGCAAATTTTTAAAAATTTGGAAACTATTTGATACTGTATTAAATAAATTCAAATTAACGTATAATATATTTTTCTAAATTATAAGTAAATGTTTGCTATAAGATTAACTAGTTACAATTCACTAGTGCAAAATTGCATTTATACATTGCCTATTCTAACTTGGTTTAGAGGTAACCGTTTTAAAAGAAAAACACAGTAGCATTTTTGTAATATTTTGAAACTTTTTTAAATTAATTCCTTTTTAACCCATTTAGATTGCACTTTTTAAATTAGTTCCTATCAAACCAAGTTAAAAAGTCTCACCTATAATGACCATTTCGTAAATAAATGGAACATACTTTAAGTCGATTCCCTTTTGAATCACTTTAAAATACATTTTCTAAATCGGTTCCTACTTAAACTGAGTTAGAAGCAAGTTTTTAAATCGGTTCTTGTTTGAACCGATTTAATAAGTGAAGCTACAATTTTTGATCAGTTCATTTTCACATTTCCTTCCCACCTCGAAAGTTTGAAACTTCCAGTTTGCTTTTCACTCTCTTTCGATACAACACAAAACCCTTCTTCACCTTCCAATTTTCCCCTTTCATTCTTCTTCATTCTTTAGCTGATGACGACATAGTTTGAAGTGGCTACCACCTTAGCGGCGCTCAAGGACCCACCCCAAGGTTCAGATCCATGGCTTGAGGTCTGCATCCACCTCTGCTCTCACTGCAATGCCCTTTCACTTCTTTCATCCACTCGCTTTCTCTCCCTTATACGAGTTGTTCCCACGGTTCCTCATCTTCATCCCTTCCTTTACTTCAATTCTAATTTTCATCACTGTATTTTGCTTTCTTATTCATCTCAGATTATTAATTTTTTGGCTGCCACTGAGAATATACATGAAGCTACCACTAAAGTTGGATTAATAAACATGCACAGTTCTGTTAAACATGCTTGACGGATGATCTTGCTTAACCATGGATGATACAGACTAAGAACCCTTGCAGGAAAGTTTCAAACCAACTTTACTTGACCATGGATGATCTTGTTGACCTAGTTTCTATTTGGGATTGGGTTCTTAGTGTTTTAAGTCGGTTCCTTAGTGAACCAAGTTAAAAAAGGTAGACTTTTTAACCTGGTTCCCCAGTGAACCGAGTTAAAAAGTTTTTTTAAATTTGTTAAAATTCGATTGAAAATTACTTTATTTTTTATATCGCTTGTATTTAAATTGGTTCAAAAACCGATTTAGAAAGTTCTTTTTAACTGAATTTAAAAAGTGTTTTTTACAGTATTGATTGTTCAATTTACCTAAAATTTTATGTATCATATATATATATATATATATATATATATAATCCAACCATTAAATTGAAAGATTTTATTAAGTAAATCAAGTCTACAAATTTTTATAAAGTTTGAAAACTATTTGATACTATATTAAATAAATTTAAATTAATATATAATATAATTTTCTAAATTATAAGTAAATGTTGATTATAAGATTAACTAGTTACAAATGTTTGATTTACCTAAAATTTGGTGTGATGATCATTGACATAATATCAAAATATTCAACGATTGGATTGTTGGAATTTAATATATATTAAGAGTTATTGAGTAGAGTAGCTCTGTCAAGATTTACTCTTGGAATAGTACACATCACTTTATTTTAACATATATATTAACATTGATAAAAGAAAATTTAAGCAAAAAACAAGCCAATCCCATAATCAATCAAGACATGTTAACTAATGATTAACTCATCATCTTGTTCATGTTATTAATACTGGGGTTTGCCCTCCTCATCGTCCTCATGTTTCCTTAGCGTTGAGAGCTCTTGATTTGTTTTATCAGGATTGGTCTTGTGTTTTGGCTTACATTAGGCATGAAGCTAATTCTGTGGCTCACTTTCTTATTAATTTTGGTGTGCGTCAATCACAACCTTTGTTGTTTTGGAATTTTCCATCCCCAGCTCTAAACACTCTTCTTTTGAAGGATAGTTTAGGGTGATTTGTCTATATTATTTTCCAATGAATCAGAAAAAAAATAAAAATTCCAATGAATCAGACAAAAAAAAAAGAAGCTCATCATTACCTTGTGTAAAAAACATTTCTAGCGTAAAATTGATAGAACTATTCATTATGCCATTATCCTTGATTGATTCATAAAATATATTCGTCAGGCACTTTGGTATATATAGCACGAGCAAGGAGTGAGGTAGAGCAATAGCACAGAGCAGAGCGAAGTTACTTGGGTCATCGAAATCGAATGGGAAAGTGTTAGTGACTTAATGTTATATATTTTTAGGTTAAATATGTTTTTAGTCCCTATAAAATCAAGGTCTTTTTGTTTTTAGTCCCTATAAATTTTTTTGCCTAATTTTAGTCCTCACAAAATGCACGTTAGTATTTTGATCCTCATTGTTAACTTTCTGCTATTAACTTGTGACGTGGATGGAGGATTTTACACATCAGCACCTGTCATGTATACAGTTTTAAATTGCATGGTTATCTAGTCAAATTTTTATTATTTTATTTGAAATTAAAAAAACAATTGTGCCTTAATTCCTAAATTTCTCAATCTTTTGCATTAGTTTCCCTAAATCTTCCATACCTTAGAAGTCGTAAGCTATTGCTGACTGCAAAATCACTAATCCTAGTCCTGCTGTTGTTGCCCCAAATGCATTTTCTGCAAGAGATGATTTCAATTCCAAACTTTCTACAAGAACTTTGATTCCAAACCACAAGAGGAACAAAGCTTGTGAGGTTTAATCCAAGACTTCCAAAGTTATAGTGAACGACATTGAATAAAGGTTTTGTTATCAATGTAGTAATGGGTTGGTCAATATTCCAAGCTTTCAATTTCACATCTTTTTACCTCCAAATTTAGCTCTCCTAAAGGCTTACCTCCTTTATCACACATATTAGAAAGTTACATCCTGAAGCAAATTCTTATGTTAACAAGGATGGTCTCAACATACTACATGTGGTCGTGAAGCACCATAAGTTGGAAATCTAATAATACATAGAGAACAATCCAACATTAGAATCATTGAAATATGGGGGATTTAGGGACTCTGACGAAGACAATTGAGAAATTTGGGAATTGGGGCACATTTATTTTTTTAATTTCAAATAAAATAATAAAAAATTGACTAGACAACCACGTCATTTAAAAAGTACATGTGGTAGGCGATGACATGTAAAATTTGTCATTCACATCACAAGTTAATAGTAGAAAGTTAACAATGAGGATCAAAATACTAATGATGCATTTTGTGAGGACTAAAATTAGGCAAAAAAAATTATAGGGACCAAAAACAAGTGACCTTAATTTTACAGGAACTAAAAACATATTTAACCTTATATTTTTTAATTTTATTTTCTTCTTTTTATTTAGTTATTGGGCTTATTAGGTTAAACGGGCCAAGCCAAGAAAGCCTAATTTGTTTAGACCACTTTTTTTAAAGCCTAGCTTGACCCTATTTACGAGTTGTTTGGTTCATATTTAAAAAGAAAAATACAACATGAACCAAACCACTTCAGTCATATTCAGGTTGGTTTAGGTCAAATCATCGAATCTATTAATAAAATAATAAAAAAATGAAAAAAATAAAAAAATAGGAAATCATAATAAAATGAAAGAAAGCGGAAAAATGTTATTGGTTCAAGTCGGGTAAAGTTCTATGAGCTCAAATCCAATATTTAAATCAATATTATCAGGTTTGCAATTATAAAATCTGAACCAAAGCGATAGTTTGAAACAACCCAAATTGAATTTTTCCCTCTGATTTAGTTCAGGTTGATTAAGTCGACTTGGAGCTCTGCCCACCGCTAGCACAAATAAACAAAGGAACAATTAATTTTAGAGGAGCCAAATACTAATTGGAAATAGCCTTTTTGTTTAAAACTTTTCTTCCCACGAGTCTTCCACTCAACTGCTTGACATTCTAATCACCTTCATATTCTCCTCTTACAGCGCTATATGTCTCAATTAAACACGGTAGTTTCATGATAAATCCTTTACTGAAATTATCAATAATCTTTTAACCAAAATTATCAGGGATCTTATTCTTTATTGGTGTCTTGACCAATGGAATTTTGGCCCGGCAACATTTAGAAACTTTTTTTTTTTTGTCTTTTTTTAGATAAGGAAGGTTTAAAACTTATTCAGAATGAGGCTCTTTAAAATCCATACAGCAATCGAAAATGGGAAAACTAATCACGTCACATCACATTACAGATGTTAGTTAAAAGTTAAAACACATGCTTATTTGTGGTTGTTAAATTTAAAATAACAGATCAAAATATGCCTCAATAAAGGCATGTTGATTTTTCCAGAAAAGAGAGGAGCCAGGATCGTCATTCATAGATCCTTCAAATGAGCCTAGCATAGAACCTTCACAATAAGACTAATTTGATTTCTCCACTGTGTCAGAAGTCCTAATATACAGGGGTGTTAAAAAAAAAATCAAACTAAACTGAACTGTTTGAGAATTGAACTGAAATGAACTATAAAAATTGAACCATTTTTATAAAAAAATAAACTGAACTGTTTTTATAAAAATCGAATTGAACTGTTTGGGAACCATACCAAACTGTGTGAGAACTGAACTGTTTGGGAACTGAACTATAAAGGCTGAATCATTTTCATAAAAGGGTAAAAATTCTTAATGCAAAAAAATAGTTTAGTTCTATTCAACACAAATCAATTCAGTTCAAAGCACAGTTCAGTTCGGATTTGAAAAAATAGTTTGCTAAACAGTTCAGTTTGGCTCGCCTGAAATGTTTTCAGTTCAGTTCAATTCAGCGAATTGCTTTTCTAATTCAGTTCAGTTTTCATGCAGTTTAGTTTAGTTCACCTATTTTGAACACCCCTACTAATATATAAACTATTCCTAAATCTAAACCTTTTGTTTAACCAAAAATAACACTTCTTATGATATTAGTTAGAATGCAATGTTATTGTTAGCTAACAATGACATTGAGATTTAAATGGACTAATGCAGAAACTCAGTCACAAAAGTAAGAAAATTCACACTAGAAAATACTATTGACGAAAAATCAGTTGAACCGGTAGATAAAACAAAGAAAATAAAAAGTCAATCATCCACCGTGAAAGAAATGAACTTAGAAACATACCAAAAATACAATTATTAGAGGGGAAAGAAAAGAAGTTCAAGAAGAGAAAGACTTTCAAGAAAGAGAGGGAGCCACATTTTCCACTTGTCCATCAGCTATAACTGATTTGATCAAAGTCATTCGTGCTTGACCTACAACAACAATTACATTTGACCCTAACTCTTACTTATCAGTACACATAGTACAGTTTGGTCTAACATTTGCATTCAATTTGTCGGCACGTGTATGAGATCCACTTGGTTTTAAAATGAATGAAAAGTACAAAATAATTATGTTGAGTGACTCTATTTATAGAAAAACTTGCAAGATCTATCCAAATTGCTAAGAAATTTACTTCAACTAGTGGGAGATTCTGATATTGATCTAGTGGGAGAAGAAAAAATAGGTTTTGGGGGCATTTCTAGGGAATGCATGTTGCCTTCTAGCATATCTATTACTCTACTCATTGTAGGTCTATCCTGTGGAATGGTTTGAACACACCATAATCCCACTACAATCATTCTCCTTGCTATCTCATTTTCTTCTGTGACTATCACTCCATCAGGTCTCAAATCACCTCCCTGCTCTAGCCTGTTGTATACCCAATGTGGGAAGTATATCTCACTTGTGTGACTGGCTTCCAAATTAATATTCTTCCTCCCTCCCACCATTTCTAGCAGCATCATGCCATAGCTGTAAACATCAGACTTGTGTGAAATTCCACCAAAATGTCTATTCCACACTTCTGGAGCTACATATCCTATTGTGCCTCTAGCATCTGACATGGAAATAATGCTCTGTTTCCTAGGACAAAGCTTTGCAAGCCCAAAATCTGATATCTTGGGGCAAAAGTTCTCATCCAAAAGAATGTTATGTGGTTTTATGTCAAAGTGTAAAATTCGAGTGTTGCATCCCCTGTGCAAGTACTCTAGTCCTCGGGCTATCCCTTTGGCAATTTGCCACAAATTATCCCAACTCAGTGATGTAGTAGTTTCGAGCCTCTTATTGAAAATAAACTTGTCAAGGGAACTATTAGGCATAAATTCATAGATGAGAGCTTTCTTACGGCCTTCCAAACAGAATCCAAGAAGTGTGACAACATTAACATGAGAAGTTCTACTAATGCTGGCAACCTCATTGATAAAGTCTTGGCCATTTCCTTTAGATGCATTCAATATCTTTACAGCCACAGGGCAACCACTAAGTAGCTCTCCTTTGTAAACAGTACCAAAACCACCTTCACCCAGTTTAACTTTGAAGGAGTTGGTCATTTTCTTGACTTCTGAAAATTTGTATCTCCTTTGCGCTAGAGCTCCATGATTTTTTAAGAATGCTTCAATATCTTTGTCATTGTTTATCGGCAACCAAAATTTTACTTGACGTATTGATGATATACGTTTACTACAGCAAATTACGATGCATATCATGAATCCTCCAATTGCCGCACTTGCAACACCTAACAAATATATTAGGAGAATTAGGGTTAAGAAACATTATAATTCCTTTTATTTTTAGAACTTAATATTTATCGGTTTAAAATGTGCACAATATCAGATAAACAGGAGCCTTAGTATTGTGAACTTTCCAACGATTTAATTTTAGGCTTGTTAATGATAAAGACCCTTTTCAAACTCTACCTATACCTAATACTTAATTACTATTCAACCTAATACTTAATTACCAATGCTTAGTAACATTATTTTTTTTAGAAAATGGAAATAGATTTTTATTTTCAAAAGCTTTCTTAATTTTTTTTATTAAAATCTTTTTTGAACACAAAATAAATTAATTAATCCAAACATTACATTTTTAAGATTGCCTTTTTTTTTATTGCGGATAAATAAAATATTTGCCATATATATATACACGAAACATAACAAGAAATATAAAAGGAAATTTGTTCTATTACCTAAGATGATTTTCCTTGGCAATTTACGTACACCTGCAACAATAAACAGTGGGAGCAAAGAGGAGTCATCAGAGTATTGTAACTTGAGTCATTGTGGAAGATTATTTAGATTGAAAGAGAATATTCTACTCGAAGTAATCACATGATATTGAAAGAGGAATGACAAATATGACATGATCACATTTATTTATTTCAGTCAGCATATCTTTGTCCGCTTTAATTCAGCAGTGATGTCCTAAAGAATCTGTTAGGAATCATTAAAATAAATTTAACTTTTAATATATTTGAAATATTAAAAACTAAGAAATGATTTAATTTGTAAAATATTGCGTGAATTTCATTTCTTAGAATTTAGGAATCTCGTTAAAGAGGGTAAAAATACAAAATAATAAAATCAATCAATTCTATTTAACCTCCAATCATGAAATTTGATTGCTGAATCATATCAAATCATTTAAAACAAAGTCAAATCATTCCCAAGTTTAGTATAGGCACATACATCAGTGAAACGAAAATAAAAGAAGGAAAAATGTAAAAAGGAAGGATCATACTTTGAAGTAGTGTATTATTAAGACTTTGTTATAAACTACATAGAATAAATATTTATCTTTATATAATTAAAAATTATAACAAAAAATGTTTATAAATTATAATTTGTAATAAATAAATATTTTTTAATATATATTATATTTGAAATTTATATCAAATAATTTAGATTGTGATATAAAGTTAATTTTTAACTCTTCATAAATTTTAAAAAAAATATTGAACTTTAATTTAGAGGTAGAGATAAAAAAAAAAAGATAAATTGAAAAGGATATGCATCTAATTAAGATAAAATGGGTAGTTTGACATATGGTTGAGGGAAATTTTTTTGGTCTACTTGCAGGAGTAGTGTGTAAATTAATGCACCTCCAAAGGAGATAATAGACATAACGTTGAGAATATTTAATTGAGAGAGAAGACAGTGAAAATCTCACTCTCCAAATCATGTATTATATTTTATAGTATAGTAATAGATTTTAGACCAAAAAAAAAAAAAACAAAAGTGTGACTACAAAATATAGCTAACTTATGTATCCTGTAATTGTTACACAGTAAAAACTAACAAAAATATTTATAGCATTTATCATCAGACTGTACAATATATATCAATGAGAATTTCAAACATAAATAATAGTTTGCCCCTCTTAAAACGATTCACCGGAAAATTTGTCTTGAGGCATGCTGTTTTTCTTAATAATTATATATGTTAAAATAATATACGTACTATATGCATGGCTGTAGAATATTTATTCGCGCAGCAAACAATTTTTAAATACATGAAGTATACAAATAATGAAAATAAAAATGAAAAATTTTCTATTAAAATTCCGTTAACATAATAAAAAGAATGATGGTTAAAAACGAATTTAGGCATAACTAGTATAGTGAAACAACAACAACACTAATTCATTGAAAAATACTTGATAATATTAAGGGTTATAAAAGAAAAATTCAGAAAATGTTACTAAGTCAAAGTTCAAAGATTTTTGGCCTGCTGTATGAATTCAGACATATACGGAAAGGTTATTATTAACTCTTGATAAATTTAAAAAATTGTTAAAATTTAATTTAGAGATAGATATAAAAAGAGATAAATTGAAAGCGACATGTATGTAAGATATAAATAGTAGTTTGAGATGGTTGGGAGAAATTTTTTTGACTAGTTGCGGTAGTGTGTAAATTAATGCACCTCCAAATTAAGGAGATAATAATAGACATAATGTTGAGAATGTCTAATTGAGAAAGTAGAAAGAATGAAAATCTCACTTACCAAATCATGTGTTCCATTTTATAGTATAGTAATAGATTTTAGACAAAAACAAACAAAAGTGTGACTTACCCTGTCAAAACTAAAAAAAAATAAAAAAATTATAGTATTTATCCTCAGGCTGTAAAATATATATCAATAATAATTTCAAACATAAATAATAGTTTGCTCCTCTTAAAAGGATTCATCGGAAATTTTCTCTTGAGGCATGCAGTTTTCTATTTCTTAATAATTATATATTTCTTCCAGAGTCAAATATAAGTAAAAATAACTAATTTCATGCTAATTAAAAAAGTTAGTTAACATCATTCAATTTTACTAATATCAATTAAAAAATAAATTTTTTTCTTAAATTTTCTTTCATTAGAACTTGATATCATGAAATAAAAAAGATCATTGAAAATAGAATCTCAACTAAATGAAGGGTATTTTGGAGATAATATCATTAAATTAAATGAAATTAGTTATATTTGTTTATATTTCAGACCATTATACATAAAAAAAAATTATTTATATTTGAGTCCAAATAGAGTATATTATAATAATATACTCACTATTTGCATGGCCGTATAATATGTTTGAATTTATTCGTGCAGCAAACAATTTTTAAATGCATGAACTATACGAATGATAAAAATAAAATGATAAATTTTCTATTAAAATTCCATTAACATAATAATAAGAATGATGTTTAAAAACCAATTTAGGCATAACTAATATAGTGAAACAACAGCAACACTGATTCATTGAAAAATACTTGATAATATTAAGGGTTATAAGGAAAAAATTCAGAAAACGTTACTAAGTCAAAGTTCATAGATTTTTAGCCTGCTGTATGAATTCAGAAATATACGGAAAGGAGAAAAAACTGAGAACGGAAAAACCATATCATGAATAGCTGGAAAGAGTTTTCAAGGAACCTGTTAATTTGCTCATTGACACGTTCAGAGGTGGACAATGGATCTAATCGAAGTGAGCCTATAAAGATGGAACCACTAATATTTGACTACTTGTAGGGGACCATTAGAGATCGACACAGCAAGACTTGAAAAAGAGAAATGATATTTGGATACCCAAATATTACAAACAACTCATTAAAAAATTGTAGTCAACGACTCTAGCTTTTCTCATAGATTTGTGTTAGAAATATGAATTATTATTAGTTATATATTTTCATTATAATTATCATATTCAATTTGTTATTACTCTTTATTTTTAATTCATATTTCTAAAGAAACACACATTTTTGTCTGAATAGGTATTTTTTACTCAGAATAATTTTATTCTAGTTGATAATACTTATAGTATAATCAAACTATTTTTTTAACGGGGTTTTTTTTTTCATATTCAAAGTTCGAATATGAGACCTTACTTTAGGAGAGTTAGATATGTACTACCTAAACCAATTAGCCATTGATATGAGGCAGCAGCACATTTTTTTTTTGGTCTATTGAAGTATTCTTTAATGGAAATAATCAAGTTTAAGAAGAAAACATCTATAAATGGAGTTAGCTTTTTAGGTGAAGATTTTTTTCATCTATAATAGGGGTGTTTGTGATGAAGTTTGGTTTAGTTTTTGGACAAAAAGTCATTCAAACTAAACCAAACAAATTATTTATAGTTAAGTTTGGATCGATTTGACTTTTTAAAAAAAATTTATTTTTATATATATGACTTTCAAAATTAATTTTAATTTGACAATTAACAAAATAAATAAAAACAATATAGAATATAATAACTAATTGAGTCATGCATGATGGTCAATCCTTAAAAATGATATTTACATAACTATAAGTACTAGAGCAATAAAAAATCATACTTCATAATACCACATTATAAATTTCTTATAGAAAGAAGTACATTAGAAACCATTCATAGTCAATTAGTCATACATAGTCTATGTCACAAACTCATAATTTAACATAATTAAAAAAAATGCTTAACTCATGAAATCACATATTATCATTATTAAAATTGAGTCGTCAGTTAGGTTAAAAAGCGTACATGTATTGCTAGTTTTCCTCTCAATATATACCAAAGCTCGTGATGCTTTAAAAGAATTTTTGGTTAAAAAAAAAAAAGGAGAGGACTCCTAGGTGGGAACTAGGAAACTAGGTTCGAGGACTTCAGACTAATTGCGAAATTTTTTGTATAAATTATTTAAAAAAATAAATTACCAAAAAATAAGTAATTTCTTTTGTTACATAAAAAAATAAGTAATTATTGTTTCAAAATAAACTAAAATAAATACTAGTGTTAATTGGTATGTTCACGGTGGACATGGAAAATTTCAGGATGGGCCAAATAGTGGGTTCGTCCAATTACATCTGTTCTCAAATTTTCTATGCCACTCTTTGCCTCCGATTTGTTGAATTTGGAGGTTTCCTAATGGCAACCGAGATGCAAAGAGGAAAGAGATGCTTCATCTTCAATTCTTGCATCAAATCTATTTCTTAAATGATAGATTAAAGAGCAAGAGTCGATTAAGGAGCATGATTCTGTAAGCAGAGGATTTTAATTTTCTACGATAATAAGTATGGGGGCTATGAGACGAGGGAAATTGAAGGAAAGAGGAGGGAGGATAGGATAGAAGACATACTTTTGTGAGAACAGTGTAGGGCATGAGATCCATCTGGGCAATAATAGCATGAAAGTACATGTTCATCAATGTTGATACCATTGCTCCAGCAATCTCCTTCACTTCCCAGGCATCTTATGCAATCTTGAGAAACATTATAGTTGATCTCAAACCCTTTATGGAGAATTTGTGTCAAAGCACGATCTCCACCAGCAGCATCATACTCCAGAGCGTCAGCCCGCACGTGCAAACGTCGCTTGCAACTCTGAAGCAATGGAAATTCATTGAGCATCCCCTCGAAGTCCCCGATGAAATAAGATAAAGCATGCCCGCAAGTAAAGTTGTATCCAGGAGGGAATTGTGGGATGGAGGGACAATCGTAGAATATGGTCATGTTGTAGTAGTCTGAAGTGGGATACCGGAACAAAATAGGGTTCACGTCAGTGTCCTCAAACTGCGGAAAACAAACACGGAGGGCAAGGTCTGCTCGCACCACTCTCATGGTTTGAGCGTTCATGTCGATCACCTTCACTCTGAAATTTTGTGAGCCAATTTGAATTGAAGTCGTATTATCATCATGGCAGGTGAGCTGGAATGTGTCCCCGCCGCCACATTGAGGGGATCGGTTCTGTCCCCAGAAAGGATAGGAGATGTCCCACAGATTTCCGCACTTGTATGACTGCTCCTTACAAACCGAATAATCGAAAGCCGATGGTTCACAGTGGAACTGTGGCAAAGTAGTGGTTAACAACAACAAACACATCATGGTGAGTAGGGACGTAACGAGCATGGGGTTATGCATATGGACATGTTTATGGTCATCCATTCTTACTCTTACACGCAACGCCCTCAGAACCCTCGCGCATAAGCATGATATATCATGCCGTTTCTTCTCATCTCAAACATCATATAGTGTTAGAAGTAGTTTTTAGAAAATGATGGCCACGATTCTCACCACCATATGAATAAAGCAAGAGTCCACCCACGAAATTACCACTTCCTTTCCTGTTTCTCCCTAGAATCAAATCCTCTGTTCCCTTTCACTATCCCATTTCCTATCCCCCAATTACATGTTGCTACATCAATTAAACATGTCACGTCATTTTAATTACTAGATTTAACGGAGATATTAAGTTTAACAAATCTGTTGACTTCTTTATTATGCCACCCCTACTTCGTCTCTCTCGAGATATTATTGAATGAGCACAAGACAACACTTCATCCTTACACACAACCAATAAAAAGTCTACAACTAAAAAAAAATAATGCTAACTTGTCAAATAAGATAAAAATAAAAATAAAAATCTAAAATTTAAAATAAAAAGAAAACCTGCAATTCTTTCCTTCACCTACATAACCGTATATTGTATTAAATTTGTTACCGTAAAATCTGTCCTGAAAGAAAAAATGTATACATGACATTATTACAATATTTTTTTAGATTTTTTTTATTACATTTCTTAGATTTTGGAAAGAAAAAAAAATCATAAAAAAAAAAAATCAATCATCTTATTTAACATAATCTGATAAGAAACTAAATAAAAATGTTGAATTATTTTTATTACTTTCCAATCAATAAAATAATAAAATAAAATAAATAAGGTGAATAATGAAAAAATATTCCTAAAAAAAAGAAAAAATAATGTTAGCTCATGAAGAGGGAAAAAATATAAGACTATACTTGAGTTTCGAAAATATTTTTATTTTTATTAATAATTAAAAAAATCATAATATATTATTTTATTTTTAAAATTTTATTTAAAAGTAATAAAAAGATATCCTTAATATTTCCTTTTCATTTTTAGGTTAACACTAAACTAGAAAAAGAAGAATTTTAATTTCCTTTACTCTAGAATGTCATGTTAAACAAAGCTTAGAAAATATATTTTAAAATAAACAAATAAAAAGAATCAATTGGAGTTAATAACATATTTTTTCTATTTTCTTTTATTTTTTTATTGATTGAAAGATAATAAAAATGATTCAACATTATTTTTTTATTAGACTATGTTAAATAAGATGAACGGTTTTTTTTTATTATTATATTTCTCTGTTTTCAAATTCTAAGAAATGTAATAAAATAATTTAAGAGAATATTGTAATTGTATTATTTATATATACATTTATCCTTTCAACACAGATTTATATATATATATAGAGAGAGAGAGAGATAGGGGGGGGGTTTAATCGTGGGTTTCTTTTTTTAATAAATAAATGAAAGGAAGAATCATGGTTTTCTTTTTTATTTAAAGATTATCTTATTTGACGTGTTGGCTTTTTTTATTTTTATTTATTAGTTGTAAATTTTTTATTGATTGACGTTAAGATGGGTTGGGTTTGTGCTGTTGCAAGAATTTCTCTCGTCACTGTCACCCGATAACTCTGCCTGAGCACAAGCTGCCACAGTCTCATCGTCACCGTCATCCCATTCGCCGGCAACTCCACGCTCACCTGATAAACCGCTACTTCGCAGGCTTCGAGAACACAAGTCCCGACGGCCTCACCGTCACCCTATTTGCCAGCGACTCCACCCTCACCTGATGAACCAAGTTCAAGGGCGCCATGTTTGTCACGGTTCGTATGAACGTCTTCAACTCCAATCCCTTCCCTTGGATGAAACCAGAAACATACCAACAAGCGAGGGGTAATTCAGATTCTCCGACGATGGCCGCCTCCCCGGAAAAATCGCCGGCGCTCAATACCGCAAAGCCAGGATCCATGGCTTGTCCTAGATTAAGATTGCCAGCACCGAAATCATAAAGCGTGAAACTGTTTCCGGTTGCTTTGTTGATCATGGGCTGGTTTCTATTGTCGAAAACCATGGTGGCGGTTGTCATCACTTTGTTACTTATAGCGGTGGAGCTAGCTCCAATCGTGGCAACCTTGAGAGACGCGGTTGAAAACATTGAAATGGAGTTAACGGTGTTAAACCTAATATCAAAATTAGGTGCCATATTTAAATTAAGTGTCTTGTGATTGGAGTTAACAATATTATTGGCACTATTTTTCAATTAGATTTAAAATTTTACTTTAGTAATTCACATAATAAAAATATGCACTAAATAATTATGCAGATTACTAAATTGAAAGTGTGAAACTTTATTTTTGATTAAAGAACACTACAGACAATACCTTGTAACTTGGGACATACCCAAACCAAAACAAAATGGGATTGAAAATTTGGAAAAGACCACCAAATGTCCTGGCCTTACTTCCCAATTTGGATTATTTTTCATAGTAAATGTTTTATTAACTGCTCCAGCTAACAAAATTGGCTCAACCTAAGCTAGGTCATTAAAATTTTGGCTCAAAAAAAAGGGATTAAGTTGACCTGGTCTGATGCGTCCGAAGAGCTAGGTTGAACCCATAAAACTTAGGCTTGAAAAGTACTGGGCCAAAGGCCAATATTATATATATTTTAATTTTTTTAAAAATATATATATAATTAAGGAAAAAAATTATGGGCCAATTTAGCCTAATCTGATGAGTCTGTACAACTAGATTGGGCCAAAAAAAAAAAACAGCTCACAATAAATTTGGGCTGACTTGGCTGGCCCGCTATTTACGCTTCGTCAGTTGGGTGGGGCTATTTTGACAGCTAACTACACCAAATTATACAACATATATGTCACCTCACCCAATTTTACTTTCTTTCGGTTTTACTTTATTATAGAAAGTATTACTTTCTCCGTATTTTAAGTTTAGGCAAAGCACACATCTTAAAGAAAATGATTATTAAAATCATTTTATTTAACTAAAAATACTCTTATCGAACACTATAAACTTTAAGTAGGGGACAGTTTCATTGTTTTTTTTTGGGGGGGGTGGGTCTTATAGGCTTAATTAGATTTTTTGTCCCCAAAATTTTATAATTTTGTAATTTTTGTGTCTAATTTATTTTCATGAATTTTGTCCTCACGTATAAAAATTGCAACAATTAAGACAATTTTGTATTAATTTTTCTTTTAAATGTCATAATTTTCTATGTGGGGACAAAATTAACGATATTTTGTAAATTAGGGGTAAATTTTAAGAAAAAATTCTTTGGAAACAAAATTAGCGAAATTGTGAAACTTTAAGAACAAAATGTGCAATTAAGCCAATATAATAACTTATAATCAATTTCTATTATTAGACTTCTCTAGAAATTTGCATAGTATCGTGTTAATTTTTTCAAATCCAAACAGAATAAACTACTGATTAGATATTTGTAATTTCCGTTTTTTTACTTTAGTTCAAAGCTTAGTTAGATTAGAACCTAAGGAAATATTTTCAATATTTTTCTTGATTGTAACTTAATATTTTTTTTTTGAAAAACAAATTTCGACTTCAAAAAAACAACTTAATAATTTTTCAATTTTTATAATATATTTTCTATGTTTTGAAATTTAGGAATCTCATCAAATAAGGGTAAAAATATATAATAATAAAAAAACAAATAAATTCTCATTTTAACAACCTACAAACATGAAATTTGATAGCTCAATCAAATCAAATCAAATCATTACCAATTTTAGCATAGATATACATGTGAAATGAAAGTAAAACAAGGGAAAATGTAAAAAGGGGTGGATCATTTCAGTCGTTTATTATAATTTTAGACCAAAAAAAAAAAAAAACCAATAATGTGACTACAAGATATCTTGTGTCACTGGCAAGTGTTTATAAAGGAATTAGGAAACGTTACTAAAAGTCAAAGCTCATACATTGTAGGGGACCATTTAGACAAGGACACAGTAGGACTTGGAAAAGTGTGCAGTGACGACTCTAGTTTTTCTCAAAGTCAGGTCAACAAGCTTTACTATACCTGAAACATTCCAGCAAGGGTATTTGCGGGTTGGATTGGTTCAGATTTAGGGCAAAATTAAATCTGAACCAATTATATTTGATTGGATTGGTTTAGTTCGGGTTTTGAAAATTTTTTTAGCCAATCCGAACCGAACCAAACCAATTATAATTGGGTTGGTTTGGTTCGAGTCATCGGATTAGAATAAAAAAATAAATTATTATTTTTTTAAGCTTTTATTTTTATTTATTGTCTATTTTATATAATTATTTAATTTTATACTAAGGCAAGATAAAAATATTCCTTGTTTTTTAATAACTAATTATTTATTTTATCAAAAATATTTAATTTTTATATAATTATCACTTTACATATATCATTAATTTTTTACCTAAAATATAATAAAAAATTTACATAATAAACATGATCAACTTAAAATATTTTATAACATTAGATAAGATCATAAGAAAATTAAAATAAATGAAAAGGAAAGAAAATACAAAAGTTGAAGCAAAATTTAAGTTCTAACTTTAAAATATATTATTTTAAAAGTTAAAACATAATTGATTGGATTGGTTCGGGTTAAAATAAGTTAAATCCGATAACCGAATCGATCTGAACCAATTTAATTGGTTTGGTTTGAATTGTCGGGTTCATCGGATAAATCCGATCCGATGAACACCCCTACATTCCAAAGATTATTGGGGAAAAAAACTAAATTAGTATTTAAAAAATATTTTATCAGTAGAAAAAAAAATATTTTACCAAAATGGATTATTTTAAGATGTGTAGAAGGTGCCAGTAGAACTGGCGCCATACAAAAAAAAGCAAGGTGCTAGTGCAATCAGTGCCACTTGCAAGTCTGATTGACGCGACATTTTTGTCCTGTAGTAAAAGGCGCTAGTTAGAGCAGCGCTTTCTACACATGACATGATTTTTGGTCTTTTGCGAAAACAGTATTTATGAAGCATGTTCTGACTGATGTGACATATTTTATTTTTTAGTAGAAGGCACTAGTCAGACCAATGCTTTCTGTACAGTTAAAGGCGTTGGTCAGACCAATGCCTTCTGTACAGTCAAAGGCGTTGGTCAGACCAGCACCTCTTGTACTACAATCAGGTGCCCATTACACCAATGCCACTTGATACTTTTCCATGTGGGGAAACGCATGTCCATATCCGCGCATGTATTATAATATGTTTGTATCCTCCCATTACATTATAATATTCTTATTCTTATTCTGATTTTGAAATGACATTTAATTATTATTTAATTGGGTTGCTAAGTTTAAATACGAACTTGATATGCAACATGTAACACCCATTTAATTTTAAATATAATTCATATTAATTTAGTTATTAAGTTTAATTAAATAAAAATGCGTGTAAAATTTTTCCAGTTTTAAAAGAAATTCCAAACTTAACAGATTTGGAAATGGTAATAAAATATGAAAGATATATACATATATTTCATAAAACTGTACATCATGGTTTGAGTAATACATAACAGTCAGAAAATAAAAGTACATCGAAAAACATATACTACCTAACCCACTATATACATCAAAAAAGGATCCTATACAGAGCAGTATTTATCTACCCTATCCCTTATACAAAAGAAAAATACTATAGGTCTTCAGGTCTTCCCCGTTGAGATGTTCTCTATCTCGTACTCAGCATCACGGAGCATTAATGTCGTCTTCAATAATCACGACCAATCATACACAAAAGAAAATAATGGAGTGAGATGTTTTGTTCTAAAATCACTTTTACATGTGCGGTAGGAAATCTACCATAAAACAAAGATAAAACACAACTGACAACACAAGAGATCCTAAGGTTCATTCTAAGTTATATCCGACTACCCTTGACTAGGTATGGATCCATACTTCCCATTAGTGGGTAATAGTTCTCAACAGAACCTGGGAAGTGACTGGGAGTACATATACCTCTTTCAACACCATCACATGGTACAGTCCTCGTCATTATTGAGGAACAAAATAACAATTTAGGATATCCATTTATAGAGGTATACCCTCAAACCAATCCTGGAATGCTGAGCAGTTGTCGGGGTTATCGAGTTTGGTCAGGCGAATATCCCGGCTCAAGGGCGCTAACCTGGCCATTGGGACTTTCACCACTCGATGCCTACCCCCAAGACCTCCGCAAGTGGGTCCCTGCCTTTCATTCCTCAGCGTACCAAACTGTGGCTTCCCTAGCAGGGTGCCATGCCACTGCATGTCACTTGCTTTACATTACTCACTAATTTATCACTTCCTAATTTCTCAAACAGAGGTTTCCCTGGTCTCATTTAATTTGAGCACCAGTATAATTAACATTTCTGCCTTATTTTGCAGAAATTGCACTATACCAAAAGAATAACGATATAACAATTATAGTATAATTACTAAAATTTTGGCAGAATAACAACTAAATAAATGCATTTTGATTTTCTAAATTTGAGCAGAGTAACAGCTTAGTAAATGTATTTTTATTTTCTAAAATTGAACAGAGTAACAGCTTAGCAAGTAAATTTAATAATTTAAATTTGAGCAGAGTAACAATTTAATAATCATGATTTAATAATTTAAATTTGGGCAGAGTAACAACTTAGTAAAAATTAAAGTTTAACTTTAAACAATAATAACAATACTAAAATTAAAGCCTAAACGGGTTTAGGGGAAAACCCTTCCTACCAATATGCAAAGTGAAAGTAATTTAGAACCAACCCCACTCCCCCCATTACCTCTAAGATAGTTGATGAAGAGGATGGAATTGTTGGTGCAAAGCTTCTAGGAGGAGAAATTCTACTAGTTGCAAACTAGCAAAATTTTAACATAAAAACTAGATAAAAAAAATATTTTAGAGAGAGAAAACTTTAGAAAGAGAAGCTCTCTAGCTTGGGAGAGGAAAGGATGAGTGAAAATCTGAAAACTTTGAGGCCTATTTATAGAAGAAGGAGGGGGGTTAGGTGTCCAAATAATTACATCATCCATTATGTCACTATTATGTCATAAATCCAATTTTTATTTATTTTTAATCCAATTTAGGGACACATATCTCAAATAGGTGGTGAATCACCTATTTTAGGGTTGGGGACGTGCTCCACCAGCTGTCCCAAGCCTCCATGTGTCAAATTTTATCTGTAGGTGAATTAACCGGGTACCGACAAAAACGCCTAAACTTGAAAAATTAGCTTTTAATATCAAAATAATGTATTTTAATACAAAACTGGATAAATACATTAATTTTCATCAAAAATAAATTTCTAATAATAAATTTTAATTTTTATTAATTTATTTCAAATTATATGTATTTATTTTGTATTTTTAAGCTAGAAAATTCATAGAAAATCCATTTTAATTCAATAAATACCAAAATTTTTATCAAAATTCTAAAATTAAATATTTTACCCATAATTAAACTAAAATTACCATTTTCACCCTTTTTAATGTCAAACCAATACTGGCTGGCTTATTAGACACGTAGGGGCATTTTGGTCATTTTACACAGAAATTCCAGAAAATTCCCAAAAATTTCCAAAATTATATTTTTATATATATGACATAATTCCAAGCTCAAATTGACATTTTAATGTCAATTGAATCTTTTTCACATGTCAGTTCTTAGTGTTGAGAAATAAGGACAAAATTGTCATTTTCTAATTTCTCCGGGCTCCGGCTCAGAAAAATTATTAAAAATCAAGATTAAATAGATCTTGAAATTTTGAGTAAAATGGTGGAAGTCAGAATTTCAAAATTCCTTTCCGATTTTTCAGAATTGTATTGCTAAATATTATAAAAAAACAGTGGAAGTATTGAAATAGGATTATTATATTTTTCACTACTTTTCTCTCGAAATAAAGTTTTTATAATGAGAGATACTTAATATAAAATTTTCAAAATATTTTAAGGTCAAAAGTCTCCGGTTGGTTCCCACAGTCAACCAGGGGTATTTTTGTCATTTTACAAAGATTATCTCAATAAATTCTAGAAAAATTTCTAAAATTATTATTAATTGTTCTAAATACATTGATGACTTAAAAACAATTTTTAAACATACAGAATAATTTAATATATAAAAGTAGGGGTGTTACATTACTCCCCTCCTTTTAGGAATTTCGTCCCCGAAATTCTCTTACCAGTAAAGAGATGAGGATATTGTTCTTGCATCTTGCTCTCTACTTCCCAAGTTTCATTTCCATCATCAATTTGACTCCAGACAACCTTCACCAAAGGTATTTCTTTACCTCGAAGTTGCTTTATCCTCCGATCCTTTATTCTAATCGGGGATACGTCATAAGTAAGATTTTCTCTTATTTGTACTATATCAGGCTCAATGATATGTGAAGGGTCAGGTATATATTTACGTAGTTGGGAAACATGAAAGACATTATGAAGATTAGAAAGATTGGGTGGTAAGGCTATTTGATATGCAACAAGACCAATCCTTCTAAGGATTTGGTAAGGACCAATAAATTTAGGAGAAAGTTTTCGGGATTTTAGGGCTCTGCCAACCCCAGTTACAGGCGTAACTTTCAAAAATACATGATCTCCTTCTTGAAACTCAAGGGGTTTTCTTCTTTTATCAAAATAACTTTTCTGCCTATCTTGCGATACTTTCATCTTTTCCCGAATTAGTTTAACTTTCTCTATGGTTTCTTGTAATATTTCAGGTCCAACTATCAGAGATTCCCCAGTCTCATACCAACAAAGTGGAGTCCTACATTTTCTCCCGTACAAAGCCTCGTAGGGAGCCATTCCAATGCTGGAATGAAAACTATTGTTATAGGTAAACTCAATCAGTGGTAAGAATTGATCCCAGCTACCTTTCCATTCTAAGATACAAGCTCTAAGCAAATCTTCTAAGGATTGGATAGTCCTTTCAGACTGTCCATCAGTTTGAGGATGATAAGCTGAGCTTAGTCTTAGCTTAGTCCCTAGGGCTTGTTGCAAACTCTCCCAAAATCTAGAAGTGAAACGAGGGTCCCTATCAGAGATTATACTAGAAGGCACTCCATGCAATCTAATGATTTCTCTGATATACAACTGGGTTAACTTTTCTAGAGAAAACCTAATATTGATGGGTAAGAAATGGGCAGACTTGGTTAGTCTATCCACAATCACCCATATAGCATCATAGCCAGAGGTTGTTCTAGGAAAATTTGTTACAAAATCCATTGCTATACTGTCCCACTTCCATTCAGGAATATCTAAAGGTAGTAATTCTCCAGAGGGTTTTTGGTGCTCTATTTTAGCCTTTTGACAAACTAAACAAGATGTAACAAACTCTACTACAGCTTTCTTCATTCCCGACCACCAAAACAACTTTTTCAAATCTTGGTACATTTTGGTAGAACCTGGATGAATACTTAGTTTACTCTTATGAGCTTCTTCCAAAATCATTTTTCTTAATTCTCCACTTTCTGGCACACAGATTCTTCCTTGGAATCGAATGACTCCATTTGAATCCTGATTAAACTCCAACTCCTTTCCTTCAGTCCTTGCTTCTAATCTTTCTTGGAGATATTGATCAGTATTCTGGGCTTCCCGTATTTGTTCTAGAAACTCATTGCTTATTTGAAGCATTCCAAAACTAATACTTCTTGGTTTTATCTCCATAGCTAAACCTAAATCTCTAAACTTCTCTATCATTTCCATCTCTTTGACCATCATCATTGAGACATGCAGGGATTTTCGACTTAGAGCATCTGCTACAACGTTTGCTTTACCAGGGTGGTAATGCAATTCAAAGTCGTAATCCTTCAAGAATTCCATCCATCTACGTTGTCTCATATTCAACTCCTTTTGGTCAAACAAATACTTTAGACTTTTATGGTCACTAAACACTTCAAACGTAGCACCATAAAGATAGTGCCTCCAAATCTTCAAGGCAAAAACTATTGCAGCCAGTTCTAAATCATGAGTTGGGTAATTAACCTCATGTGGTTTTAATTGCCTTGAAGCATAAGCTACCACTCTCCCTTCTTGCATCAATACACATCCTAATCCTTGCCCAGATGCATCACAATATACTTCAAACTTTCCAGTAGGATTGGGCAAAATCAATATAGGCGCAGTGGTTAACTTATTTTTCAACTTTTGGAAACTAGTCTCACAATCCTCTGTCCAAACAAAAGGTTGTCCTTTACGGGTTAACTTAGTTAGAGGCAAAGCTAGCTTCGAAAATCCTTCAATGAATTTTCGATAATACCCTGCTAATCCTAGGAAACTCCGTATTTCTGTTATTGTTGTGGGTTGTTCCCAACGTAACACTGCTTCCACCTTGACAGGATCTACTAAAATTCCCTCTTTTGTAATTACATGTCCTAGAAAACTTACTTGTTCTAACCAAAATTCACACTTTGAGAATTTGGCATACAACTGCCTTTCCCGCAATATTTGCAGTACTATCCTTAAGTGTTCCTCATGCTCTTGGTGATTTTTAGAGTAAACCAAAATATCGTCTATAAAGACTATCACGAATTTGTCCAAATATTCATGGAATATCCGGTTCATGTAGTCCATAAAGATTGCAGGAGCATTAGTTACACCAAAAGGCATTACCAAATACTCATAATGTCCATATCTTGTCCTAAAGGCTGTCTTTGGTATATCCTCAGTCTTGACTCTAATCTGATGATAGCCAGATTTCAAGTCAATCTTTGAAAATACCGTCGCTCCTCTCAATTGGTCCATAAGATCATCTATTCTAGGTAATGGGTACTTATTCTTGATAGTGATCTTATTGAGTTGGCGATAATCAATGCACAATCTCATGCTTCCATCTTTCTTCTTGACCAACAACACTGGAGCACCCCAAGGAGAAACACTAGGTCTAATGAATTGTTTTTCTAAGAGTTCCTCAATTTGCTTTTTCAATTCTGCTAGCTCTAAAGGGGACATTCTGTAAGGTGCTATAGATATGGGTCTTGATCCTGGTACCAAGTCTATGCTGAATTCTATTTCTCTTTCAGGAGGTAAACCAGGAATATCTTCGGGAAAGACGTCATGGAAATCACAGACGATAGGTAGATTGTTAAGTTTTAAATCTCCCTTGGGTTTTAAAGAAGATATAATCACATATATTTGAGCTTCCTTGTTTTTAGGAGCATCTATATGGTTGGCAGTGACCATCTCAAATCCCACAGAAGTCTCGAATTTTGATTCGAAGACTAAGGCTTTTTCGTGACAGTTAAGAAGAACATGGTTGGAAGATAACCAGTCCATTCCTAATACTAGATCTAATTTAGTTAAAGGTAAACAGATCAAATTTATAGAAAAAGTTCTACCTTCTATAATAACTGGACAGTTTAAACATGCACGAGAAGTAACAACAGGGATATTGGTAGGGGTAGAAACAACAAGGTCATATGGTAAAAGTGAAACAGGAAAATTCAAGTGCTTCACACAATCATTAGAAATAAATGAATGAGTTGCGCCCGAGTCGTATAGTACATTTAAGAGATTATCGTTTATAACGCACTTACCCTGAATAAGGTCATCAGATATGGCCGCTTCAGTTCCGCTCATGGTAAAGACTCTACCATTGGTTCGAGGTCTACCAGCTGGAGCCTTTCCATTATTGTCATTGTTCTGTTCCTTCTTGGGCTTTGTACATATGCTGCTATAATGGCCCTTCTCTCCACAATTGAAGCAGGTAAGCGATGACTTGTTGCAATCCCTTTGATGGTGATGTCCTCCACAACGGTAGCATCGAATAGAAGTATTAAAACTCCTAACAGCAATAGTCCTTTGGCTGGATGTTCCGCCATTTGATCTAGGTGGGGCATTGTATAGTTTCCGTTGCTCTAGAAAATTTTGTCTCTTGTTTCTTAGTGGTCCTCCACTTTTCCACTGGGTTTGCCTAGCTTTCATGTCATCTTCATAGATTCTGCAACGATTCACCAAGGTAGGAAATTGGGCTATCTCAAGATACCCTACTGCCTGCTTGATATCAAGTCTTAATCCACTCTCAAATTTGGAGCATCGTGACCTTTCATTAACTCCATTTTGAAAGTAGGGGCAATATTTTGACAATTCATCAAATTTAGCAGCATATTCCCCAACAGACATATTATGTTGCTTCAACTCAAGGAATTCTATTTCTTTTCTTCGTCTTAAGTCTTCTGGAAAATATTTCCCCAGAAACTTCAAACGAAAAACTTCCCAAGTAATTTGTCTTCCTCTAACTTCTTCTTGCTGCTTAGCGTACTTCCACCAATATTCTGCCTCTTCAGACAACATAAAGGTGGCATAATTCACTTTGTGTACATCAGTGCACTCCATGGCAGTAAAGATTTTCTCGATCTCCGCAATCCAGTTTTGAGCACCATCAGGATTGAATCCGCCTTTGAATGTTGGAGGGTTGTTTTTGCGAAAAGCTGCAAGACCTCGATATTCTGTAGGTTCATTGTCTTGTCCTTGATTCATATTTTCAAGGACAGCAGTCATTCTTTCAAGTATTTGTTGAGTAGCATCTCGATGTGGTCTTTCGGCCATTGTCTGAAAAAGAGAATCAATGTCTTAATTCCTTGCTTTGAATAAAACCATATGTTAGGTGAGTAAAAATAATATGTGAAATAGTACACCAGATAGATTCCCAGGAAAGAGAGGTGGGTCACAATGGACGCTCTTAAGTACCAAGTCTTTCCTAGCCAGAACCTAACTAGACATGCACTAATCACTTCTGCTAAACCCAACAGCTAACATTTGGTATATTCTTGGCAAAGTCTTCAATTGCGTGTGCAGACCACTTTCCGCAACAAGGTTGGATGTCCAAAACGAATATAAGAACAAACAATTCATCTTTCATTCCTGTTTTATCAACAGTAAATGAAAGAACACACAGCACAAAGAATGGTCAAGGCCATACCCCAGGCTTTGACAGGAAAGAACTGCTCTGATACCACTAAATGTAACACCCATTTAATTTTAAATATAATTCATATTAATTTAGTTATTAAGTTTAATTAAATAAAAATGCGTGTAAAATTTTTCCAGTTTTAAAAGAAATTCCAAACTTAACAGATTTGGAAATGGTAATAAAATATGAAAGATATATACATATATTTCATAAAACTGTACATCATGGTTTGAGTAATACATAACAGTCAGAAAATAAAAGTACATCGAAAAACATATACTACCTAACCCACTATATACATCAAAAAAGGATCCTATACAGAGCAGTATTTATCTACCCTATCCCTTATACAAAAGAAAAATACTATAGGTCTTCAGGTCTTCCCCCGTTGAGATGTTCTCTATCTCGTACTCAGCATCACGGAGCATTAATGTCGTCTTCAATAATCACGACCAATCATACACAAAAGAAAATAATGGAGTGAGATGTTTTGTTCTAAAATCACTTTTACATGTGCGGTAGGAAATCTACCATAAAACAAAGATAAAACACAACTGACAACACAAGAGATCCTAAGGTTCATTCTAAGTTATATCCGACTACCCTTGACTAGGTATGGATCCATACTTCCCATTAGTGGGTAATAGTTCTCAACAGAACCTGGGAAGTGACTGGGAGTACATATACCTCTTTCAACACCATCACATGGTACAGTCCTCGTCATTATTGAGGAACAAAATAACAATTTAGGATATCCATTTATAGAGGTATACCCTCAAACCAATCCTGGAATGCTGAGCAGTTGTCGGGGTTATCGAGTTTGGTCAGGCGAATATCCCGGCTCAAGGGCGCTAACCTGGCCATTGGGACTTTCACCACTCGATGCCTACCCCCAAGACCTCCGCAAGTGGGTCCCTGCCTTTCATTCCTCAGCGTACCAAACTGTGGCTTCCCTAGCAGGGTGCCATGCCACTGCATGTCACTTGCTTTACATTACTCACTAATTTATCACTTCCTAATTTCTCAAACAGAGGTTTCCCTGGTCTCATTTAATTTGAGCACCAGTATAATTAACATTTCTGCCTTATTTTGCAGAAATTGCACTATACCAAAAGAATAACGATATAACAATTATAGTATAATTACTAAAATTTTGGCAGAATAACAACTAAATAAATGCATTTTGATTTTCTAAATTTGAGCAGAGTAACAGCTTAGTAAATGTATTTTTATTTTCTAAAATTGAACAGAGTAACAGCTTAGCAAGTAAATTTAATAATTTAAATTTGAGCAGAGTAACAATTTAATAATCATGATTTAATAATTTAAATTTGGGCAGAGTAACAACTTAGTAAAAATTAAAGTTTAACTTTAAACAATAATAACAATACTAAAATTAAAGCCTAAACGGGTTTAGGGGAAAACCCTTCCTACCAATATGCAAAGTGAAAGTAATTTAGAACCAACCCCACTCCCCCCATTACCTCTAAGATAGTTGATGAAGAGGATGGAATTGTTGGTGCAAAGCTTCTAGGAGGAGAAATTCTACTAGTTGCAAACTAGCAAAATTTTAACATAAAAACTAGATAAAAAAAATATTTTAGAGAGAGAAAACTTTAGAAAGAGAAGCTCTCTAGCTTGGGAGAGGAAAGGATGAGTGAAAATCTGAAAACTTTGAGGCCTATTTATAGAAGAAGGAGGGGGGTTAGGTGTCCAAATAATTACATCATCCATTATGTCACTATTATGTCATAAATCCAATTTTTATTTATTTTTAATCCAATTTAGGGACACATATCTCAAATAGGTGGTGAATCACCTATTTTAGGGTTGGGGACGTGCTCCACCAGCTGTCCCAAGCCTCCATGTGTCAAATTTTATCTGTAGGTGAATTAACCGGTACCGACAAAAACGCCTAAACTTGAAAAATTAGCTTTTAATATCAAAATAATGTATTTTAATACAAAACTGGATAAATACATTAATTTTCATCAAAATAAATTTCTAATAATAAATTTTAATTTTTATTAATTTATTTCAAATTATATGTATTTATTTTGTATTTTTAAGCTAGAAAATTCATAGAAAATCCATTTTAATTCAATAAATACCAAAATTTTTATCAAAATTCTAAAATTAAATATTTTACCCATAATTAAACTAAAATTACCATTTTCACCCTTTTAATGTCAAACCAATACTGGCTGGCTTATTAGACACGTAGGGGCATTTTGGTCATTTTACACAGAAATTCCAGAAAATTCCCAAAAATTTCCAAAATTATATTTTTATATATATGACATAATTCCAAGCTCAAATTGACATTTTAATGTCAATTGAATCTTTTTCACATGTCAGTTCTTAGTGTTGAGAAATAAGGACAAAATTGTCATTTTCTAATTTCTCCGGGCTCCGGCTCAGAAAAATTATTAAAAATCAAGATTAAATAGATCTTGAAATTTTGAGTAAAATGGTGGAAGTCAGAATTTCAAAATTCCTTTCCGATTTTTCAGAATTGTATTGCTAAATATTATAAAAAAACAGTGGAAGTATTGAAATAGGATTATTATATTTTTCACTACTTTTCTCTCGAAATAAAGTTTTTATAATGAGAGATACTTAATATAAAATTTTCAAAATATTTTAAGGTCAAAAAGTCTCCGGTTGGTTCCCACAGTCAACCAGGGGTATTTTTGTCATTTTACAAAGATTATCTCAATAAATTCTAGAAAAATTTCTAAAATTATTATTAATTGTTCTAAATACATTGATGACTTAAAAACAATTTTTAAACATACAGAATAATTTAATATATAAAAGTAGGGGTGTTACACAACAAAAGTATGCTTCTTTGTGTTTGATAATTTTGCTCTCTTGTCATTCCACGTTGAAGTTGTTTTTTGCTTGTGTGCTCTTAGTATTTTTCTTTTATCTCTCATTTTTTGCATCTTCTTTTGGTTTTTAAAGTTGACTTTTATTATTACTTTTATTTATTTGAATGGTAGAAAATTTAATGGTCCACAAGACATGATTTTTGAATGTGATAAAAGAACAATTCAAATTAAACGTGGTGTCACTTATGATGTATTAACAAAAAAGATTTCTGATAAATTGAAGCTTTCAAGACATCAATCTATTTGTAACTTGACTTGTAGATTTTTGACATGCCAAAATCCGATCACATATTCAGGTGTTCTAATATATGACGATGAAGATATTGAGTGTATGCTTAATGCATTTGAACAACAATTTGTCATGACAATCCTTGAGATATATATTGACATTGAGATTGCTTGTTGTTCCTCATTACTAGTTGAGATAGATCATACTCAACCTCACTTGTCTATTGATTCAAGAGGTGGTACATCTTAGCAGGAGTTCAACTATGTTGTTGAACGTGTAGAGTTGAATGTTGACGTTGATATTCATGTTACCACACATTTAAGCAACGATGGAGATGAAAGTGACGATGATGAAAATGAGGGTCAAATTCCAGATGGGAGTTCTTCAGATACAGATGTAGATGGCAACTTTGATGCCAATCTTGAGCCTAACAGCTTGGCCCCTAATTTGTTTGCTACATCCCTTATTAGTTCATCATTACCAATTGATGAACAACAACCACAATATGCAGGTAAGTTCGAATGTTTATTTTGTATTTTTTTTTCTAAATCTAATAACACTTGTTTGATGCATTTTGTTTAATCATATTTAGGCCAAACACAAGCTCCGCTTTGGAGTGTGGGTGACGAGCTTTACACTGGTTTACGGTTTAACACCAAACGCGATGTGCAGATGGCTGTAAAGCTTTATTCAATGAAGGCATACCAATCATATCGTGTTGTGGAATCCAAATCGACAGTTTTGATGATGACATGTCTGAATAATGCAGACGGGTGCCCATGGAAAATGAGAGCAATATTGTCCAAGAAGACTGATAAATGGACCATTACTAAATGGGGCAGTAGACACTCATGTATGAACGTGATGCTATCTCAAGACCACTAGAAATTAGACTCTGAGTTCATCTGTTGATGCATAATAGGTGCAAAATTGTTGACTCTATTTTGTACGTGGTACTACTTTTTAAGTCCATATTGCATTTTTCAAACTGTATGTGACTTTGTATGTTTTGTTATCATTTGTGGTTAGGTATGGTGAATGAAGACTCGTCAATTTCTATCTCACTGATAGAAGAAAGAATAAGTGGTCAATATAATTATAAAATCACATATAGAAAGGCTTGGAAGGCTAAGCAAAAGGCAATTGTAAAGGTCTTTGGTGACTGGGACGAATCGTATGATTTATTGCTGAGGTGGTTAGACAAGATGGTCGGGTGATGTCTAGGATCAACATATAAATTGGAGACAACTGATTTTGTCTTCAACAACAAAGTTGACTAGTCGATTTCGCAAGTTCCATCGCGTATTCTGGACAGTTTAAGCCAGTATGTGATGCATTTAACTTTTGCAAACCAATTATACAAATAGATGGCACATTTTTATACGACAAGTATCAAGGAACATTGCTCATCGCCACAGCACGAAGATGGGAATGCATGTGTATTGCCACTTGCGTTTGCTATTGTTGAAGGTGAGATATTAAGCGACTAGTCATGGTTCTTGTAGAAGATAAGACGTCATGTGACCCAAAAGCAAGGCTTATGTTTGATTTCTGATTGTCACCAGAGCATTACATTAGTTGTTTCAAATGCAAACCTCGGATGGCAGCCACCAAGTGCGTACCACGTGTATTGCATCCGTCACATTGGAAGCAATTTTAACCACCGGTGTACGAATGCGAAATTGAAGCAAGAATTGATAAGCATGGGTAAATTTAATTCTATTTAGTTTTATGTTTTATTATAGTTGCTAATGTTTGATTAGATAGTTTTGTTTCGTTGTCGTTGGTGCAAGCTGCACAACATGTAAACACCAGTTTGAAAGGTGTTTGGAAGCATTCCACGAGACTAGCCCCGAAATACGTAGATGGATTGATAGCATCTCGCTATCAAAATGGAGTATAGCACATGATGAAGAAGGGCGTAGATATGGCCACATGACAACAAACTTGTTCAAGGCTGTTAACAAAATATTAAAAGGTGCACGGAATTTGCCAATTACTGCTTTAGTGAGGAGCACTTACATGAGACTGGTGGAGTATTTTGTTCGGAGAAGAAACCAAGCAAGAGCAGAGTTTAGTTATGGTCAAAGGTACTGCAAGAGGTTACTGGATGCCTTACAGAAAAATATAGAGGATGCTTGCACGCAGCACGTTCGTTCGTACAACATTCAATCGACTAGGTTTGAAGTTGAAGAACCTTTCAATCCAGTTACACAAAAGGGTGGTCAAACATGGGCGGTTGTTTTAAATGCACAACAATGTGAGTGTGGTGCATTCCAAGCATATAGATATCCATGTTCGCATGTCATAACTGCATGTGCCAAAGTCAGTATTGATTATTATTAGTATTTGTGCCCTATATATTCAATTGAAAATGTCATTAATGCGTACTCTGGGCAGTGGTGGCCCATCGGCAATGACTCCAACATTGCTAGTAGAAGTGGTGCCAGGATTGTTCCAAATGAGTCCATAATTCACAGCAAAGGGCGCCCGAAGTCAACGCGTTTAAGGAGTGAAATGGATTGGAGGGAATCACAATGTAGACAACATTGTGGTTATTGTAAGCAAGAAGGCCACATTTGAAATTCATGTCCTCGTATTGTGCAAGAGTATGGTCTCGATGATGATAATCAAAATTACCAAAACTAGTGGTTGTATGTTCTTGTCTTCTGACTACATGTGACCTATGTATTATTGGTCATATCATTATTAAAATTATTAGCACTTTGTGTTTATTATGATTAAATTTATATTTGATATTAATAATTTTTTAATTACCTTAAATTAAAATGTCCTTGTTACTTAAAATTATCAAATAATAAGAGAAGCATACTTTTGCTGTATATCAAGTCCTCTGTATTTAAACTTAGCAACCCAGTTAAATAATAATTAAATGTCATGTCAAGATCAGAATAAAAATAAGAATAAGAATCATAATTAGAATAAAAATAAGAATAAGAATATATTTGATATTACAATGCATGCGTGCATACAGACATGCGTTTTCACATAAGAAAATTATCAAGTAGGCACTGGTGCAATGGGTGGCTGACTGTTGTACAAGAGGCAGCTAGTCTAACCAACACCTTTGACTGTACAGAAGGCACTGGTCTGACCAGCGCCTTTCACTATACAGAAGGCACTGGTCTGATCAGCGCTTTCTACTAAAAGACAAAATATGTCACGTCAGTTAGAACATGCTTCACAAGTACTGTTTCGCAAAAGTCAAAAAATCATGTCATGTGTAGAAGGCGCTGCTCTGACCAGCGCCTTCTACTATAGGACAAAAATGTCGCGTTAGTTAGACTTGCAAGTGGCGCTGGTTGCATTAGCGCCTTGCTTTTTTTTTATGGCGCTAGTAGAACTGGCACCTTCTATACATTTTAAAACAACCCATTTGGTAAAATGTTTTTTTTCTACATTATTTTGATAAAATGTTTTTTTTTAAATACTAATTTGGTGAAAAAGCCAGCTTATTGAGTAAATTTGTACTATTAAAAATATAAATTATTAACAATTATTTTCATTATAATTACCATATTCAATTTTTTATTAATTCATATTTATGAAGCAACTCATGTTTTATTTTTGTCTAAACACTAGACATGTGTTTTGTATTGGAAACAATTTTGAGTGAAAAATATCTATAATACAATAAAACTACTCTTTTTAGGAAAATATTTTTTGTACAGGGTCTTAAATTCGAAATTTTACTTAAGAGGAATTAGAAATATAATACCTAACCCTCCGTTTGGCAGCATGGAAAGAAATAGAGTGGAGAGAAATAGGTTAAAGAGAAATAGGAAGGTGAGAAATAGGTAAAAAATAGAGTAAAAATATGAGTTGTTTGATTGTGTAGAAATAGGGTGAAATAAGGATGAAATAAAGTAGAAATAATATTGTATGGTTGTTTGGTTTGAGTGGAAAAAAGGAAAAAAATTAGATTAATGTTGTATTTTTGTTTTTGCCCTTATTTACATGAAGTTGGTCTGGAATGTGGAAAGAATACAATAGTAGACTAATACAAAGCAATAGTAGACTATTGTGATTGAACAGTGGCTGAAATAAGGATGAAAATAGTTAACTATCTATTCCGAATAGTCTACTATCATGAGCATTATTTGCTTGCACTTGATGATAGTCAACTATCCTAACCTAATAGTCTACTATCATACACAAACAACAACTCATTTTGGAACACAGTGGCTAGCTACATACTAAATAGTCGACTATGAGCTCGTAATACTCGACTATCACGCAATGTAAAACACTTTTTTGAGGGTAAAACAGTCTTCATACACAGTCCCCCCTTCATTTCCACACTATTTCCACTCAGATTTGTGCAGAAATGACATAGTGCCCAGGCCCACAGTATTTTTCTTCTCTTCCCTCTCCATTTCTACTCTACCAAACATACATACTTATTTCCCATCCCCTTATTTCTTTCCTCTTACTCCTATTTCCACACCTATTTCACCTCTACCAAACAGACCCTAAACCAATTACCTATTGGTACAAAGTAACACATTTTATTTTTGTCTAAACTAACAATATTAGAGAGAATATTGCGCAAGTCCAAAATAATAGTTACCCCCTTCATTTACTTAGGAAGAGCCTCGTTAGTGGATTGAGTCTTGAGTCTAGTCTAAAACAACAATAATCAATACCAAAATTCATAATTGTTATTTATACGATTTGATAAAGAAATTGGGATAGCATAGTTAGGTGGGAATTAAAGGTATATATTCATGGGTTCAAATTGGTCTGTCTAATTTGATTATAAGATATCAAGTTCATTTAACAAATATAGAGAGAGAGACTTAGAGTTTTACAATGGACGCACCTTCTATTAAATTTTATTAACCCTTGAATATGCACCCTTTATTTAATAATTTAAATATTGCTCTTATCAACGGTTAAGATAGAAGGTGCATGTCCATGCATCTTGACTAGCTAGGAAGGGGTATCATAGATGCTGTCAAGTATAAAGAGATAAAATTTAACGTTAATTGTAAATCAACTGTTGGAACCAAAGACGTAGAAGCGTCTAAACCCTTAAAGTTTTGAAGATAACAAACTTATTAATCTTTAAGATTTCTGCCTAAGGACTAACCTCCTCACAGCAAGCAAGTTACTCTTATGTGGACCGTCCAATAGACGTGCTAAAGAAAACCGTCTAGAAGACGTGCTAAAGAAGACCGTCCAATATATGTGCTAAAGAAAACCGTCTAGAAGACTCGCTATAGAAGACCGTCCAGTAAACAAACTGAAGATGACTGTCCGAAGCTAAATCTTGTCTCTTTGAACAAGTTCAAATATCATACAAAAGCTTCCAACAACAAATCTTCAATCGGTTAAGTTTTTTTTAACATCCAATTCACTTATGTCGTTTTTCTCGAAACTAACATATTTCCATTCTTATGATCTCATGTTCAAATTGTTTGAAGCATTAAATGTAATTAGATTCACTCTAGTGCAAAGGCGTAGCAAAGCAGATAAAGTAAGTTAACTTATCAAGCTGCCATGCCGAATGAAGAATATTCAGAAAAGCAGATTGCCAGCACAGTCCTGCGCTTTCCGTTTTAGTGCAAGACTAAAAGCTGCCATGCTTGATCTTTCTGAAAGCCTGGTTTGCACGCCCCTCCTTGTATAATGAAGTCAAGTTTTCCACAAAGGATCTTTTTCCCTGAAGCATGGTTATCAAACTCGTGTGCCCACTCGTAAACTCGAATAGTTTTACGAGTTTGCTTCGATAGGGCTGTTTAACTCGCAAGCAAAGTCATTTTTAAGCAAGCTCGAGCAAGCTCGTTCAAAATCGCACAGAATCGCGATTATGCTCCCGATTTCGTGAGCTTACCTAGGCGAATTGAGTTTGCCCAAAATCACATTTTGAAAGGCCATTTAAGGCTCAATTTCATCCCAGAATAGATTTAGGGTTCTGTTCTTCATTGAAGTAGTTGGTCTCCTCTTCTTCCTTGCAATTTTTGTTCTCCTTGCTCAACCAATCTAATCACTGTGAGTCTGTGAGTTCTTGCTTGCTTGTCCATTTTCGGGTCCTGTTCTTGCTCACGATTTAGGTTCTGTTCTTGCTTGCTCGCGATTCTGCTCTCCATTGCTGGCATTGAAGGTCTATATTTTCAGACTTATATTTTCCTGCTTCTCTCTTCCGATTTGTATGTTGATTGATTGGGTTATTTTTCTGTTGTTTCTCTCTAAACCAATAGCTAGCTGCAATTGCTCTCTTGTTGGGTCTCTGTTTCTCTGTGCTGTGTAAGAACCAGCCAGCTGAGGGTTTTTTTTTTCAATGTTGACTGAATAGTAACTCTGATTTTGCTCCCATATATTTGGGATTGGGAAGCACGAAAATTGTGTATGTATATACACTGATTAAATAGTTTCCTTCTCATATTTCTTCCTTCAATTTGTGAGTATATACACTGATTTAGGAGCATGGCAGTGATGGCACCAAACTGTCATTGGAAAATAATGTTGATATACTCTGATTTAGGATATTAGAAATTTAGAATTGTGTTGGACTGTTGTGATTAATTACTGATTTTAGTTAATAATATTTGTTATTTTATTAACAAATATCAGTGATAATATTTGTTAGAAAATATGTCTGGGACTGGATCCAATTCATCCAATGATGCAGTTGCCTCCTCTATAGCTAAAAGAAGCAAAAATGCTCCAGGAAATAGGTCGGATATTGGGTGGAAACATGGAATAGATGTTCAGGGCAATGGTAGAAAAGTCAAATGTAATTATTGCTCTAAGATTATCAGTGGAGGAATTTTTAGATTCACGCATCATCTTGCTGGAGCTAGAAAGGATTCTGTACCTTGTGCTATGGTGCCAGAAGAAATTAAAATTCTCATGATGAAAATTATTGCAGAGGCCAAAGAGGCATCATTGAAGAAAAGAAGATTGAATAGCATTGATGAAGATGCAGAGTAAAGTTGGGGGGGGTGGAGACAATTAGCTTTCAAAGACAAGGCATATTTACTTCCAAAGGAAAAGGAAAAGTTGCTAGTGGTGGGGGAGTTCAAGCAACTTTAAATCAAATGATGAAAAAGAACTACAAAGAGGATGTTGATAGTCAAGTTGCTGAATTTTTTTACACAAGTGCCATTCCATTTAATGCTATTAGAAATCCGGCGTTTGCAAAAATGTGTGAGATGATTGGAAAATATGGAGTTGGTTATAAACCTCCATCTTATCATGATATTAGAGAGAAGCTCTTGAAACAAGCAATGGAGAAAATTGATGCAATGCTTGAAGAGTATAGGGGAGGAGTGAAGAGAACGGGCTGCTCAATCATGTCCGATGGATGGACAGATAAAAAAAGACGCTCCATTTGTAACTTTTTGGTGAACAGTCCAAGAGGGACAGTATTTCTGTATTCATTGGATACCTCAGACATCTCAAAACAGCTGACAAAGTTTTTAAGATGTTGGATGATGCTGTCACATTTGTTGGAGAAGAGAATGTAGGTTCAGGTGGTTACTGATAATGCTGCAAATTTCAAAGCAGCAGGAGGATTGTTGATGCAGAAACGAGAGCACTTGTATTGGACCCTATGTGCTGTTTATTGCATTGATTTGATATTTGAGGATTTTAAGAAGCATCTAAAGGTGCATGAAGTACTATTAAAAAGGGAACAAGGATCACCACCTACATATATGGTAGGTCAATGCTCATTAGCATGCTAAAAAAGTTCACAAAAGGAAGAGACTTGATTAGGCCTGGTATGACTAGATTTGCCACGGCTTACTTGACTTTAGCTTATCTCCATGAATTGAAAACATCATTGATGAGCATGTTTAGTTTTGAAGAGTGGAAAAGAAGCAAGTTTGGAACTTCACAAGAGGGAAGAAAAGTAGAAAATGCAGTTTTAGATAGTCGGTTTTGGAAGAATGTAACCACATGCCTCAAAGCTGTTGCCCCTCTTATGGTGGTCCTTCGATTGGTGGATTCGGATGTAAAACCCGCCATGGGTTTCATATATGAGGAGATGGATTTGGCAAAAGAAGAGATTAAATGCAACTTTAATAATATTAAGAAAAGGTAAAATTTTCAAACTTTGTCTCTCATTTAAAATTTAATTGTTTGTGTAACTATTTCTAATGCAACATATTTGGTATTTGTGTAGCTATGAACCGATTTGGAAAATTATTGATGAGTGGTTGGATAACTAGCTTTATAGGCCTTTGCATACAGCTGCATATTATCTTAATCCTCACCTGCATTATGAGCCTAATTTTAGAAATGATGATTTTGAGGTGAAAGAAGGGCTGTATTTGTGCATGAAAAGATTGGTCAAGGATCTTGTAGAAAGGAATAAAATTAGTATGCAACTTATTGAGTTTCATTATGCCATAGGGCTTTTTTCTATAGACAGTGCAAAGGCCTGTAGGAAGGCAATGCTTCCTGCAAAATGGTGGGAGATGTTTGGGGATGGATGTCCAGAGTCGAAGAAGTTTGCTATTCGTGTTTTAAGCTTAACTTGTAGCTCTTCTGGGTGTGAGCGTAATTGGAGTTCATTCGAAATGGTAATTGAAGTTTATAACTTTATTTGTGGTTTTTAATTTTCTTTGTTTAGTTTAGATAATCACATAATTTTTTTTTTGTTATTTTCTAATTAATTCTAGGTTCATACAAAAAGAAAAAACCGCTTGCATCAGAAGAAGATGAATGATTTGGTTTATGTGATGTATAACTTGAAGTTGAAAAGTAGACAGATAAGAAAAATTGTTGCTCTTCCATTTGATGACATTCAATCTGATGATGAGTGGATAACGGAAGAGGTAGATAATGTTGATAAAGAAAATGATGAACTTGAACAACCTCAAGGTGAAGGTGATGGTATTGGTAGCAATGTTGAATTAGTTGGAGGAAGTTCAAGCAATCCTACTTTAGATGCATTGGATCTTGATAATTTGGCTTTTGATGATGATGTTATTGGTGAACATTTTTCATTTGAGGAAGAGCTTGATGGTGATGGAAGAGATGATGGTGATCTTGGAGTAGATGATATTTTTAGAGGATTGAACATGGATATTTGAAAACATTAGTCTTTCTTTTAGTTTTTAAATGTTGTCATTTTAACTTTTTAAGAACTTATGTTTTGTATGAAGTATGAACATATATTTTATATGGTGTAGTTTGAACTTATCTAGTAGTAATGTATTACTAGACTTGTTATTTATTATTGTGGTTTACTATTTTGCTTTATTATAGGGTTGAAATGTTGAACTATTATGTTATATATAAGTATTTTAAATTTTTTTTATATTAAGTAAACTCTTACGAGTTTACAAGTCGAGCTTACGAGTCGAGTTTACGGAGCCCTCACGAGTTTACGTAAACTCTCAAGTTTGACAACCATGCCTTGAGGACTATATATATGCACCAAGGAAGAAGCGAAAAAAAAGAGAAAAGAAAATTGCGATACGTGTTAACTTGTGACATTCTCAGCGAGACATCAAAAACCTTCTGTACATTAACTAGAAGCGTCCATTGGACGATAGTGAAAAAGTCTTGTAAAAATATTCTGTGTTTGAGTTTAATCTTTCAAATCCTCACTACGTGAGTTGATACCTTTGTATAAACACTTGTTTGTGTTGTGAAAGCTTGGAGAGGCTTGGTGAAAAAAAATACTTGGGTTAAGTAATCTAGGGTGATTGCCTTGTAAAGCCTGAAGAGGCTGCGAACAATACTTGTAACTTAAGGTTGGTTAGTGGATACCTTTTGGGTGAAGGGACTAAACGTAGCTCAGGTTGAGTAAACTAGTATAAAAATTCTCTGTGTTATATTTCTCTCTATCCCTTAGCTTGAAAATGCTTTCAAACTTATTTATATTGTTTTAAAATGTTTTAAACGCACAATTCAACCCCTCCTTCTTGTGCACTTTTTCTATTTCAATTGGTATCAGAGCTTGGCCTCTTAAGGTTGAGCATCTAACACTGTAGGGGTAAAACGATCCTGAACATTCATGAAAAACAAGGGACAAGCCGTTAACAGACCACCTTTCTTTAAAGGTCAGAACTATGATTATTGGAAGCAAAGAATGATATCATTCTTTGATGCATGTCACATAGACCTGTGGGACGTAGTAGAAACTGGCGACTATCTGCCCCTCGACTAAGATGGAATGGAGCTACCGAGAGGTCAATGGACAGAAACTCACAAATAGAGGTATCTTCTAAACTAAAAAGCTAGAAATGCTATGATGTGTGCCTTATCTGAATCTGAATATGAAAAGGCGCACAGTCTAAAAAGTGCTAAGAAAATGTGGGATACTCTCGCACTTGCCTACGAGGGTACTTCACTAGTAAAGAGGTCCAAGTTGATCTTACTCCTAAGACAATATGAACTCTTTTACTATGGAAGAAAATGAAACTATCGAACTCATGTTTGGTAGATTTCAAACCATAATAAATAACCTGAGATCCTTAGGCAAAACCTATGATAATTATGATCACATTGACAAAATCTTAAGAATTTTCCTAGGCAATAGAGACCGCAGGTTATAGCTTTAAGAGCATCCAAGGATCTTACAACACTCTCTATGGAAGAGTTACTTGGAACCATTAAAGTCTATGAAGTAGAGCTGAAGCAAGACAAAGGACAAAAGAAAAAGTCCATCACGCTAAGCGTCCAACGTCCATCTAGAGGATCATCATCCAAAGCCTTAAACGTGGAAGAATCTTCTGAGGAAGAGTCTGAAGAAGACGACTCTGATGAAGATGAGATAGCCTTCATCTCTAGAAAAATACAGGCGATGTGGAGGAAGAAAGGAGGATCCAGAGCCAAAAACTTCACAAAGAAGTTTAACAAGGCACCAAAAGAAAAGAATCCTCAAGTTTATTATGAATGTAAGAAACCTGGACGTTTCAGGGCTGAATGTCCCAGTTTATAGAAGGACAAAAAGAAGATGTTCTTCAAGAAAAAAGGGTTTCATGGCTACCTGAGAAGACATGAACCTATCTTCATTAGAAGAAGAAGGAGAAGAAAAAGCTAACATGTGTCTTATGGCGGAGACTAGCTCTGATAGCTCAAACAATAACCAAGACAAAGAGGTAAAATTCAATGACTTAATCTCTCTTTAAGAAGCTTATAATGATTTGCTTGTTAACTCCTCAACTCTATCAATTGGATATAAAGAACTGAAAAAGAAATTTTCAAAAATAACAAAAGAATGTAATTTGCTCAAAGAAGAGCATAAAAAGGTTTTAAAAGAAAATAAGTCTTTAAAAACTAAGAACATTTCAGAATAGGCATCTTCTCATGAAGCCTTAGAACTTCAAAAGGAAGTTACTCATCTGAAAGAAAGCTTGTCAAAATTTGTTAGCGAAATTGAAAACTTAAATAAAATTCTATCTTATAGACGAAGTCCTAATGACAAATTTGGACTTGGTTTTGTTAAGAAAGAAAATTACAAATCCAGTAAAAACATGACTTTTTGCAAAATATGTTGAAAGAGTAGGCATAAACCAACTAGGTGTATACATCGTCCAATAAAAAAGGCGTCAAATGCCTTCAGAACTAACAAAAAAAGACCCAAGTCTATTTGGGTACCTAAGTCAATGATAATCCCTATTGCATATTTGCTTGACAATAGAAAGAAGACACCAGTCATGGTACCCAAACAATGGTTGCTCACGACACATGACCGGAGAAAGGTGTATGTTCCAAAGCCTGCAACCCAAGAATGGTGGATGGGTCACCTTTGGAGGGAATCAAAAGGGAAAGATCACAGGCATAGGGACGATCGGTAAGCATTCCTTCCCTTCCATTGAAAATGTTTTATATGTTGAAGGACTTAGACACAATCTATTGAGCATAAGTCAATTATGTGACAGTGGACACAATGTCTCCTTTGACAAAGACAAATGTATTGTCAGAAATCTGGATGGATTTATATTATTTTCTGCTAAGAGGTAAAGCAATCTTTATAAGATTAATCTAAATGACCTCACAAATCAAAACGTATCGTGTCTAGTATCCATCAAAGAGAATCAATGGAGTTGGCACAAGAAACATAGACATGCAAGCTTGAGACTAATCTCAAAGCTAAATAAGCATAACCTCGTAAGAGGACTTCCAAATCTTGCTTACAAGTCTGATATTCTCTGTGATACATGCCCTAAAGGGAAACAAGTAAAAACTCTTTTGATTCAAAAAATATTGTTTCCACAACTAGACCTCTTGAGTTACTACATATTGATTTGTTTGGTCCAACTAGAACAGCCTCCTGTAGCGGAAAATGATATGGACTAGTCGTAGTGGACGACTACTCTAGATGGACATGGGTTATGTTTTAAAACACAAGGATGAGTCTTATAAAACCTTTTCTATCTTTTGCAAAAGAATTCAAAATGAAAAAGGTGTTTGCATAGCTTCAATCAGAAGTGATCACGGAGGGGAGTTCGAAAACAAAAGTTTTCAAGGGTTCTGTGAGGAGAACAAAATTCTCCACAACTTCTCAGTACCACAAACACCACAACAAAATGGTGTGGTAAAGAGAACAGGTCATTGCAAGAAATGGCTAGAACCATGCTCAATGATAACTTCACTCCTAAGCACTTCTGGGCTGAAACCATAAACACTACATGTTATTTACAAAATAAAATTTATATAAGACCTATTTTGAAACAAACTCTTTTTGAATTGTGGAAAGGACGAAAGCCCAACATATCATATCTTCATCCCTTTGGATGTCAATATTTCATCTTAAACACTAAGGACAATCTTGGAAAGTTTGATTCTAAGTGTGATGATGGAATACTATTAGGCTATTCTGAAACATCCAAGGTCTATAGAGTTTACAACTCTAGAACCTTAACAGTTGAAGAAGCCATCCACGTTAAGCTTGATAAAGAAATATCATAGCTAGACGATTCATTTACAAATATGAAGCTGGAATATGCCAGATCTCCAACGTCTAGAAGTCAGTTGGACGATTCAAAAACAAAAGAAACGGAATCAACTAGACGATTTTGGTAAATGAAGACCTATCATCCAAATGATCAAATTCTTGGAAGTATACAAGATCATGTCAGGACTAGATCGACCTTCAAGGAGCAAGCTCAAACTGCTTTGATCTCCCAACTGGAACCAAAGACAATGGATGAAGCTCTCCTAGACGATGGCTGGATTAGTGCCATAAAGGATGAACTAAATCAATTCGAACAAAACGATGTTTGGATGCTAGTTCTTGCGCCCAAGGACAAGTCTATCATTGGAACAAAATGGGTGTTTTGCAACAAGCTAGATGAAGCTGGCAAAGTGGTAAGAAATAAAGCTAAACTTGTAGCTCAAGGTTACTCTCAACAAGAAGGTATAAACTTCACTGAAACCTTTGTAGCAATAGCTAAATTAGAAGCCATTCACATCTTACTTTCATTTGCTACTCATAGCAATATGAAGCTCCATCAAATGGATGTAAAAAGTGCATTCTTAAATGGCCTAATAAATAAGGAAGTTTATGTGAAACAACCTCCTGGTTTTGAGTGTGATACTTTTCCTGAACATGTTTTCAAACTCAAAAAGGCTTTATGCAAGGATTTTTCTAAGATTATGACAGTAGAATTCGAAATGAGTATGATGGGAGAACTAAAATTATTCTTGGGATTGCAAGTAAAGCAGACTACAAATGGCATATTCATACATCAAACAAAGTACGTCAATGAAGTTCTCAAGAAGTACAAGATGGACGATGCCAAGGAAATGAGTACACCTATGCATCCATCGTCAGTACTTAGTCTAGACGACACATCTAAAAAGGTAGACCAAAATACATACTGAGGTATGATTGGGTCCCTATTATATCTCATAGCGTCCAAGCCTAACATTATGTTCAGTGTATGCTTATATGCTCGTTTTCAGTCTGATCCTAAAGAAACTCATCTAACAGCAATAAAAAGAATCTTTAGATACTTAAAAGGAACTACTAACCTTGGTTTGTGTTTTAAGTCAAACAAAGAATACAGGTTAGTTGGATACTGTGATGCTGACTACGCTGAAGACAGAATAGAACGCAAAAGCACTAGTGGAGGATGTCACCTCATTGGTGGAATCTAGTCTCCTGGACGAGCAAAAGACAAGGGACGATTGCCCTACTCACAATGGAAGCAGAGTATATCTCAGCAGCGTCTTGTTGCTCACAAATTTTATGGATCAAGCATCAGTTAGAAGACTACAGTATCTATGAGAGTAACATTCCTATCTTTTGTGATAACACTGCTGCTATAAATCTGTCTAAAAATCCTATTTTACATTCTCGAGCAAAGCACATTAAAATAAAACATCATTTTATAAGAGATTATGTTCAAAAGGGAGTTATTGATATTCAATTTATTAACACTGAAAATCAATTAACCGATATATTTACAAAACCCCTCCTTGAAGATAAACTTATCCATATTTGAGATCATCTTGGTATGGAATTTATAAATGAATAGTTTTATTCAATATGTGTTGACCGTCCAAGAACATGAGTGTTCTATGATTTCATAACATCCAATATTTTATTCGTCCACTTGCATAGCTTTTCGCATTCCATAATAACTCACATTTATGTGTGCATAAAAATCTTCATCCGTATTTAATTATGTTTTCGCTGATAATGATTTGAAATAAATGTTTTATTCCTATCTGAGTCACTCACGCGCTGTATAACCACACTCGAAAAATGTAAGCACCTGGCCAACATTTATTGCACATCATCTCTCTCTTCGAAATTTAAAGAACCACCAAAAGCAAAACCCTTCAGTTTCTTCATATACACTTAAACACCAAACCAAACATTCACCTCCTTTCAAATCTATCTGAGCACACTCTCTTTCTCTCTCTCGAAACCTCTCAAACCCTAAAATCCTTCAAGCTCTCAAATATGGCAACCGAAAAGGCTGGTGCTAATGTAAAGGCTGTGGCTCGTGTGGAAAGTCTAGACAAGGTTGTTGTTCTTATTGAAAGATTTTTCAACATTCAAGCCCTGGATGACATGGGTGTGAATGTGAAGGACAACTTGATCAAATGTGGAATTCTCAACTACTTCCACATGAACGAGATTATATACCTAGAGCTCATCAGACAATTTTGGAACTCTGCTGTTTTCTCCAAGACGAACATCATCGAAACTGTTCTGGGAGTCAAGGTCACACTGGATCTTGGCATTGTTGCCCAAGCTATTGGCAGTGAGCAGGTCGGGTCCTACATCAAGAATGGCTGGGAAGACAGTTTTGGTGGACACAACACTGTTGACGCTGCACTGATAGGTCCAGAAGGCGAAGGTCCAGTCGAGTACAGCAAGCTAATAAAAGTGGGGAAGATTTTCCAACAGTTTCTAAAAAAGAGAATTCTTCATAAGGCTGGATCAAAGGACAACGTTACCTTCCTGCACAAGTTTGCGCTGTTCCACATGATCACAGGCCAACAGTTCAACCTGCCGCACCTCATCTTGAGCAACATCTTCAGGACCAAGAGAGGACGCGGAGAGCGCGATCAAATCTCATACGCCGCTCTTCTGAACAAGATTTTCTAGCAACAGCAGGTGTATCATGCATTCTTTCCTCTATCTCTTGGAGAGTAAAACCAGATTCGAATTCTAGGTGGTGGCCACAGATTCACTCAGCTACTGTTTGGACGCAACAATGCTGCACAGATGAAGGCTAGGTTCGTGCTGAAGCCTTTGGAGACCACGTCCAAACCAGTGGACGTTAAAGAAGAAGTTGCTGAGATGGCACCTCCGCAGACAGTAGAGCCAATCGTCCAGCATGCTGAGTTGATGAACGACGAGGCACTGTTTCTTAATCCTATTACTACCAAACCGTCCACCAAGAGGAGGTCATCCAAGATGCAAGCGACCATAGTTACAAGGTCCAAGACTCAACGACCTTCAGCTCCGCCTGCTCCTCTTGCAACTGCTCCTGTCGCTGCCTCTGCTCCTCCACCTGCTCCAACACTAGTTCCTGCCAAGAGACACTTGATCGTCACTTCTAACGATGAGGACAACAAGCCCATTGGCGAGCTTGTTAAGAAACAGAAAATTGTCATGATTGCTATTCCTACTCAACCACAACCTCTAGCTGTCCAACCATTTGTCCCATCCAAACGACCAGTAAAAGCACTACTAGGGAAAGCACAGTCCAAGAAAAGTAAGCTTTCCACTCCTGATGCTGATGAACCTGCTAGTGAATTTGTTGAATCAATGGTTGCTGAACCATCTGAAACACTTACCCAAACACAACCTGAAACATAAGCCACACCTGAACCAGACATGCTGCTGCCTGGCGATGAAGGTTACACTTGTACCATCCCTACCCCAGTATCTCTAAGTCACATCTCTCCATCCAACCTCCTAAATCACCTTCCTCCTCAACCATCATTCCCATCCCTACATCTTCCACCCTTTCAGAAACCTTAGCAAAAATAAAACAGAAATGGCCCCCACTTGTTGTTGAAGGAAACCAACAAAACCTCATGGACGACAACGCAATTATTTTGCGTCTAGAGCTTCCTGAGCCAGACTTTGGCTTTGATTACTCTCCGATTAATATGAACAAATACATGGAAGATTATGTCCATCAACCGTCAGAAGCTTATCTGGCACTGTCTCTTGGAGCTATAGAACACTTGTCGCTTAAGCGGTTTATTAGACAGAGGTACCCCAAAATTGTAGGAGCTTGGTGCCTTACTGCTCATCCTCCTAGAGTACTTCAACACAAAGTACCTCCAGTAGAAGATACCGATCAAGCTCCGCCACAAAGAGGACCAAGGGACGAGCAGACCGTCTATCTAAGGCCTGTAGATTTGAAGTTTAGGCCTATGGATTCTTTCCATCTGCCTTTGAGCATATGTTTTGCAACATTCTCAAAGGTTCAACGACTTTGAAGTATCAACTTTTCATCCCCCCATCACAACACATCTGACCTTCCACATCCATCTGCATCCAACTAGATCAAGTCTGCCCAAGGCTGCCAATCATAGATGTCACTCCACCCACTGAAGTTCTTCCACCAACCCCTTCCCAACCACCATCACCTACACCTCCACCACTGCCTACTCCTGGCTCCCAAGCCTCCGCAAGCCTTCCCATCTCTACTTCTGTCCCTTCCCCCATTCCCCTTGTTGAACCTGCTATTCAACAGTACGTTGCCAATCAACTTCAACCCATCTTTACTCTTCTTTACCAAATCCTCTAGAACCAACAAGCACTTCTACACCCTTCTCAACCTGCCCCACCTCCTCCGCTGTCGCCGCCGTGATAATGATGACGCCTCCCTTCTTCTTTTTTTCTGCTTTTTGCTAATGACAAAAAGGGGAGAAAAATGAGAATTAACATGTTTTATTTTGCTCTCTTTTTTTAATGCTTTGTATGTTTTTATAGTACAATAAAATACATGGTTTATTTTGACATATTTCAAGTGTTGCTCTACTTCTGTTTGATCTTATAACTGTTAGATAAAATATGCTTTGATACTTGGTATGTCATTTGGTATGGACTTAAACTAATATTTCTTATGTCTTAAAGCATACATAACTTGGAATATTAGACTCATGGGGAGCATAGTAAGTCTTTCGAAAACTCTTTTATGCATCCTTTATACTTTAGCAAAAACTTAAAAATTAATAAGGTTTGTCATCATCAAAAAGGGGGAGATTATTGGAACCAAAGATGTAGAAGCGTCTAAACCCTAAAAGTTTTGAAGATAACAAACTTATTAATGTTCAAGTTTCTGCCTAAGGACTAACCTTATCACAGCAAGTAAGTTACTCTTATGTGGACCGTCCAATAGACGTGCTAAAGAAAACCGTCTAGAAGACGTGCTAAAGAAGACTGTCCAATAAACATGCTAAAGAAAACCGTCTAATAGACGTGTTAAAGAAAATCGTCTAGAAGACTTGCTAAAGAAGACCGTCCAGTAAACAAACTGAAGATGACCGTCTGAAGCTAAATCTTGTCTCTTTGAACAAGTTCAAATATCAGACAAAAGCTTCCAACAACAAATCTTCAACCGGCTAAGTTTTTTTTAACATCTAATTTACTTATGTCGTTTTTCTCGAAACTAATATATTACTATTCTTATGATCTAACATTCAAATTGTTTGAAGCATTAAATGTAATCAGATTCACTCTAGTGCAAAGGCGCAGCAAAACAGATAAAACAAGTCAACTTATCAAGTTGCCATGCCGAATGAAGAATGTTCAGAAAAGAAAACCGCCATCACAGTCTTGCACTTTCCGTTTTAGTGCAAGATTAAAAGTTGCCACGCTCGATCTTTCTGAAAGCTTGGTTTGCACGCCCCTCCTTATATAATGAAGTCAAGTCTTCCACAACGGATCTTTTTCCCTGAAGACTATATATATGCACCAAGGAAGAAGCAAAAAGAAAGAGAAAAGAAAATTGCGATGCGTGCTAACTTGTGACATTCTCAGCGAGATATCAAAAGCCTTATGTACATTAACTAGAAGCATCCATTGGACGATAATGAAAAAGTCTTGTAAAAATATTCTAAGTGTTTGAGCTTAATCTTTCAAATCCTCACTACATGAGTTGAGACCTTTGTATAAACACTTATTTGTGTTGTGAAAGCCTAGAGAGGCTTAGTGAAAAAGAATACTTAGGTTAAGCAATCTAGGGATGATTTCCTTGTAAAGCTGAAGAGGTCGCAAATAATACTTGTAACCTAAGGTTGGTTAGTGGATACCTTCTAGGTGAAGGGACTAGACGTAGCTCAGGTTGAGTGAACCAATATAAAAATTCTTTGTGTTCTATTTCTCTCTATCCCTTAGCTTGAAAACGCTTTCAAACTTATTTATATTGTTTTAAAAAATTGTAAACACACAATTCAACCCTTCTTCTTGTGCACTTTTTCTATTTTAGCAACCACAAACAATGTCATGACAATAATTTGCATGCGTACATGTGATACTTAATTGTTACATTGGATATCTGAATTTAAATGTACTACTTAGTGAAAAAACCCACCATGTTTTTGGACCCACGTATATCACTTAGAAAATCACGTTAAATTGGTAAAAAAAAAACGTAGGAATTACATACAACCATGGTTCTAAATTGCGGTTGTAGTCGCGATTACGATTACAGTTGAGGGCATTGTGATTGCTGGACATTGCAGCTACTGTGATACGGATTACGGCCATTGTGGCATGAAATTATTATATGTTTACACTTCATCTTTCCCTCTACCCCTCTAGCTTATCCTTTCCCCTTTCCCTCATACTGGCCTACCCTTTACTACCTCACCTTTTCCCTTTGCCTTGAACACATCATGCAACCTACCAACACCCCTAACCAACCACCATCAGATGCCTCTCTCTCTTCCCCAACATTCCATATGACCACACCCATTAGAATAGAAGATTTAAATATGAATCTTTGTTTATTTTTTCACAAAAAAGTGGAACAGAATGGTGTTGCAGCTCTATTGATGTTCCATTGCAGTTTTGTTGCGGCTTCGTTGCAGATGCGTTGTGGCAATTTCTGTGATTCTAATTCACACCGCAATTGCGGGCCGTTGCCGTTGCAGGTAGCTTCGCAACTGCAATATTGCAGCCGCACAGCACAACACATGTTGCAGTCTGCAATTTAAAACCATGCATACAACTGATAAGCTTTAGTCAGTCTAATTATGAACATGTATTCAAAAGCATAACCAAACAAACAAGCTAGAAGAAATGAATTAAGAAAGTAAAGGCAGGTTAATTTTTTTCAGTAGAGAGAAGCAAGCTCCATCATTCACACTCTCTACAATGAAAGAAAACAACTCATTGAGCTCATGAATAGAGGAGAAATGCAACTCATTCCATGCAATCTTCAGTATTGCGTAGTATATATTTTCATTCCAAGCAATGTGTGGGGAGATTTGTTTTTGTGCTCTTTTCTTACTCCCACAATGTGTGCACTTCTTAGCCTTTGCACATCTTGTGCTTTGACTTCCTTTCAATGAAATTTTTTGCTTATCCAAAAAAAAAATGCTTTTCTCTTCAAGCCATAAAACCATCATTCAACAAGCTTATCCTCAACCTTTTTCATTATTTTCAGTCACATCTTCTACTTGTCCCTGAGTAGGAAATATTTAATCAAAGTTAGCCATTTGGATCTGGCCTATTACAGCACATCTATATGACACAGACTTCTGCTCAGTAATCTACAGTATGCATAACATAAAGTTTACTCAACCAATAGGTTTGGGTGTCTAGATTTTGCATTCAATTATTAACGTTTAACACATGAAATCGACATGCTTCTCAAGATGATTGAAAAATACAAAAAACAATGACTGATCCCTTTTTTGGTAAAAATCGTAAGACTTACCCAAAATGGAATGAAGTTAATTTCATGAAGTGGAAGATTCCAGTACTAATCTATAGGAGATGAAAGCAAAGGTTTTGGTGGCATTTCCAAGGAATTCATGCTGCCTTCCAACATGTCTATCACTTTACTCATTGTAGGCCTATCATTTGGAAAGGTTTGAATGCACCATAGACCCACTAGGGTCAATCTCTTTGCCATCTCATTTTCTTCTAGGGTCATCACCTCATCCAGTCTCAAATCACTGCCCAACTCGAGCCTGTTATATACCCAATGCGGGAAGTATATCTCACTTGTGTTACTAGCTTCAGCATTAATGTTCTTCCTCCCTCCTACCATTTCTAGCATCATCATTCCATAGCTATAAACATCAGACTTGTTTGAAACTCCTGCAAAATGTCTATTAAGCACTTCTGGAGCTACATACCCTATTGTTCCTCTAGCATCAGACATGGAAATAATGCTTTCATTTCTAGGACATAGCTTTGCTAGCCCAAAATCAGCTATCTTGGGACAGAACTTTTCATCCAAAAGAATGTTATGTGGTTTTATGTCAAAATGTAAAATTCGAGTGTTGCATCCTCTATGCAAGTATTCTAACCCTCGAGCTATGCCCATTGCTATTTGATATATGATATCCCAACTCAAGGTTGTAATGGTTTCAAGTCCTTTTCTATAAATGAGCTTGTCAAGGGAACCATTGGGCATAAATTCATAGATGAGAGCTCTCTTGCGGCATTCCAAACAGAACCCAAGAAGAGTGACAACATTAATATGAGAAGTTCTACTAATGCTAGCAACCTCGTTCATAAATTCTTCACCATTTTTTTTGGATGCATTCAATATCTTTACAGCCACAGGACTACCATTGGATAGCTTTCCTTTGTACACAACACCAAAACCACCTTGTCCCAGCTCAACTTTGAAGTTGTTGGTCATTTTCTTGACATCTGATGATTTATATCTTTTTAGAGCTAGAGAAGCATGATCTTTAAGGAATACTTCAATATTTTTGTTACTCTTTGTAGTCAACCCAAAATCTCCTTGCCAGGTTGCTGACTTGTATCTTAAACAAAGAATTGCAATACATATCAACAATCCTGCAACTGTTGCACCTGTAAGACCTGTTAGCAGACATACAGTAGGAGCATCAGGAACATTTGATATATTTTGTTTCCATAAAATTAATAATATATGCTGGAGAAAAATAATTATGGTATTTTCAATGAAAGTTACTTTGTTTGGTTGGTTATGATAGAATCCTTTCTTTGTTTGCACATTGTTACGGATGGATACCAGCAAATTAAAGTTGGAGAGAGAAAAATAGTTAAAATGCAAATATTGATGACCTAATTAAAAATGAGAATCATGCGATGCATTTCTTAAGGTTAAACTTATTTCAAAGTAGGTGATATATCAACGTTATTTCCAAACTATATAATTTCCTAAATTGGGGCAAAAATATAAATACTCATTTCACAAAATAAGAAGCAGCAAAAGAAATTATCTAAGCTTGCCTATAGAATTGATGACGACAATGTTTATTCCTTACGATCAGAAGTACATATCAAAGATATGCCATAAAAATTAAAAGTGCCGGGGGAAAAAGTATTTATTACCTATAATGAGTTTCGTCTTTGTGTTCCATTTAATGCCTGCAAGTGAGAGCAAAGAGAAGTCTGTTAGTATTGGTTAAAATCTTGTTAGAATGTTAAAATATTCTACTTTTTACAATCACTTAATTTTGGAAGGGGAATTACAAATATGGCATGATCATTAGTCATCAGCATAACTATTTCTACATTATTTCAACAGTACAGTCGTAAAGTTTATGACAGATCGCGAGGAAGCATTTCTGTCTTTTCCTGATAATCTAAAAGAAATTTCAGCGTTAGTGTTTAATTTTCTTATTGTTATAGCGTATTTTATAACTTATATATTGGATTTCAAAATACAAACACGATATTATAATACAGTCTTCAAAGATTAAATCCTAGATTATAAAATTTCTGTTCAAACTAAACTAAATCAAAGGGAATCATTCTATCAAATTGAATACTATTTATTTAGTTTAATCATATATTGTCAGTGTGAAAAATTTTACATTTTTAACTAATTAGAAATCATCATACGTATCACTTTTAAAATGGTTATAATAAAAATTAACAAACTTATCGTATATGACAATTTGTAATTAGATGACAATATAAAAACTTTTACACTATTAGTGTATTGTAATTAAATTCTTTTTTTTTATCACAAAAATGAGACAATATTGTGTAAGAAGTAGAGTTCCACACTTATCCACCAAAGTGAATATAAGGCAATATATTGGTGCCACCATACTAGATTTGACTCTACAATCTAAGCCTAAACCGAATGTAAGAATTTTGTGAATTAGTGCTATTTATTAGATTTAGATTATGGTGTTTTAAATGATGAATATTAATTATTTGGACTTTTGATAAGAGTGAGTTTATGATGAGTTAGGCTCTCACTTAGTGTCAAAATGCGAAGTTTCTGCTATCATCTAATGTTTTATATATATAACTATTATCCTATTAGACAATTTTGTATGCATAATGTAACATCCCAGTTTTAGACCTTAGGAGAGCAAGCTTCAATCAAGTGCATTATGCCCTCGCTGAGGGATAAGTGCTTGCCTATAGCCTGAATTTGTATACTTATGAGCTCATGTAGGTGCATTCATACTCATGCATGTCTTATAACACAAACAAATATGTTTAAGTATCTCCAAGAATTATAACTTAAGCTAATTCAAAGTATTTTATTTATTTCAAGTAACTTGTTTAACTCCAAATGTTGTATTTAATCCTAAAGGTTGTTTCTATTAAAACTTGTTGCCTCTTTAAATTAAAGTTTTATCTTTGGCGATAGTTTCCATGAATTAAGAAGATATATTATAACAGTTTTCTTGAATTGCTATAAATTTTTAATTACTTGATATTAATATCATATCTTCTATAACATAAAAAGAATGAACTACATCTCCTATTAGCTTTATTTAATTTAAATCAAGTTTCTATAGTGGAATAGTTATATTAGAAGTGTTTTACTAATTAGAAATATGTTGTTTTTATCTATTAGTCATTATAGCAACTTATTTTATACATTAAGTGGTAAAGCTTAATAAGAAGTTTTCTCAAAATAAAACTTATTTATACAAGTATTTTATTACTATCTAAAGTTTCTTTAAATTAAATTAAAGTTGTTATAAGGATTTCTTAAAATAATGCTCCCCTTAAACAAATGTTTTATCACTAACTAAGTTCTTTAAAATTAAAGTTGTTATAAAGTTTTAATTGATATACATGCACATCCATGTAGCCTAGACAGATGAGCTTATAGCTACAGTTAGTGAAATAGATCACTAACTAATCGAGAAAAGAACCAAACATTTAGAACTCACTCAAAGACAAAGTGGTCAAATACAGAGTACGAGTCACTTTCCAGAGTTGTCTAAAAATATTAAAGAGTAACGATGAGATTATTGTTCTATCTCATGGACCCTTAAAATTATTTCTATTCCTAAATTTTATTCTTTTAAACTCCAAATCTTTAAATTGTTACTATAGCTATTTCTATCATTGTTGCATCAAATTCCAAACCTCAAAATAAATTGCTATAGCTACCCTTCTTCATTTAAATTGATATCCTTGCATCCTAAATTAATCATAATTCTTCTAATGTCATAGATTCGTACTCACTCAATTTTATTTCATGACACTCGTTAACCACTTAAACTCACTTTAATTTAATTGCTTTCTCTCTCAGCCTCTCACAAGTTCACGCTCACTTATACCACAATAATGTTAAAACTCCATTTTGTTTTGCTCTCATTTGTTAGCAACACACCCACGCCACCTTTATAACATCAACTAACATTATATTATTTTATTTGCTCTCCTTGCTTGCAACACACGGACACACACACACCATGTCCCACCCCTTAAACCCATCTAACTTTGTTTTTCTCTTATTTACTCACATAAACTCACGGCTAGTCCCTAAAACCACCACCAATAACTTCTATTCACTCATTTACTCCATAATTCAACACGGCCTTCATTCCCTAATTCACCAAACCCACATTTTTCTCATTTTCTCCTCCATGCATGCCACGACCTAACCACCCAAACCCACATGTCGTTTGGTGGATCTTCCCTCATTTGATCTCATGAACACATTTTCGACTTCATTCTAGCTCGATAACTCCAAATCTCTCTTTGTTTCTTTATTTCTCTTCATCTCCGAGTTGTCATTCTTAAAGGACGAGGTTAAATTTATTGTCACTTGACTCAACCGAGCCCATAAATCTACTACTCGCAACCTCCTGGTCACAATGATCGGAGTGTTTTCAAAACTAACACCATTTTCCTCTTTTTCTCTTATTTGGGCGCATCTTTGAGGGCTTACATGTGGGTCCCACTCTTGTCTAATCCCACATGCAAAGCAATCGTTGCGTAGTACTCATCATCCTCTTCGATTTGATAGGTCCTGATCATCATTCTGACCATCGACAAATAAACGACACTGATTGAAAGTTTGAAGGTCAAAAGAGTAAGGACCAGGAACAAAGCCCAAAACACTCCTAGAAGTCCCTTACGCGTTCGAGGTAAGGGGCAGTGAGTGGTATTGTATGAACTAGTGAGAGGAGAGAGTTAGGAGTTCCTTGCTCCTAACACTTCTTGGGGTTTTGAAGCCGAAGAGTCGAATTATGACTCGTACCTTGGCACGTGCAACTAGCTGCCTTAGTATATTTAATGTTATTGTTGTAATTTCAAGAGATTAGTAATATTCTCTCGCTACTCAGCAAACCCCTGCTTGGAGCAATTGGTGGAATTGCTCAAAGAGCACGTTTTGGGTCTTAATATCTCTTCAATGTGTGAATTAAAACTATTGTGACTTGTGAATGCCATCTATATTGCTATATGTAATCTGCCCTGTTGATCAATTTGTGATCCAGAAACAATTAATTAAGTGGATCGTGGTTATTTAAATATTAAATATGTTAGTTACATGAAAACCAAGTCATAGTTGAACTATGGATGTGTGTGGTATGTTAATGCTTGAATGTGTGTTAACATATATAACTTGAATATGTTTTGGGAAGCTCTTGAGTGTGCTAAAACTATGTTTAAAGCTCTGTTCCAGATCTATTCTAACAATGTTTAGAAACACCCCCCCCCCCCCCCACCTTAAGTCTATTGAATGGATTCATGCATGATAGGAACACTATGACATGGTATACTTGAAGTAATTGCTGAATTTTGCCTTTGTAAGTGCCCTGTTTTCAAAATTGCTATACAAACAGCTCACAAAGTTTCTAACGTGGCCCTTTTAGACTTTTAAAGTTTCACATCTTAGTTTTTAAACCCAGTTGAACCCACTTAATTTTCATTTTTCTATAATTTAGGCCAAATTTTTTTCTTTGAGACATGTTATATATGAGAATTGGTTGGACAACTTGTGTATTGACTAGATTTGTGTGTAGTTTAAATGTGTTTAACCTTAACTTTGGACTTGATATACCTCACCCCTATGTTAGTATGTTAAACCAGTGCTTATGTGCAGTCCTGCTTAAGTCTTAAGTCCTACATATCCATATGCTATGCAAAGTTGTGTAAGATGGATGCTTTGTGTTGCTAAATAGTGTTGTCCTATCTTGCCCTGTAGTGCAAATTGAAATTGGAGGTCTTAGTTTTGAATTTCCTTTGGTGACATTGTAGTTTTACATGTCCTCTTTGTAATGTAATTGGTCCTATCTCGTTTTGAATTTTTTATGAATTATGGTGATTTTTCTATTGCCACCTATCCAATTGAGCTGTGAATTTGTATTGTTGCTAGATTTATTACGTTCATATTGGTGATTGCCCTACATTTTTAGATTAAAGTATACATTCTAAGGATTCTAAAGGAGTTGGTATCACTCCAATTGCATGAGTATATAATTAAATATGAATTTTCAAATATGAGCATGGAGACGGACTCTTTTTGAAAATCTACTTTGACACTAGAACTAGATCTTAAGCACCCATGGTAGTTGCAAAAATTTGGGAAAAATCTCACTTTTTCCTTAAGACCTTAAAAAGGTCTCTGTAAAATCTTGGCCCCAAATAATAGGTTTTCTATTTTAAGATTTTTTGATCCAAACTAATTAATTTGATGATCTTAAATGTCTTAGCCTTTGAAAAGTGGTTTTCATGAGATTTTGGTTTTAGACATCATTGAGCTAAGTCTCTAAGATGTCATGGATATGGCTATATAGACACATGTATATTTCCATATATGTTTTATGTATTCACTTTAAAGGAGATTTTTAAACAAAGTGTTAGCTTACTTTCTAAAAAAAAAGCATTATGGATTTTCTTTTTAAATTACTAAAACTACTTCTTATTAAATTCCATATCGTAATCTTACTCTCCTTAAACTTTGATTTACTATCCTTCTATTTACTAAACTCGATTTTAAGAACCTTTGTACGTTTTATAATTAGACTCTCCAAGGGTGAGAAAGTCTACTTAAAAGAGAGGCAAGAATTTTGCCTGTGGTTCCATCCTGTCTATCTCATTTCTATAGTTAACCAAGGTAAAAGATATACTAAATTGGTCCATGCATCATATAGTTAGCCCTTTTATAGGAGAGTTGTAGTCTTGCAAAGTGGATGTTACTCCTCGGGTAATTGCACACTTGGCCTCTATCGAAGAGTTGAATGTTCTTTTAACGAACTTATTCTTAGCCTATAAGGGAGAGTTGCTTATTGCTAAATTGTCTAGACTGTCAATAGGTTAAGTTATTGAGTCTTTAAGTACTTAAGTTGCCTAGGGTTAAAGTCGTTAAGTCATTCCAGTCATCAAGGAATAATTGTTCGCCCTTTTAAGGGAGAGTTGTATCATTCCTATATATATGGAATGCATTGGCCACCCACGTAGCAGAAGAGTTGTTGCTCCTACGGAGCTAAGGGTACCTATACATGAGCATGCAGTTATCAAAAGGATAGGAATGAAACAGCATGGACATCATGCATATCATACCTATAGAACTAACCAAATAACTCTTTATATAAGATTGTGGATGTTCTTATTCCTATGAGTGTATACCATTTTACCCACTATGTATTAGTGCATGACTGTTCATGTGATTGATTTGGTGTAAAAAAGTGAAATTCTTACGTGTCCACCTATGTGGCTGCTTATTTGGTTTGTTGTAAAGTGCCCTACACATTTAGTATTATTATATAACTATGCTCATGATTGAACCTGTGTAAGTGTTTTATGCTACTTGTATATATATAGGTATATATGTATATCTATGTATTCCATCTCTCTAGCCATGTTTCACGCTTTACCATAAACCTCCTTCCTCTTTTTTTGTGTTTGTCATGCTTACTCTGTGATAAGTAGTGAATGGAGGAAATGGGTGCCAAAAGACCCAGTTCAAAGAAACAGGTAGATGTTGGGCTAGTCCCTAATAGTGCTACCCATGAAACATTATGTTTTGGGATACTGGTGTTGTGTTTATGTTTTGTCTGTAGGAAGTTTTGTCAGATTAGGCTTAGCTAGTTTAATTTGTTTTCATGTTCATGTATATAAACAAAAGTTGCTATGGTTATGGTACGTAGCCAAACCATCTTTTGGATAACGTAAACACATTTCATCATGTTTTATGTTTTCAACTACCTAGGTTTCAAGATGATAATATTGTTCATCTCCCCCACAATCATTTTCTCCATGCTCTTAATATTCTAGAAATTTCTTATAACTGTCTATTAGGTACCCAAGGATTTCTAAGATATTTGTTTTAGATTGACCTTCACTAATTCAACTAGAGTTATATTCTATTTTTATATATCTGCTTATCAAATACCTATAGACTTTAGAATAAGTTTTCGATCCACACTATATGCATGATTTATATTACAATTGAATTACTTCTGATTTATTCCACGAAGTTATTCAAATTACAGGAAAAGTTTTCATATCATAACAAATAATTTTTATTTTTAAAATACAAATTTTTTTTGTTATTTTAAGAAAAGCTTCTTAAGGGTTAAGTCCTAACTTCGACAGGGTGATCCTACACATAACATAGTGAAAAACCCTAGTAAGAAGATAAAGAGGAGTTATACTCATTTATTGCTTGGGAATATGTTTGAGGTAAAAGGCCTAGATTTAGGCTCCTTTTCATGTACACGCACAATTCCTAAAAATTCTATATAACATCATTACTCTTCTATATAATTGATTTATGTATTATGATCATGCTCCAATTGTGTATCATTATGTCATTAAAATTCATCACCCAACAATTAGGTGGTTTATGGTTTAGCCTGAATCAAATTTTAAAGTGAGATCATATAGGATTAATTAGTTAATTTTTTCAAAAGAAAAAAGTATTTTTTTTCTTTTCAATGTTTTATAAATATTTAATACATTTTGTATTGTCACTCCTCAACTAATTAATTTTATGTGCAATAATTATCAAGAATGAATTAAGTTTTGACTAGGTTAATGTCCTGAATTAGAAGATTCCTACTGGCAAGTGGAATCTAAAGAGATGTTTCATCATCTTCAATTCTTATCATTAGGAACCCTCTAAATAAATTTCTTTTTGATGATGGAAAAAGCACAAGACCTAGGTATGCATGTACAATAACTTGGGGTTCACCCTCCAATCCATATCCTGTAGCATCTCAACCCTTCATTGATCAATATTATACAACAATTAAATAAGAGAGAATATAATGAATGATTCTAATTTTAGCCAAAAAAAAAAAAAAACTTGATAGAGAGGCAGGAGAGGATCCATGTTACCTTTGACACAAGTAAAATTGAACGAAAGACTAGAGAAGATAGAACACATACTTTGTGAATAGTGTTGAGAACAGTATAGTTGACCAAAAAATCGTGATCAAAAGCTTGTTTCAAAAAATCACATCCACCATTATATCATAAGGAAGGTCTATCGACACTTGGACATGTAGTCGCCAACATTTCTCGAGCCACGGAATTTTTTCAATGGCTCGTCTTCTACACTGTTAAGAAAAATAGCATTCTTGTCTCTGCACATGAAGTATCCAAAAGAGGTCTCTATAGTGGAGGATCAATTGTAGTTAAAGAATATGGTGCTAAATGGTGATGTTGTACATGAATGGACCATACTGGATCAAACTGGACTTCGACATCTATTGTTAACTTGCAAAGAACAAATATCAATGGCAAGGTTCGCTCATACCACTTTTATGGTTTGAGCTTTGATGTTGATCTCCTTCACTGTGAAATTTTGTGAGCCAATCTGAATTGAAGTTGTATTGTCATTATTATGGCATTTGAGGTTGAATGGGTCACCCTTGCCATAAGAACAAGATCGGTTGAGACCCCAGAAAGGATAAGAGATGTTGGACAGTGATCCACAGTTGTATGACTGTTGCCTACAAACTGGATCATTGGATTGACAATGGGATTATGGCAAAGTGGTTAACAACAACATAAGGATGGGGAATATAAACTTTGGGGCAGGGGATATGGATGTGGATTATTATATGTTTAATTGATGCTTCACATGTATCTATTTTATGTCAGAGCTTTCTGAGTGTTTTCTTTTGAGGAGGAGGCTGTCTTAACGATGTTCAAGGAAAATAATAGACATAACTTAGACCCAACCCACAATTAAAAGCGAAATTAGCTCTTTTTAACCTAGAGAGGTATTTTCTTTTTAAATTACTAAAATGGGTAGATTTTGAAAAACTTCCCAACTTGAGGTAAGTCGCGTTTGTGAAAGATAACTTCTAGCTGGAAGTCATATATCCTTATACGACTTTTTTATTTTTTAGTGGAAGTCGTAAATGTAAACACAACTTGCATTTTTTTTATGAAGTCGTGAATTGATATGTGACATTGATTGATTTTTTTTTTTAAATAAAAATGACTTGAATTTTGAATATTCATTTTTTTATAGAAGTTGTAATAGTGTACATGACTTTTTGTTTGTTTTTTAATTATATTTAGTGAAGTTGTGAAATCAAACACGACTACACTTTTTGAATATTTTTTTTATATCAAAGTCATAACATCATATACGACTTATGTTTTTATTTTATTTTTATTTTACATATAGAAGTCGTAAATTCAAACACGACTAATGTTTTATAATTTTTCTTTTTTTTAATTCAAGTATTTTATGTTTTATGTGTAGGGTTCCCTTATAACATGTTACTTTTAGTTTAATTTTTTTAAAACTTTTTCAAAAAATTATGAATTAATTTATTTATGTAAAATGAATTACTTTTCCCTATATCGAGCTCTAGATTAGGCGATTAACCCTTCCCAAATTGATATTGGAGCATGCTAGTTGCTTTTGCAATCATGGGCGTGGGACTACATTAAATGAATTGCCCTATGTATAGATGACTTATTTGACGTGAAGGTTCAAGAGGGACTTAGATTTCCTCTTGCATGTAGGTACAACCAATGCAATTTCTTAACTTGTTTAATTATCTTATCATATTACTTATAATATATGTTTGGTTTCCAATTAGGTGGTCTCACTTGATGCATAAAACTAACATTCCCACCGATTTAGTAAATCTTATACGTAACATATTTGACCGACTACATATAAACAAGGTTTTTTTTTTGTTATTAATATTTGTTAGTAATCTATTTTTTTTATTAATAACTATGCCATAATAATAACATATGTCTTGCAGTTTGTATGGACGTCTTATTGCCAACCAAAAATAAGGCAATTAAATAATGTTGAGGTATCAATGATTGCTTGTGCAAAGGTTCCTCTCATATGATTTTCAACTATAGAAATTCATCTAGCATAAAGATGTCAAATGAGCCAACCCAACCCAACCCACTCTCAACCTATCAAAAAACAGATTGGGTTGGATTGAATCCATTTTTGCATTGGGCTGAAAATCCCAACCCAACCCAACTCATGGTGGGTTGGCGGGTTAGGTTGGGTTGACCTGCCAGCTCATTAAAAAAAATTATGAAACATTCAATAATTTTGTTTGCCTTAAATTTTTCCCAAATTTTATAATCAAATATAATTAAAAAAGAAAAAATGTTATAAAACCATTAAATCAAGGAACTACTTAATACTTGAGAGATGATCATAACTTTAAGCTATGATTTCTATTTGTCTTAAATTCTAATCACCACAAAAATTTGCCTTCTTAGGAATTCACATATTTAAATAAAGAGAAGTTACAATCTCAACCACTCATCCACTTTAAAGAATGAACTTTAATTTAGTCTATGAGTTATAAAATTTTAATATTCCATGAGTTAAACCCTAACATAATTTAAGAAAAAAAAAGGGCAACCCAATGGGTCAACCCAACCAACCCGTCATTTAACTTGTTGGGTTAGCAAGTTGTGCAAGTTGGGTTATGTGAGTTAGAGGGTTGAAATGTATAACCCAACCTGTTTGATTGGGTTATACAGGTCGATCTGCCAAGTTGAACCCATTTTGACATTTCTAATCTAGTCGATAAAGTCTTGAGACAATTTAGGCTATGCCAAAATATTCCACAAGACGCACCAAACCTTGATAAACTTCACAAAACTGATATGAAAGATAAAACAGACATTTATTGGCCTCACCATTATCGTAAGTGGATTAACTAATGGAATATCTAGAATAATCATCTAGTTCAAGGTCAACATCATGATGGTATTTTACATGAAAATTTGAGTATATGCAATGGTATATACCTCAAACTATACTATACATATTGCGTGAGGGGTCATCATCTACTAAGGTAGTAAGTTTACTTTATCATTTCCATAAATTATTATTTTATTATGTTGGGAAAGCAAATCTCTTTTCATGCATAACAATGAGATAAATTAGGACACAAACAACCAAAAATTAGAAATAGCGGAAGACATAAACGTGGTTCGGCACCTCTTGCTTACATCTAGGGAACATCTCAATTTTATTTATCATCTCAAATATTCATCCTAGTACAAGTTTTCTAGACAAATTTAAGAAATCCTCCCTTCATATATTGCCTCTTACTTAAGGTAGTGACCCCTCTACAAGCCACGTGGTTTTCTCATCTCAGGAACCTCTATTCATAGACCTAGCATCTTGATCTCAAAAAAGGAAACAAATTCCTAAAATAAAGGTAATATCTTAAATTTGAACAACATTCTAGAGATTTTAAATTGAAAATTTGAATTGCTTTCCAACAATTCCTCTCTCAATTAAAATTTTCAAACTTCCTCTTCAACTCTCGCCATTATGGATGCTCATCACAAGCATCATCAATCACTTTTGCTTTGCAATCTTTAGTGTGTTCCTCACCTTCACTCTGTGAGTATTAGATAGTAACACTTCTTGTACTTGTACCGTCGTTAGCTACCAGAACACGCCACTTGATTTTCACATCGCCAAGCAAACTTTTGACATAAGGATTTTGCACTGTCGTTAACTATCGAGACATGCTGCTTGACTTCCACATCTCCAAGAAAACTTTCAATAGAAGGATCTCACACAGATCCACCATTAGCTTCACTAAAATTCAATACTCCTCCTCTGACAAGTCGTTAGGCTACACAACCATTAGCTCTAATACTACTGTTGGGAAAACAAACTTCTTTTCACGCATAACAATGAGATAAATTAGGACACACAAACCCACCAAAAAAAAAAAACAGAAGACACAATGTAACGTGATTCGACATCTTTTGCCTACATCTACGAGAACATCTCAATTTTATTTGTCATCTCAAATTTTTACCCCATTACAAGGTTTTTGGACAAATTTGAGAAACCCTCCCTTCACATAACCCCTTTCTCACTTAGGATGGCAACCCCCTCTTTAGGTCAAGTAGTTTTTCTCATCTCAAGAACATCTATTTATTGACCTAGAATCCTGATCTCAAAAGAGAAAATAAATCTCTAAAATAAAAATAATATATTTAAATTTGAACAATATCCTAGAGATTTTAAATTAAAAATTTGAATTGTTTCCCAACATCTTAGTATTCATTACTATTTCTAACTTGATAATTCTTATTTTTCAGCATTACCTTTGTATCAACATGATCAATCACATGTAGAACCCAATTTTCAACTAGTGAGGTTTTTCGAATATATGCCCTAACGTCACCAGTCACATGTGCAATCTAATTGTCAACAAATGGGCTTTTCAGGATATATGCCCCAACATGATCAACAAAGTTTTCAACCACCAAGGTTCTTAGTATATATGCCTCAATATTCATTCCACCAAGTTCCTTCCTATTCAAATGTTTTTACAGGACGCTCACAAATGTTCGCTATCACTTTCTTCAAACCACCATCCACATACAACCTACCATCAATGGAATATTATTATCCTATAATGCCTACTCAAATACTTGACATGGGTGATGAGGATGATGATAATAATAACAATGATGGTAATGGTGATGATGATGATGATGATAATGATGGGCATGGTGATGACTACATTCATCAAGAACTTTTGTCCTTACTCTAGCAACAGACGATTAAACGTGTTGGTCCTAGGACAAGAGTAGCGAAAACAAGTCAAGTGCAATCAGCTCAAAAGTGGTCCTAGAACAAGAGGAAGAGAAGTGCGAACAAATCAAGTGCAATAGGTTCAAAGACTGCAATGTGAGAGGAAAAGACCTTCGTGTGGGACATCTTACCACTATTTTTTTTTTAATTTCTCTTGTGAAAACTTTAAGGTGTTTTATATTTATTGTGATTATAATCTATGGTAAATTTTAAGTATTTAACATAGTCATTTTAAAAATATTGAAAAACAAAAGCAAATTCGTACTGGTACAAAACAATTAAAATTCACCAATTTTTAAAATGTCTAAAATTAAAATTAAATAATCATAAAAGAAAATTTTAAAATAAAATATTTAAAAAAGTGAAATTACTAAACAGCTTTAAGAAAAAAAAATCAAAAACATTAAGTCATAGTTGATGCTACGACTTTCATATAAAAAAAAAGTTGTGTACACTATTACGATTTCTATATAAAAAAAATGAATATTCAAAGATTTAAAAAGAAAAACAAAAAGTGAAGAGTTGTGTTTGGATTCGCGACTTCACTAAATATAATTAAAAAAATAAAAATTTGTGTACGACTTCTATAAAAAAATGAATTTTCAAGTTCAAGTTGTTTTCAATTTAAAAACATAAAAAGCAATCAAAGTCCTGTACTAGCAAGGTGTTAGAAATATGAGAGGGATAAAACACCGAAGATAACTACATAAATATATAGGTCATGAGTCATCACACAAGTGAATTTGACACCACATCTAATCAAAACCTTAAGGTATCAGGTTTATGGATCTTATCACCAATATGTTGCTCAACTTATCTATATCTATTTAATATATGACTTCTTAACTATACTTGTACTCCAACACAAGGATCCGGAAATTCAGACACTAGACACCTAAGGTCATAGCAATACTTTATATGGCTTGCTGGAAAAAGAATAAAATATAAATGAGAGGTCTCCGGGGTGGGAACTAAGAAACAAGGATCGGGAACTTTAGATACTAATTGCATTTTTGGTATAAATCATTTTAAAAAATAATAAGTTAGAACAAAAATATTGTGTTTATTATTTCAAAATAAACTAAAATAAATAGCCAATAAGGCCATCTCCATTTTAGGTGCCTAAATTCACTTTTCTTATTAAACACGCTTGATAAGATTTTGTTGTTGGAGCTTGTGCTTATTAAGTGCTCCTTAATTAGCAGCAAGTGATTAAATAAAATGATAAAATTTAGATGCAGTTCTATAAGTGTTTTGGTAGTGTTCTCTAATTAGAATTAGAGTTTCACTTCAGTAATTCATGTTGATATTTAATAAAATCTTTTATTATACAAATTATCGAAATAAAATTTCAATTTTAATTGAAGAATAGCATTACCAATACATGTAGAACTACATCTGTCCTAAATAAAAATGAATTGCTTAAATGATAGATAAAAGAGCGTGACTAAGAGGATTTTGCTATAATAATAAGTTGGGGTGCTACAAGTCGAGGGAAGTTGAAGAAAAGAGGAGAAAGGATAGAAGACATATACCGCTAGTGTTGGTTTCGGAAGGACAGTATAGGGCATGAGATCCATCTGGGCAATAATAGCATGAAAGTACGTGTTTATCAATACCATCGCTCCAGCAATGTCCTTCACTTCCCAGGCATCTTGTGCATTCTTGAGAAACGTTATAGTTGACCGCAAACCCTTTATCAAGACCTTTTGTCAAAGCATCAAAATCACCACCGGCATAATCATCGTTAGGAGCGACAGTCGGCACTTGCACACGTCGCTTGCATCTCTTTAGCTGGGGGAAATTTTTGAACAGCCCCGCGTATTCCACCTCAAAGTAAGAGAAAGCAGGCCCGCACGTAAAGTTGTATTTAAAAGGGAAGCGGGGACAATCGTAGAATATGGTGATGTTGTACACTAAAAGGGAATACCGGAACAGAGTAGGGTTCACGTAAGTGTCCTCAAGTAGCGGAGAACAAACACCGGCAAGGTCTGCTCGCACCACTCTCATGGTTTGATCGTTGACGTGGATCTCCTTCACTGCGAAATTTTGTGACCCAATTTGAATTGTAGTCGTATCATCATCGTGGCAGATGAGCTGGAATGGGTCCCCGCCGCCACATTGATGGGTTCGGTTCTGTCCCCAGAATGGATAGAAGATGTTGGTCAGTGGTCCACAGTTGTACGACTGCTCCTTACAAACCGAGTAATTGAAAGCGGGTGGTGGTGGTGATTGACAGTGGAACTGTGGCCAAGTCGTTAACAATAACCAACACATGGTAAGTACGGACGTAAGGAGCATGTGGATATGATTACGGCCAGACATTCCTCTCACATCAGACATAAAGGAGTTTTACAAACAGTTTTAGGACAATTATGGCCACGACACGATTTTCACCACCATTTATGAATAAAGCAATGGTCCACCCATGAAATTACCACTGTTTCTCCCTATGGCTTGTCACATCTCCACACCAAAACAATATGGTATTCAAAATTTGGAAAAGACGACCCAGTCTCCTACTCTTACTTCCCAATTCCGATTCCACTATTTTTCATAGTAAATGATTTACTAATTACACCGAATTATGCAATATATGTCAAACCACCCAATTTTACTTATGGTTTTACTTTAGGGTTTAGGGTGTGTGTGTGTGTATATACACTTTTATTTTTTATTTGGAGATAATCCTAATTATAACTTGTTAATGTATTCTAATTAAAAAACAAATAGGTGTACGTTAGCAAATTTCATAAACATTTGCTAACGTACACCAACTTATTTTTAGTTGGAATATGTCAAAAAACCATACTGTGGATGTATTTTAAAATAATTCTTAGTTATAATTTATTAACATATTCCAACTAAAATCAAGTGGGTATATGTTAACAAATCTTATGTGTGTGTGTGAGAGAAAGAGAAAGAGAGAGAATATGAGAAGTATTAGGAACATGTTCTTTTGAATACACTCTTTTATATTGGTTGAAATTTATTGAACATGACAAAATTTTGTAGGTCTCACATCTTATTTAATGTACCTTTTTCTTGATTTTGTAATTTTTAATAAATTTTAACCAATAAAAAATAGTATGTTAGAAAGAGTGTATTATTAGCACCCCATATATATATATATATATATATATATATATATATAGAGAGAGAGAGAGAGAGAGAGAGAGAGAGAGAGAGAGAGAGTTACACACACACACTCTAACATACCAAGCACTATACACTTTTTATGGTAGGGGACAAATTCATTGTTTTTGTTTTTCCTTTGTGCGTCATTAGTTTTGTACAATGAGGAGTGCTCGCAAACATACTCTTAAACATACTTTTTATGAAACACTCTCTTATTAGTTAAAATTTAATTAAAAACTACACAATTATAAGAGGAATTTATTAAAAAATATATAGGACTCATAAAATTTTGTAATTTCTAATAAATTTCAATCAATGAGAATGTGTATATCAACTGTCGAGAGAGTATGTTCCTAGCATTTCTCTAGAATAATATATCATTACTTATAATCAATTTGTATTATTAGATTCCCCAACAAATTCGCATATATAGAATCATGTTAATTTTTCCAATCAAAAGAGAATAAACTACTCATTCGTGATTTTTTCCATTTTAGTTACTTTAATTCAAACCTTGGTTACTATTTAGAGCCCAAGGAAATATTTTTAATTAATATTTTTCTTGATTGTAACCTCATGATTTTCCAATTTTTATAATTATTTTTCTTTGATTATTTTTCTAAATTTTGTAAATAAATAAAAAATATTCTACATTTATTTTAATCAATTAAAAAAACAAATACTTAATAAAAATATTAATCTTAAACACAGAAAAATATACAAATCTAAAATACTTTATTACCAAAATGACCTTTAACTATAGTACAATTTTACCTATTTACAAGTTATATTATGTCTTTAAATATTACTCTTACAAGATTTAACCAGAACATATATATCTAAATAGTTTTATTTAATTAAATATAGTTGGCCTCAGCCCCACTATATATCCAAAGTTCATGTTAAAGAATTTTTTGAATGCTTCAAGGAGAACTCTTCCCAAGAGGTTTAAATACTCTATAATTCAAAGTTTTCCGATGACTTCTCACCTTGGCATGCCTTGCTTATTGGCACACCAAGCTGAGGATAATATATCCATCAACAATTACCCATTAGAAATAACAATTACAATAATCTACAATATCTATTAACATCAAAAGGATATAATATACATAACATTTCAATATTAAAATATATGCAACACATCTCCAAAACAACAAAAATATTAATCTCCAATAGCAGTAGAATGTCCGAACATACAAAATAAAATACAAAAAGGGCCACCAAAACAGTGGAAAAAGTCTACAAAAAAAATTATTAATTTAGAAGGCATTACAAGAATATAGCATTTTAGAGTCTAAAAATTAGCATCGACCATGACACTAATACTACTAACGTCAGTTGAATTAACACTAAGTCAATGAAACTCTTCGATTTCCATTTTTTATTTTTTTTATTATAGATATATGTGTTGGCTTGATCAATAGCCTAACGGTATGTTTAGTATGACGGATTCACAATGGACAGCAGAGCAACACAGAGAAAACTTCAAATTTTACAATTCTTCGTTTGGAATGTGTAAAACAGTAAAAGATGAAAACATTTTAAGTAGGTTCCACCTTAAAAAACAATACACCCTATATATTGAATGAGAACAGCTATCTTGAACGAGAGCATTTTTAACTGTTATTCTTGAATGAGAACATTTTTGGCTGCTATTATTCAATAAGAGCGTTTTTAGCTATCATTATTTAATGAAAGTATTTTTAGGAATTTTTTAACCTCTTATTTCTTTCAAGCTATCATTTTCAATATCTTTAGTTTTAAATTAAATTTTAATATTTTTAAAAAATTACCAATAATTAAAAATTAACATTTTATTACAATAATTATTTATTATAAATTTAAAATACAATTTATATGTTCAAAAATATTTATTTATTACAAATTTTAATTATAATATAATTTATATATTCAAAAGTATTTATTTATCATAAATTTAAGTTATATTAAATAAATATTTATTCTGTGCAATGCACAAATTAAAATATTAGTTAATGTATATACTTGGATGGAGAAAGGGAGAAGGAACTACTTTATATATACAATGACCAAATAATTCTAATTTTTCATATTTTTCTTTTTTTATTAAGACTATTTATGTTAGTTTATATACATGTTTTAACCTTTTTTTTCTTCTTCTACCAAACAACCAACAAAATCATTTTATTTTCTGTTCATTTTATTTTTCTTTCACTTTCTTTCTTAAACCAAACATATTCCCTAAAGGTTAGTTACCCTAAACTTCTTCATTTTCCCTCCTATGCTGTATGTGTTCTCTCATTCTCTTTGAATTAGGTACGTCCTCTCTTCCAATCTCTCTCATTATCTGTGACAATGTTCTGCCACTCTCTCACAAGTATGCATGATTCTAAATTGCGGTTGCAGTTGCGATTACGATTGTGGTTGCGGGCATTGCGATTGTTAGCATTGCGACTGTTGCGATACAAATTACGGCCGTTGCGACATGAAATTATTATATATTTGCACTTCACCTTCCCCCTACCCCCACTACCTTACCTTTCCCCTTTTCCTCATACTGGCCTTCCCTTACTATCTCACCTTTTTCCCTTGCCTTGAACACATCACGCAACCTACCAACACCTCTAACCAACCACCATCAGATGTTTCCCTCCCTTTCCCAACATTCCACATGACCACACCTATTAGAATAAAAGATTTAAGTATGAATCTTTGTTTATTTTTTTACAAAAAAGTGGTACAGGATGGTGTTGCGACTTTGTTGCGGATATGTTGCGGCAATTCCTGTGATTCTAATTCACACCGTAATTGCGGGCCATTATTGTTGCGGGTAGCTCTGCAACCACAATATTGTGGCCACAAACATATGTTGCGATCCACAATTTAGAACCATGCAAGTACGTGTAACTTATTTCCAAGTAAATACCTGACAATGCCTTTTTTGGTTTGAATGAGTAAGAAACAGTGCCTACCAGATTGTTGTTGCATATATGTGCCTTGAGTTGTTATTAGAACTCGCAAAGAAGATTTGAGTTGTTAGAACGTGTACTGTACTTTCTATCGTTATGGCGTTTGCAATTCTTTTGCCAGGACTTACATTCTTGAAACATGTATATTATATATACGCCTGTCATGAGAGGAGTAAATATATTTAATTTTTTACCCAAAAAATTTAAAGTTTCATTCAGAAGATGATTATTTCGTCACTTACATTGTCAAATAATCAAACAGATTTTTTTTCCTTTCAAAGAAAAAAAAAGTATATGATATGAGTAAATGAAATTTATTTAAGATATATATAATAACAATTTTGATTATTTTTCATTTTGAATTCAGTTATTCAGTACAGTGTTCAAAGGCTTTAGAATTCTTTTAAGAGAATACCGTTAATTTTACAATTTAAAATTTGTTGGATTGCTTCTTGCAATAGGATATATGCTTATGTAAGGTGGATGTAGAGATTATGATACAAATATGCAAGTGATATCATGATTGTTAATTAATAAATTCTCGCATAAGTCAAGTCATAAAGCGACAATGGTTAAGTAGCGAGATCATTGAACAAATGGGGCAAAGATTGCATCATTGCGTGCACAAGGTTCGCTAGGCAACCGAGTGGATCCACTTGCTCTTCCAAACCAAATGGATGAAGTCAAGAGAAACCCTTTCTCAGTTCCCACGTATTCACTACGTGTCTTCCGATGGTTGGTTCAGCAGAGGTTCAATTATGAGAATTGAGGATGACATTTGTGTGTTTGATATTTTTTAAATTTGACATCAAAACTGTCACAATTCAATTGTGTCATGTTAAAACGTAAGAACAAGAAGGCGTTACACCTTAATCAACACTTTATTATTTTATAAAAAAAATAGTATTCATAATAATTATAATAATTTATTTATAACAAAAAATGTAAGAGCGTCAAGTTGTCACATCTTATACGTCCAAACTTAAAATTGTGGGATTAACAAGACATCACACCTAAATTAACCTTTTTATTTTATTTTTACCTAAAAATAATGAAGATAATAATTTATTTGTAAAAGAGAAATGTAGAAGCATCCAGCTGTCACAACTCAGATGTCCCAATTTAAAATTATGGGATTAACAAGGCATTACGCCTAAATTAAACTATTATAGAAAAGAAACTATTTAAAAGTTAATTTTTACATCAACAAATAATATATAAACAAATTGAAATAAAAAAAAAACAATTACAGAATCCATTACTGTTAATTAATTTCTATTAATATTTTTCTTTAAAAAATAATTTCACATAACAAATGAAAAGATAGTACGAATATGAAATAAGAAAGAGATTAACTAATGATACTTTAAATTTTTTAAGTTCATTATTTTTTATTGGCTTTGAGAATTTTAATTTATATCGTGTACAACTAATAAATAGCAATACTAAATACTTCAAAAGAATACTAAATATATAAATAACAAACAAACTAATTGATCATAAACATAATAAAAAGTTCGTAAACTAGGTGAACGTAAATGCTATTTATACTACACATTATTCCTAATTTAAGCTAGACACAATAACAAAGGCTATGGATTATCAAAAAAAGAACACGTGGTCTTTAACATGCACATAACACACACGTCTAAACATGATCAAAGGAAGCCTATTCTTAAGCAGTGGAGCAGAGGTACTATTGTTCAGGAATTCATTTTCAGCAGGGAGATGAATAATGCATCTAAAGACAAAAGATAACCTGCAACGCAACCCAATGCAACACAAAACTACATGGCCACACGTAAAAATGCTAAATGCAGAGACTAGTCAAATGTATAAAAAAGAACATCATGACAGAAAGGATGAGGAAAGGCAACGCTTGTGTTAACACAAGCAAAAGCAAGATGAAGTGAGGAGCCAAAGCGGGAACCTATTCAAGATGGTTCATAGGCAATGCTACTAATGAGAAAATATCAGAAAAAGTGGCGTGAGAGAGTGATTTGTGAAGTTTCGTCAATGGTACTGTTGATTGCTCGTGGAGGCTCAAAGGGGACTACCATAGTTTATGATTGACAGACCAAGAGAAATAAAGAAGAATGGGGTGTTTAAAAATGTCCCTCAGTCCCTCTCTCCTTCGTGTCTGTGTCTATGTAGTCCTTCCCTTTTTTGTTGTTCTCTTCCAACTATGGTTTTAAATTGCAGTTACAGTCGCGGTTGTAATTTTGTTGTGATCCTTGATATTGCAACAAATTGGGGAAAAATACAACTGATGTAGTCACAATTGTGGTCGTAATGTGGTTGCGATAAGTCAAAAAACCTTTACAATGTGGCCGCAATTGCGGTTGCAGACTGCAATTTCTGTAGATGGTCTCATGGTCATGATGATGGACGAGTAGCTTGAGCAGAACATAGTCGCAAGAGGAGACTCTCTCCGTCGCAATTTTGATTTTATCAGTTGTAATTTTTTGTTTTGTTAATGTTGTAGATGGACTGGATATTGGTATTTTTAGAACCAACCCACGTGGCCCAGTCCAATTTATTTTCTCAGCTTTTCATGTTTTGGAGGGGGAGTTGCTTGTTTGTTTTATGGGCTCAGTGTAACCCAATTCAATTAAAAGAGGTCTTTTACAAACAAAAGAAAATGAAAAACCAATTCAGATTATGAGTCCCATGTTGGCCGTAAGGGTGGTAAACAGATGGATTGGATAAATTATTAGTCAAATTATAATAAATTGGATAAAAATAATCCTTTAATCTATTTTGATTTATTAAAAATTTATTTAAAAATCCAATCTATCCATGATCTACCTAATAATATTCATCCAATCCTCAATTAACAATTTTTTTATAGATGGATATCCAATTCATCCACAAAAATAATATATTTTAAAAACTAAGTAGTTTTTATTTTTAAAATATTCTCTCTTCTCTCTCTCTCCTCTCTCAAATCCAATCCACAATCAAAATTTAAAATTATTTAAATTTAAGTTTAGAGTTTATACAAAATGGAAATAAAAATAATAATAAAAGAACTAAAAGAATAAAATTCTCAATCTTATGTTAGTATATGCTTGGGATCTATATTCGTCAACAATGTTGAACTGGATCGTTTTTTCAATTTTAAAAAAAAATAATTTTTGGTGGGTGCATATGAAATAAATTTTGAACTATATATTAAAGGTGTTTTCAGCCGTATTTCCAAAACTATAGTGGTCAACAATAATTGATGTGTATCATTTATTTGTCTTGTGCGTCTTTTTTCGTGTGTTATCAACTAGGGGCTAACTTTTTTTTACTTTCAGATGTTTAATTTTTATTTTTATTTTTGAAAACTGAACTATGTGTTTTTGTTCTTTATTTTACAATCATTTTGATGTTAGGTTAATTAATTTGCCCAAATGGTAGTATAATACGAGCGAAGTGAATATTTCTTTTTTGGCATTTCCCTATTTTTCAATTCAAATAGGGGAGAAAGAGAGAAGAGAAAGAGAGAGGGAGAAAAGGGAGAGAGAAGAGGAGAGAAAAAGGAGAAAGAGAGTATTAAAAAAAATATGGAAAAAAATTATGTTGGATTAATTTTAATCCATTAAGTATTAATTAGACGATCCATTGGATTTGAAAATAAAAGATGATGGACTGTTATCCATCCATTTAATTATGTGATCCATCCAATTCGATCCAAGTCTTTTTTATTTTAAAAACTGGATGGATTGGATTGAATTTTACATGGATGAACTGGATTGATCACGAATAAATGGGTAATTTTGCCACCCCTACTTGGCTGAGAGTGGTCAAGAAGAAAAAAAAGGAAACAATAATGAAACAAAAGAAAAATAGAAATTAAGCTTTTGATCCAAGGCCTAATTGAATTTTTAGACCTGCTGCAAAAACAACCGTGGACTACAAACTTGTATTGGCCCAATTTGAGTGAGACAACAAAAGGGAAGGGGGCTACTATTCCCACCGCTTTTTTGCTTTTTTCGCTTGCTTTTCCAAAACAAATGAAATTTCACATTTTCCCTCACCTTTTTAAAATTTCAACCCCTATCTTCCTTTCTCAGACAGGCTCCCTACCCCCTTCCTTTCCCATTCTCTTCTCTTCTCACCCCGCACCCCATTCCCACCACGTTGCTACCCCTAGTTAATGAAATCACGTTACTCCACCCCATTCGCGCAGCCATACTCTAGTGGGCTTGGCACACGCGTCCACATTTTAACCGTGCCATCGTCGAATGTGAGTTTCTTCTAATTTTCTTTTTGACTTTTAGATTGAACGGAATCGCGATTCCTTGTGTAGTGATACACAATGGAATCGCATTTTCGTTGTGCATCAAGTAAAGATACACAACAGAATTTCAATTTTATCATGTATGAGGTGAGAATATATAACAGAGGATACATAACAATTCTGTTATGTATCCTCACCTGATAGACAACAAAATCGCAATTCCACTATGTATTTAGAAATGATACATAACAGAATCGATTACATAATATATAACGGAATTATGATTCTGTTATGTATTATGTAATTTTTTAATTATAAATTTATTTTAATTATTTATATGAATTAAATAATTTAAATTATTTGTTTTTTAAATAATTTTTATTTTAATGAATTTATTAATTTAAGTTGATTGTTTTTAAATTAATTTTTTATTTTAATTATTTATATGAATAAAATAATGTAAACTATTTTTTAAATTGTTTTTATATTAATTATTTGTATGAATTAAATAATTTCAATTATTTGTTTTTTAGTATCCTTTACTTATAATTTTTTTATTGTTTAATTATTTATTTGATTTAAATAATTTATGTTTAATTATTTTTTGTTTATTAAAGTATTTATATAATATGTAATTTATTTTGTGTTTTAATAAATGATTAATTTTAGATAATATTTGTTTTAAAATAATTCTATAATAATGTTGATTATATTTGATATTAATTATTTCTTAATTGTTAATTTATCATTATTATTTCAAAATCATTATGCCACACACAAGGTTTGGTACTCGTTGTCCTATATGAGGCCCTCTGCCAGATGATGAGGTAGGCACTTTTAGGCACTCACGGTCGACTGTATCGGCACATTAGGCTAGACAGGCTGAAGCATCTAGGCAGCAGTAGCAGTGGCAGGAGTAGGAGCAGGTAGAGATCGAGTTACTGAAGGCAGAGGCAGAGTTGCCTCCAGCTCAGCTAGCGAAGCGCATTATTGGACCTCTATTTCTAAGAGGTCCTACAGACTTGTTCGTGCTTAGGTCCTATAGGTACCATGTTGCTGAACATATATGGCTAAGTCAGCCTCTTGATGAGCTAAGGTTGATAAGCCATAGGGCAAGATCTTGTTGATGCCCCCACACCCAAAAAGTCATAGAAATTGTGCAAGGTTCAGGGCTTGCCTCTCTTTTAGAAAGATGATATACTATGGCCAACAAGGGCCTTATATGTGCCTTTGTTAAGCGATGACACAAGGACACTAGCTCCTTCCACATGCTAGTAAGGGAGATGACCATTACTCTATATGATGTGTCATTTCTCCTACACTTGCCTATTACGGGCAAGGTTTGCGAGCACATTTATTATATGCATGATGATGCTGTGGGCCTGCTAATGAGGGAGCTAGGCGTGAACTTTACTGAGGCGCACGCTACAACCACAAAAGGAGCTTGTGTCACCTTATCATGGCTGAGGGAGATCTACGTCACATAGCAGGCAGCTGGATAGACCACATTTGTTGCGCCAGCATAACTGTTATGTGTGCTACCTAGACCTTTTCCATGATCTCCAGGCTTGCACCAAATACTCTTGGGGTTTCGCTAAGGTAGTATTCATGTACGATTAACTCAGCGTTGCCAGCCTCCAGTGTACAGCGCAGTTTGGAGGATACATGAGCCTGATCACGATATGCTTTTTTATTTTTTGTAGATATGTGTTTAGTGATTATTTTGTTTATATAATTTAATATATTAATTGGCAATTACAGGCATGGATATATGAGCACTTCTCCACTCTAGAGTGGGAGCCCATTAGGGGTTATTCAAAGCAGCATCCCCATCTTTGTCGGTGGAGGTCGATGAGGGGCACAAGCTTTGTTTTAGGGACCAGGCAGGCATTGGACTAGCTACAGTTGGACGATATCATATGAGTGTCGTATGACACACACAAGGTCATCCAGTTGTTGGAGGCAATTTCGTTCTACCCCGGCTTTAGGTGTGGTCCCTATACGTGTGCCCATCTATCGAAGAGGGTGTTCAAGCAGTTTGGGTACATTTAGGAGATCTCTCGCCCCCTTCTTATTTACTTCCCATCGTTCACCAACCAGTTTGATGATTGTGAGGGCTGGCAGGCGCAAACTGTAACACCCTCACTTTTACCTAATTAATTGTTTTTCTATTTATTCTATATTTAATTCTAAAAAATCAAAAAGGAATCTGAAAATTTTTGATCCCCACGGTTAAACATAGAATATCAAAAACTATCTAATTGTGATTTTTAATAATTTTTCTAAGTCGGAGCCCGAAAAAATTAGAAAATGACGATTTTGTCCTTATTTCTCAATATTAAAAGTTAACATGAGAAAAAGATTCAATAGACATTAAAATGTCAATTTGAGTTTAAAATCATGTTATATGTATTAAAATATGTTTTAGGAAAATTTCTAGGAATTTTTTGAAATTCCTGTGCAAAGTGACCAAAATACTCCTAGTTGTCAAATATCCAACTCAGTATTGGTTTGGCATCCAAAAATGGCAACAATAATATTTTTAGTATATTTCTAGGTAAAATATGTAATTTTAGAATTTCATAAAAATTTGAGTATTTATTGAATTAAAATGGATTTAATATGAATTTTCTAAGCTTAAAATATACAATATATATATATATATATATATATTATTAAAAAAATTAATGAAAAAATTAAAATTTATTTTTAGAAATTTATTTTTGATTAAAATAATACATTTGTTCATATTTATATTTAAATTAATTATTTTGATATTAAAAGTTATTTTAATTAAGTTTAGACGATTTTATCGATACCAGTTAACCCAATTATAGGTAAAATTTATACTGAAAAATTTTGGGACAGTTGCTATCCCACGCTTCTAATCTACCAATAGGTGATTCATCACCTACATGAATATGTGTTCCTAAATTGTAATTTCAAATAAATAAAAATTTAGAATTTATACATCATGGATGACTTCATTTTTGGCCACCTAAGGCTTGCCCTTTGTCTATAAATAGCTGAACCTCCATAGCCACCACTCTCCAAAATTTTTTTTACACTAAAAGATCTACTAGTTTTCATTAACTAGTAAAAATCTTCTTCCTAGGAGCTTTGCATTAACAACTTCACCAACTCTTTGAGGTAATGGGGGGAGTGGGGTGGGTTCTAAATTTTAATTACTCTGCATGTTGGTAGAAAAGGTTTTCCCCTAAATCTTTCAATGTTTAAGTTTATTAAGTTTTATAAATGTTATAATGTTTAGTATTAAATTTAAACTTTTACTAAGTTGTTATGCTGCTCAATTTTAGATAATTAAAATACACTTATTAAGTAGTTATGTTGCTCAAATTTAGACAACTATAGTATAATTATTAAGTTGTTATACTACTCAATTTCAAACAATTATAATAGGATTATTAAGCTGTGATACTGCCCAAATTTAAATATTTTTTTTATTTGTTATATTAAATAATTAAATTGTTATACTGCCAAATTTTAGTAAAACTTAAATAATCGAGCAAAAATAGTAAAAGAAATGAGTTAAATAATTCATAACATAAAACTAAACAAAATTTTATTTAATGAGCTATTTATGAATTTATTTTTAGAAAACTACTATAAAAATTTCAGTTTAAGTTCTTATCGTTTAGGTAAGGTCTGGACACACTAATAGATCATCTGTAAAAATTTTATAAATTTTAAAGCTTGTTTAGTACTTCTAATTGTGTCTATAAGTGCCTGTGGACACATTTTTCTTAAAAATACTAAATTTCAAAAAATTTCAAAAAATTTCTAAAAATTCATGATAACATTCTAATTATTTTTCTTAGCTTAAAAATTATTTTTAAGAAAATCTTTGACTTTTCTATGATTTATTTCTTAATTATCAGTCTTCATTTTAATTTGTATGTCTTTATTTTTATTGAATTATTGATTAGGTGCTTTAATTTGAATTATAAATTATGTGAATAATATGTATGGATCAAATCTCTGTAATATAAGGCAGAGATATTAATAAAAATTATACTAGTACTCAAATTTTTAAGACTAGAGTAAACCTTTAAAAATGAATAAATTAGTGAGTAATGTAAAGTAAGGGACATGCAGTGGCATGACACCTTGTTAAGAAAGCTACAGTTTGGCACGCTGAGGAATGAAAGGCAAAGACCCATTTGAGGAGGTCTTGGGGGTAGGCATCGAGTGATGAAAGTCCCAATGGTCAGGGTAACGCTCGTAAGTTGGGATACACTTGACCAAGCTTGATAACCCTGATAACTACTCAGCATTCCAGGATTGGTTTGAGAGTATATCTCTATAAATGGACGCCCTGATTGATATTTGTTCCTCATTTATGATGAGAACTCTACCATGTGATAATGTCGATGAGGTATATATACTCCCAGTTACTTCCCAAGTTCTGTTGAGAACTATTATTCACTAATGAGAAGTATGGATCCATACCAAGTCAAGGGTAATATAGTATAACTTAGAATAAATCCTAGGTTCCCTTCATAAATTGTGTTTTAATTCCTACCATACATGTGAAAATGATTTTAGAACAAATCACCTCACTCCATTGTTTTTTTTCTTGTATGATTGATCGTAATTATTGAAAATGACGGCAATGTCTGATGATGCTGAGGACGAGTCAGAGGATACTCCATATTCGTGTACATAGTTTATAATATTTTCCTTGAGCGAGAAGGTAGATAAATACTGCTCTGTATAAGATCTTTTGATACACACACACACACACACAATTAAGCAATTTTTATCATTTCACTTTTATTTCCAAATTTTGTTAAATTTAGAATTTTTCTATTATAAAATTGAAAAAAAAATTACTCACATTTTTATCAACTTAAATTAATAATTAAATTAATATGAATTATATTTTAAATTAAAGGAGTGTTACATATACGGTAGACAGAGGAGTTGCTGTGCTGCACGAGGCTCTGTGAACATTTGGCAATGGCTACCTGGAGTGGTTCTCCCATGTCTCTCACCCTTTTCTGATTCCTTCGGTAGAGGGAGATTCTCCACAAGTTCTTGTCCCTTAGCAGCAGCCTGTGACGGAGTCTTCATCCAACGATTCCCATTAATGCGAGGTAAATATTCATATCTTTACAATGTGCTTTTTATGATGCTAATGACACATTTTTTAATAAAGTTGCCATTTCTTTTTTTGTTGGCATAGTGAGGGAGAGTTGCTGGCCTTCTAGAGCACATGTTGTGTTTGAGGGTTGTGCTTAGGGACACAAACGGTGATGGGATGATCTGGGAAGCATTGACCATCGCTTAGTTAGGCATGGCCTTTAGGTGCACCTATCACAAAAGGAGGCAGAGGAAGATGACCACCTCTGATGCTTGACCTTTTATTTTTTGTTTTTGCCTATTAAATCCTTTTTTAGTATTTTATACATTATGTACAGACCTTATTATCTATATTTTTGGATTTTATAGATATTTTAGATTTTATATATGTTACACTTATTGCGTTGTTAGTATCACTAATACTTTGTTGCAATTATAACATGTGATACAAATAAAAACAAACAAATGAAACATAAATAATATTATTTGATAAATTAAAAACACTTATAGCTTGATTTGATACAAATACAAATAACAATAAACAAGGTGCATCATCATGGTTCACTAAAACTAAAAGTTACTTGGTTGTTGGAGCTAGTTGACGTCTTAGGTTCATGCAAGCACACGATGGTCTCTTCGGCCGTTTGTGGTCGATGCAAACGGGCAAGGATCTCTTCGGGAGATTTGCTTAACGTAGTATACAATTCAATCGATACAAGCCTATGAAATTTGGCCAAAGATGAACAACATCCTTGCTACATCCTTGTTGTCTTTAATGTCCATAGACTTGTAATGAACACAACCATCCTTTACAGGTATAGGTTGATGGTAATAAATATCAAATATTTTTCTGTTAATTTTGGTTGCATCTTGAATTTTTTTCTTCAGAGCAACAACCGTCATGTCCTCAGTGACACTAAGAAAAGCAGGACCATGAAGACATTGAAACAAAACCTCTTTAGATGTTGTTGTCATGTGACCATCGTAATACACCACAGTAAGAAATTCGTCCATCTTCAAAGGAAAAGAAATAATATGGAGTGAAGATGGCTATCAACAAAGGCAATGGTAAATACTTCAAAGCACACATATCTTTTATACTAATGTAGACACTATTCACGCATCAAAGAATCATTAAAGGCTTTGTTCTGTGCATTAGAAAAAGAAACGGTAAACATTGCACCGACTAAATCAAGGGTCTGGATCATACCGATTCAAGTGTGTCTCCTGTTCATGCATCAAAAAATCATTCAAACCAATGTCCTATGCATCAAAAAAAGAAATGGTCCAGATTGCACCCACTGAATTGAGGGTTTTGATTGCACTGATCCAAACACTTGCCTTGTTCACGCGTCAAAAAATCATTTAAAGCAATGTCCTGTGCGTCAGAAAAAGAAATGGTCGAGATTATACACAATAAATCAAGGGTCCAAATCACACCGATTCAAATGCATGTCATGCTCACGCGTTAGTGAACCATTAAAAGTTGTACTATTTTTTTTTAATAAATATAAATAATTAATTTCCAAATACATAATGAAAATGCATTACCATTATGTATTTGGGATTGATACATAACGAAAATGCATTTTCGTTATGTATTTTGAATACATACATAACGGAACAGCACTTTCGTTATGTATCAATCCCAAATACATAACGAAAATGCGTTTCGATTATGTATAGATGGGCATCCCCCTCTATCATAATGAAATTGTATTTTCGTTGGACAAAATCATAATAGAAATGCAATTTCGTTAGGGGGTCTTTTTGGAATAAAAAAAATGCAAACAAGAGTTAGGGTAAAAGTAGCACAAACTAGGGTGGGAATAGCAAGCCCAAAAGGGAGGAAGCAAAGTTATAAGGTCAAGATTGGCCCAATGTGACTTGGTTTTTTTTTTTTTTTTTGGGTTATAATATGACTTGATTATATGTAGAGAAAATAAGGAGTGATAGTGCAAAACAAAATAAAATAAAATAAGTGAACAAAATTGGGTGTCCACAACTCATTCTCCATACAAGTAAATACATTTATTGGCTTATTAACAATAAAAGTCACATTCATTAGTGGAAAAGTTATCTCTTGAATTACAAGTAATGTCATTAAATATAATTATCACTTAAATCATTTCATTCTATGGATATTTTTAAAATAAAGTTTAAATGTATGACATTATTAATTAAAATTAACTAACTTAACTATTTTTGTTAGTATTGATGAATTAGTTATTTATTTCTTATATAAAGGACTAGAGATAGTAATGCGTATATGTGTGTGAGTATAATAAGTGGTGTTAAAAAGAAATAGATCATCATTTTTTAAAATATTTTTTCTATTTTTTGATGGGTTTTGGTATGTCAACCTACCGTCTCCACAACTTGCCATGTTATCCTTTGGTGGGTCAATCTGTCAACCCACATCTAAATAGGGTGGGTTGAATTTCCCAACTCACTTCCACCAACAAGTCAACCTGTCCTGCCCTGCTTAAGACAGAATGGAAGCGGGTCAAGGCAGGACGAGATTAACCTTTTTGCCATCCTTACGAGTAACGTCCCCAACCACCACAGGAATAAGAATATGGTCTTTCATTCTTACATGCAAACCCTTTACAATTATTTACATTATATTTGGTTGACAAGGAAAGAAAATCCAAAAAGAAAGAAAGAAAGAAAGTAGAAAGTAAGATGAATTTTAATTATTTGGTAGAGAGTGAAAGGAAAAGAAAGTATAAATTTTCTCTTTCCTTATTTGATTGGGTAGAAAATGAGAGAAAAGAAAAATGTATAATTGTAAAATGGCATATATACTATTAGACAAAAATGAAATGTAATAAAAAAGAATAAAAATGTAAAATATTAGCTCAATAATACAAAAAAAAAGCTAGTCAGAACACGAGATAAATTAAAAGAATAATAATATATCAAAAAAATTATTTTACCACTTAAAATAAAATAAAAAATAGCAATATAAATTAAAAAATTATTTTACCACTCAAGGATATTTATGTCTTTTCACCCAAATTCACATTCTTCTTTTCCCTTAATTTCTTTCCAAATTGGAGAGAAACAAATTTTGGTATGGGGCTCATCAAAACAACCTTTTTTTTCCTTGTTTGTGTGACAACCAAACTATGGAAGTCACTTTTTTTTTTTTTTTTTTCCATTTCATTTCTTTTCTTTATGTTTTTAATGCAACCAAACATAATGTTAATGATACACACACATATGAGTTTAATAAGTATATATTATTAGTGTAAAATTTTTTATAGTGTCAACTAATTAATCAAAATTGATTTCTAATATAATTTTAAAGTAATTATTATAAAAATTAACGAATTTCTGGAGTTTTAAGGATCAAATTTTGGACATTTTTAAATAAAGAATAACATTTAATGCCTCATAATTTTATAAAACAGAAAATGAAAATTTATTCAATTTTTATTCTCCAAAAATTATAATTTTTACAAGATTGATTGACTAAAAAATTAAAAAAATTATTTGATATTAATAGTATTGCTATGCTTAATGTGTGACTAGTTAGTTTTTTTTTAGAATAGTAGTAGTTTGTGATTGGGTGAGAGGTATTATTTATTCTATATATACCAATATCAATTTTTAGTTTGTTACATTCATCTTAAATTGATATTGATATTATTTAAAGATTATTTACAAAGAAGAGGATGAGAAAGAAAACACGTTAGTTTTGTTAACGTAAATACTAACATGCCTAGGAACTAAATATTTGAGAAGCAAAAAAGAAATAAGTAAAGATAAAGAGAAACTGTATGCTGGCATAAAAATGGGAAGTAGAATAACAATACTATTGGAACATCAGACATGAATGATTCATGTGTATATACGCCACTTTTAATTAATTTTAATTAATATAAAACCGTATAAAAGCCCGATGCAGATATAAATATGGTGTTGGCAACCATAAAAGTTGAAATTAGTTTCAGCAATCCTAAAACCAAGATGCTTGCCTAAATCCGTGCATGTGAATCACCAAAGGATGAACCATATAAACATTCATTATTTCATCAAAAAATATATATAAACATTTATTAATTTCAAAATGGGTCCCCTAATCCATTAAAATGAAAAATAGAATAAAAAATAAAATAAAAGCAGAATTTGTACAAGTGGAGCAACATGTTTCTTGTTTGGTGGCAAAACCGCGGGTTGAATGCTACTATGGTGATGTGATTCGGGGACAGCAAAACTGAAGATTTGTTGGTAGAGACAGCAACAAAGGGAAGGATTCTAGTGGTGGTCACTTGTAAAGACTTTGACGCTCAAGTTGATGTATATTCAAGAAGGATGCAAAGAATGAGATAGATACATACCTAGGCATTCAATTTGGTTTAAATAGTAGGATAAATGATCAAAAAAGTCATTAGTTAGTTAGAGTTGCACGTGGTTGACGTGGCAGTCCATTATAGTCATGCAGATTGTGTTACATAAGTTAAGATACGTGTGTCAATTTGTTGTGGCATGTGGGGTTAGGGTCAACTTACAACTTTAGTCTAAGTGGAGTCATTTGTGAAGGTTAATTTCATTGGTATTGATATGTCGGTATGGCCACGTCAGTATTTGGCCTAGAACAGTTTCCTCTAAGCCAACATTATCTCGTAAGAGATGATGCCGACTTAACACGAAAAGGCCAAGTTTTGAGGTTGGTTGCCTTGCTGCAAGAGTACTCTGTAACAATTGCCCCCAAGTTGAGGTCATGTCAGTCACAAGAGGACGTCAACTTTTCCCCCAGGCTTTGCTTAAGGACTGAGGTATGTTGAGTTTTGGCCGAGGTTCGCCTTGGACACATGTTGCCTAATGAGTAGCAACCCCTAAATTCCACTTGGGGTTTTTGGCAACTGCGTAGGGCTCAAAATGATTTTCCAATTATTTGAAATTTAAATTTTGTCTGGTGATGTTAGCAAGTATATAAATGCCTTGAGCATGTGACTATTGACCACGTTTTCTACTCCCTCCACTGTTGACAATTTCTTGTGTGATTTCTTGCAAGTTCTCTGCATTTTCAAGCGACTTTCAGGCAACTATTTTAGTGATTCTGTGTCATTTCTTTCGATTGTCATCTTCTAAGGTAATTCCCTAACCTTTCTTCTATCATTTTGTTTATTTCTTGGGTTGAGATGGTTCATTGGAAAACCACCGCTACAAGGCGTCCTATCTAACGTGGTAGTGATGCCTGTGGCACTACCGATAACACCAATGTGCCGTTGGGGTCTAGAAGTAGGGAACTGGCCATCTCGGTGAGTGAAAGTCCTTCGCCACTCGACATAAGGCTTCAATGCCAATATAGGTTGTTTAACCTGTCAAGGTTCAAATCGTTTTCGATCTTAAAGAAATTTCTAGGTAAGGAAAATGGAAGGTAGCCCTGACAAAGGAGAAGGTGTTAAGGGAGATGTAGTGATGTGTAAAATGTATATATATTCTATTTATTAATCTCTTTTACCTCAAGTGCCCTGGTTGCACAAGTAGTAAAAACCTTAGTGAATAGGGTATCATTATTCTCAAGGACTGGAGTAGTGTGCTCAATTCAATCAATCAACTATTGTAGAGATAGACAATATTGTATTGTCACAACACGAAACGTCGAAGAATAAATTGTGTAAAAATAAATCTACTGCTATGTTTATAGTTTTTTTCAAAAAGGATTTTATATAGATGATAAGAGTAGTTAGGGATTCAACTCATTTTGTGTTTATTCTTTGCATTTTCTCAAAAACTCAACATAATTCAAACGATGTTTAGACATTCAAATTTTTTACATGTAGATCGACTTAATTCCTTGGTGAAAATTACTATGATTCAACCTCAACACCCTACTTTCGTATCCATCATAAATCAAATTAAGTATTAAGTTCAAAATCCAAGAAAACCCGTCTTATGAAGTGCTATTTCTAGATTCATCTTAAGACATAATAATCAAGCCCAAATCAAAATATATATAAATAATTCCTCAACTTCTTTCATTCTATTTACATAACTTAATCTCTACTCACCAAGTATTTGATAAAACACTAACAAGAGTTTAGTTTTATCATAATTATCTTTTTACTATAATTTATGCTTACATTAAGTGTTTTCTCCAAATCAACCATTAATTCAATCGACTAGATAGTAACTTATGTGCTTGATGCTAAATATTACACAAATCCTTGGTAGAAATGATAGTTAACTTATCATTTGACTACTTATACAATTTGGTACACTTGCCAAAAACGTAACAAGCTGTAAGTTTTCTTCAATGTGATGAAGCAATCAAATAAAACTTTTTTAGAGTCTAATTCTTTAATTAGAAAAAGAAGAGTGTCCATGTGTGGGTGGGAATATAATATAGGTGCCTACGTGGCCCACAGAAAGGTATTGTATTATAACTATTTTGGCACTTTATAAAGTTATTTTACTTCTTCATTGTGCGTAATTCTTACATAGCAATCAAGCTTTATAGGAAGTCTGTGGGCATGGTGGACTCGGAAGACTCTTGGACTTGAGGCCTTACAGGCTGTAGGTTTCAACTTCAAGTAATATCAAGCTGAAAATTGTAAAATTTTGGTGAATGATGACTCGGATACGAGTGTCCACGAAATTCGATGGGTTATTTCTTAACTTTATCTTTGGGATGTGATTACTAAAATCATGTTTTTGCATCTACTCACTACTTTTAATCAAATGGAAGTAAATGTATTCATGGTGTCGCAACCGATGTCCCGACTGGATGGCAAAAAAGAAATAAAATCAGATGAGCCGTTACCATAATTTATTAAAGAAAAACATATGAAAAAACCCTTCAAAATAATGTGGTCAGTAAAACCAAATATAAGTTCAGGAGTTAATTACATGTAGGAAAAGTGTTAGCACCCTACGACGTCTATCATAAAGACGGTTACCCCTAATTAAAAGTGTAAAACTAGATAGCTTCAAAAATATTTATTTTACCCCTAAAAAAAGAAAATATCTTGATTTTATTATTAAAAGAAATTTGTTTAAGAATGAAACATTTTGTTTTAAAAAAAAAATTATTTTTTATTATTTTTGAAATCGACAAGTCGAGATCATACAATGCCGTAGCGGTGTGCGACGGCGAGAACTCCGATTTGGTTCGCCGGTCTTGAAAGGTTGGCGTTCCTTGGCGTTGTAGCAGTAACGAACTAGAGCATACTACGCGACGACGCCGGCGCGGCTCCGTGACGTGGCTGTAGTGAACGATGGAGGCGCCGATTGGGGTCGGAGGCTCTTGCTTGTTTATTTTATTATTATTTGTTTATATTTATTATTATTATTATTATTATTTATTTCTGAATTTTTGTTTGCATCGATACGTGAATTTGATTATGAAGGATAGGTAAAAATTGGAATGAAATCTTTGCGTGTGCGCGTGTGTTTTTGCTGTGATCTGTAGTTCTTGTGTTGATTGATGCTGTATTCACGAATGGGTGAGTGAGAATCAGTTTAATGTGATATATGTATATACGACCAACGTGTTTCTATTACTGATATAGATGTGAAGTGTTTATATGTCAGATGAATATGCGATGCAGAAGAAAAACCAAATCCATAACACAGTAAAAGGAATAACGAATCGTAAACAACGGAATCGATCAACTTAGAGCAGAAGTTATAACCAATAGAATAAAAGACATCTAACAACCAATGATTTTCTCTACAAAAAAAAGAGAGGATTATATGATATTAATGAAGGGGGGGAAGAACTAATACCTCCGTAGCTTCTAAGTGGAAGAAGAAAACTGAGCAACTTGACACGCACAGTAAAAATGTCGTAAGTCTTTCAAGCTTCCCCGAAAGGCTATGTATAGCCCCCTATCCATACTTCCTTTTGACACAATTTTAAGACTTCCCCCAGAAGCTTCTTCCAGTAACTTTCTCTCCACGTTTCTATTACTCATTTTTGAAGTTTGTCAAAAATGGGCCTAGCCCAACTTTTTTATTTTCTGTTTATTCCTTTTCTATCTTTCTGCTGAGTTGGGCCATTGAACTTGTAAAGCTCAAAACCAAAAAACTTCTCTTCATTTATGGGCTTGAAACAAAATGCTCCAATCAAAATCTTAATTTATTATTTTTACCATTATTTTATTATTACCATATTATTTTGTTATTATTATTATTTTATATATTTTCTTCTATATTTATCTTTGTTATTTTTTTAATTATTTGGATAAAATCGAGTGTTCACACATGAGTTGTGTTATATTCCATCCACCTATTTTTACCCAAATAATTTTTTTACAAAATAATTTTATGCGAGTGTTTATCTAGTTTTCAATAAATTTTGAAACCAAATTATTGGGTCCTATGCCTTACTGGCGTATTCATGTCCGATCACAAATGCAATTTATTAGCCACGTACCCCTGGTCTTCGGGTGTACCCTATCTTGAATCTGGGGGAATCCGTGTTGGCATCTGTCCTACTGGTTGTTAAAGGTGCTTTTGGTACAAATTAAAGTTTGTCCAATAACGCTTGAAACTGAAAATTGGAATAAGGCTCTTTCCAAACCAAAACTGAAAATGGGAAAAACAAAAACTGAAACCGGATAAGTGAATCACATTTATAAACGTTATGCTACAATATTATAGCATCTTTTTTTGTAATTGCGGAAAATCAGCGCAATAGAGCAACACTGCGCCAGTAATGACAGGTTGATTTTCCAAGTGCAAGAAGTCAGGTCATCATTCATCACATTCCATAAATCTTTACCAAGCCTAATTTAACTCCTCAATAGCTTACCCGTATGTACATTAAATCAGAAAATCAAAATACATGTTCAAAAGACAAATTATTCTCAAATATATACCTAACCTGTAAGAAAAAAATAATAATACTTCACATAACATTAATCAATGCTTAATCGTAGCTAACAATGGCAATAAGATTTCGATGGATCAATGCAGAAACTGAGTTCGCACTCACAAAAATAAGAAAATCTACACAGGATAAAGTTGTAGATTTAAGTTTATTCTACTGATAGAAGGAATAGCGAAAAATAAGAGTCAAGCCACTATAAAAAGGTTCAACTCATGAACATAGGAGAAATACAATTCACAGCATACAAATTCTCAATGTTTTCCCTTTCTCCTTCTCTTCCCACCATGAATCCATCAATCAACAAGCATATCTAATCAGCACTTTTCATCATATTCAGCCATATCTTCCATTTGTCATTGTGTTTGAAATTGTTTGATCAGAGTAGCAATTTTGATTTGGTCTGTTGCAAAAGACTTATCTAACTCAGATGTTTACTCAGTGATCAATGATACACATGACATAGAGTTTACTCAATCAATTGGTGGCTTTTCCATTTGGTCGTAACAGTCACATATGAGACTCTACTTGTTTTTCAAGATGAGTGGAAACTGCAAACAATTATGTTGAGCGATCCATGTTACAGAAAATTTGCCAAAAATGCAGTGGAATTAATTTCAGGGAATGGAAGATTCTGGTAGTATGGTAGTAGGAGAAGAAAGCAAAGGTTTTGGTGGGATTTCTAGGGAATTCATGTTGCCTTCCAACATGTCAATCACTCTACTCATTGTAGGTCTATCACTAGGAAACATTTGAATGCACCATAAACCCACTATGGCCAATCTCTTTGCTATCTCATTTTCTTCTGTGGTCATCACCTTATCTAGTCTCAAATCATTGTCCATCTCAAGTTTATTGTAAGCCCAGTGTGGGAAGTATATCTTACTTGTGTGACTAGCTTCAACATCAATGTTCTTCCTCCCTCCCACCATTTCTAGCAACATCATTCCATAGCTATAAACATCAGACTTATGTGAAACTCCTCCAACATGTCTAGTCCACATTTCTGGAGCTACATACCCCATTGTTCCTCTAGCATTTGACATGGAAATAATGCTTTCATTCCTAGGACAGAGTTTTGCTAACCCAAAATCAGCAATCTTGGGACAGAACTTCTCATCCAAAAGAATGTTATGTGGTTTTATGTCGAAATGTAAAATTCGAGTGTTGCATCCTTTATGCAAGTATTCTAAGCCTCGAGCTATACCCATTGAGATTTGATATGTAATATCCCAACTCAAAGGGGTAATGGTTTCAGATCCTTTTCTATAAATGAACTTGTCCTAGGGAACCATTGGGCATAAATTCATAGATGAGAGCTCTCTCGCGGCCTTCTAAACAGAACCCAAGAAGAGTGACAACATTAATATGAGAAGTTCTACTAATGCTAGCAACCTCATTGATAAATTCTTCACCATTTTCTTTGGATGCATTCAATATCTTTATAGCCACAAGACTACCATTGGGTAGCTTTCCTTTGTACACAGCACCAAAACCACCTTGTCCCAGTTTAACTTTGAAGTTGTTGGTCATTTTCTTGACATCTGATAGTTTATATCTTTTTAGAGTTAGAGCACCATGATTTTTAAGGAATGCTTCAATATTTTGATTACTTTTTGAAGCCAACCCAAAATATTCTTGCCAGGTTGATGACTTGTATCTTAGACAGAGAATTGCAATAGATATTAACACTCCTACAATTGCTGCACCTGTAACACCTGTTAGCAGATACAGTGGGAATTTGATATACTTTAGAAGAACGTTGACAACTCACTTATTATCTCTTCCTAACGCATGTTTCACCGTTTACTAAAATTTATTGGAAACTACATAAATAAAATGTGACATCTACACAATTTTATGATTATCAATAAATTCTAACTACTCCCTCTAGTCCTTAATATAAGATACTTATAACAGAATTACACATATCAATAAAAATAGTTACGTTAGTTGATTTTATTGGTTTTTTTTTAAAATATTATAATGTACCAATTTTACCCTCATTAATCATTATTAACTTATTGTGGGTGGTGTGAAAACATTAAAGTGTGAAAGCATTATGCACTACTATTAAATAAAGACATAGATACTCAAAGTCTTTAATAAGGGTAAATAATGACAAAAAAAATAAATGCCTCATAGGAATTGTAAAACGCTTTATAAAAAAGACCATCAATATCTTATAAATAGTACCTTATACTACAGACTAGAGGGAGTAATAATAAAGAATGTGCTAGAGAATGTGTTACAAGCATTTTAGTAAGTAAATAAGGAAATTAGAAAGAGTGAGTTAGAGAATGGTTGTCATGAGTGTTCCTATATTTAAGCTTGCCTATATAATATGAAGGAGAATGATTCCTTCCTTAAGACCAGATGTATCAAAAATGTAAATATTAAGAGCCTGTTTAGTGGCCAGATATAAGATAGAATAGGATAACTGTTCTGTCATGTTATAATTAGTTATTTGTTGCGCTAATAAAACATGATAACCTTATTATATCCCTTATCATATCTTATTGGTCTAATATATTACTTATCTTGAGGGAGAGGCTGAATTAGGAAGCAATAATATAAGATAAGGTCTTTCTATATATAGAGTGACTCTAGTGAGAACCCTTGCTTATTGTGAGAAATGAGAATGAACAATAACAATCATAGACTGTTGAGATTAAAACCCAATTATAAACACTTCTTATGAGACTTGCCAACACCACCTCTAGCACCGTCGCTATCACTACCCCCACCCCTAATGCACCACTACTGTTACGACTACTTTCACCACCACCACCATTCCCACCACAGTTGCTAACGCTACCTCTATCGCTCCCACTATCACTGTTCCTAACATTGTGGCGTCGCCAGTAGTGGTTACAGCAATAGTGGTGGCAATAACAATAGTGCTGGAGGTGACGATAGTAGTCTCATAAAAGATGTTTATAATTAGATTTTAATCTCAGTGGTATGTTATTTTTAATCTTGATCCAAGGGTTATTATGATTTGTTTTGATTTCTCCCAATAATCGAGTGTGTTTATCTATTTATCTATATATATATATATATATATATATATATATATATATATATATATATATATAGACACACACACTCTCAATATATTATTTAATATATAATTATATGAATTTTGACATGTAAATTTAAAGTTTATTATTAATTTAAAATTAAATAATTATTATTCAAATATTTTTTTAAAGAAATAAATATTTGAATAACAGTTATAATTTTAAAAATCATATAATTTTTTATAATTTAAAGAAAAGTAATTATATAAATAAAAAATAATTTTGTATCATTTAGTTAAAATTATCAAATTTTTTACAATTTTTATAATTTGTAAAAAATTAAATTAAAAGTTTTTAGAAAATTATATTTAATTTTAATGAAATGATAATTTGTCATTTAAACATAATTTATATCTTATTTTATTATTATCTGATCCGTGTCAAATATAGAACATTATAATACAATAATATTATTTGGTTTTTTTATCTAGTATGCATCAAACATTGAATAAGAATAAAACTTATCTTCTATCTCATCTTACTCTTATCCTACTCTCATATCTTATCTCATCTTATCATATATCATGACCACCAAAGAGATTCTAAAGAAAACGGTGAATGGAGAAATATAAAAGGAAATTAGATTTATTACCTATAATAACGAGTTTCCTCTTTTTGTTCCAGTTATTGCCTGCAACTGCAACAGAACATAGTGAGAGCATAGAGGAGCCCGTCAGACTGTTAGAGTATTGGTGAAAATTTTGTCGTAATGTTATTCATACTCAAATAGAAAGAAAACATTATAAATGCCTATAATAACGAGTTTCCTCTTTTTGTTCCAGTTATTGCCTGCAATTGTAAAATTTATGACATGAAGAATTTGTGTCTATGAATTGGTCTTGCTGTTTCACTATATAAGGCATGCCTAAATGCCTTTCTCTCGTCTCTTAGCCCCCCGAGTTATAAAGAAAGATTTTAGGCAACCTTACTATAAAGTCAAAGTACATAAATTTTTAGCCAGCTGTCTGAATTCAGACATATATGGCATCATAAATTATTAAATTTTTATCCAGCTATATGATTCCAGACTTCGGTTTAATTGTTTGGAACAAAAGAAAAGAAAAAGATGGAAAACACTAAATTATCTATTTCTTCTTTTGATTAGAACATTTCTTTTAAGGAACCAAAAAGTATGGACCGATACATTTTAATAATCCGTCCAAATTTGAAGGAAAAAAAGATGAAAAGTTAATTTAAACAATAAAAAAACTCAAATATTCTTATTTTATGTATGTTCTTTTTATTAGAAATATTTATGTCATTTTATATATATTTTTTTTGAAAAATGATATTTGTATAATAAATTGTACAACAAATTTTATAATTAAGAGAGAGAAAGAAAAAAAAGATAAAAAATTTAAAATATAATAAATGATGTAATGGAAAGAAATAAATAAAAAAATAAAATTATATAAATTATTGTATGAATATTACATCTCTATTTTTCTTTCTTTTTTTTTAAACAATAGAAAAATTTATAAAATCACTTTACTTTTTGTCTAGCTATAATTTATAAAAATATATAACATCTAAAAATATGAAAAAGAGATAGAAACACGTGGGTGTCTATCTATGATTTTCCATAAAACCGCGTAATACTTGTAGGGACCGTTTGAGAAGGACACAGCAAGACTTAGAAAATGTGCAGTCAATTACGACTCTGGGCTTTCTCAAAGTCAGCTCAATTAACTGTCACAAGCCGACCAATTATATTCGGTCTTCTGAACTCTGAGCCCAAATTGGGTTGATTCTAAGCTTATTAGGTGTTCCTGAACTTTATTAATCAACATATACATGTAATTAAATGTTATTAGTTTTTTTTCGTAAATTATAAAAATTGAATATGTATTATAAACACATTGATTGAAACTATAGATACTTGATAATCTTAAATTATTTAATAATTTCTCCAAGGGAAAGAGTTCTCACTAAAGGCACGCTGAGTCACCGCGTAACCCACTCCCCTAACAGCCAACCTCATCATATCTCGACCAGATGCTTTGTCTAGATCAACAGCCCCCCTCCATCCTAAAACGAAGTACAATTTTGAACTGAAGACAAGGGGTTAGCGAGAACATTTATAATATGATGAAACTAGTTCTTCTAGGGATGAATTTTTTATACACAAGGTTCAAATTGAGACTTAAGAGAACACAGACATATACTACCTAGCTAAACGGAGTATCCGTTTGTACTAAGCACCATGTTTAACATATATAATATAATATTGAAAATTGATCTTATACCATACCTAGGAATTAAGTCAAGCGTTCTGGGATTCTCTTTTTGTTGGTTTTGGGTGAGATAAGCTTTCTAGGATGTATGTCCCGAAATTACAACAATTAATACCCCATAGCTATGCTTTATAGTACTTGCTGGAAAAAACAGGGAGAGGATTACTGGGTGGGAACTAGGAAGCTAGGATCGGGAACTTCAGTCTTCAGACACTAATTGCATTTTTGGCATAAATAATTTTAAAAAAATAAGTTACGTGCCATAAAATGCAATTAATTTGCTGTGCTATTCTTTGCCTTTGATTTGTTGGAATGGAGGATCCCCAATAGTAACCGAGATGCAAAAGGCAAAGAGATTCTTCATTTTCAATTCTTGCATCAAACTGTACGTTTTGCCTTTTTTTATGTATAATGACGATAATATATAAGAATTGAATCTATGATCTTGTACAAGTTATTCAAACTCTTAATCACTAGGTCAATTTTAATGGATTTACTTAATGCTTAAGTGATAGATAAAAGAGCATGGATGAGTAAGTATGAAGAGGAATTTGCTACAATATTAATAACTTAGGGGGCTATGAGACGAGAGAAAGTGAAGAAAAGAGAGAGGATAGAAGACATACTTTTGGAAGAACAGTGTAGGGCATGAGATCCATCTGGGCAATAATAGCATGAAACTACATGTTTTTCAATATCAATACCATCGCTCCAGCAATCTCCTTTACTTCCCAGGCATCTTGTGCAATCGTCACGAACATTATACTTGACCTCAAACCCTTTATGGAGACCTTGTCTCAAATCATCAACTCTACCACCAGCATAATCACCGGAGGAGCGTCAGTGGCACATGCAAATGTTGTTTGCAACTCTGAAGCTGTAGAAAATGAAACAGCCCCCCATACTCCTCCTCAAAATAAGAGACAGCGTGCCCACATGTAAAGTATCCATAAGGGAAATCTTTGATGGGAGGACAATCGTAGAATATGCTGACATTGTACACGGATGAACTGTACTGGAACAAACTGGGGCTCACGTAAGTGTCCTCAAATTGCGGAGAACAAACATCACGGGCGAGGTCTCTTCGCACCACTCTCACGGCGTGAGAGGTGATGTTGATCTCTTTCACTGTAAATTTTTGTGAGCCAATTTGAATTGTGGTAGTGTTATCATCATGGCAGCTGAGCTCGAATGGGTCGCCACCGCCGCATTGAGGGGGTCGATTCTGTCCCCAGAAAGGATAGGAGATGTCGGACAGATTTCCGCACTTGTATGACTGCTCATTGCAAACCGAATAATCGAAAGTGGGTGGTTCACAGTGGGATTGTGGCAATGTGATTAACAATAGCCAACAGATGGTGACTACCGACGTAAGGAGCATGTGGATGTGGTTGCGGATATGATTATTGTCATCCATTCTTAATTACTCTTACGCACTACGCCTCTAAAGGCTCACGCATATATCATGGAGTTTTAGAAGTAGTTCTTGGAAAATGGTGGCCACGTTTCTCACGACCATATCAATAAAACAAGAGTCTACCCACGAAACTACCATTCTGTTTCCTGTTTATCAGTACGGCTCCCTTTTTCTCCCTGTTCTCACTTGAAGAACACTATAGTCTATAGGTCTCGTGCAGAAGATTAGTGTGTAGTATTGATTCCTAAGACTTATTTTATGTACTTTCTTAGTAACTGCCAAATATGTAAGGATCATATGTTACTTACAATCCTTAATAATTGATAATAAGTAATTATTAGTTATTTAAGATAATTAAAGAATAAATATTACATTAGTTACATAGGAAAGATTTTTGTTGTTGTTGTACAACAACCGTAGTTAAAACTTAAAACTTAATGCATATTACCCAACTCTTTTTAGAAATAGTCCGACTCTAGTGAATTTTAGTTACAAAGGAGGATACTCGGTCATTATTAATAGGTCTCTTGGTACGGAATACAGTTCTCCAAGTGCCGAACTTAAAAGTCAAAGACAATCTGGCATATATAATTAAGTTGGTAAACACCGCTCGCTAGGTCGGTCCCAGTGGCCAATTCCTGGTATGAACACAGCCCCCGACCTTCAAGTTTAACATTATGTTTGGTAGAGAGGAGAGAAATAAAAGAAGAGAAAATAGGTAGAAGAGAAGTAGATAAGAAATAAAATAAAATAGAGGTTGTTTGGTTGAAGAGAAGTAAAAAAGAAATAGAGTGAAAGTTAACTTTTTAACTTTTGAAAATTTAGAATAAAAAATAAAATTACAAATATACCCTTACGACGGAATTTGTTTATTTGTTTATTAAAATTAAAAAATATCACATATTCGAATATGTGTTATCACATATTTAAATATGTGATAACATATTCTTTTTTTGTTGTCCCATTTTTTTTTAAAAAAGCGAGAGTAACTCCGGAAACTTTTTCTAACGCCACAATTTGTCGTACTTCTGCACATATTTGAGCGAATTAATTTTAGCGTGGGACCCAACAAAAATTCAAAAACTTCTGCAGTATTTTGCTGATACCAAACGAATAGAAATCGACGACTTTCAGTCACTTTTAAGCTCTTCTCTTCCTTTCTTAGGTACTTCGTTGCTATCAAACGAAGTGTAAGGGTGTATTTGTAGAGAGGAAAAAGTAAAAGGAAAAGAAGTAAAGAGAAGAGAAGAGAAGAGAAATAAGTGAGAAATAAAGTAGAAGTTAAAGTTGTTTGATTAAAAAAAAATAGAAGAGAAATGATAAGTTAATTTTTTAAGATTATTTTTATTTTAACTATTATTTTTATTATTATTAATAATATTTATTTTTATTATTAATATTATTTTTATTTATTTATTTATTTATTATTATATAAAAGAGTTGGGGGGAGGAGGCATAATCGATTTGCCTTATTGCAAATTGGTTTTGATATTATTAATATTATTTTATTATTATTAATAATTATATTTTTGTTATTAATATTATTTTTATCTTTTATTAATATTAATAATAATAATAATAATATATAATAAAAGTTTGGAACAAATTAAATGTCAAGAAAAAAAAAGGCTTGTGTAAATTGATTTACATAAGCCATTTCTACGAAGAGTGATCGTACAGCACACAACTTCTGCCCATTTCTTCACTTAATTGCAAAGAAATTTTCATCGGTGGGTCCCACGAATTTAAAAAAATAAATTTGCTGTTCTTCTTTGCTACCAAACGAAGGGAGCACAGTAATTTCTATTTATTTCCGTGCTCTTCTATCGTCTTTCATCGCTACCAAACAAAGCGTAAAAAGTGAAGGCGATCTAGCATTTAGTAGAAAAAACACACACTGAGGATGGAATTGGATAAAAAAATATACCATCCTGTCCAACACTTCTATGAATGCCCCATCAATTGAGAAAGAAATAGTTCTAATTGAACCCTGGCATATATGCCATCTGGCTATCGAATTACTCTGCTAAGATCAATATTTTTTTAAAAAAATGATAGATATACTAGCGCAAAATATTCCCCAAAAGTGCAAACTGTAGAATTCATCATTTCATCAAAAAACTAATTATGCCTTGGATGTATTCATTGTGCGGTCAATCAAGTGTTCAGCGAGAAAGATGCTAAATTTTACAAGAACTAAGCAATCATTACTTGTAAGTGATAAACAATGAGTTTAAGTACTACAATAAGATTTAGAAGGTTGCTAAACCATATACATTAAGGAAACACATCTATGAAGCTAACATTTGATAAACATGCTTCCACCCACATTAAATGACATGGTAGCTAAGTCATGGGGCTCATGTTTAATATCAAACCTTCATTCATATATAACATAAAAATCACTATGTCAAGGCAAGTATCACCAACACATTCAAACGAAACAATTATTCACCATGTCAAGGCATGTATAGGTAAAATATAATTAGTTGAGTGATCCGTTTTACAAAATAACTTGAAAAATCTACCCAAATTTCAAAGAAATTTAGTTCTAGTAGTGGGAGATTCTGGTACTGATCCAGTGGGAGAAGAAAGAACAGGTTTTGGGGGCATTTCCAGGGAATTCATGCTGCCTTCTAGCATATCTATTACTCTACTCATTGTAGGTCTATCTTGTGGAATTGTTTGAACACACCATAAACCCACTACAGTCATTCTCCTTGCTATCTCATTTTCTTCTGTGGCCATCACCTCATCAGGTCTCAAGTCGCTGGATACCCAATATAGGTAGTATATCTCACTTGCATGACTGGCTTTGGCATTAATATTCTTCCTCCCTCCAACCATTTCTAACAGCATCATTCCATAGCTGTAAACATCAGATTTGTGTGAAACTCCACCAAAATGTCTATTCCACACTTCTGGAGCTTTATACCCCATTGTTCCTCTTTGATCTGACATGAAAATAGTGCTCTCTTTCTTGGGACAAAGCTTTGCAAGCCCATAATCTAATATCTTGGGGCAAAAATTCTCATTTAAAAGAATGTCATGTGGTTTTATGTCAAAATGTAAAATTCGAGTGTTGCATCCCCTGTGCAAGTACTCTAGTCCTCGGGCTATCCCTTTGACAATTTGCAACAAATTATCCCAACTCAAGGATGGAGAGGTTTTGAGTCCCTTATTGTAAATAAACTTGTCAAGGGAATCATCAGGCATAAATTCATAAATGAGAGCTTTCTTGTTGCCTTCCAAACAGAATCCAAGAAGTTGGACAATATTAACATGAGAAGTTCTACTGATGCTAGCAACCTCATTGATAAAGTCTTCGCCATTTCCTTTGGATGCATTCAAAATCTTTACAGCCACAGGACAATTATTGAGTAGCTCTCCTTTGTATACAGCACCAAAACTACCTTAACCCAATTTAACTTCCAAGGAGTTGGTCATTTTCTTGACTTCTGAAAATCTATATCTCGTGTGTGCTAGAGCTCCATGATTTTTTTAGATGATTTCAATATCTTGGTCATTATTTAACCAAAATTTTACCTATCCCGTTGATGACATACATTTACTACAGCAAATTATGATGCATATCATGAATCCTCCCATTACCACACTTACAGCACCTGTTAACAGATATATCAGGAGAGTTAGGGGTTAAGAAATTTCAATTCCTTTTATTTCTAGATGTTAATATTTTTTAGTTTAAAACGTGCACAAAAACAAAAATCCAAATAAATAAGAATAAAAACATGGTAGTTAAATACCGATGCTTGGAAATTCCATTATTGATATGTTAGGAATAAGAACACGGTAGTTAATTTTGTGTTTGTTGATTTTAAAAGCTGTTTTTATTTTTTACAACGGATACGAGGTTTTTTCCAAACAAGTGTTCTAGTATGAATGCAAAATGTAAGTCATGTTTCATCATCAAAAGCAAAATATAGTATGTTTGGTAACCTTTTCTTCATAAAATGGAAAATATATTTTTATTTTCAAAAGCTTTCTTATTTTTTTATTAAAAACTTTTTGAACACAAAATAAATTAATTATTCCAAACATGTACAATTTTAAGATTGCCTATCTGACTGTTCTTTCATTGCAGATAAATAAAAGATTTGTCATCGATGTATATACGAAACATGATGAAATAGGAAATATGAAAGGAATTTTGACTGATTACCTAGGATAATTTTCCTTGACAAATTAAGTTTACCTGCAACAATGAGCGGTGAGAGCAAAGAGGAGTCGTCAAAGAGAATATTCTACTAGAAGCAATCACATGACATTGAAAGGGGAATGACTAATATGACAAGATCACATTTGTTTATTTCAGTCAGCATATCTTTTTTCCGCTCCATTTCATTTTCGGTGGTGAAGTATTAAGGAATCTGCTAGGAATCTTTTAAAATAGATTTAATTGGTAATATATTTGAAATATTAAAAACTAGGAAATGATTTAGTTTGTAAAATATTGCGTGAATTTCACTACTATGAATTTAGCACAGAAATCTCATCAAACGAGGGTACAAATATAAAATAATAAAAACAAATCAAATATATTTTTAACAACCTCCAAAACAAGAAATTTGATTGCTGAATCAAATCAAATCTTTCCTAATTTTAGTGTAGGCACATACATCCTTGAAATAAAGAAGGAAATATGTAAAAATGATGAATCATACTTTTCAGTCGTTTATTATTATTTTTATCTAGAGGACTATGTTATAACTTTAGACAAAAAGAAAAATTAAACAGAACCAAAAGTGTGACTATAAAATATAGCTTATGTCCCTGGCAAGTTTATAAAATAAAAACTAACAAAAATATTCATAACATTTATGCACAGATTGTTAAAGGTTATAAAAGTCAAAGTCCATACATTTTTAGCCTGCTATATGAATTCAAATCAAAAGTTTTTAGGGAGGAGGAAAAATTGAAACCAAAAGAAGCAAATCACAATTAGCTGGAGAGAAAATTCAGGGAACCTATTAATTTGCTTAGGTTAAACATATAATTTAGTCTCTATATGTGTCACAGATTCTCAATTTTGTACCTATACGAAAAAAAAGTTATCAAATTGGTTTGTATATGTTTTGCGGAATCTCAATTTGGTTCATTGTCATCATGACGCTGTTTACACATTTTTAATTTGGTCCCTATACATGTAGCACATTCTTAATTTAGTCCCTATATATGTAGCGCATTCTTAATTTGGTCCTTATAAGTATAGTGTATTCTTAATTTGGTGCCTATAGTACCAATTAAGAATGAGTTGCACATATAGGAACCAAATTAAGAATTTGTAAATGGTAGGGACTAAATTGAGAATCCGTGACACATATAGGGATCGATTTAATAATTTTTTTATATAGGAACTAAATTGAGAATCTGAGACATATATAAAGACTAAATTATATGTTTAACCAATAGAAATATTATTATAGAACTCAAAAGAGCATCTAGGACCCAATAGGAGACTAAAGCCCACTAAGCCACATACCCACCCACATGTTATAAGAAGAGAATAGAGAATGGGGGTTAGGTTTAGCTATCACAAAATACAAGAAGAAAAGTTAGAGAGAATGAGGAGAAAAGGGAAGGAAAGAGGAAGAGAAAGAGAATGAATGGAAGCCAGAGAACCTTAAGCCCTAGAACTCAGCTTTGCGTGCTCCTAAAGGTGAGTGCTCTCCCTCGTATTCTTCCTTATCCTTTATGTTGTTCTTATTCATCTATTTACCTTTCCCCCCTCCTTATGCCTAAGATTAGGGATTTGATAGGTTTTGAGGGGATTGTGAGGGAGTAAGGAAATTATAGATTAGATTGACCAATTATCAATGTAGAAGAGTTATTAAGAATATAGTTATTTATCTTGAAGCATTTAGAACCCAAAGACAATAGGAAAAATAAATTAAAATTAGTATCTCGGATTCACCTAGCAGGATTAGATAGCCGTTGGGCAACTTTTCTTCAAAAACTGGATTCTGTGTTGAAGCTAGGCGCGCGAACCCGCTGGGTGGGGTGGTGAAACACCTGCTAGGCGGGTTGGGTTTCGACGCGGACCTGCTGGGCAGGTTCGCTGGACGCCGAGCGGAACTTTCATCCTGCTAGGCGGATACAACCTTTGCTATTCTATTCTTGGTGTTTATGAACCCTGTTTTGCAGTATTTACCTTATTGTTATTTGTTTCTTTATGCCTTCTTGAATTTATAATGTATAATCGTTATTTACCTTGAAAAAATGAGTGTGATATGAAATTGTGCCAATGTTTCATGATAAAGTCTATGAAAAGTTGTAAGCATTATATGTGACCATACATCATAACATTTGAGTTATGTGATGAGGAAAGTATGTAGGAATTTGGCTGGTGGAGGCCATGATGGTTGTTTAACCTTAGCCTTAGGGGTTATCTTAGTTGAGAAAACTCCAATGGTTCATGCTAATCCAATGGAGCCGGGACGTACTGGCAAAACTGGGTAACTCTAACTAGTCACTAGGGGATATCATGCTAGTTGAGGGTGCGAAAGCCGAAGGCATCGGTACCGATGACGCTTCTTATGGCCTGCATTTACTCTTAGTCTACTTTCTGAAAAGTTTAGGTTGGTACCACATGTGCATGAATAGTGGTTTAGGAACATAGCACGCATATGTATCTTGTTGTAGTGTGATATGTTGAAGTGTGCTACGTTGTAATTATGTGAATTCTATGTGACCTTATTTATGAGCGATTGATGTAACGTGTACACATGTAAAAATGTAATTGTGCCTTGTGATGAAATGTTAAAGTTGTGGACATGTGATCGTATCTTGCACGTGTGTTGTTCCTGTTTGATAAAACAAAACGAGGTATATGTCTAGTTACTAAACAAAGAATGTGAAATAATTATATGCTTGTAATTGGAATTGTATTTGCTACCTTAAGGATAAGCGAGAGGCTAGACCTTAAGATAGTGTTATGAGGGTTCTAGTTAGATAATAATAGTTGTGAATAAGATAGAGAAATGGTGAATTCCCTCATGGCATAATAGAAAGATATAAGACAAGTAAGAAAGAATAAAATAAGAGTATTTTAGAATGTCTATAACCTTAGAGGACAGCTTTGAATATTAAAAGGAAGAAGAGTAAATTCTAAAGAGGGTTTTGGGTAAGAAAGCATAAGTAATGAGGATGAGTTCTTAAGTTAAGAATGAGGTAGTAAACCAATATAATGGTTGTGAGAATGAGAGAGCAATTAACAGGAAGTATTGACTGTTGAAAGGTGTAGACTCGACCATAGGTATGAAGAATTATGAGAGACCCTAGTGAGGCTAAAGCCATGAGAGATAAGTGATGAAGGTTGTCTGAGTAAAAGAGTCTGACCTAGCTGTAAAACCCTTAGAGCACTCACTGAGACATTATGTCTCACTCCTTTAAGTTTCCTCTTTTTTTCAGGATATAAGTGAAGATATATACAGGTGGAGCTTGGAGTCACATGTAAGAAGATATAGTCTAGTTTATATTGTTTTCTTGTATTCCTCTTTATGTTTTATTTGACACCTTTGGGTGATAGATGAGTTGTATTGGTGTGTATTTTTCTCATTGTATTGTTTGAATATAATATTTAATTATATTTATGAGTCGCTTTAACATGTTTCTATGTTTTTAAGTCTTTCTTTTTGTTCTTAGAAAGCTAGGCTTAGTTACGGTAATACCCCGTAGGGTGTTACACCTCCTATATGTAGGTTTACGATTACTTCTTACTAGTCTTGGTGTCCAAATTCCTTTTTCTGAGTTTCAAATCTAAGTTCTTCAAAAATTAAAAATTTTCCCCTTTCAACTACACCCTAATAGCTAGGTTTTACACAAAGTTTTGAATTACTTTGCAAGGCGGTTGCATTCCTACTTGTTTTGCTCGTTTTTTACCTTTTTAATGCTCTTGGCCCACTTGGGCTTTCTAGGTATGGAGAAGGAAAAAAGTTGGGTAAACTTACAGGAAAATTGAAAATTTTGACCCATTTCTTTGATTCATATAAAAGGAAACAAATTCCTTTTAAAAAGAATTTTACAAAATTATGCTTGCCAACTCAAAAGTTATCCTTTTTTAGGTTAACCACTTAGTACGCCTAAGGTCCTTTTTTTTATGTGCATGTTTTAGACCTAAGCTCATTAAGTCAGCTTCTTCTTGAAGAACTTGCTAGTCTAAATGGTAGACTAACTTTGAATGAAGATCTTAAGTATCTTTTAATAAATTCCATGAAAAATTTTGGTGACCTTTTTGATTATTAAGCAATATTAACTGCTCATCGTGCATCTTTAAAGTCCATGATAGGTAAAGTGTCTCTCAACTTTTTTTTTTTCCTGTATCCTATCCTATCTCTTAACTTGAATTTTTTTTTTATACATACAAAATAGTCCTACAAGGATGGCTCTTCCACAATTTCTCTTAAAGGATCTTACTCTTCACCCTCAAGTTGAACAACTTGGTTTCATTGTGGATCTTTCATTTGCCAAGGTGAATCAAGAACAATTGCCTTCACCTCCACATTAATGTCCTGCTTGAAATTCACCACTTCCTTTTCTTGGTGTTGAGACTAGTATTCCAAATTCTCAAGCTCACAAGAGGAAATTTGATAAAGAGAGAACATCTAATCATGTTGCTCCCCAAAAGAAGTCCAAATTGAAGCAAGTTAATTTCAAAACCTACTATGGAATTTGAGGCCAAGAGTCAAGATGTTCATGAAGACTTAAGTGTTAAGAAGAATGATTTGTAATTTAGTTTTGAGGAGGATAATATTTCATTTGATTCTGAAGAAGATGGTCTTTCATCATCTTTTTGAAACTGAGATAGATGATGAAGATATAGATTATGATATGAAGTCGAGAACGAGGATGAGGTTGAAGCTAACCCAATTTGTCTTTTCGACGACACTTTCGACATGTCTAAAATTCATAAAAATATTTATTCTAAAGTCATATTTTATCGAATTTCTTGGGTGGACATCGACGTTGCTTGTAATTAGGCCTCTCATCAAATTCTGAAAGGCAATGTTGTTCTCTAATACTTAGCTTGCTATTATGTTCCTTATGCTGCTCGTTAACAGGTTAAATTTTTAGAAATGTCGAGCCCAAGTAAGACAACTTTCTTTTGATCTTGAAGAGTCAATTGAAACAATAACTGGTTAACCTTATTGTTGACAAGGATTTCTTGATTTTGGAGAAAAACCATATACAAAAAGAATTGATGAAATTGGAGAGGGTTAAGGGTGACCTAGCCATTCTTTGGGTTGAGAATGTGAAGCTTAGTTCTGATTCTACAATTGCAAAGACTAATCATGTAGCTGCTATGAGATCTGTTATCTCTGAATATTTTAATAATGTTGTTGAACAACTAAAAGTTCTAAACCCAAACGTGGAAGTTAGTATTTCGGCTCACAACTCTTTTACTTCCCTTCATCAAACTTGGGTGTTCATTTTGATAATATTTATATTTTGAATTTATGATGTACCATTGTTTTGGCATTAATATAATTGTATTTGAATTTACTCTTTTATTCATCCAATCTTTATAACTTGGTAGTTTTAAAAAAAACAGTTTCAACTTTTATGTTATTTGCCATGGCAAAAAATTCACTTTTATGTTACTTGCTATGGCAGGGTTTCTTTTTTGTGTCTAATTTTATGAGTTCATATTTTCACTTCATTTTAATTTCCATTGATTTTGGTCCACATTTCTCTAGTACTGGGTCCTACTTAATAAATTTTGATCCCCATTACCCTTTGAAAATTGGTCTTACACTCTGTGGTCTATCTCTAGTAATGGGTCCTATGTGTCTTAACAGACTTTGATCCCCTACAATGTTGAGAAGTTGGTCCTACATGTCTTTCTACAACAATAAATTTAAATATGTAAACTATAATTCACACACACACACACACACACACACACACATATGTTCATCTAAAATAATATAACTAAACCATTTTCAATAGTGTGACCTAAACTTTAAAGTTAAACTTGAAACTTGAAAAACTTCAAAAACAGCTAACTTCAAAAGTATAATTTTAATTTAATCTTTTATTTGGACTACCTCTTTTCTTCCTCATTAATTAATTTGAACCTGTGGAGCTTGTGTTGCATTTTGCTCCTTTAATTTAATGAAGAGCTATGTTGTGCTCTTCTTTCTTGCCTTTCTTCTTGTTGTTCATTATCAAGATAATCTTCCTTATTGTTAAGATAAAGGACGAATTTATAACCCTCATTTCGTTTTGATAATAACAAATAGCCTTATGCTCAATCGTCTCTAATCATATGCTTTTATTACATGTTTTCTCTATCAGTCTGCTCACTCGTAAATTATAAAGATGTTATAACAACTAACTCTTTCAGACAATATATATTGATCTTTTTAAAGCTTTGTTATACGAGAACCTCTTTAGTTTTGGAAAATCACGTACCATCTCAAAAAAGAAGACGTCTACATACCTATCTCTGAAAAAGGTTTTACTTTATGCTTAAAAGAAGGAATTTGTGTACAGATGTCAGTACAAAAAGCAAAATAGTGTCCACTATAACAAGATTGAGTACGAGAAAGGTTGGATAAGCAGACTGCTTTATCTAATTAGAATGACCGGTTGGTGAAAAGCATTAAATGCAGCATTTGATACTCCAACAACTATTTTCTTCACCAGACAAAGGATGTTTGTAAAAGCTCTTACAACAGACACTTTGGGAGAACTCTATAAATAGAAGAGAAAATCATTGTGAAACAAACAGAACTCTTGGCAAACTTTCACTTCTCTCAATCTATAATCTTAAACAAATTCTTCTTGTAACACTTTCCTAAGCTTCATTGTATATTTGTTTGATAAGACGATAATCTAGTATGATATCTTACCCTTAATCATTTCTTCATGAAATTGGTGGAAGCCAGAAGAGGCTTTGGATCAAAGAATACTTAGGTATTTGCTTGGAGAAGCAGGTGAAAGACTACTTGGGTTGAGCTTAAAGAGGCTTGGATAAAAGAATATTTGTAACTTATTTAAGTTATAGTAGGACTCGGTAGTGTACCAAGAATTTGATGCAATCTCTGGGATGAGATGAACTAATATAAAACTCTATGTTTCTCTTATTTACAACTTCTCTTTGTTTTCACAAATTTCTTTTAAAAATTTTATTGTTTATCCTTCAATCGAAACACGTCTTTGAAAAGGTTTTGTGAAAATTTTTTAATAACACAATTCAACCCCCCTTCCTGTGTTATTCCATCCACTCTCCATTTTTGCATATATTGACTTAGTCGTCCTTTGCGAATTAATTAGCTCCTCGATATCAACCTTTAAGTAAATACACTTATTTGTCTAATGATCATAATCAACTAGGAAAGGTGTAGTATTTCTACATATTTTTGTTTGCTTTTCTCTTTAGCGGTGTTGGTTGCAAAACTTAAATGAACTTGGTCAAGTAAACCTTATCATAAATTCTTGCTGGGTTTGTTACTAATTGGGCATAACTGTTGAATTTTCCTTTCAATTTTCTCCTTATTCCATCAAATGGTCCATTATTTTTCTTAGGGTTCTAATGCTTCTCTTGACCTTGGCCTTTAGCCTAACCATTCTTTTCTTGTTTCTTTTCTTTTCCAACTTGAGGGACGAGAGTGCTAGCATCAATTTTGGCTTGTTGAAGATGTTACTAGTGTCACACATACTTTACTGCACAAATTTAGAATTCCTCCATGCTCCTTGGATATCTATCAGCTATGTGAAGTTGGTTATCTTTAAACATGTTAGGTACAAGGGTTGCTTGCTTATAGAACCTCCCTAAAAAGCTCTTTAAGCTTTCTTCTGGTTGCTTAATGACTAGTTAACGTATATGAGTCCTTAGGAGTTTCATGCTCTATGATAAACCATCTTGTGAAAGCTATTGCAAGATCATTTCAGCCATGGACTAACCTTGGAGGAAGATATTAATAGTAATTAAAGGTCTTTACCTTTAGAGTTTTAGGGAAAGTTTGACATATTATTGTGTCTGGAGCCCCTATGAACAACATTTCATTTAGGAAAGCATTCAAGTGCTTATTAAGATCTTTTTTCCTTGGTCTAGGGTTCTATTGGGGAAGGAAGCTCGGTATCCATCCATTAACTCTACTATGGAAATGTACTTTGCAAAAGGATGTTGAAAGAGAAAGGATAGATCCAGCTACATATATGCAATATGAATTTCCCTTTTATGCATCTCAAGTGAGGGTCGTATCATGTGTTGGCTTTGAACCATAACACTGTATTGCGGTTCATCATAATGGGATTGATTATATGATAGTGTTTGTTCTAACTATAGGATATGTTGTTCTAAGTCATTTTGAGGTGGTTGCTTCTCCTTCAAACTTCCTTAATTCATGAATTTGCTCTTAAAGATGATGTAATGCCTCATCTCTGGATCTACGACTCCATTTTGCGCCATATCTTCATCAACCTATTATAACATAGGTGATAAACATCTATAATGTATAGAACGTATAGGTTTATTTTGATTATTATTGGGCAAAGTCACCTTCTACACATGACCTTTAGGTGCAATGTCGGTTTAGGTTGCATATCTTCTGGTATTAACTATTTTAGGTAGGGATTAGATTAATCAAATTATTATAGATAATCTAATGATTTATCCAAGATGGATGTGGATTGCATGTCTGAGGTGGACGATTGACGTGTCCAAGATAGACAATTGATTTAGATTGAACTCTTGAAGAGTGTTTACTCTGGTGTTTATCAATGGACCAAGATTTGAGTTATCCTAAGATCGGATGGTACTCCATTGTGACTGAGACACTATGAAAAATGGGTGGGTACTTGTAAAAGGCACTTTAATGTTGACATGTGTATTAAATGCTTACATGGTACAGTGATATTGATGGCATATATATGAATTAGAGATGGAATGGATTCCCTTGCATAAAGCCCAAGACCTCTCATGGGGAATTATACATAGTTGGTGTAGTTACAAGATAACTTTACTCTTGGCTAGAGTGTGATTCACTAATTATAAGTGTATGTAAAATTCTTTTTTACTGGTGTTGATCTTAGTCAACACTTATGATCTTAAGTTAACCTCACGTTTAGGCTTGAGAGAGACATTATATGAATTGGGTTGAAGCCTAGTTTGTAATAGATCTTATACCATACCTAAGAATTTATTCAAGCATTTTAGGATTTGGAGGAAAGCTCATAACTATGCTTTATTGGACTTGTTGGGAAAAAAAATGGGGAGTGGACTCCTAGGTGGGAACTAGGAAGCTAGGATTGACGTTATTGTAGATTAGACATTTTACATTGGTTAAAATTGACATTTTCTAATGGTTAAATTTTGTTATAATTAAGGATAGAAAAGGTAAGGACTTTTTAAATTGATTATTAGATCGATGTACAAAAAAGTTTTTTTACATCGGTTGCATAAATAACCAATGTAATAATGCTAAAAGAGCATTTCGACGTATCATGAACCACATCTACCAACACCAAATCACCACATCACACAACAACACCATCATATCAAGAATCATAAAACCATGAGAATCAAAGAAATTTTGATGTATCCCATCATTATGGCTTTGTTCGTTTGCACGCAGAACACATTACTCGCCATTGACGTCCCTGCCACGCTTGTCGACAATAGTTGGTACGCAAACACCTACACCACCACTGCACCACATTGCTCCCACACTCGCACATAAATGAGAGAGAAAGAAAGAGTGTGGAAAATTTTCTATTCTAACTTGGTCATGCTCGAAGTCGAACCATATGTTTCGCAACGCCATTCCTTCTGAATCTCCAACACCTTTTCCAATGTCATTGCGAAACCCACCACCACTGAACCTTTTGTTTCCCAATTCAACCTCGATGAGTCGCACAAAGATGCAAACATTTTGGTGGAGGCACTAAAGCGCTAAGGCATGACAGACGTGTTTGTGTACCTCGGCAGTGCGTCAATGGAGATCCACTAGGTGTTGATGCACTCCGCCAAGATCTGCAACATGCTCCCCCGCCATGAGTAGGGCAGCGTCTTCGCCACCAAGAGTTATGTGTGCTCCTTTGGTCACCCTAGTGCCTGCATCGCCATCATGCTGCACCTTTCGTAGTGGCACTAGTGTACAAAAAGGAGATGTAGATGGGTTTGATGAGTGAAAAATGGGAACTTGGAATGAAAGCACGTGGTGTTGGAGAGAAAGGGAAGATGGGGTCTCGTGTTCCGTAGGGAGCAAAGTGAGATAACACTGCCAACCCTCAAAGCATTTGTCATTTTTGTGTATTGAGACAAGGAAGATTGGATTGAATTGATGTCAAATGATCAAAGAGACTTCTAACTTGTAGATTAGTGATAGAGAGGCGAGATTGGTGAATTTTTAACATACTTTTTACATCGATTGTCAATATAACTGATTTAAAAAGTACTTTTTACATTGGTTAAAATTAAAACTAATGTCGAAAAACTGCTTAGATCAGTTATATTGACAACCAATGTAAAATTTTTTTGTTTAATTACAAAAATGTCATCACTTTTTTTTTTGTTACATCAATTATTAAATAACCAATACAAAAGCCTATTGTAAAATTCCTATTTTGCACTAGGGTGGGAACTTCAGACATTGGTTGCTTTTTTTTGTATAAATTATTTAAAAAAGAATATTAAGTTACCAAAAAACAAGTAACTATTGTTTGAAAATAAACTAAAATAAATACTTAAGTGTTTATTGGTAAGTTCGTGGTGGATATGGAAAATTTCAGGATGGGCCTAACCGTGGGTTCGTCGAAATATTACAGTTGTTCTCAAACTTTGATTAATTCGTTGTGCTATTCTTTGTCTCATATTTGTTGAATTGGAGGGTTCCTAATAGGAACCGAGATCCAAAGAGCAAAGAGATGCTTCATTTTCAATTGTTGCATCAAAATGTATTGCTTACATGATAGATAAAAGAGCATGTCTAAGTAAGAAGAGGATTTTGCTGCAATATTAGCTTCGGAGGTTTATGAGGCGGTGGAAATTGAAGAAAAGAGGAGAAAGGATAGAAGACATATTGCTAGTGCTGGTTTTGGGAGGAGAACAATATATGGCATGAGATCCATCTGGGCAATAATAGTATGAAATTACATGTTCATCAATATATATAGCATCACGCCAGCAATGTCCTTCACTTCGTGGGCATCTTGTGCAATCTTGAGAAACATTATAGCTGACCTCAAACCCTTTATTGAGACCTTTTGTCAAAGCATCAAATCCACCACCGACATAATCATCATTAGGAGTGTCAGTTGGCATGTGGAAACGTCGCTTGCAACTCTGAAGCTGTGGAAAATCTTTGAACAGCCCCTCATATTCCTCCTCAAAATAAGAGAAAGCATCCCCGCACGTAAAGTCGTATCTAAAAGGGAAGCGGGGACAATCGTAGTATATGGTGATGTTGTACACGGAAGAGGGATACCGGAAGAGAGTAGGGTTCACGTACGTGTCCTAAAATTGCAGAAAACAAACACCGAGGGCAAGGTCTGGTCGCACCAGTCTCATGGTTTGAGCGTTCATGTCGATATTCTTCACTGCAAAATTTTGTGAGCCAATTTGAATTGACGTAGTATTATCATCATGGCAGCTGAGCTGGAATGGGTCCCCACCGCCACATTGACGGGATCGATTCTGTCCCCAGAAAGGATAGGAGATGTTGGACAGTTTTGCGCAGTTGTATGACTGCTCCTTACAAGCCGAATAATTGTAAGCGGGTTCACAGTGTGGCAAAGTGGTTAACAACAACCAACAGGTGGTGACTAAGGACGTAAGAAGCATGGGGATATGCATATGGATATGATTACAGTTATTCATTCCTCTCATCTGAAACTTAACATAGTGGAGTTTAGAAGCAGTTTTGCCACGACACGATTCTCACCACCATTTATGAATAAAGCACCCACGAAACTACCACTCTCTTTCTCCCTATGGCTTGTGACATTCAGACCAAAACAAAATGGAATTCAAATTTTGGAAAAGACGACCCAGTCTCCTGCTCTTACTTCCCAATTCATATTCCATTATTTCTCAGTAAATGATTTATTAATTAACTACACTGAATTATGAAACATATATCTCACCTCACCCAATTTTACTTTCTTATGGCTTTACTTTTATTAGACGAAAAATACTATACATTTTTACTAAAAATAAATTAGTTTCGGTGTAATGAGGTACATGCTATATAAATTGTGTTGCCAATAAACCGTTTATTATGCCAAACATACAAAAAGCATGCTTGGATTGCCGCAACTAGAGCTCTTTACAAAGAGGTTTAAATACTCCTTAATTCAAAGCTCTCCAATGACCTTCACCTTGACGTGCCAGCATGCCTTATCAGCTGGGTAATATATCCATCAACAATTACGTATTAGAAATAATATTCACATGTTAGAATCAATCTACAATCTATCAACAACCAAAAGGATATGATATACATGTCATTTCAATATTAAAGTATGCAATACATGTCCAAAACAAAGATATTAATCACCTATATAGCTGCAAAATGTCAACTTAATTACAAAATAAAGCAAAAGGTTCACTGAAACAATGAGAGTCTACCAAAGAAAAGATCTATTAGAAAGGTGCTACAAGAATATAATGTTTTAGAGTTAAAAATTAGCGTGGGCCAAGACATTGATCCTACTAGCCTTGGCCAAGATAATAATGTTATTAGCGTTGGTTATGCTGACGCTAAGTTGACGAACATTTCAAATTCTATATTTTATTTTTTATTATAGATATATGAGTAAACTTGACATACGCTATACCTAAAGTTATGGCCTTTAATACCTCTTTTTTCATTATTTTCCCTCTTTTGCTCTCAAATTTCCTGTCTATGTTCTCTCTTAAAAGTTATCACAAGAATGATTTTTACTTATTAACAAAACCTCAAAATAAATGTACAACTTGATGAAAACCTCTGTTTTGTCTTTTGTTTATTATTTAAATTTTTGTCTACCGGTGAAGCCTAAAGCGTGGAGAGGTACAAGCTTAGACACAACAGTAACATTAGTTCAAGAAGCATTCTGGCCCATTAATTACTTATCCTGATTATGGGCCTGATTTAAATAGAGATCCTATATATTAAAATCTAAGTTAAAGCCAAGTCAGTGATTTGCAAGCATGATAGTGATCTACATAATTTATTTTACATTGGATATTTTAATTTAAATACGACCAACAAAGGACCATGTTAAGCACAAATAAAGGAACAATTAATTTTACGGGAGCAAAATACTAAATGGAAATAGCCTTTTTGTTTAAAACTTTTCCTCCGTAAGTCTTCCACTTAACCCCTTGACGTTCTAACCGCCTTCCTATATTCTCCTGTTTCAGCTATGCCTCAATTAAACACGGTAGTTTCATGATAAATCTTTAACTGAAATTATCAATAACCTTCGAACCAAAATTATCAGGGAATCTATGCCTTAATATTGTCTTGACCAAATGAATATTGGCCAGGCAACATTTAGGAAATTTTTTCTGTCTTTTTTCAGCTGGTTTAAAACATAATGAGAATGAGGCTCTTTAACATCCATCAATACTACAATCGAAATTGGGAAAACAAAAACAAGATAAGTGGATCACATCACATTACAGATGTTAGTTAGAACATGCTTATTTTGTGGTTGTTAAAACTATAATAACAGATCAACATATGCCCCAGTAAAACCATGTTGATTTTTCAAGAAAGGAGGAGCCAGACTCATCATTCACAGATCCTTCAAATGATCCTACCATAGAACCTTCATAATAACACTAATTTGATTTCTCCACTGCTTGCTTGTATACGCATTAGAAAGTCAGAAGTCCTGAGATATAAACTATTTCTAAATCTAAACCTTTTAACAAAAATTAACACTTCCTATGATATTAATTAGACAGCAATGTTATTGTTAGCTGACAATAGCATTGAGATTTAAATGCACTACTGCAGAAACTCAGTCACAAAAATAAGAAAATTCACACTAGAAAATACTATAGAAAAAAAAGTCGTTTGAACCAACAGACAGAATAAAGACAAATAAAAGTCAATCATCCATCGTGAAAGAAATGAACTCAGAAACCATACCAAAAATACAATTATTAGAAAACGAGGGGGGGGCGCGGGGAGAAGAAAAGTAGCTCAAGAAGAGAGACTTTCACGAAAGAGAGACACATTTGCCACTTGTCCATCCTATGTAACTGATTTGATCAGAGTCAGCCACTTTGATCTCACCTATAGCAATAATTATATTTGACCCTGACTCTTACTTAGCAGTATGCGTAACACAGTTTGGTCTAGCAGTCGCATTCAATTTGTGGGCACACGTATGAGATCCACTTGGTCTCAAAATGAATGAAAAGTACAGCATAATTATGTTGAGTGATCTGTTTTACAAAACAACTTGCAAGATCTACCCAAATTGCAAAGAATTAGTGGTAGATTCTGGCACCGATCTAGTGGGAGAAGAAAGAACAGGTTTCGGGGGCATTTCTAGGGAATTCATGCTGCCTTCTAGCATATCGATTACCCCACTCATAGTAGGTCTATCCTTTGGAAACGTTTGAACGCAACATAAACCCACTACAGTCATTCTCTTTGCTATCTCATTTTCTTCTGTGGCTATCACCCCATCACCTCTCAAATCTCCACCCTGCTCTAGCCTGTTGTATACCCAATGTGGAAAGTATATCTCACTTGTGTGACTGGCTTCCGCATTAATATTCTTCCTCCCTCCCACCATTTCTAGCAACATCATTCCATAGCTGTAAACATCAGATTTGTGTGAAATCCCCCCAAAATGTCTATTCCACACCTCAGGAGCTACATATCCTAGTGTTCCTCTAGCATCTGACATGGAAATAATGCTCTCTTTCCTAGGACAAAGCTTGGCAAGCCCAAAATCTGATATCTTGGGGCAAAAATTATTGTCCAAAAGAATGTTATGTGGTTTTATGTCAAAATGTAAAATTCGAGTGTTACATCCCCTATGTAAGTACTCTAGTCCTCGGGCTATCCCTACGGCAATTTGCCACAAATTATCCCAGCTCCACAATTCAGCGGTTTCAAGTCCCTTATTGTAAATAAACTTGTCAAGGGAACCATTGGGCATAAATTCATAGATGAGGGCTTTCTTGCGACCTTCCAAACAGAATCCAAGAAGTGAGACAACATTAACATGAGAAGTTCTACTGAAGCTAGCAACCTCATTGATAAAGTCTTTGCCATTTCCTTTGGATGCATTCAATATCTTTACAGCCACAACGCAACCACTGAGTAGCTCTCCTTTGTATACAGCACCAAAACCACCTTCACCAAGTTTAACTTTGAAGGAGTTGGTCATTTTTTTGACTTCTGAAAATTTGTATCTCTTCTGTGCTAGAGCTCCATGATTTTTTAAGAATGCTTCAATATCTAGGTCATTCTTTCTTGTCAACCAAAATTTTATTTGAGTTGATGACATACATTTACAGCAACAACAGTAAATTCCGATACATGTCATTACGAAGAATGTCAACAATCCTACCAGTACCACCGCTAGCAGAACAATACCTGTTAACACATTGGAGAATTAGCGGTTAAGAAACATTCGAATTCCTTTTATTTCTAGAAGTTAATGTTTATTAGTTTAAAATTAATGTGCACGAAAACAAAACATAAATAAATAACCCTAAGTATTGTGAGCTTTCCTACGAAAAAGTTAATTTCAGGTTTGTTAATGATAAAGTCCCTTTACAGACTATACCTAATGCTTAACTGCTGAAGCATGGAAAAGTTGACCAGAGAAACTTTATTACAATTCAACTATTGATTTGTTAGTATAAGAACAAGGTAGTTAATTGTGTTTGTTGATTTTGAAGGCTATTTTTATTTTTTTCAACAGATGCAGGTTATTTCCAAACAAGTGTTTTCGAAGGAATGCAAAGATGCAAGTCTTGATTCTTCATCAAAAGCAAAAGATAGTATATATGTTTGGTAACCTTTGTTTTACGAAAATGGAAAATAAATTTTTATTTTCCAAAACTTTCTATTTTTTATTAAAGGCTGTTCTGAACACAAAATTACATTTGACGCCTCGAAAAGGAGCAAGGGCAAAGTAAGTAATCACAAGTTCACAATCGTTGATGATAAAATCAACGATTGATATTTTAACACATTCATAATTAGTTATGCATGTATATGTAATATCAATTGTTAATTTTTTCATCTACAACTGTAATTACTTACTTTACTTTCTAGAGCAACTTGCTCACTTTAGACTTTGGAGAGTTCGATTCAACTAAATTAAGAGAAGTACTAGCAACATAATTTTTAATACACTCTATTATTTGATAAAATTTACTAGAAATTATATGATCACGAGTCAGAGCTAAATAAATAGGGAATGAGATTCATACAAATTTTTAATTTTCAATAAATATCAACTAATAATAAGATATTGTTTAAGAGTAAATTGTAAATAAATTAATCTAACACGTACATTTTTTTTTGTCACTATGTTACAAACATGTATATTTTGAAGATTGCCTGTCCGATTGTTCTTTCATTGCGGATCCGGATAAATAAAAGATTTGTCATATATGCACGGAACATGATGAAACAGAATATAAAGGAAATTTAATGATATAAAAAAAAAAGGAAATTTAATCTATATATTACCTACAGTTCTCAGTTTTGCTAACAATAATCTTTCACCTGCAACAATAACCAAAGAGAGAGCGAAGAGGAGTCATCAGAGAATTCTAACTTGAATCCTTTTGGAAGATTATTTAGATTCAAAGAGAATATTCTACTCAAAGTTTTACCATGACATGAGAAATGATTAATATGACATGATCACGTTTATTTGTTTCAGTCAGCATAGTAATTTGTCCGCTTTAATTCAGTAGTGAAGTCATACAGAATCTGTTGCGAATCTTTTAAAATAGATTTAATTTGTAATATATTTGAAATATTAAAAACTAAGAAATGATTTAATTTGTAAAACATTGCGTGAATTTCACATTAGGAATCTCATCAAATAATGAAAACAAATCAATTCTAGTTTTAACAACCTCCAAACATGGAATTGATTGCTGAATCAAATCAAATCAATTAAAACAAAATCAAATCATTCCCAATTTTAGTATAGGCACATACATCCCTGAAATGAAAGTAAAAGAAGGAAAAATATAAAAAGGGTGAATTATACATTTCAGTTGTTTATTATTATTTTTATCTAAAGGGCTTCGTTATAATTTTAGAAAAAAAATAAAAAACAGAACCAAAAGTGTGACTACAAAATATAGCTTATGTTACTGGCAAGTGCTATACAGTAAAAACTAACATAAATATTTATAGCATTTATGCTCAGACTATAAATTATATATCAATAATAATTTCAAACATAGATAATACTTTGCCCCTCTTAAAAGGATTACCAAAAATTATGTCTATGCATGCCGTTTTCCATTTCTTTTGTTAATAATTATGTATATTATAAGAGGACAGTTAGCAACACTTTCTCTAAGACACTCTCTTTCTAACACTATCTACTATTGGTTAAAATTTATTAAAAATCACATATTTTGGTGGGTCGCACTTTTCATTTAATCAGTCACTCTCCTGATTCAAAAGTGAGACTCACCAAAATATGTAATTTTTAATAAATTTCAATCAAATAGAAGAAAATATTAGAGAGTGTTGCTAGCATTCTTCATTGAACTAAATTGTTTTAAACTTCTAAAGCAATCTAAAGAAAACTACAAACTGATTAAGCTAAAAACTAAAAAAATTGCATCCATTTATTATAGTTTGGTTTGATTTTGGATTGGTTTTTATTATGAAAACCGAATCAACTGTATATTATATCCACATTAATTTTCTTTTAAATGTCATTTTCAAATATTGATCAAATATCATTTTCAATTTTGAAAATTGAAAATGATAGTATATGATTCCATATATATGTTGATTTTTTTTTTGTTAAGTTAAATTATAAGATTATGACATTGATAATATATGACTAGTTAATTATGAATGATTTATAATGTATTTTTATAAAATATTTGTAATGTAATTATTATCATGTGTATTTTTTGTTATTTTAATTCTTATAATTATGTAAATGTCATTTTCAAATATTGATCATAATTTAGTTAGTTGTTAAATTTTACATTGTATCAATTTATTTTATTAGTTGTTAAATTAAAAATAATTTTGAAAAGTATATAAAATAAATTAAAAAAAATTAACAAATTGCTGAATCACTCTTAACCAAGTCGTTGACTACACATTTTTCTGAGCCGGGCTATGTCCTTCTTTAATCGTCCCTATAATTAATAGGGGGTTCCTACTTTTCACTTCGAAAATATTCGTTTTCCCATTGGAAAATCTTCCATGGAGTCGTGGACAATTGAATGAGTGTCTAGTAGGAAAGAGAAAGAAATGAGTACCGAGCAATATTCACCCGAAATTGTATATCAGCGTTTACTTGGTACACAAAGTTAATTATGTATATAAATATGATTAATTTTGTCTCATATATGGTTAATTATTATTAAATATTTTAATAATTTTGTGATATTATTAACTATTTATGAAGTAAAGTTAACTATTATTAGACATTTTAATAATATTATGACAATGTAACCTAATTTTGATAATTGACATAATTACGTTCATTTACTCTCAATCAATTATGAGACAAGCTTAGCCGTATTTGCATAACTATGTGTGATTATCAATAACCTAAGAACACTATTAACCACTTGTGAGATAATACTAACTATTATTAAACATTTCACTAACATTATAACACTTGTGTGATTGTCATAATTAACTAAAAAATAATTTTAAAGTTAAAAATGTCATTCAATCAAAATAATAAAAATGAGTATGTAAAAATTATTGAAAGAAATTGTGATAAATAATATTAATCTATTAATTTAAAATAATACTGAAATTTTTTAAAAAGTAAGTGCATATAAATAATAAAAGAATAAAATTTGCAAGTGATAAAAATGTGTAAATTTTGTAAAAAAAATATGTGTATATAAATAATATCACTCTATTCAAAGGTAGTCACATGTAACTAGAGCACGAGAAGAGGGTCTTTAAAGGTGAGTAGGAAAAGAGAAGAAATAATATGGTAAATAAAATGAAGTAAATATGGGTAAGTACAAAAAGTAGATCTAGTGTGATCAAGTTTATGATTTCAGCGTTAAAGTAACCAATAACTTAGTTATTTTATTAAATAATGCACTATTTTATTTTAAAAGAGCTAAATTCGCTATTGTTTACCTTGATTTGTTGAATTGGAGGGTTCCTAATTGCAAGGATATCCAAAGACCGCAGATATGCTTTATCTTCAATCTTGCCGTTAGGAACCCTCCAAATAGGTTTTTTTTTTTTTTTAATGATTTGACATGCATGTATAATAACTTGGGGTCTTTGAGACAGGGAAATGGAACCAAAGACCAGAGAAAAAGAAAACATACTTTCATGGTCAAGAACAGTATAGTTGATCAGAAAGCCGCGAGTGAAAGCCTTTTTCAGAAAATCACGTCCACTATTGCTATCATAAGGAGTGTCTACCGGCACTTGGACATGTCGCCCGCATCTCTTAAGCCATGGAAATATTTTCGACAGCTCATCTTGTACACCGTCGGAAAAGAGAGCATTCTCGTCTCCACACGTGAAGTTTCTAAAACGGGTATCTACAGAGGAGGAGGAGGAGGAGCAATTGTAGAATATGGTGATGTTGTACACTGAAGAAGCATACCGAAACAGAGTGGAGTTCAAATAAGTGTCCTCAAATTGCGGAGAACAAACATTGAGGGCAAGGTCCGCTCGCACCATTCTCATGGTTTTAGCGGTGATGTTGATCTCCTTCACTGTGAAATTCTGAGAGCCAATTCGAATTGATGTTGTATTATCATCATTGAGGGGATTGGTTCTGTCCCCAGAAAGGATGGGAGATGTTGGACAGTGTTCCGCAGTTGTATGACTGTTCCTTACAAACCGGATCATCCAAAGCAGCTTCACAGTGTGGCAAAGTGGTTAACAACAACCAACAGATGGTGAGTACAGACGTAAGGAGTATGTGGACATGGATATGATTATGGTCATCCATTCTTACTCTTACCCGCAACACCCTCAAAAGTCTCACACATATATAATCATTCATCGCGTTTTGGAAGGAGTTATTGGAAAATGATGGCCACGACTCTCAGACCACCATCTATATTATTATTATTTAATAAAACAATGTCTTATCCAAATATGTGGCAAGTTTCCCACCCATCTTTTACTTCTCACGAATTCTATCCGTTCATGTCGTCAGTGGGGTATGTTAGCACTTGGCGGCCAATCCAAGTTGTGTCGGCGGCTTACGATGCACTAAGAGAATAAGAAGAAACATAACAATTACCATGGATATGTCTTGATATATTCCAAACTCCTGAAGGATATTCTTGTCCAAAACAAAATACATGCTAGTAGCTGCCAGCTGGGCTTTTTATTTTGTCAACAAACAGATATTCTGGAGTCAACAAAATATTTTGGAAAGGTCAAGTTGCAATATTTATATTGACTCTAAATTTTCATATTTTAAAAACAATTAAATTCTTTTACATTTTTTTTTTGAGAGAAAACTCTTTTACTTTAAATTTAAGATTTGAAGGTCTAAAGGTTTAGGGTGTTAAATCCTATAACTGTATTTGCATAAAAAGTTTTTTTCTTTTTTAAATAATAACGTGAAGTTAGATAATGTTGGAAAATTTAAAAAAAAAAGGAAAAAAAAAACAATTTTTGGACCTTTATATAATTAATCTGAATTATAATAAAAAAGTTTAAAGTGAGCTAGGACATCTTTTATTCATCAATATATCAATATACCAATTAATAAGTAATTTTTTATCTTAAACACTAGCTATACATACCTTAAAAGAACTTGAATGAAAAGGTTTTAACATACTAACGAAGTTAAATACTCAGAATATTTGTTGAGCTATTTGTGTTCGTACATCACTACTTATCCCTTTAGCTTACACCAGTGCTTATTGTGAATTTGTTAGAAATTGTGGTTGTTTGTGTCAATTGTTATAAACAATGATACAATGAACTATGAAATTATCAAATATAACAAGACTATGCATGAATTATCCTACAACATGAGTTATTTCTTGCACTAGGTATTGTCATGAGGAGAGAATATATTTTCTTGTTTTCGGTATAGTAGGGAAATAGTTAAAGAGAGAAGTATCATTACTCACATAAAAGATAGAATTCTCACAAACACTTGACTTTTGTGATGCATTATGTTATATCAAAGTTAATTTTTACATTCTCTTTTGAAAATAGTTATTTGTACTTCCAAACATTGAGAATAATACACCTGTTATATGATAATAATTTATAGGTATCATTAATTGTTTATTCAGTTGGAGAAAGGGATTGATAAAACTTCTAACTTCACATATACCTTTTCATCTAAAGTTTCAAATTAATCCTATTTCATGTGAATTTTGAAACATGTTCAACTCTTAAGCATTTTGGATGTGTTTAAAAATTATTCCTAATCATGTTTTATATATATATATATATATGGAATACTTTATTAATATATAAGATAGGGTAATGTTTGTGGTGGGAGGTCATGCATATCAACTTATTAGTATGTATATGGAAGTCATGCACTGGATTGATGGATTTAGTATATATCAACTTATTAGTGTATATCCAAATTGTTTTGGAACATGTGTGAAAACCATTAATTACACGAGTATCATACTATCTGATGAATAAAGCAATAGTCCACCTACGAAACAACCACTCTATTTTTCTATATGGCTTGTGGCATCCTAGTACCAAAACAAAATGGAATTTGTTTCGGTGGTTACCCCGGACACTATTCATTTAAGTCAACTCATTCTCTCACCTAACTTACAAATTGTCAACTTCACCTATCTCGGTTAACATGGTCTTTCACATCCCAGATGGTATTGTCTTGCTCACCCTGGTTGGAGTCTTATGCCTACCCCGACATAATAAGGAACATGTTTAATGACAAGAAAACTGTCTAGTGAGGCACCCAAACACACACTTCCATGTGACACCTCTTTTTAACATTTTTCCCTCCAAAATACTCTATATAAAGGACTCTACACTCACCAGGTATATATAACTCTCTTATTCTCACTCATTGTCTTACGCTCTTATTGACTTAGGCATCAGAGTTGGTGCCACCACCGAAGATGTTTGCTGCCATCGTGGAAGCCCATTGGAGCTCTTTCTTGTTCCTCCTTTTGTTCACCACATAACATTGGCACTGTATGTAGGAATTGATTTTTGATTCTCTTTTCACTGTCTTCATTGTTTGAAGGTTTGTTCATGATGGTTAGCATAAGAAATCGCGAGTCTGTTATAGCATCATCACCACCGAAGCTTCCGCCACCACTGTCTGAGGATGGCGGAACGACTTCTGTTACTCCTGAGGCAAATGGTGTCCCTACACCATCGGTAACTATGGCTGATCTTGTTGCATTGTTACAGCAGCAAGAGAGATGCTGAAAGAGTAGGAAAGGATCATTGCAAAACTTCAAGCTGAGAGGAAGAATAAGAAAATCATGGACAATAGTTATGATCATACTGAGAGGTCAGTAGCTTTGGTGCTGCAACCAAATCACGTTGCGCATAAGGTGCATGACGCACTCATGGCTATCAAAATGAGCAAAGATGATAAGATGATTCCATTCAACTTTCCTTTTTCGACCAAGATTTTGAATTTGAAGGTCCCAAAGCAATTATAACAATTTCCTTCTCTAGAATTGTACGATGGATCTACGGATCCAAACGATAACCTCTCGGTGTTTGAATCGGCAATGTCATATAAAGGAGCTTCCATTTTGCTCACATGTAAAGTGTTCCTGCTCTCACTAAAGGGAATAGTATTGAAATGGTTCCAATCTCTTGAACCAAGATCTATTGACTCATGGATGATGTTGAGGGAGAAGTTTAGGATGACTTTCACACCCAGCAAAGCCAAACCTAAGACTGAGGCAGATTTGAGAAGGATCCGCCAGGGTGCGGACAAGCCGTTGAAGGCTTATATTAGCAGATTTAATCAAGAGGCAAGAGCGACAGAAAACTTATAAGTTGGAGTAGTACTGATGCTGGCAAAAGACGAAGTGAAGGAAGGTTCACCTTTCTTTGCGCCAATTGCTAAAACGCCCCTAACATTAATGGAGGAATTCCTAAAGAAGGTAGAAAAATACATTAATTACAAGAATGTGCTAGGAGCTGGAAAAACAAAATTAGTCGAGATTACAACGCAGAAAAATAATCCTATGTCAAAAGCAGACAGACCGCCGTGTCATGAGGACCGAGGTCTATATAAAGGGGGGCACAGTTCGAGGAATACACACCGTTGAATACCTCAAAGGAGAGGATCTTAAATGAGATACTCAACGTGGAGTTCGTAGAAAAAGGAATAAAGCCTCCAAAACCATTGAAAAATAAAGAAGGTGGCGATTAGTCCAAATTTTTCCAGTATCATAGAGCGTCGGGGCATGATACCGACCAATGCTATCAATTAAAGGGCGCGATCAAGGTGTTAATAAGGCAGGGGAGGCTACGCCGCCTTGTAAAGCAAGGCGAGGATAATGACGATCCACACCTATAAAGAAAGAGAGAACTTGAAGGTCTAGAAGAGGACATTCTCCCCTAAGGAGAGGTAGATCGCCACGTAGACATACTCCACCTAGAAGCCATACTCCATCTCAACATTTATGAGATGATGCTGAGGTTCAGGCTATATGACACATGTCACTACGTCGATCGTCATCCTGTGCGACAAATGAGATCTCCTGCTCATTCTCCAGCATGAAGTCACAAGTGCATCTTCGTCATAGCAAGGGAATTTTCTAGCAGAGGTCCCTCAAACAATGCGAGGAAGAGGCATGCTAAGGAGGTATTGACAACCTCTTCCAGGATTAGTACTACTGGTAATCGCACTAAAAAGAGAGCACCTTCATTGACCTTCAACGATTCCGACTATGGTGACATCTTCCCAAACCATGATGATCCCTTCGTGACGAATGTACTTATGGCAAATAAGGGTGTCCACCAACTCTAGGTGGACATTGGATGTTTAGCCAACATCATGTTCTATGAGCTTTTTGAGAAGCTCAAAATACCGAAGTCCAAGTTAATGCCTATAATGAAGATTTAATTGGATTCTTGGGACATCATATCATACCAGTCGGCTACATAAAGCTCCATTTAACCTTTGGGAAATCCCCTGCCACGAAAACCATGATGACCTAGTTTATCGTGGTAGACACTAAATCTTCCTACCATACTATCTTGGGGAAACCAACGTTGAATGCATTGGGGGCCGTCATCTCGATGTCGCACCTAGCAATGAAGTTTGTTAGCGACAATGTGGAAGTAGTCACCTTATGAGGTGACCTGAAGAAGGCTAGAGAATGTTATAAGGAGTCTCTCAAAGCCGGTCCTAAACCCAAGTTATAATACAAACCCAACGTCGAAAAAGGTGAAGTGTTGCTAAAGGAGTTAAATTACCGAAATGAGATAAAGTGAGACTCTTGGATACCTCATCTAGAGTCAAAAAGGGAATGCATCCCGATTGAGGTGGGGAAAGAAGGCAATCAGGTTGTGAAAATTGAGGCCGACCTTGATGATAAAATAAAGGTCAACATGTCAAACTTACTGAAAAGTAATTCCGGCTTATTTACTTGGAAGCCAACAGATATGCCTAGAATAGATCCTAACTTCATTTTCCATTGGCTGGAGGTGGACCTTCTGTGAAACCAATATGCCAACAAAGAAGGAAGATGGCCTCGGAGCGCTTGTAGGAAATCGAGTGGTAGGTCGCCAAGCAATTGAATGTCAAGTTCATTCAAGAGGTGAAATACACCACTTGGCTTACCAACGTGGTCCTTGTCAAGAAGTAAAACGATAAATGGAAGATGTGTGTAGATTACACTGACCTCAATAGGCACTAGCCAAAGGACTTATATCCCCTTCCTGACATTGACAAATTGGTGGATGGTTCCTCCGAGTATCGATGCTTGTCTTTCATGGACGTTGTTAAGACAAAGGACGAATTTATAACCCTCAAATATTTTGATAATAACAAATAGTTAAAATTATATATGTCTTTACATAATCGTCTAATCATTTGTTCGCATGCAATCGTCTGACGCTTTTAAAATTGAATATCATCTTATCTTTTGATTGAATAAACTTCGTAACTAACAAGTCTTACAGACAATGACAATATTCTAAAATGATCTGCAAATCAATCAGAGCGTAAGCTACCTCGAAACGTATAAAGCCTATATACCTACTTTTGAGGAAAGTAAGAGAAAAAGAAGAAATATGTGTGTGAATGTTAGAACAGGAAAGTGGACATGACAACTGCTACAGATTGAGTACAAGAATATAAAAGATAAGCATGCTGCTTTATCTTATCATATGACAAATTGGTAAAAAGCATTAAATGCTGCATTTAATGATTCAACCACTCTCCTCATCAGACGAAGGTTGTCTTTTGCAAAACACTTAACGGATACTTTCGGAGAAGCCTATAAATAGAAGAAGAGACCTCCTTCGAGTAGTTGTTGTGATCATAATTATTGTTGATATAATTGCTGCTGATTCTAAAAATTTCATAACTGCTTTAAGAAAAGAAAAAGCTCTTCCAATCTTTGTTTGTAAAATTTTTTTGTACTTCATTGTATATTCGTCTGATAAGACGTCAAACCCAGTGAGGTAAACTTACACGTAAACCTTTTTCTTAACGAGATTGGTGGAAGCCTGAAGAGGCTTTGATTCAAAGAATACTTGGGTGTTTGCTTGGAGAGGCAAGTGAAATACAACTTGGGTTGAGCCTGAAGAGGCTTGTGGAAAGAATACTTGTAACTTGTGAAAGTTAGTGGAACTTGGTTGTTGCCAAGAACTGGACGTAGTCTTTAGGGTGAGATGAACCAGTTTAATTTCTGTGTGCTTTTTGGTTTTGTCGTTCAGCTTTCATCTGTCTTATAAAATGTTTTTGAAAATCCTTTTGATCTTATTTCAGACAATACGTCGTTAACAAAAGAATTGCGAAAATTTGATATAACACAATTCAATCCCCCCTTCTTGTGTTATTTTTGTGTTCTACAGACGCATACTTCGGATATAACCAAATTCCACTTCACCTAGAGGATCAGGAGAAGACTGTTTTCATGACTGAAAAGGCCAATTATTGTTATAATGTAATGTCATTCGGGATGAAGAATGTTGGGGCTACATTTTAGAGAATGATAAATAAGGTGTTTGAAGAATAGATTGGTTGAAATTTAGAAATGTACGTCAACGATATGATCGTGAAAAGTGCTACTCTTGAAACACACCTTTAAGATCTAGAAGAGATTTTTGGTCAGCTAAGGAAGAACAACATGAGGTTGAACCCTAACAAATGTATATTTAGAGTCTCGGTGGTAAAGTTCCTAGGGTATATGTTATTTGAGAAGGGGATCGAGTTGAACCTAAAAAAAATGTCTAGTTATACTGGAAATGAAAAGTCCTTAGAATGTGAAAGAGGTTCAGAAGTTGACCAGGCGATTGGCGGCGTTGATGAGATTTCGTGGCCAAATTGGCACATAATGCTTTTCCTTTCTTTCAGCTTTTAAGGAAAAGCAAACTTTTTGAATGGACCAAAGAGTGTGAGGCTGCATGTAAAAGGCTAAAAACAACTTTGTCATCTCCCCCTACTCACTAAACCTGAACCGGGCGAGGTACTATACTTGTATCTGGCTGTTGCTGATGAAGTTGTGTGTGCAACACTAATAAAGGAAACACCAGAAGGACAAAAGTCAACCTACTTCGTAAGTAGGGCCCTTCAAGGAGCTGAGCCGAGATATTTGAAGATGGAAAAGGTTGTGTTCACATTTGTTGTGGCGACAAGGCGGCTTAGACCATATTTTCAATTATATCGGATTGTAGTACGAATAGATTAACCCATCTGGTATATTTTGCACAAGCCTGAGTTAGCTGGTAGAATGATGACTGGGCCACTAAGTTATCCGAGAATGGGATTTTATATAATTGAGATAAGTACTAAAGGCTTAGCATTAGCTGACTTTGTCACCAAACTAACTTCAGCAGATTTGGCATCCCAAGATTCTACTTGGACTCTTTTTATCAACAGATCATCCAATGAAAAAGGCACTGGAGCTAGCATATTGTTAGAATCATCAAACAGGGTTATTTTGGAACAGTCTTTGACCTTCACATTCCCTAACTCAAATAACCAAGTGGAATACAAAGCATGTATAATCGGATTGCTGATGGCGTCCGATATATGTGCAACCTCAATGCGAGTATGTAGTGACTCACAGTTGATGATATCGCAGTTCAATGAGGCATATCTGGCCAAAGAGCCAATGTTGCAGAAATAATTGGCAAAGGTTAAGACTCTTATCACAAGCTTTGATAAAATAGAATTTGTCCACACACCCCGGGAAAAGAATGTGAGAGCCAATATCTTGTCTAAGTTGGCAAGTACAAAATCATTCAGTAATAATAGGTCGGTCATCCAGCAGACGATCCATGAGCCCAATCTTGTCATGGCAGTAGAAGCAAAGCCGAGCTAGATGACTCTTATTATTAACTACTTGCGTGAAGGTATCATCCTAGAAGACAAGAAGGAAGCCAAGAGATTAGAAAGATCGATTGCGCACTTCTGTATCATGAGCAATAAGCTCTACCAATGTGGCTTTTCTCAACCTTTACTTAGATGCTTGAGAAAGTCAAAGTCTGAGTATATAATGGCAGAAATACATGAATAATGCTACGAGCATCATTTAGGAGGCAGAGCCTTAGCCAAGAAAATACTCAGAGTGGGCTACCATTGGCCAATGTTGGAAAATGATGCTATAGACTTTACCAAAAAATGTGATAGATGCCAAAATGCTCTGACATTCATCTCGCTCCCCTTGAAGACCTAAGTACACTCACTTCCACATGACCATTCATTTGGTGGGGGATCGACATACTCGGGCCCTTTCCTAAGGCGCCCGACCAGGTGAAGTACTTAGTTGTGGCAATTGACTACTTTACTAAATGGATTGAAGCGGAGGCATTGGCCACCATCACGACTAGGAATATAGAAAACTTTGTATTCTGACAAATTATTTGCAAGTTCGGGATACCAAATGTTGTAGTGTCAGACAATGGCACACAATTCACAAATAGAAGTTTACAAGAATTCTTAGCTGGACTGAAGATAAAATAACATTTCACTTAGGTTGAGCATCCCTAGACAAATAGGCAAGCAGAGGCGGCAAATCAAGTTATCCTTCTCGGACTCAGAAGACTTTTAGACAAAGCAAAGGGATGCTGAGTTGAGCAACTACCACATGTCCCCTGGGCATATCACATAACCCCCCACTTTACCACTAGAGAGTCTCCTTTTCGCCTTACTTATGGTATAGAGGCAATGATCCGGGCATAAATTGGAGAACAGACATGGAGAGTGGCCAACTTGAGGTTAGAAGATAATGACGGGTTGCTCTGAACCGAGCTAAATGTTACCGAGGAAAGAAGAGAGATCACTATGGTAAAGGAAGCCGCCCTAAAGAAATAGGTTGCAACTAAGTATAACAAGAAGGTTGTTCCTCATATGTTTAAACCCGGTGACTTGGTATTAAGGTGGGACAACATTAGAGGAAAGAATGCCAAACAGGGAAAGCTCATTGAAAAATATGAAGGCCCTTATCGCATTACCTCAAAGACCGGTACAAGAGCATATATGCTCGAGATGTTACCCGGGATTACCATTCCGCAGACATGGATTGTGAGCAACCTCAGACAATACTATAGCTGAGTCATCTTGGTAAAGAAGGTTAAGTAGATTCTTTTCTTTTGTATAGTAAGTAGAATTTGATTGGTGTAGCGTAGACCGAGTTACGTATTATAATTCATAGCTCTTGTACTATTTTTTGACCCACGTGATTAATAAAATAAGAGTTTTTTGGCTTAAAGAAGTAAAGTGTAGGGTAAAGAATTAAAGCAAAAGCAAAAGCTACGAAAAGGCAACCAAGTAGTGTTGGAAGGTCGTCACCCTGTGTACATGGATTTAATCCATTCAGGGTTTGAAATGAACAAGCAAAAGTTCATCAAGAAGACATCAATGCGGGAAGGTATTCACCTCATGTGCATGGATTTAATCCAACCAGGGTTTGAGATGAACAAGCAAAAGTTCATCAAGACGACATTAATGCAGGAAGGTCATCACACCATGTACGTTCATTTAATCTAGCTGGAGTCTAAAATGAATAAGCAAGAGTTCATTGAGACAACATTAAGGCAGGAAGGTTATCACCTTTCATACATAGATTTAATCCAGCCGAGGTCTAAGATGAACAAGAAAAAGTTCATTGAGATAACAAAAATAAGGTAAGAAGGTTATCACCTCGCATACGTCGGTTTAATCCAGCCGGGGTCTAAGATGAATAAGCAAAAGTTCATCGAGATAACAAAAATAAGGTAAGAAGGTTATCACCTCGCATATGTGGACTTAATCCAGTCAGGGTCTGAGATGAACAAGCAAAAGTTCATCGAGATAACAAAAATAAGGTAGGAAGGTTATCACCTCACGTACGTTGATTTAATGCAGCCACGGTTTGAGATGAATAAGCAAAAGTTCATGGAGATAACGAAAGTGGTAAAGCAAGAGTCCACTAAACCAAGGCGAGAAGAATTTAAGGAATAGAATCACACCAAACTCAAAAATTATGACAAACAAAGAGATTGCAAAGCCAAAAGTAGAAAGAAAAACATAACCAAAGAAAGCATGATAAAGCGATGAATCACCAAACGTCGCTAACAAGATGGCAAAAGAACTACAAATGCTTATGAAGGTATAAATCAAAGGTACAAATTGCTCAAGTCATTTAAAGATATATGTTGTTCAAGTCATTCAAAGACATAAATTGTTCAAGTTATTCAAAGGTTAAAAGTGTTCATAGTCACGAACTATTCATAGTCATAAAAATGTACAAATAAAAATGGCATTCCGGCCCTTTAAGAAGAACCAACATTAACGTCATCGACATTAGCAGCATCAGTATGGGCAATAGCAGCATCAGTATGGGAGGTGCTAATGACCCCAAAACCATAACCCAGACCTGGGGAGGGATTGTTGGCGTCACCTATGGGGTCAATACAAAGCTATCTGCTAGTCATCTTTCAGCATCTTTGAAAGGCTCTTCAACCTGCTTCTCAGCATCCACACCAAGATTAACCTTAAGCCTTGATTGCTCTAAACTGGCTTTAACATCGGTTTCTTCCTCATTATCTCCATCTGAAGCAGAGGCAACATTGGCAATGGTGGGTTCTACTAGAACCATTTCCTTGTTAAAATTAACATGCCACACACGATTTATAACTTCACAATCCACCTAGGCGCATTATATATTTAAGTTCCGATCAAACAGATACCAATTTTGTTTTATTGTATTTTTGAAAGAAAGCTAAATTGATTCCATCCATTGTCGACATATATGCTAATATTGCCCTTGAGAGTACGCCATGTTAGCCTCAAGTTCTTTCACTTTATCTTTAAGCTCTTGCTTTCTGGTCTTAGAAGCTTTAACCTCGAAAGATAGATTCAACTCTAATTGCATATATTTGGCATTGGTAATGGAAAGTTTCACTTGTAAATATGTTTCAGCATTTTCTTGCCGCTTTTCCTCTAATTGTTTGGCCGCCAACTGTTTTTCAAGCTCAGGTACTCACTTGCTAGATTTTTCCTTAGCCCGTCAAGCACCTTCCTCTGCTTGCTTCAACCGACTTATTATAGCATCTTTTTTAGCCAACAAGTCAAGAAGGTTCTTATCGCCAAAGGTTTTTTCCATCAAGACATAGTGAGAATATCCCGAAAACATGTGTTGAAATAGTGAAGCCAGTCCTCCTAGGCCGCCTTGCATATCTTTAATCTCGTCCAGCATGGCCGCTTCTACAACAGAAGAACGACCAGCTAAGATTTGCCTCTAGGCCTCTTTAACTGCAACACTAATCCTAACAATAGAAGTAGAGTGAGCAACCCTTTGCTTTTTAAGTGATGGCTCCTCCTGTAGCTAATCACTTGCGCCTCTTTTATCGAGGACCATCCCAACATTAGAAACCCTGATTTCCACAGCTTCACTAGGTTGAGATACATTAGCTGGTGTCGATGTGGGTCTAGCTTTGGCCTCCTGGATTATGATTCCTTTACTTGCATGAAGAGCAGGAGAGGTAGAGGTTCTAGACTTTTCTAGGATAGTCATCTTTTGCTTGCACTTAGACCTTCTTGGCTCCTTCAGCTTCGTTGTCTTGTCTTGTTGAAGAGCCAAAGCAAAGTCAGCCATCTTTGATTTCACCATCTCTGCAAAGAAAAAGAAAGTTTATCAGAATAGCTGTAAATCTACCTTACCAAAAGGAAAAGAAAGCTCATCTTTGAAAACAATAGTAAAAGCACAGGCAAAAGAAAATACATATGCAAACACACTAAAACTACCTTGGTACTCTACAAGGGAGTCCCAATGAGCTACTTGTAAGGAATCCAGTTTTGAAGATTTTTAACCAATTCAGAAAAGTGATTCCTGGCTCTTAACTCATCCGGGGTAAAATCTTTTTCCCCGACTATAAATCGGCTAGACTCCAAACAATAATGGCTGTACGACCAATATAAAGGAAACTGGGGTTCATTCACCTTTTCCCCAATTCCTCAAACTATAAATAAAGCCTCCCAACTTTCAACCCGAGGATGAAGGAAGAAGAACTTATCCTTATAGTCCTTATAAGAATCTTGAAAGGGTCTTAATAGTGCTCGTTCCCTGAATCTGCGAAAAGAGATAGGAAAATATTTCTTCTCATAAGGCTGGCGGATTGGACTGAAATAGTAAAAAAATATACTAAGGGTACATACAACCCTTTCTCTGTCGCATAAGTTCTCAAAAGCTATGATAAAGGCCTAAGAATTTGGATGAAGCAGTGAAGGAGCGACATTGAAAAAGTTTAAAATTGACACCTGAAAGTCGGTGAAGGGAAGCCTAACTCCCAGGTGCTCAAAGAACGTCAGATACATTGGCAAAAAGTTAGAGTATAAATAACTGACTGTTGTAGTTGTAGTCTCATCCAAAGGGATTCTTATGTTCTCTTTTGGCCTTTGAGAACAGATCCTCCCATAGTCCCTTAGCGCCACTATATCCCACATCATACCACTATCATCCAGGGCTAAGTCCAAGCAACCAACCAGTGCATCCAACGCCTCTTGGTAAAGGCAGGATCAAGTTTTAGCTACTTCCCTATCTACCCGATCCACATCAAGATTCGCTACCTCATAATACGCCATTGGAGTAGTCTCAACGTTTCTCACAGTTTTTCCTATCTCCCTGTCAAAAACATTGGAAGAATGGTCAGATGTTGACGGTTTAGTAACCCCGGTAGAAAGAACTCCAGCTCTTCATTAAGATGACGTGCTTCCCTAACCGAATGGAATCTTCATCAAATCAGGAAACTCCACCCAGGCCTTAGCATACTCCAAGACTTTGTCAGGATCATATGACATTCCCATGGACTTCAAATAACTTCAGCATTTTTCAAGAACCTCAAGGCATATTTTGATTTCTGGTGGATCTGGTTTTTTGGGGTCGGCCATAATCGGGAGCTTGTCGTTCCTCCTCACCTTTCTTAACCTACCTTGACTACCCTAGACAATGGAGAAATCGCCCTTACTAGGTGTACCTCTAAGGATGGTTGTCTTCCCTCAAGGAGCCGTAGGAGGAACCGAAGAACCAACACGGCCTCCAGCATCCCCACGACTCCCCAAGGACCTTCCCCAACCAGCACACGAAGATGAGGGGAGAGTCGAAGACTTGGCTAGCCAATTGGTAGCAAAACTAGTCAAGTGACTACTGTGGCTATCGCGTCCAGAAGATGGAGGGTTTGGTCTACACAAATCCATCTTCGAAAAAGCAAAACAAAACCAAATATGCACAATGCAACAATAGAGAAAAGTCCAAACAAAGACAAGAATTAAGAAAAAGATATTACCTTAAGTAGAAAAGTAAGCAAATACTTGAAGCTGAAAGGAAATCATCAGTAAGCACTGAACTTTCGCCAAAGAAAAGTTACAAAGGAAGCATATGATTCTTGTGAGGGAAGAAAGTGAAAGTAACAGTGAAGGTAAAAACAACAGGTAAAATAATTGTACAAAATAAATGGGCCTATATTCTTATTCGGCCAAACCCAAAAATGTTTAAAAATTTTGAAACCACCTAAATCTTTTTGAATTTGAGGTGTCACAAAATTCAAGATCTTAAATCATTATGCATTTAATGCACCTCGATTCCCCCGAAAATGCAGTGAAACTGTCTGAAGAAAATAAAATGACGCAAGCTAAACTATTCAACCTTGGATAACCCATAAGCTGACAATGCATCTCCCAAAACATTACTGGCTTGGGGGCAACACCATATCGAAAGTCGTTTCAAACTCTTAAGCTGACAATGTTTTTTCCAAGCATCACTAGCTTGGGTGCAACTATTCTAGGGGTTACCCGGACATTATTCTCTTAAGTCGGCTCGCTTTCTCACCCGACTTATAAACCATTGACTTTGCCTATCTTGGTTAACATGGTCTTCCACATCCCGGATGATATTGTCTTGCCCACCCTGGTTGAAGTCTTATGCCTACCCTAGCATAGTAAGGAAAACGCCTAACAGTAAGGAAAATGCCTAATGAGGCACTCAAACACACACCATCACGTGGCACCACTTCTTAACAATTTTTCCCTCCAAAATACTTTATATAAAGGACTCTACACTCACCAGTTACACATAACTCTCTCATTCTCACTCATTTTCTTAAGCTCTTACTGATTCAGGCATTAGAGTGCTAGTAGTGCCACCATCGGAGACGTTCGCGGCCACCGTGGAAGCTTATTAGAGCTCTTTCTCGTTCCTCTTCGTGTTCACCACATAACAGAATTGGAAATTTGGAAAAGACAACCAAGTCTCCTAGTTTTCCCAATCTAGATTGCACTATTTCTCATAGTAAATGATTTATTAATTGAGTAATGATAAGAAAATACTCCATTTTGGGATGGATTCAAAGAAAAGATAGTGAGAGAAAGTAATAAATGTGATAAGTGGTGTGATAGAAAAAGAAGAGGGATAGAAAGAAATCAGATGGAAGAGAAAATAAATATATGTTTATAATTTTTCTTATTAATTAACCAAATCTATTTATGCAACATATATCTCCCCTCACTCAATTTTACTTTCTAATTATTTTACTTTTGAGTTATTATTATCATACATTTATTTTTTCTTCAATCTCATTTTCATTACATTTTACTTTTTTTCTCCTTTTCTTCATTTCTCATCAGCATTATCATGTTTTCTCTTTTCCTTTATTTTTCTCCCTAGAAAAATGCTAACAACACACCCTTTAATACACATTTTCAAACACATTATCTACTATTATTTAATATTTATTGAAAATAACAAATTTTGGCAGATCTCACTTCTTATAATGAGTCTCTCTATTGATTTTGTACTTTTCAATAATTTTTAGCCAATGATAGAGCGTGTGTTAGAAATGTATTAGAGAGTGTGTTGCCTGCACTCCCTTTCTCCCTATCTCTCTTTCTCTCTCTCTTTTCTATCCATACACCCCTAACATGAAGTATAATATTATACATTTTTACTTCAAGAACAAAAAAATAAATAAATCGGTGTAATGAGGTACATGCTATATAAGTTTGTGTTGCCAATAAATCGGTTATCATACCAAACACTACAAACTTTTTATGGTCGGAGACAAACTCTATTGCTTCCTTGTTTTTGTTTTTCTTTGAGGGTCTATGGTTTAGTAAAATATATAATAATTTATAATCAATTATTATTAGATTTCTCTATAAATTTGCATATATATAGGATCATGTTAATTTTTTCTAATCCAAAGAGAATAAACTACTCATTTGCGGCTTATAATTTCCGTTTTAGTTACATTAGTTGAAACCTTAGTTAGAAACTAAGGATATATATATTTTGAATAGTTTTCTTGATTGTAACTTCATAATTTTTCAATTTTTATAATATTTTTTCTTTTATTATTTTTCTCGATTTTGTAGGTAGATTAAAATTAATCTATATTCATTTTTAATAAATTAAAAAAACATACATTCTTTATTAAAAATATTAGTATTAAACACAGAAAGGAAAATATACAAATCTAAAATACTCAACTAACAAAATGTCCTTTTAACTACCATAATTTTACTTATGTACAGACTATCTCTTTATAAAAGTTTTAATAAGAACATATTTAAATAGTATTATTTAATTAAATAGATTCACCTCAATCCCATTATCCAAAGTTCTTGTCAAAGCAACTTTGGATTGCGGCAAGGAGAGCTCTTTATAAAAGGCTTAAAATACTACTCTTTTGTTCAAAGCTCTCCAATGGCCTTTCACCAAGGCATGCCTCTTTTGTCAGCATACCAACTCGAGAGTAACATAGCTATCAACAATTACCTATTAGAAATAACAATTACACGTTAGAATCAATCCACAATCTATCAACAATTACCTATTAGAAATAACAATTACACGTTAGAATCAATCCACAATCTATCAACGACCAAAGGATATAATACACATATCATTTTAATATTAAAGTATGTAATACATCTTTAAAACAATATTAATCTCCTATAGCTGCAAAATGGCCAACATACAAAATAAAACAAAAGGATCATTGAAGGAATGGGAATCTACTAAAGAAATGATCTATTAAAGAAAGGATTCCCCATGCTGGAATCTATTTCCATGAACTAGAACAAGTGAAAAGTACATGAATCGATTTTTGAACATAAGATTGTTGTAAGAAATCGATCCCCTCATGGAAGGAATCGATTCACTAACGATCAAATTGAATAATTAAGGAAAGCATGATTTTGGTTAATTGTGTAATTTTTTCTAATTCAAAGTCTATCTTTTAAGGTCACAAATTAAATTGTTTTTGCCCCCTTAATCACTATAAAAGGCTATAGTTTTCCAAATCAAATTGTGAGAGTAGAGAGAATTGTTGAATTTGGGTTATTATGCTTGAGCCAACATTTAGAGAATAATTGATAGAGCTTCAAGTTGTCTTATCTTCACCATTAAGAGTGGTAATTGCTTTTGTTCTCTATTTTGAGAAAGTCTAGGAGTAGGTTCTCTTGATCTAGGAATAGGTTTTCCTAGTGAGTGATTAGAGTGAGAAGGTGAGAAACATCCTAGGTTAGGTTGCAAAGGTGGGTTCCTTGGGTGTAAAAGGCTTGCTACACGTTAAACTCTAATTAGTTAGTGGTTAATCTCAAGCTAAGCTTTGGGATTGGATCTAGGTTGCAGTTTGTGATTGAAATAAGATAAATCTCGGTGCACTATTCTCTTACCCTTCTTTTTATTGCTTCATTTGCTTTTGAGATTTGTTTTATTTTGTTTTGAATTTTCTTAATATAAAACAAACAAAAAGAATTCCTCTTTCGTCTCTTTACTAAATTATATTCTTTACAATTAGGGGTAAAACATTTTGAAAAAGTTTTAAACATAACTCAATTTATCCTTCTTCTTGAGTTATTGAGGCCACTTGGTTAACAGGTGGGACATAAGGGCACAAAGTAAAATGGACGCTATTCCATTTTTCAATTTTTAAAGATAAGGATGAAACATAATGGAAAAGGAAGGATGATGATCCATTCCATTTTATTATTTTGTCCCATTTTTCTTTGCTTTCAAGATAGGGGTGCACTCATGGAGTCAAAGCTTTTAAATTATCAAACGACTAGTTTATCCATTCTAAACATAGATAAACCTCTTCGTGGGCATGAGGTTGACAAAGAAAAAAGAAGAAGGGTATAGAACCTTATCAAAAAAAAGGTTACCTAGTTGTTGGACGCTGATAAGGGTGGAGTAGATGTCTCTACTAGTTGTAAAGTTAGGGACAATGGGGTTGCCGGTGAGGCTAAAGTGGTGTTGTTGAGTTGAGCATTGTTGAGAAGCTTAAGGGTGCTCAAGGTGAAGCTTCCAAAGTTGAATTGGGTGGTGAGTGACGAATATAGAAGCAGAGTTGATAAAGCATATGAAGTTGAAGGTTATGTATATTGGAAGTTAAGAATGGTGACATTACTTTCTCATGGGATAAGGGGGAAAAAAGTGGTGACATTATTAAATAATGGTAAAAGGGCATTGGAAAACAAAGATAGATATTCTGATTCAGTGATGCTGAGGAAATAGTGAAAGTGAATGTAAAGGATGTTGAAATGGTTAAGATTTTGTTCAATTTCACCTTATATTTTTGTTATGTTGTGTTTAATTGATTAATTTGGCTTCCAAATGTAGAAGAAAAGTGTGGGGAAGAAGTGCAAAACAAAAGAACAAAACAAAGAAATAATTATTGGGGGAAACAAACCCCTTTGCACAATAATAAGAATCAAAGAATATGGAGCACACAAAAACAACACCGCTAGGATCACAACAAATGTACTGGTCATACAAGTAATAAAGTAAAAGTATGAATTACCGTCTCTATAGGGATTATGGTTTAATACCAACGCAATCAAGTACTTACTTACAAATTTAAGAATTAAAGAAAGAATTAGAGACTTTTGGATTTTATTTGTATTAATAAAAATAAAGAACAAAGAACAGAATTTAAAGATATTTGTAAAATTAAAGAGTAAAAACAGTTAGGTATCGGAATCCTCTTGATTCTCCCTTAAAATAACTTCTTTCTTTCCCAAACCCCTTCTTGTTAAGTAATTTACCTTCAATTTCTCTAAGTTTAATCATAATTTCTTAGGCAATAAATCATTTAATCCCAATGATGAACCTTAATCCCTTAGACGAACAAAATCAGTCATAAGCATTAAAAGAAGAAAATTCGTATGAAGACATATAATCTATCCCTATCCCTAGGCTCAAGAGTTGTATGGTTATTGAATTAGAACAGTCTAAAGCCCAATTTTCCAATTGCAAGATCTAGATTACTAATCAATTTCTTGATGAGTGTCAGTCATGGAAAATTAAGTGCAAATTCAACAACTATATTAACAAAAATAAGAGAACGATCTAGAAAAGAAATTGATTACATTAATTTCAAATCAAGATTCATCCTAACCTAACCCCAAAGGGGATTAGAAACTCAAAGCAGTTAAACACAAAACAAAAGGAAAAAGAAGATAAAATGAGAGCCATGAATCTTGAGAATCAAACCCCAATTGTTCAAGATCCAAAGCCAGAGATGAATCCTCACTTCCAGCCCTTAGATGAGTCAAAGAATGCCCCCAAATATATATTTTCTCCTATTTATAGTGAATTTGGGCTAAATGGGCTGTAAAATAAACTAGCTTGCAAATAGAAAGTTTGGAACATGTTGGTGCCAGGCGTGGGCCAAGTTGGCACCGAGCACCAATTTTCGCACAACCCAGGCCCATTAGAAATTAAAATAAAATTAGAATTTGGACCTCAGACCCGCTCAATGGGGATGGAAACTCGCTTGGCCGCTTTTTTCAAAAATTGGACTTTGTGCTGGCGCCAAGCGACACCATTGCCCGTTGGGAGGGATACCTCACCTGCTGAGCGGGGTGCCACTAAAGCAAGCCCGTCGGGTGGGTACTACTTCATGCACTCCATTTTGCATTTCTAATTTTCCTTTTGGCCCGTACTTGTGCTTGTGAGTCTCTTTTGCGATCTTCACCTTGGTCCATGCTTATTTTAAGTCCTCTTTGACTAGCACAATATACCTTTATGCTTGTAAACTATATTTTTTTTCTCTGCATATCTAACTTTCCTTCACAAAATCCAACAAAATTAAGGCAATTTATGCATTTTTAAATAGAAAGCTTAAAAACGTACATCATATGAAATTCTTTATCAATAGTCTATCTTCTTACAAATTTCCTATGAGCTAATGCAAAAATCATGTGAATTTACTTTATAAATCTACATAAAATGTAGATTTATTAAATACCATAAGTAGAAATAGAGAAAGATGCAAATTTAATATGGTTTAGTACCTTTTATCTATGTCTACAAGAACATCTCAAAAATATTCACTATCTTAAATAAGATTACAAGTTTTATGAATAAATTTGGAAAACCTCCCGATTATAAGTTTTCTAGAGAAACTTAAGAAACACTTTCAATTACACGACCCTCCTTCTCACTTGGATGGTAACCCCCTCTTCACATTGGGTGGTACCGATTCTTCTCATCTCAAGAATATCTATTTATAGTGGTGGTGATGACTTTTAAAGACTTCTTGAACAAACACCAATTAATTGTTTCTCACAATTCCAAGAGTCATTTCCTTAGAAATTATCACACATATACCAATAGTCAGTTAGTCATAACCTTTCATTCCTCAACTTATTACATCTTGAATTCATTCACTTGAATTAATATTGGAAATTTAGATTATTTTTCCAACAATTCATCCCTCAATTAAAATTTACAAATTTCATCCTTACCTTTTCAACTCTCGCCACTATGGAAGTTTGTTGCAACTATCGTCATATTTTTTTTTTCCGCATAGCATGCTTTTGATGTGCAAACTTTGGTGTGCTCCTTTTGATCTTATTGTCCTCCACGAGTATTAGATGGTGACACTTCTTGTACTTGCTTCTTCGTTAACTACCGCCAACGAGACACACTGCTTGATCACTTCCACATTACCCAGAAGACTTTTGACACAAGGAGTCTTACATGGATTCACCATCAGCTTCATTTCACTTTAATACTCATTTGATTGGTCACTAGATAGCTAATACCACTATTGAAAAATCAAACCCCGTCACACAACAATGAGAATCAAAGGATGTGGAACACACACAAAATAACACCACAAATAGAAATAGCGAAAGACACAAATTTAACGTAGTTCAATACCTCTTGCTTATGTCCATGAAAACACTCAACAAATATTCACTATCTCAAATTAAATTACAAGTTTTTGGTATAAACTTAAAAAAACCTTCCAATTACAAGTTCTTTTATCAAACTTGAGAAACTCTCTCAATTACACAACCCTCTTTCTCACTTGAGTGGTGACCCCCCTCTTTTGATAGGGATATTCTTTTCATCTCAAGAACATCTATTTATAGTGGTGGTCATGACTTCAATTCTAAATACTTTTTGAGCAGACACCAATTAATTGCTTTTCATAGTTCCAAGAGTCACCTCTTTGAGCAATTATCACACACATACCAATAGTCATAATCTTTCACTTTTGAATTTATTATATCTTGAATTCATTCATTTGAATTAATATTGAAAATTTGGATTAATTTTTCCAACAACAACAAAAAAGTCAAAGGGGAAGTGGAGCGGACAAAGAGCAGCAACACTGATATGAGTATCGATATGCACTTTCTCATTCTTATAAGTGTTGTCTTCCATCATCATAAAAAACTAGTAAAAATTTTGCTTAAGCTTAGACACAACAGTAACAGTAATGCTTTTTCAAGAAGGATTCTGGCCCATCAATTACTTAACCTTATAATGGACCTAATTTAAACAGAGATCCTATATATAAAAATCTAAAATATTTAAGCAATCAGTAAATCACAATGTCAACGGGAAGTTGGCACATCTGGTTGAGTCTTCTACTCATACTAGCTATGACTTAGGTTTCATTCTTAGATTTCTCTTGTTGGTAGACGATATGTAAATTCTACTATAAATTCTCACCGAGGTTGGTAGTCTTTCTTGGCCTTGCAAGAGAGTGTGCCTTCTCTTAATTTAAACTTTTATATATAAAAAAAAAATCAGTAAATCATAAGGATAGCCTTGTCAGTTATTTGTAAGCATGATAGTGACCTACTTCATTTATTTTACATTGAATATTTTAATTTTTTTGGTAGTGATGTTTTAATTTAAATACGACCAACAAAAGACAATGTTAAGCACACATAAAGGAATAATTAATTTTAGAGGAGCTAAATACTAATTGGAAATAGCCTTTTGATTGGAACTTTTCCTCACAGATGTCTTCCACTTATTATTGATGTTCTAACCACCTATTCTCCTGTTAAAGTTATGTCTCAATTAAGCAGCAAACACAATAATTTCATGATAAATCTTTCACTTAAATTATCAATAATCTTTGAACCAAATTATCAGGAATCTTATGTTTTATTAGTGTCTTGACCAATGGAATATTGTGCAGGAAATGTTTAGAAACTTTTTTCTATTTTATTTTAGCTCAAGAAAGTTTAAAACTTAATCAGAATGAGAGACTTTTTAACATCCATACTGTAACACTCCTTTAATTTTAAATATAATTCATATTAATTTAATTATTACTTTAAGTTGATGAAAATGTGAGTAATTTTTTTTTTTTTTATTTTAACAATAGAAAACAGAATTCAGAAATAGAAGTGAAATGATAAAAATTGCTTATGTATATATATATATCCAACTGTACATTATGGTTTGAGTAATTCATAATAGTCAAAGAAAAAACAAAAGTATATCAAAAAACATAGACTACCTAACCCAATATATACATAAAAAAAGAATCCTATACAGAGTAGTATTTATCTATCCTATCCCTTAAGAAAATATTATAAACTAGGTCTTCAAATCTGAAGAAGTATCCTCTGGCTCTTCCTCAGCATCATCAGGCATTGTTATCATCTTCAATAATCATGATTCAACATGCATAACAAAATAATGGAGTGAGGTGATTTGTTCTAAATCACTTTCACATGTATGGTAGGAATTTAAATACAATTAATGAAGGGAACCTAGGGTTTATTCTAAGTTATACTACACTACCTTGACTTGGTATGGATCCATACTTCCCATCAGTGAGTAATAGTTCTTAACAGAATCTGGGAAGTGACTAGGAGTACATATACGTCATCAACATCATCACATGGTACAATCCTCATCATCAATGAGAAACAAATATCAGTCAGGACGTCCATTTATAGAGATATACTCTCAAACCAATCCCGGAATGCTGAGCAGTTGTCAGGGTTATCGAGCTTTGTCAGGTGAATATCCCAGCTCACGGGCGCTACCCTGGCTATTAGGACTTTCACCACCCGATGCCTACCCCCGAGACCTCCCCAAATAGGTCCCCGCCTTTCATTCCTCAGCGTACCAAACTGTAGCTTTCCTAACAGGGTGTCATGCCACTGCATGTCCCTTGCTTTACATTACTCACTAATCTATTAATTTCTAAAGGTTCATTCTGGTCTCAAGTATTTGAGCACCAGTATAATTTCTATTAATATCTCTACCTTATATTACAGAGATTTGATCCATACATATCATTCACATAATTCATAATTCAAATCAAAGCACATAAGCAATAATTCAATGAAAATAAAGATATACAAATTAAAATAAAGACTGATAATTAAGAAATAAATCATAGAATGGTCAAAAAAATTCATAAAAATAATTTCTACACTTAGAAAAATAATTAGAATTTTATCATGAATTTTTAGAATTTTTTTGAAAATTTTTAAAATTTAGTATTTCTCACAAACACTTATAGAACACAATTAGAAGTACTAAATAAGCTTTAAAATTTATGAAATTTTTACAAATGGTCTATTAGTGTGTCTAGACCTTACCTGAACGATAAGAACTTAAACTGAAACTTCTATAGTAGTTTTCTAAAAATAAATTCATAAATAGCTCATAAAATAATTTTTATCTTTAGTTTCATATTATGAGATTTATGGTTTATTTCTTCTACTATTTTTGCTAAACTAATTGAATATTACTAAAATTTGATAATATAATAATTTAATTTTCTATTATAATAGCTAAAAATATTTTTTCTAAATTTGGGCAGTATAACTGCTTGGTAATTCTACTATAACTGTTTGAATTCGAGCAGTATAACAACTTAATAATTATACTATAGTTGTCTAAATTTGAGCAGCATAACTACTTAATAAATGTCTTTTAATGATCTAAAATTGAGCAGCATAACAACTTAGTAAAAGCTTGAATTTAATACTAAACATTATAATATTTATAAAACTTAATAAACTTAAACATCGAAAGGTTTAGGGGAAAATCTTTTCTACCAACATGCAAAGTAATTGAAAATTAGAACCAACCCCACTCCCCCTCCATTACCTCAAAGAGTTGGTGAAGTTGTTGGTGCAGAGCTCCTACGAAGAGGATTTTTACTAGTTAATGAAAACTAGTAGAATTTTGGTGTAAGAAGAAAAAAATTATGGAGGAAGGTGGCTATGGAGAAGTGGCAGTCCAGCTTAGAGACGAATGGGATGAAGATTTCAGTTCTAAGTGATGGCTATTTATAGGAAAAAAAATGAACCTAGGTGTCCCTATGTGAGATCATCCATGATGCAAAAATTCAAATTTTAATTCATTTGTAAATGTAATTTAGGGACACATCTCTAAATTAGGTGATGAATCACTTATTTTCTAGAGCTGGACATGGGATACCAGCTGTCCCTAAGCTCTTCTAGTAAAATTTTTGACTGTTAATCAATTAGCCGGTACTGATAAAATTGCCTAAACTTGAAAAAAAGAACTTTTAATACCAAAATAATTAATTTAGATATAAATATGAACAAATGTAATATTTTTCATCAAAAATAATTTCCAAACATAAATTTTAATTTTTTTCGAATTATAAATATATATATTATATATTTTAAGCTTAGAAATTTCATATTAAATTCATTTTAATTCAATAAATGCTCAAATTTTTATGAAAATTCTAAAATTACATATTTTACCTAGAAATGTACTAAAAATATCATTTTCATCATTTTTGGATGTCAAACCAATACTGAGTTGGTTATTTGACAACTAGGGGTATTTTGGTCATGTTGTACAGGAATTTCAGAAAATTCCCAAAATTATATTTTAATACATATGACATGGTTATAAACTCAATTTGACATTTTAATATCAATTGAATCTTTTTTTCATGTCAGCCCTTAATAATGACAATTAAGGACAAAATCGTCATTTTTTAATTTCTCCGGGCTTCAACTCGGAAAAATTATTGAAAATCACGATTAGATAGTTTTCGCTATTCTGAATTTAATCGTGGGGATCAGAACTTTTAAATTCCTTTCCGATTTTTCAGAATTAAATATAGAATAAATAAATAAATAAATAAAACAATTAATTAAGTAAAAGTGAGGATGTTAGACATACAAACAATTGAAAATGGGAAAACTAAAACTAGAAAAGTGGATCACGTCACATTACAGATGTTAGTTAAAACACATGCTAATTTTGCGGTTGTTAAAACAATAATAACATGTCAGCGTATGCCCTAGCAAAGGCATGTTGACTTTTCTGGAAAGAAGGAGTCAGACTCGTCATTCACAGATTCTTCAAATGAGCCTAGCATAGCACCTTTACACTAAGACTAATTTGATTTCTCCACTACTTGCTTATATATACATTAGAAAGTCAGAAGTCCTGAGATATAATTTATTCCTAAATCTAAACATTATGTGTAACAAAAATTAACAGTTCTCATGATATTAATTAGAGAGCAATGTTATTGTTAGCTGACAATGGCACTGAGATTTAAATGGACTAATGCAGAAACTCAGTCACAAAAGTAAGAAAAATCTCATAGAAAATACTATTGACGAAAAGTTTGTTGAATCGATAGACATTAGACAGAAGACAAATAAAAGTCAACAATTCATCGTGAAAGAAATGAAAACACAGTAAAAATATAATTATTAGAGGGGAAAGAAAAGAAGTTCAGGAGAAGAAAGACTTTCTAGAAAGAGAGGGACACACATTTGCCACTCGTCCATTCTTTGCAACTGATTTGATCAGAGTCAACCATTATGATCTCACCTATAACAACAATTATATTTGAACCTGACTCTAACTTAACAGCACGCATATCACAGTTTGGTCTAGCATTTGCATTCAATTTATTGGAACGCGTATTAGGTCCACTTTGTTTCAAAATGAATTATAAGTACAACATAATTATGTTGAGTGATATACTTTACAAAATAACATGCAAGATCTATCCAAATTGCGAAGAACTAGATTCCGGCACCGATCTAGTGGGAGAAGAAAGAATAGGTTTTTGGGGCATTTCCAGAGAATTCATGCTGCCTTCCAACATATCTATTACTCTACTCATAGTAGGTCTATCCTTTGGAAATGTTTGAATGCACCATAAACTCACTATAGTCATTTTCCTTGCTATCTCTTTTTCTTCTGTGGTCGTCACCCCATCAGTTCTCAAATCATTGCTTTGTTCTAGCTTGTTGTATATCCAATCTGGGAAGTATATCTCACTTGTGTGACTGGCTTCCGCATCAATATTCTTCCTCACTCCCACCATTTCCAGCAGCATCATTCCATAGCTATAAATATCAGATTTGTGTGAAATTCCACCAAAATGTCTATTCCACACTTCTGGAGCTACATATCCTATTGTTCCTCTAGCATTTGACATGGAAATAATGCTCTCTTTCTTAGGACAAAGCTTTGCAAGCCCAAAATCTGATATCTTGGGGAAAAAATTATGGTCCAAAAGAATGTTATGTGGTTTTATGTCAAAATGTAAAATTCGAGTATTGCATCCTCTATGCAAGTGTTCTAGTCCTCGGGCTATCCCTATGGCAATTTGTCACAAATTATCCCAGCTCAAAGATTGAGTGGTTTTGAGTCCCTTACTGTAAATAAACTTGTCAAGGGAACCATTAGGCATAAATTCATAGATGAGAGCTTTCTTGCGACCTTCCAAACAAAATCCAAGAAGTGAGACAACATTAACATGAGAAGTTCTATTGATGCTAGCAACCTCATTGATAAAGTTGTTGCCATTTTCTTTGGATGCATTCAATATCTTTACAGCCACAGTGCAACCATTGAGTAGCTCTCCTTTGTATACAACACCAAAACCACCTTCACCCAGTTTAACTTTAAAGGAATTGGTCATTTTTTTGACTTCTGAAAATTTATATCTCCTTTGTGCTAAAGCTCCATGATTTTTTAAGAAAGCTTCAATATCTTCGTCATTCTGTATTGGAAACCAATATTTACTTGTCGTGTTGATGACGTACATTTCCTACAGCAAATTGTGGTGTATATTGTGAATCCTCCCATTATCGCACCTGTAACAACTGTCCACACATATATTAGGAGAATTAGAGGTTAAGAAACATTTGAAATCCTTTTATTTCTAGAAGTTAATTAATATTAATTAGTTAAAATGTGTGCAAAAACAATACCTACATAAATTGGAGCCTTAGTATTGTGAGCTTCCCTATGAAAGTTAATTTTAGGCTTGTTAATGATAAAGTCCCATTTTCAAACTCTACCTATTGCTTAATTACCAATGCTTGGAAAAGTTGAACAGAGAAACTTGACTACAATTCAACTATCGATATGTTAACAATAATAACACCGTAATTAAGTTTATGTGTGTTGATTTTAAAGGCTACCCTTTTTTTTCAACGAATACGAGGTTGTCTCCAAACAAGTGATATCGAAGAAATGCAAAAATGCAAGTTTTGATTCATCAAAACTTAGTATATATGGTAACTTTTTTTTTTCAGAAAATGGAAAATACATTTCTATTTTCAAAAGCTTTCTTAAATTCTTTTTATTAAAAGCTATTTTGAAGACAAAGTTAGATTTGACACTTCTAAATATTCTAATAAATTTATAATCATGTAACATCAATCATTGATTTTTTTCATCAATGTCCATAATTACTTACTTTACTCTTTAAAGTGAGTTTCTCATTTAAAGAAGACAAATCCAAAGAAATTAATTAATCCAAACATGTACAATTTTAAGAATCTATTTTACCGTTCTTTCATTGCGGATAAATAAAAGATTTATCTGTATGTATACACGAAACATGATGAAACAGAAATAATATGAAAGGAAATTTGATCTATTACCTAGGATGATTGTCCTTGACAAATAAACTTTACCTGCAACAATAAGCAGTGAAAGCAAAGACAAGTCGTCAAAGACAATACTATACTAGAAGTAATCACATATATTGAAAGGGGAATTATTAATGACATGATCACATTCATTTATTTCTAGAAATTAATCTTTCTTTTTTCACTTTCTTATCAATTAAACAAAAAAAAAATTATCGTTGTTTGTATTTTTTTTTTCTCTTTATTTTTTTCTCTCCATCCAAACATACTATAAAAGTCAAAGTTCAATAGTTCATAGGAATACATTCTTAGCATGCTGTATCAATTCAGACGTAGTATAGAGAAAGGATGAAAAATTAAGAATGGGACAAAGGAAAATATTTTTTTTATACCATAACAATGCAAATACGTAATTACTAATTAATACTGTTAGGTGGTCTTTATTTTTTTTATCACATTATCTCATATATTATACTAAATTAGTACCTGTAATTGCTCTTTATTTTTTTTTATCGCATTATATCATATATTATATTTCTTTCTCTTTTCGATCATGACACTAATTCAATTGTCCAGGAACATTTTCTCATGGGGAAACCAAATCATGAATAGCTGGAGAGAATTAGGGAACCTGTTGCTTATTGACCTGTTCAGAGATAGACATTGGGTAAGTGGGTCTGATCGAAGCGAAGCTGTAAAGAAGGAACCACTTAATAATTTTAGGGGCTATTGCAATTTATTTGTTTTATTAAAGAAAGAAAAAGAAAAGAAACTAAAATCAATAGAAAATGAGTGGTGAATGAGATAATTATTTAGTAATTTGGTAGGAGAAAAAAGAAAAAAATAGTGAGAAAAAATAAATGTATTTACAAAAAAAAATATAAATGATTCTAACAAAAATCAGGTATAATAATTCTATTTGTATATATGTTGTAATTATAAAAAATATAATAATAATTTTCATCTTTTACTCTCCTTTTAGTGTAACTTTCTATCCAAATTGGAGAAAACAAATTTTACTGTGCACCTAAAAAAGGAGTTATTTAATCTAAACATAAAAATAATATACAACTTAATTCAATTCAATTCAAATATAATATTGTATTTGATTCAAATCAAACTAATTTTTTACAGTTCAGTTAAGATTGAGTTGTCAATTTGTTAAAGTTTTTAGTTTATTTTATATAGTTTTTAAAATTATTTTTAATTTAGTAATTAATAAAACAAATTGACACGATATAAAATTTAATATATAGTAATTCATTAAATTATGATCAATTCTTAAAAATGACATTTATGTTATTATAAGGAATAGAACAACAAAAAATACACATGATAATAATTATAATACATACGTCTTGTAAAAATACATTATAAATCATTCATAATTAATTAGTCATGCACTATCAATATCATTAACTTATAACTTAACATAACTAAAAATATATTCAACACATATGGAATCACATATATACTATCATTTTCATAATTGAGTTGTGGCATAAAAGTTTAGCCTAATGAGATTTTATAGAGGTATAAAAGAAAATTCATATAAGTATAATATGCGGTTTGGTTTGTTTTACTTTGATTGTCATAACAGGAATTCAAATCAAACCGAACTGTAATAAAAAATGCAATTTTTTTGGTTCAATTTAATTGGTTTTCAACTTTTGGGGGATTGATTTGATAGTTTAAAACAATTTGGTTCATGTTACCTGAACTTTAAAACAGTTTGGTAAGACCTAACTCACTTAAACTTTCCGACATAAAAAAAATAATTTGATTCGATTTTCAATATTCCTAAAGTCAACAAACGCAATTTTCACAAAAAAAATTCTGATAGATTATTGAATAAAGTTGTGCTAGAAATATTTGTACGAATTATTATTACTCAATTATTAAGCGACACATCTTTTATTTTTGTTTAGGCAAGTATTTCTATTGGAAACAACCTTCTATAACATGATAGAACTACCACTTTCGGTGGAGAATTTTCACATATGAGACTTTATAAGACTTGAATTAAGGTAAATCAAATATTGTATTAAACAAACTGCCTATTCATACATAGTAACATGTATTTTATTTTTATCTAAATAAGTATTCTGTAAACAATCATTTTTTTTTATACAAACCGAAAACAATATTATTCAAGTTGAGAATGTAACATTTTTTTTTTCATGTACAAGGTTTGAATCCAAGGGACTGAAATCATCTGTCCCCAAATCATGTCTCATTTCTCTGTCTCTCCGATCATTATATGCCAACTCAATTAAAAAAACACATAAGCTTTTTTAAAATATTTTAACGTCGTTACTGATTAATTGTAACACATCTTCCACAATCTACAACCCACCCCACCACCAACCCCTCCTTCTCCTTCCTCCGATTCCACCCCAAGCCACTCTTCCATGTTAGGAAACAATTCAAATTTTGAATTTCAAATTTTAAGATATTTAGATTTAAAAATATTATATTTATTTTAAAGATTTGTGTCCTATTTTAAAATTACATAAATAAGGGTTATTGAGAGAAGAAGAACTACTCGACTTATAGAGGGAGTCACCCTGACTTAGAAAGGAGAGTTATGTAAAGGGAGGGATTTTCAAGTTTGCCCAGAAAACTTGTAATGAAATGTAATATGATTTGAGATGATAAAAGTATTGAGATATTTTTATGGACGTAGACAAGAGGTGCCGAACCACGTTAAATAAATTTTTGTTTTTCCGCTATTTTTACTTGTGGTTTTATGTGTGAAAAGGTTTGTCTTTCCCCAACAGTGATATCAAAGCTAGATTGTGTAGCTTGGTGACTTGTCAAAGGAGGAGTATTGAAGTTTGATGAAGTTGATGATGGATCCGTGTGGGATCCTTGTATTGAAAGTCTTCTTAGCAATGTGAAAGTCAAGCGACATGTTTCGATATTGGCGATGAAAATTCTTTTGTCGAAAGTCTTCTTGACAATGTGAAAGTCAAGTGACATGTCCTGGTAGCTAACGACAGTACAAGTACAAGAAGTGTTACTATCCATAATGGTGAGAGTTAAAGAGGAAGTTTAGAAATTTTAATTGAGGGAGGAGTTGTTAAAAAATAATTCAAATTTTTAGGATATTGTTTAGATTTAAAAATATTATATTTATTTTAGAAATTTGTTTTCTCTTTTAATATTTAGATACAAGTTGTATAAATAGAGATTTTTGAGAGAAGAACTACCTGACCTATAGAAGGAGTCACCTCGACCTAGAGAGGGGGGTCATGTGAAAGGAGGATTTTTCAAGTTTGTAATGAAATGTAATGTGATTTGAGATGATAATAGTATTGAGATATTTTCGTGGACGTAGACAAGAGGTGTCGAACCATGTTAAATGAATGTGTTCTTCTACTATTTTTACTTGTGGTTTTATGTGTGAAAAGGTTTGTTTTTCCGCAACACTCCCCCACCTTCCCTCCCCCACCCCATTGTCCTTTGTGAACTGTGACACTGTTTCGTGAGATCAACCAAATAATTCCCCTTTCGCATCTGAGATCATACAGATTCGTGATTAGATTAAGTTAATGATAAAACATAGAAAAAGTAAAGGAACATGACTGAGAAGATTAAGATTGAACCAAGTGGGTCCTTTGGCTAAAGGAAGAATTCATCATAAACTCGAAACCAGTAATTTCATTGAGAAGGAAGTGAGAGTGGGAGGGGGAAGTCAGGGGTAATTAGAGGAAGAAGGAGGGGTCGGTGGTGGGGAGAATTGGGGGAGGTGGGTGCAAACTGTAACAACGTTAAAATGTTTCTAAAATATGAAAAAAAATTATATCTAATTTTTTAATTGAGTTGGCATAATATAATTGGAGGTACAGGCAATGAGACACAATGTTGGGACAAGTGATTTCAGTTCGAATAAAAGACCTTATAAGAGACAAATATGTACTACCTAAGGGCATGTTTGGGGTGGTTTTTGGTTGTGAGTTTTGAAATTTTCAAAAACTACAATCAATTTTTAGTTTTTAAAAATTGGTTTTAGTTTTTTTTTCTAATTTTTGGTTTCAAAATAAACTCATTTTGAAATTTCTTATTCTGTTAAAATTGGTTTAATAATATGTTTGTGTGGTGATGACAGTGGTAGTGGTGATGACAACAATGATGGTGGCAGCGGTTGTAATGCTAACGGTGACGGTTGTGGCGGTGCCGACGGCGGTGGTTGTGGCAGTACCAGTGGTGATCATGGTGGTGCCACTGGTGATGGTGGTGGCAGAGTCAGTGGTGGTGGTGACATTGCCTGTGGTGGTGGCAACAGCGCTAGTGGTCGTGGTGATGGCGATGACGATGGTAGTGGTGATGAAGCTTGTGGTGGTGGAAGCAATGCTGGTGGTTGTGATAGTTGTGGCAGCAGCGATGGGTGGTAGTTGTGGTAGCAGTGATGGTGGTGGCAATGTCAGTGGTTGTAGTAGTTGTAGCAGCAGTGATAGTGGTAGCAATGCTAGTAGTCATGGTAGTTGTGGCAACGGTGATGGTGGTGCCGGTGCTGGTGCTGGTGGTGGTGGTGGTGATGGTGGCTGCGGAGATGGCAGCAACAGTAGTAGTGGTGGTAACAGTGGTAGTGACAATGGCGGTGGTTGTAGTGATGGTGATGGTAAGAAAGACTATTGTCAAATATAATGATGCGTAATTTTTTTAGAAAACCAAAAACCAAAAACCAAATTTACAAATTCTTTTTCTTAGTTTTGAAAATGAATGTAAAAGTGTTTTGAAATTGAGTTAAAAACCATTTTAGCTCCATTTTAGCCAAACACGTTTTGTTTCGAAAATTGCATTTGAAAACCAAATACTAAAAACTCGCAACCATCCCAAACGGGGCCTAAACTAACTACTTATTAGTATGAAGCAACCTATTATATTTTTATCTAGATAGCTACTTTTTATTGGAAACACTTTTATTCGAGTTAAGAACATCTATAGTCCGATGGAATTCGCTTTTCTACTTTTTTTTTTCGTAGATAAGATTTAAGTGGGAGACCAGAAAAAAAAAAAAAAAAAAGATGTACTAGTATTCGTTCATACAAACAACACACGTTTAACAATATAATATGATAATATTAAAATTGTTCTCATACCATACATAAGAATTTAGTCAAGTGTCTAGGATTTTCTTTTTTGGTGAGATAAGCGTTGTAGGATGTATGTCCTGAAGTTAGAACAATTCATACCAAAGTCCATAGCTATTATACCTAAAAAAAAAAAAAAAGTCCATAGCTATGCTTGATGGGACTTGCAGAGTTTCTGGAAAAAAAAAAAACCGGGAGAGGACTAATGGGTGGGAACTAGAAAGCTAGGATCAGGAACTTGAGACACTAATTGCCTTTTTGGTATAAATTATTTTTAAAAAATAATAAGTTACCTAAAAATAAGGGTTAATTGGTAAGTTTATCGTGGACATGGAAGATTAATTTTAGAATCGAAGAGCGGGTTCGTCCAATTACAGCTGTTCTCAAACTGTAATTAATCTGCTATGTTATTCTTTGCCTCTGATTTGTTGAGTTTTGGTGGGTTCCTAATGGCAACCGACATCCAAAGACCAAAGAGATTCTTCATCTTCAATATTGCCGTTAGGAACCCTCTAAATATATTATTTTTTGCAAATGATAGATAAAGTACAGGACATTGACATGCATGTATAATAACTTGGGATATTTGAGACGAGGGAAATGGAACCAAAGACACAGAAGATAGAAGACATACCATTATTGTGAAAAGTGTCGAGAACATTATAGTTCAGCAGAAAGCCGCAAGTGAAAGCTTGTTTCAGAAACTCACGTCCACCATTGTTATCATAAGGAGCATCTGCCGGCACTTGGACATGTCGCCGGCATCTCTCAAGCCATGGAAATGTTTTCAGCAACTCATCTTCTACACCGTCAGAAAAGAGAGCATTCTCGTCTCCGCACTTGAAGTATCCAAAAGAGGTATCTATAGAGGAGGAGCAATTATAGAATATGGTGATGTTGTACACTGAAGGGTCATCCCGGAACAGTGTGGAGTTCAGGTAAGTGTCCTCAAATTGCGGAGAACAAACATCCCGGGCAAGGTCTGCTCGCGCCACTCTCATGGTGTGAGTTGTGATGTCGATTTCCTTCACTGTCAAATTTTGAGAGCCAATTCGAATGGAAGTAGCGTTATCATCATGACAGCTAAGCTGGAATTGGTCGCCGCAGCCACATTGAGGGGATCGGTTGTGTCCCCAGCTATGTTCTCAGAACTGGACCGGACCGGCCAGTTCAACCGGAAAACCGGTGAACCGGTCCTGTGTCCGGTCTAATTAAACCAGAGAACCGGCCAGATAAAAAATTAGTCTGTGAACCGGTCAAAAACCGGTGAACCGGTCAAAAATCGGTTCGTAGCAGTTCGATAAAAAATGTCAAATAAAATATTATTTTGATGTTTTTTCTTTAAAAAAATGAAAATCAACCTAAAATATTTGTCATTTTTTTTATTCTAAATATAAACTTGTTTTTAGTAATAAATATTGATGTGTATTATTAAAACTTAGACTTAAGTATTATGACATATTTAATTTGAACTTTTTTAGATATTGTATATGTTAAGAACTTATAAAATTATATTTTATTTTTAGTTTTTAATATTATAAAGTTATGATATTATATATTTTTTAATTTTTCATGTATTATTTAATTATTATTATTATTATTTTATTAGTACCGGTTTGACTACGGTTCAACCCCAGTTGAACAATTAAACCTTGAATCAGTGTATTGACCAGTTTAATGACCGGTCCAGTTTTAAAACACCTCAGAAAGGATAGGAGTTGACGGACAGATTTCCGCATTTGTATGGCTGCTCCGTACAAACCAAATAACCGAAAGCGGTTGGTTGAGAGTGGGACTATGGCAAAGTGGTTAATAATAGCCAACACATGGTGACTACGGACTTAAGGAGCATGGGAATATGCACATGGATATGATTATGCTCATCCGTTCCTCTCATCTCAAATATGATGGAGTTTAATTTTAGAAGCATGCAGTTCTTGGAAAATGATGGCCACGACACGATTCTCCCCACCATTTATGAATAAAGCAAGAGGGCACCCACGAAACTACCACTCTGTTTCTCCCTATGGCTCGTGACAATATCCCCAGACCAAAACAAAATGGAATTCAAAATTTGGAAAAGGCTAACGAGTTTCCTAGTCTTACTTCCCAATTCAGATTGCACTATTTCTCATAGTAAATGATTTAGGGATAAAATATGTTTTTGATCTTAATGTTGACTTTAGTTCTTATAAAAACTTAATATATTTTTAGTCCTTACATGTAAGGCTAAAAATGAAAGTGACCGCTCATTCTTTTTGCCGAGTTCCTGTTAACAATCTCAATAAATCAAGACATGATAATAATTAATGCTCATGCTAGTTTTGATTCTAATGGCAAGAATTTTTCTGCCTTATTGTGTTATGATGTTTCACGGAAATTCTTGATCCATAAAAAACAAAGTCATTAATTTATTGGAAATTTTTTATTATTCTAATGGAAAATTGTTACCCATAAGTTTCTCTTTTGCTAAAGACATGTATATTATATAGATTTTCATGTCTCATCATAATCGTTCTGACGCAACACTTAAAAGATTACAGCATACAGTTTATAGATTGAAAGAGTCAAGCATAAAAAAAAAGGTACGATCGTACGATTTTTTATTTTTTTGGATAAGCTAAATTCATTAATAAAAGAAGAAAGTTACAAAATGGTTTTTGTACAAGCTGTGCGCAAGACTAGCCAACACAAAAATTATACAAGCATGTGTCAAGTCCTATACAGCCCAAGACAAATGCATCTCAACAGAAGTGTATCACCAAAATAATTACAGCACTAAAACGGAATCAAATCTGGTCCTTTCCAACACCAAGGCCTACTTGAACCAACAACATACTTCATTTTTTAGCAAACAAAACTGTATAACAGAACCAACAAAATCAGCATGTAGTAAATTGAATCAAGTCCAGCCACCATGCCCCTGGCTCTGTGTCTGTAATGCAATTTGTACAGCACCATCCTTGAAAATATTAAATATCCTCTTTCAACATAACATTAGCAGTCTAAAATATTCCATGAAGACGAATTTTCCTAAAAGAGAATCTGTCTTATTTAAAAATGCAACAATTGAAGACCAACATTTAAAAAGGAATCCACTTTCAAATATGAAATTGATGACCACTTGCAGTTGTGTTTTCCATCACCCCTGATTTTATCCTTCTGAAAGTCAACCATACAATCAAGGCTCAATAAACCAGATGTTGCTAGCATGATATAGTAATACGATGAATAACTTGCTGGATCTGACCACCACTCATAGTAGCTCATTGAGGCATTTTCAAATTTAGCCTTAATCCAAAGCCAACTTCTTATTTTTATCATCTCCATTACTTCTTCATATAATTCAGAATAGCTGAGTTAAAGATAATTTGATTCCTGCGCAACCAAAGAGACCACACAACAGATAACCATAGAAGTTTCAATTGTCTTTATGTTCCCTATCTTTCATGAAACCAAGGTGTGACCAAAAATGAGGCTGTCCACTACCAAAACCTTGGTGTGATTGTATGAATTATTGAATGCTGAAGATAATCTATAATATACATGATGATGAGACATGAAAATCAGTATCGTATTTTCTTTTCTTATTTTAAGTGCTGAAATTGTAGTTATCTATTATTATTTGCTATATTAAATTTAGGCCCGGCTTCCATCAACAGATCATTGTAATATTTCAAACCATAGAACATACCCGTGTCAACTGTACATACAACTACAAGTCAGCAAGCACAGGGTTAAGAAAAATCTCTTTATGAAGCTCTAATATAGAAAAGATTCAAACGTTTGGTGTCCATTTCAAAGATTTGATAATACCGATGGCCAACTCCACACTGGATCTTCTACTCATCTTTCCAAAGTGCAATTTGCAATGAAGCCAACATACAAACGCTTACTTATGAGTTTATGACAATTAAATACTCAAGCGTAATATTCATAGTAAAAATAAAGATTATGCCTTTTTTAATAAAAAAAAACAAAATTTAAGATGTTTAATTTTCAAAGCCCTGAACTGCTAGCTGCTAAGAGTCCCAACTCTCAAGACTGCCGCAACTTGTTATTCTTTTAGCATTCTAACTATTTAACCCCCTTTAGCAGCATAGTTAACAAGTTAGATGGCTGTTCTTTCAGATATTATTTTACCAGTATCAATGGCTAATTGACCTATTTGGGGTCCTTTTACAAGCATTTTATCAAAATGAGGTTCTTTTAAAACAAATTACTAGCATGGGGTTGTTCTAATCGTTGATTGATCAAACCAGCTAGTTTGACTAGCGAGAAACAATACATGTCAACTTTTTTTTAATTATTTTTTAAAAAAATTTCACGTGACATGCCATGTTAAATTTGCCAGTCTAACTAGCAAGTTTAAGTGGAATTTGACAACTAAAAATGGTACCCGCAGTAGTGAATTTATGTAGGTGTGACACATAACAAATTCAAGTTAATCTAGCTAGTTGCAGTAGCGAATTTATGTGGATGTGACATGTGGCACATCTGGGTGTATTGTGCTACTCTTACAAGCTAATTTATAAGAGTGTCAAGGGTCACATCTAGGTGTATTGTGCTACTTTTATTAACTAATTTATGAAAGCGTGCCACGTGTCGCATTTGAACGTATTGTGCTACTCTCACTAGCTAATTTTTGAGAGTGTGCCATGTGGCACCTGACAAAAAAGTATTTATTTATTTTAACTTAGGTTAAAATAAAATCTGAATTAAATAAAATAATAAATATAAATTAAATTATAATTAAATAAAAGTAAATGTAAATAAAATTAAAAGTTTAAAATATATTTAAATAAGATTTTAATTTAACATGTTAAGTCTAGTTAGTAGGAGTAGCTATTTTATATAGGTGTGACACATGATAGAGTGGTCTGCTATCTTAGCTACTTGTAGTACTGTGTTAGTGACACGTGGCATTTCCCTATTAAATGGTCTACTATTTTTTAAATTTATTTAACATGTTAAATGAAATCTTGTTTAAATCTATTTTAAACTTTTAATTTTATTTAATTATAATTTAATTATAATTTAATTATAATTTAATTATAATTTAATTATAATTTAATTTATGTTTATTTATTTAATTCATATTTTATTTTAACCTAAGTTGAAATAAATAAATACCTTTTTGTTAGGTGCCACGTGGCACACTCTCAAAATTAGCTAGTGAGAGTAGCATAATACACCCAGATGTGACACTTGGCGCTCTCTCGTAAATTAGCTAGTAAGAATAATACACCCAAATGATTTGCCATGTGTTACACCCACATAAATTTGCTATTGCAACTAGCTAGAATAACTAAAATCTGTCACGTGTTACATTCACATAAATTCGCTATTGCGAGTACCATTTCAATTGCCAGATTCCACTTAAACTTGCTAGTCAGACTAATGAATTTAACGTGGCATGTCACGTGGAAATTTTTAAAAAATAATTAAAAAAAACTTATGTATACTATTTCTTACTAGTCAGACTAGTAGGTTTGACCGATCAATGGTCTAAACAGCCTCACGCTGGTAATTTGTTTTAAAAGAACCCTATTTGACAAATATTTGTAAAAAGACCCCAAATAGGTCAATCAGCCCATTATCAACAAAGATGGTGACTATGGATGCAACGACCATGGGGATATATGAATATGGCCTTCCATATTTCTTAACTGCAAGACCATTACAGTTATTTAATCTGACACATACACATATGTATATTTAACTAGAGTGTAATATGCTATTGCTAGCTAATAATGGCATTGAGATTTAAATGGAATAATGCAGAAACTCAGTTACAAAATTAAGAAAATTTGCACTAGTAAAAACTATTGATGAAAGTCTATTGAATCAAGACAGAATAAAGAAAGTCAATCATCCTTCCTGAAAGGAATGAACTCAGAAACATATCAAAAATACGATTAATTAGAGGGGAAACAAAAGAAGAAAAAGACTTTCAAGAAAGAGAAGGAGCCACATTTTCCACTTTTCCATCCGTTATAATGGATTTGAATAGAGTCAGCCACTTTGATCTGACCTACAGTAGCAATAATGTGGTCTAGCATTTGCATTCATTATGTTATGTTGACACAAGTATGAAACCCACTCGGATTCAAAAGTACAAAATAATTATGTTGAACGATCCATCTTACAAAATAACCTGGAAAGATCTACCTAAATTGCAAAGAAATTCCCTTCAACTAGTGGGGGATTCTGGCACTAATCTAGTGGGAGAAGAAAGAACAGGTTTTGGAGCATTTCCAGGGAATTCATGCTGTCTTCTAGCATATCTATTGCTCTACTCATTGTAGGTCTTTCTTGTGGAATTGTTTGAAAGCAACATAAACCATCATGTCTCAAATCTCCACCGTGCTCTAGCCTGTTGTATACCCAATATGGAAATTATATCTCACTTGTGTGACTAGCTTCCGCATTAATATTCTTCCTCCCTCCCACCATTCTAGCAACATCATTCCATAGCTATAAACATCAAATTTGTATCAAATTCCACCAAAAAGTCTATTCCACACTTCTAAGCTACATGCCCTATTATTCCTCTAGCATTTGACATGGAAATAATGCTCTCTTTTCTAGGGCAAAGCTTTTCAAGCCCAAAATATGATATTTTGGGGCATAAATTCTCATCCAAAAGAATGTTATGTGGTTTTATATCAAAATGTAAATTCGAGTGTTGCATCCCCTGTGCAAGTACTTTAGTCATCAAGTTATCCCTATGGCAATTTGCCACAAATTATCCCAATTCAACAATGCAGTAGTTTTGAGTCCCTTTTATAAATAAACTTGTCAAGGAACCATTAGATATAAATTCATAAATGAGAGCTTTCTTGTGGCCTTCCAAACATAATCCAAGAAGTGTGGCAACATTAACTTAGGAAGTTCGACTAATGCTAGCAACTTCAGTGATAAAGTCTTTGCCGTTTCCTTTGGATGCATTCAATATCTTTACAGCCACAGGGCAACCACTGAGTAGCTCTCTTGTATACAGCACCAAAACCACCTTCACCTAATTTAACTTTGAAAGAGTCGGTCATTTTCTTGACTTCTGAAAATTACATCTCTTTAGTGCTAGAGCTCAATGATTTTTAAGAATGCTTCAATATAATGGTCATTCCTTATCATCAACCAAAATTTTACTTGTTTTGTTGATGACTTATATTTTCTACAACAAATTATGATGCATATCATGAATCCTCCAATGTCCGCACTTACAACACATGTTAACAGATATATTAGGAGAGTTTATTGAGAGTATCACAACAGAGAAGAAAGAAGAGAATAACACTTATTATTCATTAGAATTATTGAAGTCTGGTATTTATACATCATATCAAACTAACTATTTGAAAACTAATAAAACCACTGTAACAGAATTAGTTCTAACTGATTGTAAGCTAAGTACATTTGGCTAATACTCCCCCTCAAGTTGGGAGATAGATGCCTCTAATTCCCAACTTGAATAATACAGAATAAAAGATAGGAGCTATGATTGGTTTTGTAAGGATATCAGCAAGTTGGTGAGCTGATTTAACATGTATCAATTGGATGACCCCTGCAAGAACCTTTTCCCTTATGAAATGGCAATCAATCTCAATGTGTTTAGATCTCTCATGGAATGTGGGATTGGATGCTAAATGTATTGCTGATTGATTGCCATAAAAAGAAACATAGGTCCAACTATGATTTCAGAATCTCTAAGTAAGTAAACCAACCATTGAACTTCACTGGCAACACTATCAAGTGCTCTATACTCGGCCTCTGCAGAAGAGTGAGATACAACATGTTGTTTCTTAGATTTCCAGGAGATGAGCGAATCTCCAAGAAATACACAATAACCAATAGCTGATTTACAAGTATCTAGACAATTTCCCCAGTCCGAATCACCATAGGCTTTGAGTGACAAAGATGAATTGGCAGAAAAGAAAAGCCCTGTTCCAGGAGTGGTCTTAAGATATCACAGTAAATGATGTACTACATCTGTGTAGTAGTTGGGGAAGACATATACTGGCTTAGCTTGTTGATAGTAAAGCTAATGTTAAGTTGTGAAATGGTGATATAAAGTAATCGGCCAATTAATCTTCTGTATTGGGCTCCATCAGGCAGAGGCTCATCATCAGTGGAACATGACTTCAAATTTGGGTCCATGGGAAGTTTGGCCGGTTTGCTATTTAGGAACTCAGTGTTATCAAGAAGAGAAAGAACATATTTTCTTTGGGAAAGGTAGATGCCTTTATGTGACTTGGCAATCTCCAATCCAATAAAATATTTTAGGTTTCCAAGAACTTTCAACTTGAACAATTTTTGTAATTGAAGTTGAACTTGGTGAATCTCAACACTATTAGGACTAGCTATCATAATACCGTAAACATAAACCAATAATGCTACAAAAGTATGTCTGGATCTAGTAGTAAACAAGTTGTAATCACTTTTAGATTGTGTGAACCCACAACTGAGTAAAGCATGAGAGAACTCAGTGAACCATTGGCGTGAGGCTTGTTTCAAGCCATATATGGATTTGTTCAACCGACATACCAAGTGCTTCCCCTTTAACCTTTCAACCTAAGGGCAAATCCATGTAGACTTTTTCAAAAAGATCCCCATTTAAAAAAGCATTATTAATATCAAGTTGCAACAAATGCCAACCTTTAATAGCAACCAATGATAAAAGGACTCTAACAGTGATCAATTTGGCCACAAGAGAGAAAGTATCTCCAAAATCAACAAGAGTCCAAGTATTATTGGATTCCATGACATTAAATTCTTTTGTCATTGCTTCTGCCATTTAGGATATTTGGCTACCTAGTGGTCAAATTATGGCTCATAAAAACTGGAAACTTGGTTGATGAAGGCAGAATATGAAAAGGAGAATTTATCATGGGAGAGGTAATTAGATATTGGGTAAGTGGTGATGTTACAGCATTGATAATCCTGGAGATAAGTTGGTGGTTTGATAGGCTGAGTAGACCTTCTAAGTTGTAGGTTAGGTGATGCAAGGATAGGTGTTGTTTTTGGAGAATCTAGGGTGTGAGATTGTGTTTGGGTTTGAGCGTCCAAGTTAGAGGATTATGATGTCAAGGCAACATCATCAAGGATAGGTAAAAGGATAACTATGTTAGGGAAAGGATCAACTGTTACATCAAAATTGGTGGGCCATGGAAAGGAAAAGTGGTTTCATGGAACACTACATCTCTAGAAATGATGAAGGTCTTGGTAGTTAGATTGTATAATCTGTACCCTTTGTAACCAACAGGATAGCCAATGAACACTATTGGAACAGCTCTTAGAGTGAACTTATCTCTGTTGGATGGAAGTGTTAAGACATATGCAAGGAAGCCAAAGACTTTAAGTGCTGAATAATCAGGGACCTTGTTGAATAGAAGCTCATAAGGAGTTTTATCTTTAAGAATAGAGTAGGGGTTCTATTTATCAAGAACACAATAGTCTTCAAACACTCCCCAAAAAATAATAGGAATTCTGGATTGGAAGTATAGTGCTATTGCTACGTTAAGAAGATGTTGATGCTTTCTCTCAACAATCAAATTTTGTTGTGGCCATTCAACACAACTAAACTAATGTAAGGTCCCTTTCTTTGACAAAAATTCAGTCAGAAATAATTCTCTGAAATTATCTGTACAAAGTCATTTGATAGTGGTGTGGAATTAAGTCTCTGCTAAAGTTAAAAATTGTTGTATGTATGATGTGGCGTCAGATTTCTATTGCAACATGTATATCCATGTAAACGTGTGTGATCATCAACTAATGTAAGAAAGTAACTTTGTTGTCATGAGTGGGAACATGGTAAGGTATATATCACAGAGCACTAAATCAAATGGTGAGTTAGACATGTGACTAAGAGATTGAAAAAGTAATCTTTCTGGTTTTGATAATAAAGGACAAATAAGACAAGAATTTGACAAATGTGAAATAGAAGTAGACAAATTCAATTGTTTATTGAGAAATAGTAAACATTTATTTGACAAATGACCTGATCAAGCATGCCATAAATCATATGTAGCAGTATTAGAAATAAAATTACAACTATTGTATGTACCAAGATTGGTGACAGCAGTAATAAAAAGTAGGGAAGGGTGTGTTTTCAAAACATAAAGCCCTTGAATGAGTTCATGCTTGCCAATTATCTTTGAGTGGCTGAGGTCCTACATATAGAAAGTGTTAGACTCAGAATTGATAAAAATATGTGAAGAAGACAATAGAGCACTAACTAACAAAAGATTAACATGAAAGCTAGGAATGTATAAGACATTATGTAAGATAAGGTCAGGACTTAATTGGATTGAACTGATGGAATGTACAGGAACTAAATACTTATTTGGTAATGCGACAAAGGAATTATGCATAATAGTGCTAGAAATGAAATTGTCAAGACAGCATGTAATGTGACAGGTGGCCCCAGAATCAATAATCTAGAAGTTATTTTGAAAAGAAAAGTGAGAGTGTGAGTTCGAAAAAGCAAAAAGAACAAAACTTGTGGATGACTCAGGAGAAGGAACCTCAGCATTAAGGATGGCAGCTTGAGATAACTGTGACAACAACAATGATAGAAGCATCTTGCACTGATCAGTTTAAGACCGACCACATTAGACTGAGTATAAACATTAGGTCCAGAAACTTGATGAACAGATGTAGAAGGATTGGATTTGGATTTATTATGTCCTAGAGGGTATCCATGAATCTTGTAGCATCTGTCAATAGTATGCCTAAGAAAACCACAATGGGTGCAAATAGGACGAGCTTTCTTTCCATTTCCAGACTTTTAGGACTGTTTTGCAAGTTATGACTTTACGATGAAAACAGCTTAGGACTCAGTGGTCACTAATGATGAAACACCCAACTCCTGATGCTTTTCATCTTGTAAAACTAAGGAAAAAACCTTAGAAATTGGGGGAATGGGATCCATAGTCAAGATTTGACTTCTGACTTGAGATAATCCATCATTAAGTCCCATAACGAAAAGGAGCACATATTCTTGTTAAATATATTCAAGAAAAAGGCAAATTCCACCATAAGCATAGTTGCACTGAGGCTTGAATTCTTGCAATTCTTCCCAAATAGATTTCAACTTGGTAAAATATTGAGTAACAAATAATGAACCTTGTGAAAGACTAACCAAATCCTTTCTAAGTTGATATGTACGAGGTCTATTGATTTGCTGAAATCGATTCTTGAGATCCAACCATATTGCTTTAGTGAATGCATCATAGATGATGCTAGCAACGATATCTTTGGATATTGAGTTTAATAGCCAAGAACAGACTATATTGTCATTTCATTTCCAAGTAGCTTGCAGACGTTTATCAACATCAATGGGACATGGAAAAGAATCGTCAACATAGCAAGACTTGTTCTTGGCACTCAAAGCTAATTTCATGTATCTGTGCCAAGAGTTGTAATTATTTCTAGTTAGTGGTTGTGAGGCCAAGATAAGCCTTGGGTGATCCTAGGGATGGAGAAACAATGGATTCAATGAATTCTCTAGACTTGCCATTGAAGGACGTCCAGGAAGTAGAAAAAAAATCCATAATGAAAATCAGAGTGCAGAAGGATGATTAACAACTGATACTGTATTCAAAGTATCATAATAGAGAAGAAATAAGATAATAACACTCATTATTCATTAGAATTATTGAAGTCTGGTATTTATACATGATATCAAACTAACTACTTGCCAACTAATAAAATCACTATAACAGAATTTGTTCTAACTGATTGTAAGCTAAGTACATTTGGCTAATAAAGTTAGGGGTTGAGAAACATTTGAATTCCTTTATTTCTAGAACTTAATATTTATTAGTTTAAAATGTGCGGGAGAAACAAAACCCAAATAAATTATAACAGCAAGAACATGGTAGTTAATTACCAATGCTAGGAAATTCAACTATTGATATGTTAAGAATGAGAACATGATATTTAATTTTGTGTTTATTGGTTTTAAAGACTATTTTGACTTTTTCAATGGATATAAGGTTGTTTCCAAACAAGTGTTCTTGAAGGAATGCAAAATGCAAGTCTTGATTCATCATCAAAAACAAAAGATGGTATGTTTGGTAAAAAAAAATTCCAGAAAATGGAAAAGAGATTTTTATTTTCAAAAGCTTTCTTAAATTATTTTTTTTAGAATTGTTTTGAACACAAAATCAATTAATTAATCCAAACATGTACAATTTAAAGATTGCCTATCTGACTATTCTTTCATTGCCGAGAAATAAAAGATTTGCCATACATGTACACATGAAACATGATGAAACAGGAAATATGAAAAGAAATTTGATTGATTACCTAGAATGATTTTCCTTGACAAATTAAGGTTACCTGCAGCAATAAGCAGTGAGAGCAAAGAGGAGCCGTCAATGAGAATATTCTACTAGAAGTATAATCACATGACATTGAAAGGGGAATGACTAATATGACATGATCACATTTTATTTATTTCAGTCAGCATATCTTTTTCCTGCTCTATTTCATTTTCAGTTGTGAATAGCGTGTGATGAGGGATGTGGCTTTTTCACATATGAACAAAAACTGCAAGGTCTAATTTTTACATTTTACACATCAGAAATGTTATTTGTTGGCTGAAGAAAGCACACCCAAGCACAGGGGAAGTCCTTTTTTTTTTCGGTGTGCAACAATGACATTAAAGTTAGAACCTATGACCTCATACATATTACTCAAACTCTTTCATCACTAGGCCGACCTTAGTGGGTTAGGAGAAATCCATCTGTTAGGAATCTCATAAAATACATTTAATTTGTAAAAACTAAAAAAAGATTTAATTTGTAAAATATTGTGTGAATTTCACTACTTTGAATTTAGGAATCTCATCAAACGAGAGTACAAATATAAAATAATAAAAACAAGTCAATTCTATTTTTAACAACCTCCAAACAAGAAATATGACTACTGAATCAAATCAAATCATTCCCAGTTTTAGCGTAGCCTGTGTAGGCACATACATCTGTGAAATGATCGTAAAAGAAGGGAAAATGTAAAAAGGATGGATCATACTTTTCAGTCGTTTATTATTATTTTTATCTAAACGACTTTGTAAAAATAGTAGACCAAAAAAAAAAAACACACAGAACCAACAGTGTGACTACATCATATAGCTTATATGTCCGTGGCATGGGTTATAAAATAAAAAGTAACACAATTTAAAACATTTATCCTCAGACAGTAAATTATATATCAATAATAACTTCAAGCGTAGTTAATAGTTTGCCCCTCTTAAAAGGATTCTCCGGAAAATTTGTCTTGGGTCATGCTGTTTTCCATTTCTTCGGTTAATACTTAATAATTATAAATGCTATAATAATATATCCACCATATGCATGACTCTATTATGTTTTAGTTTATTTGACAAACAACTTTTAAATACATGAATTATACGAATTATGAAAATAAAAATGAAGTTTCTATTAAAAATCCATTAATAACACAATAAAAAGAATAAAAACGAATTTAGGCATAACTAATATAGTTAAGCAACAAAACCAAGATGTTGGTTGGTGAAATAAGACATGGTCTCACATCTGACAAGTCACATGTTTGAACTCATACTCATCTCTTTAAAATGCGGTAAATATAAGTTATTTTGAAAGTATTTTTTGAACTAGAAGACTTTTCTTGGCTTTGACCAGTTCGTCATTCCCTCTTCCTAAATTATTGATTTCACCAAAAGAAATATATAGTGAAGCAACAACACTAATTCATAAAAAAATACTTGATAAATATTAAGGGATATAAAAGTCAAAGTTCATACATTTTTTGCCGGCTGTCTGAGTGTGTGTTTGTTTTAAAGTTTGCACAACTTTCTATACAGTTGAATGTGATTGGAAGAAATTTTGAGATTGACGTTGAACGGCGTTTCTGACGGGAAAACAAACACAGCTTGAATTCAGATCAGATGGCGTATATAAAGAAAGGAGGATAAACTGAGACCGGAAAAAGCAAATCACAAATAGCTGGAGAGAAAATTCAGGAAACCTATTAATTTGCTTATTGACACGGTAAAAGGAAGATGGTGTGTCTAATCAAAGTGAAGCTGTAATGTAAAGGATTCACCAAAAAACAAACCTAATACTTTAGGGACCATTACGTTCTTTTCGGTGTGCTATAATTTTAAAAGGAATGTTTGAGAAATGAAAGAAATGAAGAAGAAAAAAAAAATTAATCTAGTCCATCATTTGGAGTCTCTTTTATGCTTTGTTTGGACAGAAGAAGGTAAAGAAACATATTTTTACGTAGAAAGATGAATAGCATGTTTGGACTAATCAAAGTGAAGCTGTAATGTAAAGGATTTACCCAAAAAAAAAAAAAAAAAACCTAATACTTGTAGGGACCATTATGTTCTTTTTGGTGTGCTAGAATTTTAAAAGGAATGATTAAGAAAGGAAAGAAATGAAGAAGAAAAAAATAATCTACTCCATCAATTGGGGTCTCTTTAATGCTTTGTTTGGACAGAAGGAAAAGAAACATAATTTTACATACGAAGATAAACAACATGTTTGGTTTGGTTTTACTTTTGCCAAAATCAATTTAGAGTTTTCACGTTGAACACAAAACAACACATAGTTGCTTCCAGTTTTTAATGTTACCACCGTGGTTTTGGGTCCCTTATTGCAAATCCAAATACACTAGAAATTATCTACAAGATTACCTTTCTCTTTTGTTCGGTTATTGTACCCAAAGCCTTCATTTGCTTGTTGGTACCAGAGGTTTATTCTTTCATTTACTGGTACTTGTAGACCTTTCTTTACGTAGAAAGACAACCACTTGTTCTCTCAACCCAAAGGCCACTAGGTATGGGTTGATCTTATACCATATCTAAGAATTTAGTCAAGCGTTTTAGGATTCTTTTTTCATTTTGTTTTACCTAAAAATATCTCAACCCATTTTTTATATTTTATATAAAAATATATGAAAGCATTGTTTGCTGCAACTTGTAATTCCCTTGTTTTATATTTTTTTATTACAAGATAAAAACATAAAAAAAAAACTCGTCTATAAAAAGAAACATTTCTCAAATATATTTTTTTATTAAAAAATTAATTGTTACACCTCATTCTTTATATATGTGTCTATTTTCTTTCTTTTCACTTTCTACATACTCAAACAAGAAGGAAGAAAAAATTTAACTTTTTTTTATATTTTTTATTCTATCAAATAACCTAAAAACTCATCTTACTTTTTACTCATTTCTTTTTCTTCTCCTTTCTTTCATTTCACTTTCCTCCTTAAACTAAACATAATCTTAGGCCATCTCCAATGATAGTTCTTACAAGGGTTTTTAGAAATAAGAACTTGATCTTATGAGGTTTATACCACTGGTGCTTGATGATGTGGTTGTTAAGTGTAGAACTAGTATAAGAATTGGGTTCTTGTATAAGAATTGAGTCTTAGCATTGAAGAACATACAACCTCAAGATTAAGAGGTACAGGAGTTCTGATAAAGATTTAACAACTAATGGGTAGATCCTAATCCTTGCTTAGGATAAAGTGTGAGGTTTCTCAATTATTTCTAATTGCCTCGAGATCATTTAAAATTCTCAAAAATAAAATGAAGTTTTCTAAAATAAATTAAAAGTATTTTTGAAAGCTATTATTAACTAAATACCTTGAAATTTATAAATAAACTAATCGATTATATAGAGCTTACATGCAATTATCTTGATTCAAACTCATTTTAGAATTTCAAAACTCAAAATAATTAATTATCACAACATAATAACAAATTATTGGCTCATAAATCAAGGTAATCAATTATTTTCAAGCTATAATCAATTAAAAGTGTCAAAAATTAACTTTGAGAAAAGCAATAATAGATTATCATGTGAGATAATCGATTATATATCTTTGGCCGAGTTAGGTTGCATACATTGTTTTCTCAATTGCCTACTTACTTTATTTACAATTGGCTTATATACGAGACGAGGGAAGTTGAAGAAAAAAGGGGAGAGGATACAAGACATACTGCTAGTGTAACACCCCAAATTTCAGGTACTATAAATAAACCACAAGGTAACTCTTAGTAGGACTATTCCCATGTGTTATTAGACAAAAGACACCTTAAGAGTTATTGTTATTAGATCACTTATTATTATTATATTTATTGTTGTTGTTGTTGCTATTATTATTATTATTATTATTATTATTATTGTGTTGTGTTGTGTTGTGTTATGTTGTTGTTGTTGTTGTTGTTATTATTATTATTATTATTATTAACACCTTAGTATTAGAAATTATTAAGAATATTATCATAAACCCAAAAGAGCATCTAGGGCCCAATAAGAGACTAAAGCTCTCTAAGCTACATACCCACCCACATGTTATAAGAAGGGAATAGGGAAAGAGAATTAGGCTTAGCCATCACAAAATAGAAGAAGAAAGAAGGTAGAGAGAATGAGGAGAAAAAGAAGAACAAGAGGAAGAGAAAAAAGAGGAATAGAAACTAAAGAACCCTAGCCCTAGAACTCAGCTTTGCATGTCCCTAAAGGTGAGTGCTCTCCCCGTGTTCTTCCTTGCCCTTTATGTTACGCCTTGTTTATCTATTTACCTTTCCTCCTTCTTTATGCCTAAGTTAGGGTTTTGAGGGGATTGTGAGTGAGTGAAGAGTTTATAGATTAGATTGACCAATTATCAAGGTAGAAGAAGTGAGTGAGAATTTAATTATTTATTTTGGAGTATTTAAAAGCTAAAAACAATAGGACAAAGAAATCAAAATTTATACCTCGGATCCGCCCGGCAAGGTTAGATACTCGTCGGGCGACTTAATTTCGAAAACTGTATTCCGCGTTGGCGTTGGGCGCGCGGACCCGTTGGGCAAGATGCAATACTCGCTAGGCAGGTTGGGTCTTGACGCGGACCCGATGGGCGGGTTCCCTGTTGGCGTGACCGCTGAGCAAACCTCCTATCCCATCAAGCAGATACGATCTTGGTTATTCTATTTTTTGTGCCTATGAACTCCTTTTTGTAGTTGTTAATACATTATTGCTTCTTTTCTTATGCCTTGTTAAGTTTATACTTATGATTGTTATTTACGTTGAGAAAATTGAGTGTGATATGAACTTATCTCAATGTTTCATGATAAAGCCTATGAAAAGTTGTAAGCATTGTATGTGACCATGCATCATAACATTTGAGTTATGTGATGAGAAAAGTATGTAGGAATCTAGCTGGTGGAGGCCGTGATGGGTTGTCTAACCCTAGCCTTGGGGGTTATCTGGTTGGAAAAACTCCAATGGTCCATGCTAATCCCATGGAGCTGGGGCATACTGACAAAACTGGGTAACCCTGACTACTTACTAGGGGATATCATGCTAGTTAAGGGTGTGAAAGTCAAAGGAATCAGTACTGATGACGCTTCTTATGGCTTGCATTTACTCCTAGTCTACTTTTCGAAAAGTTTAAATTGGTACCGCATGTGCATGAGTAGTGGTTTAGGAATATAGCATGCATATGCATCTTGTTGTAGTGTGATATGTTGTAACTATGTGAAGTCTGTGTGACCTTCTTCATGAGCGATTGATGTAGTGTGTAAACATGTGAAAATGTAATTGTTTCTTATGATGAAATGCCAAAGTTATGGATATGCGATCATATTATGCATGTCTGTTGTTTTTGTTTCATAAAACAAAATGTGGTGTATGTCTAGTTACTAGGCAAAGGATGTGAAATAAATGTATACTTGTAATTAGGATTGTCTTGCTACCTTATGGATATGTGAGAGGCTAGACCTTAGGATGGTGTTGTGAGGGTTATAGTTAGATAAAAATAACTGTGACAGAGATAGAGAAAGGGTGAATTCCCATATGGCGTAATAAAAAGGTATAAGACTAGTAATAGAGAACAAAATGAGAGTATCAAGGTAAGTGTTAAGGGAGTGTCAAGGGTATTTTAGAATGTCTGTACCCTTAGACTTGAACCCTAGAGACAACTTTGAATATCAAAAGGAAGAAGAGTAAATTCTAAACACGAAGGGTTTAAATACTAAAGAGGGTTTTGGGTAAGAAAATATAGGTAATGAGGATGAGTTCTTAGGTTGAGAATGAGATAGTAAGCTTGTATAATAGTTGTGAAAATAAGAAAGGAGTTAACAGGAGGTATTGACTGTTGAAAGGTGTAGACTTGACCATAGATATGGAGAATTATAAGAGATCTAGCGAGGCTAAAGCCATGAGAGATAAGTGATGAAGGTTGTCCGAGTAAAAGAGTCTGACCTAGCCGTAGAACCCTTAGAGTACTCACTAAGACATTATGTCTCACTCCTTTAAGTTTCCCTTTTTTCAGGATACAGGTGAAGACATGTGCAGATGGAGCTTAGAGTCACGTGCAACAAGACGTAACCTAGTTTATGTTGTGTTTTTGTATTCTTTATATTTTGTATGACACCTTCGGGTGATAGATGAGTTGTATTAGGCATGCATTTTTTTTTATTATTGTATTGTTCGTATGTATTTAATTATATTTATGAGTAGCATTTGCATGATGTTTCTACCTTTTTAAGTTTAATTTTTATTTTTTGTTCTTAGAAATCTAGACCTAGTTACAGTAATACCGCTTAGGGTATTACAGCTAGGGTTGGTTTTTGAACAGTATAGGGAATGAGATCCATCTGGGCAATAATAGCATGAAAGTACATGCTCATCAATAATATCATCGCTCCAGCAATTTCCTTCACTTCCTAGGCATCTTGTGCAATCTTCAGGAACATTATAGTTGACCTCAAACCCTTCATTGAGAACGTTTGTCAAAGCATGATCTCCACCACCGGCATAATCATCTAGAGGAGCGCCAATAGCATATGCAAACATCACTTGCAACTCCTAAGCTGTGGAAATTTCTTGAGAAGCTCCAGTTCCTTATATTCCTCCTCAAAATAAGAGAAAACATCCCCACACCTAAAGTTGTATCCAAGAAGGGAAATTTGGGATTTGAAGACAATCGTAGAATATGATAATTTGTACATTGAAAGGTCGGGATATAAGAACTAAGTGGGGTTCACGCGGGTGTCCTCAGATTGCAGAGAACAATAATCGAGGGCAGGGTCTGTTCGAGCTCTCATGGTCTGAGAGTTGATGTTGATCTCCTTCACTGTGAAACTTTGTGAGCCAATTTGAATTGAAATAATATTATCATGCTGGCAGTTGAGCTCGAATGGTTTGCCACTGCCACATTGAGCGGGTCAATTCTATCCTTAAAAAAGATAGGAGATGTTGGACAGATTTCCGCAATTGTATGATTGCTCTTTACAAACAGAATAATTGTTAGTGTTAGTGGGTGGTTCACAGTGGGACTGTGGCAAAGTGGTTAACAATAACTAACACATGGTGACTACGGAAGTAAGGAGCATATGAAGATTATTGCAGTCATCCATTCCTCTCATCTTAAGAAACATAATGGAAACAGTTCTTGGAAAATGATTGCCAAGACATGATTCTCACCACCATTTATGAATAAAGCAAGAGTGCACCCATGAAACTACCGCTCTGTTTCTCCCTATTGGCTTGTGACTTCCCCAAACCAAAACAAAATGGAATTGAAAATTTGGACCTCAATCTTACCTCCCAAATTAGATTGCACTATTTCTCAGTAAATGATTTATTAATTAACTACACCCAATTATGCAACATATATCCCAACTGATCCAATTTTACTTTCTTATGGTTTTACTTTTGTACTGCCTGAATTTGGCGCCTCAAAGCTAGACCAAACAACCACTTCGGCCTCTGACCGAGATGTCCCACCGAGTAGTTCTACTCAACCTAATGCAAATAAGGTAACTAGGAAGTTCACGCATAATAAGGGAAACTAGACACTAAATCTTTATAATGAAGGTGAATAAATCAAGTAACTTGGTAATACATACAGGTCCATATACGTGACCCAGGTACACATTTTCTAACCCTAATTTTAACTCATGAATCCACTAAACCCTACATTATCACAGGCTGCCCTTTAACTTAAGCGTCAAAGTGTCATTGCAAGAACCCTCATCGGTGTGGTACAGGATCGACAAAGGAGCAATACAACTTTTAGGGGATGGAAAGGCCATTGTAGCTATGATTCAAGGTTGAAGTAGATCAAAGAAGAGAAAAACTAATTTTCCAAGAACATTTTGGTGTCCACCATGGGGCCAAGGTAAATTATCCCTCGACCACCACCTTTCATGATGGTAAGAACTAGGAGTGTCATGACAGAGGATTAGGGCAATAGCGCAGCGTCGTTGCTTGAGAATCACCCTTTAATCAAAGCCCTATGCCAAGAGACCACAACCCTGCAAAAAGAAAAAGAGATGGACAAACTCCGTAAGGAGAACGCAAAAATCCATAAGCAGTTGGAAAAGAAGAGTTCGCAAAATCCAGTAGTCCACAAGGAGGTAGAGAATTCTAAACACAACACTCAACGGTCTAGGGTGGAGATCAGTCACCACCTCAAGATGTGCAGAAAAATGCTAACAAGACTGAGAACCCTAACTGAATCTCGCCCTTTCATGTTGGGCAATTCGGTCCAAAAGCATCCCTTCGTAGATGGCATCATGGAGACCCCTCTCCCACCTGGTTGGAAGAATTTCAATATCAACCAATATGATGGAACAACTGTGCACCCCTACCTTAATATTTTAACTGTTTTTTTAATATTTGATGATTTAATTCTCAAGAATGGGAAGGAATTTCAAAAATTTTCTTCCCATGGTTGCGTCCAAAATTTCAAGGGCTATTCAATTGTGATTTTTAATAATTTTTTCAAGGTGGGGCCCGGAAAATTAGAAAATGATGATTTTGCTCTTATTTCTCAACATTAAAGACTAATATAAGAAAAAGCTTCAATTGACCTTAAAATGTCAGTTTGAGCTTAAAATCATGTTATATGCATTAAAATATAATTTTAGAAATTTTTTGAAACTACTATAAAATGACCAAAATGTCTCTAGGTATTTATTAAGCCTAACTAATATTGGTTTGATATCCAGAATAGTGAAAATGATAATCTCAATTCATTTATAGGTAAAATATTTAATTTTAGATATTTAACTTTAGAATTTCCATAAAAATTTGGTATTTATTGAATTAAAATGGATTTAATATCACTTTTCTAGCTTAAAAATAATATATATATATATATATATATATATATATATTTAAAATAAATTAATAAAAATTAAAATTATGTATTAGAATTTAATTTTTGATGAAAAATAATGTATATGTTCAATTTTACATTAAAATGTATTATTTTTATATTAAAAGCTAATTTATTCAAGTTTAGGCAATTTTAGTAGTACCGGTTAATTTAACTACAAATAAAACTAACATAGATAAAGCTTGACAGCTAAAGGGGGCATGTCCAAGCCCTAGTAGTAGCTGATTCATCACCCTAAATTGTGTATGTGTCCCTAAAATCAAATCAAAAATAAATAAAAACTAGATTTATTACACTAGCAATGATGTCACTTAAAGGACACGTAAGCTCCCTCCATTCTCTATAAATAGTCATGGTTTTGGACATTTTTCATCACCTCTTCCTCTCTCTTGCTGGTTGAAAATATTAGAGAGCTTCTTTCTCTAGAATTTTTTTACTTTGTTTTAATGCTAAGATTTTACTAGTTTTCTATCAAATAGTAAAGTTCTTGTCCTAGGAACTTAGCACTAACAATTCCATCCTCTTCATTAACTACCTTAGAGGTAATGGGGAGAGTGGGGTTGGTTCTCAATTATTGTCACTTTGCAAGTTGATAGGAAAGGTTTTTTCCTAAACCTTTCAATACATAAATTTACTATTTTATAATGTTTTAATGATAGAATTTAATTTTTACTAAGTTGTTATGCTGCTCAATTTTATAATTAAAATGCACTTACTAAGTAGTTATGTTGCTCAAATTTAGATAATTAAATCATACTTACTAAGTTATTATTCTGCCTAAATTTAGATAATTAAATTATAATTATTGGGTTGTTATTTTGCTAAAATTTTAGTAATAAATTTTTGATTATTAAGCTATTATTCTACTAAAATTCTGATAATGAAATTGTGATTTATGGATAGTCTAAATTATTATTGAGCAATTTTTGCAATATAAGATAGAAATGTTGATTGTACTGGTGCTCAAATTAAATGAGACCAAGGAAACCTTTGTTTGAGAAGTTGGAATTTGATAAATTAGTGAGTAATATAAAGCAAGTGCCATGCAATGGCGTGGCACCTACTAGAGAAGTTACTGTTCGGTACGCTTAGAAATGAAATACAGGGACCCACTTGCGAATGTCTTAAGGGTAGGCATTGAGTGATGAAGCTTCCAATGGTTACGGTAGAGCCCGTGAGCTAGGATATTCATCTAACCAAACTTGATAACCCCGACAACTGCTCAACGTTCTAAGATTAGTTTGAGAGTATACCTCTATAAATGGATATCCTGACTATTATTTTACCTTAATGATGATGAGGACTACACTATGTGATGATGTTAATGAGGTATATATACTCCTAGTCACTTTCTAGTTCTATTGACAACTATTACTTACTAATAGGGAATATGAATCTATACCTAGTCAAGGGTAGTCTGATACAACTTAGAATGAACTCTAGGTTTCTTTCTATTGTTAGCTGTGTTTTATCTTTGATTTATGGTAAACTTCCTATGTAAAAGTGATTTTTATAACTAGATTAGTGGATCACATTTATGAACTCTATGTCACAATATAGCATGCTGTTTTGTAATTGTTGAAAATCAAGGCAACAGAGCAACACTACGCCAGTAAAGACAGGTTGATTTTCCAAGAGTAAGAAGCTAGGTCCCTCATTCATCACATTCCGTAGGTCTTTAAAATGAGCCTAACATCTTCACTAAGCCTAATTTGACTCCCCAACTACTTACTCGAATATACATTAAATCAAAAAATCAAAATACATGTTAAAGGCAAATTATGCATAAATATATACCTAACCTGTAACTACAACAACAAAAATAATACTTCACATAACATTAATCAATGTGAAATCGTAGCTGACAATGGCAATAGGATTTTGATTGATCAATGCAAAAACTCAGTTCCTAGTCACAAAAATAAGAAAATCCACACTAGACAAAAATATTAATTTAAGTTCATTCTACTGGTGGAAGCATGGTTTTAAATTGCGGTTGCGGTTGCAGTTGCGGTTTTGTCACGATCCTTGACATTGCGACAAATTGCAGGGAAATGCAGTTGATGCGATTGCAATTGCAGTTGCAATGCGGTTGCGGTGAGTTTAAAAACCTTTATGTTGCGGCCGCAATTGCGGTTGCGGACCACAATTTAGAACCATGGGTGGAAGGAATAGCGACAAACAAGAGCAAACCACTATAATAGATTAATAGGGTAGAATACATGAACCAAGGCTAAATGCAATTCACACCATACATATTCTTAATATTTGCATAGATTTTTCCTCCTTCTCTTCACGCCATGAATCCATCAATCAAAAGCATCTACTCAGCCCTTTTCATCGTTTTCAGTTATATTTGCCACTTGTCATTATGCTTGAAATTGTTTGATCAGAGTTAGCCATTTTGATTTGGTTCGTTGTAAAAGATTTATCTAACTCAGATGTTTACTCAGTGGTCAATGGTACACATGACATAGAGTTTACTCAACCAATTCGTGGCTTTTTGCATTCTGTCATAATAGTCACATATGAGAGAGACTCTACTTGCTTTTCTAAATGATTGGAAAGTGTAAACAATTATGTTAAGGTATCAATTTTACAGTATAACTTGGAAGATTTACCAAAAATGTAAAGGATTAATTTTAGGAAATGGAAGATTCCGGTGCTAATGTAGTAGGAGAAGAAAGTAAAGGTTTTGGTGGGATTGCCAGGGAATTCATGCTACCTTCCAACATGTCAATCACTCTACTCATTGTAGGTCTATCATTAGGAAATGTTTGAGTGCACCATAAACCCACTATGGCCAACCTCTTTGCAATCTCATTTTCTTCTGTGGTCATCACCATATCTGATCTCAAATCATTGTCCAACTCAAGCTTGTTGTATGCCCAGTGTGGGAAGTATATCTCACTTGTGTGACTAGCTTCAGCATTAATGTTCTTCCTCCCTCCCACCATTTCTAGTAGCATCATTCCATAGCTATAAACATCAGACTTATGTGAAACTCCTCCAAGATGTCTACTCCACATTTCCGGAGCTACATACCCATTGTTCCTCTAGCATCAGAGATGGAAATAATGCTTTCGTTCCTCGGACAGAGTTTTGCTAACCCAAAATCTGAAATCTTTGGACAGAAATTCTCATCCAAAAGAATGTTATGTGGTTTTATGTCAAAGTGTAAAATTCGAGTGTTGCATCCCTTATGCAAATATTCTAACCCTTGAGCTATGCCCATTGAGATTTGATATATAATATCCCAACTCAAGGGCATAACGGTTTCAAGTCCTTTACTATAAATGAACTTGTCAAGGGAACCATTAGGCATAAATTCATAAATGAGAGCTCTCTTGCGGCCTTCCAAACAGAACCCAAGAAGAGTGACTACATTAATATGAGAAGTTCTACTGATGCTAGCAACCTCGTTGATAAATTCTTCACCATTTTTTTGGATGCATTCAATATCTTTACAGCCACAGGACTACCATTAGATAACTTTCCTTTGTACACTGCACCAAAACCACCTTGTCCCAGCTTAACTTTTAAGTTGGTGGTCATTTTCTTGACATGTGATAATTTATATCGTTTTGGAATTAGAGCACCGTCATTTTCAAGGAATGCTTCAATATTTTGATTACTTTTTGAAGTCAACCCAAAATGTTCTTGCCAGATTGATGACTTGTATCTTAGACAGAGAATTGCAATACATATCAACATTCCTGCAATTGCTGCACCTGTAACACCTGTTAGCAGATACAGTAGGAGCAACAGTGAACATTTGATATAATAGGAATGTTGAAAACTCATTCTCTGACTACCTCTTTCCAACACATTCTTTTTTACGGTTGATTAAAGTTTATTGAAAATTATAAAATCATGAGTGAGACTTATACAATTTTGTGATTCCTAATAAATTTTAACGAATAATGAGGAGTGTGTTAGATAATGTATTACTAGCATTTTAGTAAGTAAACGAGGAAAATAAATGTGTTAGATAGTGGTTATCATCAGTGTTCCTATATTTACGCTTGCCTATATAGACGTTCTAAAGAGTGGCAATGATTCCTTCCGTAAGATCAGATGTACTAAAGATATGTCAAAAATATTAAAGGAACCAGTTAATGGGGAAATATAAAAGGAAACTAGATTTATTACCTATAATAATGAGTTTCCTCCTTTTGTTCCATTTATTGCCTGCAACTGCAACAGCACATAGTGAGAGCAAAGAGGAATCCGTCAGACTGTTACGGTATTGGTGAAAATTTTGTTGTAATGTTATTCAGATAGAAAGAAAACATTCTACTTTTTACTATCACTTTGGAAGAGGAGTTACAAAGATGGCATGATCATATTTCAGTCACCATATCTTTTTCTACATTGTTTCGACAGTGCAGTCGTAAAATTTGATAGAGGAAGCATTTGTGTTTTTCTTAATAATCTAAAAGAATTTTCAACGTTAGTGTATAATTTTCTCATTGTTATGGTATATTTTATAACTTATATATTGGATTTCAGCAACACGTTATCTTATTGTACAATCTTCAAATGCTCAATCTTAGATTATAAATTTCTGCTCAAACTAAAGAACTAAATCAAGGGAATCATTCTATCAAATTGAGTGCTTTTTTTAACAGAAAAATCAAACCAAGTCTAAGAAATGGAGTTCCTGGTTTACCTCCCCAATTGAATATAAGGCAATATTGGCACTTTGGCAGCACCATACTAGACTGGACTGTACAATCTAACCATGAACCGAACAGTCAGGTGGTTAGGGTTGAGTCTCATAATCAAATTTTACAGTCAAGTAGTTTTGGATTAGTTAAATTTTTCACAGAAAAAAAAAAAGACATTTTTCCCTTATACATTTTATATTGTTACAGTTGAGATGTTTTGCGACATCGCTAGGGTTGACTAACCAGTTTAAACGGTTAGACATAAATTGGCTTGGAAGTCTCAATGGTTGCAAAAATAAGTGTTAGTCAAGTAGCTGCGTGAGCGGGTGTTGATGGAGAAAACACGTTGTCTATACTGTTCTTCAGTTCTTGCAAATAGAACTGAGTTACGGAAAGCAGTAATTTCCTATGCCACTATGTCAGATAAGAAAGAAAATTGATCATTGAATTCAAATTATTGGTAGGCCACAGCAACCACAGAATGTCCTTGCCAAGTTGATGACTTGTATCTTAAACAGAGAATTGCCATACATATCCTGCAATCGCTGCACCTGTAACACCTGTTAGCCGATACAGTAGAAGCATTAGTGAACATTTGATATATACTTTATTTCAATAAAATAATATAACACCTGTTAGCAGATAAAGTAGGAGTATCAATGAACATTCAATATATATACTTTATTTCCATAAAATAATATATTTTGGAGAAAAATAATTATGGTATTTCCAATGAAAGTCACGATGTTTGGTTGGTTAATGATAGAATCCTTTCTTAATATGTCTACACCTAGTCATGGATGACAGGATAAGTAGGAGAAAAATAGTTAAAATGCAAATATTGATGTCTTAATTAAAAAAGAGAATCATGTTATGCATTTCTTAAAGTTAAGCTCTAATTTTGATTGGAGAACAACCTAAATACACCTAAGTTTTGTCTATTTCTAGACTATAGTATTCCAAATGGGGGCAACAAAGTAAGTATTCATTTCAGATCATAAAAAATAAAAGCAAAAGGCATCAGCTAAGCTTGCCTATACAATGAACGACCATGATTCTTCCTTAAGATCAGATGTATTAAAGATACATATGTCATAAATATTAAAGGAATCAGTGGATGGGGAAATATAAAAGAAATTAGATTGATTCCTCTAATTAGTGGCCACTTTTTGTGCCATTTATTGCCTGCAACAGCACATGGTGAGAGCAAAGAGGAGTCTGGTAGAGCATTGGTGACAATCTTGTTGGAATGTTATGTTGTCCTTGTTGTCCATAATCACGAATCACGATTCATCAAGGATTCACAAACTAGAATGATCACAATTAATAAATTAAGCCTGAGATGTGTGATTACACTGTCCTCAAGGCCTTATACATGTGATACGCAAGTCCCTAAAGATATAACAGGTTCATTCCAATAATATCTGAGGCAACAAAACTAGCAAGCTTTTAGTGAGAATAACCCAGGAATTCACAGAGAAAAAAGAGCAAGAAAAGATGGGGGAGAGAGGACTCTCAGAAACCATCTAAAATATAGATATTTTAATGAAGAAGATAGAGTTTCTTAAATTACCTATGACCGAGTCAAAAGATAAGGAGAGACCCAATCTAAAAGACCAAGTATAAGTAAAACATATGTTTTTAATAAGCATTAAATTAACTTAAAATAATTTTCTAAATTTAATTAAACAAAAATGTTGAACTTTTGAAATATCAAACAAAATATACAACAATCCCCACATATTTTAAAAGGTTAAAGAAATTGTTTTAAGAAAAGATAAGAAATTCCTGAATTCTCCTTCTCTTGGATGTATTGCATCGGACTTGGTGTAGCAAGCTATATGAATCTAGACCTAGATTGATAGGACGTAGCATACAGTGTAATTAGTGTAGCAAGCTATATGAACCAAAGACACTTGGCGTGTGTTAGAGGTCTACCAATCACATTACACCCTAACAGTCCTTGTCGTTATCACTGTTGTATGCAAATAGGCTATGCACTTGTCTGGTATTCATGAGTGCTTTAGAGATCTTGCTAGGATCGCATACAAGCAACCCCACTTGACACTCATATAGGTGATTTCATTAAGTGTATACTGCAAATCATTCACCACTCATAACATATATGAAAATCATTAAAAGCTTTGTAAGTTGTAAAGCTTTCTCACAACCACATAAAGCTTTACTATAAAGCTTAACCTTTCATTAAGGTAGTATCTAGCACTTTCTCACACTATAGGAAGGGAATAAAATTAAAATCAATTTTAGTGTTAACAGAACTAGCAAATGACTTGTTCTTACCTATATGAACCTTCTTCATGTGATCTCCAATCACAAAGGTTGAGTTACCATCACTTGTTTGTTTTCAAGTGGCTTAAGTCTCACTCTCCTTAATGTTTCATATAATAATATCTTCCCTAGTGGTTTAAGTCAAAGGATTAGCTGAATCCATTATTGACTTTACATAAATAATAAATTTCTATCTTGTAACCAATTGCTTTACCACATTATTTATCAATTTTATATAGTCAAAGGAACATTTGCTTAAGAGATTTTTCAACCATTAAGTCTTATAATCAATCATCTCTAAAGCAATAAACTCTGACTCAATAATTATGTTTGATTGATCTCCAAGTAACTGCACCACAACCAAGTATAGTGACACAAACACTAGTGGATTTTGTCTCATTTGGATCAAAGATCAATTTATTCGTCACTATTTTTTTTAAAATAGTGGAAAATCCATCATGTTGAATACCATAATTATGGTATCTCTCAAGCATCTCATGTTATGCAAAGTTTTGTAATATGGAGAACATCACACTAAACAGTAACCAAGTAAAAATACTCATAATATTGCTAACAGTCCACACAAAGTCCACACAGTCCTAGTCCCTGGTATCTCATGTCATGAATGATAGTTGCTTTCAAAAGTTAAACTCAGAGAACTCACATCTCAAATATCTCATGGAGGTATTGTTCTCCTAATAAAAACTAGGATTTACTCTCTTCTTGACTAAGACTCTATAAGTCTTACTTCTCTATTTGTGTATTCTTCCTAAGAACCATTATCACTAATAATTTTATACCAAAATTTTTAAATCACAACAATATCTATTTCATAATATGGCCTTAACACTTTTAACTCACACTCCTTTAAACTTACAATTATAATAACCTATCTCAACTGAATCAATTCACCAAAATTTCAATTTTAAGTCCAATCTATTAGAACTACGTATCAAATCAAACTCTTTTCTAGCACATCTATATTTTATTTATTTATTTATCTAAGAAAAAATTCACACAATTTTCAGTCTACTCCTTTGTCACCCATAAAGCCATCAAATATCACTTCTAAAATTTCCATAAATGCCAAAAAAAAAAGGTTGGCATACTCCACATTAATCAATCCTAAATCATAAATATTTAAATTGATAAAAAAAAAATCAAAAGTTCACTTAACATTTCAATAGCTTTTCTAACAATCTTAAACACCACAAAAATAAATTATGAAAATCCAATAATTTTCATTCCTAGCATTATACCTAACAGCACCGCATACACAGCTAAAGAATTCACACTTGTACTTCTAGAATTTAGTTTTGATCATTTCCTAGTCTTATCACCCTGAATACAAAACAACACAATATGTAAGTATTCTATCAAATAATTTATCACACCATCAATATCAATAAGTATCATCAATTCCAATCCAAAACACACTTAGCATACAATTTATTATTTAAACGTTTAACCAAGATACACAATTCTCACTAGCTATCTCTTCATAATGTTAGGCTTCTCTCTCAATTAATACTATATTAGATCAAACCTATATATAATAAGTATTGCCCCAAAGGTAAATAAGAAATTATTCCAATGACCTAAGCAAGTAGGTGGTGACAAAATTGTGAGGGAATCTTGAAAACAATATTTCCAAATTATAGAGCAAATATACTTAATACCTCATAACGTCATGCATACTAAAGTCAAAAACTTTTTAAAAAACATATTAGTTCGAGGGTGAGTCTCATTCATAGGAACTAGTACTCTTAGTGTCATAAAAATATTAATTCTTCTCAAAAACTTTTAACACATATATATAAAGTCTCTCCATATAAGCCACTAATGCCAATTTCTCAAGAATATACACAACACTGAAAAATAAGATTGAAGGGAAGGCGTACCTGTATTTGTTATGTTTCTACCCACTCTTTACGCCACCATAACGCCGCCAAAAGGCTCTGCCTCCTCATCGAGTTCTACCTCGTTTATGCTCCTTTTGGATTTGAAACAAACAATAAACCCAATAAATTTCTTCGTGAATGGTGCGAACAAGGTGGGACCCATGTGTAGACCATTTAACCTAGATTGCATGGTAGTATTTTTATTTAATTTTTTTAATAAAAATAAAAACAGATTAGTCCCGAGCCTAGTCATGGTCCTCCAGCTCCTCGAATCACGCAGCCAAAACGTAACCGCCTCAATCCTCGAGGACCAAATCGAAGTCTGCTAAGTGAGGCTTCCTTTTTAGTGCAAAGGATCTCACTTCAGAGAACCGCATGATCACCATCATAGGGCTCACGGCGAAGCAGCGACCATACCTCATCACCACCTGATTCCAATTGAAACGATCTTTTCCATTTATTTTTAAAGATCGGAAGGTTGAACCACCCAAACAACAGAATCAGGGCCTCCTTTTAACGTTTGTAAACTGTTTCATTGCTTGCAGAACCGCAAATGCCACACAGAGACGTAAGCACAACAGGCTCCCCGGCTACAACGACGGTTCAGAAGGTGCTTGAGATGCTCAACAAGGTGGAGGCTTACTCGTTGCCTAGGCTCGGAAAAAGTCCCATTGGGAGGCAACTCAGATTCACGGACTCACGTCGAAGAAAACACAGTCGGTGACCTTGCGAGGCGCGACGAACTCAAAGTCGCTGTCGTTTTCATCGAAATAGTTGTCATTTCACGTGACCTGATCCACGTTGTCGTCAAGCTTGTTAGAGGAATAGGCGCTGAAGCTTGAACACACCAACGAGTCCCACGCTCTTGTTCTTTCTGCATTTTCGTCACTTTTTCTTTTTTTTTTAATTTTTATTTATCGCTTCCCTTGGTACCCGACTTTTCGTTTTCCCCTCCTAACTCAACCACATGATGACGAAAATCAGCATTTTCTCCTTCTAATTCAAAATCTCACCGACAACATTGTTGTTGGATTTGTGGAATCAGTGGACAGGTGATTCATAGGGTGTTTGGAAACTTGTTAATAACGTGCATACAGCAGAAAAATTGCGTCAAAATGAGAAAAAAGACGGGAATCCAAAGAGTAGCTTCTGCTTGATGCGCGTAATGCTTTTATAAACAGGAATCCAAACATGCGGTTAGTGTGAATAGATAGGGGGAATTAGGTCTGATTCTGAATCTGAAAAGTTGACTTTCTGAATGGTCGCAGTGCGTTTCATGGATTTGGAAAAAAAATATTGGTATTTGGTAGCCAAGGACAAAATAATTCCTAGAGAGATTGTTGTCCTTAATTGTTGTCTATAATCACAAACCAGGTTTCCCGTGATGTGTAACTTGAATGGTTACAAATAAATTAAACTTAAAATGTGTGTCCTTAAAGATTTATTCACGCCATGCGTAAGTTTTGAACTCTCAAAAAATATCTGAAATATAGATATTTTAATAAAAAAAGATAGAATTTTTAAAACTATTTAAAACCAAATAAAACAAATAAGGTGAGACTCAATTTAAAAAACCAAATTAATAATACGAAGTCTAAGTAAAATATATGTTTTTAATAAACACTAAATTAATTTAAGATAATTCTCTAAATTTAATTAAACAAAAATGTTAACCTTTAAAAATATCAAACAAAATATAACATGTTATTCAAATTAATAGAAAACATTCTACTCTTTACTATTATTTAACTTTGGAAGAGGAATTAGAAATATGATCAGTACCAGTCACCAAATCTTTTCTACGTTGTTTCAACAGTGCAGTCGTAAAATTTATGACAGAGGAAGCATTTGTGTCTATACTCGATAAATAAAAGAGATTTCATTTTAGTGTTTAATTTTCTCATTGTCATCGTATACTTTATAACTTACATATTGGATTTCAAAATTCAAACATGTTATCTTACTATACAGTCTTCAAATGATCAATTCCAGATAATAAAATTTCTGTTCAAGATAAAGAACGTTCTTTAGTTAATTAACAGTTTAATATAAAAAATTATATAATAGATATATATGCACCGATAATATAAAAAAAAATTATACTGTCAACTAACTAAAAATCATTGTTAATATGATTTTTAAGATAATTATTATAAAAGTTAATAAACTTATCAAACATAACAATTTGTTATTAGATGATAATATAAAAAATCTTTACATTATCAGTAAATTTATTATTTATTCAAGAAATAATTCAAAGGGAATCATTCTATCAAAATGAGTACTTTGTCTTTTCTTACAGAAAAATTAAACCATGTCTTAAGAAATGGAGTTTCTCGTTTTCTTACCAAAGTGAATATAGGGCAATATATTGGCAGCACCATATTAAACTAGACTGTACAGCCTAACCACGAACCGAACAGTCAGGTGGTTATGGTTTAGTCTCATAATCAAATTTTATAGTCAGATAATTTTCAACTATTTAAATTTTTCAAAAAAAAAAACTATTTTTTCTTTGTACAAATAATATATGCATTAACAGTGTAGAATTTTTTTATATTGTTATTTAATCGCAAACTCATATATAATTAGTAAATTTGTTGAATTTTATAATAATTATCTTAAAAGTTATACAAACAATAATTTTTGATTAGTTGACAGTATTTACACTGATAGTGCATACTTATTAATCTCTTTTTCTTTTTTATGTTTTATATATATTTAATACATTTTATATTGTTAAAGTTAAAATGTTTTGAAACATCTTTGGTTTCCCTAACAAGTTTAAATGGTTGGACATAAATTGGGAGTGTCAATGGTTCATATTTGGGATCACTATTTATCAGCATTAATAGAAATTATTTTGCTTCTCAAAGAAAATTCAATGACACCAATAAGACTAGAAGAGAACGTAGTCTTAATCACAAGAAAGAAGAATACATACTAGTAGCATGATGAGATTGATCTAAGGAATTTGACGAAGAAGGACTAGGTGGTAACGTTGTTGGTGTTGGCGATGGTGCTGTGTCATTACCACAGATTCTACCATTTAGGGGCCATTTAAATAAATAACTTAATTATGATCTTATTCAATAAGTCTTTACGGAGAGCTTATGTTATAAGTGTTTAAAATTCAATAAGTTATTTGCATTTTAATATACATATTGATAAACGTTTTCACAATTTTGAAGTGTTTAGATATATTATTATATAAGTATTTATAAGATGTCTTATTTAAAAATTTTTAAAAAATTAAGAATCATGATTAAAAATAAAATAAAAATTTAAAAAGTAGCTAAATAATTTTAAAAATAACATTATATACATAACAAAAATATTAAAAATTAAAAAAATCACTAGTCACCAATTACCTAATTTTAGCTTATAAAAAATTTAAAAATCATAAATTTTAAAATTTTAAAATCAGTTTCATATATAGAGAGAGATAGAGAAAAATAAAATAAAAGAAAAAAGAGAAATTGATAGGTGCAATAAATGATATGATGAAATATAAAAAGAAAAATAGGATGAAAGTGGGATGAAAGAGAAGTTGAATGTATCTTTAGTATTTTCCATTGAGTAAACTTGTGCCAGAAATATTTATATTAGAAACATGAATTATTATTAATTGATTGAAGTGGAAAGAAAAGAGAAATAGAAAGAGAAAAGAAACGATAGATGGAAAAAAATATAGATATTATAAAGATGTGAAGGAAAAGAAAGAGGAATATAAAAATGTAATTTTTTGATTTTTAGTTTAATCGATTTTCAAATTTTTTTGGATTGATTTGGTAGTTTAAAGCAGTTTAGTTCAATTTCGAACACCCATAAAGTCAACAAATAAAAGTGTTAATTAATTGGTAAGTTTATCGTGGACACGGAGAATTTCAGGATGGACCTAAAAGTGGGTTCGTCCGATTACAGCTATTCTCAAACTGTAATTAATTTGCTTATTCTTTGCCTCTGATTTGTTGAACGAAAATGATTTTTGTACATCCCACATGCTATTTAACTTCTATAGACAGAAAGATAAAGAGAAAAAAAATATAAATATGATAAGTGATATGATATAATAAAATAAATAAATAAAAATAAATAAGAAATGTTGGTAAAGTGTTTAAAAAAGTGAAATGTCTAAAATCAATACTCTTTATTGATTTGGAGGATTGCCAATGACAGTAACATCCACAGACCAAAGAGATGCTGTGTTTGTCATTGGAAACCCCTCCAAATAGATTTTTTATTTGGACAAAACTTACATATTGTTTGATAAGTGTTGTTTATGCTGTTTTTTTATTAGGAGCGGAATTTTATTTTGGTAATTTGTACAATCTATTAATACAAATCTTTATTTTGCTAATTATTGAAGTAAAATTTTAATTCTATTTAGAGAACAACATCTAAAATTATATGTAGGTTTTGTTCTTTTTATTTTTAAATGATAGATAAAGTTCAGGACATCGACATGCATGAATAATAACTTGGAAACCTTTGAGACGAGGAAAATGGAACCAAAGAATAGAGAAGATAGAAGACATACTATAGTGAATAGTGTCGAGAACAGTATAATTCACCAGAAACCCCCGACTGAAAACTTGATCCAGAAAATCACGTCCACCGTTAATATCATAAGGAACATGCTGATCAACCGGCACTTGGACGTGTTTCTCGCATGCCTTATGCGATTCATCATATGCTCCTAACACGTCATAGAAAGCAACAGCGCCGTGTTCGCACTCGAATACCCCAACTCTGGGCCTATCTACATCGCTGATAGAGTCGCAATTGTAGAATATGGTGATGATGTACACTGAAGAAGCATACCGAAACAGAGTGGAGTTCAAATAAGTGTCCTCAAATTGCGGAGAACAAACGTTGAGGGCAAGGTCTGCTCGCACCATTCTCATGGTTTGAGCGGTGATGTTGATCTCCTTCACTGTGAAATTTTGAGAGCCAATTCGAATTGAGGTTGTATTATCATCATGGCAGCTGAGCTGGAATGGGTCGCCGCCGCCACATTGAGGGGATTGGTTCTGTCCCCAGAAAGGATAGGAGATGTTGGACAGATTTCCGCAGTTGTATGACAGCTCCTTACAAACCGAATAATCGTAACTGGATGGTTGCGAGCGGGACTGTGGCAAAGTGATTAACAATAACCAACAAACGGTGAGTACGGACGTAAGGAGCATGTGGATATGAATATGATTATGGTCATCCATTCTTACTCTTACGCCCAATGCTTTGTTGGGTAATGGCCACGATTCTCACCACATTATGAATAAAACAAGAGTCCACCCACGAAATTACCACTCTCTTTCGGGTTTCTCCGTATGGCTTGGGGCATACCACGCCAAACAAAATGGAGTCAAAATTTTGGATAAGACCACCGAGTTTCCTACTCTTATTTCCCATTCAGATTGCACTTACGCGGATTTGGATTCTCTGCAGTTATATTTTCAACTGCATCAAATCTGCACCCTTAATTTTATACTTTATAATTCAAAATTTAATAAAAATTTAAGCTAAAAAATATTTCAATCAATAAATTGCAGCTGCACCACCCTGTAGTTGCTTTTTAACTACAGGAATCCTGGTCCCACTTATGCATGCTTTCCTTTGTTCGTCCCCGTGAATGGCGCTCTTGTGAAGTTCCCGTAAATCTCGCTGGCTGGCTACTGGGAATGGAGCTTTTGACTGAGTTGTGCAGAAATTACGCCCCACTTCTTCAGCTCTTGTCAAAGTAGCTTTTACTTTGGCTTTACTGTCTCTCTTTTTTTCACTTTATTTATTCTTTTTTATTTGTTAGCTTTTTTTAAAAAAAATTGTTCATATTTATTTATCATTTTTAAAATTTAAGATAATATTAATTATTTTTTGTCAATTATACTCTTAATTTTTACTTAATTCTTAATTAACTTATACATTTATAATTAGTATATATTTATTATAAAATAAAAATAAAAATAGTATATAAAAAATTACAAAACTATTTTATTAAAAATAAAAAAAATTATTATATTTCTTAATTTGTGTAAAAAAACTTTAAACAACAATTAAAAAATAACAAAAAAAGTAGCTTTTACCTCACTCTCTCCTACATATTAGAAACTAGCTAGTAGCTATCCCCTCTTTTCTCTCAGATGACAAATAAGAAAGTAAAAAAAAAATTAAAATTTAAATTAAGGTAAGAAGAAAACAATAATAAAATTTTAAACTTTTACTTTTAAAAGCCAACTTTTTTCTTCCTTTTCTTTTTACATTCTCTTCAGCTAAATAGAAGACATCATTATTCATATTTTTTTCTCTTTTTTTTTACCCAACCAAACATACCATGAATCTTACATGTGAGATGGTGGTAGCTGTCTTTTTCGATGAGTCTTGACGGGGCAATATATGATGGTGTCGCTTGTTGGGTACTTGCCAATGGGTTCAGTAAAGTGTTGGTTCGGTGGCTGACTTGGCTTGACGAGGATTAGGCATTTGGTTGATTAACCAAAATGGGCCTTTTTAAAAAACAAAATACTTTGGAGTTCTTTTTAAACATATTACCGGTATAAGACTATTTTGATCATTGACTGATCACACTCGCTAGTCAAACTAGCAAGAATCAGTCCACGTCGGCTTTTTTTATTTTATTTTAAATTACACGTAAGATGCCGATGAGGCCAAAAAAATGCAAGTGGCAATAGCAAAAATCACAAGATAACACCATGTGGCATTTCCTTGTGATTTTCGCAAGTGGCAACAGCGGAAATCACGGGGAGACACCATGTGGTGTCATCCTGTGATTTCTGCTAGTGTACGAATGGGTGAAAATACAGAATGACACCACGTGGTGTGGTTTGGTGCCTAATTGGTTGCTAGTGTTTTCATGAAAGTTGTAGATAAATTTGTCCTTGAAATTTTGGTGACGGTCTGATGGCATTTCAACCTCTACAACAACTCAACTCAAGATATGCACAAAATATAACACTTATTATGTCAGGTTGTGAGGACAGAATGATGACTCCAACTTGAAGCCCAAATTGATGGATGATCCCAGGCGAATCAGCGTATGACCTCTTCACAAGAATCGTAGGTCTTTCTTTAAGCTTTCTACAAACACCAAGATTGGCTCAATCGCACTTTTGAAGACCAAATTAGAAGTGAAAGAAGGAGGAAAGGTCAAAATTAGTGGTGCAAAACTTCGAAAGGGCATAACTTTTCGCTCGGATGTCGGATTGAGGCGCCTTTTTTTTTATTTAATATAACTTTTCGAGATGTACACATTGGCAAATACCTGAAGGGGATTTGGGCCTACCATTTTCCCCAAAAGACCTTTCTTTCTAGGTTAACAGAGACCAATAAGGAATTTATACATTTACTTTTCAACTTGTCCTTCAAGATGTAAATGGAGATGGTATGGTCCTGCTACTGTCAAACTTTAATGTATAATAGTGTTTCTCTCAATGCCATAAATGTCTTTTACTCATAAATGGTCTGGCACGACACATGTCAACGTCTCATTTGTGTGCAGCGCGGTGGCTTTGTAATGCGAAATAATACCACGTGGCGTGACTAAGTGATTTATGTTACCAGTATTAGCAAAAATCACAGGATGATACCACGTGGCATCTCCCTATGATTTTCGCTAGTCCTAGTAGTGGAAATCACAAGGAGATGCCACATGGCGTCATCCTATGATTACCGCTACTGCCACTTGTGGAAATCACAGGGAGACACCACGTGGCGTCATCCTGTGATTTCCGCTATTGCCATTTGCAAGTTTTGGGCCACATTGGCATCTTACGTGTAATTTAAAAAATAAAAAAAGTCGACGTGGATTGATTCTCTCTAGTTTGACTAGCGAGTTTGACCAGTTAACGGTCAAAATAACTTCATGCCGGTAATATGTTTAAAAAGAATCCCATTTTGGTATTTTGTTTTTAAAAGAGCCCCATTTTGGTTAATCGGCCTTGATATTTGTAAAAGAGAAACAACCCTATACATATGTGAAATTTTGATAGCTTTTCATGCCTATGAAACTGCTAATATATATTGCTGCTGCTCGTGCATTGAAACCAAATTATTCAGTAAGAAGCCACTGTCTATTTGTTTTCCTTTGTAAATATGCATTGGCTATATGCATTTTGTGGATTAGAAAGACTTTTTAGTCTAGTTAACTCGGGTCTTTTTCTTAATTTATGCTTCTATTTATTTCCTTGGATCCTGTTAATTTTTTCGTCCAATTTTAATTATCATCATCATCATCATCATCATTGCCTTGCGGTTGGTGCGTTCTACGGTGAGTACATGCTATCCTAAATTATGTTAGTGTAATAGCTTTTGACCTCGATCAACAATATTGCAATATGCAAAAAAAAATTTCATTTAAATGACTTGGAAAAAACAATTGCTCTTTCAAACTTTGGAATTTCTTTTTACGTTTAGTAACCATGCTGTTGTATTGGATCTCATGCCCTTGAGTAGTACTTTTAGTGAGTCAACCTATCTTCTTTTTATTTGAAGTTAACTTATCTTCTAATTGAATTGATATATATATGCCATCTGTTATTGCTGTTTCATTACTATGCAAATGTGAATGTTAGTTGATGGAATCATTCATTTACATACTAACTTTGACAGAACTCAATTTTCACAGCTACCATTACCACGTAGACCTTAAAAGTTGGATATTTAACAGCACCTCCTGTGGGGACAACGATTTGCGGAAACGATCAGAATTCCTTTTGGATCATGAAAAGCTTCAGCAGGTAAGATGAGGCTGACAAATTGAATTGTTTTTAATAGGAAAAGTCACATTTAATTAGTTTTAAAATCATTGCAAAACCTCTAGGTTCTAGTGTCACAACTGCTAATTTATGATTAAATAATTTACATTCCTCCTTTAAGATACCCAGAGGAGAACAGAAACAAGTACCTTAAAGTGTCTGAGGCAGATCAGTAGATGCATGCAGTGAATATATAGTAGATATTATTTCTGTATCAGCATGTTGGTGATCTGACTTTACCACCCGGTGCAGCCCTCTGCATAGATACAAGCATGGTTCTAAATTGCGGTTGCGGTTACAATTTCATCGCGATCTTTAACAATGCAGGAAACTGTGGAAAAATGTGGCTGATGCGGCAGCAATTTCGGTTGCGGTGAGTGAAAAAACCCTTACAAGTCATGGATCAGTTTACTTGGTAAGCAACAGTTTCATTGATCTGAGTTTATCCTTATTGCAAAGATTTATTGCTTCCTTCCTCAGCACTTACAATTGTGGACACAATTGCAGTTGCAGACCACAATTTAGAACCATGGATACAAGTCATGGATCAGTTTTCTTGGTAAGAAACAGTTTCATTGATCTGAGTTTATCCTTATTGCAAAGATTTATTGCTTCCTTCCTCCGCACTTATCAAAGATTGTTTAATCAATAGCACTAAATACATTTTGATCGAAGACAACATAGAGCAGTTTTGGACTGACAAAACTATGACGTTTTTCACAATGAAATAATCATGACTTATCCACATTTATTGATGAAATTACCACTTCTGCAAGCTTGATTGTCCCTACAACTTCTTGTAAGTATAGTTTGTGTTTTATTTCTTAATCAGTCCTTTTGTCATGAGACAACTGGGAGCTTTTTGTGATTGCTTGTTGTATTGATAGAGTATCGGGTTATGTCATGAGATTATCAGATTTACATGGAAAAGGCAATTACATGAAACCTCCACTATTGTTATCCATTGTCTTGAAACAGCAAACAAAACAGGGGGTCATAACCTCCATGCTTCCAGTCGTTCTCTCTGTGCATTGCATAGAAAGGGTTGATGAAATCTTTGAAATGTGATTTCATCTCAAACTAGAAACATGAGAAACTCTAGCTTTTGAAAGCTCAAATCTTCATTTTTACTTCTTGCGTTATCAAGGTTGCTGGCTCTTAGGAATCACTGGATGGAGGACTGATTACAATTCGTTTAGTTTACACAATTTATGTGCGAGGAAAAGTGATGGATTAGCTTGTATAATAACAGGGAGTATGTAAGTTTGAAGTGTACCACCAATTTGATATGCCAATGAGTAAGAATTCATTATCATTTTACTGAGAACAGTATCTCAAATCCTCTTTGAGAGCATCTAATCCATCTTCACTATAAGACAGAGAGTCAACGTACTGAGGAGAACAGACATTACGGGGAAGGTCTGTTCACACCAATCTCATGGTGTAAGCATTGGTGTTGATCTCCTTCACTGTGAAACTTTGTGTGCCAATTTGAATTGAAGTAGTGTGATCATCAATTCACGGCGTTTGAGGTTGAATAGGTAACCTAAATCTTCGAAGGAAGTCATGACGTTCTGAACATTGTGGGATGGAGCATTCTAATGATAGTAGGATCACCGCCACATTAATGGGGTCGGTTCTGCTCCCAGAAAGTATAGTAGATGTTGGATAATTCGTTGCAATTGTATGGTTGCTGGCTGCACATTGAATACTTGTAAAGGGTTTGTTGTTGACAGTGAGATTGTGGCAAAATGGTTAAGAAGAAGAAAGAGATGGTGAATATGGATGTAAGCAGTACGGGGATATATGAATGTTAATTGTCTTTCATTTTTTAATGTGACACACATATATGTATATTTAATTGGAGTCTAATATTGTTGGTGTTGGAAATTTATTTTGAGCCTTTTAATATTGAAATTGAATATTTCTGATCAAAGAGATGACTTTCTTTTTTATTAAACCGACAATGTTGTATTTTTAATTTGATGACACTCTTTAAGTTAAAATCTCAATTTAATTGTGATCAAGGTTTTAACTAGTGAGTAAGATTTGAGATTTGATTTGTGAAAATCAATTTTGATGACAATCTTGACTTTGTTAGATTGAATAAGTATTGGAACTTGTAAACAAAGCATTAGAATGAGAAATGTTAATTTAAGTCTAATAAGGTACATGCTACACATTAAGGAATATTTTTACTTTCTTATGGTTTTACTTTATCAGAGGAAATTCTATACATTTATACTAAAAGTAAATAAATTAATTTCGGTGTAATGAGTTACATGTTATATAAGTTTGTGTTGCCAATATATTGGGTTATCATACCAAACACTATATACTTTTTATTGTAGGGAACAAACCCTATTGCTTCCTTGTTTTGGTTTTTCTTTTGTGGGTCAAAGCTTTAGTACATTATATAACAATTTATAGGTTTAAATATGTTTTTGGTTCCTATAAAATATAACTTTTTTAGTTTTAGTTCCTGTAAAAATTTATTTTTTTAAATGGTCCTTGTAAAATTTATTTATTTTTGGTTTTGGTCCTTTTGTTTTGTTCTATCCTTTTAATATATCTATTTTTTCATTTTAGTCCTTATAATATTTTGTTCATTTTGAATTAGTTTCTTTAAAAAAATTTGATGGGGACTAAAAGCAAATTATTTACATATTACAAGAAAATAATGAAAAAAATAAATACATTATAAGGACAAATAAAATAACAGAGACCAAAATCAAAAAAAGAAATTTTACAAGGACCATTTTAAAAAAATATATTTTTATAAGGACCAAAATAAAAATAAATAGTATATTACAAGGATCAAAAATATATTTAAGTCTTATTTATAATTAATTATTATTAGATTTTTCTATAAACTTGCATATAATATAATGTTAATTTTTTCTAATCCAAAGAGAAAAACTACTCAATAACGACTTGGACGTTTTAGTTACTTTGATTCAAAACTTGGCTAGAACTTAAGGAATATTTTTAATATTTTTCTTGATTGTAACTTTATAATTGTTCATTTTTATAATTACTTTTTCTTGATTGTTTTTCTAAATTTTGTAAATAAATAAAATTTAATCTACATTTATTTTAATAAATTATAAAAAGTACATACTTTATTAAAAATATTAATCTTAAACGCAGGAAAGGAAAATATACAAATCTAAAATACCCTATTAACAAAATGCCCTTTAAATACCATAATTTCACTTATTTTGAAATTGTGTCTTTAAATATTACTCTTACAAGTTTTGATAAGAACATATCTAAATAGTATTATTTAATTAAATATAATTTCCCTCAAATCCATTATCCAAAGTCCCTGTTAAAGCATGTTTGGGTTGCCGCAACTAGAGCTCTTTACAAAAGGTTTAAATACTCCTTAATTCAAAGCTCTCCAATGACCTTTCACCTTGACATGCCAACATGCCTTCCTTATCAGCAGGGTAATATATCCATCAACAACTAACTAATAGAAATAATAATCACATGTTAGAATCAATCTACAATCTATCAACAACCAAAGGATATAATATACATATCATTTCAATATTAAAGTATGCAATACATCTCCAAAAACAAAGATATTAATCTCATATAGCTTCAAAATGTGAACTTACAAAATAAAGCAAAAGGGTCACAGAAACAATGAGAGTCTACCCAACAAAAGATCTATTAGAAAGGCACAATAAGAATATAATGTTTTAGAATCGAAAAATTAGCATTAGCTAAGACATTGATGTTACTAGTGTCGATTATGTTGACACTAACTTGACCTAACTTTTCAAATATTTTTTTTTATTTTCTATATAGATATATGTGTCGACTTAACCGATGTTAAGCTTAAATGTTATGAAGTCTTTAATACCTCTTTCTTTATTATTTTCCCTCTTTTACTCTCAAATTTCCTCCCTTTGTTCTCTCTCATTCTCTCTTAAAAGTCATCAAAAGAATGATTTTTAATAGTTGATAGTATAAAATTTTTTACAATAATATTGAGTGACAATTTCTTGGTGAACCTAAAGTATCCTTAATCGAAAGTCAAATATTAACCTGTCAAAGTATTAAAATTCATTTAATGAATTGGCTTCTCCAAATAAATACTATTATATACATACGGACATAAATAGCAAACCTCTAATCACATACTTATCAACTATTCTACATTAATTATATATTCTCTTATTGAAAGGCTTTAGAATTCCTTCAAGAGAATGCCATTAATTTTACAATTTAAAATTTGTTGAATTGCTTCGTGCAGCGGGACATATGCTTACGTAATTAAGGTGGACGTATGGTTCGTTTGGTGGAATTAAAGAACGAAATAGGTGAGTGGATGAAAATAAAAATAAAAAATAAAAATAAGTGAGAAATAGAATGAAAATAAAGGTATTTAATTTAAGAGAAATAAATTAAAAAAAGAAAAGAAATAAATAAGTGAATAAAAATAGGTAAAAAATAAAGTATAAATAATTAATAAATTTCACACCTTTTTTCATTTCTATTTTTTTATTTTTTTTCTATCAAACACACTTACATTTTTATTTTCCATTTATTTCTTTTCTCAATGTATTTATCTTCTACTAAATAAGGGATAGAGATTATGGTACAATATGCAAGTGATATCATGGTTGTTAATTATTAAATACTCGTAAAAGTCAAGTCATAAACCAATAATGAACAAATAGGGGCAACGATTGCATCATTGCTTGCACAAATTTCGCAAGGCAACCGACTGGGTCCCACCTGCTCTTCCAAATTGATAAGATTAAGTCAAGAGAATGCCACCTCCCAGCCATTCCTTTCCTACGTATTCTTTAAATTCAAACCTAATGAATTCACCACGTGTCTTCCGATGGTTGGTTTGGACGGTCTCTCCATCCACCACGTAATATGAATATGGTCTCTCATTCTCAAGTGCATGACCCATACAATGCTACACACATGTATTTATCAATGTTACACATTCATGCTTAAGAAGGGCTTCTAGGAAATTGATGGCCGCAACATAATTTTATGATTAACGGAGAAAAATTGAGGCAGAGTTAGTGAAAAGGAAAAAGTGTTGACCGTAAAATTTGGCTGGCCGAAGACGTCAAGGAAATGGAAAGTCGCCCATGAAAGTTCCAGCAAGTTTAATTTACAGATAAATGAATGATATTGCTATAAGAGCTATAATGAGGTGTGTGTAAATTTGCGTAAGTTTCGTTACTTTTTGTTGATTAGCTCTTCAAAATTTTCTCAGAAAAGATGAATCAGAACACTCTTTAATCGAAAGTAAATATCTTAGAGGTTTCGACGTCCACCTAGACAAGCTAGAAAACTATACTATAGGGGCATGGTAGAGTTTGCATTTTTGTTCATCTTGTATATTCCTACTTTGCAGAGGTGCAAAGGAAACATTGTATTATATCGAAAATATGTATAATAAATGCTTTATTAACAAAACCTTAAAGAAAAATGCTACCAACACATACACTCTTTTGAACATAATCTCTTTTATAGATTGAAATTTATTAAAAATTATAAAATTTTGTGAGTTTTACGTCTTATTTAATAATTCGATCTCTCTCACGATTTTATTTTTTTTAATGAATTTTAACTAATAAAAAAAAAGTGTTCAAAAGAATGTGTTAAAAAATATGCTGCTAGTAGTCCTCAAACCTTAAAATAAATGTACAACTTGATGAAGGCCTCTCTTTTGTCTTTTTTTTATTATTTAAATTTTGGTCTACCGGTGAAAGCCTAAAGCGTGGAGAGGTATAAGCTTAGACACAACAGTAACAGTAATGCTAGTTCAAGAAGGATTCTAGCCCGTTAATTACTTCTCCTTATAATGGGCCCGATTTAAATAGAGATCCTATATAAAAATCTAAAATTGTTAAGCAATCGCAATGAAAGCCATGTCAGTCATTTGCAAGCATGACAGCGATCTACACACTAATGCATATTAGACTTTTTACATTGGTTAAAATTAACTTTTTACATCAGTTATAATAACGTTATAGATTCAGGAGAAATAAAAAGTTGAACTTTTTAAATCGGTTTCTAAACTGATGTAAATTTTTTTTTTTACATCAGTTAATTTTTAAATCGATGTAAAAAGTTCTGTTTTTATATCGGTTCAAACTACAACTGATGTAAAAAACTAACTTTTTACATCGGTTTTTTACATAATGTAAAAACTAGCTTTTTACATCGGTTATAACTATAACTGATGTAAAAAGTTATTTTTTTTTTAAATAGCTGGTTTCTTTTGTTCCCTTCCTTTTCTATAATTTAAAAATATACCATATCAACCACATAGAATTATTTCATAGCCAGATTAAGGTAAAAATACATTCTAATTATTGCATACTAACATAAATGCTAAACTAATATACTTTCCAATAATTCTCAAATCAATTTACATTCTAAACTAACAATATACATTCTAAACTAACAATATACATTCTAAACTAACATACATGCTAAACTATTAAATTGTCATCTAATATGCTTTGTTTTGTTGTACCCATAAACATTGTAAACTAATATAAAATTTCACAAGTTACTAATGTCTATGAAAAATTGTGCCCAACGTTCCCGAATATTGTCAATTTCGTCGCTAGAGAATGAATGCGGATTGTTGAATATCAACAAGTAAAAATAACTTAAGATTAAACGTTAGCTCATCAACTGAAAAATAAAAAAACTAATCTAACTTCAAAAAAAAATTCAATTACCTCTTTTCATGAACCAACAATACTCGTGGAGACAACAGTGAGCATATGTCTCATGACATAGTATCCACACTCATAGCTTCCAAGTTGTCTTTGAGACTACAAATGAATACCAAATATAAATATAATGAGTAAATATTATAGTAACTATTATTCATAAAATGTGATCAAATCTAGGATTCTAAACTACTTACACAAGGGCAAATCCATGTAGGCTTCTTTCTACTTGACAAATGTCTACCCTCCAACATCTGAAATCCATCCATAGCTTTATGACAAAAAAAATATATTCATGTAAAGTATGTTATAGGTTTTAGAGTTATCATACAAATCATAAAATAAATTTATTACAAATAAAAGCTTATGAATCAATTAGGCTTTCTTTCTTCATCTTATTTCCCAACGAACACAAGAAGACAACAACATTCTGCCTGGGACAAATAATTAATAATTGCCAATGGGACCTGGATTGGGGAACAATTAGTAACAAGTCACACATAATTTTAAATCACTTATAAACTTATACTTACTAGTGGATGTAAGGTGCCAGGTAACACTCTTTTCTGCCTTCATGTAGCCTAGTTTGCATGTAGGCTAGAACTTCTTCTGGCTTATTCCCTACACTCTGAAGGGAGAGAGGATCAATGAATCTATACAAATGAATGTTGCCCTTGGAGACACAGAGATGATGTAGATACCTAAGATATTGACATAAATGTTAGTTATAATAATAGTTTAATACATACATAAGTTAACTGATTTACAAATAAAATGTACTTACATCAACCATAATTGTATAACCGATATATTAATCAATTCGTTACCCATACATATGTCTAAAGCATCCCTCTGACATATATAAAATGGGATAGTAGTGAGCCTGCCTATGACATCAAGGTTCAAATTTAACTGTACAGGCTCCCTCATAATGTTTATAGCCATTACACACAAACGTTGAAGTGGATCAAGTTGAGGTTTCGACCTTTTGGGTGGAACAACTGTTTTAGATCCGTCAATATCCTTAACAACAAAGGTAAAATTATATTAGTAAACATGATCAAATTATTTCCATTATAAATAGTGAAAGACATAAGTAAAGAATTGATTATGAATACCTTGATTGAAATAGACTTTACAAGTCTTCTTGGCCATAGAATGAAACGATTAGGAGCCTGTCCCATTGTTTGAACCTCCTTAATGGGCATAGGAAGTTGAGCATTTGCATCTCGAACTTGTTCAACCACCACCCTCACCTTATCATTCTCTATGCTCTTGTGGTGTATGGTTGGCCCCAAATTGTGTACTTTGCCAATTGCCACTAAACAGAAAGGATCATCATCAACATGTAATTCACACTAATCCAAGATATCAATACCGGCTTCCCCCTCTGATACATCTTTAGCAGCACAACTCCCTTTTGTGCTCACACGTATAAAATCTCCTTCAACAGGAGGAATAATTGTGTTTTGTTGAGATAGACCTAAAGAAGCCAGCTCTTGTCTCAATTCCTGACTAAGCTCATGTCTAAGCTCCTCTCGCATCATTTCTTTTATGACCTCCAATTGTTCCTTAGTGACACCTCCTTAGGTTGGGCCAGAACGTGAAGGTGGTCCAAAGTATGTCCGAATGCCCACATCTTGTCCAGCAACACAGACATGCCCAGGATGCTCAGGACACCCAATAGCCGTAGTCAAGATATCCTCACGTCCATGGAGAACAAAGGATACTTTTGTGCTCTATTCAACCAGAGAATCCTATAACATGTAATCCACAAACATGTGTAAGACTGTGCAAGTTTATTGTAATTACAATTAAAATTAAATATTTCCTTACAATCTTCTTAGCAACGAGGCGTGATTCCTCATATGTATATTGTCCCGATGGTTTTAGTCGAGCTCTCCTCCATTTCTCATGGCGTGCAGGTGGAGATGGAGGATCAACTAATGTAGGATTAGATTGGCATGCTTCTTGACGTTGTTTAAACTTTTCCTACATCATCCTCTCTTCAAGCAACTCATAGCCCCTATGAGACAATCTATGTGGGTAGACATTATTTGCTTGAATCATCTGTCCCTTTTTTCTTTTCTCCTATGATAAATAACACACCATTAGATTTAGTAAAAAAAATAAAATGTTAATGCCAACTAAAAAACTATATTTCCAACTAACCTAAAAGGCAGGGTTTAATCGACTGGTAAGAAACCTCTGCCACGTCTTCTCATCAATGAATACATACTGCTCACAAGGATTTTTGCCCTTCAATTCCCCATATATATATATATATATATATATATATATATATATATATATATATATATATCTGCTGGTGAGCTTGGTTTTAAATGCTCTCCAACGCTCACCCGCAAGTGCAAGACATTTTCTCCTTAGGAAGTCAGTATTTGAAATATTAAAGGTGAGCTACATTATATAACAAAAAGGAGGAGTTAGTATATAATAATAATATGGTTAAATATAATGTATACAAACATAGAAGATAAAAGTGAAATACCTTGATACTTTCCCAAATTTGATTTTTCACACTCTCTTCTACATTTTCCCAATCTAGTGTCTGAATACTAACCTTGCTTTGACCAAGGAGAGCCATGTAACTCTTAAACTTGTTTCTATTATCTCTTCTAGGATTGCCAATCAATTCATCAAATTCAATCGATATCCTTTGATCACCATTACAACTAAGGTTTAGCTCTTTTAATCGTGTGGGACGTCTACCTTTTTTTTTTTTGTAGACTGAGTATCTGACCCAAGTTAGGCTCATGTGCTAGCCATTTTAATGTAACAGAAGCAGTATCATCATTGACAATTTGTTCTTTAAACCATTCTAAGAAAGTCTTATTATGCTCATTCAACAACCATTTTTCATTCATTCGAGGGTGATTTTTCTTCACAATGTTTTTGTGAGAAGATAAATAAGGTTGAATCTCATCAATGTTATTCAATATATACAAATGTGCTTGAAGCACTTTCGCTCGACCCATGCTCTTAATAGTTATACCTCGTGTACCTTTACCAGCATATCTTCCCTTATGACAAGACTTAGGAAGCCCAACAATTTCTGCTTCTGACATCTAGTCTGAACAAAACTTAATAGCTTCCTCTGTAATGTATCTTTCAACAATAAATGTTTTAGGACGGTGTGGATTCTTCACATATCCTTTCAAGATCTTCATGTATCGCTCAATTAGGTACATCCACCGTAAAAAAATAGGGCCACACAATCTAATCTCCCTCACTAGATGAACAATTAAGTGAACCATGATGTCAAAAAATGAAGGAGGAGAATACATCTCCAATTGACATAAGATAATAGCCGCCTCATTTTCCAACTCATCCAATTTCAGAAGGTCAATGACATTGTTGCATATAGCATTGAAGAATGAGCACAATCTAGTTATGGCATGTCTAGCATTTTTAGGCAAGATGTCACAGATAGCCACTAGCAGTAGTTGTTGCATCAAGATATGGCAATCATGAGACTTTAAGCCAAGTAATTTGAGATCTTTCATTGAGACAAGTCTCTTGACATTTGAAGAATAACCATGTGGCACTTTGACACTCCATAGACACTCACAAAAACTTCTTTTCTCTTTTCTGGACAAAGTATGACATGCTGGGGGCAAATATGTCTGTTTACCATGAGACTGAGGAGCTAATTGGTCTCGTATACCCATCACAACTAGATCTAGATGAGTATTGACACCTTCCTTTGTCTTTCCCTAAATGTTGAGAAGCATTCCAATTAAACTATCACACACATTTTTCTCTACATGCATTACATCAAGACAGTGTCTTACATCAAGATTGCACCAGTATGGAAGATTAAAGAATATCGACCGTTTCCTCCATTTGTTTTTCTCAATAGTCTGCTTTTGGGTCTTTCCAAACACAACATTGATGTCCTTCACCCGTTCATAAACCTGTTCTCTAGTTAAGGCAGTCGCAACAATCTCACTTTCCTGACATCCATTAAAAGCTTTTTTCAATCTACAATACGGGTGATTATGTTTGAGAAATCTCCAATGCCTAAGGTAAACTGTCTTCTTTCCATGTGTTAGTTGATAGTAGCATGTGCCTTCTTGACATATAGGGCATGCTTTATGCCCTTTAATATTATATCCGCACAAGTTCCCGTATGCTGGAAAGTCATTGATGGTGCAAAATAACATGGCACGCATCTTGAAAGATTCATTGCAATACCCATCAAACACATCAACACCTTCCTCCCACAACATTCTCAAGTCTTCAATCAAGGGACTTAGATAAATATCTATGTCATTTCTTGGCTGTCTTGGGCCAGAAATATCATAGATAACATAATGTATTTGTGCTTCATGCACAACCAAGGAGACAGATTATAGATAACCAGTAGAACAGGCCATGAACTATGCTTACTACTTAAGTTACCATATGGATTCATTCCGTCTATAGCAAGTCCAAGGCGAAGGTTTCTTGCCCCTTTGCCAAAATTTGGGAACAAGCTATTAATTTTTTCCATTGCAAAGAATCACCTGCATGTCGAATTTGTTCATCACATTTCCTCTCATCTGCATGCCATCTAAGGTTCTTTGCGTCACTTGCATTAGTAAACAATCACTTGAACCTTGGAATTATTAGAAAATACCATAACACTTTCGCAGGAGGACTCTTTCTCATCACATCACTGATAGAATCACCATTCTTCACTTTGTAGCGTGATACCCCATATACAGGGCACTCATGAAATTTCAAACTCTTTCCTATACAATATGCAATGATTTAGGCATGCATGTATTTTCTTATACTCCATACCCATCGGACACAATATCCTCTTCGCCTCATAGTTACAGTTCGACAATATGTTACCTTCTGGAAGCATGTCTTTTAACAACTCAAGTAATTCGGTGAAGCTCTTATCACTCCACCCATTTCTCGCCTTTATATTGACTAATCTTAACACATCTGACAACCTTGTGAAATTAGTGCACCCTGGATACAAAGGCTTTTCCACATCGCTGCACAAACTATCATAAACATGTGCTCGCTGAAAAGACTCTGGTCCAATATCACGAATCATATCTTCTAGTCGATCATCCATAGCTACATCAACTTCCTCTCTTTGAGACACACTTGGCATGTCTAACAATTCACCATGCCATATCCATCTTGTATAACTCTTGCAAAACCCATCACAAAGAACATGCTCCCGTATTTTCTCAACTTGTAGTCGCCTCTCATTCAAACAATTCACACAAGGACAATAAAACCTCCCATCTCTATCAGGGAGATTTCTTTTAGGAAATTCTAGAAATTCTTCCACTCCATTCTTATACTCATTGCTTATGCGTAAACTATTGATCTAGCTACGATCCATAACTATGTTCTGTAAATATGCACAAAAACATATATAATACATGAATCACACAATAAAATCTCAAATCTTACTTTTTTATATAAAGTGTGGCCCTATCCCATTCAGAAAGACATTTTTTTAAACTTGATTAATACGTAGAGGTTAAGTCTCATCTTTAATTTGACAAATTTTTGACAGCATTTCACCTTGGTATCCAAGTACATGACATGAAAGAGGCGACACCAAATCCACTACAATCAAGTATGCACCCGGAGAACAAAATAAAACACACTAAACTGAAAATTCATCAAATTTAAGATGAGACTTAACCTCTACATATTAATCAAGTATAAAAAAATTAATCTTCCTAAACTATCCAACTTGGACAATTCAAGATTCAATACAATGATTAGTACTTTAATCATTATATTGAATCTCAAATGGGAAACTAAGGTTCACTCAGAATGCATAACTTGGATTAAAAACAACAAGCAATTTATAATGAGAGATAACATACCTCAAACAGCAAGCAACTCCTTAAACTAAAGCAATAAATCAAACAAACCCACCTAACAACATATTGGAAACAAGTTAGCACACACCCAGAAACTAGCAAACAGATAAAACATAACAAGACTTATATGAAGCACTACCCACCTATGAAGAATGAAGCTCAAACCTCGTACAAAGCAATGAAGAGGAACAATGATCACAAGAAAAAGTGAGATTTAGTAGAGGTACCTGTCCCACAATATTTTATAGAGATCAGAAATCATAATCATGTGCTATTATTTATTGACCTAATCTAATGCATTCACTTAAACTAAGGTTTCAAAACTTTTCCAAAATTTGAAATGTGATAGCATACAAGTCAATCAATCATAACATTAAAGGTAAACCTATCAAATAATAAATTGTTGTCCATCATCATAGCCATGGGTAACACATTTTATGGAAATCTTAAACAAATTTAGGTTAAGGAAAATAAATGCTCTATGGTTGCCTTCTCACTCACTCCCTCTTACAATAAACATGTCTCTCCAGTTTGTTATAGAACCAACAAGTTGTGCTGCTGGTGGTATCTATTTACAAGCGCTAAACTTAATATAGCACCAGAATTCATAATTTATACAAAAAACTTTAACTAATATTTAATTTATCAAATATACATAACTTCAAATAATTTCTAGAATTTAACACTTATATATAACACATAACATACGTGAATAATGTATATCCAAAAAAATCATAAGGTCTAATTTAAATATATAAAAAAGTTAAAATCTAACGAAATTAGTTTTTGGGTATGTAGTGTGTCCATTCTTCCTTGATTTCATTTAACTAATCAAAAGCGTAGTATTTAGAAAAGAATTATATCACAAAAACAAAATAAATTTAAAACTACATCAAGTGATGAAATATAAAGATGATAAAAATCATGTTAAGAACTAATTAAATGATATACCGTCTTTAGGATTATACATTTTCCTTTTGTAATAATCTCCCTGGTGTATTTCAAGATATAATAGCAACTATCTATGGTCCCAAGTTGGTGGAGACATTATAATACTAATAAAATTAAAGTTAATTGATTTATTTTTTATATTAATAAATAAATGAATGAAGTTTTGTAAAATACCTATCTCCATATGCATTTGAAGTTGTGAAATTTAGATTTTGGTATAGCTCGTTCAACTTTGATGTAGAATAATATTAAACCTCAAATAAATAAGAAAAAGTTATATAAATAAGCTACAAGAGTGCCACAAATGAGACCAAACTTTCAAAGATAAAATAAAAATGTACTTACAAATCTTTGGACCTAGAAAAAGTTATATAAATAAGCTACAAGATTGTCACAAAAGAGATCACAATTGTTTTCATCTTTGTAGCTTATGTAAGACTTGGTTGCATCAAATAAGTAATTATTGTAACATCTCTTTCTCACGCATAGCGTGAACTAAATTTACGAACCATTATGATATATTGTCAGCTACATATTTTTCAATGTAATTAAGGAGCTTTCCCCTGTCTTACATTGGCAGGGCATGACCCTCTCTCCACCTCTCTTGACTGCACGCCCTTTTTTTTTCTTTGCCATAAGGAATGATAAAAACTAACAAATGGACAGTAGATAACCACAAAAAGAAACTAAGATTCATCCGACCTAGGTTTAGCATTTATGAGTTTAACTTGCTAAATATTCGTGGCATTCATCAACGAAACAAAGAATTTTCTAATTAATGAGCTTACCGTATTGCAAATCGAGGTAGCGTGAGGATTGCTGAAGTGTTGAAGCGAACCGCAATGCGAACGAAAGAAAGAATAGTAGCTATTCTTGAGGATTGCTCGCGAACTGCATAATGCGGACGTAGGAAAGAACAGCGCTAACTGCATTGGGGATTGAGTTAAAGAGAGCTTGTGAAAGCTTAACGAAAAGAGGGAAACACTCTGTTCACAATGCTGTTCGGAATGCTGTTTGGAATGGTGTTTGAAACGCTGTTCGGAATGGTGTTCGAAATGGTGTTCTGAATGCAAAGGCAAAGATAAAGGGTTTAGAGGGGGCGGGATTCATGTTGGGACTTTTTAGATCGGTTAAAATTAGATCTAAAAAATACTATTTACAACGGTTTATATATATAACCAATCTAAAAAATAATTCCTGTGTTATTTTTTAGATCAGCTAATAGGACATCGGATTTAAAAACTTATTTTTACAACGGTTTATATATATAACCGATCTAAAAACAGTTTTACATCGGTTAAATAGGAACCGATCTAAATAGTTTTCATTTAATTACAAAAATGTCACCGTCTTCTTTTTTTTTTACTTCGGTTGTATAACAACTGATGTAAAAACTTGTTGTAGAATCCGTATTCTGCACTAGTGACATCATTTATTTTACATTGGATTTTAATTTAAATACGACCAACAAAGGACCATGTTAAGCACATATAAAGGATCAATTAATTTTAGAGGAACCAAATACTAATTGGAAGTAGCTTTTTTGATTAGAACTTTTCCTCACACAATAGTCTTCCCCTTACCATTGAAGTTCTAACCACCTGTTCTCCAGGTAAAGCTATGTCTCAATTAAACACGGTAGTTTCATGATAAAGCTTTTACTGAAATTATCAATAACCTTCGAACCAAAATTATCAGGGATCCTATGCTTTATTGGTGTCTTGACCAATATGGAATATTGTTCAGGCAACGTTTAGAAACTTTCTTTTTTCTGGGTTTATTTTTTGGCTCAGGAAGGTTTAAAACTTAATCAGAATAAGGCTTTTTAACATCCATTCCACTATCGAAAATGGGAAAACTAAAACCAGATAAGTGGATTATGTCACATTACACATGTTAATTAAAACACACGGTTGTTTTGTGGTTTTTAAAACAATAATAACATATCAACATATGCCCCAATAAAGGCATGTTCATTTTTCCAGAAAGGAGGGGCCAGGGTCATCATTCACAGATCCTTCAAATCAACCTAGCATAGCACCTTCACAATAAGACTAATTTGATTTCTCCACTGTATGCTTGTATATACATTAGAAAGTCAGAAGTCTTGAGATATAAACTATTCCTTAATCTAAACCTTTTGTTTAACAAAAATTAACACTTCTTATGATATTAATTGGGGTGCAATGTTATTGTTAGCTGACAATGGCATTGAGATTTAAATGGACTAATGCAGAAACCCGGTCACAAAAATAAGAAAATTCATGGAAAAAACTATTTTACGAAAAGTTTGTTGAACCGATAGACAGACTAAAGACAAATAAAAGTCAATATCATTGTTCGTTAAAGGAATAAGCTCAGAAACATACCAAAAATACAATTAATTAGAGGGGAAACAAAAGAAGTTCAAGAACAGAGATTTTCAAGAGAAGCGAGGAAGCCACATTTGCCACTTGCCCACCTGTTGTAACTGATTTGATCAGAGTCAGCCACATAGATCTGATCTACAACAACAATTATATTTGACGATGACACTTAGCAGTACGCATAGCACAGTTTGGTCTAGCATTTGCATTCAATTTGTTGGCACAAGTATGAGATCCACTTTCTTTCAAAATGAATTAAAAGTACAGCATAACTGTTGAGTGATCTATTTTACAAAATAACTTGCAAGATCTAACCAAATTGCAAAGAACTAGTGGTAGATTCTGGCACCGATCTAGTGGGAGAAGAAAGAACAGGTTTTGGGGGCATTTCCAGGGAATTCATGCTGCCTTCTAGCATATCTATTACTCTACTCATAGTAGGTCTATCCAGTGGAATCGTTTGAACGCACCATAGGCCCACTACAGTCATTCTCCTTGCTATCTCATTTTCTTCTGTGGCTATATGCCCATCATGTCTCAAATCTCCACCCTGCTCTAGCCTGTTGTATACCCAATGTGGGAAGTATATCTCACTAGTGTGACTGGCTTCCGCATTAATATTCTTCCTCCCTCCAACCATTTCTAGAAGCATCATTCCATAGCTGTAAACATCAGATTTGTATGAAATTCCACCAAAATGTCTATTCCACACTTCTGGAGCTACATACCCAATTGTTCCTCTAGCATCTGACATGGAAATAATGCTCTCTCTCCTAGGACAAAGCTTTGCAAGCCCAAAATCTGATATCTTAGGGCAAAAGTTCTCATCCAAGAGAATGTTATGTGGTTTTATGTCAAAATGTAAAATTCGAGTGTTGCATCCCTTATGCAAGTACTCTAGTCCATGGGCTATCCCTAGGGCAATTTGCCACAAATTATCCCAGCTCAACGATTGAGTGGTTTCAAGTCCCTTGTTGTAAATGAACTTGTCAAGGGAACCATTAGGCATAAATTCATAGATGAGAGCTTTCTTGTGGCCTTCCAAACAAAATCCAAGAAGTGTGACAACATTAACATGAGAAGTTCTACTGATGCTAGCAACCTCATTGATAAAGTCTTCGCCATTTCCTTTGGATGCATTCAATATCTTTACAGCCACAGGGCAACCACTGAGTAGCTCTCCTTTGTACACAGCACCAAAACCACCTTCACCTAGTTTAACTTTGAAGGAGTTGGTCATTTTCTTAACTTCGGAAAATTTATATCTCCTATGTGCTAGAGCTCCATGATTTTTTAAGAATGCTTCAATATCATGGTCATTCCTTATCGTCAACCAAAATTTTACTTGTCCTGTTGATGACATACATTTTCTACAGCAAATTATGATGCATATCATGAATCCTCCAATTACCGCACTTGCAACAGCTGTTAACAGATATATCAAGAGAGTTAGGTTTAAGAAATATTTGATTTCCTTTTATTAATAGAATTTAATATTTAGTTGTTTAAAATGTGCACGAGAAACCAAACCTAAATAAATTATAAGAATAAGAACACAGTGATTAATTACCAACGCTTGGAAATTCAGCCATTGATATGTTAAGAATAAGAACACGGTATTTAATTTCTTGATTGTTGATTTTAAATTAATTAAAAGATTTTTTGAACACAAAGTAAATTATTTAATCCAAAAGGTACATTTTTAAGAATGTCTATCTCTGATTGTTCTTTCATTGCGGATAATATAAAAAGATTTGTCATATATGTATACACGAAACAAGATGAAAATGGAAATATGAAAGGAAACTGGACCTATGATGATTTTCCTTGAGATGCTAAATTTACCTGCAACAAGAACCAGTGAGAGCAAAGAGGAGTCATCAAAGAGAATATTCTACTAGAAGTAATCACATGACATTGAAAGGAAAATGACAGAGAAAAATTATAAACAAACACTCTCTCTTTTATCTCATTTTTATCGTATTATCTTCTTCTTCTTTTTTTCCAATTTCTCTCCTACTTCCACCATAATTCATCCCAAAATGGGGTGGATGTTTATAATAACTTAATGACTAATAATGACATGATCACATTTATTTATTTTAGTCAATATATCTTTTTCCACTCTATTTCAGTGGTGAAGTCCTACTGAATCCGTTAGGAATATTTTAAAATAGTTGTATTTTGTAATATATTATTTGAAATATTAAAAACTAAGAAATGATTTAATTTGTAAAATATTTCCTGAATTTCACTACTTTGTATTTAGAAATCTTGTCGAGCAAGGGTAAAAGTATAAATAATAATAAGAAAATTAGTATAAGTCCATCCCATTTTGGGGTGGATAGATAGATGGAAGAGAGCAATGGAAAGAAAAGGGAAAAAAAAAGGAATAGATATGAAATGAAGTGGAAAAGAGATGTAAGAGAAAGTAAGTATATGTTAATAATAATCCATAATAAAACAAATCAATTCTATCTTTAACAACCTCCAAACATGAAATTTGACTACTGAATCAAATCAAATCATTCCCAGTTTTAGGTCTATTTGGTAGGGTGGATGAAAAATAAGGAATGAGATAAAAGTTTGAAATTTAAATTGAAGAACAAATAGAATAAAATAAAATTTTGAATTTGTTTTTAAAAGGTCATCTTTTCTTTTCTTTTTTTCTTTACTTTCCCTTCAACTAAATAAAAGAAAATATAATAACCTACTAGGGTCGGCCTAGTGCTAAAGGGTCGGGATAGCTTGCATGAAGTCATAAGTTTTAATTTCAATATCGCTATTATACACCAAAAAAGAAGAAGAAAATACATTGTTACTCGTATTTTTTGTCCTCTCTATTTTTTCCACCTTAGTATCGGCACATACATCCATGAAATAAAAATAACAGAAGGAAAATGTAAAAAGGTTGGATCATACTTTTCTGTCGCTTATTATTATTTTTATCTAAAGGACTTTGTTATAATTTTAGACAAAAAGAAAAAGAAAAAAAAAAAGAACCAATAGTGGGACTACAAAATATAGCTTATGACCCTGGCAATTATAAAATAAAAAATAACACAAATATTCATAGCTTTTATCCTCAGTGTAAATTACATATCTATAAGAGTAATGTTATATCTTATAAATTTCTCCATAAATCTTTTACTAGTTTATAAAGAAATTATTAAATAAAAAAATAAATACCTTTAATATTTTAAAAATATAAAACACGTTCTATAAAAAAATAGTAAGAAGATTTGTAAGAAGATATAGAATTATTCTATCAATAAAAAAAAATTAAAAGGGTTCACCGGAAAATTTGTCTTGAGGCATGCTGTTTTCCATTTCTTCTGTTCATAATTATATATGCTATACTAATGTATGCAATATATGCATGGCTGTATAATATGTTTGAATTTATTCGGCAAACAATTTTTAAATAAGTGAACTATACCAATTACGAAAATAAAAATGATAAGTTTTCTATTAAAAATCCATTAACATAATAAATGATTAACAACGAATTTAGGCATAGCTCATACAGTGAAACAACAGCAACCTAATTCATAGAAAAATACTTGATAAATATTAAGGATTATAAGCGTCAAAATTCATACATTTTTACCCTGCCGTATGAATTCAGATCAGACTTATATAGGGAAAGGAGGTAAAACTGAGAACGGAAAAAGCAAATGGCAAATAGCTGGAGAGAAAATTCAGGGACCTATTATTTTGCTTATTGATAGGAGTGTTGGTGGGACAAGATAGGACGGATTTACCTATGTTTCTCTCTGTCTTGAAATTTTGATTAGGTCAATTTTGTAAACCCAAATCCAACTTGATTAAGACCCGACAATATATGGGACAAGACTAAGTTAACCCGACTTGTTCGCATAATATATTAATCTTAACATTATATATAGGTAAATAGTGAAATTAAAGAAGTATCCAACTATAATTAAGGTATATTTTACAAGATGTATTTTAAGATAAATAATATCAAAATAAATATAATAATATCATATTAGACAAAACATTATATATTAAGTTAAGAAGATGTATCATTAATACATAAATATTTAAAAACTTATACTTTTTAATAGAATATATGCATTAGCCCGTCTTCAAAATATATATATTGGATTTAATTTCTTAAACTCGAACTCGTCAAAAATCCCTTCGGATTGAGTTGGGTTAGTGGGACAAGATGAGTCGTGAACACTCCTACTTCTTGACACATTTATGGTAGGCAGTGAGACTAATCAAAATGAAGTTGTAAAGAGCCAACATGGCTTGGCACAAGTGGTTAAGGATATTCAGCATGAACTTTCACCTTTTTCATGGGTGAGAGTTCAAATCTCCTTGGTGCCACTTTTTCCGCTTGTTTGTTTTGGTTGATTTATGAAAGAATGAATCAAAGAATGAAAGAAGATGAAAATAAGAACTTTTGATAGTTTGGTTGGCATGAAAATGGAAGGGAGAAAGAATAACTTGTGTGGGTCCCACCAGAATTTTGTTTTTCTTCACTGCAGCCCTAAAATGGAATGAAAATGTGATGAACAATGTGGCAAACAATGAGTGGCTGTACAAGAGTGAAAAATAGAGAAAAAAAATGGAATGAAAGAGAAAATAAGTGAATATTTATAATTTTTTTAATCATTTTCATAAATATGATAGACGTACAGGAGTGTATGTAAGTGGAGGGAAGAGAAAATTATAAAGAAAAAGAAAAAGAAAGAGAGAGAATGTAATAAAGATGAGAGGTGAAAAAAGAAATAGGAAGAACATAAAGTGGAAAAGAGATGGAAGAGAAAGTAAGTGCATGTTTATAATTTTTCTTGTAATTATCATACTTAATTTTTTTATTATTCTTTATTATTATTTCAATTCATATAGTAATTAATTATAAACATACTTCTACTCTTTTTTCCATCTCATTTTTACCTAATTTTCTTCTAATCTATCTCTTCCTTTTTTCTCATCTATCACTTTCTCCCTCTACCTTTTTTTTCCCTTCCTATTATTCCCTTTTACCCGTAATTCACCCAAAAATAGGGTAGACATTTATATTTTTCCTAATTCATATTTACAAGGCAACACATGTTTTATTTTTGTTGTTGATCTACATGTATTTTTTATTGGAGACTATTTTGTTTCAGTTGAAAATATTTATAACATGATAAAACTACTTCTTTTGGTGGAGCTTTTCTTTTCATAAATACAAGGTTCAAATTTAAGACCTTATATAAAAGAGAGTGAGATCTATATTACTTAAATCAACTACTTAGTGGTATGGAGCAACACGTGTTTTATTTTTTCTAGACATATATTCCTTATTATAGACAATGTCCAATTTAAATTGAGAATATCAATAGTATAATGAAGAGAAGATCTTTTTAAAACATGAGGTTCAAATCTAATAGTTTTTTATATTAAAATTTTAAGCACAAAGGATAATGTCTCAGTTCAAGGTAAGAAAAGTTGTAAGACTTGAAGAACACACTTACAAAAATTTTACATTTACCACATCTTAAAAAGACTAATAAGTAGGGGTTAGAACTTATGACTTATCATATGTGAGACCATTTTTTCTCTACTCTTTAAGTTTTTGAATGTGATACTTAAGAAAAAGCAACATACACTTTAAGCAACGCATGTGCCTAAAACTACATAATCAATATTGATATAAAGAAACACATTTTTATTTTTGTTTATACATCTAGTCTTTACTCAAGACAATTCTGTTGAAGTCAATAACATCATAGTATGATGGGATTAAGTCTTTATGGGAGATTTTTTTTTTTTTCATATACAAGGTTCATATGAGGATTTACTTAAAGGGAAAGAGCATGTACTATCTAAACCGAGTATCTGTCCGTACCAAGCAATACATGCATAATAATATAATATAATATTAAAAATTCATCTTATACTATACCTATGAATTTAGTCAAACATTTGAGGATCCTTTTTCCGTTTTGTTTTTGGAAAAGATAAGCGTTGTAGGATATGTATACAGGTTCCAAAGTTACGAGAATGAGTAATGATATATGGATATGTCTACATTATAAATATTATATTAACATTCATTATTTTTCTTTATTTACCTCTTTCTATCATATCATATCCCTTATCATATTTATATTTTATTTCTTTTATCATTTTCTGTCTTTAAGTATCAAATAGTATAAGGTGTCTATGCATCATTTTCTACAACAATTAATACAAAGCTCATGACTATGCTTTATAGGACTTGCTGAAAAAAAAAAAACAGCAGAGGACTCCTGGGTGGGAACAAGGAAACTAGGATTAGGTACTTCAGACACTAATTGCATTTTTGGTATAAATTCTTTTTTTAAAAAAGATTAATTTTTATATATTGTCAGTGTAATATTATATTCTGTCAATCAATCAAAAATCACTGATATAACTTTTAAGATAATTAATGTAAAAGTTGACAAACTTATTATACATGACAATTTGTAATTGAACGATGGTATAAAAACTCATTACAACGTTGGTGTATATACTATTTTCTCTTAAAAAATTAATAAGTTAGTAAAAAAATTAAGTAATTATTGTTTCAAAATTAACTAAAATAAATACTCGTTAAGTGTCAATTGGTAAGTTGATGGCGGACATGGAAAATTTCAGGATGGGCCTAACAGTGGGTTGGTATAATTACCGCTGTTCTCAAACTGTAATTAATTTGCCGTGCTATTAATTCTTTGCCTGTGATTTGTTGAGTTGGAGGGTTCTAACGGCAACCTAGGTCCAAAGAGCAAAGAGATGCTTCATTTTCAAATCTTTAATTAAAAAAGTATTCCTTGAATGATAGATAAAAGAGCATGACTAAGTAAGAAGAGGATTTTCCTATAACAATAAGAAAGGAAAGAAGACATACTGAATTCGAGAAGAGAACAGTGTAGGGCATGAGATCCATCTGGGCAATAATAGCATGAAACTACATGTTTATCAACACCATCGCCCCAGCACTCTCCACTTCCCAAGCATCTTGTGCAATCATGAGAAACATTATACTTGACCTCAAACTCAAATCTTCTACCGAGAACTTCTGTCAAATTATAATCATCCCGAGGCACTTGCAAACGTCGCTTGCAACTCTGAAGCTTCGGAAATTCATTGAACAGCTCCTCAGTTTCCGTCCCAAAGTAAGATAAAGCATCCCCGCACGTAAAATTGTATCCGAAAGGGAAATCTGTTATGCGGGGGCAATCGTAGAATATGAGGATGTTCAGCGGGGGATACCGGAACAAAATAGGGTTCACGTCAGTGTCCTCAAACTGAGGAAAACAAACACGGAGGGCAAGGTCTGCTCGCACCAGTCTCATGGTTTGAGCGTTCATGTTGATCTCCTTCACTGTGAAATTTTGTGAGCCAATGCGAATTGAAGTCGTATTATCATCATGGCAGGTGAGCTGGAATGTGTCCCCGCCGCCACATTGAGGGGATCGATTCTGTCCCCAGAAAGGATAGGAGATGTCCCACAGATTTCCGCACTTGTATGACTGCTTCTTACAAACCGAATAATCGAAATCACAGTAAGACTGTGGCAAAGTGGTTAACAATAACAAACACATGGTGAGTAGGGACGTAACGAGCATGGGGTTATGTATGTGGATATGATTATGGTAATCCATTCCTCTCATCTGAAGAAACATAATGGAGTTTTAGAGACAGTTCTTGGGAAATGATGGCCACGATTATCAGGACCATTTATTTATCAATAAAGCATGATAGTCCACTCTCGAAACTACCACTTTGTTTCTCCGTTTGGCTGGTCACATCCCCAGTGGAAACTACCACTCTTTTTCCCCGTATGTTCTTGGGTAGCCAGTATATGGACCAGGATTCCTGCACTCAAAAAACAACTGGAGCTTCCTGCAGTTATAATCCAAGGATTTAGACTTTTTTCAATTATATTTTATTTTATTAATTAATGCATATAAATTAATTTTAATGGCTAGAATTTCTTGCACCCTGTGTTTCGAAACATGTTGCTCAAACAGTAACTCGGGTCTAATAGGTTATATGATGCAGTTATAGGTAGCTTCAAGGGAAAGTGAAAAACCATGTCCGTAAAGCATGAGCAAACAGGCAAGCAGTCACTTTTGTGATTGCAAATAAATAAGTTCTTCAAATCAAACCCAAAGTAGTCTTTATCAATGTATTGATGCATGGTTTTTAGTTCAGCCGTGATTAAACTATGGGTGAACTGGTAGTAATTAAATTTATCTTTTTAAATACTATGTAATATTTTAAGTGATAAATAATATAAAATTATAAGAAATCAAGATCTAAAAAATTATAAATTAATATAAATGACTAAATTATAGGTTTTATAAGATAAAATTTAATAATAATTGGAAAATTAATTTATATTTATGTGAAATTCTTAAATATGTGTTTTTATTTATCTTAAAAATATTTTGGATTAAACTAAAAATTAAAAAATAAAATAAAAATTGAAAATACGGGTTCAAACAAGTTTTCAACATTGGTTTAATTTTGGACTGGTTTGATTAGTTCTTTACCAATTTTTATTAGTTTTGAGATGCTCCAATTTTTTTGGAGTTACTATACCGGGTTTTACTCAAACTGGTTGAATCGGCCAGTCCTGTGCCATTTTTAAACTAATGCTCTTTGTTATCTATTGTTGTATTTCCTTTGTGGGTCAATGGTTTAGTACAGTATATAATAATTTATAATCAATTTATATTATTAGATTTCTTTATTATTTTCCATAATATCATGATAATTTTTCCTAATCCAAAGAGAATAAACTGCTCATTAGCAAATGTAATTTAAATTCAAGCCTTAGTTAGAACTAGGGATGGCAAAATATTAGTACCCGTGAATACTCGTGGGTAAAACTCACTGTGGATATTAAATGGATAGTTAAATGAATACTCATTTATTAACGGAGCAGAGACAGGTAATAAGGTACCTGTACCTACGAGTAGTCGCACTTTAGAATTATTTAAATACATTTAATTATATATAATTTATATAATAAGTTATTTTAATTTATTTTTAGTATCAATATATATTTCAAAATTATTTGTTTTTAGTATAAATATATGTTACAAAATTATTTTTTTAATATAAATATATGTTTCAAAAATATTTACTTTTAGTTTTATTTTTACTATTTAACAAATATCCACGAATACCCGTGGATACCCACAGATATACATAAAATTCATGGATACCCACTTAATAGGTACCCGTATAAGTGTAGGTGGGTATGGAAGGATTATTATCTGTACCCACTCCGCCCCGTTGACATCCCGAGTTAGAACCTAATGAAATATTTTAATATTTTTTTATTGTAACTTAATATTTTTCAATTGTTATAATTTTTTTGGTTATTTTTCTACTTTTCGTAAATTTTAAAAATAAATAAAAGATAAAACTTAATCTTCATTCATTTTAATAAATTAAAAAACACATTAATAAAAATATTAATCTTAAACACAAAAAGGAAAACATACAAATCTAGTTGGCTTTTTAAGTACCATTAACAACTTATTTATATGGTGATGTTGTTAATTTGTACTTAATATTGGCCTTTAAGAGAAATATACAATTAATAATGGCCTTTTAGATAAAGTTAACGAAATTTCCTTTTAATTACCATTATTTTACATATTTATAATTTATGTCTTTACATATTTAAATAATATTATTTTATTTAATCTGGTTGGCCTCAAACTCATTATCCAAAGCTTGTGTTAAACCATATTTGGATCGTTAAAGCGAGAGTTCTTTACAAAATGCTTAAATACTTCTTAATTCCAAGCCCTTCGTTTGAATCACGGCTGAACTGTATGGAGATCGGTCTTGATGCTTGACTATGGTCGGACCCAATTGTTCTTTGTCTTCTCTTGGTATAATGTTGGTTACTTATGCTTGGACGACCAAATTGTTTCAGTCACAGTCGAACTATAGAAGATTGTTCCCGATGCTTGACAATGGGTGTACCCAATTGTGTTCTATCTTCTCCTCGTATAGTGTTGGCTACATATGATTGGGTGGCCCTATATTAAGGCATAGAGTTAGGGATTAAGGACTCACAATGATGGTCATTGTTGTGCATGACTCATATTCTATGGGCGGGCAAATGCTGGAGCAGAGTGGAACAAAGTGAGGGGACTGTAAGCGCACCGAGAGGAGTGGAGTGGAGCATAGTTTTCTATATATATCTGATGTAACCCTATTTGCTAATTAATAGTAAAAACAACCACTCTGCTCCCCGAGGATATAGGCACATTGGATTTCACAGAAAGTAGTAGCCAACGCCCTATATTCAGCTTCTGAGGAGGAACGAGAGACAGTAGATTCTTCTTGGACTTCCAACTAATGAGAGAAGAACCAAGAAAAATGCAGAATCCAGTAACAGATTTGCGGCTATCCGGACATGATGCCCAGTCAGAATCATTGAAGGCCTTTAATTTGACATCTAAATTTGTGGGAAAGAATAATCCATGGCCTGGAGAACCTTTGATATATCGAAGGATTCTAAGAGAAGCATCATAGTGAGATTGCATGGGAGTATAAACAAATTGACTTAATTTGTGGACAGCATAGGTAAGATCAGGTCTTGTATTTGTGAGGATTAAATGAAAATTATGCTGTCATTCATTCTTAGATCCTGTTAATGGATCCTCTCCCATCTATCACCAGAGTGTTTTCTATGATCATCCAACAAGAGAGGCAATTAAATGTGGGAATTCTTCCTAATCCTACTATCATGGCTGTTTAATCTAAAGCAGCTCTCGGGCCTTCTTAACATAAAAAGCCATCTTCAAGCAAGCCTTTCAATGGCAAACAAGGGACTGGCAAACATTGCACCTACTGTGGTAGAAATAATCACACCATTGATTCTTGCTTTTTTACGCATGGTTTTCCTCCAGGGTATAAATCCAAGAAGGCCCTGAACAACACATCAACAACACCTATTCCTGCTGACATTCTCTGGTACCATATTAGTAAAAAGTGAAACGAAACTCACTTATTTCATTAAGATAAAGGGGTTTATATAGATTGAACAATATAACCAAGAATAATAACAAAAACTGATAAACCTAAGAACTAAAATAGATAAACCTATGTATAGTAACTAAAACAAATAAACTACTGTTAGTTAGACTAACAGAATTGACATTCTCTATCAATTTTGCTGCATGTCTATCACAGTTGAAGGTTCTTGCTATTGTTGATAAGACTGAGAAATATCAAAAAATGAATATTGTTCAGAATGCATAGAGGACTACAATGTATTTGAAGGATTTGAAGGTTTTATCATGACAGAATCCTCAATCTTTGACAAATGTGAATTTGACAAAACATTTTGAGGAACATTACTAGGAAATTGGACAACTCCTGGTTTTAAGGGAACATGATTCTCATAAAAAAATGACATTTCTTAAGACAAATACTTCCTTAGTGATTAAGTCATACAAAATATATCCTTTGGTGCCCTCTTTATATATTGACAGGATTCATTTCCTAGCTCTTGGACTGAATTTAGATCTATGAGCAACTAAAGTGGAACCATAAGCCAAACACCCAAAAACCTTGAGATGAAGCAAAGTAGGTGGTTTATTATAAAGTAGTTGATAAGGTGACTTGTTTTTCAGTGTTCTGCTTGGAATTTTGTTGATTAAATGCACTGCATGCTGAACAGAAAAATTCCAGAAAGTTTTTGGCAAATGTGCTTGGAAAAATAAAGTTTTTGCAACATTTAAAATATATTGATGTCTTCTCTCTATAACACCATTTTGTTGTAGTCTTTCAACACAACTAGTTTGATGAATTATTCCTTTGCTAGAGTAAAAGTTCTACATTAAAAACTTTGTTCCATTGTCCGTTCTAATAACTTTAACCTTGGTTTGGAATTGTGTTTCAACATCTGTTGTAAAATTTATAATGTGTTTGCTGGTTTCACCTTTAGCTTTCTTGAGAATTATCCAAGTGAATTTAGAGAAATCATCCACTATGGTTAAAAAGTATTTATGACCATATAAGGAGGGAACACCATACGGACACCAAACATCCATATGTAATAATTGAAAGATCTTATTAGAACTTGACTGACTAGATACATACGGAAGTCTTTTTTGTTTTGCCAAGTGACAAACATCACATGGTGATGACTCTTGAATATACTTAACAAAGGGAAATTGAGTAGGTAAAAGTTGATGTTGTGAAGCTGACAAATGACCAAGTCTGAAATGCCAAATATCATGAGAATCAGAATGACCTTGTGATGAAGAGCAGCACGTTTTAGGTTGACATTCATTTGGTTGTCCATACTTATCTCCAGGATTCAACACAAATAAACCATTTAGCATTTTAGCTAAATCAATTGTTTTCTTGGCCATGTTCTGCCAAATGAATCAAAATTCATTGGTTATGGTGAGAGTGCAAGACAAGGTTTGCAATAACTTTGTAACTGAGATCAAATTTATTGTGAACTCAGGCACATATAAAACATCCTACAAGATTAAAGATTCTGAAAGATAAACAGTACCAAATATAGTTACTACAACCTTTGAATCATTAGGTAAAGTAATGAAAATGGGTTTAATTTTTTGATAAGAGGGAAAAAAAGGAAGATGATAATTGATATGGTCAGTGGCCCCTGGGTCCAGAAGCCATTGCGATTTTATTTTACCTTCCATATCAGCCAAGGTGGGAGAAGTTAAAGTTGTAGTGTTGGTAGATGTTTGCACCATGTTAGAGGCATGCATAGTAGGTGATGATGAATCTTTGTTGGATTGTTGGATAAGAGCCAGGATGCTTTGATATTGCTCACAAGTATAAGGACAAGATGGACTTTGATGATCTTGTTTAGTAGACATCGATACTGAAGTAGTAATAGAGTTAGCAGCATTAGCTACTAGCTGACCTTGGTATCTAGGTGAGAACCCATTTTTGTAGTAGCATTGCTCCACAATGTGATTTGATCGTCCATAGTAAGTGCACATTTTGTTGAAATTTTGACCTCTTCCAACACCATTTCGACCTCTTCCTCTAACAAAGGTTCCTCTTGAAAAACCACCTCTGCCACCTCTTCTGTTGTATCCCCCAAAGGTTTGATTATTTGTCATGTTTGAAGTAACCACATTTGAAGCTATTTTGTTATTAGAGAGAGGATCAAGCACAATAGATTCTGGAAGTTGTCTTTCATGTTGTATAACTAAGGAAAAAACGTTTGTGATAGAAGGCAAGGGATCAAGCATTAAAATTTGAGATTTAACATGAGAAAAAGGCTCATTCAGACCTTTTAAGAAACGAATAATACAATCTTGGTCTCTATAAGTGCTGACCAATTTCATTGCTCTACATGAGCAAGGAGTGGCACTATTACATTTAGGAAAAGGTTTGAAATTCTCCAATTCATCCTATAGTGTTGGTAACTTGGTGAAATAATCTATGACAGAAATTCACCTTGATGAAGTTTATATAAGTCCTCTTGAAGGTCAGAAATGCGCAATAGGTTGGTCTGTGAAAAACGATCCTGCAAGTCCTTCCAAACCTCTACAGCTTTGTCTATCCAAAGGACAGATTGGAGGATTGATTCAACCATGAAGCGATGGAGCCATGCTAACACCATGTTATTACAACGTTCCCAGGTCCCATTCAAAGGATCGGGCAAACTAGCTTGAGAGATGCTCCCATCTACGAACTTGAGCTTGTTCTTTGATAAAAGAGCAAGCCTCATGACCCTAGCCTAAGAGTGGTAGTTTTGGCCATCTAAAAGGGGAGTAACCAGAACAAGAGATGGATTTTTGTTTGGATGGAGATAATATGGGTCTGATAGGTCATGGGTAGAAGTTGAGCTCTGGTGTTCCATTGTTATTGAAGAAAAGGTTTTAAAAAAAAAAAGGAACGGGGAAAATCAAGAAGGTTGCAGGCTTTGTGTATGAAGAAAAGACTGTTTAAATGACCAGAGCTCTTTTTAGAGCTTTGATACCATCTTAGTGTTGGCAAATGCTCATTACACAAGGTTGCATTCCTTTCATTGATTTAGAAATGATTACAAGGTCTAAATAAATAGCTAGGTACTGAGAAAGGTACAACCTACGTCCTCAATACAAGACAAAAAAGAAAAAAGCACTATTTTGGTACAATAACAAAATAACCAGCAAGCAACCTTGCAGAAAATAACACTTGGCACTATTCTATAATACTCTAGAAGGATATATATGTAATACTAACAGTCATGAATGCCTAGATTCCAGCCATGACTGAGTGCCCAATGGAATACAAGAAATCGTGCCTCGTGGTAGGATATTGTGATCAAGGTTCATGATTAGCCTTGTAACATACCAACTTAAAGTCGAGTTAGTTTGGTTCAAGTTGTCAACCCAAAAAAATAAAACCCAGCTCAACCCAATGTTGTTTGTCTAGACACCCCAAACTCGACACAACCCAGCCCGATTACATCCTTAGTTAGCTACTTTGATCTGACCTACAACAACAATTTTATTTGACCCTAACTCTTACATAATTGTATGCATAGTACAGTTTGGTCTAGCATTTGCATTCAATATGTTGACACACACATGAGATCCACTTGGTTTCAAAATGAATGAAAAGTACAAAATGCTTATGTTGAGTGATTTGTTTTACAAAATAACATGTAAGATTTACCAAAATTTCAAAGAAAATTACTTCAACTAGTAGGAGATTCTGATATTGATCTTGTGGAAGAAGAAGGAATAGGTTTTGGAGGCATTTCTAAGGAATTCATGTTTCCTTCTAGCATATTCATCACTCTACTCATTGTAGGTCTACCCTTTGAAAACATTTGAGCATACCATAAACCCACTATAGTCATTCTCCTTACTATCCTATTTTTTGTGTGGCTATCACTCTATCAAGTCTAAAATCTCTGCCCTACTCTAGCCTGTTGTATACCCAATGAGGGAAGTATATCTCATTTGTGTGACTGGTTTTCGCATTAATATTCTTCCTCCTTCCCACCATTTCTAGCAGCATCATTCCATAGATGTAAGCATCATATTTGTGTGAAATTTCACCAGAATGTCTATTCCACACTTCTGGACAATACAAGAAAAACATGAATTGTTAGCTTTTGGTTGACACTAACTAATGAAAGTTGATGCTAAGTGCGACTTAGCATTGGCTTTGTGTTGGCTTTGTGGCCGATGCTAAAACTATCAAAGCTAATTGGTAGCGTTGACTTTTTGTAGTCTACACTAAGTTAGAGTCGGCCAAGCTGACGCTAAATTAGAAACTATATCAAATTAAAAAAGATTGACGCTAACTTAAATAAAAGGTCAACGCTATTTGTGTCAACCAATAAAGGCGTTGCAACTTAAAAGGGCTTTAAAATATGTGTATAACTTTTATGTTCCTTTTCAGCAAGTCCACTGGTCGACAAGTAGTTTACCCAACGAGTAGGGTATTATTCTTCACAGGAATTGGTGTAACATGGCTCAATTCAATTATTCAATTATTATAAAGGCTAGCAAAATGTGTTGTCACGAACACAAATGCTAAAAAATAAATTGCACAAAAAAATAAACTATTGTTATGTTTATGATTTTCAAGGATTTATAATAATGGTGGTAAGAGTAGTTAGGGATTTGAATCCTTTTGTGTTCATCATTTGCATTTTGCCCAAAATTTAATATAATTCAAACATGGATTAGAAGATTAGGTTTTACTAATGTAGATTAAATCATATTCCTCGGCATAAAATCACTTTGATTCAACTCAATGTTTTACTTCCATAAATCCATTAAAATCAAATCAAGCATTAAAATTGAAACTCATAAGAACACATGTCTTAAGAAGTACTATTCCTAGGCTCAACCCAAAACATGGTAATCTCACTCAAATCAAAATACATGTATATGATTCCTCATAATATACCCATTTAAGATCAATCTCAATAATGGATAATTGCAATAAGTATTAAAAACATAGTGAATTACTCTAAACACAACAAATTACATAAAATCAAAGTTCAATACAAAGGAGTCCCACAAATATCATTTAACTCTAACTATAATGAAGATTTAGCAAAATATGTTAAAAGAAAAAAATGAACAAAAGAGAAATGGTCATAAGTGATGGAAATACATTGAATCAAAACCAAGAAAGGAACTTTATGGAAAAATCTAAACATAAAAGACAAAAATAATCAAGTTAAATAAGAAAAAAAATAACTAAAAAAGAAACACAATAAAGTTCTACAAACATGTAGTAACATCATAGTTACATCCTAAACAACCATAGCGAGCTAAGCCATGACTCCTTCATGATTAGAACCAAAATAAATATATAAAATGAAACTAAAATCAACCTTCAAGAAGTAAAAGTAAGCTAATCATCATATGCTCCTTTCATCTCCCACCACCTAACTCGAGAATAAAATTTCACTAACTATTTGAGTAAATCAGTTACAGGATCCAATTAGATATGGTATCGCTTCTTTCTCTCTATTTGTGGAGTTTAATTTGTAGATGTCTACAAACTTATTGGAGTGTGAGAAATCAAAATCAACAAATAAAAGATCAAATTGGAAATTTCATACCCCATAAATGGTGAAGTGATCCTTCTTTTGTCCCCAATCCTTATCCTACTTGGTTTATATTAACTGCCATCTTCATTGTAAGGAGTATTCATTTTAATAGAGGATTTCAGGGTCTCCCATGAACAAAGCTGCTCAGCACGAAATAGTCTTAGATGCTTGTTATATTTCACATGATTTCTAAACATTAAAATAAATTGAAAAATAGAACAAATCTCAAATATATAAGGACAATTACCCATGAAAGTCATTATAGTCAAAGTCATAGCCAATAGCCTGGTGAGAGGAAAGCAACAATGACTGATTCATTCACCATAGATCTAAATAAACAAATAAAAATGGCTTTTAACATATAATGAAAGTTCAATCAATTATACCTTTAGACCCTCCATGGTTGTCTCGTAAGTCTTATATAATGAAAAGAACAATTTAGGAACTTTAGCCTCCAGTATCCCAATTTGAAGCACAATTTAGTCACAAGATCCATATAAAATCTTTCGAAAAAAACCATGTCTTTTTTCCAGGATAACTAGGATTATACGTCAAATTTGTTTTTATTCTTTAAAAAAAAATTATGGCAATGTATTTAGAAGCATTTTCCTATTGCATGACACGCAGAGCTAATCATTAGTCTTTGATCAAAGTATCAGGCCTTTGACATCTCTCTCTAATTAGTAATTTCAGTAGCTTTACATAGTTCACAAATATAGAGGTTAGAGATTAATGTATTGACAACATCTAGGCATAAAATCAGGCATATTTTATTCCTTGAGCAAACAAAACTGAATTTTTTTTAACATCAAAATTGAAGACATAGCAGCAAGGAGGACCAAACCCATTAAAACTTGAACATAGCAGCACAACAGAAACACTAAATTTCTGTATGGTCAGAAACATACCAAAGTCCCACTATGAATATCACTTAATTACTTTGGCCCCCAAAGAAATTGGCCAAGTGCCACCACTGTGGCTCAGGTAATACTTCTTTGTGGTACACTGATAGAAATTTACTTAAAATTTACTCTTGCGACCACATCCAATTTACTCTTGCGTCGGATAGAAATTTTGTTAGTTTCAGACCTATGGAAAGAAGGTACTTACTTAAAATTCCTTCACAATAATAAAAAAAAAAAGATGAAGGCTGCTAATTGCTAAACACGAGCAGCGGCAAAAGGTTGTTAAATGTCCAAGAATCAAAATAAAATAATTAACTTCTGTTCCCTCAACCATGCCTAGCGTTAAGGCTTCCATTTGTGAATGTGTAAATGACTCACGCATCTAGTTGAAAATACACATTGCATAGGGTTCTGAAAATACACAAAATTTGGAATCGCCCCCAACTCCTCACACTAATAGAAGAACATAGAGCAAACCTAAATTTTTTAGTAATCTACCTTGTGCTTCTAGGAATCCTAAAGAGAAATGTAGTATTTTAGGAAGAAAACCCTAATAGAAAATAGAGGAAAGGGTTTATCATGTTTCAATTTTAAGGAAGGGAAATACAGAGAAAGAGATTAGGGGAAAGAATAGAGAGAAATATAAAAATACAGAGTGATGAACCTGCTACACAGTTCGTGGTTTCTCAGTGGCAAGCCACACGTTCGTAATTTCTCAGTGGCAATGCATTCGTGGTTTCTTGGTGGCAAGACACTCGCGATTTCTCAGTGGCAAGGTGGGACTGATCCTACTTTGACAATGGGAATTGGGAAGGGTGCGAGAGAAAATAGGTACTAAGTGCCTACAATGCCCAAAAAAATTCATCTACCGGCAGTTTAAGACCGACCCTGTTTTTTCCCATTCGTAAAACTCAATTTTAACTACATGAGGATAATTCAAGTTCGAAATATAACATAATAACCGGCGATAAGTATAAAAACCACCAGTAATATTTAAAACTTAATGTCGCTTACCAAACTGACGGCAATCAAATTTGTTAACGGCAGTTGTTTCTAATTGCCGCTAAGTAACCAACACTATAATCTGCCTTTGCTGTAGTGTGAGGCCGAATATCGCTCTATGGCCACTACCAGTTATGAGCTTATTTGGCTTAAATCTGTGCTTCACTCTCTTGGTGTTCAGCATTCAATGCCTATGCGCTTGTATTGTGATAATCAAGCAACTCTCCACATCACTGTGAATCCTGTTTTCCATGAACGCACCAAACATATTGAGATTGACTGCCACTTTGTGCATGATCAGATTCAAATGGGTAACATTGCAACCTTTCATGTTCGCACCACTACACAGCTTGTAGATATTTTTACCAAGGCCTTCGGGAAGCAACAATTTCAATTCCTCCTTTGCAAGCTGGGCACTCAAAATCTTCATGCTCCAACTTGAGGGGGAGTATTGAGATAATTAGCTGTACTTTAGGATGCAATCTGTATTTTAGGATGTAATCTTCCTAGAATATCACATTCAGATTAGAATATATTCTGTTCATATTTCCCCCCTAAAGTTTAGGAGAATTGACTTTATAAATATGCTGTATATATTCTTCACTCTATCAATGAGAATACACACGTTTGCCTCCTATCTTTTCTATTAAAACTGCAGTTGAAATAGAAACTGAGATTCAAATCTAATGAGCTGAAAGACAAAAGGAGGTTGTGTAGGGAAACATTGTGTCATGCCCTCAGACATGGTTGGCTCAACACATCTATGTCAACAAGGGTAATTGAATGATTGTCATAGTTTATATCTGTGACTTGGTATCTGTCACTTGGAAACTTGACGATGGTCTGGTCTTTCAAGCATTCAAGGCCAAATTCAGATACCGCAAAATTCTCCATTGGTGGTGGTGTTGGACTTCTTCCAAAAAGGGTAGCAAATGGAGACATTACCACAATTAGAAGGAGCACATATTGTTGATGTATTAGAGCTTTCTGCATGACATGTCATGAGGATGATGGACAATGCAAACAAGGATGTACAGGGGTTTTGACATGGCTTAGTGTACTCAGATACATAAAGCTAATAGTACTTTGGTATTGGGTATTGATTATGAATGAGACGATGATATTTGCATATATAGCTGTAAATTTTCTTCATGTGATTGAAGCCGTCAAAGAAATTTTTTTTAGGGTCTACTTCTTTGATTAGAAAAAGAAGAGGGTCCATGTGTGAGTGGGAATATAATCTATCTGCCTAAGTGGCCCGCAGAAGGTATTGTATTATAACTCTTTCGGTACTTTATAAAGTAATTTTACTTCTTCATTACGCGTAATTCTTACAGAGCAATTAAGCTTTATAGGAAGTCTGTGTGCATGGCGGACTCGGAAGACTATTTGACTTAAGGCCGAGGTTTCAACTTCAAGTGGTACCAGGCTGAAATTTGTAAAATTTTGCTGAATGATGACTCAATATGCGGTTCCATGAAATTCGATGGGTTATTTTTAACTTTAAAGTCCTATTGGTTTCAAAAAAATCTTTGGGATGTGATTATTAAAATCATGTTTTTGCATTTGTTCATTGCTTTTAGTCAAGTGAAAGTAAATATATTAATGGGTTGTATTATATTCCATACACTTATTTTACCCAAAATAATTTTATGCTAGTCCTTATCTAGTTTTCAATAAATTTTAAAACTAAAATTATCAGAATCCCATTGGCGTATTCATGTCCTATCACAAATGCAATTTATTGGCCACATACCATTTAGAAACATTTATTTAGATCCATTTTCCTTTATGAAAAAAAGTTTGTCCAATAACGCTTTGTAACCAGTGTGAATTGTTTAGATCCTCTCACTAAGCCTAATTTGACTCCCCAACTACTTACTCGAATATACATTAAATCAGAAAATCAAAATACATGTTAAAGACAAATTATTCATAAATATATACATAACCTGAAACAACAACAAAATAATACTTCACATAACATTAATCAATGTGAAATCATAGCTACCAATGGCAATAGATCAATGTAGAAACTTAGTTCCTAGTCACAAAAATAAGAAAATCCACACTAGACAAAAATATTGATTTAAGTTCATTCTACTGATAGATGGAATAGCGACAAATAAGAGTCAAACCACTATAATAGATTAATAGGGTCGAACACAAGAACAAAGGATAAACACAATTCACACCATACAAATTCTCAATGTTTGTCTAGGCTTTTCCTCTTTCTCTTCACGCTATGAATCCATCAATCAACAAGCATCTACTCAGCACTTTTCATCGTTTTCAGTTATGTATGCCATTTGTGATTGTGTTTGAAATTGTTTGATCAGAGTTAGCCATTTTGATTTGGTTCCTTGCAAAAGATTTATGTAACTCAGATGTTTACTCAGTGGTCAATTGTACACATGGCATACAGTTTACTCGATCAATTCGTGGCTTTTTGCATTCTATCATAACAGTCACATATGGGACTCTACTTTCTTTTCTAGATGATGGGAAAGTGCAAACAATTATGTTGAGCTATCCATTTTACAGTAGAACTTGGAAGATTTATCAAAAATATAGAGGAATTAATTTCAAGGAATGGAAGATTCCGGTGCTGACATAGTAGGAGAAGAAAACAAAGGTTTTGGTGGAATTTCCAGGGAATTCATGCTACCTTCCAACATGTCAATCACTCTACTCATTGTTGGTCTATCATTAGGAAACGTTTGAATGCACCATAAACCCACTATGGCCAATCTCTTTGCTATCTCATTTTCTTCTATGGTCATCACCCTATCTGGTCTCAAATCATTGTCCAACTCAAGTTTGTTGTATGCCCAGTGTGGGAAGTATATCTCACTTGTGTGACTAGCTTCAACATTAATGTTCTTCCTCCCTCCCACCATTTCTAGCAGCATCATTCCATAGCTATAAACATCAGACTTATGTGAAACTCCTCCAAATTGTCTACTCCACAGTTCCGGAGCTACATACCCTATAGTTCCTCTAGCATCTGACATGGAAATAATGCTTTCATTCCTAGGACAAAGTTTTGCTAACCCAAAATCTGATATCTTTGGACAGAAATTCTCATCCAAAAGAATGTTATGTGGTTTTATGTCAAAGTGTAAAATTCAAGTGTTGCATCCCCTATGCAAGTATTCTAACCCTCGAGCTATGCCCCTTGCGATTTGATAAATAATATCCCAACTCAAGGGTGTAATGGTTTCTGGTCCTTTTCTATAAATGAACTTGTCAAGGGAACTGTTGGGCATAAATTCATAGATGAGAGCTCTCTTGCAGCCTTCAAACAAAACCCAAGAAGAGTGACAACATTAATATGAGAAGTCCTACTGATGCTAGCAACTTCGTTGATAAATTCGTCACCATTTTTTTTCAATGCATTCAACATCTTTACAGCCACAGGACTACCATTGGATAGCTTTCCTTTGTACACAGCACCAAAACCACCTTGTCCCAGTTTAACTTTGAAGTTGTTGGTCATTTTCTTGACATCTGATAATTTATATCGTTTTAGAGTTAGAGCACCATGATTTTTAAGGAATGCTTCAATATTTTGATTACTTTTTGAAGTCAACCCAAAAGGTACTTGCCAGGTTGATGACTTGTATCTTAGACAGATAATTGCAATACATATGAACGCTCCTATGATTGCTGCACTTGTAACACCTGCTAGCAGATACAGTAGGAGCATCAATGAACATTGATATACTTTAGGTTAAGCTATTAATTTGGTTCTTGTACTTGCACCACTATTTACGTTTTGGTTTCTATATCTAGAAATTATACATTTTAGTCCTTAAACATGCACTTTAAGTTTATTTTCGTCCCTACCGTCAATTGTGTCTTAGAGTTCCGTTAGGTAAAATTACAAAAAATTTATTAAACCCCCTTGGAGTAAGAGACAATTTTTGGTGGTTATTTTTGGTAGTTTTACACTGCTAATTTCTGTTTTGTGACATGTTAGCTAACAGAGTTAAGACACAATTGATGGTAATGACCAAAACAAAATTAAAAATGCACGTATAGCGACTAAAATGTGTAATTTCTTGATATAGTAACCAAAACGTAATAATGGTACAAGTAGAAGGACCAAATGAATAGTTTAACTTATACTTTATTTCCAAAAAATAATATTTGAAGACAAAAAAATAGTTAAAATGCACATAATAATGTCTTAATTAAAAATGAGAATCATGTTTTAATTAAAACTCTTTACTATTGGTTAAAATATTGGAAACTACAAAAATCATGAGTGAAACTCATTAAATAAGAATTGGAACCCACAAAATTTTGTGAAATCATGAGTGTGTTGCTAGTATTTCTCATATTATTATTAATGAAATAAATACACACAAAATAACGGGGAAAAAAATCATGGAAAACTGGATTATTACCTACAATGACTTTCATCGTCCAATTCAATTTGTCTGCAACAGTTAGCAGGAAAGCAGAGATGGGTTAGCATTGTACCAGTTCAAGGAGGATATTGTACTTGAATATAACAAACATAAACACGTGTGTTTATGTACTTTAACCAAAGGCCTCATCAAGAAAGTACACTCTAATGGCTATGGCATGATAATATTGCATGACATCCTGAAGCGATGCAAAATGGGAATTACGAATAACTGTAGACTGCCCAAACATATTTTTTTCGGTTTCAAATTAATGATATGACTAGTTTCTAACTGAATAGCATTTGGACCGTTTTCTTAAAGTCTAAGCAAAAAGAATACTCAATTTCAGCCTATTTTTGAGTATTTTCTGCATATTTTGATGGTAAGCATGTAATGCCTCACAACTAATAGAGACATCATGACATTAAGACAAGGACATATGTTACAGACTTATAGGTAACTGAATCTATTCATGAGACAGTCAATAATTATATCAAAGAATTACACTGTTAATTTTGTTACTCTGCCTACAAAAATACAAATAATTCTCATGGCTATTAGTGTGGCTTTAAGGCGGGTGTCAGACAGGTCAAAAGGAAAGGCAAAGATCTGGTATTCTTATTTGGTTAGCATATTCTGAAATGGCATATTAGATTAGAAACTGCATTTGTACCCAAAAGAGGGAAATAGAAAAACAAACAACAAAAAAATACGAAAGGAATAGAATTTGCACACAGAGAGAAGAGTGCTTGCTGAAGAAATAACAAAAGTACGATCACAATATTTCCAATTGTATTATTACCATTACCACAACTTTTTAAGTAGGACTTATCCTTGCAGAAGCAGAGGAACTGATTGCCTTCAAATCCACAACGTCTACCACTTCTCTCACAGTACTGGCAAGCAGGTGCAGTCCAGTTTAAAAGAAACCCCATCTTCAAAATCTTAGTATAATTCATTCGCAAAATGCTAGTGAAATTAACAGCAGCATTCATGTTCAATGGCACATTAACCATAAACTGACACTCATTCAAGGAATAGTTTATCGGCTCCAGTGCCTCCTTAAGAAAAACCGCAAAAAGAATAATGTGCTCTGTGGTGAAGTTGTAGAAGAAAGAGAGGTTTGAATTTTCTGAACTACAGGTAAATGGAGTTTGATCAAGGCTGTAATTATACATGGGAACAGGACACTTGTCCTCATAGACAGCTATGTTGGCCACAGTAAATGAGGAGTTAGAGTAAGAGATATCTTTCACTAAATAATCATAATTAGAAGTTCTGAGAATTGGATTTTTGTCCATGCAGGTGATCTCAAAGTGAGGGTAGCCACAAAATGATTCCTGTTCATTAGGAATCCAGAAAGGATATATACTTAATGGGTGGCTGAGTTCCAGAACTTTTAGGTTGTTTAAAATATGAAATGAAAGAAAAAAGTATGTATATAAAAAGACATAAATACAATAAAAAAAGGGAGGGAAACAGATATCCAGTGAAAATGATGGGATGGGGCCTGTAGCTCAGAGGATTAGAGCACGTGGCTACAAACCATGGTGTCGGGGGTTCGAATCCCTCCTCGCCTACAACCGGCCAAAACAGGAAAGGATTTTTCTTGATGAGGGTAGTAAAATCATGATTGGGCAAACGGACTCAAAGTTATGGAACTTGTGAATACTTTGTCGAAATAAAATGGCCTTACTTTGTTTTTTTCTTTATATATATATAGCTAACGTCACTGGCACCTGGCATGGCAAGTGTTATTATACATTAAAAACTAACATAAATATTTATAGCATTTATCCTCGCACTGTAAATTGTATATCAATAATAATTTCAAACATAGATAATAGTTTTCCCCTCTTAAAAAGATTCACTGGAAATTTTGTCTTGAGGCATGCTCTTTTCCATGTCTTGTGTTAATAATTATATATATATAATAATATATGCACTATATGCATGGCAGTATAATATATGTTTGAATTTATTCGGCAAACAATTTTTAAATACATGAACCATAAGAATTATGAAATAAAAATGATAAGTTAGTTATTAAAAAAATCCATTAAGATAGTGAAACAACAGTGACACTAACTTAGAGAAAAATACTTGATAATATTAGGGTTGTTCATCGGTTTGATCGACCCGATCAACCCGACGATTCAAACCAAACTAATTAAATTAGTTCGAATTTTTCAAGTCAATCGAGTCCAACTCAAATCAAACCAATGAAACCCAAGAATGATTGGTTCAGGCATCGAGTTTGGGCTTGCAAATCCAATGAAAGCCAAACCGAACCGAAGAGGTGATCTAACTTTCTATTTTTTTTATTTTTCATTCTTATTTTTCCTATTTTTTTTACTATTACTTAGTTGGTGTAAGCCAATTATTACAAAATATATTTTTTAAACTCTTTCAATGACAAGATTATTGTCAATTTTTGTTCAAAATCATGAATTTTTTTATTTTTTTCAAAAACAAAATTTTGTAATTTTTATAAAATGGACCCGATAGATCCAAATTGAACCAACCCATTCATGGTCGGGTTGGTTTAGTTCGGGTTAAGTGAAAAAAAATAAAAAAAATCTAAACCAAATTAAACTAATAAAAAATAATTGGTTCGAATTTTTTTCTTTTTAAATTTGAACCAAACCGACCCATGAACACATCTAGATAATATTGACGGTTATAAAGGAAAATTTCAGGAAATGGTACTAAAAGTCAAAGTTGATACATTTTTAGCCAGCTGGGTGAATTCAGACGTATATGGAAAGGAGGAAAATCTGATAACAGAAAAACCAAAGAATGAATTAATATAGCATTAGCTGGAGCGAAAATTCAGGGAACCTGTTAATTTTTGCTTATTGACATAGGCTAAGATAAACACTGGGTCTAATCGAAGGAAAGCTGTAAAGAAGGAACCACCTAATACTTGTAGGGACCACTAGATTGGAGAAAAGTGTTAGAAAACTAAAGTCTTACATCGAATAAATAAAGTCAAGTCAAAGTGTATATAAGGACAGAGAGATCAAACCCAAAAGCTAACAAAGAGGACAGTAAGACTAGGAAAAATGTGCAGTTTTAACGGCTCTAGTTATACTCGAAGTCAGGTCAACAAACGTAAATGTCACTGAAACCTCACAGAAATTATTGATTTTTGTTTGGCAAAGAGACATAAAGTGGAAAGGAGTGTTTGATAGAAAAGATACGAGAAAAAAGATAAATAAAAAAGAATATGGAACTTATTAATTATTTTTTACTCTATTTTTTATTTCTTTTTATTCACTTATTTTTTTATTTTATTTTATTTTTATCTATTTTTCTTAGCTAAACACCTTTATTTATATTTCTATTTTTATTCATATTTTCTATTTCATCCATCCTATTTTTTATTATTTTTTTCCTTCGTACCAAAACGGACCCTGAGTAAATTTGTATTGGAAATATGAATTATTAATAATTATTTTCATTTCCAGATCAATGGATAACTCATGTCTTTTATTCCACAGTTGTACGAGTGGCTGCACATGGAGTATTCGTCTTGACAATGGCATTGTGGCAAAGTTAACAAGAAGAAGAGGACTATGGATGTAAGCAAGCAGATATAGATATAGGAATACATTTATGGTTAATTGATCGTGGAGGGAGGAGTTATAGGTTGCAAAAATATGTGTTAATGAAGTAGCTGCATGAGCTTGTGTTGATGGAGAAAACACGTTGTCTATACTGTTCTTCAGTTCTTGCAAATAGAACTGAGTTATGGAAAGCAGTAATTTCCTATGAATCTGGATAAGAAAGAAAGTTGATCAATGAATTCAAATTATTGGCAGCCACAGCAACCACAAAATGGCTAAAACTGAAACCACATAAAAAGAAACTTATGAAGATGGAAGAGTTAGTTCTACCTCAAAGAGAAAGAACCATTGAGATATATACTTGCCGAGCATGGATTCTCTCCAGTTGAGAAAAATGGAAAAGTGTGCAGTTTTTAATCCCCACCATTCAATGCATGATTTTTTTATCTTTTATATATTAAATTTATTAAATATTAAAATTAATCAAAAGCTAAGATTGCATCCAGTTTTCAGATAAATGGAGCGAATCTTTTGCCAAACATACAAAAGAAAGTTAAAAAGAAAGGTGCTGTGTTTAATTATATTTTTATTCTTGGAAGATAAGCTTATTGCAATTCCTTTCATGTTCTAATTCTCTTTCGTATTTTAACAAATTATTATTCTCGGTTTTGATTTACAATGATCCACTTCAATGTAGGTGCTGCCCCGACAATGGATCATCCAAATTTATATGGGACAAAGCAATGCAGTTAAGTTATTTGGGATCAAGGCAATCACCTGTGAAGAAGTTTTTTATTTCGAAAATTATAAGAAAAAAGTAACAGCTTGTTGGGTAACTGTTGCTGTCATCTTTCCATGAAAATCCTAACTTTTAACATCTAATCACTAAAGTGACCCATACCATTACCATATCGTTATATGCAGGCTTTTAAAACCTTATACTCATTATTATTGCCGGCCTGTTAATATTTAAAAGTCAATGTAAGCCAACTCACCCTTACCGAACCTATATATGACATTAGAGCATCTCCAACAGAAGAGCTTAACTCCGGTTCTTACGTTTAAGATGCGTTGCTTATCAAATATCACCATTAGAGCAAATTACATGACAGTGTTTACAAATAGTGAGTTGCTTATTTAAGCAACGTTGCTTAACTGTGTTTAGAAAATAAAAAATAATTTTTAAGCACATATTCGACAGAATCAACAGAAAAACGAGGGAAAGAAACAACAACCAAAGCATTGCATTCATGGAAATGTAAACTCCAGAAACAAAAATAAATTAGAAAAATACATTAAAATTCATCTTCACAATCAAATTGCTACTCCCCCACTAGCATCAACAACAATAAAATATAGAAAAAAAATAAAAAATACATAAAGAACACCACGAAGGTTCGCCAAAGGGGGAGTGTCGATCCACGGAAGGGGAGCGCCAGGGAGAGTGGATCTGCTTCGGGGAGAGTGGATCTACTCTGGGGAGGGTTGATCTGCGAACAGTGCCGTCAATCTCGCTGTGGGAGCGTGGGCTTGCCATCGGAGCACGGCATCGTAGTAGAGCACGAGGTCGCCGTTCGGGGCGCGAGCTCCTTGTCCAAGCACCAGCTCACCGTCGATTCTGAGCTTAGCAAAAGGTGCTGGGTTTGTGAGATGGGGTTGGGTTCTAACCGAAGAAGGGGTTGGTTTGGGAGAAAGTGAGGCGGAAGGGGCGTGGTGGGCCGCGCGATGACGCGAAGAGGGGAGCGATGAGGGTCCAGGTTGGTGAGGGTCTGGGTTTGGGAGAAAATGAAGAGTCGGTGAGGGTCTGGGTTTAGGAAAAAATAAGAAGGGGTGGGGCTTGGGAATAAAAGTAGAGAAGGAGTAAATAGATGAGTTTTACAAATAAAAAATAATTTGTACAATTGTCTATTGATTGCATGCACTAGGAATGGAAAAATTGTCTAATGGCATGAAAAGGCCAATTTTGTCGAGGTGATCATGCCAAGCCCACAATCATGCTTGAAGCAGTGGCATCACAAGACTTATGGATTTGGCATGTATTTTTTGGCATAATGGGTTCAAACAACGACATCAATGTATTAAATCAATCCCTTCTGTTTAATGATGTTTTGGAAGAACAAGCTCCTAGAGTCCAATATATAGTAAATAGAACCTCATATAATATGGGGTACTATTTAGCATATGGTATTTATCTTGAGTGAGCTACATTTGTCAAGACCATTCCAATGCCGCAAGGAGAAAAGAGAAAATTATTTGCCCAACACCAAGAATCAGCAAGAAAGGATGTGGAACGTGCATTTGGAGTGCTTCAATATCGATTTGTGATTGTCCGTGGTCCAGCACGTGTTTGGCATATGGATACAATTAAGAAAATAATATATGCATGCATTATATTGCATAACATGATTGTTGAAGATAAACGACATACTTTTGTTACTAATTTTGAATATGATCACGCCAACAATGATTTCTTTACAAATGAAGTATTCAATGGTCCTCATCCTGATTGTGCAACCTACTTGCAAAGGAGAGCTGAAGTTCGTGAAAAATAGCGTCACCGACAACTTCAAGCAGATTTAGTGAAGCATATTTGGGAGCGTTTTAGACACGAAGATAACAAAAATTAAATTTTTTAATTATTATAATGTTATGTACTTGTCATTTATGTGTTTTTTATCTTATTGTCATAAATAAAATAAATTAGTATTATTCTATTTTTCTTTAATCTTTTACATATTTATTATTTTAAAATTATAATACAAATAATATTTTAATCTAAAATAAAAATATATAAATATAAGTATTAATATGTGAGGTTAATTGTAGGACCCACTTAAATAAGTTAAGAACCCACTTTAAGCAACTTTAGCATTGAAGCAAATTTTTAGGTAAAATTCTTAAACTTAGGTGGCATTATGAGGCCCACAAATTTGATATAAAGCAATTGGAGATGCTCTTACAAAATTCCACACGTTATCTCATAATGCAGTCTTCAATAGTTCGATTCTATATTATAAAACTACTGCACATAATAAAGGAAAAAAAAAATCAAAGGGAATTATTCAAACCAAAGAACACCTTTGAACACGCAAACCAAACAATTTCGTTCATGTCTAGGAAATGAAACTCTACCTAACAAGGGTGTTCGGAGAAGGGTTGACCTATGTTTTTGTCTGTCCTGAAAGTTTGATAAGGGCAATTTTTTGAATTCAAAACTGGATTAAGACTCAACAAGACATAAAACAAAATTGATTCAACTCGATTTGTTGTCATAATATATTAATTTTAGCATTATATACAGTCAAATCATAAAATTATAATAGTATTCAGCTACAATTAAGGTATATTTTACAGTATATATTTTAAGATAAATAATAACAGTATAAATATAATATCATCTTAGACAAAATATTATTTATTAAGTCAATAAATTACATTATTAATATATAATTATTTAAAAAATTATACTTTTTAAAAGAATATATGATATTGGACCGAATTAAGACAACTTGAAGTATAACCTAAACTCATCCCAAAAATACCAAGCCTAATTTTTTAAACTTGAACCTGTGAATTGTTCCTTGAGGTCGGCTGGGTTAGTGGGATGGCAGGGTCGTAACCACCCCTACTACCTAACCTAGAGTGGATGTAAGGTATTTGGATCCTTAAAGAAAATCGAATGCCAGCATCCAAAAGAATAAGGGTTATGGGTTCTATTTCAAAATTAAAAATACTATACACATATTTTTTTAATTTAATAATTATAAATGAAGTGAAAAAAATTACATGCCTATTTATTTTAATTTGTTAATATATATATATATATATATATATATATATATATATATAACTAATTATAATAGAAAAGAAGTATTCATAGACATTAAAACCCATTTTAGTAATTACACACTCAAAATCAATTTTGAAGTGAAATATCTGGACAAAATTTTCTTAAAAAAATCACTTTTTTAATATTTGTAATCCAAACAAAATCATGTTACTTTAAAATTAATTTTAATTATAATTAATTCTATAAAATTAAGTTTATCTAAAACCAATTCTATCAACACACATCTAAACACACACCAAGATTATTGACAAGGAGAACTTAATTAATATTGATCAAGAGAAGGAAGAATACATACTCGGAGCATGTGGAGACTGTGGAGACTGTTTTGGATATATTTGAGAGTGAGGGGGTAAAAGTGCCCGTTCTGGTGTTGGTCTAGGTGTTGGTGCTGCTAATGGAGACCTTGCTAGGCTATTGCTACAGTCCCCTCCGTAAGATTGTTGATTAGGACAAAGACACATAAATGCATCCATAGATGCATTGTGTCCACATCTCCCACCAGATTTTATGCAACCATCACATTGGCCTTCATCCACACCACTCCACCCAACCTCAAATCCTTCTTCTAAAACATTATTCACGAGCGAAGCATCATTCACAGCCGCTTTTAGGACCGAAACAGTGATGCTATTCTTGCACTCCAGAACCTTGAAATTTACCACATCAGTACTTAACACCAAGTATGCATCTGGAAAACCACTATCTATGGAGCAATTAAATGGTATTGCTCCATTGAAATTCACAGTAGACGTATATGGAACTGAACCGCAGTCATATAACAAAGTATAGCCATCATCATTGGGAGTGTAGTTGAAGAAATCAAAATCCAAGTTGACATTGACATACTCATTAGTACAAGGGTCAGCCCATAAATCCAACCTTGCAATCTTCAAAACCTTAGATGTTTGATCAATATGAATGACATGGAACGTCTGGGACATTATGTCAATTGTCACGTTGTCTTGTTGGCAATCAAGCTTGAACTTTGGATGCCCACAATAATCTGGTTGGTCACTACTCCAAAATGGGTAGCTAAGGTCGCTGAAATTCCCACAGCTAAAAGGTTCACATGCTGTGTACTCTTCAGCATCACTAGATAAATATGTTGGCAAGAAGAGTGAGAAGAAGAAAAGGGTGTTGATGAGGGAAGAAGGAGGTGGAAGAAGAGGAGGACGCATGATAGGCCTTAGTTTGCAGACGAACCGTGTGAAGCCTTGTTTGTCGGTGAGGCAAATGATCAAGTACAGGACAACAATCAATATATCTAAGTCAAACTAAATAACGTTTAACTAGTTTGGTGGCTAGCTGTCATAAAAATGGTGTAGACGATTTGGAAGTAAACATTAAAAGGAGCACTCGGAGCCTTATCAGGTAAAATTTATTCGCCGGCAGCGTTGTCTTTGTCGTTAGTGATGTCGTGATTGGAATTTTTCCAATTCTATTTAATACATCAAGACAAACTTATAACCAAGGGGAATGGTAAATGAGAGGAAAATGTACAAGATATAAAATAGTACAAAATTTAGATGAAGAATTTTAGAATTAAAATTCCACCTTACTAACTTACCATATAAAAGTCAATATTAAAACTCGATCTTGATGTCAAGATAAAATTCTAATTTTAATTAGAGAATAGTTACAAAAGTACGAAAAGAAATTATACTTAAACTTTCTTATAAAATAAATAAATTGAAGCTGGAAAGGGAAACCGTTGAATACTAGAAAGTTTGGACTTACCAGTACAAAATTAACGATTACTTTGCATGTAATGGTAAAACTATACCGCTTTTTATTATTTTTTATTTTTCCCATTGTATTAAAAAAGTCATATTCAACTACTACTACGCGTCTACGTCTGAGACAAGGCAACGAAACTCCTACTACTTCTTCCCATTTTAGTGCTAAGAGTTCAGTTAATAAATGTTTATAAATTATGCTGATGCAAAGTTAGGTTAAGGGGATTTTAAAAAAAAAATAGCATTGTTTGTGTGTACTCCATTTATATTACTATGTCAGCAAAAGAAACACAATCTGTGGATTAAAAGCATTTTTTATTTTTGAAAATTATTTTCTGTTTTTAAAAGTAAAAAAAGAAAAAAATATTTGATAAGAGTAACTTTTTAAAACTATTTTCAAAAATAATATTTCTTTTTCAGTTTTTTTTTAAAGAACATCTTTAAGTTAATTAATTTTCTACTTTTAGTTTTTTATTACTCATATTATTCTTTATACTATTTCATCTTCTTTTCTCATTCCTATTCTCTAAGAATTAGTTTTTAAAAATTATTTTATAAAATAATTTTTAAAAAGTAAAAAAGTAAAAACACACTCAAACACATGATAAATAGTTATTCAGTAGTTGTTCTAAGTTCTTCATCAACCCATCTCTCGGGTCTCAACCATTATTGCAGTAACGAAAGACAAGTCTATGACCAAAAAGTGACCTTTATGGCTTTATATGCATGTCCAAAAGTAATTCAAGGAAAATGGGAATGATAACAGAGGAAAGAAGGACAAAGACATACTTGTTAAGTAGAGAACTGGATTAAGTATAGTGAAATTTTGTGAACCTACTTGAAGTGAATGGTGGTGATTATCAAGGCAGTTGTGCTTGGAGGCCTCATAATCACCATCACAATAACGAGGCTGGTTTCATCCCCAAAATGGAGAATTGACGTCTTCGATTTCACAATTGTATGAATAGTATACATGATCCTCTTGACAATGTCATTGTGGCAAAATGATAATCTTTTAAATTATCTAATTTTTCTATTATTTTTAGGAAATTTTAAGTCATATATTTTAAATTTTAATTTATTTTATCCTTGAATAAATAAATTTCATATTATTAAAAAGGAAGAAGTTATCTATTTTATTTTCTGAATTTCAATTAAGAATTCTATTTATTTTCTTAATTTTTTGTGTTTTTATGTTTAACTAATAAATAAGGAGAATTGGAGCAAAGAAGACCAAAAAAGCCGGCCAAAAGAAAATATTAGAGATCTTGAAGATTAAAGATTTTTTCTCTTCTCTCTAGTTTTGCAACCCCTGTCTAGAGTCAGGGCAAACTGTTGATAGCCTGGCCTTCCAAGCATTCAAGGCCAAAATCAGGATAACCGCAAAATTCTCCAATGTTGGTGTTGGACTTCTTCCAAAAAGCGTAGCGAATGGAGACATTACCACAATTATAAGAAGCACATATTGTTGATGTATCAGCTTTCAGCATGACATGTCATGAGGATGATGGACAATACAAACAGGGAGTACATGGTTTTGACATGACTTAGTGTACTCAGATTCATAAAGCTAATAGTACTTTGATATTGGGTATTGATTATGAATTAGACTATGATACTTGAATACATAGGTGTAAATTTTCTTAATGTGATGCAGCAGACGAAGAAATTTTTTTAGGGTCTAATTCTTTTATTAGAAAAGAAGACTCTTGGACTTGGGGCCCAGGTTTAAACTTCAAATGATATCAAGCTGGAAATTATAAAAGTTTGGTGAATGACTACTCAAAATGAGGTTCCACGAAATTTAATGGGTTACTTTTTAGACTAAAGATAGGTAAACACTCCACCACTCCAAATCTCATTAATATCTACTATTTCTGTCTATCTCATTTTTTCTATCATATCTACACTTTTCTCTTTTCTTTCTACTTTAGATGTCAACTAGAGTCTAAATGTCCACCAATCCTTATTCTACTTTTTAACTTTAAAGTTCTATTCGTTTCAGAAAAGTCTTTGGGATGTTTTATTGAAATCATGTTTTTGCATCTGTTCACTGCTCTTAATCAAGTGGAAGTAAATGTATTCATGGGTTGTACTATACTCCATACACTTATTTTTACCCAAATGAATTTCTTTACAAGATAGTTTTATGCGAGTCTTTAACTAGTTTTCAATAAATTTTGAAACCAAAATTATCGGGGTTCCATCCTATGCTTTACCGGCATATTCATGTCCAATCACAAATGCAATTTATCGGCCACGTACCAATAAAGGTTTGTCCAATAACTCTTGAAACTGAAAATTGGAATAAGGCTCTTTCCAAACCAACACTAAAACTCAAAATGTTTGAAATTGTTTGAACAGAGTTAGCAATTAAGATTTGGTCTGCTGCAAAAGATTTATTTAACTTAGATGTTTACTCAGTGATCAGTGGTACACATGGCATAGTTTACTGATCAACTGGTGGCTTTTGCACTCTATCCTAACAGTCACATATGAGATTCTACTTGCTTTCCCAGATGATTGGAAAGTGCAAACAATTATGTTGAGCGATCCATTTTACAGTATAACTTTGAAGATTTACCAACAATGCAGTGGAATTCAAGAAATGGAAGATTCTGGTAGTGATGTAGTAGGAGAAGAAAGCAAAGGCTTTGGTGGGATTTCTAAGGAATTCATATTGGCTTCTAACATATCTATCACTCTACTCATTGTAGGTCTATCATTTGGAAAGGTTTGAATGCACCATAGACCCACTATGGTCAATCTCTTAGCTATCTCATTTCCTTCTGGCGCAATCTCCTCTCCTAGTCTCAAATCACTACCCAACTGAAGCCTCCTATATACCCAATGTGGGAAGTATATCTCACTCGTGTGACTGGCTTCAGCATTAATGTTCTTCCTCCCTCCTACCATTTCTAGAAGCATCATTCCATAGCTATAAACATCAGACTTGTGTGAAACTCCTGCAAAGTGTCTATTCAACACTTCTGGAGCTACATACCCCATTGTTCCTCTAGCATCAGACATGGAAATAATGCTTTCATTTCTAGGACAAAGCTTCGCTAGCCCAAAATCTGATATCTTGGGGCAGAACTTCTCATCCAAAAGAATGTTATGTGGTTTTATGTCAAAATGTAAAATTCGAGTGTTGCATCCTATATGCAAGTATTCTAACCCTCGAGCTATACCCATTGAGATTTGGTATACAATGTCCCAACTCAAGGGTGCAATGGCTTCAGGTCCTTTTCTATAAATGAGCTTGTCAAGGGAACCATTGGGCATAAATTCATAGATGAGAGCTCTCTTGTGGCCTTCCAAACAGAATCCAAGAAGAGTGACAACATTAATATGAGAAGTTCTACCAATGCTTCCAACCTCGTTCATAAATTCTTCACCATTTTTTTTGGATGCATTCAATATCTTTACAGCCACAGAACTACCATTGGATAGCTTTCCTTTGTACACAGCACCAAAACCACCTTGTCCCAGCTTAACTTTCAAGTTGTTGGTCATTTTCTTGACATCTGATGATTTATATCTTTTTAGAGCTAGAGAAGCATGATCTTTAAGGAATGCTTCAATATTTTTGTTACTCTTTGTAGTCATCCCAAAATCTCCTTGGCAGGTTGATGACTTGTATCTGAAACAGAGCATTGCCATACATATCATCAACCCTGCAATTGTTGCACCTGTAACACCTGTTAGCAGATACAGTAGGGGCATTAGTGAACATTTATATATTTTATTTCCATAAAATAATATATGATAGAGAAAAATAATTATGTTATTTCAAGTGAAAGTTACGATGTTTAGTTGGTTAGTGATACTATGATAGAATCCTTTCTTTGTTTGCACTTAGTTACGGATACCAGCAAAAGTTGAAGAGAGAAAAATAGTTAAAATGCAAATATTGATGTCCTAATTAAAAATGAGAATCATGTTACGAATTTCTTAAGGTTAAGCTTTTATTTCAAAGTAGGTGATATATAGACGTTAATTTCCAAAGTATATAGTCCTAAATGGGGGCAAAAATGTATGTACGTATTTCACAAAAGAAGCAAAAGGCTTCATCTAAGCTTGCCTATATATAGAATTGAGGACAATGTTTATTCCCTAGGATCAGAAGTATTAAAGATATGTCATAAACATTAAAAGAGCCCAGCGGACCGGGAAATATAAAAGGAAATTAGATTTATTACCTATAATGAGTTTCGTCTTCTTGTTCCATTTATTGCCTGCAAGTGAGAGCAAAGAGGGGGCCGTTAGAGTATTGGTGAAAACCTTGCTGGAATGTTAAAACATTCTACTTTTTTACAATCAATTAACTTTTGGAAGGGGAATTACAAGTATGGCATGATCATATTTCAGTCACCATATCATTTTCTACATTATTTCAACAGTGCAGTCGTAAAATTTATGACAGCGAGGAAGCATTTGTGTCTTTCCTGATAATCTAAAAGAAATTTTAACGTTAATGTTTAATTTGCTCATTGTTATAGTATATTTTATAACTTATATATTGGATTTCAAAATTCACGTTATCTTATTATACAGTCTTCAAATGCAGAATCCTAGATTCTAAAATTTCTGCTCAAACTAAATTATATCAACAGGAATTTTTCGATCACATTGAGTATATTTTTCCACAGAAAAATCAAACATGTGTAAGAAATAGAATTCCTTGTTTACCTACCAAATATATAAGGCAATAAATTGGCAGCACCATATCGGACTGCACAGTTTAACTACGAACCGAACAGTTAGGTGGTTTATGGTCAATTAAGTCTCATAAAAATAATCAAATTTTACAGTCAGGTCATTTTGGATTAGTTTTTCAAAAGTAAAAAAAAAAACCTTTTTTCCTTTTTTACGGTTTTTAAATACTTAATACATCTTTGTATTGTCACTCCGCAACTAATTTGCTGTGCAATACTGCAATTAATTAATAATTATCAAGAAGGAATTGAGTCTTGACTAGGTCAATGCCCTGAATTGGAAGATTCCTAATGGCAAGTGGAATCCAAAGAGATGCTTCGTCTTCATCAATTCTTGTCATTAGGAACCCTCCAAATAGATTTTTTTTAATGATAGAAAAAGCATAGAACATAGGTATGCATGTACAATAAGTTGGGGATGGACCTTCGACACAAATGAAATTGAACAAAAGTGTTAGAATTTGGGTTTGGATTTAAGCCAACCCTAAAAACTAAAAGAAGTAAAAGGTAACCCACGTATATACTTAATTTTAGCTGTGAGATCTCCAACCAAAAAAAAAAAAAAAGACGACAAGATAGAAAACATACTTTTGTGAACAGTGTTGAAACCCGTATAGTTGACCAGAAACCCGCGACCGAAATGCTTGTTCCAGAAAATCACGCCCACTACCATTATTGTCATAATAAGGACCGTCTAGCGGCACTTGGACATGTCGCCCACAGCTCTTAAGCCATGGAAATTTTTTCAAGAGCTCATCTTCTACATCGTCACGAAAGATAGCATTCTCGTTTCGGCAGTTGAAGTATCCAAAAGAGATATCTATAGAGAGGAGCAATTATAGAATATGGTGACGTTGTACACGGATGGACCATACTGGAACAAACTGGGGCTCAAATAAGTGTCGTTAATTTGCGGAGAACAAACATCATGGACAAGGTCTGGTCGCAGCACTCTCATGGTTTTTGCGGTGATGTTGATCTCCTTCACTGTGAAATTTTGTGACCCAATTTGAATTGAAGTTGTATGATCATTATTATTGCATTTGAGGTTGAATGGGTCACCCCCGCCACAAGAACGGGATTGGTTGAGACCCCAGAAAGGATAAGAGATGTTGGACAATGATCCACAGTTGTATGACTGCTGCCTACAAACCGGATCATTGGGTTGACAGTGGGATTGTGGCAAAGTGGTTAGCAACAACATAAAGATGGGGAATATGAACGTTGGGTGCATGGGGATATGGATGTGGATTATTATGGTTAATTAAGCTTCGCATATATTCATCCTATATGTCATAGCTTTCTGAGGGTTTTCTCTTGAGGAGGAGGATGTCTTAACCATGTTCTAGGAAAATGATAGACACAACTGTAGAATGAAGACTCTTCCATCCCCCAATTAAAAGCAAAACTGAAAATAATTTCCGTTTACATTATTTATCACATGCTTTTACACGTAACTACAAGTGTCAAATCATTTCACAGTCGGATAAAAGAAAGAAAAGTAAAAACAATAATCCTTTTATATATATTTACTTCCATTTTTTTCATTTTTTTTTCTTTTTCATGCATGATTAGTTATCAGAAATTTCTTTAATTTCGCTTTTTATTTCTCTTTTCTATGCTCAGGTTACGCCTACCGCAACGCGTAAGACGATAATGACTATATGTGGGTAATATTATCATGCATGCGTGTTTTCGATCAGTTTTCTTTTATCTCTTTCTCCACTTCATTTTTTCTTTTCTTTCATCCCTTTTGGGGGGACCTTCAACTTTTTCCTTATACTTTTAATGGGCATAGATGAAAGCATAAAATAATTTGATATGAAAAAAATAACACTACTGAAAATATGAGATGCATAATTATTTATATCTTCTCCTTTGAAATAAAAAAAAAATTACTTATATCTCGTAAAATATAAAATATTCTACTACCGCGCCATCTAATTTGATTTTTCACGAAGAAAAGTCGATGCGGAGTAGGACAAAGGAAGAAACGTCGATCACGAGGGAAAAGCGAAATAATAATCGCCCACAAACAAATAAGCTGGATATTGCGTATTGAAGTTAAATAAGTAGGAATTAATGGCCTCCCATGAAAGCACTGGTCTGTTTAATTCACAATGAAAGTAATGGTCAGGGCCAAGGAACACTAACATTCCATTTCTAGTACACAGATTTTTATTAGGTAAAATTTGTGTAAATTTCATATATTTCATATATTTAATGCTATAACTAAATGAGAAATTAATGATATTCATATATTAAGTGGAACCACATAAATATTAATCCAATAATAAAGTGTGTTAGAAAGAGAGTGTTAGGAAATATAAATTTTATCAGATTTTTTCAAGAAAAAATATTTTTATAGGCATAGACTTCAGCCAGCAATGACTCAACCTGTATGTAAAATTGAACTTCAAGTAAATTTTAAAATGATTTTTTAAATTAATTAACACAATTTATTAAAATTATATTGTAATTTTATTTAAAATTTATGTTTTAGAATTTTATTATATAAAATTACTTAATAAATTATTATATTAATTTTATTTAATATCCATTTTTTAATTAATTAAAAAATCATTGTATTTAATCTTTTAGACACTTTATTGATCTTAAGTAACATTTTACTAATTTTAGTTTTGAAAAAATTATTTGTTCAAAAAATAACAGAAATTGTTAATTATAATTCATAAGCATATATACATCAAAGGAAGTAATATTCATGACAATCATTATTTTGGTAAATTCCAATGTTTATATATATATTTTTTTTTATAGCAACAGATTTAGTGTCTATTTAGAACTCAGTTGAGTTTAATTGAACACCAATCCATCCTCCCATTCCTTCTATATTCGCTACTTTGGAAAGCGGCAACTCCTATTTACAAAGCTCAAAACGGTTTCTAAACACATCCTTGTTTTATTTCTTTGAGAGAATCTGTTCAACAATACAAGTTGTTAGGAATCAGAATGACAAAATAATATTACGCAGCTAAAATAAGAGACGAGAAAAGGACTGACAAATGGGCAAGAAAAAGAACTTCACTCTATTGAAGAATTACAATACTTCTCTCTAAATAGTAAAAGAGAACATTAACACTCTCTCTAGAAAATAGGAGAATACCGCTACTAAAAGAACCTATTTTTCTCTATGACTTTTTCTCTTAGTAAACAAAACTAAAACAAGAAGAAGAAGAAATTTTGGGATGAATACAAAAGAGTCCACCAAGGCTTTATTTATAGACTTGGTGGGATGGCCAAAAAAATTTCCCACCCGATGTAGGACTTTAAGTCTAACACAAGTTAGAATATAATTAAAAGTGTGAGGACTAGCATAAGAACTAGATGCCTTTGCTAATTAATGCATGAGCAACTAAGTTTGCTTGTCTCCTTACAAAATTAACTAACTTGGTAGTTTGGCAAAATCTTGAGAAGCTCTCTATACTATGCTAAAATGATCCCAAACTCAGAGAGATATTCTTTCATGCTATGTAACCCTTTGGCAATCCAATTTAGTAATAACCTTTGAAACACCCATAATCATAAGTCATTTGATGGATTCAAGTAAGCCTAACGCTTCTCCTTCATGAACTAATTAGGGCAGATCAGGCTTCCAAAATAAAAGTTTGAATGATCTAGCCTCTGTCATCCCTAAGGCACATTCCCACACCAAAACCAGCTCGCTCAACAAAAAAGCTGCATTTACATTGCATTTTAGGGAATCTTCAGCTGGTGTTGTCCAAGAGCAATGTTCCTTTTTCAAGTTCTGCTTCTCCCAATTTCCTTGCGTGGTAATAGGTTCTTTTGAATAACTTGGGTTATGGCCAACCTGTTTTGAGAACCCTTGTAACTATAGCATTTAGGTTGGATAATAACTTCCAACCTTGTAACCTACATCTAGTCCCTAAGTTATGTTTGAGAGTTTTCCACTATCCAATTAGTGTACACAGTAACAAGAGTTTTATACCTAAGGAACCGCACCTTGACAACCCACCTTGGAATGCCTCTCACAGATCACTTTAATTACCCTTTAGGGATTACACACCCTAGAAAACTTGAGGGACCATTAACACTAAAAACCCCAAGAAACCCCCTTCTAAGATCAAACAAGGGAAATCACCCTTGATCACACTATGATAATGATATAGTCACAAATTTATTCACTAAGAGGACTCAAATTGAACTGTGGAGGCTCAACAAAATTCTAAAACTTAGTCTCAATCTTTATCTTTGGGTTGCACTCTTTCACTTAAATTTTCAAGAAAATTAACCATTTATATGTTAGGAATTTGAAATCAAGCACAAGCCCATATTCAACTTAACTAAAGGATAAAGATTTTATCTTAATCAATTTGCAGTTAAAAAAAAGATTATTAATGATTAAGTGGTTTAATTAAAAGATATGAAAAAAATTATCAATTAAACAACCCAAAACAATTCAAGTTTGCAAATTGCAATTAATAATCGATTATCTTAGCAAGTAATCGATTATTTGCATATTTTATACCGAGGGATAATCGATTATCCTAGGAGATAATTGATTATCATGAGTTGATTATAAAAAACACTTAATTTTTGGGCTTTTGTCTCTTTATTCAAAATCTCAATTTATTTTCCTTTAATTTTATTAACCCTTTTTCTTTAAAAACATGATTTTATTTTCAAAAAGGCTTGTCATTATTTTTCTTAAATCCTTATTATTTTAATTTGAAAAAAGAAATTGATTATAAAACATATTTTTGATTTCCAATGATTAATTCTTTTCGATTTTAATTCCAATTTAGTTTTAACCCAATTCCAATTCCAATTCTAATTCAATTCTAACCCAATTGCAATTTTAATCCTAATGAACCACACACGAGTAAGATTTAAGTGTTTGACAAAAATAACCTTAATTAGATTATCTTTATCGAAACACATATGCTCTAGTTGGGGAGGTGGTGCCAACATTGATCTCTCAATCAATTGCTTCTACTTAAACTTTCAAATCCAAATGTTTATAGATTTGTGATGGAATTGAGATATGAAAGATTTTAAAATTTTGGAAATAAGAAGTTTTTTTTTTCCTTTTTTGGATAAACCAAGAGATGCATTAATAATGAAACCATGAGAAAGGCACTAGAAATGAGAAGTTAATTAATAAAAACTTGATAAAACTTGAAATATTTTATAAGATATGATATTAGGGTTACTAGAAGAGAAATTTTGATAATTTTTTATTTTGAATGAAATTTGATTTAATTTGGTTAGTAAGTTTTGAGGAGAAAACCATTTAAAAATTTGTAACTGATTCAAGTAGAAAATAAGAATTTGAGGATTTAAAGTAGAAGAAAATTAATGAGAAGCCAAAAGGCTAAATTTTGAAATAGAGATATTTAATTAATTTAAAAAATTGGAAGAGCAGAATTACATATAGCCAAAATTAGTGCAAAACTGCAATTTAAGTCTAAATATTACACAAAAACATAAAAGGGAGAAAAATACAATAAGAAACTAGATCTATTACCTGTACTGACTTTTCTTGTGTCCGTTTACTTAATTTATTATTAACTTAACTCTTATTATTTTATTTAAAGAGAATAATTTAATTTTTTATAAATTTATTTCATTTTTTAATTAATGTATTACACTAGTCATTGATACGTTCAAAGGTAGACATTATGTCTAATCAAAGTAAAGCTATGAGGAAGGAACCTCTCAATACTTGCACGGACGATTAGAAAAAGACACACAAAGACTTTGAAAAATATGCATTCAACAACTAGGGGTGTTTGTTGTACATGTTTATATGTGCTTTTACTTGATCCGAAATTTTCATAGGGTCAATTTTTTGAATCTAAATCTGGTTCAATTAAAACCTGACAGGATATGGGATAAGATTGGATTAACCTAATTTGTTGGCTAAATAATATATTAATCTTAATATTTTATATAGTTAAATTGTTAAATTAAAAAAGTATACAACTACAATTAAGATATAATTTACGGTATATATTTTAAGATAAATAATATCAATATAAATATAATATGATGTTAAAAAATTATTCATTAAATTAAGAACTTGTATTATTAATACATAATTACTTAAAAATTATATTTTTAAAATAATATATAACATTAAACTGAATTGAAACAGCCCAAAATATAACCCAAATTCATTTCCAAAATACACAACGTCTAATTTTTTAAACCTAAACCTGGAAAAAGTTCATTTAAGTTGGACTGGATTAGTAGGAGAGGATAGATATGATGAATTCCCCTATCAACAATTCTTTCCTCAAAGCTCTGGTCAACAGTTGGGTAATCATATCATCACTTAAACCTATAACAGTTGGGTAAATTTGCGTTAGAAAATACCTTTGTATATATTGTTGTTGTTTTAATTTAGAATTTATTTTATTTTATTAGTCATTATTAATAAAAAAAATACAAACTAATGTTCTTAAAAAAAAGTAAATTAAAATATTAAATAAAATATTATTATATTAAAAACATAAATTATTTAATATTTACTTTTTAGAATAATTAATGAATGTTTAACGGAATGTATTGTTAGAAAACACTCACTAATTAATGTTTTTAAAATATTCATTAACAAAACTCTTAGTAATTCATATTCATGAATTAGTATAGGAAAAGATTAACGAAAAGATTTTAAAATCTCTCTCGCATTATCCTGTGCATTTACAAAGATGCATATCCATGCATCTTTACTAGCAAGGCGTATGTCAGATGCCTTCGAGTATAAAGAGAGAGATAAATCTAACGTTAATTGTTAAGCAAACACAAAGAATGTCATCACAATAATTTGCATGTGTGATACTTAATTGTTAAATTGGATATCTTAATTTAAATACACTTGGTTAAAAAAAAAAAAAAAAAAACGACCATGTTTAGTAGAAGCGTGTGTTTGGACATAGGTATGTAACAGAAAATCATGTTAAATTGCTAAAAAATTTAGAAATTACAACTGATAGCTTCAGTCAGCCTAGATATAGAAAAGTATGTCAAACATATATTCAAACGTGTAACCAAACAAGCTAGAGGAAATGAATTTAGAAAGTAAAGGCAAGTTGATTTTGTTTAGTAGAGAGAAGCTAGGTCCATCATTCACATTCTCCACAATGAAAGAAAACAACTCAATGAACTCATGAATAGAGGAGAAATGCAATTCATCCATGCCATGCAATATTTCAGTATTTACCTGGTACTTTTCTCTTCTCTTCGAGCCATAAAACCATCGTTCATCGAGCTTATCCTCAACCTTTTTCATTGTTTTCAGCCACATCTTCCACTTGGCCACAGAGTAGGAAATATTTAATCAAATTTAGCCATTGGAATCTGGCCTATTGCAACACATTTATATGACTCAGACTTTTGCTTAGCAGTCTATGATATGCATAACATAAAGTTTACTCAACCAATTGCTTTGGGTGTCTGGCTTTTGCATTCAATTATTAACATTTAACATATGAAATCGACATGCTTTTTACAATTGAAAAGTACAAGAACAATGACTAATCTGTTATATAGTAAAAATTGTAAGACTTACCCAAAATGGAATGAAGTTAATTTCATGTAGTGGAAGATTCCAATACTGATCTAGTAGGAGATGAAAGCAATGGTTTTGGTGGGATTTCCAGGGAATTCATGCTACCTTCCAACATGTCTATCACTCTACTCATTGTAGGCCTATCATTTGGAAAGGTTTGAATGCACCATAGACCCACTATGGTCAATCTCTTTGCTATCTCATTTTCTTCTGGGGTCATCACCTTATCTAGTCTCAAATCACTATCTAACTCAAGCCTCTTATATACCCAATGCGGGAAGTATATCTCACTTGTGTGACTAGCTTCAGCATTAATGTTCTTCCTCCCTCCTACCATTTCAAGCAACATCATTCCATAGCTATAAACATCAGACTTGTGTGAAACTCCAGCAAAATGTCTATTTAACACTTCTGGAGCTACATACCCCATTGTTCCTCTAGCATCTGACATGGAAATAATGCTTTCATTTCTAGAACAAAGCTTTGCTAGCCCAAAATCAGCTATTTTGGGATAGAACTTTTCATCCAAAAGAATGTTATGTGGTTTTATGTCAAAATGTAAAATTTGAGTGTTGCATCCTCTATGCAAGTAGTCTAACCCTCGAGCTATACCCATTGAGATTTGATATATAATATCCCAACTCAAGGGTGTAATGGTTTCAGGTCCTTTTCTATAAATGAACTTGTCAAGGGAACCATTGGGCATAAATTCATATATGAGAGCTCTCTTACGGCCTTCCAAACAAAACCCAAGAAGAGTGACAACATTAATATGAGAAGTTCTACTAATGCTAGCAACCTCATTGATAAATTCTTCACCATTTCTTTTGGATGCATTCAATATCTTTATAGCCACAAAACTATCATTGGGTAGCTTTCCTTTGTACACAGCACCAAAACCACCTTGTCCCAGCTTAACTTTGAAGTGGTTGGTCATTTTCTTGACATTTGATAATGTATATCTTTTTAGAGTTAGAGCAGCATGATTTTTTAGGAATGCTTCAATATTTTGGTTGCTTTTTGTAGTTAACCCAAAATGTCCTTGCCAGGTTGATGACTTGTATCTTAAATAAAGAATTGCCATACATATCAATAATCCTACAATTGTTGCACCTGTAACACCTGCTAGCAGATACACTAGGAGCATTAATGAACATTTGAGATATATATATGTATATATATAATATAATATAATATAATATAACAGCCGTTAGCAAATACAATAGGGGTATCAATGAACATTTGATATATATACTTTAATTTATTTTCATAAAATAATATATGTTGGAAAAAATAAATACGGTATTTCCAATGAACATTACAATGTTTGGTTGGTTAATGATAGAGTCCTTTCCTAATTTGTTTGCACCTAGTTATGCATGCCGATATATATGTTAGAGAAGAAGAATGTTGAAATCAAATACGTGTAAAGTGTCCAACCCTTAAAAATATTTTGGTAATGTGTTTTCATAAAGAGAAACTTGTTCTTAATATGGACAGTCCACTTGTTTTCATAAAACTAAGCTTCTAGACAAGTGTCCAAAAAATTTTATCAAAGCATCCAATATGTTTTAATCAAGCGTCCAACACGTTCTTGTAAAAAGCGTCCAAAGGACAGCTTTTCAATAAGTGTCTCTTATATGCATATCGTCCATATACTTGCTTGCTAAAAAGGAACAAAAGTACAAAGAAAACCTATTTCAAAAAAATTGACTAAGTTTTTGAAATGACCCAACACAAACATTCCCTATGATGACATGTCCCTTATAGCATATTTTTTAGTTGTCACCAAAGAATATTCGTTTTGTTTCTTTTCATTCTTATAGACAAGAATGACACGTTTACACAAAAAGGATTTCAAAAAGAAATTTCATGCAATGAAAAACAGCTTTTAGCTGTTATGCAACATTGTATGACCTAACAACTTTTTCTTGCTCCTATACACAAAAGGACAATCCTTTTTGCTAAAGAAGGTGTGTACAAGCACACACTTAGAGTTGCACCTCAGCACATTTGCCCCTCCTTCCTAAATGGTCATTTTTTCAAGTCTATATAAAGGAGAATACTTGGGTTGTGTTAAGTAATCTCGTGTAGATTATTGGTTGTTGTAAGCCTAGAAAGATAGTGAGAATACTTGGTGTAACTTATAATAGTTAGTGGAATATCTTCAGGATTGAAGGGACTTGACGTAGCTCTAAGTTATATAGTGAAATAGTATAAAAATCTTTTGTGTTCTTACTTCCTATATCCCTTCTCTTTATACAACGTCCACATGGTTTTCTAACTTGTTTTCTAAAGTCTTCTTTTAGAACTTATATCTGTTATTACAAAAGTTCTTTTTGAAAATGTTTTATAAAAGACACTAGCACACAATTCAATTTCTCTTCTTGTGTGCTGACTTATTTTATTTCAAAGAATAGTTAAAATGCAAAGATTGATGTCTTAATTAAAAAATAAGAATCATTTTATGCATTTTTTAAGGTTAGGCTCTAATTTTGATTGAAGAACAACCTAAAGGCAAATAAGTTTTGTTTGTTTCTAAACAATAGTGTCCTAAATGCAAAAATGAAAGAATTCATTTCAGGGTCAAAAAAAAAAAGAAGTAAAAAGCATCATCTAAGCTTATGCCTATACAATGTTCAACAATGACTCTTCCTTATAAGATCAGATGTATTAAAAATATGCCATAAATATTAAAGGAACCAGTGGACGGGATAATATAAACGAAATTAGATTTATTACCTATAATGAGTTTCCTCTTTTTATTCCATTTATTGCCTGCAACAGCACATAGTGAGGGCAAAGTGGAGTTAGTTAGAGCATAGGAGACCATCTTGTTGGAATGTTATTCAGAAAGAAAGAAAACATTTTACAATTTACAATCACTTAACTTTGGAAAGGGAATTGGAAATATGGTATGTGCAAGATCGATCATATTTCAGTCACCATATCTTTTTCTACATTATTTCAACAGTGCAGTTGTAAAATTTATGACAGAGGAAGCATTTGTGTCTATTCCCCATAATATAAAAGAAATTTCATGTTAATGTTCAATTTTCTCATTGATATAGTATACTTTATAACTTACATAATGGATTTCAAAATTCAAACACGTTATATATGTATAAAAAAAAAAGTCAAACACAATATCTTCTTATACAGTCTTCGAATGCTCAATCCTAGATTATAAAATTTCTGTTCAAACTAAAGAACTAAGAATTTAATAGGCATTAGTATAAAAATTTTTATACTATCAAACAATTATAAATCATCGCTGGTATAACTTTTAAAATAGTTATTATAAAAATCAACAAATTTATTATACATAACAATTTATTATTAGATGATAATGTTAAAAACTTTTACACTGTTGATACATATATTATTTATTCAAGAACCAAATCAAAGGGAATCATTCTATCAAACTGAGTACTTTCTTTTTTTCTTTCAGAAAAACCATACCATATCTGAGAAATGGAGTTTCTTTTTTCCTACCAAGGTGAATATAAGGTAATATATTGGCAGCACCATATTGGACTGGACTGTACAGCCTAACCATACGAAGTCAGACGGTTATGGTTTAGTCTCATAATTTAATTATATACTCAAATCATTTTGGATTAATTAAATTTTCAAACAAAAAATATTTTTATTTGAATAAATAATATATGCAATGACAATGTAATAGTTTTTGTATTTTTATACAATTACAATTTGTCATGTATAGTCAGCAAGTTTGTTGGTTTTTATAATAATTATCTTTAAAGTCATACGAATGATGATTTATGAGTTGTTGACCGTGTGTAAAAACTTCTATATTGATAGTAATGCTTATTAAACTCTTTTTTCTTTTTTATGTTTTATATAAGTTAAATTAATTAGTAGGTCTCTAAACTATTTAAAAAATTTTAATTTGATCCTCAACTAAAAAAATTATAATTGTGTCTTTGATATTTTAAAATTTTTGTAATTGAGTCTTTGAAGTTAGTTTATGGTAACTTAAAATTGTCAAAAACTGACAATTTGTAACAGTTCTGAAAATCTTAGAGACTTAATTATAAAAATTTTACAACGTCAAGAACCTAATTACACATTTTTTTTAGTTAGGACATACTGATTAGTTCAAGCTGTTATATATATTTGATACATTTTATATTGTTGAAGTGAAACGTTTTGAGACATCGTTGGGTTTTACTAACCAGTTTAAAACAATTAGACATAAATTGGAAATATCAATGGTTCATAGTTGGGATCACTTTTATCAACATTGATAGAAATTATTTTGCTTCTCATAGAAAATTCAATGGCATCAACAAGACTAGAAGAGAACGTAATCTAAATCACAAGAAGGAAGAATACATACTAGTAGCATAATGAGATTGATCTGAGGAGTGTGACGGAGAAGGACTGGGAGGTAACAGTGCCGGTGTTGGCATTGGCGTTGGTGCTGAGTCATTACCACAAATTCCACCATTTAGTGTGGATAGAATGCATAACAAAGAGATGAGTGAATTATTGCTACATATACATACATACATATATATATATATATAGAATTTAATCATAATTACTATCAAATCCTACAAGGATAATTAGGTTAAGAAGTCACATTACATATTTCACATAATCACTCGAGAAAAGTCGGTGGGTTTTATATTCAATGACTTAATTAATATCTTACATATGCATGAATTGGTACATTCTGTAAATTATATTTCTTTCAGTCTTAAATATAAACAAAGAAAAAAAAACTCATGTATGCTCATCCAAAATATGAGCAAATCTTAGCTAATTTCATCCTATTTAATGAAATCATCTCTAAAATACCTTTCATTAGATATTGTATTTTCAACAACTCTTGTTTACTTTTGATATTTCAATTAAAGGCAGTTTAAAAAAAAAGTTTCTTTTTTTAAATGAGATAAATAAAATTAATTGATATTAATTAACTTTCTTAATTCGGGTGGTTTTTTTTTCGCTTATATTCAAGAAAATATTAAATGAAAAAATTTTAATATTTTGCTTAATTGAGGAGAAAGCATTATATTTTCTTACAAAATTTCAAAATAGCAATACTTAATAAAGAAATTGTTAAATGAAAAAAGTAAATACATTCAATATCTTACCTTACAAACATAAAAAGTATTTAATACTTACTATACAAAACAAGTAGATGTTGTAGGACAATTTAGAATTATGATCCATTACTCCTTTTGGTCTCAAATATATGAAAAAAATTACTTCACGCTAATTAAAAAGTTAGTTAATTTCATATATTTTTACTAAACTAATTTAAAAAATAATTTTTTTCTTAATTGTTCTTCATTTGAACTTAATGTCAAGAATAAAAAGAGGTTATTGAAAATATAATCTCATTAAATGAATAGCATTTTGGGATGATTTTTTAAATAAGATAAAATTAGTTAAAATGTATTTATGTTTTAGACCAATATCAGTTTTTTTTTTTTCTTATATTTGAGACATGAGAGAATATTTAATTAGAGTCTTACATATGCCTGATTTTTGTTCCAAACACTTAAAAGCCACTGACTTTTTTCTAAGCTCAGGTCAACAAACCAAATTGACGCCAATGTTTTCTGTCTCGACAAAATTATGTACCAAAGTTTCCACAACTAAATCAAAACTTAGTCAATAAGAGCCGAATCAGCGCTCATCAAATTAAAGATTTCAGCACTCATCCAACAGTGGACGTTAGACCATTACAGCTGTTCCTAACTGTACGTAATTTGCTCATCTAATTCGAAGAAAGAATATGGAGTATAGACTGGTTAATGCCCCTAATTGGATGAATCGATCAGAGGGGTTGCTATTTTTACAGGTCAAAAACGTTAATGACAGACTATTTGGCACTTTTTTTCTTAACTATTTATTATTTAGTAAAATTCCACGATCGATAGTCTTGCTCATAAAGTTGAGCTCTAACTTATTTGACATTTCATTCAACAACAAAAAGAAGTGTTGAAAAGTTAGTACTCTAAATACCGGCATTCCTCTTCTATAGATCTCCCAATGACAATTGGGATCCAGCAATTTTGTTTTATCTTCAATTATTGTATCGGCAATCTACTTTATTAAACCAATCCCTAAATTAGTTCATGTATTTAAATAAACTTCTCTATAAGAAATTATAAGAGAAAAAAAAAATAAGAATCTAAAATGGATTAAGCTATTCTCACAAACAAAAATTAATTTATGTACTTAAGTTTTTAGAGAAATTAGATGAGAAAGTTTTTTTAAAATACTTATGAAGAAGTTTATCCAAATAAAACCTTAATACTCTTTTCGGTCTTGAATATAAGCAAAAAATAAATAACTTAGGTTAATTAAGAAAGTTAATTAATATTATTTGATTTTATTAATCTCATTAAAAAATAACCTTTTTTTAAAAAATTATCTTTCAATAAAACTTGATATCAAAAATAAGAATAGGTTATTAAAAATAAAATCTCAATTAAATGAAAGTATTTTAGGGGAGTCTTATTAAATAAAATAAAATTAGTTAAAAGTTGTTTATATTAAAAACAACAGAGTTCTTTTTTCTTATATTTGAGACCGAAAGAAGTATATGAGTAAAAGATAGACAAAGGAGAGGACTACAACTAGTTAATTAAGACCAAGACCAAGGTTTTAAATGCGGGCTGTAATACAGTCGCGATGTGGCCACAATAAACGGTTGCAGACGGTTTCCATGACCAAGACAATAACAGGGAAAAGATAGCTTACTGCTGTGATTGACACTGTGACCGTAGCACTGCGAAGCATCAGATCCGTCCGAGCAATGACACGAAAACTGATACTTAGCGGTAGCATTCTTCGTCCCGCAAACTCCTTTACTTTCCTCGCAAGACATGCACCTCTTATCATCAGCAACAGTATAATAAACGTCAAACCCACGAGAAGCAGCTTGTCTCAGAGAGTCTATTCCACCATCAGACTCCAAAGAAAATTCTCTGAAAATCAGCACATGGATACGAAGCTCGCATGCCTCAAGCTCTGGAAACTTCCGCAACAACTCGTCTGTCATTTCCACATAGAAACCAAACTGAGTCCTATCATTCTTGCACGTAAAGTTGTTCCCACCTAAGGAAAACCCAGCGGGACAACCGTAGAATACGGTGATGTTGTGCATGGTTTCCGGGTATTCAAAGATGGTGGTGCTCAAAGACGTGTTGGTTAGGTCCGAGGAACATTCGTCGTAGGCAATGTCTGTTCGAACCAACCTCATGGTTTCGGACAACGTGTCAATCCTTAGAACTGTGAAATTTTGCGAGTCGAATTGAAATGAAGTGTCTTGATTAGCTTCACAGTTCAGCTTTAGCTGCTCGCTGCTGCCACAGTAACTAGGTCGGTTCTGTCCCCAAAAAGGGTAGTAAATGTTGGACACTTCTCCGCAGCTGTATGGCCTGCTGCACAGTGAGTATTTGGTTTCTTCTTTGCAGTGGGATTGTGGCAAGGTGGTTAACAAGAAGAAGAAAGAGATGGGGAGGAGTAAGTGGACATGGTCATCCATTCTTACGTAAATGATCATGATCAAGGAGTTAATGTTACAAAATCTTATATTATTTGCTTTAGTTTTGACTTTAATGTGGTACTATTGTGCAGACAGATGAGGACCCACACGCAAAGGAAATTAGAAGCACCATTAATTATTTTTCCTGTTTGAAAAGTATTAGGTGGAACAAAGAAAATGGAAATGAAAATTGGAGGATTGCATTCCACGCGAAGAAATTATTACAACTGGGCCCCGTTAAAATCAACACTGATAATATAGTCAAATAACTAGATCCCCACGCATTGCCCTGTTTATTTGAATATATAAAAAAATACTATTTAATTATGTAACAAAAAGTATGTTAAAAAATAAAGCTTTTCTCAATTGATACTTTAAATTAATTATTATAAATAATATTTTTAAGATAATACAAATATTTATGTTAAAAATTAAAAATATTAATTTCAATTTTTTAATCAAAGTTATAATTTAAAAAATGAAATATATGAAAAATTATAGTTTAATGAATTAATTTATTATACACTTCATTGTAGATTATTAATTTAACTTGCATATTTTTCATTCTGAATAGTATAAAAATCACAATTGTTTTGGTGATGTAACTCTTAAAAATACAACATATAATTAATTGTGCATGACAAAATAAAGTTACCGTTATTCGTTACTTTTGTCAATCTAGTTTGAAATTTGTTATTCTTTTAGCTATGCCAAGAATTAATATTATTGATCTCAACAATATTGTTGTTTGTAAAGGAGTGATTATTGCTCTCTCTCTCATACATAAATATTTTCATTTTACGTGTGTTGTTTAAAATTTACATACGTACTTTGAGTAAATCACTTGTTGGTTTAAATAAATATTAGTTTAGTATTTTTGTCTACATTAAAATATTTTCTTCTTCTTATAATGTTAGCATTTTTCTATTACCAACTTGTAAAAATCATTTGCTATATTCACTTGCCAAATAATTTAGTTTATCTACATTAATGTCAATAATTTTCAAAATGTTAATATTTACTTATTGTTTTTTTCTCCTAGTAATTTATTACTAATAATGTCTTTGAATAGAAAATTAAGAGCTTCAAACTCAATCTTTTGATTAACTGAGTTTGATTCATGTATATTTCAACCTAATTTTTTTAACAAAGTCTTTTTCAAAAAGTTGGCAAAAAGTGATTGTTTTTTTAAAATAAACTAAAATGCATATATGTTTATTTAAGTGTGTGCTTTCTCTAAACTTAGTTAATAATGCTTTAGAATTTATTATGAGTTTTTGCATCTATTGAGAGTAATAATTAATAATGCAATACATATAGTTATAAATAAAAGTAAATAAGAAACAATAAGTCTAAAGCAAAAATATGCACACATTATCTTAATTAAAGGTCCCTCAAATTGTTTTTTAAATTTAATTTAGTATTATTCGTTTTCAATAAAAAATGAAGTTTTAATAACAATGTATTTGAATTTTGTATTTATTATATTTTTCTACAACACATGAAAGATCTATAAATTAAAATTTTCAATTCCGTTATTTCATTATTTTTATATATTTAACTAATATATAAAATATCCTATAAATTGCATAATTTTCATAGTTTTAATTTTTCTTTAAGTTATTTGTAGTAAATAAAATTCAAGTTACTATATTATATGAGTAAAATAAAAATACAATGAGTAAAAACCAATCAGATTAAATTAATTATTAACATATAATTTTTTTTAAGTAATTTTCAAATTATATTAATATGCATTTTAATTTGGTTACTTTAAAATATGTTTTATAAACAATAATAATTAAAAATAAGAAATTTTTAAATATATAGTTAAGTTTTAAAAAATTCATAATAATTTATTTAAAATGATAATTAAAGATAAAAATTAAGAGATAAATTATCATATATATATATATATATATATATTGGTATTAAACTTTGTAATAATTAGCTTTCATTTAATAATACATTTAATATATATAGAATCATATGGAAAATCATATGTTAATTTAATGATCTTATTAAAGTTAATTACATATTTTATTTAGTAAATATAATAATTAAATATTGTAGTAAGAGTTAAGATAGTTTGTATGAAGTTCTAAATTTAAATCCCATTATAGCTATTGTACACAAAAAAGAAAACACAACAATGGCTTCTTCCGTTGTAACAAACTGATTAAAGCCCGCTTGCTCTGCAATAAATTTAGCTAATATAATGCAAACCCTTATTTAGTAGTATGAAGAACATATATATAATTTATTCAACCAATTGATCCGACTTTCGGATTTATTGTTTCGACAACCTCATGAAATCTACATATATACTTTTCAGGATCAGTGAAAATACAAAACATTTGTGTTGAGAAACCTGTTTTCAAAATAATTGACTTTGGAAAGCTTAACCTAGAATGTAATGAAATCGATCAATTTGAAGGAGTAGAAGATTCTGATATTAATCAAGTAGGAGAAAAAAGGATAGGTTTTAGATGTATTTCCAAGGAACTCATGCTGTCTATCACTTTATTCATTGTAGGCCTATCCTTTGAAAACGTTTGAACGCATCGAAACCCACTATGGTCAACCTCTTAGCCATATCTCATTTTTTTGTGGTCATTTCCTCATCTGGTGTTGTTGAGTTTGGCTTGAACTCTCTATCACCATCTGTATTATGTATATGCATGCATCGTTATTATTTCTCTATCTATTACACTTGGGTCTATGTTTAACTACCGTCATATCATCTAATGGTGCTAAGTACTAGTTGAAGAATTGTCGGGTGGACATCAACTTATAACCAAACTCTAAAAAGACGATACATGCGTCAAATAATACAAAAACGAATATTTGAAGGTTGATTCCTATTTGTTGCTATTCCAAGTATGATACCTTTGTATCTCTTCTCTCTCTTTCATGTATTGGGACTTCTACAGGATGTCTTTTAGTTTGTTGTAGGATAATCAGAATCAAAATCTGAAAATTAGAAGTTTACAGAAACGGATCGAAAATATTTGAGAGAAGTCTGTGTTAGAGATCCTACATCGCTTAATGATAAAACCAAATTAAAGTATATAAGTAAGGAGAAACTCTCACTTTACGAGCCAGTTTTATAAGGTTGAGTTAGGTCCAAAACTCACATTTTAAGATGGTACATAGCCTATCCTAATAATTATTGTTGGGCCTATAATGTCATTTGCTATTGGGCCGTTATCGGACCATGCATAAATGTCCAATCCTGCAGACTTCACATTTGAGATGTCTAGTCTTCAACATGAGGAGGGTGTGTTGAAGATTCCATATTGCTTAATAATAAGGCCAAATTAAAGTATATAAATAAGGGACAACCCTCACCTTATAAGCCAATTTTGTAAGATTGAGTTAGATCCAAAACTTACATTCTACGAGTCTGAAACTCAACTCCTGAACATTTAGAGAGAAGACTCTGTGTGAGTGAGTGTTCTTCTCTGGAAACTACCTATAATTTGCAAAAGATCATAGTAAAATGTTACACACTTCTACCGGTGGATGTGGCTGTTAATTCTCGGCGCGAACCACGTTAATTTCACTGTGTTCTTGTGTGCTCTTTATTCCTCTCGTGTGGACAACATGGAAGGTTTCAGCGTGGGCTAACAGTGGGTTGATTTGGTCCAATTACAGAGCAGGATCCAAAGAGACGTTTCGTCTTCATTAATTTTGCATGAAAATTCATTGTTTATACGATAGGTTAAGGACAATGACCAACTAACTATAAAGAGGACTTTGATATATTAATAACATGGGAAGCTGTCAGAAGAGCAAAATTGACCAAAGACGAGAAGAGATAGAAGGCATACTTTTGTGAACAGACTGAGAACAGTGCTGATAAGAAAACAATTTTGGGCATTAGATCCACCTGGGCAATAATAGCAAGAAAGTGTATGTTTATCAATGTCACTGCTCCAACAAGCTCCTTCATTTCCCAGGCATCTTATGCATTTCTGATTGACAGCATAGTTCACCAAAACCCTTGTCTCAAATCTTCTTTGAGAGCATCAAGTCCATCTTCGCTATAAGACATAGTGCAACTGAGACATCACGGGCAAGGTCTGTAAGCCACCAATCTCATGGTGTAAGAGTCGGTGTTGATCTCCTACACTGTGAAACCTTGTGCACCAATTTGAATTGAAGTAGCGTGATCTCATGGCATTTGAGATTGAATAGGTATCCACCGCCACAATAACGGGGTCGGTTCTGCCCCCCAGAAAGTATACTACAGTAGATGTTGGACGGTTCTCCGCAGTTGTATAGTTGCTGGCTACAATACTTGAAAAGGGGTTGTTGACTTGTTGACAGTGAGACTGGTAAAATGGTTAAGAAGATGAAAGAGATAGTGACTATGGATGTAAGGAGCATCGGGATATGAATATGATCTATCACACACAGAAAAACTCAGACAATAGTAAAAGCCAATCACCCCATCGTGAAACAAATGAACACAGGAACTTAACAAAAATTACAATTAATTAGAGGGGAAAGAAAAGAAGTTCAAAATGAGAAACTTTCCAGAAATAGAGAGAGCCACATTTTCCACTTGTCCATCCGTCGTAACTGATTTGATCAGAGACCAGAGTCAGCCGTTTTGAACTAACCTACAGCAACAATTTTACTTGACCCTGACTCTTACTTAGAAATACGCATAGCATAGTTTGTCTAGCATTTGCATTCAATTTATTGGCACACGTATAAGATCCACTTGGGTTCAAAATGAATATTGAAAAGTACAAAATCATTATGTTGAGTGATCCATTTTACAAAATAACTAGGAAGATCTACCCAAATTGCAAAGAAATTTACTTCAAGTAGTGGAAGATTCTGATATTGATCTAGTGGGAGAAGAAAGAACAGGTTTTGGGGGCATTTCCAGGAAATTCATGCTGCCTTCTAGCATATCTATTACTCTACTCATTGATGGTCTATCCTGTGGAATCGTTTGAACACACCATAATCCCACTACAGTCATTCTCCTAGCTATCTCATTTTCTTCTGTGGCTATATCCCCATCAGGTCTCAAAACTCCACCCTGTTCTAACCTGTTGTATACCCAATGTGGGAAATATATCTCACTTGTGTGATTGGCTTCCACATTAATATTCTTCCTCCCTCCAACCATTTCTAGAAGCATCATTCCATAGCTGTAAACATCAGATTTGTATGAAATCCCACCAAAATGTCTATTCCACACTTCTGGAGCAACATACCCAATTGTTCCTCTAGCATCTGACATGGAAATAATGCTCTCTTTCCTGGGACAAAGCTTTGCAAGCCCAAAATCTGATATCTTGGGGCAAAAGTTCTCATCTAAAAGAATGTTATGTGGTTTTATGTCAAAATGTAAAATTCGAGTGTTGCATCCTCTGTGCAAGTACTCTAGTCCTCGGGCTATTTCTACGGCTATTTGCCACAAATTTTCCCAGCTCAATGATTGAGTGGTTGCGAGTCCCTTATTGTAAATAAACTTGTCAAGGGAACCATTAGGCATAAATTCATAAATGAGAGCTTTCTTACGGCCTTCCAAACAGAATCCAAGAAGTGTGACAATGTTAACATGAGAAGTTCTACTGATGCTAGCAACCTCATTGATAAAGTCGTCGCCAGTTCCTTTGGATGCATTCAATATCTTTACGGCCACAGGACAACCACTGACAATCTCTCCTTTGTAAACAGCACCAAAACCACCTTCACCCAGTTTATCTTTGAATGAGTTGGTCATTTTCTTGACTTCTGAAAATTTATATCTCTTTTGTGCTAGAGCTTCATGATTTTTTAAGAATGCTTCAATATCTTGGTCATTCTTTATCGTCAACCAAAAGTTTGCTTGGCGTATTGATGACATACATTTACTACAGCAAATTATGATGCATATCGTAAATCCTCCCATTATCGCACCAACAACTGTCAACACATATATTAGGAGAATTAGCGGTTAAGAATTCCTTATATTTCTAGAAGTTAATTATTATTTATTAGTCAAAATGTGTAGAAAAACAAAACCTAAATAAAATGGAGCCTTAGTATTGTGAGCTTCCCTATGAAAGTTAATTTTAGGCTTGTTAATGGTGATAATTTCCCTTTTCAAACACTACCTAATGCTTAATTACCAATGCTTGGAAAAGTTGAACAGAGAAACTTTACTATACAATTCAACTGTTGATATGTTAACAATAATAACACTGTAGTTAACTTTATGTGTGTTGATTTTAAAGGCTATTTTATTTTTTATAAATTTTTTTCCAACCGAAACGAGGTTATCTCCAAACAAGTGTTATCGAAGGAATGCAAAAATGCAAGTCTTGATTCATCAAATCATAGCAAATTTGGTAACCTCTTTTTTTCAGAAAATAGAAAATACATTTCTATTTTCAAAGCTTTCTTAATTTTATTTTATTTCTTATTAAAAGCTACCTTGAACACAAAATTAGATTTAACATTCTAAAGTTAACAAGCATAAAGTAAGTAATTATTGTTGTTAATGAGAAAACCAACGATAAACATTCTAAAAGATTCATAATTTGTTACACATGTACATATAGTATCAATCACTGATTTTTTTCAACAGTAATTGAGTAAATCACCAATTTAGTCCCTAAAATTATAAAAATAAGTCAAATTGATCCCTCAAATTAATAAAACGGTAAAATAGTCCTTGAAATTGTATATTATCAATTAATTTAGTCCTTGAAATAGTAATAGACTGTCAAATTAGTCCTTGAAATTAATAAAAAGGCAAACTAGTCCCTAAAATTATAATGGCCAATCAAATTAGTCCCTAAAATTAAAAAACTTAATTGCACTTTTCATTCTCTAACTTTCAAAATTCTACAATTTTAGGGACTAAATTAATTGATAATTTATCATTTTAAGGATCATTTTTCTATTTTATGTATTTTAGGGACTAATTTGACTGTCTAATATAATTTTAGGGACTAAATTAACTAATAATGTACAATTTCATGAACCGTTTTAGCATTTTATTAATTTTAAAGATGAATTTGATAGACTATTATAGTTTCAAGGACTAAATTGATAATTCACTTGTAATTACTTACTTATTAAAGTAAGTTTCTCAATTAAAGGAGATAGATCCAAATAAATTAATTAATCCAAAAATGTACATTTTTAAGAATGGTTATTTTATTATTTTTTATTTGTAGATAAGCAAAATATTTATCATATATGTATATACGAAACATGATGAAACAGGAAATATGAAAGGAAATTCGATATAGGGTCAAATATGTTTTTGGTTCTCCAAAAATTGACCTATTTTAGTTTTAGTTCTCAAAAAAATCTTTCTTTAAATAAAGTCCCTCAAATATTAAAAATTACTCTAATTAGATCCATATGCTAAATTCTGTTTAACTTTTCTGTTAAATGATGACCACATTAGTATCACAGTCATCATTAATTTGCTGATATAACCGTCCATGTCAACTGTTATGTCCAAGTTATATTAGTAACATACTTTCTGAATAAAATTATTACATGTTTAATCCTAAACTATAGATTTTTTTTAATCCTAAAACAAAAGTAATTGTATTATTTTTTATTAAAAATTATCACTAGGTATTTTAGGTAATAAAATATTTTACTTTGAAGCTGAAGTAGTCATCATTTAACAGAAAAGTTAAACAGAGTTTAGTACAAAGATCTAATTAGTGTATTTTTAATATTTGAGGGACTTTATTTAAGAATTATTTTTTTTGAAGACTAAAACTAAAATAAATCAATTTTTGAAGAGTAAAAATATATTTAATCCTTTGATACATTACCTAGTGCGATTGGTGGGTTTGACGAACCATGTGTTGCTGCAACAATAAGCAGAGAGAGCAAAGACGAGTCGTCAAAGACAAGTTCACAGGAGTACATTTTTAGCATGCTGTATCAATTCAGACGTATAGAGAAAGGATGAAAAATTGGGAACGGAAAATAGAATAATATTTTTTTTTGATACCCTAACAATGCAAATACAATATTAATACCGTTAATTTATTTTATTTTATTTTGAAAAAACAGGTCATGTACTGATAATATAAAGTAATTTTTTATACTATCATTCAATCATAAATTATTATTTATTGTTAATTTGTTAATTTTTATACTAAATATTTTAAAAATCATATTAACGATAAATTTCAATTAGTTAATAATATAAAATTTTTTATAGCTACAATATATGATTATTAAATTCTTTTTTTTATCACAATAGTACAAAATTGACACCTGTAATTGATTTTTAATTTTTTTTATCGCATTATATCACATATTAAAGTTCTTTCTCTTTCCGACTATATGGCGCACTAATTCAATTCTCCACGGAACATTTTCCAACGGGAAACCAAACCATGAATAGCCTGAGAGAAAATTCAGGGAACCTGTTGCTTATTGACACGTTCAGAGATAGACATTGGGTAAGTGGGTCTAATCGAAGTGAAGCTGTGAAGAAGGAGCCACCCATTAATTATAGGGACTATTACAATTTATTTTGTTTATGAAAAAATAAGAAAAAATAATAGAAAATAATATAATTATTTAGTGATTTGGTACAAAGAAAAAAAGAAGAAAATAATAAGAAGGAAAAAAGAAATGTATTTATAAAAAACATAAATAACCTAATAAAAATGAGATATAATAATTTTGTTTGTATATATTATAATTATAATGAAAATAATAGTAATTTTCATTTTTTACTCTGTTTTTAATATAACTTTCTATCCAAACCAGAGAAAAATAGAGAACAATTTATGTGGGCCTACAATTTTATTTCTTACCCCTCTTATTTTTATGTGCAGTAAAAGAGAGAAAACTTTTTTTTATCCATACTTTCTTTCATGCGTTTTCTTTTCCATTGCTTTTACCTTGCTCTAAAGGAAGTGTTAAGAGGGACCTGGATTTTCTGCTGTCAAGCTTCACGCTGTTGTCCCTACAGTGATCATCTGTAGGTTGCAATTTTTTTCTTTTTATATTTTATTTTTATAAAGTTGGAGAATAGAATTAAGGGTAGAGATTTAGCTTTTCTTCTCTCTCCGACTGCATGGAATCCATTTCCGCGTTAGAGAAGGACACAACCAGACTTGGAAAAATATGCAGTCAACGACTGTCACTTTTTTAAAAGTCAGGCCAATTATGGTATTCGATGGTTTGGTTTGATTTTGAAAAAAAAAAATATTTATTCTAAACATAAAAGAAAAATAAATTATGTACCAACAATATAAAACAATTTTACGTCATTATTTAATCATAAATCACCATGTATAGTAAGTTTATTAATTTTTATAATAGTTATTTTAAAAATCATACCAACAATGATTTTTAATTGGTTAATAGTATAAAAAAATTTATATTTATAGTACACAACCATTAAAGTCTAAAAATAATATCAATTTAATTTAATTTAATTGAAATATAATATTATATTTGATTCAAATCAAATTAGTTTTTTACAGTTCAGTTAAGATTGAGTTGGCAATTTGTTAAATCTTTTAGTTAATTTTATATAATTTTTAAGAGGGTTAAATAAGTTTTTGATTCCAAAAAAATTTCAAATTTCTAGTTTTAATTCTTATAAAAAAATTTGTCCATTTTTAGTTCCTCATTTATTTTTATTCATTAATATTAGTCTCTGGGAGAGACTAAAATGGGCAACAGAGGGCAAAATTTAAATACTTAGGTACTAATATTGATGGATAAAAGTAAACGAGAGACTAGAAATAGGCAAAAAAAAATTATAGGAACTAAAACTAGAATTTTGAAATTTTATAGGCATCAAAAACTTACTTAACTCTTTTCAAAATTATTTTTAATTTAGTAATTAATAAAGCAAATTGACACAATATAAAATTTAACATCTTGTAATTATAAGGAATTGTAAGGAATAGAATAACAAAAAATACACATGATAATAATTACAATACAAACATCTTGTAAAAATACATTATAAATCGTTCATAGTTAATTAGTCATACATTATCAATGTCATTAACTTGTAATTTAACATAACTAAAAAAAAAATATTCAAACACATGATTTTCAAAATTAAGTTGTGGCTTAAAGTTTGGCATAATGAGATTTTACGAAGAGGTATAAAAGAAAATTCATATAAGTATAATGGTTTGGTTTGGTTGTCATAGTAGGAATTGAAAACCAAACCAAAGTATAATAAAAATTCAAATTTTTTTATTTTTGATTTAATCGGTTTTCATTTCTTTATTTTTTTGATTGATTTGGTAGTTTAAAACAATTTGGTTCATGTGACCTAAAGTTTAAAACAGTTTGGTAGGACTCAACTTATCTAAACTTTTCAGCATAGACAGAAAAAGATTTGGTTTGATTTAAACACTTAAATCAACGAACGCAATTGTCACAAAAACCTCCTGATAGATTATTGAATAAAGTTGTGTTAGAAATATTTGTACGAATTATTAGTAATAATTTTCACTATTATTATTATATTTAATTTTTTTATTACTCTATTATTAAGCAAAACACCTTTTAATTTTTTTAGGCAAGTATTTTTATTGGAAACAATCTTCTATAACATGATAGAAGATTCGGTGGAGATTTTTCACATGTGAAACTTGAATATAAGTCTTTGCTTAAGATAAATCAAATATGTACTAATTAAACAAACTACCGGTTAATACACAGTAACATGTAGTTTATTTTTATATAAACAAGTATTCTTTACCAAAAATATATTTTTTTTATATACAAACCGAAAACAATCTTATTCAAGCGCAGAATATAACAATGTTTTTTTTTTCATATACTAAGGTTTGAATCCAAGAACTTACATAAAAAGAGATAAATATGTACTACCTAAACTAACTACTTATTAGGATGAAGCAACACGTTGTATTTTTATCTAGATAGGTATATTCTTTATTGGAAACAATTTTATCCGTGTCAAGCAAGAACATCTATAGTCCGATGGAATTAGCTTCTTTTCTTTCTTTTTTTTTCATATGGCTTAAACATATATAAGATTTAAGTGGGAGACTTAAAAAGAAAACAAAAACAAAAACAAAGATGTACCAGTACTCGTTCATACAAACAACACACGTTTAACAATAAAAAATTATAATACTAGTATTTTAATTTGTGCATTACACAGAATAAATATTTATTTTATATCACTTATACTTATAATAAATAAATACTCCTAAATGTATAAATTATATTATAATTAAGATTTGTAATAAACAAAAACTTTTAAATATATATATTATATTTTAAATTTATAATAAACAATTATTATAATACAATGTTAATTTTTAATTATTGATATTTTTTAAAAAAATATATTAAAATTCAATTTAGAACCAAAAATATTAAAAACGATAGATTGAAAGCAATAAAAGATTAAAAAATCCCTAGAAACATTTTCTTTAAAAAATGAAAGTTCAAAATACTCTTATTAAAAAATAACAATTAAAAATATATTTGTTTAAGATAGTTATTCTTATTTAATATATAGAGTAGATTAAAATTGGTCTCAGTCCATACCTAAGAATTTAGTCAAGCGCCTAGGGTTTTCTTTTTTGGTGAGATAAGCGTTGTAGGATGTATGTCCCGAAGTTAGAACAATTAATACCAAAGTCCATTAGCCATGCTTTATAGGACTGGCTTAGTTGACCCCAAAAAACCGGGAGAGGACTAATGGGTGGGAAATAGGAATATAGGATCAGGAACTTGAGACACTAGCTAATTGCCTTTTTGGTATAAATTATTTCTAAAAAAAAAATAACAAGTTACCTAAAAATAAGGGTTAATTGGTCAGTTTATGGTGGACATGGAAAATTAATTTTAGGACCAGAAGAGTGGGTTCGTCCAATTGCAGCTGTTCTCAAACTCTAATTAATTTGCTATGCTATTCTTAGTTGCCTCTGATTTATTTGTTGAATTGGAGGGTTCCTAATGGCAACCGACATCCAAAGACGGAAGAGATGCTTCATCTGCTATCTATCTTGCCGATAGGAACCCTTCAAATAGATTTTTATTTTAAAATGACAGATATAAAGTACAGGACATTGACATGCATGTATAATAACTTGGGGACCTTTGAGACGAGGGAAATGGAACCAAAGACAGAGAAGATAGAAAACATACTTTTGTGACCAGTAGTGTTGAGAAGAGCATAGTTAACTTGAAACCCGCTACCAAAAGCTTGTTTCAGAAAATCAAGTCCACCACTTTTATCATAAGGAACGTCTACTGGCACTTGGACATGTCGCTGGCAGTTCCCAAACACCAATGGAAATCTACTGGACAGCTCATCTTGTACACCGTCGCAAAAGAGAGCATTCTCATCTCCGCACGTGAAGTTTCCACAACGGGTATCTATAGAGGAGGAGGAGGAGCAATTGTAGAATATGGTGATGTTGTATACTGAAGGGGCATACCGGAACAGAGTGGAGTTCACGTAAGTGTCCTCAAATTGCGGAGAACAAACATTGAGTGCAAGGTCTGTTCGCACCATTCTCATGGTTTGTGCGGTGATGTTGATCTCCTTCACTGTGAAATTTTGTGAGCCAATTTGAATTGAAGTTGTATTATCATGGTGGCAGCTGAGCTCGAATAGGTCGCCGCTGCCACATTGACGGGATCGGTTCTGACCCCAGAAAGGATAGGAGACGACAGACAGATTTCCGCACTTGTATGACTGCTCTTCACAAACAGAATAGTTGTTAGCGGATGGTTGACAGTGTAATGGTGGCAAAGTGGCTAAAAATAACCAACACATGGTGACTACGAACTTAGGGAGCATGGGGACATGGATACGATTATGGTCATCCATTCCTCTCATCTGAAGAAACATAATGGAGTTTTACAAGCAGTTCTTGGGAAATGATGGCCACGATTCTCACGACCATTTATTAATAAAGCAAGAGTCCACGCTCGAAACTACCACTCTGTTTCCCCATATGGCTTGTTACATACCCAGGAGAAACTACCACTCTGCTTCTCGAGAAATACTTTCTTGGACAGAGTCTCAAAAAGACGTGTTACACTCACCTTGTGAGATATTGACATCTCATCTAAAATATTATAAAATAATAACAATATACTAATATTAAAACAAAAATGAAAAACACCTATTAGATTGAATCAGAGACAAAAAAATCGTCTTTACCTGCCATTTTCATTTCTCCTTGCAGCCCTTTCACCTCAGCATAGAAGCTATTGATGTTCAGAGCAAACTACTTTTCCATCCTCATCCAATGTTCATTTGGTCAAAAAAAACATTTATGTGTGTTATTTCAACCTCTTTAACTTCTACTTCTCATCTTTTTCCTAGTGTGTTACATTTCCATTCTTTCATATTTATGATTACTTAACTGATGATCCATTTTTGTCGTGTAGTATGTTGCATTTTCATTATTTCATTTAGTGTGTTACCTTTGAGAATGGTCTATTGTTGTCGGTTGTTTCTAGTGATTTGTGTTTCTAGCTCCTTTGTTTCACTAATGAAAAAATTATTCTTTCATTTTAAATTATTAATTTGTTTTTACCTTATACATAATTGATGCATTAAAAATACGCACAAGGACAAGCGTATCCTTATCGCAGTAATAACAAAAGAACATGAGTCTCGATATCGAATCCAAAAGACTAAATGGTGATTACCAGTTTTCAAAGATTCTATATTGTTTAGGTGAAATTAAATAGGTAGTAGGTTGATTCAATAATGATAAACGTGTAACAGGAATTGTAAAACAAGCAGTGGCAAGTAGAGAAAAATTCAGCAAAAAATAGGCTTAGGGTTGTGGTTTCCTTTGTGCTCTTAAGTTCTTTCACATCTAATTCTAACTGAACATCGTACTATTTGTCAATTACCAATATTTTCTTACCATTTTATTGTCAATTGTTGGTCATAAATTATAATAGTCCTTTCTAAGTTAATTTCCCAATTGATCATATAAAATATTAAAACCTTAGGAAGGCATGAAAATAAAAGAGGAATTAATTAATTATTTAATCAAATTAGAAATTAGGAATGAAGGTTAATCATACGACAAAACCTAATTTGATTACCTTACACGTTTACCAATTAATTGCGATACGACCATCGTTCAATTAATCAATTCAAAGCATGCAAGGGACGATCAATTCTAAGTAAGAAAATGAAAACAGTAGAGCAATATAATTGATTGAATATAAACAATAATTTAATTAAAATTAAACATTTAGGGATTCCAAATACTAAGTACACCACAATCCTAACAAGGAATTTAGCTACTCATGGCAAGATGAGACATCATAATTTTAAAGAAATACATCAAAGGAAAAAGAAGAAGAAATCTTTTACAAGAAAAGGTTTTTCTCCAGTCTCTGACTCTGAGTATCCTATTGCCCTTCAAGAATTCTTCTCCAAAGGCCAAAGACAAAAAGGAAAATTGGGGAAAGAATAAATAAAAGATAGAGATGATCTCCATTGTGCTTTGCTCCTTGTTGTTTGTAATACAATTTTAGAATTTTGGAGCAAGAGGCTTCACCTGGTCCATCCTACACAATCTAGGCCCATTAAAAATTAAAATAAAATTAAAATTTGGACTTTAGACTTGTCTAGCGAGGTTGGAAACTCGCTAGGCAATTTTTTGGAAGAAATCTGCTCTATTTTGATGCCAGGCAGGATGCCTTCAAGGCAAGGCCCGCCAGACAGCCTACAAGGCCCACCAAGCATATGTGGCCTTGTGCACTCCATTTTTCACTTTAAATATCCTTTTTGGCTCGTTCTTGTGCTTATAGGCTTTTTTGTGGTCCTCACTTTGGTCCTTGCTTCTTTTAAGTCTAATTTGATAAGTATAATACTCCTATGTGCCTATGGACTATATTTCCTTTATCTGCTCAACTAACTTCCTTTATAAAATCTAACAAAATTAAGGCAATTCATGTAATTTTAAATAAAAAGCTTAGAAATGCACATAACATGAAATCCTTCATTAATGGTCTATTTTCTCATGAATTTCCTATAAGCTAATGCAAAAATCATGTGAACTTGCTCTATAAATCTACATTAAATGTAGATTTATTAATAATATGATAATTCTTTCTAAATAATATTTTGGCCTTACTTTTTCCTAATTTGGCATTGTTTCAAAAAAAATTATAATCATTTTATTTGTAAGGGAGCATATGGAGCATAATGAATGTCAAAAACTTGAAATAAATGAGCCCAAGTTGTCCATAGCAAAGATGAAGCTTATAACTTATATTAAGCATATGCCTTCAAAATGGGGTTTAGTGTAAAAAAGGGGAAGGAGTTGTATTATGATAATGAGAAAAAGTTCATCCATTCAAAAATATTTTATTTTTTTTTGGTTCCAAACAAGGATTTAAAAACAATGAAGCTCAAGGTGAAGTTACTTATGAAAGAGGAGATTCAAGAATGGCTTGTGACGCAATGGTGTGATTTAATGTGAGTAAGGAGGGAGTTTGGAAATTTTCAAAGTTGGTACTCAATCACAATGATGATTCTGTGCCACCTGAGCAAAGATGTAACATATTGTTTTTCCTAATGCATGATTAAGTGTTTTAATAACTAAAAAGTGGAAATTTGATATGTAATATAGGTAATTAAAAAGAAATAAACGATTTGTTGTTATCTATGATTTGTTGTATATGTTGATGAGTGTGAGTGGTTTGTTTGAAATTTTGGTTTGAATTTAGGAAGTTTGAGATATGTGCTTGAGCCAATGTGAATGTGTTTTGGGAGTGATTTTAAGCTTTTGAAGGAAAACAGTTAAATTAAACCAGTTATGAGATATGGGGAGTGATTTGGTGAGTCATGAACCCCCATTAGCTCAAAGTTTGTGTAAGAGCTCTAGGAGGTCGAGGTATAAAAGGAGGGAAGGGGGGTGAGTTTCCCTCATTCTTCCATTCTCATTCTCTCTCTTCTTTTCATCTCTCTCTAGAATTTCTTAAGCTTGTGAGGTGGCAAAAGAGTTTTAAACTTAGTTGAGTGGTTGTAGTGAGAAAAGGAGTGGTTCTTGGAAGATTTGGCTCAATACAGTAAATTCTCAAGGAAGCTAAACATTCAAATTTGGAAACTTTTAGAGGTAAGGGAAGCTTACTTAAGTTATAAGTTGGTTGATTGGTTGTTATTAAGTGAGATTCTTGCATTGGTTTGTATTAAAAACTGGTTGGATTAGATTTATGTGGAATCGTGTGTTAAAAATGGGTTTTGCTTGAATTTGGATGATTTGTTAGTGTATGTTGTTTTGTGTGCAAAACTCTAATGAATTTATTGATTTTGGATGTGGAGTGAATCTGTTGAACCTTGTTGGAACTAGATTAGAGAAAGGATGAATGAAAAGATTAGATTTTAGGTTTTTGTTCAAAGGGAGTCGCTGAGCAACTCTAGGTCTTGCTAAGCGAGAGTACCCTAGAGTTAGGATGAAGTTGTTAGATTGAAGGTTCATTGAGCAATCACCATTGTCGCTGAGCAAGTGTTCTTGAGGTGGGACGAATGAGTGAAGAAAAGGGCAAATTCGCTAAGCGAAAATCACTTCGCTGAGTGAGTGATCATCCGAATTCTGGAAATTTTCTAGAATGTGGTTTGTTGAGCGAGTCAAATACTCACTAAGCGAGGGATGAGTGTTACAAAGTGTGCTAAAGGTGTTCGCTGAGCGAGATTTGTCCTCGCTGAGCAAATTGGAGCCCTAGAGATTTGTGGCTCTCTGTTGTAAGTGTCTCCCTGCGCAAGAATTATGCCTAAGACTTGGCTACTCTCTAGAGTAGTTATTCGTTGAGCGACACTTATGTTCATCGAGCAAAGGGTGAGGAGGAAAGCTAGATTCACTAAGCGACCCCTATTGTCGCTGAGCGAGAACTCTAGTCACAGAGAAGAGGTTATCTCTAGAGTTGGGTTTACTGAGCGAGACTTATACTCACTGAGCGAGGACTTTCGAAAGGGAGAGTGTGCTCTTTATATGAAAGGTACTCGCTGAGCGAGCATGAGGATCGCTAAGTGAACCTGTATTTCTGTTGTGTTGTGTGAATATTTGTAAAAAAAATGGTAGTTGAGTAAAAGGTTAGTCAAGTAGAGCCTCCACTAGTTGTAGTGTGTTGTGACAATGAGATATCTTACAAAGGGTGTTGGTTGCTTGGAAAGGACCTCACCTAAGATGTATGAGATATTTCATGAGGTATGTGCTGCCTAGACGAAGCCTTACCTGTTAACCATGTAAGAGGCTAGATTGGGCCTGCATGGGATTGGTGGTGATTGTTAGACCACAGGTGGTGCTAAGTAGGCCACGTGGTGTTGTGTTTGTTGTATTGCCATATGCATATATGTATAGATATTGATGAATGGTTGTGATTGAGTTAATTGTGGTGAATCATGCATTTGCATGCATATGTTGTGGGCCGAGGTTGTGTTGGTCTCAAGCTGTATGCGGGTAAGCATGCAAGTTGGTTGATTGACAAGAACTGCAACTTAGATGGGCCTCCAACCTAGTGCCTGGATAAGACATGAGGTCTAAAAGATAGGCCTTGGGGATGAGTGAATGGGTAATTCCGCAAGAGGCCAAGGCAGTGCAAGCCTTGTGTCGCGGTATGCCACCACCCACATTCACTTATCCTGACAAACCACTAAGTTTATCCATAGATCAAAGTTTTGGCAATCCCTGAATGGTGCTTAGAAGGCCATGGTAGGGGATAAGACTTGGCTGATCGCCCGAAATGTAAAAATCTCTTAAGAGTTGTGTCATTCATACATTAACATATGGGGTTGAAAGCATGATGTGTTGTGTTGCATTGTATGTAGACTCATTTCTTTGATAATTTGGATTCCATCTTAGTATGTTGATGGTGTGAGAATATGAATTGTATATATTATGTTTGTTTTTGTTTCGTAAGCTTACCCTTGCCTTGTTTTATTGTTGGTTGGATGTCTTGTTGTTGTTGTTGTGTTGCAGTGATTGTGATGATCACGTTAATTTAGCGTGGGAGCAGAGAGTGAAGCTTCTGTAGATTTGTTTTCCCACAATTGACGCATAGAGGTCTACGTGGTGATGGTAGAAGGCCTTTTTTGGTTGGAGCTCTCATGGAAGCTTTTTTCTTTGTGTTTTTTATGTATATGTTGTTATAGCTGACCAGCTATAGGGAGTTTTTTTCTTTGTGTTTCTCCCTTGGTGTTGTATATAAATGGGCTTGTATACAGTATTATCTCATATCTTGTATATATTAGAGTAACATATGGATCAATTATTATTAAGTATCTTTATATATATATATATATATATATATATATATATGTTTGTTTGTAGTACTATGGTGACAGAGGGTCGTTAGAAAAGACACTTGTTATGTTCTATGAGAAATGTATCAACTATCAAAGGGGGTGTCATAAAATTCCTAGTGAATGCTGGTATAAAAGTTACAAAGATCTGGAGCTATTTAGGAGAAGTTGGTGGATCCAATAAACTTGGTATGCCAATGAAAGATATGCAAAATTATGTCTACACTAAAAAGTTGAAATTGATTGAAACTAAGGATACTCGGTCATTAATGAATCTCTTGTAGAGTAGACAAGCACAAAATCCAATGTTCTACTATAGTGTGCAATTAGACCAAGAGCCACACTTAACCAATGTCTTTTGGAGAGACGACAATTCTAAAGTTGATTATGATTATTCGGGGATGTTGTGGTTTATTCCTGGTGTTCGGCAATTAGACCTTTACAGGTTTTCTATATATTATAATTAAATTGATTTAACATATCTTATAATATTATATTCTAGCTTATTATATTTTTTATATTTTGTTATAGGTAGATCATCCCCCAAACATTATGTCATTGAATACAAGCACTACACAATTGGAATTGTATAGGCCACAAATGGCTTCACCTGTCATGCCACTTGTTTGGCCTCAAATTCCTCCAGCAGTACTTAGAATGCCACCTATTAGGCCATCACATATTAGACCCCCAAAAAGGAATGGACGCCAAGTTTTGAATGCAAGTCAAATTGGGAGTGGAAGTCGATATTTGACTTTAAGTGAAGTTGGTAGTGAAAGTTAACATGTGGCAACTATCCAAATGACACAATCAAGCCAAGTTGAGAAGTAGAAGGCATTGGCATTATAGGCTGCACAAATTCTTTTGAATATAATGGACATAATTTTTTGGGTATAGGTTTTTTTGGAGTGTATATGTTATAAATTAGTTCTTATGCATATTGTCCATTAGCAATACTATGACAGATTATGTAATATGATAGATTCTATGAATTTGGTAAAGCAGCAAAGCATTGAACTTGCATTTTGTGAATTGGCTCCAATGCATTCTATGAATTTGCAACATCTTGTACTAAAAGATCTAAAATAAAACCATTTTTTGGGGTTGTCTTAATGGTTTAAGGTTTTGGTGAATTGGTTCCTTCAGTGTGCTTAGTAGTTATTAGTTCCTTCATGAATTGTAATTGTTAGCTACTTTCAACTCTTAAAGTAGAGTGTGTTGTAGGTTCTTGTTGGGGTGTTCTTAAAAATTGAATGTACCAGAAATAGACATTCTTCCGATTTCAATACAACTGGGAAAACTATTTTATAGTATTAAAAAGCATGAACATGGATTTTGCAAATCCTAATAGGAACAAACAAATGCATAATTTTTTTAATTGATTATAGACAGAGCAATGCATAATGCCAGTGATGAAACTATTCAAATTGAAGGACAATTAGTGAGTGTACTAGAAATAGGCACTTTTCCAATTTCAATCAATTGAGGAAACTATTTTACAGCATTGGAAAGCATGAAGTTGGATTTACAAATCTTAATGGGAACAAACATAAGCATAATTTTTTTTCACTGATTGTAGAAGGAGAAGTGCATAATATCAATAATGAAACCAGAAAATTAAAGCACAACCTATGAGTATACCAGATATAGGCACTCTTTCAGTTTCAATATAATCGAAGGAACTATTTTACAGTATTGGGGCAAATGAACATGGATTTACAGAACTTGTTACAAATAAAACATGAGTATGAATGAAAGAATAAGCTATATTAATGGACAAAACTCCTTCAATAAATGCTATCCAAGATCCTGTAAGTAAGCCAATAAGTCTTATCAATGTGATCATTCTCCATCCATAAGATCTTGTAATTAAGCCAACAAGTCTTATACTCGTTCATCCATAAGATCTTTCTCCATCAAGCTAATTGTGTTGCAGGCAATTGGCATTTAAAGATAATTAGCAATAAAGTTTATATTGTCTTGGTCATAAGTGATCACAAGAGCTTGATCTACCGTGCGTGCATCAACCTTGCCTTCCTTATGCAGAAGCTGATATTAGAAAAGGAAAAATTATCTTTAGGTAGAGATAGGTTAGTTGAAAGTAAAATTACAAGACATCAACTATTGTTATTAGCACAACAATTGTGAAGACTAGAGCCTGCAACACCAATGAAAATATTTTAAAACAATAATAAAAAAAAAATCACTCCAATTACAACTTAAATAGGATTTAATATGACAAATGAAACAACATAATATACTTCAAAAGACAATAGCCTGCAAAGTAGCAATTTATACGCAAAACAAAATGTATATTCTTGTAATGCCTTCGGTGTTGGCATTGGAATATCCTTATACTTTGTATTGATAAGATCTCAATCTCTTTGTTGTTAATATGCTATTTCCTTGGTCCCATCTTTTATATAGAAAAATTCCCAAATTCAAAGTTATAAAGCTCTCCTCACAATAATCCATGGTTGATTACGGGAGCCACACATGTAGTTTTGTTATTTCTTAATTTCAGTATTTTCTTAAAGTCCAGAGTGTTCGCAAGGAAGTACAATTTCAACACTCAAACTCCTTAGATCTTACCCATAAAAACTTGTCCTTGAAACTTTTGAACGACATAGTGAATGATTACAAGAGACGCCTTTTTGATTGATCGTTAATGAAGACCCAGGACACCGGTCGCGTAAAGCTAACACGAAAGAAATGGAAGAACTTCAACACCGTTGGAACAAACTCTCAATATTCACCAGGACTTCAAAAAGTTGAACAAAAGCCCATGAATTCAGGTGCAACTAGGTCTGAGCCACATTCATAACTCGCAAAACCTCACACTGGAAGCCAGTGAAAGGAAGCAGTATACCCAAACTAATTAACTAAACATGCACTCATAATCATACGAGTACTCCACCACCTCCAAATCCTATGGACGATCAAACACTTGATCATCGGGACCAACAGGAACACACTACAGTTTCTCCTTATTAGCAACACAAAGGTCTATTCCTCTTTGTCATTACGACAAGTTCTCCTCAGAACCATAGGTTGACCGCATTTTCTTTACATCCTCGCCTACCCAGGCATAAAGAACGAACTTACACTCATCCTTACTTAAGTCCCTGGCAGAGTTCTTCAAAATTAACCTTTTTTGCAAACCTTTACCTCCATTAGGCATCACCTTTCACCTTTTTTTCATTTTCACCCACTCGCAACGGCACTACCCTCACCAAACAGCATGATAGGCACTTTTTTCAACAAACTGCATCCTACTAACACCTCTTCCTCCCCATATCCATCAACACAACCACCACTACCTCCTTCACTCCCTGGTGAACCCTCGACACCTATTAACTTAGTACAAAAGAAAACAAACTAAAAACAAGGATAGAGATGGGAAACAACAAGTACTTGAGATTTGACAAAGGTTCCACAAACATGCATCACTTTGGAAATGTACTCAACACACATTTAAAATTAAAAAACGAGGAACGAAAGTCAAACTTTGCGCCATCACAAATGTGCGATTTGATCTTGGTCAGCCCAACCACAATTTAAGGGCTCAAGCCACTTCACACTTCGTCTTTCGAGGCTTTCGAGACTGGTGTTATGTATTTGCCTCAGTCGACCTAGCCTTAACTTAAGGACTCAAGCCACTTCACACTTCATCACTCAAGGCTTCTAGGACTAGTGTTACGTACTAGCTTAGGTCAGTTCAACCTCAGCTCAATGACTCAAGCCACTTCACACTTCGTCACTTGAGGCTTCCATGACTAGTGTGATGTACTGGCCTTGGTCAGCCTAGCCTCAGCTTTGGGACTCAAGCCACTTCACACTTCATCACTCGAGCTTTCGGGACTGGTGTTACATATTATTCTTGGTCAGCCCAGCTATAGCTAGCATTGGTTCACTTGCACCACCTACCACCTACTCTGAGAAAGGAAAGTCCTAATCCTCCTCTCAATTGCCAAATTACGCTAGAGAAGATCATGGCAGGAACCTAGCCAATAACGACACTACGAGTAGGCTTAGGAATACTAGGACAGGCATCTTCGTACACCACAGTATTATAAGGGCCTATCTAAGGTTAGCAACTAGGTCTAGGTCCCTCAGAATGCTTGTAAGAACATCTGTATACATGAAACATGATGAAACAGGAAATATGAAAGGAAATTTGATCTATTACCTATAATGATATTCCTTGACAAATTAATTTTACCTGCAATAATAAGCGGTGAGAGCAAAGACAAGTTGTCAAAGAGAATATTATACTAGAAGTAATAACATATAATGAAAAAGGAAGATTAATATGACATTATCACATTTGTCCTTTTTTTAGGATTAAATTGGATTATTTTATTACTAAGCACTGGCCAAAGCCTGTACATTTGAAAGAACTAAAGAAGTAATTGGTAGAGAACTTCCTCCATCCAATACATTTCATCATAATTAAATGCTAACTTGGCAAAAATATATCATTGTTTGTATATTTTTGTTTTTTTTCCTTCTATCCAAATATACTATTAAAATCAAATTCTGTACATTTTTAGGGAAAATACTTATCATTTATCCATTTTCTATTCCAAATCACTATGACCATTTTTTTAATCTCTTTCTTTCATTTTCATCATATCACCTTTCATAATTTTCATTATTCCTATCTGTCTATTTTTTCCATCCTAATCCACTTAATTTTGAGGTGGACCATTATCATAACTCAATTTTTAGCAAGCTATATCAATTCAAACAAAACGAGAAAGATGACAAATTGAAAATGAAAAGGAATGATTTTTTTTAATGCACAAATACCAAATTAATAAGGGTCTTGTTAATTGGTGTCCTTAAAACATTGGTTAAAGAATCAATAAATGAAAAGTTTTTAAATTAAGATAGTATTGAAAATTACAATGATACCTTTATAATAAAACTCTTTATTTTTTATTTTTTAATCGGTATCTGAAAGACGCTTGTTAGTATTTTTCACGTATTAATAATATCCTTAATTGATCTTCATCTTTTTTATTCTTGTCACATTATATTATGTATTATCCTATTTATTTCGCTTTCTGACTAGATACTAATTAAATTGTGCACGGAACTTTTTCCAACGCAGAAAACCAAAAACCATGAATAGCTGGATAGGAAATTCAGGGAACCTGTTACTTATTGACACGTTGAGACGTAGACACTGGCTAAGTGGGTCTAATCGAAGTGAAGCTGTAAAGAAAGGAGCCACCTAATAATTATAGGGACCATTAGACAAGGACACAGCAAGACTTGGAAAAATGTGCAGTCAACGAGTCTAGCAATGGGATCGTCCAATTAGTCAATAAGTTTCCGAGGGGAGGGAGGATAGAAGACATACTTTTGGAAGAACAATGTCGGCATGAGATCCTTGTGGGCAATAATAGCATGAAATTACTACCCCATTATTTGGCTGAGTAAAAATTGAGAAGGAGAAATAGAGAAAAGAAAAATAAATAAGAAAAAGTAATTTTATATTGTTTGTTTAAGAAAAAAAGTAAAAAAAAATAAAAATAAATAAATAAATAAATAAATATATATATATATATATCTATATATATATATACGAGATTTATTCAAAAAAAAATCTCTCTTTTATTAGAGAGAAAAAAAAATTGTGAAATTCACTCAAAATCATACATTATTTTTTTTTATCTCACAAGATTTATATATGTTAAGAATAAATATATTTTCACAAGAAAATTTATTCTCTTTTTCTCTATTTTTCTATTTAACCAAACAAGTGGAGAAAACTTAACTTTTTTTTTTTTTCTATTTCTCTCATACTACTTTCAATCCAAACACCTTAAAAATCTACTCATTCTCTCTTTTCTCCTACTTTTTTATTCTCTACTTCTTTCTTTACCTAAACAAAACATACATGTTCAATTCAATATGAATACCATAGCTCGAGCAATGTCCTTCACTTCCCAGGCATGTTGTGCGTTCTGGAGAAACATCATATGTGACCTCAAACTCAAACTTTCTATCGAAATCGAACATACTCTTACGTTATAAAATAAGTGTCATTTAAAATTTTTTTTACATAGATCAAAAAATTTAATAAATAAATAAATAGATAATAATTTTATAAAATAAACCTTATTATTTTTTTTTAATTTTTATAAAATTATTCCTTTTAGTTTTTTGAACTCATCATCATTATTATAAAAAATATAAATAAAAAAATAATTAATATTATTTTAAAAAGTTAAAATAACACTAATTTTAAATTTTATTTTTTCTTCTTATATCACTCTTATTTTAAAATGATGGGAGTGTGTGTCAAATCATGATCTCCACCACCAGTAAAATAGGCAGGAAGAACGTCAGCTGGCACGTGCAAACGTTGCTTGAAATTCTTGAAGCCAGTGAAAAATCTTTGAACAGCCTCTCATATTCCACCTCATAATAAGATAAATCATTATTCCGGCAAGTAGAGTTGTAAACAAAAGGGAAGCGGGGGCAGTCATTGAATATGGTGATGTTGTGCCGGGTATACTGGAACAGATAAGTGTCCTCCAATTGCGGATAACAAACATCATGGTTTGAGCGTTGGGGTCGATATTCTTCACAGTGAAATTTTGGGAGCCAATTAGAATTGTAGTAGTATCATTATGGCATTTAAGCTCGAATGGGTCACCGCCACCACATTCAGGGGCTCGGTTCTTCTGTCCCCAGAAAGGATAGGAGATGTCGGACAGTGATCCCCAGTTGTATATAATTCAAAATGTGGAAAAGACGACCCAGTCTCCTACTCTTACTTCCCAATTCACATTCACTATTTCTCATAATAAATGTTTTATTAATTTTATTTTTTTGGTGAATAAATGTTTTATTAATTAACTACACCTAATTATACAACATATATCTCACCTCATCTAACTTTACTTTCTTACCATTTTTTCTTACAATTATGTTATACGTGCGAAGTATTTACTTATTTTATCGGTAACTAATTTTTGTCGAAAAACCTAATTGGTTACTTTTAGTGAGACATTCTTGTTAATTACGTTTTTTTTATCTACAGGACTCGAACTTAAGACTTTGCTTAAGAAATCTGATCCACAACATATACTTTCTTACTGTTTTATTTTATTAGAGCAAATACTACACATTTTTACTAAAGAACAAAATTAATTTTGGCGGGATGAGGTATATGCTATATACGTTTGTGTAGCCAATAAATCAATTCTCATACCAAAAAATACTACATACTCTTTTTTATGGTAGGGGACAAATTCTTTATTCCTTGCTTTTGTTTTTCCTTTGTGGGGTCAATGGTTTTTAAACAGTATAATATATAATAATTTGTAATCAAATTTTTTATTGTTAGATTTCTCTATAAATTTGTATGGTATCATATTAATTTTTCCTAATCTAAAGAGAATAAGCTACCCATTAGCGACGTGTAATTTCTGTTTTAGTTACTTCAGTTCAAACCTTAGTTAGAACCTAACTACCACTCTGTTTCGTGTTTTTCCCTATGACTTGCGGCATATATACCCAGACCAAAACAAAATGGAATTCAAATTTTGAGAGAGAACACCGAGCTTCCTAGAACCCTTGTCTTGTTTTTCTTAGAATCATAGACTTCTTAGAATTCTAGTCTTGTTCTTCTTAGAATCCTAGTCTTATTATTATTATATTATCATCATCATCATCATTATTATTGTTGTTGTTGTTGTATTGTTGTTATGTTTAATTAGAATGTACTCCCTCTAGTCTTGAAAAAAAAAGTCACGCTAATTAAGAAAATTATTTAACATCATTTAATTTTATTAATTCCATTTAAAAAATAAACCTTTTTTCTAAAATGTCCTTTATTAGAACTTGATATAAAGAATAAAAAAGAGTCATTGGGAATAAAATCTCAACTAAATAAAGGGTATTTTGGGATGGTTTCATTAAATCTGGTGAAATTAGTTAACCTGTACTTAAATTTACGACCATACATTTTTTTTTTGCTTATATTTAAGATCGAAGTGAGTAATATGTTATTGTTAGCTAATAATGGGCCCAACTCATTGAAAAATTTAGTTACAGCCCTCAAGTAAGTTACCGCCAACATTTGACATTAGTCAAGCATTTGAGAGGTTCGACAAAAAATATCTAAAAAGCTACTTAAAATTAGACGCCAGCATATTTTTTCAAACACTAGATGTCTAGTGAAAATTGTGTAACTTTGTGTCTCGTCCATTATATTCTCCCTTCCCAGCTTCTCCCACGCTACATGTCAAGTAAAAACCAGTAATTATGGCAGGGAGCTTATGTCTAAGCTCGTGCTCAGCGTCCCACACTGATCTTTTAGGGGAAATTCTGCTTCTTCATCTTGTACATGAGATGACACTCCAACTTGTTAAACAATGCACTTTTTTTTTTGCAAGCGTTTTGCTTTATTTTCCTATAAAATAAAAGGAATTTCCTTATGTGTGTTTTTATTTACAACTAAAAGCTAACAATTTTTATGGATTTTGTAATTTTTTTCTTTTTATACTTTTATTTCTTCTCTTTTTCTATTGAAATCATACACATAAATTCATCAAATATAAATTTATCAATGATGCATTAGTTTTGAGTCCCTTATAAATAAACTTGTCAAGGGAACCATTAGGCATAAATTCAAAATGAAAGTTTTCTTGCAACCTTTCAAACAAAAGCCAAGAAGTGTGACAACATTAACATAAGAGGTTTTACTGATGCTAGAAACCTCATTAATAAAGTCTTCACCATTTCCTTTAGATTCATTCAATATCTTTATAGCCATAGGGCAACCACTGAGTAGCTCTCCTTTGTATACGACCCCAAAAACTCCTCCACCTAGTTTAACTTTGAAGGAGCTAGTAATTTTCTTAACTTACTAAAAATTTATATCTCTTCTATGTTAGAGTTCCACAATTTTTTAAGAATGTTTCAATATCTATATTAACCCATTTTTAGGTTCGGTTGCTTTACGCCGCTATCTGAAATTGATAACTATAATGATAACATATTAACAATCTTCTAATTAGACTAATTAAGTAAGAATTATCTATTAATGAAAACATGTCAATTATTGAGAAATTGATCCAAAAAGGAAGTAAATAATTCTAACTTAACCTTTTCCTTAATGCTTAATTGGAACAATATTAATTTCTAAAGAGACAAAACCTTTCTTCTCCGTCAATTTAAATTTTTGAAACTCACCTCTAAAGGACTATAAAAAAAATTGCACAAAGACATGACAAGCTTGTCAATTTGTTAGACCAAGGATAGGGCAGGTGTAACGACTTGCTATCGCTACATGACACTGACCAACGTAAATGCAGAATGACTTAATTTTAATTAAAACTCTTATCAATTTTATTTATGTAAATATGTGTAAATTTTTTGCACTTCACATGCTATTCGCCAACAAGATGTTACCACTAAATTTTAAAGCATAAATAGAGTACATACTAAATAATATGTAGATGAATAATATAAATAGCAAAATAAAGTATTGTCTCATGGCATTATAATCATATACATCATATGTCAAAGTATCTCTAAAAGTGAATCTGTGTGTGTCAACATAGGGTGTACCCGTCATCAAATACATACATTAAAAGGGATAGAGGACCTTGATACAAAATGCACTCCCTAGATGGCCACAGGACTACATCCTAAACTAAGGGTAACAATGGTGAGAGGATGATGATGAAACATCACCATAATGCTTTCTAACTTAATCAAGTCTCCTCCAAAGGCTGTGGCCCTCGCATGTAACAACCTCCGATAAGATGCTGAGTGTGATGTAGCTCTAGGAGTATGAACTGGTCTCTTTACATCGCGTCGAAGGGTAACCAAAACTCCAGGGACACATTAAGTGCAAAAGAAAACATTGTAATCCCAGCGAGAGCATAGGAGATCGTGATCTCTCCCCTATACCACCCCCATTGGGTATTCCAATCTATGTTCCACACTTTGTCGTCCCCAACGGCAATGTCCAAGAACTCAGTGCGGAATGGTCTTAGCTGCTGATGTATTCCTGCCATCTACTCTCGTAGATATTGTCATGATCATCACAGTTAAATACATAAACAAACATGCAAAAAATAAAGATAGATACAAATGGAATTTACATGCATCTCAAAGCAAAATAGTAATATTTAATTTAAGTCACAAGAACAAATACATGTACAATCATTACCATATAATAATCATACAAAGCAAATACAAAAATGATGGCAAACATGCAATGTATACAGACTCGACTCCATGAATATTTTCAACGTTTGAGTGAGTGTAGACATGTCCCTTAACATGGTACAACAACAATAAAAGACCATTGGGTCCTTAACATGGCATGTGCCATAAACCATTGGGGCAACATCGTTAATTGGTCAACAAAATGAACTAGTGGTATGTCAAGATAGATATATATGTGTAATGGCTTACCACGACTCAACGTTTGCAATGACCTTGGCCTCATATATTTAATTGCTTGCCTACCTATCTTAAAGGTCCTATCTGAGCAACCTTCACTAACTTTCTACACTAGATTGAGGTCTTATCTTGAGCAACCTCAAATCTTACGTGCATGCTCGATCATAATAACAACTCTGAACTCATGTATGAATCATGTACATTCCATCAATAATATTAATAACAACAACCCACCTCAATTACTTAAATTATTTGCGTGGTTACAATATTGTAGAGACCCTACCAAGCATCTACTAAGTAGGGGTCCCACCAAGTAACCCCAACAACAACATGTAGAGGTCTTACCAAGCAACCTCTACCACCATAGAGTTCTTCTCGATCACTACATTCAATGTTTTTTGTCTACGATAAATAACGTATGTTATTTTAATTTTATGAAGGGCATTAATATTTTGCTCACAGATTCTTAAATGTTTTAATTTAAAATAAATTAATTAATCATTGTGCCTCTAAAAACATAATTTGATTAATTTAATTTAAATAGATTATAAAAATTACTAAAATAATATTATTTTCATAAAATCTATTAATTTTTTTAAAATGCAGAATAAATTCAAATGAATTTATTTTAACTTAAAAATTTTATGGTAAGTTACCATATTTATTTTAAGCCTCTAGGAATTTTTCCAGAATTTTAATAATTCACTTTGTGGGAAAATTACATTTTCATCCCTATAGATAATAAAATAAATAGTTAACTAGAATTAGTGTAAAAAACATAATCAATTATAAAAATTGTAAAATCTGTAATTTTATGATAATTTTCATTAATATAGATTATTTTTAACTTAGAAATTATTTCTTAAATATTAAACGACCATTTTGCCCCTTTTACAATTTTTCTCACAAAAACAACATTATATGACTAATTTCTTTTCCAATTTATTAAAAATATAAAATAATGCCTAAAAATTTAATTTTTGAAATTTTAGTTCATATATTATTAATTTCCAAAATTTAAAATTCTAGAATGATAAGTTGTATAATTTATTTGGGATTTCTGGGCCAAAACTATGCTATATTAAACTCTTTTCTAGGCAATCTTTTTCTTAAATTTATAAATCCTTTGTTAAACTCTTTTATAACTTTAACCTAAGTCTAAACCACTGTATTACGGTATATAAATCGGTCCTAACCACTGTTTTAACCCAAAGTTGCAATTTTATTAAGGGATCTTTGGTTAGGGGGTTTTAAGGCTTAAAATTTTTCTAATTTCCAGCAACCTTCTAGCTGCTGTAGGGAACGTTTTTAGGCTTCAAAAAAAAAAAAAAAGGTTTCAAGCTTTTAACATTTATTAAATATTAGTAGTTTAAAGATCTTTTAATGTCTTGGTCAATTGGTACCCAAATCATGTCCAAACAACCCCAACTTAACTTCTTTTCAAATGTATCATCAACACATTTTAGAACATGTCCAAACATATTTTCCAGCAATCAAAGCCCCACAAACAGCCACAAAAATTCGTACAAAGAGAATCACAACAAACAAGATGGAAGTTTTTCACATTGGCATGGACATATATGCATTCAAGAGGTATTTCAACCATGACAACATTTTAATCACTTAAAACAGCCACAAAACACATAAAACAGTAGCATATAGGTTGAATTAAAGAATATGAGTCAAGTTCCCCCTACCCTTTGAAGATAAAAGCGAAGAAGCTTGGAGGTGATGAAAATGGTGAGAAAATGAGACCTTTGGGTTTGCTTTTCCATGGCCAAAAATATAATCACCAAAAGGGGATTTTTCATGGACCAAATACAAGAGACACAAGTTAGGAGAGGTTTGTAGTCAAGTAAATGAAGGGAAAGAAGGAAAGAAATGGAGAAAAAGAGTGAAGAAAATTCTTACCAAAGCTTAGGTTGGTTACCTTTGTGGATTTAGGGGAGTGGAAAAAGAAGCAAATTAGGGGGAGAATGGTAGCTATGTGGTTCGGCCGAACCAAGGAATTGAAAAGTGAGGCTAAAATGAGTGAAAAATAGCAAGTTTGGGTCAATAATGCTTATATAGCGTGCTTAGGGTCTATTTAGTCATTTTTCTTTGGCACAAAATTGGTTCTTAAATTTTGAAATTTCCCTTCCTAATAAAATTGGGTTCCCAATGTCCTTGTGCTCGGAGCCATAGGTGTCTAGGTTGTGTACTTAGGGTTTTGAGCTTTTGTGAAAGCAACCTATAGGAAATGACCTATGGTTGAGGGATTTAGTTGCATCTCAACTAAAGACTTTTTGAAACAAATTCTCCTTGGCTAAAATGGATTAGTGGGGGATGTTCAACACATGGTCTAGTTAGTAAGGGATATTTAAATTTTTCATGGCCCAAAAGGGCATAATATGAAACTCAAGAAATCAAAGAGGAACAGAGTTGGATATTTCTTTTGGACAACACTTTACTAACATTAACCTTTAAAGTCAATGACTTTGTCTAATGTATTTGTGACACATTAAGACCAATTGGGATATTTAGAAACAATTCCTTAAGTTTCAAATGAATTTTCTCACTCTCCCAAAAAGCTTTTTTAACTGTATGTCAGAAATCAGATTAAAAAAAATATTTTAATCAACAACATTAAAAATTATTAAAATCTCTCACATGGCTTAATTATAATTAATACCAGGTAATTATAATCAATTCCTTAAGCTTCTTGATTATTTACTCACTTTCACATTGTAATCCTACATTATCAATTAACGACACAGTCCTGGTTTCAATAGAACTTTATACTAAAACTAACACAAAAAATACACATATTATTTAATTAATTTTTTCAAAATTTTTTTTTCTTATAATTATTTTCAATCACTTTTAATCACATATTAGAAAAACACAAGTGTTACAATAGGACAAGACGATCTTCATGTACATATATACTAATTTGGTGTTATATATTTTATGATCGATCTAAAGGAAAACGGTATCCCTTTCCATGTTTTCACTAAGCATGCTCTAAAGGTGTAATTTCATGCTCGTGGGTAAGGGTGGGCATGGTTTGAATTTTTAAAAATCCAAACCATATCCAAACCAAACCATTTAATGCTGTTTGAATTTTTAATCCAATCCAAATTATAAAAAAATGGTTTGAATTTTTTTAAAACCGGTTTATGGTTCAAAACCAATTTTGAAACCGATTTGATTTTAAAATTGGTTTTAAACCATAAGCTGGATTGAAAACATTTAATAGAATATATTATGTGTTTCTTAATTAGTATCCTTATAACACTTATTATCAAAATTCTTATTTATTATTAGGAAATTTGTTAATTAATGAGTATTCTTAAAATATTGTTAAAGAAACAAAAATAGAAATGTTTAATAGAGATATTTATTACATTAAAAATAAAAATAAATCAATATCTTTTAATAGTTAAAAATATTTAATAATATTTCTTAATTAATTTTCTTAAAGTATTTATTAGCAAGAATTTATTGTTAAAAATATTTTTGGATGCAAATTTTTAATATATTTTTACTATGTAGTGAAACTTATGTAAGATTATTAAATTATATAAATCATACTTCATATCTAATCATAAAAAAGTGTAAAAATAAAGTCAATTGGGAAAAATAATTTATATGCATGCAAATCAAGTTGTAAGTTCACACACAAAAAAAAAAACTAATGTTGTAAGCATGACTGTTAAAATTGCTATGTTACTCATGGGATCACACAAGTTTACACGTCAAGTTCGAGCTTCTATGCTGGATTGGCACTGGCATCATTGGATGCTGGGAGCGTAGTGGGATCGCAATCTATCAGGTGAAAACATGGGATTGTTGATCCCCTGCAAGTTACGTGGGCGAAAAAACCAGGTCGGGTACCTTTGACCCAGCAAACCCTAATTTTTTTTTCTCCCCCATTCAAAAAACACTTCCATTCTTCTCCCCATAGGTGTGCAACCATTTCTCCCCCCATTCGCGACTGGTTTGCAACTGTCGGACGCCAACTCTGCACTGCCACTATCACTTTGTGTAGTTGCTAGTTGCACCTTTGTTTTGCGAACGAAGTATCGTACGAACTAACATGACTTGCGAAGTGAGTTGTGCCCTATGAAGTCCATAGATAATCCTTCAATCTAAGTGGGTCAATCATGATTTGCGTCATGAAATAAAAAGCCCAAACCAATTTTATTTTAAAAAAAATAAATTAAAAGTTATAGCTTGGACCTTAGTCCAAAAACAAAAATGAAGTCATATATACCTTAAATTTTGGCCACTATGCCAATTAGAAGTTAAAATTTAAAAATATAAAAACAACCTACTTAACTTTATTTAAATTGTGATTTTGATTTAGAGGTTATTTTTTTTATCTATGTTGTTTTTATTTATTTGTATTATATATAAGTATTTTAGGTAAAGAACTTGGGATCTTTCGATTCGAGTTACGATCCCTGAGTTACGAGTTTTCACCCTCCTCTGATCATAGGTGAAATCTCAATTTTAACAACCATGTTGTAAGAAAACAAAGAAAGACTGCTAATAGTCTAATATACAAGACCCAATGTTAAAGCAAAGCTAAACTGAGCTGTATATGGAAACATCCGAAACATAACTTCTTAATTTAAACCAATCAAGCAAGCGGCAACTCAACAGTGGTGTGATTGTGTGAATTGTGGTTTCCTGTTTTGTATTTGAAACCACTTGATGGATAAAAAACGGACTCCACTTTTAAATAAAACCGAAAAAGCGGATTTGGACATGAAACCAATCATAAAAATGGATTTAAAATAGTTTGGAGCGGTGTAGTTATGGACTGGTTTGATCTAAATAACTGGATTTTTTGAACAGCCTTACTTGTGGGGCACCAATATATGCTTGCTCCAAGTTCAAAAGACATGCATGCATTGATTGCTAACTCCATGAGCATGCTATAATACTCTTAAGGCGCACACTACCTTCCTACTCCCATAGATGTTTGCTTCTCCATTTGAAGTCGTGTCCTGATTTCATATTTATTTATTTATTTTTTTGGTTACTGAAAAGTTTAGATTAGGGTAAGGCATGCCCCTTTGCAAGGTTAGGAAATACCACAAATCTCAGTAAGAATTTATAATAGAATTTACATATCGCCTACCAAGAAAAAAAAATCAGAGAATTAAAAACCCAAGTGACAATTAGTGTGAACAAAAGACTCGACCAAATGTGTCAACTCCTGTTGGTTGATTTCATATTAAAATTAAAACTAATGGATCCATGATAAATCTTTGGGTCTTGCTAATCACGGTAAAGGCACAAGTAACTACTTAAAATTCACGATAAAGATACCTTAAAAATCACAGACGGACGTATTAGTAATATTAACAAAAAAATCATTTTTTAACCAGTATCTTGTTAACAATCCCTTAAATCTTTTTTGCAAAATCTTAGAACCAAAATTATCAGGGATCATACGCTATAACTTTATTGGCGTCTTGACCAAGGACTATATTAGCCATTTAACATTTAGAAAGGCTTTTATAGATCAATTTTCCTTTATGCTACGAATTTGTCTAATAAGGCCTGAAAGGCTGAAACATAAAATCAGAACGAGGCATCCAAACCAGAACCAAAAATATGAAAAACTAAAAGCAGACAAGGGGATCACATTATAGATGTTATATTACAACATGTCATACTGTTTTGTCATCGCTATTCGCTAAACACTTTGGTAACATAGGCAACACAGCCCCTCCAGGAGGCAGGAGCCATGCCCATCGTTCATATGATCCCTAAAATGAGCCTGGCACCTCTATGCTAAGCCAAATTTGATTCTTCCACTGCTTACACTTGCTAGTATATAGTATATATAGTATATAGTATATACAGCAGAAAGTCGAAGTACTTTACTATTTGTGCTCTTATTAGAGCTGTTTTTCTTTTTTCTTTCTGCATGCATTTAGGGGCACACCACTTACAAGGAGGTAGAAGTTTTATGAACCACTTATACATATTTGTAAGTAGCGTGCCTACATATATACTGTACAATATGCAGGAACTTTTGATACACTTAATTCTGCCTTGTGGCCCCATCAACGTCCACAGAGCCAGAACCTGAAGCGGTTATATCACCATCTGATTGTGCCCCAAAGAAACTAAAAGGAAAGCCATTACCAAACGATGCTGTGCTATAGGCTTGATTCAGTGACCACTCGCAGCATCCCATTTGTGTACTATTGTTTGCTACATAGCTGGCAGATTTGTCACTGTAATACTGATTTTGATCATATGTGACTACTGATGCTGCAGGTTGATTGTTTGGAAATTGCTCTACAGTTTGCTCACCTATCGAGTTATGTGCACGTATATAAACGTCAGTTACTGTGGTTGAATCCAAATAATAATCACTTTAGTGTTAATTAAAATGGAATTAGCTATCTGTCAAATACAGAATTTGAAGTATTGACAAAATTAAATAAATTGTAACTATATGCAGTAAGTTTATAAAATCAACTTGTTTCTATTAAAGACCTTGATTAATGGAATATATATATACCTTGGGTTAACAAAGCAATGTTATCATTCAGAACTCCGTCAATTTCCTCCAAGCTATTCCATCTCGCGTATGCTTCTCTCACCAGTTTGTCTATATAGGTCTGCAAATGTAATTATAACATCCACTAAAATGAATTAGAGGGGACAAAAATCTAACATAAGGGTGTAATCCAGATATAAATTAAGGGAACAAATTGAGTCTTGATGAGTAGATGATTCATTGTACCCTATTCATATGACTCATCGTATCTCTGTTGGAAAATGTCTGTCCATTGATATCTGCTCTAATTAATTTGCACATTGGATCCAGAAAAATAGTAAATTGTGGTCCACGGTAAATGTACATCTTGCTCCCCATGTTACAAGTCATTGCGTGCTTGATAGTGACTTCCCACATTTTGTCTGACATCCCATGCCTAATATCTGGTTGCAGAAACATTCAACCAAAAATAATTAATTTCATACAGTTACTTCATAAATAAAAATTTAATTTATTTTGTGACCAATAAAAAAATATGATGTAAAGATAGATACCTTTCTTAGCTTAAGAGTATCAACAGCTGCTAGTTTGAGAAAGTCTTGCACTGTTTTGATCCCAGCGGATGACAATTTACTGTGGAAAGCTCCATCTTTACCAATCTTTTCCAGGCGCCACACATCGTCGTGAAGCATTGGAGGGTGGTGTTTTTTGTACACTTCAAAAGCATAAAAATAAAATTAGTAAGAAATAAAATATAAATATTTTGTATATAATATGAATGATAAATTCCTTTTAGTACTGCCAAAAATGTTTGATGTAACAATATATGTGAAAATTAAATATACATTAAATTAATATTAATATATGATTATTCTCACTAGCTCAAAAATGACCCCCAAAAAAAGTCCTGATCACTGGACACGTGCTTGACCTGGTTTCTTTTAAAGTTGAAACCATTGACTTAAGATTGACCCACAACCAGCAAATTGCCAAAAAGAAAATAGAAATCGGTATCGGCGTCGATATAATATACAGCAGAAAATAAAAGTAAATGCTAGTATATATATCACAATTATTTTGGCATCAATAATCTGGGATTAGCCAACTGTGTTTTCTTGATTTCACACTAATGGTTGCATTGGTGGGACCCTTGAGCATCTGTCTACTATTATTTTGCATGCCGGACAAGGCTCTTAGTTGTGTATTTGACCAACGGTCACTTTTCAGTTGTAACAAATTAAAAGAAAGTCCAAACAAAACAGAAGAAACAAAAGTATGGAATTGACCCTATAACTTGCTAACACGAAGGATGAAAAAGATATATCCTTTCTAGTTAGAGATACAACTAATGTTTCCACTAATATTATAAAATGTGACATTAAACCACAATCGACTTGATCTTGAACTCTTTCATACCAATAAATTATTATATTTTTATTTATTATATTTGCAAATGTCACTATAAATTTTATAACCTTTATCTTTATATAAAATACATGTCTATCTATTATAAATTTTAAATGGATCAATAAAGTTATCATTAAATATTGTTGTAACGTAATTTATAACTGTGATAATTTTATTTTTGTTATTGATAATATGATATCTGTCAAAGTCAGTTATGTCATTTTTTTGGGGCACAAGTGAAGACTAAAATATATTGTAATCAAATGTTTTTCTAATAATCAGGACAGAAGTGATTGAATCAAGAGACTTTTCTTTTAAGAGAAATAGACTTTCCTTTTTGATCAGTTGTTATCAACAACCTGTATGAATTAATCGAAAGAATAGTAGAATATTTGCAGACCAATTATTATTTGGCACAACAACAACTAATTAGAATAGTAGTTCTTAACAAATATCAACTACGAATACATTAAAATGAAACAACGGTCAAAGCTTATCAAGCACATAAGTAGGTTGAATACAATTATTCGGAGATCGAGAAGAACATTTGATAAAAAAAAATAAAAATTGTTCATAATCAACCAAAGTTCCTCATCGAGTTCACATTAATTTTAACAACACTGACATTAATTAATAGAAGTATAAAATAAATTGCTACCAAATTAAAGCTGGTTTAAAAAAGAAAGAATGCAATAACATAATTAAAGTGATAAGTAATTAAAGAGGTTTTGAAAGAAACTATTGACACTCATTACATGTATCATCTTAAATATATCAATATATTGAGCATACAAAGAGTATACTTAAACCCAATACATCAAACTTGCAATTTACACCGAGTAATTCTTGTACAAGCATAATACGTATATAAATATTTGATACATTAAAGTTGCAATTGATCAAAACTCAAGATACATTAAAATAATAATTAGAAACAAATCCTTGCTCAAATTTTATAATACCTTCATATTTTTTATTAATTGCCTTTATTAATGTTGTCTCCATACATGTTCATTCATGCAACTTTCACGAAATTCTTTTTGTCCAATGTAGCAACTACACATGGAAGAGGAAATTTTGGACAGCACCAGATGGTAGCTTTGGGTAGAAGGAATTGGCAAAGTTATCATACCTAGAATGACATAGTAATCTTCGTCTTAGCATATATTATTCTTGTAGAAAACGATGAAATGACTTGGCTTGTGTTTGTAAATCATTCACAATGGTTGTAAATGAGTTGAAGTACACCACCCCCCCCCCCCCCCCCCCCTTATACTTCCACTAATAAATTTTTTGTATTATAATAAAATAGAAAAAACTCAAAAAGGTATACTTCATAATAAAAAGAACACTCCCTGAGTTTTTTTGAGATTGCACAAAGCCTCTCCCTACGTTTTTAACGTTTACAACAACTACCCTTATAAGGGTACAATAATATTTTTCAAATAATCAGAGAGGTTAATGTAATATATAAGGAGTGTCAGTATAATATTTTTCAAATAATTAAAAAAGGTTAGTATAGGAACAAAAAAAAGAAAAATATCAAGTGAAATTCGACGAAATTTCAGAGAGTGTCAGTGTAATTTACTATAAAAGAAACATAAGTTATATATTGATAATATATGCCATATGGTTGAAGCAACTTACATTCTCCACGATGATCCTTAACAACAAATGCCTCAGTCATGCCTTCACGAATCCGAACACCTTGATTACTCCCCAGTGCCGCCCTCACTGCAACTCTGAACTTCCTGCACCTAATCCAGCAGGAGTTATCAGTGAACTCAATGTCCCCAGTTGGTGCAGTCCCATCCCGCATGATCAAGTTCAATTCTCCTGCAAGCAACGGTCGCTTCCCACTTCTCTCCTTCACCACGTGCCTGTTGAATTCCTCACTCGTCCAATCCTCGCTATCAACATACGGAAAATCTCCATCTAGAACCACAATCTCTAGCTTGAGGGCATGTGGGAGACTTGTGGGGACCAATTGGCCCCCACTTTTGTCCATCAGAACTATGTTGACGGGGTTCCCATCAACGTCAAGAATCCTGGTACCCGTGAAAATCGGGAGACTAAGCCTTTTGCTGAACCATAGTTGCAACTTTGATGATTGCTCCATTGCTTGGAGCCTCAGTGAAGGAGACCTAGTAAAGGAGTTGCGTGAATATTGTCTCATAACTCGCTCAACTTCTTCGCTCACCTAATAACAAAAAGAATTACATAAATTAACTTCAATGAGAAAACTACATCAAATTAATGAACGCTGACAAGTATTTCAAAGACAAAATATAGTAACAAAATAAGGCTTATTAGCTAGCAGTGTGCATGTGGATACTAAATCAAACTAATCCAAATATACATATATATATATATCAATCTTACTGCGAAGCTTAATGACTTACCACTCTTTTAAGCAAAGGTTCCATGGCTGATAAAAAGTTTTGCAAGTTTTTCACCATAACCACTTCTCCTATTACTCTGTCAATAAAATAGATGAATATGAAGAGTGAAAATTTAACTTGAAGCATAAGATGATACTGAAGCTCTATTAATGGATCAAATAAACAAGAGAAAAAAGATTATTAAATGAAGAGCAAGTAGATTCAAGCATAATCAAATAACCCTAGCTAGATATTTCATATAAACTGCATAAATAGCACATACGAAGCAAAAGAAGGTCTATTAGTTTTCATCCGTTTGTCGCTTGGCTTATCAGGGTCTTGATCAGAATCATTGAAAAACCTTTTCGCAGCCATTTTTTTGGTAAAGAATTTGAGATCTGAGAGTGAAATGGGTTGGTGTGTGCGAGGTTGCACTAATTTAGCGGAGAGAACAAAAGCAAGAGGCTACTTTGCTTTTTATACCCGAAAATATTGTAGGCCGTAGAATATAATTGCGTATTATATTATAATGATAAACATAAAACAATGCCGAAGCTTCTAGGAACATTGGAGGAAATAGCCAAGCACTTAACCCGAACAAAACGGTGTAGCCTAGGGTGCGTCCCATATGATGAAACGACTTGGCGTCAAGAGTCAAGATTCTAATTAAGGGCCATCGATAGTCAACCAATCACTATCACTTCTCTCAAAAGTTACGGGGAAAATGGCCATGGGACCTCCTCTCTTTATAGATTGAATGGTATTAAAAAAAATAAAAAAATTAAACACGTAACACTCACCATCAGATTCGTATCATGTTCAAAGTAAAAATGGTATATGTAACAGGATCACGAATGATACATATAATGATAAGGATTTCAAGGAAACTAGTGGAAATTTTACAAATAATTATCACAAACCATATATATGTTTAAATATAATAATAATAGTGTCATAACAAAATAGTAAAAAAAATTATTGAAAAAGACAATTAAAACTCACTTTAATTATCTTTACACTGTGAAGGAATTAATTTGTAATTATTATCTAAGAAATGCTTTTGGTGTAAAAAATATATATATAATTGTATCATAACGATTTTTGCTGCTTAAAATAACTATTGGCTATCACGTTCAAATCTCACTTATGAAGTTTTGATCAGTGTCCAACCGCTTGGATCGGACTTGATCTAACACTGACGAAGGTTCTAATTAAGAATATTTTATGTTCATCACATATATCATTGCAATCTACTTTTCTGTAAGTTGCTTTCTTGTTATGTTTGTCTTTTATTTTGAACACTTGGAGACTACCAGTTTGGTCAAACTACATATTTCTGGGAAGGATCGATCGAATGCGTGTTGGGGGTGTACCGCGTTCACCGTGGAAAGTCATGTACGAAAACAAGAAACTCACTTGTAATTACTTGTAGAGCAGCAAAATATATAAATTAGGTAAATTCTATAGAACCTGTATATTTTAATGGGTACCAATATCTTTAATGAGTAGAACAATAAATAATAAATACATACTAACATAGAATTGATAATATAGTTTATTGTTTACGATCTTGTTATTTTTTAATTGCTAAATTATCTATACAATTACTTTTGTTGTCCATTTCATTTATACTCGAATATTTTTCATGTTTAATATTAAATTTTAAAAAAATTAAAATAAATCTCGATTGATGAAATTTTTTGCAATTATAAAATTTAAAACACTATTAAAATTAAATCTTAACTCATTTATGAAATGATTTTAATGTATAAATAATTATTTTTTATTATTTCAATATGAAAAGGTACTGGTACTCTCTTAAAATAGAAGGTACCAAAACGATTACCTATAAATTATTCTCATCATTTAAAGACAAATTTTAACTTTTTTTTTTTTTAACGGACTAAAGTCCTGTATATTTTCAACTTTGAGAAGTGTTTGAACTGTTAATTCGATGTAACGTTCTTGTTTGCTAACCATTCAGGCCAGTCACGTGCATCAATATTAGAACATATTGATCCTCAAATTACCATTCATGAACTATTTCTACTAAATTTAATTGCTTATATAGTTAGTTGATGCTGTATCCATATATGCAGGAATGACATTAACATACTCTCACTAGTTTTTTTTTTTTTTTTGACGGCACCCTCACTAGTTGAAATCTAACGTACAGGCAATGGAAATATTGGCAAGTTCTCAAACTAACAAGAAATATGAGGCTTAAAACAGGCAATGCAGATTTTGATGCCGCAAAAGTGGAAATAAAAATATTCTATATTTAAATTAAGCATGATCATGATGGAGACATTAGCAACCAAATTCCTTATCATTTACTTAAAATGACTGAATCAGGTGACCCATGTGTACGTCAATTATAAACATCACTTATATATCTATCAATTTTAGGACTGAATGATCTTAATTATTTATAAGAGAAAATAAGTTATGTACCGACAGTGTAAAATAATTTTATACAATCATCCAATTACAGACCATTATGTATGGTAAGCTTGTTGATGACTTTTATAAAAATTACCTTAAAAATCATACCAACGGTAAATTTTGATTGGTTGACAGTATAAAACCTTTTACACTAATAATGCATAGCTATTAAACTCATTTTATAAAATTAGGGCCATATTAACTCCTACAAATTAATGAAATCTTTCAATTGATCGTTTTAAATAAATTGGAAAATATGTCAATTTTGATAACGAGTAAGTGTCATGAGTAACAAATTTTTAATTTAAGTAAACAAATTATAGCTTAAATTTAAAGAGTGAAAACCACTAGAATCGGCCTAATGGTGGAGGGTTAGGGTAGCTTGTATGAGTTCATAAGTTCTAACTTTAGCGTTCCATTATATACAAAAAAAAGGTAAAAAAAAAAAGTGAAAATTTGAAATAATTAAGATTTGTAATGGAAAGAAAATTTTAATAGAATAAAAGTAATTGTTGCTGAAATTGGAAGATTGAAAATCTTAAATAAAATTATATTTGATGTAAAAAGTTCTTAATGTAAATGAATTTTAAAATAATTAATAATTGAAGAATTTTAAAAAAAAAATACAAAAAATAAGACTTACACAATGATAAACCATATGTCATCAAGAGAAAAAAATATAATATAAAATGTTCTCACAGTTAAGAATGAATACTTAAATTTATATTAAAAGTGATAAAAAAAATATTAATAGTCCTTTATGATATAATCTTACTCCTGAATTTTTAAACATAAATTATTACATCTTCTGTTCTTCTAAAGAGTTTAATGATTATGCACTGTTAGTATAAAAAGTTTTATATTATCAACCAATCAAAAATCACCGTTAATATGACTTTTAAGATAATTATTATAAAAGTCAACAAACTTATTATACATGATGGGTTATGATTGGATGACAGTGTAAAACTATTTTACACTGCTAGTACATAGCCTATTTTCTCTCTTCTAAATAATAAGATAAAAGTCAAATGTTTTTTTCTAGTATGACAAATATAATTGATCTGTAAGTTTGTGGAAAGTGGAATGGTGCTCAACTTTTGATTACCAATTTTGATTGAGTAGTTATGTCTTGGAGTTGGGAGCAAAGTAACACCTAAAAATAAACGACATTGAGCATAAAGCTTTTATTCCAAGATAATCATTAATTAACTGTATCTACAGCAAGGTTCCTTTCCAATTTCAATATATGAATCTTTCTTTTTTACCATGACACCAAAACAATATGTTAGGGGCAATTTTTTTAAGGTTTGTTTGGGGTGGCTTTTGGTTGTGAGTTTTAAATAGGTTTAAATATATTTTTAGTTCCTATAATTTGAGCATTTTGTTTTTTAGTCCCCATAAAATTAATTTAGTCATTTTATTCTCTAAAATATATATATATATATTTTTTTTTTGTATTTTAAGCCCTCTCGTTATAGAAGTTTTGTTAAAAGATAATGTGGTAAACAAAGTGTCACCATTATACTCAAATTATAGGGACTAAAATGACCAAAATAATTTTATGAGGACTAAAAAACAAAAGACCCAAATTATAAGGACTAAAAAGATATTTAAGCTAAATTAAAATAAGAAAAAAATAAAATTAAAAATTCTCATTCACCACAATCGTTGCAAACCGTTCATTTTCTCCTTCCACCATCCCATCCATAGAAGCGACCACACTAAGCAAGCCAATGCAGAACCTAAACTTGCTTGAGCCAAACTGTAATCTAGAACCATGAGTTCTTTTGGTAATACAATTGCAGTTTCCACTAACCATGAAGATTAAGGGCAAAAAACTAATAAAACAAGAGCTCCTTAATCTTCGCATTTGTTATTTAGCAGTAACAACATCGGTGACACACTACGTTCGATGATGTGACACATTAGTGACATGCCACCATTGAAGCATAATCATTGTTGCCACCACATGATCAAGCAGAAAGGAGAAGAAAGAGGAGGTCATGGTGTCTCGTCTTCTAGCCTTGAGAAGGTTTCGAAAGACAGTGACCAATTACTTATGACTTTGCAGCAAAAAGATGATGATAATAACAATAACATCAAAGGAAATGCAAAGAACTTTAACATCCATGGCTTCACGGAGAGGTACTTAGATTTGGTGGAAGAGAAAATGACGAAGTACGACACAATGAAGGCAAAGCCAAATGTGGAGAGGTAATGGAGGAAGATTCATGGTTGGTGAAAATCATAGATTACATTACTAAAAGAGCTCATGGTTCTGAGTTGCAGTTTGACTCGAGTGAGTTTAGGTTCTGTGTGGACTTACTCAGTGTGGTGGATTTTGTGGTTAGGATGATGGAAGAAGAAGATGGATGGCAGAAGGTGAGAATAGAGGGTTTGTAACAATGATGGTAAATAAGGGTTTTTAATTTTCTTTTTTTTCTTATTTTAATTTAACTTAAATATCTTTTTAGTCCATATAATTTGGATATTTTGTTTTTCTAATCCCCATAAAATTATTTTGGTCATTTTAATCCCTCTAATTTGGGTATTTTACTTTTTTAGTCTCCATAAAATTATTTTTTTTCATTTTAGTCCCTAAAACACATGCCTACGTTAATGGCACAAGGCATGACGACATGACACTCTGTTTGCCATGTCATCTTTTAATGAAACTTCCGTAACAATAGGGACTAAAAACACAAAAAAAAAAAATTCATAAACTAAACTAACCGAAATAATTTTAAGAGAACTAAAAAAAACAAAATGTCTAAATTATAGAGATTAAAAAGATATTTAAACCTTTTAAATATTTCAAAAACTACAATCAGATTACAGTTTTTTAAAATTAGTTTTAATTTTTTTTCTAACTTTTGGTTTCAAAATAAACTCACTTTAAAAGTTTCATATCTTGTTAAAATTAGTTTAAGAGTGTGTGTATGTGGTGGCGGTGACAGTGGCAACAATGGTTGTGGTGATAGCAACCATGATTATGGCAGCAATGTCGACAATAGAGATGGTGGCAATGTGGAAATAGTAGTAGTAGTGGTAGCGGCGACGATGACAACAACAATGGTGGCAGTGATGATGGCGGTGGTGGTGGTAGTGGTAGTGGTAGGAGGTTTACTATTTGTGAACACCTAATTTTGTCCGGGTAAATAAAAATAACATATAAAAAAAGAAAAAAAGAAATAACAGAACTTTTGAAAGAAAAAAGTTTTTTTTTTATGATGAATACCATAAAAAGACAATGTTGTATCTTGAGTTATACTTGTCCGTTTGAGATGTTCTTTGCACTGTTGAAAAGCTTGTAGAAAGATCTACAACTCATATCTCTACCTCAAAAACCAAAATCAACTTCTATCTTGATGAAAATCAAATCCAAAGTGAGACATTTAATCATAAAAAAACTCAAGTTCCACATTCATTCCTTTCACTTAGAAGTCCCACATTGGACAATTTAGACTCATGAATCTTCTCCTCCCCCTATATAAAGAGGTGCCTACCAAGCAATGGGAGAGGCCAAAAATCCATTAATTATGGGCTTAATGCAAAACATGGAGCCTATGGAATTTTTTTTTTATTATTATCTCTTTTATTTTTTCTCTTTTGGAGCTTTTATTAGAAGCTTGTGGTGGATTGTTTTGTGTTCACCACAAATTGTATCTTGAGGTAAATTTGTCTATTTTATCTTTTTTATATATATGTTTTATTTTCTTTTTTTTTTGTCATTGTTATTTCATTAAATTTTATTATTTGTATGTCCTTTTCAAATTAGAAATATTTTATATTTTTTTAATTTTTTTAGAGAAAGGATTAATTGGATGTGACATCTTTTTAATTCTAAGGTTGTGAGGCACAAGTTGTGACAATTTGATGTCTTTAAACTCCTCTCTAAAATTAAAAATGTTAAATTTAAATTAAATTGCTACAAAATAAAAAATGTTATTGTTATTATTGCTTTTTCTCTATGTTTTTTTATTGTTATTTTAATTAGAAATATTCTTTTTTAAAATATCTTAAATAGAGAAAAGGATTAATTGGATGTGACATTTTCTTAATTCCGAGATGTTAAGACACAAGTTACAACAGCTTGGTGTCTTAAGACTCCTCTATAAAGTAAAATAAAACAACATAAAATATAAAAAATGTTAAGCTAAAACTAACTTGCTTCAATGGATTAACTTGGGTGTACACCTCTATTGATTCTAGTTTTAGAACGTATAAGCCGTAACGGTTCAGAAATCCTAAAATTTAATAAACAAAATTAAAAAAATGACAACACACAATTTTTTTTCTATAAAAGAATTATGTGAGTCTAATTTTCCATTGCATCAGGAGATACGTAGGAGCAGAATCTCAAAAATAATAAAATTTAAGACAAAATAAAAATCTTTTTTATAATAAGTAAAATTCTTTTTTGCAATTATTTCTAAGATGAGTTAAATATTTTAAAAGTCATTGAAAATTTGCTAAATTAATTAGAGGTAACTGTCTTTATAACAAATGTTGTAGGGTGTTGACATCTTCCCTATACGTAATTGACTTCCGAACCCAAAATCTGATTTTGTAGACCATTTTCTTTTTAGGTTTTACCAATGTTTTCCCTTAATAAATATTTGTGGTGACTCCCTGTTTTTAAAACTCTTTTTCTTCATTTCGCCGCGACCCCGATTGCGACACTATCAAATGTAGCGATAATGTTTTTTTAAAACTAAAAACCAAATTCACAAATCATTTTTTTATTTTGAAAATAAATATAAAAGTGTTTTGAAATTGAATTAAAAACTATTTCAGCTCCATTTTAGCCAAACACATTTTGCTTTGAAAATTACATTTGAAAACCAAAGATCAAAAAATCGCAACCACTCCAAATGAACCCTAACATTTTATTTTTTAGTATACATTACGAAAGTAGTTTTTTTTTTCTTTTTTTTTTCCCTCGTAAATAGCTATAGGTTGCTATTGTAAATGAATCATGACTAACAATGTATTATTATTAAGGAATTAAAGTAAAAATAATTCTAAATCTTCTTACAATATTTTTTTATTAATTTTTGTATTTTTTTTATATGGTAAATATTAAATCTTTTATTTTTATTTAATATTTTTTTATAAAATAAGAAGAGGATTAGCATTACTCTTATTGTAAAGTAATAAGGATGCTTTATCCTTATTACTCCTCTCCTCAATAGAATAATAAGGATAATTTATCCTTATTACTCCTAAATTTTTGACGGAAAACAGGAATACATGATTATTTGACAAAAACGGTTTTGCACTATTTAGTATTTTTCAAAGATAAAAGAATGTTAGTTTGAGATGACTAAAAGAGAAAGTTTTTAGCTAGTTATAGGAGTAGTGTGCGAAATACACATCTAAATGAAGAGAAAATAGACTATGCACTGACAATGTAAAGCAATTTTACACTATCATCTAATCAGAAACCACCATATATGATATGTTTGTTGATTTTTACAATAATTATCTTAAAAGTTATACCAACGGTAATTTCTAATTGGTTGACAATGTAAAAAATTTTACACTGACAGTGCATGACCATTAAACTCTTAAATGAAAGAAAAGAGAGAATATTTAAAATGTCTAATTATTAAGAGAATGAGAGTCTCACTCCCTAAGTTGTGTATTTTGACTTATAATATAGTAGTTGATTAGCAAAATCCTATTTGGATGATAATTTGCAAATATCTCATTACACTTGATGGTTATTGAAAAAAAAATATATTATTTAAAATGATTTAAGATACTAAAAATTTTATTTAATATAATTAATTAAAAAGAAAAAATTCGTTTGATTTGATATAACAACTCATTAACACACGTCACAAAATAAGAATTACATCTGTCAAAGAAAAAAAAGAGATTGATTTAGTAAGTTATTTTATTTATATTACTCCTAATTTTATTGTAATTTTATTACTTTTTAATATAAAGCTTGATTTTTTGCCTATCAATTTTCTTTTTGTGGTAGAAACCATTGGTGTTATCTATGGGGGGTAATCTTGTTCGATCATTAATTAAATTAGAACAATCTTTTTGCAGTTAATCCAGATACTCAATGATATGTCAATCTAATTCCTGGTTATTTCTATTATGCAGTGCCTAAGAAAATACACTACATGTGTAACAGAGAATCAGAAATTGTAAAAATCTCTTTTCTTTGTTTGAATTTTGATTTTTTAGGGCCCGTTTGAGGTGGTTTTTGGTTCTGAGTTTTGAAATTTTCAAAAACTACAACCAGTTTTTAGTTTTTAAAAATTAGTTTTAGTTTTTTTTTCTAATTTTTTATTTCAAAATAAACTCACTTTGAAATTTCTTATTCTATTAAAATTAGTTTAAGGATATGTTTGTGTAGTAACGATAGTGGTGATGGTGACGACAACAATAATAGTGGTGGTGGTGGTAATGCCGACGGTAACGATTGTGGCGGTGCCGACAACAGTCGTTGTGGGTGGTACTGGTGGTGATCGTGGCGGTGCCAGTGGTGGTGATCGTGGCGGTGCCAGTGGTGGTGGTGGCAGCAGAGTCGGTGGTGGTGGTGATGGTGCCTGTGGTGGTTGTGGTCGTGGCAGTGGCGATGATAATGGTAGTGGTGATGAAGCTTGTGGTGGTGGAGATGATGCCAATAGTCATGGTCGTGGTAGTGGTGGCAGTACTGATGGTGGTGGCGGTGCCGGTGGTCATGGTGTGATGGTAGCGATGCCGGTGGTGACGGCAGTTGCAGCGATAGGGACAACAGTAGTGGTGGCGGTAGCAGTGGTGGTGACAATGGCGGTGGTTGTGGTTGTGGTGGTGGTGGTGGTGGCGAGAAAGATTATTGTCAAATATAGTGATGTGTATCTTTTTGAAAAACTAAAAACCAAATTCACAAATCCTTTTTCTTGGTTTTGAAAATAAATGTAAAAGTGTTTTGAAATTGAGTTAAAAACCATTTTGGCTCCATTTTTGCCAAACGCGTTTTGTTTTGAGAATTACATTTGAAAACCAAAAACCAAAAACTCACAACTACTCCAAACGGGCCCTTAATTATTAGTTTTAGTTTTCAAATTTATATTGTAAGAAATATTAGCATATTAGGCTCAAGAACATTTCAGAGTATTCACAACTACTCCCTTCTTTTTTTAAAAAATTTCAGCATATCAAGAAAAAGTTGTCCCATAAGCTTGAGGGAAAAGTTGCCATCATCACCACTCAAGGTGAGCACCATTATTTAACATGATCTCATTGTGTCTCAAATAAATTAAATAAATTTATTATTTGAAAAATGTAATAATAAAAAATGAAAATAAAAAATATTTATTGTGAATAAATATGTTAATTTTGATATTTTATATAATTTAATATGAAGATTTAAGATTTCTCTAAAAAAATGAAGATTTAAGAGGATTTTCTAAAAGATATATTGCCCATTGTTTAAACTCTTAAGAATGTAATTTTTTAATTGTGAGATTTGCTTAAATAATAATAATAATAATAATAATAAGAGGGTACAAAATTTCCAATAAAATCATAATTGATGTAATAATAAATAATAATGCAATTTTGTTTATTTCTCATTGATGGCATTTGTTGATAGTGAAATTTGTTTCGAGTTTCTCTTGTGATTTTTTTTTTAATTGAATTTGAAATATGTATAGATTTTTACTAGTTTATTCTAAATGTTTAGTGTTGTGAACTTAGAATCAAATTCACTTTGGGTTCTTTTTGATAAACCATCAGCATTTAATTTTCAATTGAATGACATGTGTATAAGTCCAAACTTTAATTTAGTATTTCGATTAAGATCTTGATGCACAAACAAATATCAAAATTGACTTATTTATGTTGGCATTGTATTTGATTGTGATTTAACTTTATGACTTTGAATAAGCTAATACGAAAACTTGTGCAAAGCATTAGTTTCAATTCAATCTGAAGGTAAATTGAATTTCAATTCGATTTGATCAATGTCACAATTGTAAGTTGTGAAGAAATTAGTAAAGTTTCAAAAGAAACTTAATTGCAAAAATCTAAAGTGAAAAAGAAATGCAATCTGTAACGCTCCTTTAATTTTAAATATAATTCATATTAATTAAGTCAAGTTGATGAAAATGTGAGTAAATTTTTTCTGATTTTATAATAGAAAAATTCTAAATTTAACAGAATTTGGAATAGAAGTGAAATGATAAAACTGGTTGTATATATATATCGAAGTATACATCACAATTTGAGTAATACATAACAGTAAACAAAAAAAAATATCAAAAGACATATACTACTTAGCCCAATATATATATCAAAAAGATCTTATATAGAGCATTATTTATCTACCCTATGCCTCAAGAAAAATATTATAAACTAGGCTTACAAATCTAGATGAGTATCCTTTGACTCGTCCTCAGCATCATCAGGCGTTATCATCATATTCAATAATTGTGATCAATCATACAAGGAAGAAAAACAATGGACTGAGATGATTTGTTCTAAAATCACTTTCACATGTATGGTAGGAATTAAAACACAATTAACGAAGTGAACCTAGAGTTTATTCTAAGTTGTACTACACTACCCTTGACTTGGTATGGATCTATACTTCCTATTAGTGAGTAACAGTTCTTAACAGAACCTGGAAAGTGACTAGGAGTGCATATACCTCTCTCAATATCATCACATGGTACAGTCTTCATCATCAATGAGGAACAAATATCAGTCAAGATGTCCATTTATAGAGGTATACTCTCAAACCAATCTCAGAATGCTGAGCAGTTGTTGAGGTTATCAAGCTTGGTCAGGTGAATATCCTAACTCACAGGCGCTACCCTGACTATTGGGACTTTCACCACTCGATGCTTACCCCCAAGACCTGCTCGAATGGGTCTCTGTCTTTCATTCCTTAGTGTACCAAATTGTAACTTCCCTAATAGAGTGTCATGCCACTGCATGTCATTTGTTTTACATTACTCATTAATTTACTAATTTCTAAAGATTCACTCTGGTCTCAAAATTTTGAGCATTAGTACAATTTCTACTAATATCTCTGCCATATATTACAGATATTTGATCCATACATATCATTCACATAATTCATAATTCATATTAAAACACATAATCAATAATTAAATAAAAATAAAGACATAAAAATTAAAATAAAGACTGACAATTAAAAATAAATTATATAATCGTCAAAAAAATTCATAAAAATAATTTTTAATCTTAGAAAAATTATTAGAATTTTATTATTAATTTTTATAATTTTTTTGAAATTTAGTGTTTTTAAGTAAAATGTGTTCACAGGTACTTATAGAACACAATTAGAAGTAATAAATAAGGTTCAAAAATTATGAAATTTTTACAGATAGTCTATTAGTGTATCTAGACCTTACCTAAATACTAAGAACTTAAACTAAAATTTCTACAGTAGTTTTCTAAAAATAAATTCATAAATAGTTCATAAAATAATTTTTATACTTAGTTTCATATTATGAGATTTATAATTTATTTCTTCTATTATTTTTACTAAACTAATTGAGTATTACTAAAATTTGGCAATAAAATAATTTAATTATCTATTATAATAGCAAAAAATATTTTATCTAAATTTGAGTAGCATAACAACTTAATAATTCTACTATAGTTGTTTGAATTTGGGCAATATAACAACTTAATAATTATATTATAATTGTCTAAATTTGAGTAGTATAACTATTTAATAAGTGTATTTTAATTATCAAAAATTGAGCAGCATAACAACTTAGTAAAAGTTTAAATCCAATAATAAATAATATAACATTTATAAAACTTGATAAACTTAACTATTGAAAGGTTTAGGGGAAAACATTTCCTACCAACATGCAAAGTAATTAAAATATAGAACCAACCCCACTCCTCCCATTACCTCTAGGGTAGTTGTTGAAGAGAAAATTGTTGGTGCACAACTCCTAAAGTGAAAGTTTGATAGAAACTAGTAGAATTTTGGTGTAAGAAAGAAATTTTATGGAGAGTGGTGGCTATGGAGGAGATTTTGGCTATCTCAATGGAGGAAGAGGATGAAGAATTCAGCTTCCATGGAGGGGTATTTATAGAGGAAAGGGTGGCTTATATGTCCAAGGGAGTGAGATCATCCATGACATCCAAATCCTATTTTTTTATTTTTCTTTTTACTTAATCAGGGATACATATTGCATTTAGGTGGTGAATCATTTCATGCTAGGGCTGGAATGTGGGATACCAGTTGTCCAAAAGATATTCAATATAAATTTTTCCTACAATTGAGTAAGTCAATACCGATAAGATCACATAAACATAATTAAATTAAATTTTAATATCAAAATAATTAATTTAAATATAAATCTGTACAAATGTATTATTTTCATCAAAAATAAATTTTAAAATTTTTATTAATTTTTTCGATTTATATATGTATATTTTGTATATTTTAAGCTTAGAAAATTCATATTAAATCCATTTTAATTCAATAAATGCTCAAATTTTTAGGAAAATTATAAAATTACATATTTTACCTAAAAATGTACTAAAAATATTATTTTTATTATTTCTAGATGTCAAACCAATAATAATTTAGTTTTTCTAACAACTAGGGGTATTTTGGTCACTTTGCACGAAAATTTCAAAAACTTCTCAGAAAATATCTACAATTATATTTTAATACATATGACATGATTTTAAACTCAAATTAATATTTTAATGTCAATTGAATCTTTTTCTCATGTTAGTCCTTAATATTGAGAATGAGAAATAAGGACAAAATCGTTATTTTCTAAATTTTCAAGGTTTCAATTTAAAAAATTTATTAAAAATCACAATTAGATGGTTTTCAATATTCTGCATTTAATCGTGAGGATCAAAATTTTTAGATTCATTCCTGATTTTTCATAATTAAATATAGAATAAATAGAAAAATAAGGAATGTAAAATAAACTTTAAAAGTAAATGGATAAATTAAAAGAAAGCATTCAAATTAAAAGCAATAAAAGAAAGCATGTTAAAAACAACATAAATGGACGAAAAATTTAAATGTGCAAGAGAAACTTAATTTAAAAAAACAATTAAATGTTCTGAAAGGATAAATTTGAAAGCAAACATAAATTGTTAGAAAACTAAATGCATGAATTTAAAGGAGAATGAGGAAGGAAAAGAAGAATACTTGAAATATAAAATATTGGAATGTAATTTGAAAAAAAAAAAAAAAAAAAGTAAGGATGTGAGAAGATTAAATGACTGAAAATGTAAAAAAGAGTGAATATGAAGTAGTAGAAGTGTGTGGAAAGTAAATCAAGAAAACAAAATAAATTTGTAGAAATGAAAGGACTTTGAATTAAAATTGGTTGGAAACAAGTGCTTGATTCGTTGAACAAGCAGTTACTGATGTGTTAGGCGTGTTAATTGTAACACCCTAACTTTCATTTGTATTGTTTTTCTATTTATTCAATGTTCTTATAAAAATGACTAGATAAGAATCTCAACATTCTAACAATGCCATTGTTTTCAGAATGCTGAGAAAAACTTCATTTACATTTTTAATAATTTTTTTGGACCAAGGCCCAATAAAAGACTGTTTTGCCCTTAAATTTACAAAATAACATAAAATTAGGTAAAAATATCCAAAAATTTAAAAAATATATACATTTTTGAGTTCAAAATAATAATTATAATAATAAACTTAGATACCCCAAAAAAACCCCAAATCAGTGTCTTTTAAATACCCAAAAATTGTGAAAAATTTATATAAATCATATTTTTATGAGAAATATTATTTTATTAATTTATCTTAAAATTTTCAAATTTATTTCACTGAAAATGAATTATTTATTAATTTTTGAACTAAAAATATATTAAAAATAGTTAGAAAATTAATAAAAATTAATTTAATTTAGAATAATCTAGAATCTAGGCAGATGTCATTAAGATTAAATCTCATTGATCAAGAATGGATAATATCAAATTTTTGAAATTTTATTAAAATAAATCATATAAATCAAGTAATTTACCATTAAAATTTAATTAAAAATTTTTGGATAATCTTTACCAAACCTGGCCAGCAAGTTTTTGGCCAAAAATGTGATAAGATCCAACACATAATGAGTTGGATTGGATACCTATCACCAATTATCAATTAAAATTAATTTAGGAAAATACTAGATATTTTTACTATAAATAGGATTCAAGCTTTTCACCAAGAAAACAGAAAGTCATTTTCTTTCTCCTTTGCTGTTGCTTAAGGGTGGCAAAGCAGGTTGGCCCGCCTTGCTTGCCCACCCCACCACTAGTCCACCAAAAACAGGCCGAGATGGGTTGGCCGCTTGTTAATGGTGGATTGACAGGTTGGCAGGCTAGCCCACTAAAATTTAAAAAAAGAAAAAAAAAATAAATGTGCACTATAAAACATAAAGATAACACAAGAAGAAGGGTTGAATTGTGTTATAGTAAATATTTGCAAAGACCTTTTTTTTTTTAAAGACGTATCATTTGAAGAATTAACCAAAAGATTTTTAAAAGCGTTATTTAGAGAAAGACGAATGCTGAATGATGAATAGAGAAACATAAAGGACTTATACTAGTTCATCTCACCCCAAAGAGTACGTCCAATTCTTGGCAACGACCAAGTTCCACTAACTTAAAAAAGTGACAAGTATTCTTTCAACCAAGCTTCTTCAGGTTCAACCCAAGTAGTCTTTAACTTACCTCTCCAAGCAAAAAAAAAGACCTAAGTATTTTTTGAATCAAAGCCTCTTCAGGCTTGTACCAATTTCTTAGAGAAAAAGGTTGAACGTGAGTTATCTCACTAAGTTTAATGTCCTATCAAACGAATATACAATGAAGTTCAAAGTATGCTTTTACAAGCAATGTATATGAATATTACAAGATGAGAGCTTTTCAACAGTTAAAGATATTTTAATCAGCCAGCATTTGAGACTGAGGTCTCTTATTCTATTAATAGGCTTCTCCAGAAAAATGTCCGTTATGAGTGCTTGTAAGAGACATCCTTCGTCTGTTGGAAAAGAGTCATTGAAGCATTTCACCAACTTGTCACTTTGATAAGATAAAGCAGTCTGCTCATCTTTGCTATTCTCGTACTCAATCTTGGAGCAGTGAACATATATGCTTTTTCGTTCTGACATCCGCACACACATATTCCTTCTTTAATGCATAAAGTGGACTTTCCTTGAAAGTAAGTACGTAGACTTCATTTATTTCGAGGTAGTTTACACTTTTACAATTTTGCAGTGTGCAGATCATTAGAACTTGGTCTGAAAGTAGTTAGTTACTGAATCTTTTAAAGAAAGATAAAGACGGTACATGATCAAGTGATCAGACGGTAGCGAACATGCAAATTATGAGTGACTAGATGACTGCTTGAAAAACTCTTTTTAGCTGTTTGTTATTATCAAAATATTTTAGGGATATAAATTTGTCTTTTGTCTTAACATGCACCAATTTTAAATCAAGGCTTGTATAGTAATTAGTTGACAACTTAATAAGGAATTTCTCATATTAGTTCAACAGTAGTTTTTTCACTTTTGGTTTAATAAGGAACAAAAAAAGGCTTAATTATATTGGACGGTCTTTCTCGTTTTATCAACATTAAATCAAAATTATCAAATCACCAAAACAAGTAAAGGCATATTATGAATCAAGACTCGTGTATTTACATCGGTGGAGATTTGTGATTTCATTGTTGCATCGATGGTGATTTCTTGTGATTTCATATTTGCATTAAAAGTCCAGCATACATATATTTAAAAGAAGAAAAAAAACTAGCCCAGGCCAACCCGTCCCGCCTCGTCGGTAGCCCGCTGAGCTGACAGGTTGAGCGGGGCGAGTTAAGCAGGCTGGTGCGCTAAACCACCTAACCCACCCCACCATTTTCTTGGTGGGTTGGCAAGTCGGGCCCACCCTACTTTACCACCTCTATTGTTGCTAGCCAACCCATCTATCCCCATTCCCGTTCCACTTTTCCTTCATTTTCTCACTTCTAACACCATATAACAAATCAAGTTGCAAAAGAGATCCATCATTCAAGGTGCTTTGGTGTTGCTTAGTGGAGGCTTTTCTTCAATCTTGGGAGGTCTCTCCTCAACACCTTCTTCCACTCTTCTTCATTGAGGTATAAGGGGGAAGTGGGTGATATTTTCATGTGTTGCTTCCATAAAAGGATGTAGGAAGAGATTATGCTTAAAATGATTTTGTTGATCTTGTGTTCTTTTGTCGATATATACTTGATGATAAAATTCCTATTAGTTATTTGTATAACCATCTTTGTGATTCTTGTATCATTTAAAGTATATCTTTACTATTTTTATTTGCATATTATAAGGTATGTACTTATTTAGTGATATGTTGTTTATAGATGAAACAAAACCATCATGATTTTGTTCTCCATATTATTCGCCCATGCTCTTCCAATAGTGGAAGATGAAGCAAAAATTTTATCTACCAATTATTTTTTATTTTATAAATATATTTATTATGTAAATTAAAAATATATGTTTTGGTTAAGTGAAAAAGAAAAATTTTAGTATTAAAAGGCCATAAATATATTTGGACATATTTTCTCAAAGTGGAGATGATGGAAAATAATTTCTTTAGTCTAAAAGAATATTTATTAGAATAGTAACAAAATTAAATTATTTTATACAAAAATTAGATTATTTCATGTAAGTAGAAATATAAAACTTTTGTTAGAATCACTTAAAGGGCTCTCGGCCCTAAATCTTTTTCTAGACAAGAAACTAGTTTTTTTTTTAAATTTTAGTATTATTTAATTATAAATTATTTTTCAATAATTTTAAATACTTAAATAATGAAAGAAATTAATTTATTGGCCTAATATGTAGTATTTGGCCATGTTAATAGAAACTGTAGGAAATTTTACAAAATTAATTAGTATTTGTCAAAAATTATAATCAAATATATTTTTAATAATATTTTGATTACTTTATCTCGTTTAGAAAAAAAAATATTGGATATTTTACCAAATGTATGATTTTCGGCCTTATAAATAAAAAATAAGAAAATAAGAAAATTTTAATTTTTATAATTATTACTACTATATTATGAAAATTATAAAATATATTACAAATGCTTTTGTGATAAATATGAAATTTTTAACTTGATAAGAAATTAGTTTTAAAAATAGAAAATTTAAGTAATTATTTATATGGATTTTAGTATTAAATTAAATCTTAAGGATAAGTACAAAGGATTAGGTGTAAAGACAATATGTTAGAAAGTCTAAGTACAAAGATACCCTGCCAAAGTTTATAAGAAAGTAAGATGAGTCCTTAAGTGTTTAAGACATGTGATAAGTTGATAAGGTTGTAATGGATCATGCAGTGGGCATGAGTCCTTGAGTGAAAGAAGTCACAGTTGGGTACGCTACAGGATGAAAGTAAGACCACCACTAAAGGTTTAGAGAATATGGTATCAAGTGATGAGTGTCCTAAGGGTCAAGGTAGTGCCCTAGAACTGAGACAATCACTTAACCAGCTTGATAACCATGATACCTGCTCAGCATCACTGGGTTTGGTGAAGAGTATACCCTAGAAGAGCTTTGAGCTCATATCTTAAGATTAATGATCATGATGACTATGATGTCAATACCTTATTCACAGGTATATGTACTCCCAATAATTTCCCTATCATCAAAAATTGGATTAGTAGTTGGGAATATATAGATCCATACAAAGTGTTAAGAGATTTGAGTAGACTAAGAGAACTTAAAATAAACCCTAAGCTCCCTTAATTATGTATTATTTAGTTGTGTTTTATCTTTCTAATATTTATGTAGGTCCATCTTATATACCTTTTATAGAAGTGATTTAGAAAATAAATCACCTCACTCCTTCTATTTGTTTCTTTTTCATTTTTTTTATACATATGTAGTACAATGTTACTGCTAGCAATAGTTCAAAACGATTGATGCTAACAACAAGGATGTTGAGTTTGGGAAGAATCTAGAGGAGGGTAACATTATACGGGAGAATGTTACAAACACTAAGGATGACGCTACAAAGGATTCATCATAATTGCTATAGACATTTTATGTTTTAGGATAGGGATGGGATTATAGATAATCACTGCTCTAAAGTAGGTCCTTTTTTATTATAAGGGTAATCAGAATCTTTTTAGACATATATTTATATGGCACTTTTTACTTCGGATGACTGTAATCATATTGATAACAGTCTATCAATGTATGTCTTAAAGAGTTATTTCATCTTTTCATTCATACGTCATAAAATTGCAATTGATTTATTTTAAAATGCTAAATAAAATCAATTAATTGAACATAATTTATTGTAAGTATTTGGTTTGAGAGTTAATGTGATTGGGTGTCACATTAATTGTTACATGGTGTTTGTGCAATGTGTTTCAACAACAAAAAATGATTTACAAGGTCCTTTTATAATTTTTTTTCCCATAATTAACGCTCAAGAAATCTAATACAAACATGTGTTGAGTTGCTTAGGATCAATTCATTAGGATCTTGACATTTGTCTCGATCTATGTGACACTTGATAACTATTGATAACTGTCTTCTAACTTAAAGTACTCAAACCCTTGTTTTGAATTTTCTTCTCTTTTTGACACTTAGTCATTTGTTAACATCTTCAAACTTAGCTTCCTTGTCTCCATTTCAATCTTGAATTGATTCTTCCTAAAATCTTGATTATTTCCTTAGCATAATTCGAACCAAATTTAAACTTTAAGTCATGGCCTTTCAAGAAATCGAAATTTGGTCAGTTTCAAAATAATGTTTACAACACTTATAAAAAAAAAATCTAAGTGGACACCAACAACATTATAAAAAAAAAATCAACATGTTTTTGTGAAAAGAAGGTACAAAATCCCCAATAAGAATATCTGAATATGGTAGTAACTCACCTTATTAGAAGTTGGCAACTTGTCACACAACATGTCATAATAAGAAAAGAAAAGGTTTGAAAAACTTTTATTGTAGAAAATTAGTCTTAAAAAATGAGTTTGAATTCGAGATGGATAGAAAAGTGACAAGTGCCTTATTGTTTGGGAAAGAAGAAGAAAAATAACAAGATATCTAGAAATATGACATTTTTTCATCATGAGAATATATTGTGTCTCTCTCCTTTTGTTTCTTTTCGTTTTTTCTTTGTTTTTTTCAAAGCTTTTTCTCATTTTATATTTCTTTCAGCTTTGTTTTTCTTCTTTTTCTTTTTTCATTTTTATTCTTATTTATTTATTTATTAATATAATTTTAATTTTTAAAATTTTTTAATTTAATAATTTTTAGAAAAATTGAATACAAAGAATATAAAGCAACTAAAATAAAATAAAATAAATAAGACAAAAATTGAGACAAAATTAAGTGCATTTTGATCCCAAAAAAATCACAAGTGTGCAATTTGGTCCCTCTAATGTAATGCCTAGCCGCTTTCAGGATCGACAGCTGACCCCACAAACCAACATAAGACTTTTCAATGTGTTTTGTCCTCACTCACGCTTCTTGAGAAACTTCCCAGGAGGTCACCCATCCCATAATTGCTCTAAATCAAGCACACTTAACTGTGGAGTTCTTATGTGATAGACTACCGAAAAGTAGATGCATCTTGTTGGTATAGGTAGCACTTATTAATTCCTTTAAGCTATCAGCAACTGTACAGTCCCATACCTGCACAGCCTCTGGATCCTTCTCATTCCAGTGTGTATTCGATTCATTCATGTATCCTTCTTGCTAGAAGCCTGCCAGGAGCCACTCCTTGTCTGTGCCCCATCTCTTTTGCACCGGCGATCACTCCCCGACCTCGTCAGCGCCCGGGATGTTACATGCCCACCAGCTTCCGCTTGGTTCGTCCTTGAACCACACCGCACTGGGAGAGAGGCCATGCTCTGATACCACTTTGTAATGCCTGACCGCTTTCAGGATCGACAACTGTCCCCCCAAACCAACACAAGACTTTTCAGCGTGCTTTGTCCTCACTCACATGCTTCTTGGGAAACTTCCCAGGATGTCACCCATCCCAGAATTGCTCCAAGTCAAGCACACTTAACAGTGGACTTCTTATGTGATAGGCTACCGAAAAGTAGATGCATCTTGTTGGTATAGGTAACACTTATTAATTCCTTTAAGCTATCATCAACTGTACAGTCTCATATCTACATAGCCTCTAGATCTCTCTCATTCCAGTATGTATTCGATTCATTCATGTATCTCTCTTGCTGGAAGCCTACCAAGAGTCGCTCATTGTCCATGCCTCATCTCTTTTGCACCAACAATCACTCCTCGCTCTTGTCAGTGCTCGAGATGTTACATCTAATGTCACATCAACATTTGCATCAAACAACCATGTTCAAAGCCATGTCAATTGTCACGTCAGCATGTTAATGTCACACTAATTGTCACATAAGCATATCAGTGTCACATTACATCTAGCATACCGCATTAGCAAAATTTGTTAAAAAATGGACAGTGTACTTACAAAAGGACCCAATTGACACATTTAAAAAAATTATGGGACCCAATGAAAAACCAAAATTGCACAATCATGATACTTTAGTAACCAAAAGTAAAATTAAACCTAAATATAATAAGAGAAAAAATAATAACAATAATTTTAAAAATATATAATAAAAGTTTAAACAATGAATTGTAAAAGATAAATATTTGTTTTGCAAATAGGAAGTTTTGGCGGCTCCTTCCTATTTTCATCACTCTGTCGAGCTTGAACTCCCCCAAACAAATCCACGTGGAATACGACACGCTGCCGGCCATTAAAGTTTGTCCGAAAGCATATAAATTAATCTCATAAGAGAGACAAAATTATGTAGTTATAATTGTCATTGATTTTGACTGGGGAAAAAGTACTCCAATTAATTCCATTTCAAAATTCTACTGCTTAGACTCAACAGTAATTACGCGGTGATAAACACGTCTTTTGTTAGCTTCTACGCCCTTTGGAAGGTTTCGCAGAAAAGATCGTGGTGGAAGAATTTCTCTAGTAATAGCGCGCATTGATCGTGATGTATTATAAATAGCTCAAAGCTATAAAGGAATTCGAAGATGTGAAAGGCCAAAGTGAAACTTTCAAGCACTTTCTTCATAACGTTATAAAACTTTTTTTTTTTTGTCCAGTATGTTGTACAGAACGTACTGTCAACTCTGCATTAGTATATGTGTTAGTCTCCGAGTTTGGACTGCTTGATTATGTTTCAACAAAAGCTACCTGTATAACGCGGCATTAGTTCTCTTTGTGGAGTCTTTAGAAAAAGTTCCTAATGGCTAATGTCTTTGAATGAAATGAGTTTATTTTTCAATTGATTTTCTTATATATTGTATGAATTGATGATTAAAAATTAATATAGAATTTCAATGTACACCTTATAATATAAATCTCTTAGTAAGAGTGTAAATGGCCCGAGTTAGGCCGAGTTTACTATTATTTAAGACTCAACCCAATTAATTTAATTGGGTTGGGTTAGAGTTTTTTTTTTTTTTTTGCAATGACCCAACCCACAAGTTGAGTAATTGGGTCACACATAAAATCTGAAAAAAAAAAACAGAAAAATTAAAAAAGAGAGAGAAAATAGAAACAATTATATTTTTTATTAAATAAATATAATATATTTTTTATTAAATAATAAAAATAGGAAAAATACTAAAAATGTCTCAAAAGTAATAATTTTCATTAAATAATAAGATATCGATTTGGATCGAGTTTGAGATGTCTCAACCTGTGATTCAACCCAAACCTAATTGGATTTGCTAAAAAAAACCCAACCCAACTCGATGACCCAATCCAATATGCAAAAATGTAATTAGGTTGAGTTGGGTTCATAGGTTGGATTTGACCTGCTTACACCCCTACTCTTGAGGATTTGACCATTTACAGAACCATATATATAGTTAATATCAAACTAGTCATTTTGATTGGTGAACCGATTAAATAATTAATTTGGGTAATATGTCAAATCAATTATGTTTAAGAATCGATATAGTTTGAAGATTATATTTTATATATATGAGTACGGTTTCTACGTTTGTGATGGTTTATAACTACTAGCTAGAAATTGTTATTACAAATTACCATAAGAAAAAAATAAAAGAAAAACATATTTATGAAATACGATTTATCTTATATTAATAATTTTTAAAAAATTACACTAATTTAATAGCTTTTAAAACAACTTGATGATAAAAAAGGTGAATTAATGTCACGACAGGGTCAATTCGCCAGGCACGATTGACAAAGGATAAACATTACAATGAATTATCATTTAGCTGAATGGAAATATTTCAAATAATTTAACACGCTACTTTTACCATTATAATATTTACGATGAAAAATATCTTTTTTTTTAATAGAGTCTTAATTTGATGAAATAAAACTGACTTGATTTTATATATATATATATATATATATATAATAAATTAAATCGATACTTCATACTTGATAAAAATCACACAAGCCTTAAACTTCAATTCATTTCGCTCTTTACTTTCAGTCGTTAATTTTAGGAATTTCTTGTGTCTTATGTGTTGACACGTTATATACTTTAATTTAATTGATGTAAGGTCATATATACTTGCTAAAGTCTTGAAATTTGAAAACTTCAATTTTGCTTTGTTTTAAATTTAATTTATAATCTGGGTTATTTTGTTTATAACTTATGGAGGAATTAAAAAAAAAAAAGGTAAAATCAAAGTCAAACTACCATGATTATAAATACTAACAGAGGCCGAGTCTAATGTAAGGAACTAAATCGTCTCTTATTGTAGCAAGTTAAGCTTAAAATTTATATTGAAAGAGGTATACACGTGTGTGGTCATATAAATAATATATGGGCAAAAAAGTCAAATCATCAATAAAGAATTATATAATTAGGTAGTAACAAGCTAGCTAGCATTTCAGTTGTTGAGTTAATTAATTAGTATATATATATCAGAAAATTTAAATTTATCTATTTAAATATAAATAGCTAAATATGTACTGTGAAAGTCAAATTTATAAAAAAAGTTAATATTAGAACTGAGAAAATGTGACAAGATTATTGAACAAATAGTTCTAATTAAAGTCAAATAAAATGCTAAGACAGATGCAACCGCGATTGAACCAATTATATATAGTCAGTGGCAACGAAATGGCATTTTACTTTAAAATATTGTTTGAAATAACATTTTGATTCTAGTAGAGAAAATATAAAATTTAATTGTTCGAAAAAAAAATTCTAGCTAAATAATCCGAAATTGTAAAGAGTAAAGACTACAAAATTAAATAAGTAAAATAAAAATAAGTTTCATCTTTTAATCTATTTATTTTTATTTATTCTGAAAGATAAATTCATATATTCTTATCTTCTATAAATATTTTAAACTTTTTTCAATATTTAGTATTTGAAATTTGTTTTATACCATTATTTTTGAATTTATACATTTTTCAGATATTAAGATGACACAAATGACTTAAGGAAAGTTTCAAAAAAAACAACCTTCGAAAAAAAGAAAGTTTCACCAAAAATAAAAGAAGTTCTATTTTGATGAGTGGACTGTGTCAAATTTGGGTCAAGAACTTTACTCTAGAGCTCAGCCTAAATATGAATCTATTTTGGCTGATATACCAAGCCTAGTGTAACCTCTTGTTATTGATTCCCTAGACTGTTGTTGAGAATCACGATATCCAAATCCATTGATTAACGCTTGGAGAAGTTGATCCTCAAGCATTAATACCTAGGGTAGGCACTCAACGTAAGGCTAACTCAATAACGGGGACTGTTATTCACACCTGCTTTTTTACTTTTCGCATCGCCTGCCTTTTTTTTTTGTAATTTCTTTTTATCAAAGTATTCTTGATAGAAACTAATTTTCATAAAAAAAAACTTAATAGCAACTAGTTTTCGTTTACATACGAAAACTACTAATTTTTGTAGTGTATTTTTTCAAAATATACTACAAAAACTAGTTTCTATTGTGTAGTTAATTTAATTATTATGTGTTTTTAATTTTATATTGTGATTAAATAATTTAATAACTTTTATGAGTTGAATAACTTATTAAATAAAATATTCATATTAAGTTATTTAATTTAGTTAATTTTGGTGTCCAAAAAAATATCAAGATTATGTGTAAGTCTTTCTCTTCCTCTGATATACTGCGTGTACGACTCTCAAGGTGTCTCATGTAACATTCCAAGCCTTAGTCTCCTTCAGTGACCATCTTCCAATCAAGCAAGGACTAAAGTAGCTTAGAAATTCTCTCAAATCATTCCTACAAAAAAGAAATTTAACATACATAAATATGTACTATGAAAGTGTGGTTTTCGGTAATGCATAGCAATATATATATAAGCATGAGAGTCACTCGAACTAAACTCAGGAAATTGCATAGGTACTATTGGAGGGCCTTTTAGAGGATTTCCTTCTCATGTGAGGATGATGTATGGATGGAAAATGCAATGGAACCAAGGAAAGTGTCCATCCATGCACTCTCTGGATCAATTGCACCCACACATGCTCTGTAATAACATGTGGTGAACAACGAATCCCCTGTACATGCCTAAATTATCATAGCACCCTTTTCAGTAGATGTGCATAATAATAGACTTGATCTAAGGAATCCCAAGAAGCATGGGGTGTCTTGGAAAGCCTGCTCTTGTCTATGGGCTCAATAAGGCGTTCAGATGACCTCTTATGGCTACAATAGATCTAGCACTAATTGAGTGGTGAATACGTCAAGCCCCTCATAATCTCCCATTAATCGACACAAGGAGACTACTCAGTATATTGTTTGACTATTTGGCAAAAGTCAATGGCTGGAAAGTGTTCAAAGATCCAAGTCTATAAAACCATTAACATAACTAATTATTGTAAAACAAAAGAAAAACAAAAGCTAAAGAAAAAATAAAATAAAAAAACAAATTTGGTACTTGTAGAAGAGTCATATATCCACTTACTTATGGCGTCTGATACATGATGTCCTAGCTGAGCTAGTTGTAAAGGTATGCCAAGGCAGAGACACCCCATGCATACTTCGTGTAGATATCTAGATCATAGAAAAACTCCAAGTATGCCACATCCATGCATGTGAAACTCTAGTCAACAAAGATCATGTGGCCAACCAAATATAACGGAAAAGATCTGGATACATAGATGACATTCCCGACCTAGACATATGCATGGTATAAGTCCCGCAACCAGGTCAAATGCATGCATACTCCTTAACCAGTCTTAGCATATGGTTGGGCGAAGGTGAACCCGAGCAACTCCATCTGGTTATCGTGTGCCTCCACCTACTATTGTGCCTAGTAGGAATATAGCTTCCCAGCTATAGGTAAATATAGGAGAGATAACCCATGATGGTCATCTCTCCCACTGGAAGGTGGAAGGAATTGGTGTCTTATGTCACTGCTCAACAAAAGCAAACAAGTTGCCTTTGTCCTCCATTTGGTAGCATGCCTATAGAAAAGGAGCTAGCCCAGACCTCTCCATACATCCTTTTACCTGCTCGTTCTCAAGAAGCAGTAACACCTTATTCTTATGGCTGACCACCTTTAGCTCGCCACAGTCATGTGCTTCCCAAAACTGTGGGGCAATATGGTCCCCAGAGGACCTTAACACGGAATGGTCCTTAGGACCTCCTAAAACAAGGAGCCAACAACCCATAACTCTACTTCTGGTACATATAGGCCTCAAGAGTTGGTACACAGGCCTTAAGAGTTGGTACCTAGGCCTCAAGAGCTAATATTTGGACCTTAGGAGCTAGTATTTGGGCTTGAGGAGCGACAAGTGGCTCTTGTGGTGCGTTAAGAAGCACCGCCTCCTATTACATGACTGATGCTCTGTGTTTACAAGCTAAAGCAGTGGGTCATTTTTGCTTAGCTTTATTAGCTCTTGATGTACCTGTCTTGGAAGCAATCTCGCTAGTGTATTTAGTACCTCTAGTATGAGTCATAACGTATCTGCATTACATAAATAAAAGTTAAAAACATAAATAAATACATATAAAAGTCTTGTATGCACAACAAAAACTAGTTTTTGTTGTGTGTCTAGTCCAAATACATAATGAAAACTAGTTTTCATCAAACCTAAGACACAAAAAAAGCAACAAAATGGTGTCAGAGAAGAAGGTGCGGGAGAACTCACTCAACAGAGAAGGAGCACAGGAGGAATGGAGGGTCAAGATATCAACATGATGCAAGAGAGAGTAGCTAGGGGATGACGAAAAAGAAAAGTGGGGAGAGGGAAAAGAGGAAGATGAATGGGTGTGGTTATGAGGAATAAGCGAGAGATAATGGGGGTGGGAGAGAATGGGGAAGGTTTTTAAAAGGGGGGAGAGAGGATTTGAATATAAGGATAGTTTAGAAATATCATAAAAACTATAAAAAAAAAAAAAAAAAAAGTGGAGAGTGTGAATAGTTGCTCCCCTCAACAATTTATTCTACTATAGCCCAACGTTTAGGACTAATATCCTAGGGTTTACTTTAATTAGAACAATAGGGAGAAACTTGCTCAAATTTGTATAACACAGACACTATTACATAAATTACATTTATGACAAATATTTATAATTTTTTGAACCTTATATATCCAAGACAAGACATGAGTATTAGTCATTTTCATATGATAATTTCTTTTCCATTTAGATTTTTGTTTTATATCTATTATATATACGATAAGAACATTAGTCATGATTTGAACATTTAACTGAATCAATCCGTTTAATTTTCATATTATATATATATATATATATATATATATATATATATATATTAAATTTTATTATTCCAATTAATTGTTTAATATTTTGATATTAAATCAACAATTATGCACACCAAATTTTAGATAAATTAAACATTTCTAGTTATATAATCTTATAGTCAACATTTACTTACATTTTTAAAAAATATATTATATGTTAATTTGAATTAATTTAATAACGTATCAAATAGTTTTAAAATTTTATAACTTTTTGCAACTTAATACATCACTTAATAACTTTCCATTAAATATAAAACTAATCAACCCAACTGAATTGAAATTTTTTATAAAGTATATCAAGTTTATAAAATTTATTCAAATAACAAAATAATTATTACTTCATTGTATTATTTTATTTTGATATTTTGATGGATGATATATTATTTAAAATACAAGTAAATTTTCATATGCCAACAAATATCCAAATTATGTAAAATTTAATATAAATAATCAAAAACATAATATCAAAAGATTCAAAGGTTGGATGGTTTAATTTCATATTTTACAGAAAATTATATATATGTGTGTGTGTGTAAGAGAAGCCTAAACTAATAGGTAAAAGAAAAGGAGAAAAATTCTCGGTGTCCCTGGATTTGTTTTACACAGGTATATATTTGCTTTACCCCAAAAAACTATTAAATAAAAGACGCAAAATGAATATGATCAATCAAAAAGAAAGTATGCGTGCTTTTTGGAGCGAATGCATGAGGCGTGAATTTTCTTGAATTAGTGAGGTACCAAAATAGAGAGTTTTGGCGAATAGAATAATATGTCAAGTCTGTAAAGAAATATAAAATACCGTTAATCAATAGGAAAAAGAAAGGGCCAAATTCTTGGTACCCCTGAATTTATTATTTTTATATATATAAATGAATAGTTGAATCTGAATATATGATGTTGTTCAACCCCAAAAATAAATAATAAAACACATAAATGAATATGAACAACCAAAAAGAATATGCCGAAACAAGTCAATTGAATTGCATGATCTTTGGAGCAAATCTCAGCAGTCTATCCAGAGCATGCGGCGTGAATTTCCTTGCAAACAAATGACAAACATTGGTAGTTTGTCCATTGTACTGACATGATCTTCCATACCTTAACTTGTTCAAAAATTCAACAGTCACATCATTTCTGAAATACCTAGAAGGATGAGGCCCACCCCTTGACCAATCAACACATGTCAAAGTCCTGTTAGAGTTCCTCTTCCAAAATTTGATATTAACCAACGTGGGCAAGTAGTGCTCATCACTGTAGCAATTGTGATTGCAATACTTTTTGAACACTGGGAAATATTGGCGGTCAGAGACTATTTGAAGGGCAAGAGCACGGTCTATTTGAAACCACTGGGAGCCCTTTCTCCATTGGGAGAGCCTAATTTGTGGCATCATGTTGGGCCTGTACCTCCCACGGCCCACTTCACCTGGCAGATCATAGGCCTCCACAAAGGTCTTAGTTGAGTCCATTAGATAACTGTAGATGGTGGAGAAATTGAACAAAGGGATGCATGACTCTGAGAGTAATACAAAACGTTGGTTGGAGAAATCAAGGAGTGCATTGGCTAGTAGGCGTCTCTCTGCCTCTATCATGCTATTCTCACCCCACCTTACCTCCTGCATGCATGTCACAAGAGAAAATCAGATTATGAAATTTAATTAGCACACATTTTGTTGGAGAATAACTCACACATTGATGAGTTAGAAGCAAATAAAAAAAAAAGTATATAAACAAGAGATTATAAATTCAGAGGGAGTCAAAAATGTTAATATATATTTGAACGACATGAATCTCAAAAAGACTGAGACTAGAAATTTAGTTGGATGTTTAAGCAACAATTAAAAGTAAAATCTATAACCTTTTAGTTGGAAGTGTTCAAAAATATTAATCTTGTTCTTTTTATTATACCATATATAAAATAAAATAAAAATAAGATGATATTTTCATAATTATTTATATAAATAAAAATAAAATAAAAAGTTGTTTCACAATTCAAATATCCTCATTTTTTTTATAAGCCAAATATATTAAGAGAAAGAAGGCAAAATCAGTACAAGATATACTAAGTTTAGCCAACATCAAAGTTTTGTTACAAAAACATAATAGTCCACTTAACCCTCATCGAACCCAAAAACCAAAGGCAGAACACAGATAAGCACAGACAACAGGCATTCCCGATTCTAACACCAAATAAATCAAATACAACTTGATAAAGCTTGAGGCCTGTGAAACCTTCCAAAACAACTAGCTCCAATTCCATGTGCTAAGCTAATGTTTATCCTCTATTTTCGGAAGACAAAAGTTTCATAAGAAATGTGTACCGGACCATCAAGGCATCAATAAATTAAGAATGGCCAGCTTCATGTACATGCTCGCAAATTAAGATTGGGCCGACCAATATTTATTTGCTTACATGGAAAGGTAAGACTTAATTAGCAGCTGAGGTTGAAGGAACAATTTTTTTAATTGACATTATTGTACTAATATAACTTGTTTGCATTAGTTCCCTTCAAAAAACAAATTGATATGTACTCTTATTAGTATAGAGTATAATTAATTTAATATATATTGTAATTGCTCTAAAGTTTTTCAAATTAATATATGTCTTCCATCTAAACATAAATGAAATGGGAAAAAGATGCATTTTATTTTGTCTTTAGATTCGTTGTCACATGCGAGAGACAAAGTACGTGAAGAAAGGAATTATGAAAAGTTTGATGAGGTTAAAAGGTGAGTTTCGGTAATGGAGAAGAATAGAATTTTCTTGGAAGTACAAAAGGAGTAGAATCAAAGAAAAGTATGACCAGTTTGCGTCGACAGCCCAGTTCCCGAAGCAACCAAAAAAAGAAGCAAAAAAAATGGACATTCAATAGATTCAGTGGACCTAATAGTTCGGTTTTTTAAATTTACTCACCTTCCATGATATATTGATCAATATAAGAAAAGGAAAAAAAAAACATATAAACTCTCATTCGGAAGAGGGAGGAATTCAAATCCTCTTTGCCCCAAAAAAGGAGCAAATGGATAACCAGCTACCCAGTAAGAAACTGGAATTGTTAAAGATTATTAACTAAAATATTGCAGTTCATTTGAAAAAAATAATTGCACTTATAAAAACATAAGTTGTTTCATTCTAAATATATGACATAAAAAGATCTTATCATAAAAAGATCTTATTTAAAGGTATTGGGAGTAATCTTTTGCAGCCTTTTAGCTGGGTCTGATTATTTGTTCTCTTGTCAAAACTCTTCTTACAAGCAATCCTCGTGTTGACATGAAGATAACCCCAGAATAAGGTCACTGAGGTTGTTCCAGAAAATTTATAATAATGTGTGCAACTTCCAATGGTGGAAACTTAATTACTCATATAACAAAGTGTCCACTGGTTCAGGTTCATGCAGACAGGTGTTTCACAAGTCAGCAGTTTCCTAAATATATGTATAAATTGTGGTAGGAACTGTGAAGCAAAATATTTATATAGCATAAAATATAGTAGCTAAATTGTCATGCACATGAGTCATAACACATGAACGCTAGGAAAACCGTTGTGATAACTATTAATAAGGCGTACATTAAGGGACTCTTGTGTCTGACATCATAATCAACATCGTTTCTATGTGTTTCACCCAAGGTTTTAAAAATAATAATAATAACCGGTTTCTATGCTCGATCTTGTAGAATTGGAAGTAAAAATATATTAATTTGTAAAACTTTGGGCCTGGATAATATATAGTTACAACTGTTACTTGAGCAGCCCAAATACCAAAAAATAAAAATAAAATAAACTAGACGTGAGATATTGATAATTTCAAAAATGTTTGTTTCACACCCTGGGGTGTGAGATGGAGAAAGAAAAGAGAAAAATAAAAAGGAAAGAAAAAAGGAAGATAAAGAACGTAAGAGATAAACTCCAGATGATGTGATGAAAAAAGGAAATGAAATGTGAAAGAAATGTAATTGTAAGAGAGAGAGGGTGTGAAAAAATCAAAACCGTTCTAATTAATTTAGCATCAAGTACAATAATGTCAATTAAAGAATTGTTTCTACATTATGAGCAATTAAAGAATTGTTCCTACACTATGAGCAACCAATTAAGTCTATCTTACTTAACAAATTAAAGGGGGTAATCAAAGAATATTTTTCATGCCGTATAAGATGTACTATAAGATTTTTTTGGTAGGTACAAGGTGTACTAAGATTAGTTTATTTTTGCGTTTACAATAGTTTAAAATTTTATTAAAGGGAATACTGGTATAAAAATATTTTTGAAAGAATTAATTTATTCCATCGTATACAATGGCCCAGTGCAAACCCTTCTGTGCTTTTGTAATTGTAAGGTTGTGGGAGTTATGGTATGACCACCTCTACTCCAACCTTCCAAGTCCTCCATTCATGGTTATAATTAAGCATTTTCATCCTTGATTAAAAGCATCGGATGTGACATGTCTATGACAGAAAAATTGTACAGTGAACATGAGTCACTTAAAAGTTGTAAAAGTCATCATTGGAATCCCAAAAGGTTAAAGAAATTGGAAAATTAGTATAGGAAGAAAGTTGCCCTATACTGGTTTTGGGACAAAATCAGTTATAGACTTATAAATAGTTCGCGCATGGATTGTAAATGTGATTCATGAACAATTTAAGGACGAGGAAATGAATTTATTAATTTTTTATTATTTTTAAAACTCCAATTGATCAGATATAGCTGGAAAACACTGGAATTCTGATTTACCTTAATGAAATCAAACAAAAATGGGAAGTAAAAAGATTATAAAAAAAAAAAAAGTTCATGACAATCTTGATATATTGATGAAGAAATCTTCCTTAGTTATTTTAAAGTAATCACACTAAAAAACTTTATACAACCAACTATTACAAAATTTATTAAATACTCTTAATATACATAACAATATCCTATTAAACTACTAATTCGCTTTATCAATTCTTTCTCATTTTATTAAGTGGAAATATGAAGAGACTAGAAAAGAAAATAGAAAATAAGTAATAGCTTTTCATCTCTTAAAGTGACAAAAGGTATGTATAAACTTACCTTGCTGGGGATTCTGCGGCCATGAAACACAGAGCTTTCAGGCACTGTTCCATTGAAAAAAGGGTTGGAATGGACGTAGATAGAATACAAGCCTTCATTTCCTTTGAAGAATCTCTCCCATAGAGGAGCCAATAGCACAGGACCTTTTGTCAGAAACAGAAATGCAACCTTTGGGGTCTGTTTGAATGGGAGTTTATGAAACATGGGAACCATGGAGGCTCTCCACAACAACTCTTCATCACTCATGTCATGCATGGCCATGGGGGGCTTCAAGAATTCCCTCAACCCAATTCTGGTGAAGTTGGTCATCACCCTTTTGCTGATCAAGGACGAAACAGAAGAAGGTTTGGTTTGGTTATTTTTTTTGGGTGAACACGGGGTATCTCCTGGCCGAGGGCAAGAGACTAATCCCACAGATCCATTTTTGTTTGGTTATTTGATATTAATAATGAGATGTTGGAGGAGATTGGAGGAGAGGGAGACAAAGGTGGTGATTTGAGGCTATTGGATGGGAAGGGGAATTGTTGGATTTGAAAGTTGGTGAGGGAGAAATTCTTGACAAAGAAAGTGAGTGTGATACCAATGAGTAAACCACAGCCAAAGACTAGAACATGAGCAAAGAAGCTGAGAAGGTCGAGTTGAGCTGTGAAGAGTTTCAGATATAAGGATGCGCCTTTGCCTTGTTGCTCCTTATTTTTCATGGTGATGGCAAATTAAAATGAGATTGAAAGAATCGGAGTTGCTAGAATAATTGTTGATTGGTGTGTACTAGTAGTCTCTATTGATGTATATTGAGTTTTTATACAGAGAGAGAGAGAGAGAGAGAGAGAAAGGAGCATCAATGATGCTTGATTCTAGACTCAAAGAGATACTTAAATTGATCCAAAAACAATACCTATATTCTGTCTTTTACATGAACTGGGACAAAAAAGTTGTATTCATTGGCAGTTTACAAATGGTTATGAACTGTACACGCAATGGAAGTATGGAACATTAAAATAATGCACGTTTTATTTTGCTGAATATAAGGAATTGTTATGAAACATGCATTAAAATCTGTCTGTCGATAAACTTTTTACTTTATTGCTTTAACGTGTATTTTCTGTATATGAATGGATGTTTATTTAACTTGTTCTCGATTTTACCGCGGTTGGGATATAGATGGAAATGCATATTCTAAGTTTGGCAAAACAAAATAGTTTCCTTTTTGGTAAAGAAACAAATTAGTTTCTAGCTAATAGCATGGAATAATGATTTAATTTGTTGTATAAATAAGTTAATTGAAGAAGTTGTGTACTTTGGTAAATCAAATAGAGATTAATTTGAGTTTAATGGCAATGCATGGTTAATGTAAAATATTTTACAATGTCAACCAATCATAAATTAGTGCTAGTATGACTTTTAAGAATGTAAAAATCAACAAACTTACAATTTATGGTGGTTTATGATTGGATGACAATGCAAAACTGTATAGCTTATTTTCTCTCAATTTTAATATCTAAACCTTTTTAAATTGTCAACTAATCAGAAATTACTGTTAATATAGCTTTTGTAGTAATTATTATAAAAGTTAATAAACATATCATATATAGGGATGGCAATTGTACCTGAACCCTATGAATATCATCAAAAAAAAACCCTCAATGGGGAGGGTAAAAACCTGCATAATGGGGATGGGGAGGGGGGCGAGGATTTACCGCAAAATTGAATAGGGATGGATGGAGGTATGAGTACCATAGTACCCACCCCGCCCAAGACCCACTTCTCTATATATATAATATTTAAATAAAATATTTTATTTGTATATAATTATGTATATTATAAATATTAATTTAATTAATAAAGTTATAAATCTCAATCACTTTAATTTTAATTTTACATTTTTTCCTCTAATTATATAAAAACCACATTTTTTTTATCCACTATAATTTTACATTAAAAAATTAAATGAGTCACATTTTATAGAAGTTAAGAATTAAAACACCAAATACCTATAATTTCAAGCATCAAAAAAAGAATTCACACATCCTTCATTGCCATGCTAAATCACTTGGTACAAACTATAAACCAATTATAATAGATGGTTTTAATGTTATGTTTGATTGATTTAATGTTATGTGTTATATTATTTAAAAGTGAACTTTAAATTTAGCTGTAACAATTTTTTAATTATTTTTTATTGATTTATTGACTTTATACATAAATATAAAGTGCTAGTAGCGGGTGCGGATATAGATATATAGGTACCCAACGAGCATGGAGATAGAGATTAAAGTTGCTACCCATGCAAGTATGGAGGCAGGTATGAATATTTTTTTCAAACACGGGTATGAAGACGGGTACCCTACCCAAATCTTACCAATTCTCATCCCTAATCATATATGAGAATTTGTAATTAGATGAGAACTATTTACTAAATCAAATATCATTCTTTTTCATTTATTCATTATTTATTTTTTATTTGGTAGATCACAATTTTTTTTGTGGTAGATATGTTCATTATTTTACTATGTATTATATTATATGTCACGAAGTTTTTTTTTTGGGGGCGGGGGGGTGTGAATCCAAAAATATATGATTCTTAGGAGATCAAGAAATTGTATTATATATCTTCACTATTTGGGTTAATATGAATTAGGCTAATTTAAAGAAATATAAGCATGAAATCTAAAGGCAAGGAGGATTTCGGACACATCTTATATATTATTACATAATCTTTTTTAAACTTTTCTTAACTAAGTCGAGCTCCATTGGTGGAAACCATAATCGTAAGAGGTACAATTAATTGGTAATATATATCGGCAATGTTTTTTTTTTATTATTGGCGCATCAGAATTGTATTTGGCATAAAAAGGAAGATAGATATGGAACCTTTTCCATATCATACAATAAAAACTTAAAGGCTGGTGCAAATTAAACTAAGACTTGATGTCTGGTATACGAATATTTTTCTTTCAAAAGTTTGTTTAGAATCACAAAATTTGACAAGGTATGGGTTTTTTTTTTATGTTATGAAATAAGAATGGATTTGATCTTGAAATTTCTTATTTTAGTTGTATACATGCGTATCATATAAATCCACTTTTTATTTTCTTTGTCAAACATGTATAAATCGAGTTAAATATGAAAAATTGTTTTATACAATTCTTAATTACTTAAATTGATAACTTTTTCATTAACATATAGAAATCATGTTATTCAAGTAAATCTACAAAAGTAGAATTAAATTAAAAGAATTAAATCTTTTTTAAGATATTGTAAATATGAAAATTGATAATTGATTTGTAAAGTTTAAATTGTATATTTTTATCATGAGTTAATTCATTTTAAAATATGCATAAAAATAATTTTAAAATAAAATGTTAATTTTTTAATTATGATGAGGGATCGGAGTATACTAGCTAATATATGTTACACTCTCTTTTATACTATTGATAATTATGTAATTTTTAAGAATTCAATCGTTGAATTATATCTATATATCACCTAGATTATTTATGTTAAATTTTGTCAAAATTAAAACAATAATTAGAATATAATCAAAGGATTCTTATTTAAATATACTTCAAAAGTATAGATTGCATCAATTTTAATATATAATAACGAGATATTAAATAATTTTGAATTAATCTAAGATTTTATAAATACGATGTTATATGATAGAAATGTTAAATCTAAGATTTTATATACGATCATATTTCGTGCACCAATCTTTGAAACTCCAGGTTTGAGACTCCAACAAAACTCAGAGTAGATAAAGGAGGATTCTAAAAGGTATGTTGACAATGAAAGACCGCGTTATTTTGTCATGGCCAAATTATATGTTAGAATGAATTTAAGAAATAAAAAAAAAGTTTTATATAAGTAATAAACAATTTTCTTTGAGTAATTAAGTAATAAACTAATAAAATTTTTATTACAAGTCAAATACTCTAATTATTTTTTTAGGTACATAAATGTTATAATTATTTTTAATAACATAAACTATCAATTCAGCCCATTTAAAACTTATTATTAGATCAATTTGGGCATTCGAAAAGTTTAGTATCAATCAAGTAAGTCATTTAAAATTAAAAGCAATATAAAAAATTTAAAATCCATATAAAAAAATTCAATACCATTTTTAGCTTTTGAAAAACTTATTTAATGTCATATGAATATTTGGAATACCTACTTAGTACTTTAGCCTTTTAAATTCTCCTGTTGGTAGATGATATATAAATTTCACTATAAATTCTCACTGAGGTTGATGGTCTTTTTTGACCTTGCAAGGAGGTGTGTCTTCTCCTAATTTAAACTTTTGGTTCACCTAAAAAAATGATTCTTTTCCACACACAAAACAAAAAAAAAAATGAAAAGTATCACCCATTAGTTTATAGGAAAAAAATAGGCATGTTCTTTATAAAAAAAAAAAAAAATAGGCATGAAAATTTGCAAATCAATAGTCAATAGGATTAGTTTAGTGTACTATATTAAAATAGATGAAAAAAATTATTGATGAGATTTATATGAAATGTTGTATGTAATAGCATACATCCCTAAATTAGGGTGAAACCAAAATGACTCTTAAGTTAAAATCATGATGATGCAGAGCCAATGAATGTTAATATATGATAAAGGCCAAGTAGCACAAGTGCAATCAGCAGCTAACGAAGGCAAAGAATGCAGAGCATCAGGCATGAACTTCCTAGCAAAAAGAAAGCACATGGAAATAACATTGCAATTACCACTCTTGATCAGTATATTTGAACCTTATTCGACTCAAAATCTCAAGAGAGATAATAACAACCTTGCCAAATCTTCAGGGATGTGGACCACTTGGACTAATCAACCCAAGTTATGCTCCTATCCAAATTCTCTTTTGAGCAACATTTATTAATATGGTGTAGGGATATAGTGCTCATCCACGTAACTTAGGGGGCTATAGTGCTCACTAAAGATAGGATAGAACTTCTTGTTTAAGACAATCTCGATAGCTAGCTCGCTAGCTTCCCATTGACCTTAAACCATTGAGACCTCTTACGCCAATCCGAAATAGGTGTCATTTTGGGGTTGTATCTGCCATGTCCAACTTTTCTTGGGTCATCGTGAGGCTACAAAACTCTCATTGACAATGAGCAAGTAGTTGTATATACATTGTTATGAAGTTGAACAAAGGAATGCAGCTATCGGAGAGTAACACAAATCTATGATTATGGAAGTCAAGGAGAGCATTAGTAAAGAGGTAGGGGTGGCAAAGCAGGTTGACCTACCATTAACTCGCCAAAAGTGGGGCGGGTTGACCCACTGACAAGGAGTGGATTAAAGAATTTAACCCTCCCTGCTTAGCAACGAGTTGGCTCATCAAGGAGTAAGGAGCAGGTCAGCGGGTTAAAAAAAATGAGTTGGCAGGTCGACTCGCTAAAATGAGTTGGCAAGTTACAAAGAAGGTGGATTGGCGGGTTAACCCGCCCTACTTTCAACCCACCCAAATTTTAAAAAAATAAAATTGAATTTGAATATTTTTTGTCATCATCTAATTGAATTAGATTAAATAATTTTTAATACACATTATATTCTTTTTATTATTATTTGTAACTTTATTTGTGTAAAAATAATTATATGAGAAAGGGATTATATTTTTTCATTCAAAAGTTATAAAAATAATTAGAAGTAAATGAGAATAATTTTTGGTGAATGGTGACACATTTAAAATTGGAAAAAAAAATTAAACTTACTATTTGATTTTAGTGATGTTTAGGAATTAAGAAGTCAAATTAAATCGGAAAGCAAAATCAAAGATATGTGCATGCGGTTTAGGACTGTGTGGGTACGAGGTCGCTACTGGTTGCAGGTAGAATCAGAGAAGAAGCATGTGGGACTGTGTGTGGGTAGTGGCGCAGCATAGTGTGCATTCAAGAAAGGACAGCGTAGGTAGCAATGAACTAAATGCATAAAAGTCCCATGTGAATTGGGAATGTGTTTCCTTTTTTTTTTCTCATGAATAACTAAACTAAACATGACAACAAAACACAAATAACAAAAAAATAAGAATAATAACCCAGCGGGTCAACTCGCCCCTCCATTGATCCGTCACGTTGACGAATTAGGCAGGGCATGTTGAGTGTGTTGGCAGGTTCATCTATCTAACCCACCTGCCAAAAATGGTGGGTTAGGCTGGCCGACCTACCGAGTTGAACCCTCATTGCCATTCCTACTAACAAATGCCTCTCTGCATCAACCATTGAGGATTTTCCCCATTTTAATTAAGAGCTTTTTGAGGAGCAATTCTAAAGTACAACTATAGAAGCACAATTTAAATGATAAATCAATGTCAACTTAATTGTATTATTCAATTGTCAACCAACTAGAAATCATCATTGATATGACAATTTGTGATTAAACAATAATGTAAAAAACTTTTACATTGTTGGTGCATATTTATTTATTCAATTATTAAAGCACGATCACTATAATGAAAATTCAATATGTCAAAAGTTTTAGGATACAAGTTTGCTTAACCTTCACCCTAGAAACCTTAACTCTTACTTCAATTCAAGTTCTAAAAGCCTAATTGGAGATCAAACTCATTAGTGTAATTGAAGGTTAATTCCTTTACTTAACAACCCTTTTCTCCAATTCAAAACCATAATTCCTTAGAAATTTCCAATTAGAGCAGGTACTAGATTCAAGAATCCTTAAGATTTCATAATTGCTCTCTATTCTTAGAGAATCCCTAATTATGATGCTCTATTTTAAATCCAATCCCTATTCTAATTTTTCGTAGATCTACTTGCCCCTCCATCGTAGATCTGCCCTATTCTAATTTTTCATAGATCTGTTTTCGCCTCCATAGTAGATCTACCCTATTATAATTTTTCAATTGTCAATAGGAAGCTAAGATCAATTATAAGTGGCTAATTTACATAGGCATTAAAGATAGAGACAAGCAATTAATTTAGAGGAAATGAACTTAAATTATATATAAGAAGTTAGGTTATATCAAATTAGGATTGAGATTCTTCATCTCCTACCAACAAAAATTTAGTCAGTACACATAATGGTAAAAAAGATTAACAAGAAAAAGAGAAGAAGAAAGCTTAGTAAACTCCTCCTTAAGAAAATGATTAATCTTACACTTTGATGTCTAGAATCCACATATCCACCGTTTTCCAATTATTGAAAATTGTCTGCATGTTTTGTTAAAAAAAAAAAGGAAAAAAAATTGTCTGCATGTCTGTAAGAAGGAATGCTATTTAGAACTTCTTCAGGTTGTGTTAACGTTAATAACACTTAATGGGCATTATAATGTCATGTAAATCATGTGAACACCCAATATTTTAAGGTTTTATATATTTATTTTTCTTTTATTTGTTTTATCTATTTTGTTTTGAAACAAAGAAAGATATGAGAAAGCATCATGAACCATAAGCTATTGTATATTTGTACTCATTTTATTTAAAAAAAAAAATCAACAAACATAAAAATTCAGGAAGCGGCAGAGAATAGCTGCATTTTGTTGAACAATTGTTTCTCTAGAAGTCAAAAGCATTGCAAAGGCAAAAATCCAAATATTGTTGATCAATTTCTTCTCAAGGGTTGTCAAAGTAAAGTAAAGCTACAAATGAAAAATAAAATCAAATGAGAGCCAAGACAATTATAGAGCACTGGTTTTAGATGCTTTTAACGATCCAAGACAAGGTTCGGGACTGTTTTCTTGCGTCAAAACTCTTATGGTCATTAGTTGTTAGGGGCTGCTATTCCCATCCTAGTTTTTGCTATTTTCATCTCATGTCTTGTTTGCATTTTTTTTATTCCGAAAACATTTCCTAACGGAGTTGCGTTTTTGTTGTGATTTTGTACAATGGAAACGCATTTCAGTTATGATAGCGGGTGCACTCATCTATACATAACGAAAACGCGTTTCTGTTATATATTTGGGACTGATCCGTTATGTATGTATTCAAAATACATAACGGAAACGCAGAAATCAATTCTTTATATTTATTAAATTCATTTATTTTTTTTAGTACAGCTTTTAATAGTTAACTGATGCATGAGCAGGGCACGATTTTGAATCGATGTGATTTGGACCCTTGATTTATTATGTGTAATATTGACCGTTTATTTTTTTGATACACATGACATTGCTTTTAATAATTTGGATAATATTGTTTACATTTTGTTTGTTTGTTTTTATTTGTATCGCGTGCTATAATTGTAACAACGTATTAGCGATACCAACAATGCAATAAGTGTAATATATATAAAATCCAAAGCATCTATAAAATCCAAAAATATATACAATAGCATATGTACATAATGTATAAAATACTAAAAAAGGATCTAACAGGAAAAAACAAAAAATAAAAGGTCAAGCATCAGAGGTGGTCGCCTTTCTCTGCCTCCTCGTGTGATAGGTGCACCCGGAGGCCATGCTTGACTAAGCGATGGTCAATGCCTCCCAGATCATCCCATCACCGTTCGTGCCCTCAAGCACTACCCTCAAGTGCAACATGCGCTCTAAAAGGCCCGCAACTCTCTCCCACTATGCTTACAAAAAAAGAAATGGAAACTTTATTAAAAAATGTGTCATTGGCATCGTAAAAAGTACATTGTAAATATATGGATACTTACCTTGCATGAATGGGAGTTGCTAGATGAAAAATTCGTCACAGGCTACTACAACAGGACCAGAACTCATGGAAGGCCTAGTGGAGGATCTCCCTTTACCGGAGGAATCAGAAAAGGGTGAGAGACATGGTGGAACCACTCCAGGTAGTCATCGCCACATGTCCATGAAGCCTTGTGTAGCATAGCAACTCCTCTGTATACCGCGTGCGCCTGCCAGCCCTCTTAGTCATCAAACTGGCTAGTGAACAATGGGAACTGAATAGGCAGGGGGCGAGGGATCTCTTGGACGTACCCAAACCGCCTTAACACCCTCCCTAGTAGATGGGCACACATATGGGTACCACACCTGATGAAGCCAGAGTAGAACGAAATTGCCTTCAACAACAGAACAACCTGATGTGCATCATACGGCACCCATATGACATCATCCAACTATAACTGGTGCAACGCCAGCCTGGTCCCCAGCGCAAAGCCGTTCCCGTCATCGACTTCCACCAACATATAGGGGAATGCTGCTTTGAGTAATCCCTAATGGGCTCCCGCTCTAGAGTGGGGATGTGCTCATATATCCACGCTTGTAATTGCCAATTAACATATTAAATTTCATAAACAAAATAATCACTAAACATATATCTACAAAAAATAAAAAAATATATCATGATCAGGCTCATGTATCCTCCAAACTATGTTGTACACCAGAGGCTGTCAACGCTGAGTTGATCCTATAGGAATGCTAACGCAACGGAAGCCTAAGAGTATCCGTTGCAAGCCTAGAGATCACAAAAGAGGTCCAGGTAGCAAACTTGCACTTGCGTCATTCTAGTGTGTTTCGATTCATTCATGTATCCCTCCCTTTAAAAGCCTACTAAGAGTCCCTCCTTGTCCGTACCTTATCTCTTTTGCACCGGCGATCACTCCCCACCCTCGTTAGTGCCTGGGATGTTACACATCACGGGACTGACCCAGCCATATATGTCCTGCAACATGGTCTTTATAGGACCTGAGTAAGGACAAGTCTATAGGACCTCCTGGAAATGGAAGTCCAACAATATGCTCCGCCAACTGAGCCAGAGGCACCTATGCCTCTGCCTTCGATACCTTGACCTCTACCTGCTCCTACTATTGTTGCCTAGACGCTTTAGTCTATCTAACCCGTCATACCGATGTAGTCGGTTGTGGGCACCTAGAAGTATCGACCTCATCATCCAGTAGAAGGCCTCGTCCAAGATGATGGGCACCAAATCTCGTGTGTGGCATAATGAACCTGAAACAATAATGATACATTAACAATTAAGAAATAATTAATATCAAATATAATCAATATTATTATAGAATTATTCTAAAAAAATATTACATAAAATTAATCATTTATTAAAAAACAAACAATAAATTACATATTACATAAATACTTTAATAGACAAAAAAAATTAAAAATAAATAACTTAAATCAAATAAATAATTAAATAATGAAAAAAATTATAAGTAAATTATACTAAAAAATAAATTATTTAATTCATACAAATAATTAATATAAAAAAACTATTTAAAAAACAAATAATTTAAATTATTTTATTCATATAAATAATTAAAATCAAAATTTAATTTAAAAAATATTAACCTAAATTAATAAATTCATTAAAATAAATAATTATTTAAAAAATAAACAATTTAAATTATTTAATTCATATAAATAATCAAAATAAAAAATGATTTAAAATTTGCATAATACATAATGGAATTGCGATTCTGTTATGTATCATTTCCAGATACACAACAGAATTGCGATTATGTTGTGTATCTGGAAATGATACATAATGGAATTGCGATCCCGTTATGTATCCTCACCAATACACAATGAAATTACAATTCTGTTGTGTATCATTACACAACGAAATAATCTAAAAGTCCAAAAAAAATAAACGAAACTCACTTTCAACAACGGCATGATGGGAATGTCAATGGTTGAGGAGGCATATGCCAAGCTTGCCAGAGTAAGGCGCTCGCGAATGAGGCGGAGTCACGTACTTCTAGCGAGTGGGGACGGCGCCGTTGTGGGAATGGAGCGCGGGGTGAGAAGAGAAGAGAATGAGAGAGGAAGGAGGGAGGTGGGGAGTTTGAGAAGGGAAGAGGGGGTGAAATTTAAAAGTCTAAGAGCAAAGATGGAATTTCATATATTTCTGGAAAAGAAAAGAGGTGAAAAAAGGGAAGAAAAAAAAAAGTAGGAACAGAAAGCCCCTTAGTTGTTTGGATTATTCCTCACACATTTGGACTAGGTGGAATCCCTTGGTTTGGGTTGGGTTTAATTGAATAAAGTGGGTTTCAGAAGTCTAAAAAAATTTTGGATAACTACGTGTGTCTTTGATCCAATAAGTATTGACTGGGTCATACGGGTCTTGTTTTATTTTTATATTTATTTATTTATCTATTTATTTTAGTGTCTTTATTTATTTATTTGTTTATTTAATAAAAATCCTTTAGTTACAAATAAAATGTCTTTCCACGCCAATAATTTATTCAAGAACCAAAATCGATCGAATACTTTCTTAAACGATTAATTTAACTATACCTCTTATATTACCCTTTTATTTTTTTTTCAAAAAAATATATATATACTTCCTTTAGTAAATAATATAAGAGGCTTAGTAAAATTAACATAATCTATTATCTTATCAAAATTAAGTATAAATAGGTTGTTGATAATAATTATTTTGGATTCACTTTTTATTTAGTGCGAGAATCTTGTGTTTTGGAGAACACAGGACATATGATAACTTGATAATTCTTAATTTTTCAAAATTGTAAAGAAAAATAAAAAAGAATATTAATGATTTAGGAATAATCATTTCATATCTACTTCTTATTTGGCGATCTCAAAAATATCATTTTTTATGGAACAATTTCCAAACATGCCTTTGACTTTTAATGACTCTTATCAATGAACGGTTTCCTTCCATGCCTTGGACTTTAGCATCCTCTCACATTAAAAAGGGCAAAACAAAGATATGTGTGAGGGAGAGAAATTAAGTTTAATGGGTTGGGGAATAGTGCATAGAGCTTTCACGCCAACTATGACCAAATCCAGTCCAGGAATAGTCCAAGGGTAAGGCCAATAAAGCCCTTGCTTTAGATATCCTAAAATTAATATTACTTATTAATAATATTTTAAGAAAATAATAATAATTTGATAATTTCAAAAATAATAATAATAATTTGATAAATGATATTATTTTAAGAGTAGATAAATAATTTTTTAACCAAAAAAGGTCTCTTATTTTACATTTTGTTCCACAAAATTGAAGAGTTATACTCATTGATTAGAAAATCAACAATTAAAATTATAATTAAATGCATGTACATGCAAAATAAATTATGTAATTATATAAATTTTAATAATTAATTTTTCAATTAATGACTATAACTTTTTATTTTACTCACTAAAGTGAATTCCTTCTTTAGAAAATATTGTTATAATCTCTAATCTTTTCAATTTTTCCAAAGAAGAAAAAGTTAATAACGTAACAAACTTCATCCTATAAGATTATAATAAAAAGCTATAGGTCTAGTGGTTTTTATTTGTTTTGTTTAGTTTATGTGAATGTGTTAAATAGTTCTTTTTTATTGTTTCCTATGTTACTTTTTTAACTGTTTTCAATAACTCAGAATTCAATTCCGTACATGTAATTACGTTAAAACCTAAAAGTTAAAAATATCCTTACTTATCTATCATAATAATTTTAAAAAAAATGATTTTGCATCTCAAAAAATTTTAAAAATAATCTTTCAATTAAAATATAATATTTTAAAAAATATTGTTATTAGTTTTTTTGGTCAAAAAATATTATTATTTATTTTAAAAAGACCTTATCTCAAAATTCGCTTTTGGGCTAAAAATATATTCGACCAGCCTTGATCCAGTCCAGTGGGTTAGTAAAGCATTCAATGCAAAACTAACATTACACATTGGACTTCATAGTAATACAGAAACTTACTAAAAGTACGTTAGTTTTACATGCAATCAGCTTTGCGGTCATGTAACCTGGTTGTTTGGTTAAAATTTCGGGCTTTGAAATTGATTTTGAAAAAAGTAAAATTTTTAACTTTGTGATTGAGTAAAATTAATTATAGGTATAGAATACATAAAAATTTTAAAAATATTTATACGTTAAAAGTATTTGTAGTCTATCATAAAAGTAATAAACTTATTGTTAAAATATTATTCAATTAGTTTTTTATTACTAATTATGTCAAAGACAAAACTTAAATCAAATTTATTTATATAATCAGAGTAACGATCCATCAACCCGCTAGATCTTTTATGAGATACAAATGGGGGAATTTATCTTGAAAGTAGAAAAACTACCGAAATTAGGTGAAATCATCACAAGGATTCATGGTGAATTTTACAGCAAGAAGCATATCAAATAGTCAATCAGGTAAAGTACTTTTTTAAGCTGTTAGATATATGGATAAAAAAAAATCAACAGTTGAAATTGTTAATTAGATTAACAATTCTTAACCAGTTAACCTTTTTTTTTTATTCATATATGTAACGGTTTAGAGAGGTAATCCACTAGTAGACCACCACAGTAGAATTTGCCTTCATCCGAATAGGTACAAAACTGACCTAAAAAATAAAAATAAAAATGAGCTTGCTGCATACAAACTGAACAGGCCCATTTCATGTTGAATACATGAATGTGGCTATGGAAACAGAATCTGTTTCAGGTGAGCCAAGCTGGGAAACCCCATTTTAAACATATTGTTGTGATGGTTATAGCTTGGTGCTTGCTACAGATAAACAAAGCACCCCCGAAACAGAGGACAAATTAAAGAACAAATAATAAGCTCAAAACAAATTCTGACAAGAAGAGATGAACAGTTTTAGGTGAGAGTTCAGATTTCAGTTTTCAGAGACATGAAGGAACATATTAACCTATTGAATTGTATCACTTGAACCAAAGGAAATGAATATTAAATGTACTAGGTAGTGTTAAGCAAGTTACAAAGATTTTATTAAGAAATAAGAAATGGGATCTTCTGTGCTTTCAATTCTTGCTATACAGAATTAAAGATTCAAGATCATTCCATTATTTCCGTCCTTTGGCCATGTTTGAATAAACTTTATATAAGTACTTCTACAAAAAGAAATATGATAAAATGTATTGAGTTTTTCTATAAACTAAAATTAACTTGTTAACATTAACTTTTGGAAAAGTTAAATGAAAAACATGTACAAGAAATACATTATGGTTTTAGTTCACATTGCTTATTGTCTCTTCCAAACACAAGCATGTACAAGAGAACGTGGCATAAAACTGAAATTGAGAAATTCATTATGGTTTGATTAGTTTGAAGAGCTTTCAAAAGCGCGATGAGCCGATGACACGTTAACCAGAAATACGTGGGAATTTGTAGAACAATGTAATTTCAGGTGTTGCAAAAATACCCTTGCAGTATTATTCTTGCATTATATAATGTAATTGCTAATCTGTGTTGCAATTAAAATTAATTAACGTATGCAACATCTGGGCAAAGGAACACTTTTAGATGGAAAGAAACTAATTAAAAGGTTGGTTAAAATCATTGGATATTCAAATGGTTAATTCTATGAGGAAGATGTGAAGTTTGACTATTCAACGCGGCAAATCAAATTACGTTGTGTGTCTAATAAACACTCTTCTGTTATACTTTATTTCCTTCTTCTTTACCTTTTGGCTACCAATAAGAGTCTAAGTGGAATAAAAAGGAAGATGATATTGAAGAGATGAGGAAATAATGATTAATCATAGCCTTATTTAGTCAGACTCAGCACACTAAAGGGACATATTTTTCATCCTATAGAGTCGAAGAAAGCATATTTGGAATTGCTTTATATGTGAGACACATTGACCGTGGGAGAATGCACTATGCATGTGAGCAATATAGCAAATATGGTGAGGAAAAAAGCTTAGCGATAAGGTTGGTATAACTGTTGTTGAAGATATGAACCATGCTCGAATTAGTGGATTATCTTTACACTAGCTAGCAAGATTAGAAACCAAAAAATATATAGAACTCAAAGCTAGTGTAAAATTGATTCATCTTCCATATGTGGAGAGAGAACACTAGTTCCATTTTCTAGTGGAATTGACAATTGCCTTGGGGACTGGCACGCATCAGATCAGGTGCACACTTCTTTCGGTGCATAAATGGTATCCATAAAGGGGTTACAACTTTGTTGTTACATCCAGAAGGCCCGGACAAATTGAAATGGAAAACATCTCAGACCATCAGCATTTGCATTTCTTGATTGGAACATCAAAAGGTTGGAAAAGGAAAGCGTTGAATTGCGTCAATAATTATCAGTACGGTACATATTTTTGTCTATACGTGGAATACACCGTTGGTGGGCTTTTGAAAAATTTTATTGTAACAACATTTTTTTCGTGTCTATCTCTCTCCTGTATATTTTTTATTGCATCTCACAATGGTGAAAGAAATAAGTAAAAAAAATGTTGTACAAATTATTATATGAATTAACATGTAGCATATCTCAAAATTGTATATGGATAAGTATTTGCATGTTTCTAGATTAGATTAGATTTTATTTTATTTTATTTGGGAGGGGGGGAGATAATTAGAAAGTATTAATGTTATAAAGATTTTTTATATTATTTTCTAATTATAAATTATTATGTAAGGTAACATTGTTGATTTTTGTAATAATTTATATTAAAGTTATATTTAGAATAATTTCTAATTAATTGAAAGCATAAAAATCTTTATATTAATGGTGTATTAAAATTAAACTAGAAAAATTTATTTGAATCAATTCTATTAATTTTTTCTTTTATTATATCGTTTTAGATTAGTCTAATTTAAAGTAATTTGAATAGGGGTAAAATGTGTTAGATTAGATTAAGTTTTATAAGGTTAATTTAAACTTGACTGGTTTTTTTATCAAAGGTTTGAGCTTAGTCTATTAATATGATATACACCTTTTTTAAGGCTTAGCTATTTTAAAGTTTAAATTGAATCCACAAATCTATTTAAAAGCTTACTTTGTTGTAAGATTTATTAAATAAAATTACAAACATGCCTCTAAATAAACAAATAATTCTACACTTATATATAAGTGAGGGAGTTTAAATTTTTAAATAGACTGATAAATACAAAATATTAAAATATTATAGAAATAATTGATATGATAATACTAATAATGGTATTATTATTATTATTATATTATTTGTATATATTTATTAGTAACACACTTCTTCTAACACACTTTTATTATTAATTAAATTTTTTTAGAAATTATAAAATCATGAGTGAGACTCATTAAATAAAAAGTAAAACCTATAAAATTTTGAAAATTTGAATAAATTTTAACCAATAATATAGAGTGTGTTATATAAAATGTTTCTAGCATTTCTTTATTTAATAAACTAATGTGTTAAGTCTAAAAAGTTTTTTAAATGACGCAAAGTTTAGAACTTAGGGTTGATTTAACCAAACTCTAATTGGTTCAAAGTTTGCCCTATTTTTTTCAGCTAAATAGCTTTTTAAAAGAGCTTTAGTCTAACTTATTACCACATAGGTCTGGCCTCACATGGATCTAACGTAATCTAAGTTGTAAACTCTCTAGGAATAGTCTAACAACATGTTTTCATACTCGTTCTTAACATGATTTTATGCATCTCATATGAAGTTGTCCATTGTAGCTTTCACATTTTTAACCATTTGGACGTGATTTTTTATGTTCGAAACTTATGTCCAAACACACGCTAACAAATTTCCATCTCTAAGTTTGGATTAGATCAATTCTTATTTTATTTTTTAGTAAATAGTAAATAAATCTTCAAATTCACAATAAATATAATAAAAACTTATTTAAAGTTCCAAATATTATATCTCATAAGTCAATTCTTAAAAACTTGAAATTAATATAATTTATTTTAAATTCAAATTATTAGAAAAAAAAACTTACACATTGTCACAACCAACATTTTTATTGACCAATTCTATTTTATCTTCACGCATTTTGATTAAAAATTATTATTTAACACTAAGTGTATATAATCAAATAATGCTAACATGATATAAGAATAAACTTTAAACTAATTAAAAGATAACTAATTTATAAATATATAAAAATATTAAGATGTAATTTAAAAGATAATACTATGAAATATGAAAAATTTATAATTAAAATTAAATATATACATCTATGTTTAATTTAAATATATTAGATTATTTTTTAAAATTAGATTCAAAATTTGATTTAATTTAATAAAAATTAATTTTCACTTTTTTTATTTTTTATTCTAAATTTTTAATTGTTTTGGTTTTATATTTTACAATTTATATTAGGTTAGATTGATTTCTAAGTCATAAACTGGTCTAATTTTGTTTAGGTACAGCTATAAACTGATCTAACCTATTATTGATTGTAAAATATCAAAATAAAATATCAAACAGAGTTTTTTTTTTTCTTTTATGTATTTTTTTCTGTACTTTCTTTATTCATGTGATGTCTATTGTAAATCGCAAACAATGATTTGACCCCCGTTAAGTTGCAAAGGGATGGCTTCGCACTCGTGCTCGAGGTTTTTTTTTTCCCTCGCTTTGTAACTCTTTTCACAGTCAACGAACTGTCAAAACCTAATTGGAAATGTGTGTGTTGCACACCAACACACTAAAGCACTTTCATTCGAATTGTGTCTACTAATATTTTAGTGCTAACGCAAGTTGATGAAGATTTTATTTGGTGAAGCAAAAAGGTTATATGGTTTCACTTTGGGTTACAAAAGCGAGGTTAAATCACCCTGACCGACACCTGAAACTAATTAATAAAGTGTCCTTTAATAAATTTGGTTCATCTCAGCTTAATTTATATTATTATATTATTACAGATACCTGTAGGCACTTTCTCTAGAGTTGGGTCGCCTGATGTTCTGCACCTATGTATGTTTCATTAAGCAAGAATTTGATTAGTATTTTCATGCTTCTCATAACGAGTTAAACTTTTTTTTATTAATTTAAGGTTAATTGAAGTTTAATTTTTATGGTTGTAAGATTTAATTGTTCTTTATCTTTTTTTTTAGTTTAAGTATTTATATTTTTATTGTTCTTAACAATAAATATTATTTTATAACAATTATGCAGAAAGGTCATTTTTCCAATTTATGGAATTGTCTAAAACTAATTAGGGCTATAAATCTATAATTGTCTACTAGTTTTAATAATTAAGGGTAAATAATTATCTTTGTTGTATATAAATTAAACGAAGCATGTGCATTTATTGGCTAGAATGAGATCCCTTTAAAATCTAATGTTATTGATAGATTAACTTCTTAAGAGCTTGTTTAAGATTATTTATCAATAAAGGAAGTAGTCAATGATCCATAAACATAAGGGGATATTGATTATTAAATCTTGTCAATAACTAGAACTAACATTTATCTAAAAAAAGAAAGAATATATCTTTGAACTAATGATCAAGCTAGAAAACTAAAGTGAACATTTTATCTTGGGCTAGAGCATTTTAATCACTAAATTTCAACTCATTTTTATTTTAATTATTGTTTTATTTAATTATAATTTTCTTTCAATACCATTGCCTACTCAACTCCCCTCACTTTTATTTATTATTTTTGTTTTAATTTAATAAAAGGAAGAAAAAAAGTTTACGAACCCATGTAGATTCAACCCAACTTTCCATTTTGCTCTAAATTATTTTCTAAAAAAAGAGTAAGAATTAAAATTTATTGGTTTGACACCCTTCAAATTTTTGAAGAAATAAATGCAAGAAAAAGAAAGAAGAGTGAAATTTATTCCTTGATCTTTATTGTTTTATGTAATTTCAACTTCATTTATGCTCTAAAATGGTGCTCTTGATTGCTATATGATTGAATGTTAACTGTTTGTGTATCTATCTTTTTCAATATCTCACCTTCACATCTTTCCGTATGGCCATGTACAACCAAAGGAAGTCCTTTTGATTTTTGCATGCGTTCAAAATAAATAATGGAGATTATAATGTTGTTTTTCAAGTCTATGATAAAACATTTTCTTAGGAGGAATTGAAAGTTTCGTTTATATAAACACTTTGAGAGAAAAGGAAAATGAGTACTCAATTGATGATGAAATCAAGAGACTTAACCCTCTAATTAGATTTGCTCGCAATTGTCTTTGCCATTTTATGATTGCCTGTGTTCTTCATTTGGATTGGTTTATGCTTAGGATTACTCATTCAGTAGATTTCTATGACTCTTATCTATTTCTATTAATTAAGATTTTTGTTTGAAGACAAGTAAAGTTCTAAGCTTTGGGAAATTTGTACTTTTGCATTTTATTCATAATTTGTTATTGTTTCTCTACATATTTTTAGGACATTTAGACATATTTTCTTAAGAAATTACATATTTTTATATTTTTTGTTCATTTCACTATTTTTCATTTATTTTCTATGTAGGAAAGGAGAATCTAAACTTGGAAACAAGGGAGCTAATTGAGATTAATTGAAGGAAGAATCATGAAGCTAAGGAGCATGTTGTGGAGTGTGCAATAATTGTGGAGCACCAAGAAAGTAGTTTAGGTAATTATTTTATGTTTTAATAATTTTCCTTTGGGCTCTAGTTATGAACATTTTAATTCTATTTTGTATTTTGGGTTTTAACAAGTGACCTTTTTAGTTTTATTTAGTATTAGGCCCAATTTCTAACCCCTAATTATAAAAAGGGTTTAGAAACACTTAGAGAGGACTTTTGTCAGTCTTTGCATCTCTTTTGTGATGGTCAAGTTTGATTCTCTTGTCTTTTCTAGCTTTTGTAATTTTTTTTTGTATTTTCATGACTCCAAATGAAAAGCTAAACCTTTTTTTCCGGTCTAAGGTTAATCAAACATTAGTTTTGCATGGTTGTAAGGTCTAACTATTATTTACCGCTTTTTTAATTTAGATATTTACATTTTTACTGCTCTTAACAACAAACATTATTTTATTGATTGTGCAAAAGGGTCATTTATCGAATTTATAAAATTGTGTAAAACCAATTAAAGCTCTAGATCCATATTTGTCTATTAGTTCTAATAATTAGGGGTAAACAACGAATTTCGTTGTGTAGAAATAGAACCTAGTTTAAATAAACTAAGCATGTGCACTTGTTGGCTAGAATTATGTGTCTTTAAAATATAATATTATTGGTAGATTAAACTTCTAAGAGCTTGTTTAAGGTTATTTGTCAACAAGGGAAGTATTCAATGATCTTATCTTGATTACCGTAAACATAAGGAGGGATTGACTATTAGATTTTATTAATAACTACAACTAATTTATCTAAAAAAGCAAGCTCTGGAGTCTGAAAATGCCTAATGTGCCTTACTTATTTTCAAGCATGAAAACAAAATTTTTAATTCGCCTTGAAATGGTTACAAATCAAGTTTTAGAAAACATAAACTTAAGAGAATATTCACTTGATAGAAAAGAAACAAGGCAAATAATAAAATGTAGCACAAGCTCCAATATTGGTCCAAATCTCATAATTAGAAGTTAAATTAATGATGAAAATCAAGATAAAGTACTTTATACTAATTATCAATTCACTCACCATTATCCTTGTTCAAAAGTTCACCTAATGATCTATCACATGGATTTCTAAAACTAGATCTTGATTCAATGAAAATTCAAAGTTTTTAAGAAACTTAACACATAATGTTATATAAGAACAAATAGGGAGAAATATAATCCTAAAATGCTCCTTAGGGGTATAATCAGGTCAGGTTGGATCAGGTTTGGGGTGTTTGAAAGACCAAACCAATTAAGCAATACTGGGTTGGGTTCTTTATTTTTTTGGTTGGCAACCTGAACCAAACCAACCCAATCTCTATTAGGTTGGTTTGAGTCAAGCAATTGCATCATTTAATAAAAAAATAACAATTTTTGGAAATGAGAAAATTTTGAAATCAAAACCACCCTTTTGGCCTTCCCTTTACTATGTTCAATATCTTACTCATTGCTCCCTCTCTCTCTAAATCCTTGTTAAGACAAAGGACAAATTTATAACCCTCAAATATTTTGATAATAACAAACAGTTAAAAATTATATATGTCCTCACATAATCGTCTGATCATTCGTTTGCATGCAATCATCTGATGTTTTTAAAATTGAATATCGTCTTATCTTTTGATTAGATAAACTTCGTAACTAACAAATCTTACAGACAATAACAACGTTCTAAATGATCTGTACATCAATCAGAGCGTAAGCTACCTCAAAACGTATAAAGCCTATATACCTACTCTCGAGGAAAGTCAGCAAAAAAGAAGAAATATGTGTGTGAATGTCAAAACGGGAAAACTGAACATGACAACTGCTACAAGATTGAGTACAAGAATAGAAAAGATAAGCAGACTGCTTTATCTTATCATATGACAAGTTGGTAAAAAGCATTAAATGCTGCATTTAATGCTCCAATGACTCTCTTCATCAGACGAAGGTCGTCTTCTACAAAACACTCAACGGATATTTATGGATAAGCCTATAAATAGAAGAAGAGACCTCCTTCGAACAGTTGTTGCAATCATAGTTGTTGTTATCATAGTTGTGTTGACATAATTGCTGCTAATTCTGAAAATTCATAACTGCTTTAAGAAAAGAAAAAGCTCTTGTAAACTCTATTTGTAAAATTCTTTTTGTAGTTCATTGTATATTCATCTGATAAGGCGTTAAACCCAGTAAGGTAAACTCACACGTAAACCTTTTTCTTCACGAGATTGGTGGAAGCTTGAAGAGGCTTTGATTCAAAGAATACTTTGGTGTTTGCTTGGAGAGGCAAGTGAAAGACTACTTGGGTTGAGCCTGAAGCGGCTTGTGAAAAGAATACTTGTAACTTGAAAAAGTTGGTGGAACTTGGCTTGTTACCAAGAACTGGACATAATCTTTGAGGTGAGACGAACCAATATAAATTCTGTGTGCTTTCCAGTTTTGTCATTCAACTTTCGTTTGTCTTTTAAAACAGTTTTTGAAAATCTTTTTGATCTTATTTCAGACAATACGTTGTTAACAAAAGAATTGCGAAAATTTGCTATAACACAATTCAACTCCCCTTCTTGTGTTATCTTTGTGCTCTACAATCCTTAACTAGATCTTGCCTTTTCTCTTTAAGATTTGAAAATGGCGGTCTTTGGTGAAGGGTTTCAATCACAATGCAAGACCACTTTTGTTGTTCTTTTGTAGCAGCAATGTCGCTCTTGCGACAACATAAGGAAAAGAACAAGGTGTCGATTCAGGTTCATTCAAGGTGCGTTAAAGGCTCAATGATTAGGGGGCGAGGGTTTGAATGACAATTCTAATAGAAGAGTCAAAGTGGGCTAGCAACACCATTGTTGGTGCATCAATTGTGATGTTGGGGCCAATGTTGATGGCACAACTAGCGGCTCATTAACCAAAGTGGTGTACTTTTAAAATCTATTTACCAATTTGAAGTTGTTTTGAAACATATTACCAAAATGGGGTGGTCAATGATGAAAAACTGCTAATCAAACTAGCATTTTCTATTCCATGTTAGCATTTTTAATTATTTTTTAATTTAATTGCAAAAAATGCCAGGTGGGTTGCCATATAAGATACGCTAATAATACTAGCGTTTTCAGAAAACGCTAGTACTAGCGTATCCAGCATGGCACCCAGCGTGGGAAAAAACGGACACGTGTACAAAATGTTATCACCACTAGAGTTTTTTATTTATATTATTTTTTAAAAAGGGAAAAAAGTATTTAATTTTAAATTAATAAAACTGTAAAAAACAATATTTCTAATAACATTATCAGTTTTTTTTTTAGTTTAATTTTTTTAAACCGAAAAAAAGTATTTAATTTATGATTATTAACATTTAAAAACGCTATTTCTAATAGCGTTTTCTATATTTTTAAATTTATTAAAATATTATAATTATTAAAATATTAAAAAATTTAATTTTATTAAATATTTTAATATTAAGATATTAAGAATTTAATTTTATTAAAATTAATTTATTAAAATATAGAAAATGGTATTATTAATAGCGTTTTCTATATTATTTATGTTAAAAATTTTAATTATTAAATACTAAAAATGCTATTAATAATAGAGAGTTTTCTATTTAAAATTTTTAAAAAAAAACAGAGAAAGCGATTAATAAAAAATACAGATAATAATAGCATGCATAATTTTATAATTTGAAAAAATAAATAACACTAATTTTTCATTTTTATAAAATTAAAAAAATATAATAAATATAAACTTTTAAATTTAAATATATTAAAAATGAAACACTAATAAAAATAGCATTTTCTAATTAAGAAAAAAATTTGGTAATAATATTCTGCTAAATAAAATGATAGTGTTTTCACCAAATTAATAATATAGCGTTTTCACTAAATTAAAAAAATTACTAACAATATGTTTTAATTTTAGTCTGTTTTTATCATTTTTTTTAATTTAAAAAAAGTGATTAAAAATAAATAAATATAAAAATACATGTTAATTTAAAAAATAAAAAAATACTGATTTGTCAATTTGAAAAAAATAAAAAATATAAAACAATTACGTTTTTATTATTTTAAAAACTGTAAAAGTTAAAATGCTAATAATATATATGACTTTTTTAATTTTGTAATTTAGTTTAAATTAAAGATACATATTTATTTTGTATATTTATTTATTTATAATCAGGAAATAAGTAGCATTTGTAAATTATTTTTTTGAAAATTAAAAAGGTCATATTATTAGTATTTTTTATTTTAATATTTATTGTAAAATGGTATTCGTATCAGCATTATTATTTTTTTAAAATTAAGAAAATGCATTATTTTTTTATATTTTGTTTATTAAAAATTGGAAAATCAACAGCATTTTTAAAATTATTATTTTTAATTTTTTTATGGAAAACGCTATTTTAAATAGCAATTTCAATTTTTAAATAATTATTTTTATTTGGTTTTTTTATTTTTATGGAAAATGCTATTGTGAATAGCATTTCCAATTTTTACTTTTATAAAATAAAAAACTTGAATCTTATTTATATTTAAATATAAAACGTCATTTATTAAAAAAAATTATTTTTAATTTATTCAAAAATGCTATTAGGAATAACATTTTATTTTTATTTTTAAAATTGAAAACGCTATTACTATTAGAGTTTTCAATGTTTTATATTTTTTTAAAAAGCGAGGACACTCATAAAACGCTACCACAATTGACGTTAACTAAGCTTTCGCTTGCCTATAAATACATTCAATACTCTTCTGCACTCACCAAAGCAGCTTCACTCAATACATTTCAATAGTGTGAAGATCAGTTTATTACAGTATTGTCCCTTTTTTATGTTTTTTAATAAATATTTGTATGTTTTATATTGTCATTTCTTTTTATTGATTTTTCTCTGTGTTTGTGTATTTATATATAATATCTTTGTAATTATTTTGTGTACCTAATAAAGTATTTAAGTTTTTTCTATGGCATTTGTTATTAATTATTAATTATAATTTTGATAGTCACAAAGTAAATAATATTTATTAGAAATAACATTTAATAAAAATATTTTCTCGTTATAATTTGTTTTATTTCAGTAAATATTATTTACAAAAGTATTTATAGATATTTAATTTTATATTTATTTGTTGTGCAGGTGCATTGAGAAGGATCAAGAATCATGAGTCAAATTATAGCATTTATTTATGAAATGGTAGGAAGTACGAAGGTCCTAAAGGTATTATTTTTGAATGGCCTAAAAAAGCAATATACATTAAACGTGGTTTAAATTTAAATGATTTGAAGAAAAGGATTCACGGTAAATTGAAGCTCCAATCAAACCAAGTCATATCTGCAATAACATATAGGTTTTTAGTTTCAACAAGTGATGGTAATAAATACACCGACCTAGAAATTGGTGATGATGAAGACGTAGAATGCATGATAGAAGCATTTCATAATCAAAATGATATGCCAATACTTGAATTGTACGTTGAGGTAGATGTTGTCGGGAGCTCTGTGATCCCATTAGAAGATTTGAGAATTACTTCTCGTTTGTTGGGTCGCAATGATTTGACTTGCAATGAATCAAAAGCACCGTTAGTTATGCGAGGAGCTGTAAATTCAAATGATGATGATGAAGATTATTATGTGTCATTGTCATATCAAAGTGAGGAGAATCATATGAGAATGATATAGTTGATGGTTCGACATCTGATACAAATGAGGAACCAAGTCACATAATCCAACCACTTTCGGTATGTCGTCCGAGGAAGGTATGTTTGTCTAACAATTGAAGTTATGTTATTGTCCAGCGTTTATTTTCATTTGTGTTTTGTCTTTATTAATATTAACCTTGTCAATTTGTTGTCATGTTATCATGAATCTTTATTTATTTTTTAATTTATTTTAGGTGGAAGTCAGCGTCCGTTTTGGAATGATTTAGTGCATTATGCTAACATTAATTGGACTTATCCTAATCAAGAAGAAGTTGCAGGGATAGATGCGCATGCTTCTTGGAGTGTCAGACAAGAATTATATGTGGGTTTGAGTTTGAAAGCAAACATGCAATGCAAAATGTACTTAAATAGTATGCAATGAAAATGCATCAAAGTTATTATGTTGTTGAATACAAAAAAAATGTATTCGTTGTGAAATGCCCAAATATGCAGGAAGGCTGCCCATGGTACATGCGGGCAATTTTGTCAAAGAAATCTAATACCTGGAAAGTGACTCAATGGGATGGACGACATACGTGTTTGAACATGTCATTGTCACAAGATCATAACAAATTAGATTCCAATTTAATCTCTACATTTATATGTGGTATGTCTTCTTACCTACTTGGTTGTTAAATTTGTATAATAAATCGAAACTCCATTAACAATTTTAATCAATGTTATTTGTGTTTAGGAATGGTGTCAAAAGAATCATCTGTAAAGATAAGTTTGATTCAAGAAAGAATTACAACTATGACAGGCTTCAAAATAACATATCGAAAGGCATGGAAGGCGAAGCAGAAGGCAATAATTAATGTTTTTGGTGACTAGGAAGAGTCATATGCCACACTTCCTAGATGGCTAAAATATATGCAGGATTGTGGCCAGGCAGTTATTACCAACTATGTGATGATGATTTTGTTGTGGGTAACCATGTCAATTGTGAATTTCGTCAATTTCATTGTTTGTTTTGGACATTCAAGCCATATTGTGATGCTTTTCGTTATTGTAAGCTCGGTGATACAAGTTGACAGCACACATTTATATGAAAAGTATCGTGGTACACTATTAATAGCCACCACGCAAGATGGGAACAAGCAATGTTCTTCCTCTCGCATTTGCATGTTGAAGGTGAGACACTACTTGCTTGGTCATGGTTCTTGTTGCATTTGCGTAAGCATATGACAGCTAGATATGGAATATGTCTTATTTCTGATCGACATCGTAGCATAAAGTCTACCGTGGAAAATGAAGCAATTGGTTGGCAACCTCTGCAAGCGTATCACATGTATTGTATCAAACACATTGCCAGCAACTTTAATCACCGTTTCAAAAATGGGAAAAAAAAAAAACAAATGTTGGTCAAGTTAGGTATAATATCCATTTATTGCATTTAACGTAATATCTGTTGTTCTTAATAATGTTGGAACCAAAGATGTTGAAGTGTCTAGTCCCTCAAAGTTTTGAAGATAACAAACTTATTAAAGTTTAAGTCTCTAATAACAAATTTACAGCATAGCGTTCAACGTGCAGTCTCAACAAGCGTCCAACATTCATATATGATGACCGTCTAAGAGTAAGTCTCTTTTCATGGACTGTGTCTTAAGCTCAAACGCTAGTAGTAGACTCATCTAGACGTAAGTTATTTAAACGACTAAGTTCTTAAATACTCATCCAGTCTATACGTCTTTTATGTATGCAAACTTCGAGACTAATGCCTTACCATTTTGAGATCTAACGTTCAAATATTTCAAGCATTAAATGGTAGACAGAAACATTTTAGTGCAAAAGCGCAACTATATAGAAAAAGGAACTCAACTTATCATACTGCCAAGCCAAATGAAGAATATTCAGAAAAGCAGACCATCATCTCAGTCCTGCACTTTCCATTTCGGTGCAAGATCAAAAGTCTCTTTTCAATACCTCTCTAAAAGCTCGATACGTACGTCTCTTTCTTGAAGACTGAAGCTAAGTCATCTTTAACGGCTTTTTTCGCTAAAGACTATATATTCATCAAGAAAGAAGAAGAGGCACGACGAACAAAACAAAAAACCAAGTGACACAACAAGAGAAACTCAAAAACAATCATATTGCTTTCTTGTGTCCACTGGACGATCTTTGTATTCTCTGAAACAATTTTGTAATTGTGCTTAATCTTTTATATCCTCACTTTGTGAGTTGAATCTCGTTGTAAAACAACTGTATCTGTTGTGAAAGCCTGGAGAGGCTTAGTGAAGAAAGAATACTTAGGCTGTTAAGCAATCTGGGGTGATTGCGTTGTAAAGCTTGAAAAGGCTACGAAGAATCCTTATATAACCTAAGGTTGGTTAGTGAATACCTTTTAGGTGAAGGAACTGGATGTAACTCAAGGTTGAGTGAACCGGTATAAATTCTCTATGTTCTTGTTCTTTTCTATCATTTGCTTAAAAACATTTCCGAACTTGTTTTTAAGATTAAAAAGTTTTTTTAACGCATAATTCAACCCCCCTTCTTGTGCGATTTTACTCTTTCAAATTACTCATATCCTTTCTAACTATTGTTCGTGTTCAATATAGGCTACACTCCATGTAAGCACATATTTGACAGGAATTTAAAAAAATTTGTGAATCCAGTCCAAATGTTGCTCAGTGGGTCGGTGAAATTTCAAAAGAGAGATGGAGCATGGCATATGATGTGCACGGTCGTAGATTTGGTCACATGACTACAAATCTATTAGAATGCATTAATAAAGTACTCAAGGATTGCAGAAACATACTGTTAAGACAAAGGATGAATTTATAACCCTCAAATATTTTGATAATAACAAACAGTTAAAATATGTGTTTTTACGCAATCGTCTGATCACCTGTTATTTGTCACGAACAACCGTCTGATGTTTTTAAACTCATATCATCTTTTATCTTCGATTAGATAAAATCAATAACTAACATCTTTCAGACAATGACAAAGCTCTAAAAATGATCTGCACATCAATCAAAGCGTAAGCTATCTCGATACTTATAAAGCCTACATACCTACTCTCAAGGAAAGTCAACTTTCAGCGTAAAAGAAGGAATGTGTGTGCGGATGTCAGAACAGGAAAGCGGACATGACTCCTGCTACAAGTTTGTGTGTAAGAATGGTAAAGATAAGTAGAATGCTTTGTCTTATCAAGTGACAAGTTGGTGAAAGGCATTAAATGCTCCAACGACTCTCTTCAACAAACGAAGGTTGTCTCATGCAAAGCACTCACAACGAATACTTTTGGAGAAGCCTATATATAGAAGAAGAGACCACATTCTTAGAACTGACAAATCATAATTTCTTTAACAAACAAAAAAAAAACTCTGTTCTTATATATGTTGATTGTGATATTCATCTTTTGTTCTTCATTGTACATTCGTCTGTTAAGATGTTAAACCCAATGAGGTAACTCACATTTAACCTTTTTCCCAGAGAAATTGGTGGAAGCCTGAAAAGGCTTTGATTCAAAGAATACTTGGGTTTTTGCTTAGAGAGGCAAGTAAAAGACTACTTGAGTTGAGCCTGAAAAGGCTTATGGAAAGAATACTTGTAACTTGGATAAGTTAGTGGAACTTGGTTGTTGCCAAGAACTGGACTTAGTCTTTGGGTGAGAGAACCAGTATATCTCCTGTGTGTATTCCAGTTTCGTTTTTCAGCTTTCGTCTTTCCTTCAAAACGTTTTTGAAAAACTCTTTTATTTAAATCCTTCAGACAATAAGTCTTTAAAAGAAAAGGTTTTGAGAAAATTTGCTATAACACAATTCAACCCCCCCTTCTTGTGTTATCTCTGTGTTTTACACATACCGATTACTCCCTTGGTCAAATCAACATACGACAAATGTGTTGAGTACTTTGTTCAACGAGTTGCACAAGCCAAGACAGAGTTGATAGGTGGTCAAATATATTGTTAAAAGTAAGTAAAGGCGTTGAGCAAACAACAAGAGGAAGCAAGTTCGCATCAAGTCCGTAAGTACGACCTCAATTCTATAAGTTTTGAGGTAGAGGAAGCATATAATCCAATAACGCAACAAGGTGGTAAGTCGTGGATAGTGAACTTAAACGACCACTATTGTCAATGCAGACGGTTCATAACATTTCATTATCCATGGTCTCATTTCATTGCCGCATGTAGTGTCGTTAGCATAAATTACTACTAGTATGTGGATCCAGTGTACACAAATGAGTACATCATGAATGCATATTCAGGGCAATGGTGCCCAATTGGCAATGAGGACGTGATTCCACCAAATAATGAGAACTGGATACTTATTATGGATTTAACAACCCTGCATGGTAAAGGATGACCTAAATCCACAAGAATTAGAAATAAGGTAGATTGGATCGATTCATAACCAAAATAAAAGATGTGGTAGGTGTAGGAGAGAAGGTCACAACAGGCGTAACTGTCCGTTACAATCAGATTCAAGATCTTCTCAATAAAATGATGAGGTTAACTTGTAGTCTGTAACATTTGGTCTCACGATATGTAATAAACATGTTATTCATCTATAAGTTTGCTTTAATCATAAATTTTTTCAGGTTGGTCACTAAATGGATTGCTCAAACAAAATGGTATTGAACACGTCATAATATTAAACATGAAGTTGGACATAACATTAGCAATAATAATGACAACACAATAAGCGAACACAAGATAGAGTTATGACATAATCACAAATTACATGAACCCAAAAAACAATAGAAACTCAATCATCACTGTCATCTTCAACATGTCGTCGCTCATGCGACATCAAAACACAAGTACGTGGTCGATTTCTAGCTACTCTACTGGGATTTCTTCTTTGCCCCTGTGCATCGTCTAGTAACATTGTTGCATTATCTGCTTGTGAAGAAAAGTCAGCACAGAGATCTACCCCTTCCATGTATTCTGAGTTGAAATAAGGCGAACCTGAAATATTATACAAAGGTGCACCTAGAGTTGCAAGAGGTGTAGTAGTATATGGTACATCTGTATGTGTTGATGGTGATGGAGTTAAACCTGGATTTCCAAAAAATTGGTGTAATACATATGTTGTGGATGTGCTTGCATCATGAGTGTCTGGTGAAAAATGCACATCCTGTCCATGGAACAGTGTTGATGTGGCTACATCTGGTGGGTGTTGTGACGAATGTGACAGATGACCAGGGAAGGGTGAACATGTGGCTGTACCATATGGGTTATGTGGTGGGAACCAATACGTGCATTGCTGCTGCGAAGGATAATAAGATTGTTGAGAGGGCTCGTAATACATCCCTGATTGGCGTGGAGACATTACAGGAATATTATATGTCTCCGGCTCAATAATCCTCCTTCGTCGCACGAGCCCACGGCTCTCAACACGATGTGCAAGAATATCAAATGGAGGTATTTCTACCCGTTGCGGAGGAGGTGGAGCTAAAGTTGCACACTCAGTCAAACGTTCATCCTCTTCAACAATGGTGAGGATTTTATCCACGTGCTCTTTCATGTCGTCAAATGTAAATGTATTTCTGCCTTCTTCAGACACCATGAAAGACAACGTTTCTCCCACATCACTCTACAAAAAAAATAATCATTGTCAAGAACAACATGCAATACACATTGGCAATTGACCCATTTAATAAAATGAATTTCCTCACCAGAGTTGCATAGGTTGCATTTTTTGGGTCCATGAAGAGCTTGGACTTTAGTTTATACCACCTCATATACTCGGAGTTCGGACTAAGAAGTCCAACTTGTGGTGCAGTCGGTTCAAATTGAAGATTTTCTCTATTTTCCCATAATGTAGTGTTGGCTGTAATATCTGCGTCCAATTTTCATGCTCTTTGCCTCGTAGTGTCAACCCATGTAATTGAGGTGGCTGAAGGGGAGGTTGTGGAATAGGTTGTTGAAGGCCAAATTGTCGCATAACCCTATCAGGTTGATGCCATTCACAAACATTGAAACATATTAATGGCACCACACATGTCCACACACCCCTTCCCTCAATGCAAATAGGTGGCAAGTCTTGTACGACCGTTTCTGGATATGGTTCCCATGCAATCTGTACACATAAATTGTTAAATATTGTTATATAACATTCATGTATTTTACTTTGAGGCCAAAATTTGTATTACACTTACATATTGCCGCTTCATTTGATCAAACTTGGTACGATGATAAGACAAATCATCACGTCCTATGTTTCCATACCCACGTCGCAGCCAACTGCAAATGACTTGATGATTAACAATATAATTCAATGTGTGAAATTGATTGCAAACTTTTATAACGAATGTCTTACCGCATTCCAATTGGTGAATTGCCTTGTAATGGTGGTGTCGAAGGAGGAGCAATAGTTTTGAACCTCTCCCATGCCCATAATTGTAGTAGCAAGCACATACCCCCAATCGATTTACAGTCGTAGCTGGTAGCGTAGCATAATTGGCGATATAGAAAGCTAAGAATAGCAGCACCCCACGCATACCTTCTCGTTACTTTGAAATCCCTTAGAAATTGCAAATATCTTAGGGACACTTTATTGCTAGTCCTATCAACAAGTAAGACACCACCAATAAATCTCAACATCCACGCCCTAGCGTACCGTATCAACTGCACTTCATCATGTTGGTGGTCTTGAACGTTGTTAAAATTTTCTGCTAACCAACTCAATTTAACAACACTTCCATTTAATTGTGTAGGCCTAATACCAAGCAATTCTTCACATAAAGCACCCCAATCACATGATGTTAACCCTATAAGCGCTGCACCATCCACAAGTAGACCCAAGTAATATAGCAACATCTTGAAGAGTGACTGTGCACTCTCCAAATTGCATGTGGAACGTATGAGTCTCGGGTCGCCATCTCTCAACCAAAGCATTAATCAATCCAGCATTAATTTTTATGAAGCTCATTTTAGCAACCCATTCAAAGCCTGCTTCTTCTAAGTATGGGACAATTTGATGCGGAACTCCTCAATACCATTATGAGTTGGACATGCTCGTCTTACCACCAGCTTACGATCTGCCTCACCATTCCAAATATGTTGAGACACATGCATGTTTTGCATCCACAACAAATCAGGTTCTGCTGGTCCACAATGAATGCCACTTGAACCTAAAGATGATGAAGATGCCATTTATGGTAATATTGCCAGATGACACTGCATGAATTACCGTAAATATATTGGTATGCAAATATAAAAACAAAAAAATAAATACATAATTAAATTAATAATTACCAAATAAAAAAAAATATTAAAATCCAAATAAATATAATATTTTACTCAAATTAACAACAATAGTAATTTTACTTAAAAAGCTTTTACAAATTAGATGGCGCACAATGTGTTACATATCACAAAATTAATATACAACACAAAGGTGCATTAAGATTATTAATGTATTATTTAACAAATTAGAAAAAAATATTTAAAATAATATATACTTTATTAATTAGTAATACAAATATTTGTACACAAATCAAATTTTGTGAATAAAGATAATGTTTATTGTTACTAATATTTTTGACAGTTTTTTATTTTAAAAATGGAATGTAGTTATGAATTAATTAATTTTAATATGTCATTCAAATATCAATAAATGAGAATGGAATTAGAAAAAAGATAATATTTTTAACTTCATACAATAATAAACATTTTTAGAAAAACAAAAATATCATAAAAAATATAATAAAAGAAAAAGAATAATATGAAAAGACTATTTGAATATTATGTTATTGTCACTACTTTAGATCTATTACGAATATTTACAGTTAATAATTAATTACGTTCAACTATTACTAATAGTTTAAAATCATTAAAAACATTTAATATAATAACATAATTCTTACGTAATATTTAAAATGTGATTACAATTGTATTTTTTTAAATATAACATAATTAGAGTAAAGCATAACAATTTATTTTTTTATTTTACATTTCTTAAATATAAAAAAAATTCCTTCTATTTCTAAAATCTATACAAAATATTTCATACTTTAAGCATATAATTAAAAAAATGTATGTTAAGTTAGTTTATTTTTACACTAATTTTTTTGAATACATATTACTAATAGATTTTAATGTATTCATAATTTTATTTTATTTGAAATAATAAATTTTGAATAACTTGTAGACTTTTGGAGAGTTTGGAGAACATTAAGTACATTAATAATGACCTTTTTTTCATTATTATCTGTATTATTAATTATAAACAGCAAATATCATACATTGTCCTACTCCTTATTTAATATCATTACACTATTCAATTATTAATAATTGTTATTTATAAGGAAAAAAATGTTAGTCATGTTATAGGGTATAATCATGGACTATTTACACTTAACAGTTAAATTTTTTTATTTAATTGCTTATTCTTTTTAATTGCTTCTTTGTGTGTGTGTGTGCGTGTGTGTATATATTAAACATTGTACAAACTTTATATTTACTTAGAATGTAAAATGAATTTTTTTATACAAAAATTGTATAAGATAAATTCATTTTACATTCTAAATAAATATAAAGTTTGTACAATTTAAATATTTATTAGGTTTAATAAATTAATATTGATTAGAATAAAAAGACTAACAACTTATAATCCTTACAGCATGTAATTATTTTAGCTCAAGCTCCACAATGTTAGAAAACTGCAAAAGTGCAATACAAACACCGTGAATGGGGACAAAAAGTGTGCAAATATAATAAGTACAAATAAAAATAATACATTATCATCCTTATACTACATTATTATTTCACCTCAAGCCCCACAATGTTGAAAAATTGTAGCAAAAAAACCATGAGTAAGTACCAAAAGAAAAAGTGTATATAGATAAAAGCAGTAAAAAAAAAATGGAGCTAATACATTATAATTCTTACAATAGGTTATTACTTCAACTCAAGCCCATAATGTTAGAAAACTACAACATACTGATGTATGCATTTTATAACTCATTTAGTATAGTTATTTTCACTAGATTGCATGCATTTTATTATGATTTAGGATTAATTGGATATCTAATTGCATGTTTTTCCCTTCTTATACCTTGTTACACCTTTTTTTGTGTTTGTCAGTTGTTTTTAGGAAAATCTTTTAGGTTTCTTAGGCTTGGAATGCAAAAAGATTTACAATTGGAAGTCCTCAAGATGATTTGAAGACCTTTGAGCACTTGGAAGTCCTTTTGGGAGGCAATGAAGTCATCTCAAAGCATTTGAAAAGCAAAATCTTGGAGAAAAAGCCTTGGAGACTTCGCCACCATCTAGTGGCGCCTTTTCTTGATGTTGAAATCGTCCCTACGCATCTGCCACCATGTGGTGGTACTGCCACCATGTGGTACTGCACCACGTGGTGGCGCACCCCCTGAATCAATTTTTACACCTGTGCGTCTACCACCAACTGGTGGTGTGTATCACCACACAGTGGGCAGAACTTACTGGAAGGATTTCACAAGTTTTTTATTTTCTTTTGAGGATTAGCTTAGGCCCAATTGTAAATGAGATATAAATAGACCTTTCTAGGGATTTTATTAGGATCTTTTGAACCCTATTCTAAGCATGGAGAATTGGGATAATTGTTCTTCTTCTTCTTCAATCTCCGGGTTAGTTTTATGTTTCCTCTATTTTCTGTTTAGCGTTCTCTTATGACTATCTGTGAGTAGAACCCTTTCATTCTGGGATTGGGCGTAGCCTTACAATTGAGTTAATGAATTGATTTCTGTTTGTCTATGTGTGATCTTGTTTTTCTTTGATTCTTTTCCTATTGATTTATTTATGCGAAACGAATTGGCTGGCGTTTTTCATAATCTTAGGGATTTGGGGAAGTACTGAGAGGTGAACCCAAAGCACCGAACCTATAGGAAGGAAACCTAGGTTTAGACCACAAAAGTAGGTTAAGGTCTTTGAAGGATAATTGAATTGGCAAAGAACTTAATGGGTCTAATTAAACACGGCCATCACGACAATAGGTGGTAAATTTGGTTAGATACCCCTCACATCTTGAAAGAGAATGAAGGGGTATCTAACCAAATTTACCACCTACTGTCATGATGGCTATGTTCATATACAGATCGTGAATGAGACCAGATGACAAAAGTATATATTACTATATAACCACTAATTAAAAAAAAGGATAAATTATAATTTTTTTTTACTTACACTATATTGTTGTTCTTCTTCAACCCCACAAAAAAACCGCATGTACCACAACTACCAGCACAAAGTGAAAATGAACTTAGTTTTTAATGGAGTGAGGCTTCGTGTAGGGACCAGAGTATATATAAGGAGAATAAAAAAATATATAATATGTGCAAAACTACACGTTAGTTAGCGTCTTCCAAGGGGACAGCAAGGCACATGCATTGGTCACATTTGAACAGGCAGTTGTCTCATCCAAACAGTCACTGCAAAAATGCTATTGGCAGCTGCGTTTTCCATAAAGCTGATCTGCACAGTACCAGGATGCAGGCCTTGAAGCTGGAAAACTCACGTGGGTGCAGTACTGCACTGGAAAACGCTACTACTAGTAGCGTTTTCCAATGCTATTTAATTTTTTAAAAATATTAATTTTAATTTTAAAATTTTTTTAAAAATATTATTGTTACTGCTTTCCTATTTTTTTAAAAAATATAAATATAAATATAATAAATATAAAACTTTTTTTAAAAAAATAAAAGTGAAAATAAATATAAATGCAAATAACGCTATTAACAATAGCGTTTTTCAAATATTTAAAAAAATATTAATATAAATTTTATAAGTTTTTAAAAAATATTAAGGTTACCGTTTTCTTAATTTTTTTAAAAAATATAAATATAACTATAATATAAATATTATTAGAGAAAACGCTATTGTTAAAATATTAATGTTACTGTTTTCCTAATTTTAAAAAAAATATAAATATCAAAATAAATCTTTTTAAAAGAAATTAAAAGTGAATATAAAAATAAATATAAATATTATTACAGAAATGCTATTAATAATAGCGTTTTCTTAATAATTTTAAAATAAATATTAATATAAATTATTTTTTTAAAAAATTATTAATGTTATCGTTTTCCTAATTTTTTTTACGAATATAAAATTTTTTAAAGCAAAATTAAAGGCCAAAACTGTTTTAAAAAAAAAATTAAATGGAAAACGCTGTTATCACTAGAGTTTTCCAAATATATATTTAGAAAAATATTAATATAATTTTTAAAAATTTTAAAAAATATTAATATTAGCATTTTCTCTAATTTTTTAAAAATTATAAATATAAAATGTAATATTTTTTAAAACAAAATCAAAGGCAAAACTTTTTTCAAATAAAAAAATATATACTAAAAACGTTGTTATCACTAGCATTTTCGAATATATTTTAGAAAATATTAAAATAAATTTTAAAACTTTTAAAAAAAAATTTAAAGGCGAAAACATTTTTTAAAATAAAATAATATAGAAAATGCTATTAATAATAGCATTTTCTATATTTTAATAAATAAAATTTTAATAATTTTTTTTAATATTTTAATAATTAAAATATTTTAATAAAAAATGAAAATATAGAAAATGCTATTAATAATAGCATTTTTTATATTTTAATAATTAAAATATCTTAATAAAAATTAAATTTTTTAATATTTTAATAATTAAATTAGTAAACGCTATTAGTTTTAACATTTTTTACATTTTAATAATTAAATTATTTTATTAAAAATTAAATCGAAAATGCTATTAGAAATAACGTTTTCTACATTTTAATAATTAAAATTTAAATACTTATTTTTTTCCATTTAAAAAAAATAAATTGAAAATGCTAGTGGTAATAACGTTTTGTACACGTGTCCGTCACCTTCCTCCACTTTTTTGCCACGCTGGGTGCCACGCGAGATACGCTAGTACTACTAACGTTTTCTGAAAATGCTAGTACTACTAGTGTATCCTATGTGGCAACCCACTCGGCATTTTTCGCAATTAAATTAAAAAAATAATTAAAAATGCTAATGTGGAACGAAAAACGCTAGTTTGACTAGCGTTTTCTATCATTGACTACCCCATTTCGGTAATATGTTTCAAAACAACCCCAGATTGGTAAATAGTTTTAAAAGTACACCACTTTGGTCAATGAGCCCACAACTAGCTCTATGGTGTGGGTGATGATGATTGCACAGAGATCTAGTTGCTCACTGTTTGTTTGGTTGCTCTCTGGTGTGGATAATGATGGCTGCGTATAAATCTAGTTGTTGACTACTTGTTTGGTTGATTTTTGGTGTGGCAAATGATGGTTGTGTGTAGAGATCTAGGCTCTATGGTGAGGACTCGATGGAAGCAATACATGTTTTGGTTCTATGTCTTTTCTAGGACGGAGATTGATGATGACTCACAAAGTATGTTCAGTTTGGGTCAGTTTTGCCAAGTTTGAAACTTGAGAACTCGAAGGTTGAACCAAAAAAAGATTCATTTGGATATAAAGAAACTAAACCTATCTCTTTACCCAAACCAAACTGCGAGGAAGTGTTTAGGTTAAGTCGATCAAGTTCATGGGTCAACCTATACCTACTTACACCCCTAATACTCTTAATGCATGTATAATATATATATACACACATACACACACACACACACACACACACACTCATATATGTATGTATGTATGCATGTATGTATGTATGTGTGTGTGTGTGTGTGTGTGTGTGTGTGTGTGTGTGTGTATAGATAGATAGATAGAGAAAGAGAAAGCAACTCCTGTGAAAACACTTACTTATGTGGGAACATGAGAACAATTAATAACAACCCTTAGATCAAGACTAAAAATAATAGACCACTGAGATTAAAATCCTATTAAAAATACCTCTTGTAGGACTATCAATATCATTGCCGCCGTCACAACCCCTACCACCATCACCCCCACCCCACCACCACTACCATCGTTGTCGCCACCACCATTGCCAACGGTGGGGGCGATGGTGGTAGCGACAACAGTGGTGGGGGTGGGGGTGAGGGTTGCGATGATGGGTGGGAACGATGATGATAGGGTTGGCGGCGACACTGGTGGGGGTGCGACGGCAACGTTGGTGACGATGGTAGTGGGGTAGGGGCGATGGTGGAAGGGGTGATGACGACGGCGACAACGATATTGGTGGTTCCATGAGAGGTGTTTTTAATAAATTTTTAATTTCAATAATCCATTATTTTTAATCTTAATCATATATATATATATATATATATATATATATATATATATATATATATATATATATCATGCATGACTTAAAGTATTCCTAAAATGAATAAAATGAAGTCATAACCAAATTTAAAATGTAAACTTAGTTTTATTTCGAAATTACCAAACAATATTGGGTATGAATTTTTCACACAAAATTATATATGAAAATATAGAGTGTCATTTTTTTTTAATTCAACTTAATTGTCTATCCAATAACATATTTACACATGCATTCATAAAAAATGGGTACGAAAAATTTCATACTCTTTAACTGACCTATGTGTAACAAATAATAATAATAATAATAATAAAAGCGATATGTTTTTGTATATATTTTGTTAGACAATTTTACCTCCTTAACTACATTCTTAGGAAACCACACACTTCTGTCTTTTTATCCTACTTTCTCATCTTCAATTTTAATAAACTAAAAATTAAATGAATAAACAAAAACTAACATATATGTTTAATGTATAATAAAAGATATTGTTACAATATATTAAATTTAATATTTTATCCAAAAAAATACAAAAATATGGACAATCCAAATCAATTGAGTTAACATTAACATTAAATTTGAGACAATCCAAACCAATTGAATTATTATTTTTATATTTTATTTTCTTTTGTTGCAATCCTATGGATCAGGTATCTAATATATAATAACCCTGTATTTGAATATCTGCCTACTAAATTTGTAGGTTAGTAGGCTTATGTAGATTATCGACTTGTGTTACCTGAATTTACGACACAAGAACCAATAAAATCGTGCCGGGGATGGGGGAAAATATTAAACAGATAGTTGATTATTATGGACAACATGGCCTAAGAGGAATGAATGAAGGTTGGAACCTGGAGGGGGAATGTGTTGTCCAAAGCCAAGACAGGCTTAGGCTTACACAGGCATCGGGATGTCAAGTGCCACCTAATCCATGACACACACTCTACACGTGCCTTCCTTGTGCCTTCAATCCTCTGTGCCAACTCTTTCACCTTTCCCTTTCCGGTCTTCAATTTCAAACTAACATAACACCTTGAATGTGACTTTCCCATTTGGAACAAATTAGTCCAAAATATTTAGATAAATATTCGTAACCACTTTTACTTTCTTTATTTTTATGTTCAGTTTATTGCATAAACTATTCCGTTGATAAATATTCATAACCACTTTTACTTTCTTTATTTTTATGTTCAGTTTATTGCATAAAACTATTCCGTTTTCTGAATATTTTGTCCACTTCTCTGGATGTTATTCTATATAGAAACTCACGGTTCCTTTTTTCTTCGCTCTCTAAACTAAAATATAGAGTATGTTCAGTCGATTCCTTTTGTTGAAGGTTTAACAAATTTCCCAATTATATATATTTATATTTACTAGAGATAAAGTCAAACAAAAACAACGCTAGCGTTTTCCTTGTTTCTTTTCTTCACTTTATGCGGTTTAGATTGTTGACGATTAAGGATCTGCTGCTTTGAACAAATAAAATTAAAAGTAAAATTTTGCAAAGTATGACTATTTCAATTTTACGTTAATGAAAATAGTGCAAAATTTGACATTCGTTATGCCATAAAAGTGAGTTAAAAAAATGTTTCAAACTTTCTAATGAATAACAATAGAATTTAATTTTGACACATGATCGTAAAGATTTTTACGTTGTCAAAATTAAAAAACATCTTAAATATAACTTTTAATATAATTATTAAAAAATTCAACAATTTTTAATTGTATAACAATTTATAATTCGGTGATGATATAAAAAAATTACACTATATTCCAATTTAAAACATATTCCAATTATATATTCATAAAAGTAACCGAACCTTTTAAGCGTAACTAAAGAATCTTTACTACATGCGTGTAGTTTATAAAATTAAAAGAGGAGATCGATATTGAGTATTCAGTAATTTTAGTTCGTTTTCTAGTTGTTGAAACAAAGATAAAAGTATATATTTATACTATGTAAAAACAAGTATATATTTTTTTTGGTGAAAAAAAGTATATTTATACAAAAATTAAAGATTGCAATATTATTCTTTCAAAAACTATTTTATTTACTAAAATAGCCTACCGAATAACACTTTTGAAACAGACAAATTTTAATTTTCTAATTAAACCTAAGTACATGCTAATTTTATTTTTTCCCCTATAATATAAACGAAGAATATTCCAAGTCATTAACTTACGTTAGAGATGATGTATGGTGTGTGGAACCACGTAACACCACTTTAATTCATTCAATTTTGTCTTCTAATGCGACTTCTAGCCTCACGTTTTCAAGACCGTGACGGATACAACACTTTCTGCTTATTACACAAAAGCTCTCACATGGTTATCCTCTTTCCCGTTCATATCATTTAATCAATTTTCAAACCCTTCGAAAGATTACGAAGTACGAACTATAAACAAATACTGAACATATTTTTTTTTTCCTTTCCCCGTTTTTCTTCCTTCACAGGTTTACGACTACGTCTCGTCGTCCACTCCCCCCACCCCCCCAAAAAAAATTATTATCACTATTTTTTGTTTAGTTCATTTACACAATTTTTTTTGGAATACGGTAATGACGTATGAATTTAATTCATAACACCCATATTTAACGTATAAAGAAGTTATTCTGGATTAATGTTGGTGCATTTTGCATAATGAAGTATATACTGAAAATGTCATAGTTATAAAATACAAAATACTCAATTATAATAGCAATTTATATATTTAAAATTATTTTCTTTAATTTTCTCGTGAATGATTATTCATTTGGACTTTAGCCAAATGCAAAAGTTATTCTTCCTTCTGTTCTTTTTTCCAAGATTCCAAAAGACTGTTTAATTCTTATTTGCCTCTTGTACAAAAAATATAGTGCGAAAACTTTTATAAATCATTTACGGTGCTAGCTAATTTGATATGAACAAAATATTAATTTGCCACTAGCCTCATATTAATTAATGAGTGCGACTTTCTTTGTTAATAGACAAATCATGTATAAACACTCATTTTAAAAATGGAAAAATGTAATTTTATTTATTCCTATCAATAATTGTCGTTGAAGAACCAAATTGGCAATATTGACTATATTAAGTAAAGAGAAATGCTAATAACACACTTTCTGATACACTTTTTTGAACAAACTCTTTTCTATTGGTTGAAATTTATCGAAAATAACAAAATTTTGTGGGTCTCACACCTTATTTAATGTCTCTCTCTTAATTTTGTGTTTTTTTTAATAAATTTCAACTAATGAAAGAGAGTGTATTCAAAAGAACATATCAGAAGATATGTTGCTAGCGCTCCTTGTAAGTAAAAGTTTTTTATATAATTCAACTGATGATGGAAGTAATCACAATTTTATCAGTAGTTCCAAAAAGTGCTTCCATGATTATTGAAATTAATTAGAAAATCTTCGTGTATGTAAGTGTATATTTAATTTAAAAATAAATATAAATATATATAAGAAATGAAAATATTATTATTAAATAATGATAATATTTCATATTATAAGAAATAAAAAGAATAAAAATTGATGCTTTTATTGTTAATTAACCAGCAAAAAGACAGGTACTATAGTGCTTATTTGTCTATATTTTTTATTTTTTAAGTTTGATGTTAAATTTGATTTCTTTTAATCTTTTTTATCTTGAAGAAAAAAGTTTACTATATTTTCATCTTTCTTTGATGAGATTAACATGGTTAGCTTGATGTAAGAGTTTGAAAGAAAGTGATTTGAGAAGTAATTAAAGGATAAAATCGTCTAATAAAATATGAGCACTAAATTAAAACATTTTCTTTATTATTGATATAGATAATAAATATATCGTTTTATAAGATAATAAATTAAATAAACAAAACTTTTAAAATTAAAGAAGAATTGTGAAAATACATTATTTAAATTAAAATATATCATTATCTCTATATCTATTAATTTGATACAGTAGTGAAATTTGGTATAAGACAAATGAAGTATGAAATGTATTAACATCTATTTTTTTGGTAATTCAAAATTTAGGACAAGAGAATGACATTCCAATTCAAGGAAGAAAAAGCCCTATCTTGCTTCACTCAACTAATCTCTTAGGATTAATGTATTAACATCTATGAAATAAAAAATAGACGACAGAAATCATGTATGAAGAAAGAATGAAAGAAGTTGAGATGAAAAGAAATCACCTCATCGTATTCATTCATACAATAATTATGAAATTAGTTTCATACAACAGAATATTATCTAAATCGACTACGTAAAAACAATAAATTAGAATTAATTAAACTTAAATGATAATTTTTAACAGAAAGAAAAAAATATTTAATATAATAGAAGTTATGTAACTTATTAAAAATAAAAATTAATTTTATTTTTTATTCAAAAGTAAGTATTTAAATTTATAATGTAAAATAAAAGGATGAATAAGAAACTGTGTTTGAATCTTCATCGGATTATTTTATAAAAATTATCTCTCTATTTACTATATAATATAAATTGGTATATATAAAAAGAAAACTTTTAATTACAAGATGAAAATAAAAAAATAGCTAAAAAAAGCATTCTTCTATATTTAACTATTAACATTTTTTTTGAAAAAAAAAACTATTAGTTTTACAATAAAAAATTTAAATTATAATATAAGGATATTTTTATTATTAATAATTTCGTCAAAAATTATTAAAATTTAGTTTAGAGATAAAAATAAAATTAGTAAATTAAAATAGATGACAAGTAAAAAAAGAAATTGTGAGATATTTTTTTTAGATTAATTACGAAAATAATGTGTAAAATATATTTTTAAAGGAAAAAAAGAAAATATTAAAAATATCTCATTGAAATAATGAGAAAAATGAAGTTCTCACTTTGTGTAAAACTAGTATTTTAACTTGTACATTACACAAAATAAATATTTATTTTATATAACATAAATTTATAATAAATAAATACTTCTGAATATATAATATAAATTATATTATAATTAAAATTTATAATAAAGAAATATTTTGAACATATATATTATATTTTAAATTTATAATATATAATTTACATTGTGATATAATGTCATTGCAATTATTGATTATTTTTTTAAAAAAATATTAAAATTTAAATTAGAACTAAAAATATTGAAAATGATAGATTAAAAGATATAAGAGTTAAAAAAAATTCTTACAAACATTATTGTTAAAAAATGATAGTTAAAAACACTCTCATTAAAAAATGACAGTTAAAAATGTTTTCATACAATATATCTATTATAATTTTATATATATAAAGAATAAAGAATATTAATGAAGTTCTCAATAGCAATATACCTATTCTAATTTTATAAAGAATAGATAAATATAGATGACATCAAACCTAAAAGAATTAATAAAATACCGCAGCTCCCGTTTTCCAGGTAGAAGAAAATGCAAAAACGAGCAATCCAATACTCTCGTCGTGACTCGTTACCCTAATATGACACATCATCCTACGTGGCACATATTAGCCACGTGGCAACGACACAAGTATATAAACATCATGATATGGCTCACTCAGTCAGAATACACCAGCTCGCAGGTTTCTTAATCTTATCGCACTCACCAAACAACCCCTTCTTCTCCGCTCAGAACGAAACAGCACCACCAACAACAAGTACGTTACTCTTCGCAATCAAAATAACCCATCCTCTCTCTCACACCCGCGCGCTCACGCGCACGCCATTTCTTAACTCCGCTCAGAACCGACGCGCCCCACAGACCTAGAGAGAGAAAATTTTCCCGGAAAATTAAGTCCCGAGAAAATTCCCCGACGAAAGAGGAAAAAAAAAAAAAAAGCGCATGGCGACGCCGCTGACGGGGCTGCAGCACATGGACGGCGGCGGTGGAGTGGCGGTGATGTCGAATCCGGTGAGCAAGGTGGATTCCTCCGCCAATGGCGGCGGCTTCGGGCGGTCGCTGTCGGAATCGCCAATTCTGATATTCTCGTTCTTCCACAAGGCGATTCGCAACGAGCTCGACGCGCTGCACCGATTGGCGATGGCGTTCGCCACCGGAAACTGCTCCGACATCCAGCCCCTCTTCCAACGCTACCATTTCCTCATATCGATGTACAGACACCACTCCAATGCCGAAGATGAGGTGCAAGTTTCGGAACCACTATTGTTCCTTGTTCTCGATTTTATTCTCAATTTTATTCTTCGGTCCTTGTTCAATTGCGTAATCGAGTTTCGTTCTGCGAGGAATGGTGTAGAAAATGATGGTTGATTGATGCTTGATAAGGATAGCTTTAACAATTTAGAGTTGGGAAGGTTTAATTTAAGTTTCCGTGCAAAAGTATTTTAAAAATTGAACCATTGCGTGTTATTTTATTCTAGTACATAATTGTATATAGTCTTTTTCTTATTCTCATTACATTTTTTTCCCCGCATTTTGATTTTAATAAGATGAACTAGATGTGTATAGATTACGGAATCCGAACATGATTCCTAATTCCTTTCCTTTTTCTTTACCCTCTATAAAGAATTTTAATTAATTACAATCGCAAGTAGTGTTCAACCGTCAGTCCATGTGGCTGTGGCTGTGGTTGTTGAACTGTGTATAGTGATTATGCAGGTAACGGCTGTGGTTGTTGAACTACGCGGCTGTCACTAAGTAGCTGCAATTGAATTGATTGTATTCTGATTCATCACTGAACTGAGCTTTTGTATGACGGTTAATAATTGTTATTATCAAACAGTTAGTGGTGCATAAATTTATTCCATTTCTAGTTGTGGTTGATGCCAAATGATTGGGCTACCTACGTGCCTAAAAAGTTTGGCGGAATCTGTAACGGTCGGAAAAATATACGGACACGAATGCTGTGAGCTTTGCCAATTGCAGATTTAAATTATAAGGGTTCCCTTTGTATTTGATTTATCTCTTGCAGATCATGTATAGATTTCTTGATAGAGTCCAATGACTGTTTTTTTGTGATTTAAGGCTATATGCTGTATGCTTCTTATGAGGATCCTTCCTAGTTTCTCAAATCATTGTTCTATTAATATGGATTTATCACTCCTGCTTTTCTGCTATGTTAAAACATTATGAGGGAAATCTGTTCTGGAATGTAGGTGATTTTTCCAGCTCTAGATATACGTGTGAAGAATGTTGCACAGACATATTCCCTTGAACACCAGGGTGAAAGTGATCTTTTTGATCATCTATTTGAGCTGTTAAACTCTTCCATCCATAATGATGAAAGTTTCCCAAAGGAGTTAGCATCCTGCACAGGAGCTCTGCAGACTTCAGTTAGTCAACACATGGCTAAGGAAGAGGAGCAGGTATAAGTTTAATGAATAACTCTTTCATTGACTTCCACTTGGACTCGTATTATGAGATAAATGCGAAGTTTAAGATAACAGAAAGATGGACTTTTTTTCCCTCCCTACAAGCTAAAAGTCCTACCATTTACTATATGGTCATTTCAGGCCCTATTTTATGTATACTTTGCTTCCTTGATGGCTTAAATATTCTTGTATTGACTATTACTCGTAACCCAACCATGCGGTCTTCAACTAGTGAATAGTGATTCAGCAATATTAATCAATAGTATAAATTTTATCAGCAATAGACTGATCAAATACTGTCTCTAATGTTAGCAATTGCAGATTTTTCTTCTACAATATTCATCTGCTGTGATTACATAGTTTACAACTATAATAACTTCATGTCTTCTGTCTAGAAAAGAAAAGTAGCTGATCATATGACAGAATTCAGACTAAATCTCACTACTTTGTTTTATTTGTTGACATGAGAATTGAGAATACCCTTTAGGGGAAAAACAAAAGCATGCAGAATTGTGCATGCTTATGATAAAATTTAAAAAAATTGTGCATATGTCTGGGGTTATCAATCAGAAAATTCAAACAATTAACACATGTGGCATGCCTACATATGTTCATTTGACTGTCTCCCTTAAGGGAGTTTACAAAGCAATATCATAAATGATTCATAGTGGTAATAACTGTATCACACCGTTAACTTTAAATGGTTGAAAAATCTTGTTCCGATTGTGATGTGTGTCTGATATTTATGTTTGTTGGATGAGATCAGGTATTTCCACTGCTTATTGAGAAGTTCTCTCTCGAGGAACAGGCATCTTTAGTTTGGCAGTTTCTCTGCAGTATTCCTGTGAACATGATGACAGAATTTCTTCCATGGCTTTCGACATCTATATCACCTGATGAATCTCAGGATTTGCGGAAGTGCTTAAGCAAGATAGTGCCGGAGGAAAAACTTCTTCAAAAGGTGTGGTTTTGTATGCTGTTTTACATCATTGTTCTTTCCTTTTCCTTTTCAATACTACTTTATGGATTGAACACAATTTGTATATATTTGATTATCATGGTAATGTATCTGATTATATTCTTGCTTATTGAAGGTTATTTTCACCTGGATGGAAGGGAGAAGTAGTGCTAACACAGTTGAAAATTGTGTAGATCATTCTCATGTGCGATGTAGTCCTAATCCTTTAACCCATCAGAATGGGAAAATAAAATGTGCATGTGAGTCCACAGCAACTGGGAAAAGGAAATATTCTGGATCTATCATAGATTTTTCTGATACCATGAGAACACATCCTATAGATGAAATATTACTCTGGCATAATGCAATAAAAAAGAGTTAAATGAGATAGCAGCACAGACCAGAAAGATACAACTCTCTGGAGATTTTACTAACCTATCAGCTTTCAATGAAAGGTTGCAATTCATTGCTGAAGTTTGCATATTTCATAGGTATCATCTTAATTTTGTTTTTTACAATTCTGTCTTGTGGAAGCATCTTATGTCTCTTCAATTAAAATTTTTCTTATTTTGATTTCTTTTAGGGCTTATCTCTTTTGTTTTTCAACTTAATTTAGTTGTTACTCTTCCCCTGTTCTTGGATCCCTATGCTTTGAAATTTTTGTTCTCACTTCTCATTTAGGAAAAGAAGAAACAATAAGTACAGAAAAATCAATTGGAAGCACAGAATCTTTTATTACTCCACACTTTCTCCAACCAATATATTAAAAGTGCAATATGTAGGGATGCTAATACAAGAATTCTTTTGTTGTTTCTCACTTTCTCCAACTTATGTAAAATGTGCAAATAATTGGATTAGTAATACCGAGAGGGCGAGCCTTAGTGCAATGGTAAGGTTGTTACCTTGTGACCTTGAGGTCCTGGGTGCAAATTCTGGAAACAACCTCTTCACTTGCAGAAGGCTTTGTATATTATCTATTTTCGTTCTCTGGGCTTCCCTTTATAAGTTTAGTAATACTAAATGAATAAAAAACAAAAAGAAAAATAATCCATCCTAAAGGAGTGAAATAATGGTTGTCAATACACTTTCATGGAATGCAGATACAGTATTTTGCTTTCAGAGGAACTTCTCTTGATTGTTTTATTTTAACGTCACATAGCATATTGATTGACAAAACAAGTATCATAAAAGATTAAAGTGTGGTACTATCTTAAATGCTATCCTCTGTACTACATTCTTTATGTAGTGTTAAAAGTGTGTGACAACTACAATGAGTGGTTAAGAAATAAGCTGTCATGGAATGTGGATGTAGTAATTTTTGCTAGAGGATCTTCTCATGATATCCTATAGTATATAGAGTTACAAAATGATTGTCAAACAAAAAAGGTTAGCCATATTCTTAAATGCTACCCTCTGTACTTCATTCTTTATGTAGAGTTAGAATCTGCAACAAGGAATGGTTAATTGATTATTTCTATGAATGCAGTATTGCTGAGGACAAGGTTCTTTTTCCAGCAGTAGATGGAAAATTTTCTTTCTTTCAAGAGCATGTTGAAGAAGAAAGCCAATTTAATGACTTCCGGTCTTTGATTGAAAGTATTCAAAGTGAAGGAGCAACATCTAGTTCAGAAACTGAATTTTATTCAACATTGTGTTCACATGCTGATCATATATTGGAAACGATACAGAGGCATTTCCATAATGAAGAAGTTCAGGTGATTCTTCATTTGTCATGAAATAATTTTTCTTAGAGTTCCTTAAGTGAGATGTCGTGTTAGCAAATGCATTGTTAAATGTTAATATTGCAACCAGATGATAAATAAATTGGTTGGGGTGATTTTTGTGTTGTATGTGCAGAAGTCATATCATTGCTCATCAAAGGTTGATAAATATGAGCATTTCTTGTATTACCTAATTATTATTATTATTATTGTTTTCATTGTTGTTGTTATTATTATTTTGATAGAAAAAGGATGACATAGGAAGGGAAGTTCTCTACTTCTTAATCCAAAGTTGAATATTCATAGGAAGAGTTTGACAAAAAAAAGTTGCTTTATCAAGCTACCTTTTAATCTATTTTTTCTATATACCTAATTCCTCATTTCTATAGGTTCTTCCTCTTGCACGGAAGCACTTTAGCTTCAAAAGGCAACGTGAACTTCTCTATCAAAGCTTATGCATGATGCCTTTGAAATTGATTGAGCGTGTCCTGCCATGGTTGATTGGATCATTAACTGAAGATGAAGCACAGATGTTTTTGAAAAACATGCAATTAGCAGGTTTTATCTCTATTTTGAATTTGCTTCTTGCTGAAAGAAATTATATTTTTAAGAAATTTATTGTGTCTTCTATATTTGACAATTTGTCAAATTGTTCCAGCTCCAGCAATAGATTCTGCTTTAGTCACACTTTTCTGTGGTTGGGCTTGCAAGGCTCGTAAAGATGGTCTGTGTTTGTCTTCAAGTGTGTCAGGTTGCTGTCCTGCCCAGAGATTTACTGATATTGAAGAAAATATTGTTCAATCTTGTTGTACTTCTGCTTCTGCATTGTCTGGTACAGATTGCTCAGTGTTAGCTGAATCAGATGGGACCCAACAAAGATCAGTCAAGCGAAACTTATTGGAGGTGCATAAGAATGAAGATGTCTCTGAAGTTGCAGAAAGTGAAAGTATTCAGAAACATTGTAGTAGTGCCCGGTCTTGTTGTGTGCCAGCTTTAGGAGTCAGCAGGAACAATTTGGGGCTGGGTTCACTCTCTACAACCAAGTCCTTACGCTCTTTGTCTTTCACAGCTTCTGCCCCATCCCTTAATTCTAGTCTTTTCATATGGGAAACAGACAACAGCTCATGTGATGTTGGCTCTACAGAAAGACCAATTGATACCATATTTAAATTCCATAAAGCCATTCGCAAAGACTTGGAGTATTTAGACATTGAATCTGGAAAGCTTTGTGATGGTGATGAAACAATTATTCGGCAATTTAGTGGAAGATTCCGGCTTTTGTGGGGTTTATATAGAGCTCATAGTAATGCTGAAGATGATATAGTATTTCCTGCACTTGAATCCAAAGAGGCACTTCATAATGTGAGCCATTCTTACACACTGGATCATAAGCAGGAAGAAAAATTATTTGAAGATATTTCATGCGTTCTTTCTGAGCTTTCTATCCTTCATGAAGACTTGCAGAGGACCCATATGTCAGCGGATTTAAGTGAAAATAATTTTGGAATTTCTGATTCCAATGATAGTGAAAATATCAAAAAGTACAATGAGCTTGCAACTAAGCTTCAGGGGATGTGCAAATCTATTAGAGTGACCCTGGATCAACATATTTTTAGGGAAGAGCTCGAGCTCTGGCCATTGTTTGGAAAACATTTCACTGTGGAAGAACAAGACAAGATAGTGGGCCGGATAATTGGAACGACAGGTGCTGAAGTTCTCCAATCAATGTTACCATGGGTAACTTCTGCACTTACACAGGATGAACAGAACAAAATGATGGACACATGGAAACAGGCAACTAAAAACACCATGTTCAATGAATGGTTAAATGAATGCTTGAAAGAAAGTCCTGTATCTACATCACAGACAGAAGCATCAGAGCATAGCACTTCTCAAAGAGGTTTCTATTACCTTGAGTTTCTTTCATGTTTCATGGAAATTGCAGGATGGATAACTAAAAGTATAATGTGTTATGGTTTTGTACTAGGTGGTGATTATCAAGAAAGTTTGAACCTTAATGATCAGATGTTCAAGCCAGGTTGGAAAGACATATTCCGTATGAATCAGAATGAACTTGAATCAGAAATCCGGAAGGTTTATCGTGACTCCACTCTTGATCCAAGGAGAAAGGCGTACCTTGTGCAGAATCTAATGACAAGGTTGGTTCTAATGATCATTATTCCCTTGTTTTATATAATTAAAACATAAATTGCATGTTCATTTGATAGCAGTTTAACAAATTGTTTTCAGGCTTTTGTTGATTAGTTATTTGTTTACTGTAGTCGCTGGATAGCTGCCCAGCAGAAGTTACCTAAGGCTCCATCCGGGGAATCATCTAGTAAACAAATAGAAGGATGCTCACCATCATTTCGGGACTCAGAGAAACAAATATTTGGTTGTGAGCACTATAAGCGAAATTGCAAGCTTCGAGCTGCTTGTTGTGGCAAGTTATTTACTTGCAGATTTTGTCATGACAATGCGAGCGATCACTCAATGGATAGGTAAATTTTTCATGGACTTCTTAATATTTAGTAATGGCATGTAGTTCTAAATATCTGTTTGATAATTGCAGAAAAGCAACATTGGAGATGATGTGTATGCAGTGCCTAACTATACAGCCAGTTGGGCCTATATGCATGTCACCTTCATGTAATGGACTTACAATGGCAAAGTATTATTGCAACATTTGCAAATTTTTTGATGATGAAAGGTACTTTTTGTTTAATTCTTACTGTCTTTATATTCTTGCATATTAGTGTGCATATTAGTTGGAACTTTCTTTCTGAAGTTAGTACGATCTTGGTTTACATTAACCATTAATCCTTCTCTTGGTTGAACGTAAATTGTTTCAAAACATGTTATTTTCTTCTTCATGCTCAACTGCTCAAGAACTTTCGTGTATTAGCTAGCATCCATAACTATCATAAGACCCATGATACCTTCAGTTTTTGATTGATTACACTAGGCATAAATCCTTTGAAAAGAAATCTGCTAAATGAGACCTGACTGGGCAGTATCCCAGCGATATGTGCTTTCAATAGCTGTGAATATACCCTTCTTTGTCTCACTGGTTGCAATGGATGTGTTTGGGATCTATGCCATGGGCCAAGTACCTTGAGCATCATGGTTAATTGCATTAGGACTTAGAATGACAACTTATCACTTATGGGTAATCTATAGTGGTGTATCCAACATTATAACAGAGAAAGTTTATGGGTAATCTATAGTGGTGTATCCACCGTTATAACAGAGAAAGTTACATCTCAAACTAAGTTAGGGAGGTTTCAAAGAAAATATACAAGACTTTGAGGAGTTATTAAATGGTTGAACTAAATCAATGCAAGGCCGGATCCATACTTTGAGTAGCAAAATCATCACTTCTTTGGGAAAAAGATGGAGAATATTCAAACAGGTTTTAAAAAAAAATATGTATTCTCTAACGTATACGTTGATGGATTGGGAAACTTTGTTACATTGATTTTCTTTTTTCTTGGTTGTTTTCTATTTTTTTCTATTTTCTCTTCCTTATCATCCTTTCTCTTCGTAATTATTTTTCTCTTCATCTCAATAAATTTCTTCTTTTATCAAACATAAATAGTTTGTTATGTTTAATGTTATATGATTGTCTTAGCAAGAAACACTCGGAAACATATGTCCTCTATGATCTAATTGATTATTAATCTGTCAGCTTTGTTAGTTTATTAATTTTATTTTTGTTGTATTTTGATTGTTAACTTCGCATCGTTCTTTCTCAGGAATGTTTATCATTGCCCATTTTGCAATATATGCCGTGTTGGACAAGGGCTTGGGATTGATTATTTTCATTGTATGAAATGCAATTGTTGCCTGGGGATAAAATCAGCATCTCACAAGTGCCTGGAGAAAGGTTTAGAAATGAACTGCCCAATTTGCTGTGACGACTTGTTCACGTCAAGTGCAACAGTGAGAGCTTTACCTTGTGGGCATTACATGCATTCATCTTGCTTTCAGGTATTTCATGCCCATTTTAGGGTTTAGTAACTGCAGGCTTAAAAAAACAGAGAAAGTGAAAATCTGCATTTGAACCTTTTGTCTTTTATCTTCATTTTTCTTCGACTGAAGTAGTCTGAAAGGTTTTGCATTCAATCTTATACTTTGTTGTAAAATGCTAGGCATACACTTGTAGCCACTACACATGTCCTATCTGCAGCAAATCATTGGGAGATATGGCGGTAATAATATTTTCTTTTTACATATTTACTATGAAGTTGAATCCTGTGAAGTTGGTTTGTCGATACGCATACAATTCTATACATTTATTGATCCTTAACAATTCTATTCTATGCATGTGTTGGCACACTTTAGGAGTTTGAGATAACTAAAGAAAGAGTGTAAGAGTAAATGCTATCCCATTTGCACTTCATCAGAAGATTTAGTGAAAAGATAATATAATTACAATGCACATGTTAAATCTCAATACCTTAAATTCTTTCCAGTATGATTAACTAAAGTGGTAATGGTAGTAAGTTGTTTTTTTTTTTTAATCTCGTGTTTAAGGTGTGATTGAGTGACAGATTTCCTTTGGGACCATGTTGTTGGGGGTTCACTTCTACTCTCGGTAGGGGTATTGAGATATGAATATGAAGTCAAAAGCTACTGCGTATTAAACATTGCTGTTGCTGCTTTCAAGTGGAAATTGAAATGCTTAAAATTTTATGGCATGCATACTTAGCTGTTTCTTTACCGACCCAGGTTTACTTTGGTATGCTTGATGCTTTATTGGCTGCTGAGGAGCTTCCTGAAGAGTACAGGGACCGCTATCAGGTATTACTTCTGTCTCTTGAATATTTATTTGGTCCATGCTATATTACTCTTCACTCAATTCCTTTCAAAAGTTAACGTAGTTTTTATGATAAAACACATGATGTCTTTCAAAGAATTTGTAAATTTAATATTAAAATGAGAAATTAAATTGTTGTCATGTCCAAATAATTTGACTTGTGTCTCATTTAGTATACATACTGATAGTGAGAATAATTATGCGAATACCATTTTCTTTTTAGTTTTTCTACCAATATTAATTTTCACATATTGTAATGTTTTTGTGCGAAGTTGAACAACGTATATTTTGAACAAAATGGCATTAAATTTTGATGTGACCGAAGAAAATATATCATGTTTAACAAATTTTAACATATTTTCTCACAATTAAAATAGCTTTTTGAGCGAGAAAAAGAAAAACGGCTAAAGCAGCCATGTTGCCATATACCAAAATAGTCATACGACGGCCTCATCGTAGAACATTGAAGTTGCACCAATTTTCTTTTTCCACTAACTCATGATATGATAACATTTTCTTTCCCCCTTCGGTTATAACCAGTGACAATAGAATGAACCACCTGAAACCTCATACCAACCATATCTGCAATATCTATATTTTAACGGTGTGATTTTCATCATCGTATCAAAAAGATTTTCAACAAAACAAACTGAAATAGAATAGAAAGAATAGCTCACTAGCAGTGATGATTTGTCAACTGTTGTTTTTTACTCATTTTCATAATTGCAAATTTGCAATGCAGGATATACTCTGCCATGACTGTGATCGAAAGGGCACTTCACGCTTCCACTGGTTATATCACAAATGTGGATTTTGTGGCTCATACAATACCCGGGTAATCAAGAGTGAGGCAACAAATTCTAGCTGCCTTTAGTGTGCTTCTTTTTTGCAAAGGAAGTACAGAATTTGTAAATATTTGTATAGCCAATCCAATTTTCCCCCAACCAGGAAACTGGTTACGTTTCATTTTATACACAATGCGGGCCACTTTCACGGAGGCCTCTCATGAGTTAACTGTCTTCTGGTAAGCCGGAGATAGAAGCACCATAGCAGTTCCATAGTTGTCATGTCATGTACAGATAAACTTTCTTTCAAACTTCTTTTTGCAGGGGATACTTTTCCTGTTCTTTTCTGCTTCTTCTAGTTCTAGTTAAAGTTCATTCAAGTGCGCACTAGCGTTGCTTTACACACCCGTCGTGGGTGAAAGGAGACTAATTGAGCTATGTCAGCTTCTGTTAGAATTTTTTTATATATATATTTGTGATTATATATACCAAATGATTTTATGGAGCTTCCTTTAATAAATAACATCATTTTGAGCACAATTGTGTGGTTATTCTATCTAGATAATGATAGTCGAACGAAAGGTCAAAATGAAATCACAATAAAGTCATCACGTGTGTTAGAAGTTAAATCAAAATTTTGACACACTTGTGATGGGCGTTATTTTAGCGAAGCAATTTAATATCCTTTCCAAAAGCACGTTATGATAAAGGTCATGTTTGGATACATCTTTCTATAAATACTTATAAGAGAAGAAAAATAATAAGATAAAATAAATTAAGCTTCTGTTATAAGTTAAAATTAACTTATATATTTAATTTTTATAGAAGTTCTTTCATTCAATTTTTTCAAAAGTTTAGATGTGTAAGTTAATTTTAACTTAAGGGAAAAGTTTAAATCATTTTATCTTTTATTTTGTTTTCCTATAAATAATTATGGAGAATTTTTTCCAAAACTTTTTTGGTGTGAATAAAATATACTATACAGAACATATGTATACCATTGAGTTCAGATACAAAAAAAAAAAGTAGTTATAAGATGAAAACAGTCTCATTAGGTTTGCTTTATAATTCTTTTACAGCAAATAAGTTAATTCTAGCTTGGTCAAACCCGTCCATTCTTCTTTTATAGCTTGGTTAAGTTTTGAAGAGCGGTTACTGTTCATCAGAACAAATGTTGCATCTGAGACTGATTGCTCCGGGCTGCGAAATATATATCTTTATTTGTCCAAGGCCATGATTTTGACAACCCTTTTTTTCTCTTCAAATCCCCCAATTTTTTGGTTTTTATTAAAATTCTTATTATACCATCCCTTAACCCCCCACTTACCCTCCATTTAACCCTTTTCCTTTCCCTCCCACCCCACTTTCTATATCTTTTATAACGACACACCCCTTACCTCTTCTCTTCTTTCCTCCCACCACCTCCCACTATGCCTCTTCTTTTCTTCCACCTTCATTGTGTCTTTTCTCTTTGTCCCACTCTCTCTCCCAGACTCTAGTGAGTCTTCTTCTTTGCTCTTCTGTTTTCTTTTGTATATAATATAAATCATAAAATAGGAAGAAAAAAAAAAGGCAAGAGTGGAAGATGAAACAGGGAGTGTTAATATCATGGACCTTAATCCAAACCTAACCAAACATAATATTACCCAATCCACAAAACCTATGGACCAAAGAAAAAAAAAAGAGACAAAACCTTAGCATCAACTTTACATCTTGGGTAGTATGCATAATGTCTTAAGTTCTAACCTTATTGACGTTATTGTACACACACACACAAAAGACTCTACATCATGCTCAAAAATGAAAAACAATTCAATATTTTTCAATTCTTTTCTCTGTTTTCCTTGGCTAAATCACCATGCAAAATAAAAGTCTCAATCTTTTATACAAAACATGCATTTTTACAATAATAATTACATACAACAAAACTTAAATACAATACTTTAGGTACTATTGATATTGTTTTCCAATTAGAATTAGAGATTTACCGTAGTAATTTGCATGATAAAAATATGTATTAAAGAGTTTTGTAAATCACTAAGGTGAATCTTTAATTATGATTGAAGAATAGCACCAACAATATCTGAGGTACTATATCTAAGTTTTGTCAAGCTTATATACAACACTTTAGGTACTATTGATGTTGTTTTCAATCAGAATTAGAGATTTACCTCGGTAATTCACATACTAAAAATATGTATTAAATAATTTTTTAGATTACCAAGGTGATCTCTAATTTTGATTGAAGAACAACACTAACAATATCTAAAGGTCTGTTTGGAGTGGTTTTTAGTTGTGAGTTTCAAAATTTTCAAAAATTGCAACTAGTTTTTAGTTTTTAAAAATTAGTTCTAGTTTTTTCTCAAATTTTTGGTTTCAAAATAAAATCATTTTGAAAAAAAAAATATTTTGTTAAAATTAATTTAAGGGTATGTTTTGTGGTGGTGGCAAAGGTGGCAATAGTGGCGGTGGTGACGGCGATAATGACAGCGGTGGAAGCGTTGATGGTTGTGGTGGCGATGATGGTGGTAGCAGCAGCGGCAGCAGCCATGGTGTTAGTGGTAGTGGTGGGAAAAGCCATTATCAAATGTAATGATGTGTATTTTTTTAAAAACTAAAAACTAGATTCATAAAACCTTTTTTTTGTTTTGAAAATAAATGTAAAAGTGTTTTAAAATTGTGTTAAAAACCATTTCAGCTACATTTTAGCTAAACGCATTTTATTTTCAAAATTGGATTTGAAAACCAAAAACTAAAAGCTTACAACCACCCCAAATGGGCCCTAAGGTATTGTATCTAAGTTTTATCCATTTTTAAACTAAAACCAATTCATTTAAAAAAAGTTCACCCTTTTCACACACACCCAAAAAAATAATAAAGAAAAGGAAACAATAACAAATATTTCCAAGATACAAATTACAATATTAAGAGTAAAAAATTATGAATAAATAATATATGTATTTACTATATAAAACTTTTGATACTATCATCTAATTACAAACTGTGACATATGATAAGTTTGATAGTTTTTATAATAATTAGTTTAAAAGTCAGATTTTTAATTAATTTAAAGTGTAAAAATTTTATATTTATAGAGTTGGGTATATAGGAATCCAAATTTGTCTAATCACTCTTTTACATCCTAAGTCTTCCTACTCCTTCATCTGAAACTCAAAAAGTATTTATAAAAAAAATATATAACATTCAATATCATTAATATACTTCCACCATAAATTTTAATAAAAGTCATCTATTTATGAATCCACATCCTTGCCACATTCAGTCCCAACCAAGACCATGAAAAAAATATATATATTGCAGACGAAATGAAAGGTAAGGTTGGTTAAATAAAAACAGGAAATAAAATATTAAGGCGAACGTTAATCCGGTCTGAGCCTCTCTCTTGTCTGTGTTGTGTCTGTCTCTGTCATTCCTCAACCTTTTCATATTCATAATAATGCACACATAAACAAACCAAACAAAGCCATTCTACATTCTCAAATCAAAACCTCCATCCTCTGCAAATTCAATTCAACCCCATCATTCCTTCTTTCATCAACCCCAAGAACTCCAAAAAACAAAAACACGCACACACACACAAAAAAAAAACATAGAACTTCACACACGCATACCAGAGAAAAGAAAAGCTCAACGAGGAATCGAAAAACTTCACTGCTTTTTCGCTTTCCCTCAGTGTGATCATCGTTTCGTCGATGGCCACGGGACCCGAAAGATCGAAGCCACTGCACAACTTCTCGTTGCCCTGTTTGAAATGGGGCACCCAACGGTTACTTCGCTGCGTCAACGCCGACCTCGATCGCCGATCCCCGAAATTCGACGCGCCCCAAAACGACGCCGCTCGAGTCCCCAAGCGCAAAAACGACGACACCCTCGTCGTTGCGGGAGAAGAAGCTGCCGGTGTTGTCGCCAACAATAATGCCATGATGCCTTGGAATTTGAGGACGAGAAGAGCTGCGTGCAAGGCGCCGCAGAACGAAGAGGAGCGAAGGTTTTTCGATACTGGGTGTTCGTCGCCGGTGAAGGAGAAGAAGAAGGTGCCGGTGGTGGTGGGGAATAACGAGAGAGTTAAGTTTTCTGTTTCTCTCTCGAAGGAGGAGGTGGAGCAGGATTTCTGGGCCCTGGCGGGAACTAGGCCCCCCAGAAGGCCCAAGAAGAGGCCCAGGATTGTGCAGAGGCAATTGAATGTGAGTTGAAGCAACTAACTCTTTGGAGGTTGGATTGTGGTTTATGAAATGATATCTTGTGTTTTAGTTTCTCATGGATTGTGGCTTTTTTTTTTTCTTTTAGTTTAATTGTCATGCTCATGCATATTCAGCTTAAAAAGTTATATGCTGCTGCTAAACGATCAGAAATCATTGTTAAAATGACTTTTAAGTAGTTACTATTAACGAACTTTCAGCAATTTGCATAACTGGATAATAGTATAAAAGACAGACTTTTAAGGTAATTATTATAAAAGTTAGCAAACTTACTGTTCGCTAGGGCGAACCTGGGTGGATACTTGATATGGCAGATGCGATTTCCGGTGGGTGGTGCTAGGAGGAACGAGGCAGCAGCATGGTGGTTGATGAGGAGGAGCTTGGGTGTTGCTACCTGCAAGGACTCCGATGCTCAAGTTAAGAAGAGGGAGAAAATGAAGGGTTACGTGCAAACATGAAGACATGGGATGCCTTATATACAAGCTGAGTGCGTGGGAAAAGCTGTTGACAGTTACCAAAAATCACTGGCCATGTGGCAAGACAGTTAGGGTGCAGGATGCGTGACTAGGTCGAAGTCAATTAGGGGTCCCAGGTAGGACGCATGTTGGTCACAAAGGTTGGCCAAAGAGGACACGCCTTGCTTCGATGTCACTCCTGGATCCAAGACTTAACATGCTTTGACGTCGTGAATCCATCCATCGTGGCCGACCTGTAAGGTGGCAGTGGCAGAAGCCAGTAGGTTGAAGGCCGGTTCAGAACACTTACCATATATGTAAATCTATGATTAAATGATGACGTAAAAAACCTGTCTTTTAAGGAAGTTACTGGTTATTATAAAAATCAGCACACTTACCATATATGTCTATCTATGATTGGATGATAGTGTATAAAACTTTTATATTATCAGTGTATTTCAATTAATTTTTTTATTTTGTTTTTAGTGTTGTGATTTTGCACTTCTTACGTTGTTTTTGTGGTTCAATTTATTGCAGACACTTTTTCCTGGCCTATGGCTGGCTGAGGTCACTGCAGAGGCTTACAAAGTGGCTGATGTTCTGAATGAGGTGAATTTTGGTGATAGTTTTTCTTTTCTGTATCTGTGTAATTGCAGCTGCGAATTTCAATTTGGTATCTAACTAGAATTCATGAGTGGTTAATGGTTATGCTATGCAGGGGCTGAAATGAATGGCAAAACCTGGTTATGGATGTCTCGAATATTTTTTTCTTGCTGACTTCCTAAGCATTGTGACATAAATAATGGTAAATTCCAAATCATCCGTGTAAATGAAAGGTTTAATTCAATAATCATGAAATTTTGGAATTTTGCAATTAGTTGTAGTACTTGTCTGAATGATGTAGCTTGCAGATTCTACGAGTCAACTTTCTTCGCACTTCTTTGAAGATCATCTATTCACCATTAAATTGTTAGAATCCTCTAGATATAACAGCTTTTTAACTTCTCAATTGTTTATTTAACCAGTAGTACTCACTAAGATAGTGAACAGTCATTTTCGTGTATTATAGTAAATCTTCTGATGTTCCACAAAATTTGGAGACATCAAGTTTTTGTTCTCTGATCACAGAACGAATTCGTTATTCTCTTCAGCAGAACCTCGAGTAGTGTTGGTGATAAATTAATTGAGCCTATTCTTTCTGTAGGCACTACGTGAATTTGCGTCATGGAGCTAAGATCTCCGATATTAGAATTCATTTAATCTACTATTAATGTGGTACTATGGGAAGTTGGATGTGGTACTAGTTTTAAAAGGTATAATGATAGAGAAAATTTGGTATACATAGATTTCCTTGGCATGCAACAGTGACCTGCTTCTAAAAAATATGCATATTAATGCAATGGCGTGACTTTCTGTTGAAAGAAGTATAGTGAATGGTAATTCTCTTTCCTTTGTATTTGAAGAAATGAAGGAGGGAAAACAATGGTTGGTTGACTTCATCAGTTGCAATAAAATGTATTACACGAAACTTGTCCACTTCTGTTGCTAAATTTCCCATTCTTTCCAAATAACCTAGCACACTAGTTTGTGACCATATTAAAGCCAAATGCAACTCCAGAACAAATAAATAAAATGAATGAAAAATTAGTTGTAATAGTAACATCTGTAACTTTTTAAATTTGGAAAGCAATGACATTGTTAAAGTGGTTTATTAAGAGGGTCCTTCCCATGAGAGGCAAGACCAGTTGCCCCAAGAAGGGACAGGGAAAATTTGCACAAGCTGTTTTTCTGGTGAAAATAGTTTAAATGTTGTTCAAAAAAATACTTGCTGTGATTGTGATGCCATTCATAAACTTGCTGCAGTGACTTAAAATCAGATTGAATTGCCATAAAACCATCTGTATTTTCTGCTGTTTTTACAAGAGAAAGAAGCAGGAAAGCATATTTGGCTTTGTCTTTGGGACATTCCATTAGTTTTGGTTGCAAGATACAGGAGAACAACTTACAGCAGATATCCACAGCTTAAGTTTTTCTTAATCTCGTGTGGTATGAATATGATGGATAGTTAATCCTCAAATAAAATTACATCAGTGCATTTTTCTTTCTTTCCATAAACAGGAAATTATCATTGGTTTCCTATTCAATGTTACCCTCAGCAACCCTCCTAGGTATGAGTTCATTCCAGGTGAAATACTAATGCCTATTGCATTTACACTTGCATCTGTGGCTATATTCTTGAATTCTGCTACCATTGGCATGTTAATCTAAGTACATAAACAGATGCTGCGATTAAGAAGTAGAGAGTAGTGAACTTGTTGGGTGAATATATAATAGTAACTTTAGACAAGTGGGTGATTCCAGCAAACACTTAGCCTTTTGCACTCTCACTATCTAGCAATTAAAGTACTTACTAATCAGAGTTTTTGTGTAGCATTCTTTCATCCCAATTGCGATGTCTAATATCAGCATGCATTGGATTGTCCTAGTTGGCACTGAACTTGCCAAATTGGGTTGTTGAGAAATAATTGAGTTCATGGTCGTCCAAATAAGGCAGCATCTGACAGGTCTTATATTCAATCAACAGTAATGATTATTGAACATCTTTTTTGGTTTTTCTTTTGTACATCAAATTCCCTGTATAGGGAATGGTTCATATGTAGGACCATTGACATGTCGGCTCCATATTATATAAAGTAAACTACACTGGTATTTCCTGAGATTTCGTTAAATTTCACCCGATATCTTTTCTTTTTATGCCCCTACACTAACCTCTTTTAATTGTTTGAAAAATATTATACTGACACCATTTATATATTACATTAACCTCCTTGATTGTTTGAAAAATATTACACTATGTACTCTTATAAGAGTGGTTGTTGTAAACATTAAAAAAGCAAGGAAAGTTTGTGCAATCTCAAAAACTCTTCAAGGGTGTCAGTATAATTTATTCTATAATATAAGTATTGGAATAAGATTAAAAAATATATGAAAATCAAAATGATGAGCAAATATCCCTTGAGGATAAACTGAATTGGGCCATGGATAAACTGAAAAGTAAAATGTTGGTTCTAATATCCCTTGAGGATTCTCCTACTCTGAACCTACAAATCTAGTCTTTAAGCCAAAGATAACAACATGCTTATTTTTCAGCTATTGCATATTTGTTAGAGGCCACATTCCATTAACAGGAAAATTAGATCTCTTAAAGGATCAGCAATGATGATAATGAACCACTGCTTGGTTTAGTTAAGAAAGTTTACGTAATTGGAAAGGTACTTGCTCTAATTTTCACACCATAATCCTATTTTTCATTCAAACACAGTGAATAAGTGCTAGTCTGTTTCAGCTTGTTAAGTAAATAGTCGTTTTTTTTTTTTAAGTTCACTCAGCACACTTTTTCTTAAAAAATAAAAATAAAATAAAAATTAAAAAAGCTATCAATCATGCAGTGTAAGGGTTATTCTGCTTTCTTTCCATATGTTACGTTATTCAATCCAAGAAGCCCATTTGTTACAATGGGTTTCTTGATGTAGGGCCCAAGATTTATTGCACTAGTTAATTGAGGATATGCTGCTGGGTTTTATAGGCCTACAACAATTATGAGATGTCTGCAACCGAGAAGGAGAAGCACATCTGTCTATAATTTATGAGAGAAAATCATTAAATATTTTTTAAAAAGTCTTTTTTTTATTGGTTGAAATTTGTTGAAAATACAAAATCATGAGAGAGAACTATTAAATAAGATGTGGGACATGCAAAATTTTGTGATTTTCAATAAATTTTAACCAATAGGAGAGTATTTAAAAGAGTGTGTTAGAGACTGTGTTGCTAGCATTTTTCTCTATGTATAAATTGGAGGAATTAACTAGGAATAGCAATGCGTGAAGTTTAGAGTTTGGATAGGATAATACAATTTCATTTCATACTCACATTTTAAAACCCATACTCAAACTTATATTCATGTGAGTAACAACTTTAGTACCTATATCTTTACCCTTAAATATTTATATATTCATATTTAAACCCATTAAACACATTTTAGTTAACTTAAATACGGTTTATCATTATACGTTTGTTTGACAAACTAATAAAACTAGTATTTTAACGTGTATATTTCACAAGATAAATATTTGTTTTTATATAATTAAAATTTATAATAAATAAATATTTTTGAGCGTATAAATTATATTTTAGATTTATAATAATAATTTAAAGAGTTATATAAGGTTATTTGTAACTTGAAACCAATGTTTTTAAAACCGAACCAATCATTGAACAGGTCAAGACATTGGTTTAAGGTTCAATGGTTAAATTGTGGTCAAACCAGTATTAATAAAATAATAATAATAATTAAATAATAAATAAAATAATATTAAAAAATATAATATCACCACTTTATAATACTAAAAATTAAAAATAAAACATAATTTTATAGGTTATTTACATTTACAATACTTATAAAAGCGCAAATCAAATATGTTATATGATACTTAAGTATAAATTTTAACTATACACAGCAATATTTATTAATAAAAACAAGTTTATATTTAAAATTAAAAAGAAAATAATAAATACTTTAGGTTGGTTTTTATTTTTTTTTAAGAAAAAAAATCAAAATAATGTTATATTAAGCATTTTTTATTGACCTATTGTGAACTAGTTTTTGGCTGATTTTGACCGGTTTTTGATCGATTTTTGGGTTCTTTGACCGATTTTCTTCAAGTTGGTTCTGTGGTTTATTTGAACTGGTTAAGTGATTGGTTCACTGGTTTTTCAATCCGACCAGTCGGTTCGGTTCGGTTTTCAAAACATAGCTTGAAACAAATAAGTAGTCAAGAAAATCAAGTATATAAATAAAAGATAAAAGGACGATAGTGTAAAATGGTTGAAAGATATATGTTTTTGCTATTCATAAAAGTAGTGTGTGAAATGCGCCTCCGAAAAATAGAAGAGGGAGAGTGGAGAATGTTTAATTAAGAGTGAGAAAAATGAGACCCTCACTCTCTAATTTGAGAATTCTAATTTATAGTATAAGAGTAAATATTAATGTTATTATAATGCTAATATAAATGATGGAAACCAATAAACAAATATTGTTTAAAAGCAAAATATATAACTTAAATAAAAAAACATTTAAAAATATTCCAATTCTTAATTATAAAGTATTACAAATAAAATTATTTTACTTAATTAAAAATTATTTTAAAATCTTTCAAATTCTAATTATAAAATAAAGGTATGGGGTTGGATAGTACAATATCTGTATCCACACACATATCTATAAAATTTTGTGGATAGTCAGCTGTGCCGGATCCAAACCTATATGTTGTGTACATCCCTTATCCATTACAAGTAATTTTTATGAATACTCGTTGAGGCTAACTGTCATCTCCAAATTCAACAACATTCAGTGTATGAGCAATGATTTGGTTTTGGGCGATTGAATTTCAGACCAGAGTGTTCAAAAATTTACTGAACAATAATTGATTAATTAATTTGTGTGGGAATCGCTATTATACTATTTTTTTTTTGACATCATGTTATTGGTACAAAGTATTTACTGACTTTGCTAATGACTAATTTCTATCTAAAAACTTGGCTGGTCACCTTTAGTAGGGTCTTCCCTTTTGATCACATTTTTTTTCATTTACAAGACTTGAACCTCGAAACCTGTCCTTACCTAAGAAATCCAAGTTCAGTTTCACTTAGACCAATGACACGTTAGTCGTTGTTATACTACTACGAGTAAGTCTTTTAATCAAACCATTAAATAACTTTTCAGTGAATTTTAATGTTGCCAATGGAATTAATGAATTATGTAATATTTTTGTTAATATTATATTATGCATGCTAAATTTAAGTTGAAATGAAATATATATGTTTTATCATACAATCACTAATTTTTCAAATTAAAAATATTTTATGATAACATAAATTAATTAAATGAATAACTAATTGATTTTTCATACTACCTTTCAATTCAATTATTAAATCACTGAGTCTGAAATTAATATATATATATATATTTTAGAAAAAAGCTTGATGAAGTATGTGTATTTGGAGGAATAAAGTTTTGGAGGAATAGAGATTACCAAATTTAAATTAAGAGCAATCTTAAAAACGTTTTGTTATCATTATTTATCTATTTAACTTTGACTCTTAAGTGAATTTCCCTAATTCAATTCAGGTTAACTGGAATCTATACAAAATTCCGAATATCGAAATTTTTAGACCAAAATATTGTTATATCTATGAGCAATCCTTTTCGATTTTCGGACTTAAAAGTGAATGTCAACCTCTACCCAATTGAATTATAAGATTGATAATTGACTGAGGATTTGTGTGCATTCCTCTTATTTTCCCTCAGTCACATTTTGATTAATCTTTTCCAATTCCAACCTCAAAACTGAAAATCCATTCTGGCTTTGAAGAACATTTATTATTCCAACCCTAATAATTCCCTTAGTTTAGGACTACTCAATATAATCATGAAAGCCACAATCCGTTGACTTCAAATTCCTTTACAAATGTACCCCCCAAAAAATTTATTGCAAAAAGTCCGACTTGATCAATGTTGGTAATTATTGCGGCAATCCAAACCCGCACGTCATGGAAAAGAAAAGTAAATAAAGAAATAAATGAAAAGAAGTTTCTTTGACTTGTAAAAGTAAATATATATGATTTCTAAAGCGGTGTGTAAACCACCACGAATTATGAAAGTGCATTAGTGGAACTTGATCATTACTTAATTTACTTTAAGCATTCTAGTGTGAAACAAGATTCATCAGAAGTTCACCTACTAGAGAAACTGATGAAACCTCTCCAAATGGAAACTAAGCACTTATGGACACGAATTCTGATTGTCCAATACATAATAACACATGAAACATGGACGGTTCAGTATATTTCTATGGGAAATACATCAATTCTAAGACTAAATGTGCCTCGTTAGATAAACCAAAGGATGGTCTATGATTAGGTAAGTCAGGGAAAAACCAATTCAGATACCAAATTTTCCACAAGGTTTCATCAATAATTTGTTTGTTTGCCCATGAAACTGCCCCCTTATTAGTTGTCATATTTTTGCAATTAGTAGGGATGGCAAAATGGGCTGGGCCCGACAGGCCAACCTGCCAAAAATGGTGGGCTGGGTTAGGTAAGCTAACCCACCAAGCCCGTTCAACCCGCCCCTGCCTAGCCTGACGGGTTTCCAGCGAGGCTAGCGGGCTGGCCCGCCGGACTTCTCTTTTTTTATTATTATTATTAAATATGTTAAAATTACTGGTTGTATTGTGTTTATTGTCTACAAGTGCACACTTTGTAATTGATGAATGAAATACTAAAATGGGATCCTTTGTACCAATGTACATATAGGAATGGTAGAATGCTAAATAGGGACTTTGCTTAGGATGTGGTCTCGGGAGTTTTAAAAATTTTATGAGTTTTTGTTTTTCTAACTTTTAAATAAGAAAAATTATGTTTATATTAAATGTAAATAATATTAAAAAAAAGTGGTGTGAACAATTGAATTATGTGTCTGTTTAAATGCTCAAGAAGTTGGTAGTTGATGCATAAACAGATGCTACTCCCTTCTAAAACCAATTTGTAAAATTGTTATTTGTTAATCAGCTGCTGCTAGCTTGAAAACTTCTACTGCCTAACGACAATGGACCAAAGCTTGGCTCGAGAGTGAATTGCTTTTATGCTCAAATAAAATTAACAATAACACCACAATTTAAATTTAAATGTAATTATTGAATGAAAAAAAAGTTTGTTTAGTAATAGAAAAGTGATTTGAGTTCTTTTTTTCTTTTTTTTTTTTTTGGTGGGCTAGCCTGCCAGCCTGCTCCTAAACGGAGTGGGCTCAAACTTTCAACCCACTTTCATCAGGCAGGCCAGCCCGCCCCGGCCCATTTTTGGCGGGCTAGTGGCGGGACAGGCTAACCCGCTTTGCCACCCCTAGCAATTAGAGACAAAATGTTAGTTAAATAGATGGGGCATTACTCGTAAATAAAAAGCAGTGCTTATCTGAATAAGCACCAAAAGGCACAAGGTTCCATATTTAGGAATTGGGAGGAATCACAGAAGAAAACAAAATGGGACAAAACACTGAAGATGGATTCCCGTTGTTGTGTCTCCCAAGCTGGGGACCCTTTTATCTGCATGGCCATGGCATTCAGAAGATCCATATAATCTGCAATAATATTCTTTTAATTTCTAACACTAATAATAATCTTCACATAGCTTAATCAACTTCATTGATTACCATGCTAATAATTAGTAATTAGACTTTATTAATTCTCACTTTCTTTGTCTGATCAGAGCAAACAATGATTATGATAATAAATTAAACCAAGATGAATTCATGACATGATGATGATGATAGCATAAGAACAAATCACTTCTTGCTCTTCTTAACCTTCCCAACACGTAAAAATGAACCCAAACCAAAGAGATTTGCACTTCCCTTTGAAACACAAGGAGTTGGTACGTTTAAGACAGGATTAATCCGAAGGCCATTGGGATAAGACCCTCCATAACTCTTACCTGAGGGGGATTTTTGCATAGGATACATATTTAAGGTAGACCATGAATATGATGATGATTTAGCTGCTGATGGATGCTTGTTTGAACTCACTCTCTTTGGATTTGGCACTGAACCTGTTGAGTTGCTTCTTGACAAAAGAGGTAAAGAGCAGACCAACTTCTTCTTTGTATCACAATTGAGACTCTTACTTCTATTGAATCCCCAAAAGGACTTGGAATGAGGCTTCTTCTCATGATCAGAAGTCACATCTAGGAGTTCTCTAACGGTTTCTTTCTTCACTTTGTCAACACTTGAGGCACATGGACAAGGGGGAAGTTTTGTATGAGGTTCCACATGATGAGTGAGTTTTCTAGCTGTGGATTTGTCTTGTATCTGAATTGGAAGGATCACCCCATTAGAGAAAAGTTCATCTGCTGAAGATGATTCAAACTCAAGGCTGGTGCTAGTGCTGAACTCAAAGTCAGAATTTGAGTCATGCAACAATGTGGCTATGCAAGGAATGTCTTGTTTCATTGGTAAAACTTGTAGTTCAGAGAGATCATGGGAGAAAGAGAGACGGGGAGGACTTGTTTCTGAGCACATAACCACAGGTTACTTGCACAGACACAAAAGGATGAAAACAAAGTGGGAAACAAAAAGTAATGGAAGAATCCAAAGGTGAACAGAAAAATAATATGGCTTTAAGGATTGAAAATATGAGGTTGCTTTTGATTCAGAAGTCTAGAAGACAAAGGAACAGAAAGAAATCTTTTTCATAGTCTATCAGATATTGAGGGATAAAGAAAGAAGAGGGTGTATCAACATTTATTCAAGTTTCGAGGAGTATAGAGATTCTGTGAGAATTGGAAAATCAAAGGAGATTTAACGTTCTTCTTTTAAAAAGAAATAGCTAGAATTTTGTCTATTTTTGTTGGAGAGTAGAAACAAAGGAGAAGGACAAAGCATAAGAAAATGTTAAATGTGACAATTTGGAATTGTAAAATATGTTGTACTCTATAAATCAGTAAAAGTGATGCTTGATTAGAGGAAAGTGACTCCAATCAGTAATCACAATCTAATTCTGCTGAATTGAAGGAATAATGTTTGGAGTCTTTGTCTATAAAACAGCCAACCTACAAGACTTGTTCTATAAGATATAGACTTTGGGGGTTCTCATCCTAACCACTGATTAAGCCTTTTGTTCTTTTCCCTAATCATATCATATTTATATATATATATAAGATAGAGGGACATTGTCTCATCTCTAATCTCTAATTTAAACAATCTTAATAACAAAAATCAATTAGATGGAAAGGTACTGCCAAATACACATTTCGAGATTATATTATTCTTTCATCATATTTTGTTTCTTATATATGCGGATATGATTTCTTAAGGACATGTTGACAAGAAAAGTACACTTTTGCCCATGACCATGTTGTATAACAAAATTAAAACTGAATTAAATGATCAAATGGTATGGGTGGATCGAACTGCAACCCTTTTGGGGTTAATTACCCTACCGTTATAATTATACAGGGGTGATTCGTAGTTTTCATTCAATTTTACTCTCCTTGTCACCGATCAATCCATTAGAAGCATGTAAATCAAGGGTCACAAGTATAAGGTTCCACTGGAAAAACCAATCAACATATCCATAAGTTATTATTATTATACATTTACTTTTTCTTCTATCTCATTTTCATCTTATTTTTCTTTTTATCTCTTTCCCGTTTCCCACCATCTAATTTATTACATCTATTATTTTTCTCTCTTTATTTTTTCTTTTTATGTCTCTCTTCCATCCACTTATACACTCCAAAAAAATACAGTATACTTTTGCCATTTTTCTATCTAATAAGGTTTGACAGTACACATCCCTTAATAAGGTGTGAAATGAAATGAGAGAGATAAAAAAAAAGGAAGAAAAAAGGAAGAAAGAAAATAAGAAATATGATTAATGATGTGATTAAAAAAAAAGAAAGAAGGAAAAAAAAAGGCAAAACTTAGATACAATACCTTAAGTACTGTCAGTGTTATTCTCTAATCAAACTTAGAGATTCACCTCAATAATCTAGGAAGTACCTAAAATACTATATCTTAGTTTTGTTAAAAAAAAAAAAAGATGGGTGGTAAAAAATATTTAAGAAAAAGTGGGTGCAAGAAACTCAACCCCGACAATATAATCCTAGTTTTTTTCTCTTACTTCTTATCATCGGTTTTAAGGCAACAATTATTATCATTATCTTTTAAAGAAAAGAAAAATCTGCTTGATTTATTGAAACATGATCAAATTAGATTTCCAAGGAAATAAATAAATAAACTTCCCTTTGTTCAAAAACTTTGAAAGCTGGATCTTCTTTAACAGGAAAGCAGATGCAATGAAAGAATTTCCCAACTGCCAACCAAATCTGTAATATTCAACAAATAGTTGAGGGTTAGTTAGTGGTGCAAAAATGTTACAATTAACCCCTCTTTGTCTTCATTAGGTACGATTCTTACCGTCTTTACAAATTTCACACGATGATGAAGTTGACAAGGATCAACTCTGCTAATTAAAAATATAAGATGTAAGGTGCTAGTCCACTCAATAGTACCTTATACCATTCTAAGCGTTAACACTACCTAACTGTAAACTTAAATTAATAGGTATAGGACCGGGGGAAAATTAAAATGCATCTACAATCTTCCTATATTCTGAAAATGTCACATTGACGTGTACTTTGACAATTGACACCACAATAATTAATGAATATTAAAGAGTAAGTTTACGTGACATGCTATCTACCCGCTTTTACTTGGACTGATAAATGAATGACGCAGGCTTTTTTTTTTTTTTTAGCCTAGAGTTTAAAAGGGCGGCACTTCACAGTTATGTGATCCTTGAAAAGATTGAACCCTTCCTCCTATAACAGTGACAAAATGTGGTAAAAAAAATTAGGTATAAGATAAATTAATACGGGTGAAAAGAAAAATAGGTTGGTGCCTTGATGGGCATATACTCTATATACTATATAGCATAGGATGTGGGGGTCACATTAGAGGATGGACCCCAAGTCCCCAACAGATAACTACTATTTTCTTCTTTTCAGCAAGACAAATTAATAACCCATTTTTGTCAACTAGCCATGTGAGCAATCTCCCAATTTGGAAGAATGAATAAGCTCATCACCTTGATGACAAAACAGTCCTTACCCCTTTATTTGGGGTGCTCAATACTTGCCACAACATGGGACCCTACCCACCCACTATATGAAGGACCCGCCAAAGCATCTCTCGACCCAGAATTGGCATCACCATAAACAGTTGTTTGGTGCAAGAAAAGATGTAACGAATGCAACCAAAACTATATTAATATGCACTAGAAATGCCATGCACTTCAGAGTGAGACCTATCCTCACCATATAGTTGATAAACCATATAGAGACTTGGCTGTGATTGCTTTAGTGGACCCAAAGTCCCAAGCAGGAGAAAATATATCATGGATACGGCAAATAGATCATTCGCGTAGAAAAATAATTCAATTATCTAGGTGGTGGTGCACGTTAAGATGCCTTGTTATGTGTGAAGAAAATAACTTATCAATGGGAGAACAAGTAAGTATCGAGGGACACTGTTCCGTCAATTCGATGATAACTTTTAGAGACGAAAATTTGAAAATCTCCGAAAGGACCAAAACTGAAACTGTTGCAGGTGTAATTGAAAATAAGTATGATTTATATTTTTTATAATGCGTGTACAAAATTTTAATCATAAAGTAGATATAGACCCCCACATTTGCAGTAACTACAAACTGAAAGGGGCGTTTTAAGATATAATATTATATTTTAAGGAATCACATTATTAGAAATATTATATTCAGAAATGTTATTTGGGTATATTTAAAAACATGTTTGGTTATATTTTAATATTTTTAGAAATGTTTTTTAAAATTTAAAACAATTTAAATGAAAAATAAATAAAAATGGAAGTTACAAGTGTGTTAAAAAATAACTATCCAATTTTTCATCCCTCTTCGTGAGAATAAAAATGTAGAAAAACACATTAAAAAGAGAAGTTATAACTTTTTCAAGAATCAACAATATTCGAAAATAATTTTTCAAAGCTTGTAATAAACATAAGTATATTACATCGGAATGAACTTTTAATCAGTGAAACAAACGCACTCAAAAATTAATAAAGCACAAAAAAATGAGATGACAGGAATAAGAATAGTTTGTAATTTCAAGATAACTACAATCTATTTATAATGTATAAAACCTAAAGTGCAAGTTGTGGAGTTCATATATCAACATGAACATTTCGTCTTATTAAGCCATGTGAGCATGAACATTTTTTATTATGAAACCACATAATACATCCTTACCTTTTATATTCATCCTTACTTTCTATTATAAATATTATATTCTTCACTTTAATGTTTTTTAATAGAATGTTTTTGTTTTGATGTCTCTTAATTCATAAATGAGTGATATTAATGTTGAATTCTAGAATACAATTCATTTAAGAAGATAAAGCAATGGAGAAACATGAGTATTTTTGGCTAGATAGGCATTTGAGAAGCTATAGAAAGTTGAAGGAGATGAAAGTGTACCAAAGAGAACACCATCACAAGTGAGATTAATACACAAATACACTTGAATTAATAAGATTAACACATACACTACACTTGGATACTTCAATATTGATCTTATTTCTCTATTTCTTTTTCAACAAATATGACAAAATGAACCTTTGGATAAAGAAATTTTTTTATTACTAATTTACTATGTTTATCAAGTGCATATCAAAATCTATTTGATTAACATTTGCCATTTGATTTTTAATATTTGAGGAGTTAGGGAATGATTTCTCTTCTAAGAATTTATATCCTTTAGAATTTCTAAAATTATATGATTTGTATAATTTTACTGTGCCTGTGGCATGCACAGGTCTGTATTTAGTTTGGAGATAATTTCACCTAGAAAGAATCACAAGCCCTGTCATTCAGCTATTTGAATTAACCTCAAACATAACAATAAAAAAATCATTGTTGTAAATTTAAATATACTTAGTAAACTTCTATTTGTAAACTTTGAGGGAATCTTTGACTTGTCAAGCACATTATCGTAAGGTGCCACCATAGTTAGAAGTGATCTTGATGTAGAACCTGTTTAGATAAATTTTTCGTAAATATTTATAGGAAAAGAAAAGAAAGAGTATATGTGTGAGAAATACAAATATATAATATAACTAGTGTAATAACTTGTGGTTGTTCAAATTACAATTTACATTTTTTTATATTATTATAATTTTTTAATGCATTTCTCAATTATTTTTAAATTTTATATAAATATATATTAATATATATGTACATAAATATGTTAAAAATATATTAAAATCATTATGAATATTGATATTTATTCAATTAGTTTTATATTTACATATCTTATATATCATTTTAATTTATATCAATGTTTCTTTTAAAAAATATTATCTTTATAAATATATTTGCATTTGTATATAATTTAAATATATACATAATTTTAATATGAAATATTAATAAAAAATATTTTATATTATATTTTGTAATTATTTGTTTTTTTTTAAATGTTTTCACCATTAAGGAATGAAATGACTAACATTAATTATAAAAAAGTAAAAAATTGTGGGTATTTGAACTTATATATTACAAAAAATAAAGTATGAATACAAAGATCAGATAATGCTTGCATAATAATATTGTTGATCTTATAGAAAATAATTGAGTCCTTAAGCACGTTAGTTAAGATTTAATTTCTGATCATATGCATTAAAAGTGAAAGTTTTTATACACTAGGGATGGCAAAAAAATTTGCGACTATGAATATCCGTAGATAAAATTTGTCATGGGTAGAAAATTGATAGTTTTAATGGATATCCACGGATAGTTTAAACTAGTATATCTGCTACCCATTTATTAACGAGGCGAGCATGGGTATCATGGTACCCGTGCTTGCAGATACCCCACTACCGGCCATTGCATATTTACTTAAATAACCTTATATATTAATATAGATAAAATTAGACAAAATTTGTCCTAAAATTTCAAAACGATTGTTTATTAGGAGAGAAATGCTATACAATTATATTATGAGAGAAAAAGAAAATAAATGTGTGGGCCTTTAAACTATATTTTTTTTAAGAAAAATTGTTAGAATAATTAAAATCTATGGTCAAAGTGATTATTTTAAGCAACAACTCTTTAGTTTATAAATTCAAAGTGATATTTGCAACACCTTATGGCTATCCACACCACACAAAATAAATTTGTTTTTTTTTTTAGGAAGTAGTCCATGATATTCACGGATATTAAAAAAATTCACGGGTATCCTCCTAACAGGGTACCCACGCAAGTAACGGGAGAGTATGGAGCGGATTTCTATCCAACAGAGCGGGTAACGGGTAGCTACTACGCTTGCCCGCCTCGTCCTGTTGTCATCCCTAGTATACACGTACTTAATGTATTGTTATTGGATACAACCAACAATGAAATGACATGTCATTAAAAATTTTAAATACAAAAAAAAGATAATTTGTCCAATACCTATTAATTTGGGTTGATACTCGTACCTCGACAAATACATTTTAAACATACAAATAAAATTCACTTAATCACTGACTTGACAATACCATTTTTATGGTTAGGATCTATTTTATTTTTAATTGTTAATTGATCATTCGCCGATAAAAGTTAAAGAAGAGAAATCTTAAAATCAACTTCGTAAGGGCAAGGATAAAGAATTTGGAAAATCAACACTAGAAAAAGACTATTTCATATCAAGGGTTTAATGTACTAAGTTGCCTTAGCATCAATCTTAGTCGAGCTTTTACCTAATACATATTTATATGATGACAACAAATTGGTAGTGAAGGTGATCCATGATTTTGGTTGTCAATTTCATAGTCTTGCCTTTTTAATGTGATCACATCTCACTTTTCTTTTTTAATAGACAAAATGGTGATATATATATATATATAGCTGCTCAAGGTATCTTCTAGCCAAATGCCTGAGACTAATCCTTCGAGATACAAAGATCCAAACTAAACTAAATCGCAAGTTTTTTTTATCTTTGGATTGGATGGCTTTTTGACTCAAACCGATCCAATTTGTGAACACCCCTACTAGCTACACTTGAATTGTTAATATATTATGTCGTATTTGGCTATCTTTTGCAGTTGATTTTTTTTTCTAACTTGCTTTACCTAAATGGCTATGCTGTATTTTCGTTTTATAATATAAACTATTATGTTATTTTTGCCTAAATTTTATTTGCTGTATTTTTCCTATTTTATTTTCTATAATATTTAACATTTTAAGCTGAAGGCATCCATCAATAAGAAATCAAAAAACTGAATCTTCCAATTCAATTCAAACAACATTTTATTAAATTGGATCAAATCAAATTTTTTTTACCAAAAATCATCCACACCGAACCGAACGACAAATTTTTTAATCTTTAAATGAGATGACTTTTTGACTCAAAACCGGCCCCAACCAATACGTGAACACCCCTATTTACCGCTATGCTTGTAATCAAGAGTATTGTCCAAGAACACAGCCACAATCAATACAACAGTTGGAACTTGGAGAGGAGAAGATAGTATTAAGGAAATCAATCAAATCATTGAACTGAAAAAACCAAAGGAAAGAGAATTAGTATCATTTTCTTGATTAGAATGATGTTTTCGATTGCATCAAGCGGAAACCATCACAATTAGAAGCAGAAGATACTTAATTTTTTATTTTCAGAAAACTTTATTGTTCTTTCACTTTATATAATGACAGGCCATTTCATAAGTGACACGAGTGACCCCATGAAGAATACACAATGAGATAAATAACGGCTCTTAGGATAACCAACTGCCAAACTGATACAAATCAACTGCCAAACTGATACAAATCAGTATATTCATTTTGACATGGCAAGCAGTAACCACGGGTTGGATCTTGATAAGTTTGATATACACCGGTATGTAAAACAGTTTGATATTAATACAATTACAAATGACCGTGCATGCAGCGAAGCGCTTGAAAGTTAAAATAAGTGCAACCCAAAAAATAAACAGTCAACGAGCAAGATTTCTTTTTACACACACAGCCGGGGCATGCTTTATGGCCTCGGCTGAATTAATGGTAAAAGTTAAAACCTATATAGGAGAAAGCTTGGTGTATGAACAATGACAGAGGTCATAACTCTTATCATCGAAGATCAATGACATCAAATTTTAAATCTGGGTTCATGTAAACATCTGTACATGTCTCGTAAATAGGACCACCATCTGGAGGCTGACTGTGTGGATGAAAGCCACGTTGATCACATTGTTTAATCACAGACATTCCACCAGGGGCTGTCAACCGAAAAATGCCATGCTTTCTGTGCATGCAAATTGACAAAAGTAATTACAAAATATGTAGGGAAAATATCTCAATGACAGTTAACACATTAATATTCAGAGACCAAAAAATTCAAAATAATTATGAAAGAACGTCCGAAATTCAATACCTTGTTAATGCGTAAATATGATAATATACCTATCTCCAGTTTTATGGGGCAAAGGGGTGGTCAATATGCTGATGTAGGAATATGCCAAATAAGAGGGAAGCAATTACAATTGTTGTTTTAATGTATTTTTCATAGCAAATATTTTACTCTCTCTTTTTTTTTGGAACATGGATTATTAAGTATTTTTACGAACTATCATAGAATTAGAGTTCTGCTAGCATTTCTACAAGCGTTACATTCTTCGCTTCCTTTCCAAGTTTTATTACGTCTTTGGGTTTCCTAAATTTGTAAGGTCACGTTTCTATAAAGCAAACTTATGATAATTTTTGGAATTTGATCTCACCAACTTAATTCTGTTATTGAGATGTTTTCTTTGCTATCATTCATACATCAAAACACGTCTGAGATGTGATCTTACCTCGAACTATCTGTTGGAGCCATGACTATTGCAACAGCTTCTGGCAGCATAATCTAAAGCAACAAGGATTTGCATAAGAAATGAATGAAAGTATAAAGAAATGCAGGATGCGTGTGTGACAGGATAGCCCCGTCTTTGATAGAAACAATAGAAGAAAGAAACGTTACCGATATATAGAGTTTGATTAAAAAGCAAAGGTAAAGAAAACGATTTTGCATATATACTTTAACTGTTCTATATGACTTATATATATGTTCGGTAGGTAAAGATCAATAACTGACTCTAGGATGGCCAGTTACAATAATACAATTCCATTAAAAATAGTACAAGAATTTAGAGATATAAGTAATGTATAAAACATTTCCATCATTATTAGTTCTTCAGTTTTCTCTTCGACCATTTCCTCATAAAAAACAGCAAATAGACATATCCAGAGACGAAGCAAAGAATGTCTATGGAAATTAATTAAAATTAATGAACTCACCTGATAGGAGTAATGGGTGTGCACATCAATTGATGACATGAAACAAGATTGTGTAGGATGTGTCTGGCAATTCAGAATAACATATTTCAGTGTTACAACAATGAAAGACTAATAAAGTTAAAATATAACAAATTCAGATAAACATTGTACTTTTACAATACACCAAATGAAACTGCAGTTAGATAAATTTCATTCTACATTAACATCATTTCTCATATCTATTTTTGGAAGAAATAGAAACAATTTTACACAACCTGAATAAGATTCCACCAAACACAAGGTTTGAAAACTCACATGGATCCATCCAAGGGGAAAAAGAGATCGTTTATCCTGCACTTCAAATATTTCCTCTTCATTTGTAGTCTGACACTGCTTAGGAAGAACAATAATAAATGTAATATTTTCAGAAAAAAAAAATAGTAACAGAAGATTTATAGTGAATGAAATCTTACAGAATCTGATGTTGACTCCTGCTTTGGGATTATAAGGGCAGTAATATAAAATTTTCTGTTTTTCTGCAGTTCAGGTGTTTTACAAAATTCCAATCAATATCTCATAGTTGAACATAAAATATTGCAGGCAAGAGAGACTAAACCATTGGAGCCCAACTACACTCTAAAAAATTTACAAGCTAGTACACATATAAATACCATGCATATGACAGGTTGATCCATAATAAATAGAAAGTAAAGAAAATGTTATCACATTAGCACAAGATCATAAACATACAAAACGTAGTTTCTTTCATATATATATATATAGATAGATAGATAGATAGATAGATATTTGGTTGCAGGGATTAGAGCAATGGGTTAAGTACTGTTTTTTAGTCAGTTAATGCACAATTCAATTTTGGGATCCTAAGAACCTTCTGGATCTGTCTTTGCTTTTAGCCTTATTTTAAGACCAAAAAAAAAAAAGTGAACAGCACTTACAAGCAAACCAGCAAGGACACCACAAGTCTCTAAATTTTTTTTGTATTCGACTTGGCAAGCTTCATAAAATTTTCCATCAATGCAGTTGACTGCAAATAGAAACAATTATTAGAAGAGAGAATTATGTCAAACTTCATTCAACTATTAATATTTTGGAAATTGTAAGTATATTTGAAGAAACTAAATACTCAACACGAACTTAGCTATACCTCCCCCCAGAAACATCAACCTAAAGGAATACATAAAACATAGATAAGAAAATGTTATTGACTCACAATGTGCAGTTGCAGAGGAGACTCGGCATGAACACAACTATCTGATGATGGAAACTCTGTCTTACATCCTGCCTCATTAACACAAGGTGACACTGCAGGGACCAAATCTTGTACTTCAGCAAGTACAGGTGGAGGAGAAGGCTGTCTGATAACTTCTATTTGAGCAGGGGTTTCTGTTGTTTCAAAAGAAATAAGAGAAGGAGGTTCCTGATCATGCTGATGCTGAGGCTCAGGCTGGGGCTGGGGCTGGCAGTCCTCACTTTGGGTAAGAATTGAATCTAAATCTGATTTAAGCTGTTCTGCAATGCTATTATCTTTCTTATTCAGAGATTCATCTTCCAAGGAATGCTGTAGGCTGCATGTTCCGAGAGTAGGATGGACATAATTAATATAAAAATAAGTAGATAAACCAGCTCCAGATGCAGCATGGACAACAAAGTTATTTTTAAAGTATTGGACTCTGATGAACCAATGAATCCTTTTAAAAAATGACTTAAACTATAGTTCCATCGTTTTAAAAAAGGCTACAATTGACATACATCACTTTTTCTCTTAGAATAACTGGAAGGCCAACAATAGAGAAAAGCACTATAGAAACTTAAAATATGCAATAACCTTGGTAATTCAACAGGAGACAGATCTATGTTGCTTGGATACCTGATCTACATCCACATCCATAGAGAAAAGTCAGGACGAACTTCAAATTGAATAGAATTGAAACATACAGATACAAGCTAGCATACCCTTTTATCAGTTGCAGGTGGTCTCCACTGTCCTTTTAGCCCGTTGGGACCAAGGATAGAATGTCTAGAGAGAGTTTCCTCCTTTGGAGGTGGAAGAGTCAGAGATCTACAAAAGATTAGCAAAAATGCAAGGGACCTCTTAGTCAAGCAATACTTTTCCAAAAAATGCAGGACAAGTAGTCCGTGAAATGACTCAAAAGGCCAACATAGACTAAAATTTTTATTTTAAGCAGTGCTACTAGATCAAATGTGATAAAGCAATTTTTTAAACAGAAACTACCATCAAACTGTGCTTTAATTGGTTGCTAGATCTTGAAGATATAAATGTGTTTCCATTTCCTCATTTTCGAACATTTCCATAATCCTTTGGTATATGGTTTTTTAATTTATTTACATATATTAAATTTTCTCTTTCTTAACTTTTTAAAGTTTTTTACTGACATAACTTTTTTCAAGGTTTTCCGATGAAATTCAGAAACAGGAAATCATATCCAGCAACATCTTAAAATTTCATAATGTATCCGCCAATAATACACTCCAAATACTCTGTTATGTTTGCTACAAAGATAAATTGCATTTCAACCAGCTGGTACCCAGGAAAAGGAAATGTTGTAACTGTTTAATCCTTGTTCACTTAACTAGGTCAAATTTTATATTAAAAAAGTAACACAGTAATTGCAAAACAAGTATATATGAATTCCTCTCATAATAAAAATTCAGATAAGTAGATAGTCACACTACTGACGTTGCACAAGGAAGACCATCTAGCATTTGATTTTCAAACAGAAGTTTTCTCATATGATATTAGAAAGCAACCAAAAGATGAAGGAAAGTTTACTTAACTTCATTCCTGTGAAAAAAGAAACTGCAATAATATATGTAATACCTATCACCATTAGGAAGTCAATTATACATGAATTATGAGTCCAATACTTACAGTCTTCGTACATGCTCTTCCACAGGCCTGACATAAGAGAACTGTTGGCTCCTTGATCCTTGGTAAACAAACTCCCCAGCAGTAGGTCTGACTGCCTGGTCAAATATACAATAACATATGGATGCAAAACTTCTTTTCAGGAAGAAAAACAAAAGATTTAATTTTAGGGAAAGATTATCACTTATGAATGACAACCTTCATTGGAGTGAATTCTCGTGCAACAAATTTTACCTTTATTTGGCCATAACTAGCCAAAGTTTGCTTTTTCACAGGAGAAAAATCCAGTGAATTATTTGAATTAAATTTTCCCCACCCATTTGTTGGTATGCAAGTTTGTTGTTAAGCTCATTGATCTTCTGTTGGACCACTGGTTTCAATGTCTCCAGTTCATTCAAAGAAATTAACAATTTCTACAGCAAATTGAAAATCAGATTAAATCAAAGATTTTATAACAACAAATTTTCAAGAGTGTCAATAATTAACCTTTTTCAACGATTCTTTCTGCCTTTGTGGAGATGATCTATAATCTCGATGACGTGGTATCGTCTCAGACACCAAACTAAAACAAAACAAAAGGAAGGACCCCTCAACACAGTTTAATGACAAAGTAACAAATGTAATAAAGTCCACCTGCTTTAAACCATTCAACTGAAGACAAGTATACTATGTGTCAAACAATGATACAGACCACCTTACGTTACCTAGAAAATCTTAAAAGCATGACATATAGATCAATAATATTCTTCTCCGCACGAAAGATATCAGCCTGCAATGTTAAAACCAATATTTGGAGCTGAGGGTGGCACAGAGCAACTAAACAATCAAGAACGTATCATAACCACATTAATATTTCCGCATATAAATCATAACTAAAGCAGGACCATATATTCCGGAATAGAAAAAATAATAATTAGCACAAGCAACTATCAGTAAATGCACAAAATATGCTGAGACAAATAATAAATTAATCACCAGCATTATGCTGCATGATATAAAATGATGCAAGGAAAAGGCACACATGAAACTAGACATGCACCTCACTTTTCCTATCACTCTAACATTATCTCATTTACTATCCTTGGTAAATTCTAAATACTAATGAAATTTGATGAACACAACCTAATGTGCGTGTGCCTACATATTTGCTCCGGACATGGCCAAAGCCTAACCAGTCCCGCATACCCCAGCCAACAACGCACCCCGGCACAATCAGCAGCCAACTATATAGCTCGGCCTAGACCACAGACATGACCGATGTCCGACCACACCCCAGGCTTAACTGCTTACACGGACCTCTAACACCAGTATAGGTCTTGTGTCCTATCACCACCTAACTTAGCATAATCCACTCACCTACCACCAATTCTTAGCATAAGCATCATGACCGTCAACAAACATATGACACATGGTGACCCACCAAAACGCGCACCTTCAAAACACCAATATATCCATTGGGAAAACCCCTCCCCTTTGAGGTGCGCTTTTTTCCACTCATTGATACCGATACTCTGCTGGTCACTTACTTGGGCGTCTAAGTCTTTGCAGGTGGCTACCATCACCGCAACCATTGGACCACCGCAACCAGACGCACCCTCATCCGACATTGAGACCAAATCCATGTGAACAATATTCAAATACATTGAGAAACCCCCTCTCCTTTGAGGTACACTTTTTTTCACTCATTGATACTGGTACTTTGCTGGTCACTTAATTGGGCGTCAATGTCTTTGCAGGTGGCCACCATCACCGCAACCATTGGACCACCGTGACGAGACGCACCCTCATCCGACATCAAGACCAAATCCACGTGAACAATATTCAAATCTAACAGTGCATTGTATGACATAAAGTATCTCGTAAGAAGCTATTCAGCAGTGCAAATTGCACTATCTCAGTAAACCCTCTCTCTCTCTCATCCTTCCAGTCCACGCACAATAAAATCTATGAATCGAAAGCATATTTATTAAACAATGGTTAAATATTTCTAAATAGACAAAAAAAATCTAAATTAGACGCTATCTATCTACACATAGGGTTTTTCGTTCCTATTCATGGATGAGACGTTGAAATAGCACGAAGATGAAGAGAAGGACCTGTCGGAGTATGTTATCGGCGATGCGATGGTAGAATCGAAGAGCGATTCGGTTATCGACATCGAGTTTCTGAGCACTGGCAGCGATGTTGATCCTATCCGAAGAAGACCTCATCGTTCTGTTGTTATTGTTTCACGAGACGCAGTGTTTCACCGTCTTCGTCTTCTTCTTTTTAGAAACGCAACAACAACGTCAACACTGCGCAAGGCGAGGGAGGACGAAGTTGTTGGTGATCGATCATCGATGGCCGCGTAGACCAGGTTCAGGGGTGAGGGTGAATGAATGCAAGGGATTGTAATTTGTCCTTCTTGTGAGGATAAATATGACAAGGCAGGGTTGCTTCAGGGTCTGTTTGGCTGCTCCCACGTGCGCCTATCCTTTTTTTCTCCCCTTTTTATAATAAAAACTAGTTTGTGCAACACAAGGGAGACACACATAATTTATTGATAAGTATTATAAATATTATATTAATATTAATAATTAATAATACATGTTTGTTAACATAAGCATTATAAGTGTGTATTATATTTATATTTATATTTCATTTAACTTATATATGTATTTGTTTTGTAAAAGGGGAGGTAGAAAAGTAAAGAAGAAAAAGGTAAAAAAAAAAACTCATTTAAAAATTTAAAAACCACCTCATACTAATGACGACACACAATTTATTTTTTCATGCTATGTTTTATGCATATTTTTATTAATTAATTTATATATATATATATATTTTAGCATGTAAAAATAAGAAAAGAATAATGATTTATCTACAATTTTTTTAAGATTTTAAACTTTAAATATCATGCAAAAAAATTGAAACAAAATTTTGAATTGAATTTTAATTTCTATCATTTAATTAAATATAAACTAATTACTTAAAAGAAAATTAAAATTTGATTAAATGAAAAATATTCATTAAATTAGTTAAGTCAGAAAATAGTAAGTAATAAGAAAATAAGTTTATGTTAAAATTATTATAACAATAATTAAAATTTCAAAGATTATAATAGAGTATAATTTCTTCTAGGTAATTCAAACTCTAACGTGATTTTAGGTAAATTATATTATCCCCATGAAATTGCCCTACTTGCTTTTATTAAAAAAAATGTTCATCTCCATGTGTTATACTTAATACATAATTTCTATTTTAATGAATTGACATATACATGTCAATGTATAAAAGAAAATTAAATTTGTCTAGGTAAACAAAATCTTGAATAATTTATTTAAGTAAAAAGATAAAAAAAATAAGAAATGAATAATGATTTGCCTAAAAATTGATTTTAGACACTAATTTTCCATGGAGAAGATAAAAACAACTACATGGATTTAATTTGATTTTTGTTATATAATTAAATATATATTAATTAGGTAAAATAAATTTTAATTTTGTTTGGACAAAAAGCTTTAGTAAAAAAATTCATCCCCGTGAATTAAACATAGATTTCCTTACTTGCTTTCATACAAAAATTGTTCATGCCCATGTGTTATATTTTATATTTTTATCCTATAATTTAAGCCTAAATTTCTCTTCATACTCATGAAAAATTCATCCCCATTTGTTTTTGTTTCATCCTTTCTATGTTAAATAAAAAAAAAATCAATAAATTATTTAAGTCAAGAAAGAGAAAGCCGTAAAAAAAATCATTTAAATTAAAATTATTATAACCAAAAAGTATAATTTCACCATAATAATTTAGATATTAATGTGATTTCAAGTAAATTGTTTTTTTTTATAAGTAAAGAATTTCAATAATAGTAAGATTGCTTGAGATGAGCACAAGGTGTGACCAACTCAAAACTCCAAACAAATGATAGTACAACATAAATGATAGAACCCAAAAAAAAATGTTACTAGTGTGGCCAGTATTAGGGGTGTTCGCGAATTGGACTGGGTCGATTTTGAAGAGAAAAATCATCTGATCCAATCACTCCAGTTTTGTTAATTTATCATCCAATTAGTTTGGTTTAAAATTTAAATCCAATCCGATTCAATCCAATTTAAAACGGTTTGGATTGAATCAGTTTTTGGTTTTAATCGTACTATTTTTTCTTTTTAAAGTATTCAATAAATATTATAATATATAATAAATATATTAAAAATAATTTTAAATATCAAATATTTCATTAATGAGTCATTATATAACTAATAATAGTATAACTCTTCAAATATATATTATTAAAAATAAATTTACACAACTTGATGATTATGTTTATGTATCTTTACTTAAATAGTTACTAAAAAATTATCTTTAAATAAATATATTTTTTATAAAGAAATATAATTTATGTGATAATTTCACAAATATATAAGAAATAAAAACATAAACATGAGTGATATTAGAAAATTACAAGAAAAATGTATATGCATGTATAAGTTCGGTTTGGATTAGATTTGATCGGTTTTCAAAATGAAATCCGAAATCCAATCCGATCCAATAAAAATATCAGTTTTTTCAATTTTTTTGGTTTTCAATTTCGATTTTTGGTTTTTTGGATCGGTTATTTTGGTTTTCATTTGATTGAATCGGTTTATGAACAACCCTAACTAGTATAGCCCAAGCAAAACCCATGTATTAACCTCCCATGTAGCTTATTTTCCTTCTAGAGACTCCCCACACATGGTAATTGTATTCCACCACCTCTTAAGCAATATATGGATGATCTTTGCTTTCTGTAATTGTCGGAGTGAGTATAAACAAAATGAATAAGTTGAGTCATAAATTTGTGAGGTCAACCCCATACACGTGCTTCTTGTTGGGTCTAACTCATGCCCCTAATTACTCTGTCAATCATCTTATTTGGATGCCCTCCAATTATTTGAACAGTGCATTGATCTTGTGTCTGTGCCTTAGACTTCATTTCGAGCCTTATCCTACAAATATTTACTAACTTTTGCATGCCCCCCCCCCCCCCCTCTCATTTTATAGTGGATGTATACACCCATAACCCTTCAAATATATTGTTCATCTCCTTGAATTAAGTGAACATTTTCTTACTTGCTTTTATTAAAAAAATGTTCATCTCCATGTGTTATATTTGTATATATATTTTTATTTTAATAAATTGACATATATAAATCACTATGAAAAAGAAAATTAAAATTTTCTCTAGGTAAAAGAAAATCTTGAATAATTTATTTAAATGAAAAGATAATAAATTAGAAATGAATAATTATTTGCCTAAAAATTAATTTTAGACACTAATTTTGCATAAAGAAGATAATAATGACAACATCGATTTTATTTGATTTTTGTTATGTAATTAAATATACATTAGTTAGGTAAAAGAAATTTTAATTTTGATTAGACAAAAATCTTTAGTGAAAAGTTCATCTCTGTGAATTAAGTGTAAATTTTTTCTGCTTGCTTTTATTAAAAAAAATAGTTATCCCCATGTGCTATATTTTATGTATAATTTCTATTTTAATAAATTTACATGTACATATCAACTTATAAAATAGCATTAAAATTTGTCCAAATAAAAAAATTTGAATAATTTATTCAAGTGAAAAGATAATAAATAATATTTTGCCTAAAAATTGACATCTTATTTAAATAGTAATTTTAGCACAATTTATTATCACCTAGGCATTATTATAGTTAGATAGCTTGAAGGTTCAACACTACTACTATTGGCTGCTAATAGATAGATGGTATGAAAGAGTATAATGCAATTAGCTGCTTAGATCATGCCACTTTATGAATTCAATCATATTAGAAAGAAAGACTGCATAATTCAATTTGAACATAACTTCGTACATGGCCATAAAAGGACTTATAATCATTTAGTTTCATTGAATGTTAATATGCAAGGTTGTAAAATAAGACTACACTGTGTTTAGATTTTACACTTCTTCTGTCATGGACGAGACATTGACATAGCGTGACAATGAAGAGAAAGACTAGGATGTTATTGGCAATGTGGTAGTAGAATCAGAGAGCAATTCGGTTATCAACATTGAGTTCTAAGCATCAGCAATGATGTTGATCCTATCCGAAGAAGACCTTATCGCATTATTCTTATCATTTCACAAAATGCAACATTTCACTGTTGTCTTCTTCTTTTTCCTATAAACGCAACAACAATGCCAACACTGTGCAAGGTAAGGGAGGACGAAGTTGTTGGTGATTGATCATTGATGGTGTCGTGTCCTTATTTTCTCTCCTTTTTTTATAATAAAAATTTCAAAATGTTACAACCTTACTTTGCCATTCGATGTACTCTCAATAAAATATGTATGCTATCATTAGTGAAAACAATTGTTAAGTTATTTGAAAATTAAAAAATTGATTTTGAGTGGAAAATTATTAAATTTGATATAATAAAATCAGTATTGGCTTTTATTCTAGACACAACCCAGATTTGACCATAATCAGGCTGAGTTTGGCCACTAGTCATGCCTACTATGCTAAGAAAACAAGACATCCATCACAACCTTACCTAATATGTAGATTTTCGTTCAACCACTTGGCCAACTAAACCAACTATCTAGTTGTCCAACGAAAATGTACACGGTTTGTTCTAAAATAAGAACCTACCTAGTAAACGACTTCTTACTTGATCTTGAAACCACTTATGACAAGGGACATGGGGCTTGCATATAGAAAACACATAACTTGAGTTTCTCTCAATTGCTTCACTAATGACACATGTCAAAATGACATGACATCACTTGATCACCAAATATGTCACCTATTCTACACTTATATATACACTCACAAACATATTTTCTCGGTACGTTTTGTCTCAAAACACACTAGTCGTTACTTTACTAGTTTATTAACTTGGGCGTCAAAGTTTCTACAAGTGAACATCAACCCCCATGGACAATCTCAACAAAACAATTGAAACATCTACATCCTCCCCTCAACCTCAGTTAATGTCATGTAATAGCTAGAGTAGAATAACTTTTTTTTAGATATCATTAACTCTATATGCTAATGCGGAAATCTATCCAATATTATCTGTATAATAATGTTTTCTCTCATTCTTTCTATAATTTGTTCTCTCTCGTTTCTACAAATTAACATATTCACTAGGGATCATAGATACAAATTTTATAAATTACTAGCATAAAGAGAGACATTGTCGTGTCTGGTTGTCTGCATTTTTTTATTTGTAGTAAATAAAAAATAAAAATGATTAAGGAGTGTAAATAAATATGATTGAGAAGTTTCTTTTTATAATAACTATCATGCCTATCATTAAATAATAACACATTTTTATTGAGAGGGTCAATGCAAGGGAATGTATGAAAGGTTAAAACAAAGTAATAAAGTGATTTGCATAATCTCCTTTAGTGGTTCTATCTAACTTGAATAAGATTGTCTCTCACAGAGGATACATGTGATCTTTATCAAAAAAGAAAAGCCTAAAAAAATACATACACCAAACAAGAATATCACATTTATTATTATTATAGATTTTGCAAGGTTAAACTATATTTTTTGTCCCACTATTTTTAAAATGTTTAATTTGGTCCTTCAATTTTCAAAATCAATGCAATGTTACCCTTTCTGTCAAATTGGAGTTGACGCTGGTAATCCTTAATGTAAAACACAGAGATAACACAAGAAGGAAGGTTGAATTGTGTTATAGCAATTTTTCGCAAAACCTTTATTAAAGACGTATTCTAAACGATATGATAAAGGAGTTTTTCACAAACGTTTTATAAGACAGGCGAAAACTGAACTACAAACTAGAAAGCACAAGATTTATACTGGTTTGTCTCACCCCAAAGACCATGTCCAGTCTTGGCAAAAACCAAGTTCCACTAACTTTCCAAGTTACAAGTATTTTTTCCACAAGCCTCTTCAGGCTCAACTTGTAACGCCTGGCCGCTTGCAGGATCTGTGACTGTCCCCACAAAACCAACACAATACTTTTCAGCGTGCTTTGTCCTCACTCACACGCTTCCCGAGAAACTTCCTAGTAGGTCATCCATCCCTAAATTGCTCCAAGTCAAACACGCTTAACTATAGAGTTCTTAAGTGATGGACTACCGAAAAGTAGATGCATCTTGTTAGTATAGGTAGCACTTATTAATTCCTTTAAGCTATCCTCAACTGTACAGTCCCATACTCGCACAGCCTCTGGATCCCTCTCGTTCGGGTGTATATTCGATTCATTCATGTACCCCTCCCGCTGGAAGCCTGCCAAGAGCCGCTCATTGTTCGTGCATCATCTCTTTTGCACCGACGATCACTCCCCGCCCTCGTCAACGCCCGGGATGTTACACAACCTAAGTAGTCTTTTACTTGTCTCTCCAAGCAATAACCCAAGTTTTTGAATCAAAGCCTCTTCAGGCTTCCACCAATTTCTTTTGAAAAAGGTTTACTCATGAGTTACCTTACTGGGCTTAACGTCTTATCAGATGAATATAAGTAAGTACACAAAAGGATTTTTACAAACAAAGTATACAAGAAAGAGCTTTTTTTTGTTTCTTAAAGATGTTATGGTTTTTACAATAACAACAACACGAAAGAGGTCTTTTCTTCTATTTATAGGCTTTTCCAAAAGTATTCGTTGACTGCTTTGTAGGAGACGGCCTTCATCTGATGAAGAGAGTCGTTGGAGCATTAAATGCAGCATTTAATGCCTTTCACCAACTTGTCATATGATACGATAAAGCAGTCTGCTTATCTTTTCTATTCTTGTATTCAAACTTATAGCAGTTGTCATGTCCACTTTCCCGTTCTGACATTCGCACACACATTCCTTCTTTTTTGCTTAAAAAAAGAGTTGTCTCTCCTCGAAAGTAGGTATGTAGGTTTTATATGTTTCGAGGTAGCTTACGCTATAATTGATATGCAGATCATTTTAGAATGTTTGTCATCGTCTGAAAGATTTGTTAGTTACAAAATATATCTAATCAAAAGGTAAAGACGATATTAAATTAAAAACATCAGACGTTTGCTTGCGAACGAATGATCAGACAATTTCGTAAAAACATATATATTTTAACTGTTTGTTATTATCAAAATATTTGAAGGTTATAAATTTGTCCTTTGTCTTAACACTTAAACATTGCATCCATTTTGAAAATTAAGGGACAAAATTGAACATTTTAAAAATAGTAAGACCAAATTAAATTTTGGAAATAAATAGTGAGACCAAAAGTATAATTTAACCATTTTGCAAATTATTCTATGCACAAATTAATTTCTAATTATAAGAGTTTCATGTTGATGTTTTGCTAGGTCATAAAATTATTGTTAAACCTTTTTTGTCAAAAACATGTAATTGAAGGGATTGCCTTCCTACAATATCAATAAAAAGATGCTTTGAATTCCACTTTTTTCTTTAAAAGAATATAACATACGAGGTTAATGCTCTTTTTATAAAGGACGACAATACAAAAGTAAAGGATGCAAAAGTTTTTCAATATATAGAGAAAAATAATGGCTTGACTATTTCCCTTGAATATAACATATGAGTTAATTTATTGATTGCATAAAAGAATCATAGCATTGATAGTATAGTACAAGTTTCTTTTTTTCCCATTTGTTTTAGTTTTAGTCAAGTGAGGAATAAATTTTCATTAGAGAAAGCAAGTCTTAAGGTAATTACTCCAATGGATTGTTCTCTCACTTTACTGTCAGATGAGCAACTCATGCAACAATTTATTGATTGTTAGATAGCAATTGAGAAAATAATGAATTGCTCAAAGAAGTAATCTTTACTTTTCATTTTTTGGATCCCTTATACTTCAATGCTATATAAAATGTTTTTTAAAATAGATTGTGGGGTTAATTTAAACAACTTTCAAGAGTTGTTAGATTGGAGAAAAAAGTTATTTGAATTGCTTAAAATAATAAAAATAATATAATATTATAAAAAGTGTAAATTATTATAAAATATTATATGTAGCAACTCTAGTGAGTTGTATTGCTAAAAATACCCTAAGAGGCCTGTCACAAATCATACGTTGTGTTTTATTAACATATGTGTATTATATAAAGATCAAATTCTTGATGTGTCATCAAAAAAGAAATTATTGATTGCTGACTATGTGGATCAAATCATATGTTATGCTTATTTCACGATGCCATATATCTTCTTTTTTTTTCTAATTTTTATTGTCACAAATTTTTTAAAACAAATATGATCAGGTGCTTTTAACGTTTATTAAAATATATGTGTAATATTTATTAGGTGGAAATTAGGTTAAAAAATAATGACTATAGTCACATGTCTTTTTATTAATCACAAAGTCGTGTGATTGAGAATGAAAAAATATATTCAAGAGCAATTTATAATATACATTTAGATAGATATAGTCTTATAAATACATACTATATAATAGTATGTTCTATTATGAAGTAAAGAGAGAATTAAGACTAAAATTGTATATCTAACAATGGAAAATAGTCCGTCTTTAGTTAATTTTCATTAAGAAATAAGGTAATAATTGACAATATGAGAATGATTGCTATCTTTCTTACAACTAAGATTTATACAAACTAGATAAATTGTCTAGTAAGAAATAGTCTTTATAGTCACATCAAACGAGAGAAAATACCTCTCAACAAACATTACATAAGTGGTTCAACCCTATAACTAATCATCTAAAACAAAAACCCAACAGTAATTCCATTAATTAGTTGAGTATTGTGATTAAATTAATCATCTTTATAACTGATATATTTAATAATTCATGGAGTTTATCATAAATAATTGCTTAATTTCATTTCACAAATAAATAATCCAACACATATTTTATAATGATTAAACTATAATTATAATAATCACAAAACTATAAAAATAGTAAAAATGCAAGATGGCCCTTATAACTAGTTGCTTAAAAGTTGGTCCATCATGGGCAACTTTGCTACTAGTCTTTTTTTTGTTTTTAAGCATACAATAGTGGCAATAAAGATAGAATTTAAATCCTTATGCAAACTACTCAAACCCTCAACCACTGACTGATCCTAGTGGTATTTGCTATTAGTTCATAGTAGAAATTGTGTTCTTTTACATGTATGTAAATTATTAAAATAATTATTATCTCTTCTAATAAATTTTATATTATCAATAGGTGATTGCTTCAAATAATATACACTTAATTTCCTTTAAGTAAGAAATTGGGTTTAAGTTTGTGTATGGGAAAAAAATCCTTATTAGAAGAGTCCTACTATAATGTAAATGTTTGAAACTTGAACAAAACTACCTCCAATAAAAAAATACCTTTGGTATAGACCAAACAAACATATTTTTATTCTATGGTCTTTATTAATAACTAAACAATCGATATAAAAAGCGAATGTTAAGAAATGAAGCCTTAAAGAAAAATGACTCTAAATTAATGGATCTAAAAATATCAACAATTTACATGTACAAAAGGCATTTGTACTATATGATATGATCAATTGATCATAATTAACTTCTTAACCATTATAAACTAATAAATAATAGAACCAAAATTGAAAGTCTTCAGTAACACTCCCTCCCTAAGTTGTATTGTGAATATTGAGCATTTCAAGGTAGCCATGAAGCTTTTGGAATGGACCATAGTGCAAAGGTTTGGTGAGAACATTTGTTATATGATCCTGAGTAAAAATTGGTAACAAGTGAGAAATCCTAACTTGAATCTGTTTGTGTAAGTGGGCTAACCTACAACTTATCAAGAAACCAGCAAAACACGCACACAGCAGCAGCAAAAACAACAAGAAACAAACAAGGATAGAAAGTAATTCAAAAACAATTAAAGAAAACGAGATGATCAACACAAGATATACGTGGTTCAGTCGTAAAGACCTACATCCATGGGAAAAAGAGCAAAATGATTCACTATGAGAGGGAAGAACCAGATCAAGACAATACAATAGAGTCCCCATAGCTCTTACATCACCACTATTGAGAAAACAAAACAAGAGAACCCAAGTCCTTCACTCTATTTTTACACATTCCGTAATCTCACATCCTCTCTGATTTTTTCTCAAGATCTTAAAGAATTACATGAAGTAAAAAAAACGTCTCCCCTCTACATACTATCCGCATAGAATAACACCTATGCTAATATATAGAGATCGGTTATAAGCCCAAGAAAAGATAACTCCAAACAACATCTTTTGCATAAGTTAGTTATGGCCAGTAACTAATTATAACAAAAAAAATAAATGCAACAACTTGTAACAACTTGCAACTGATTTTGAGACACTTCAATAATAATTATCCACCTTGTCTCTAAATCAGACAACTCCCTTCATAGTTTTTCTTCCCCTCCATAACTCTTACTCTCCATAGAAACCAATCAAGTCCAAGCAATGCTTGAACTTGGATAAAGGTAGAGACTTAGTAAAAGCATCTGTCGGATTATCTTCTGTTGGAACCTTCTCAACCAATATTTAACATCAATATGTTTAGACTTCTCATGATAAACTTGGTGTTTTGAGCGATGGATAGCACTTGGGCTATCATAGAATACTATAACATTGTTTTGTGCTATCCCAAGTTCACTAATCAAGCCTTTCATCCACATGGCTTCTTTAACAACTTCTGTGAGAGTTATAAATTCAACTTGAGTTGCTGATAGAGCCTAGACTAGGACAGACCTCCAGCTGATAGTAGTACCAAATAAAGTGAAGACATAACCAGATAGAGACTTTTTCATGTCAACATTTTCAGCATAGTCGAAGTCAACATACCCTTGATTGCCTATTCATCTTGTAGTTTCTTTTTAAACCTCAAACCAGAGGATAAAGAATTATTTAGGTACCTTAAAATCCATTTCAATGCTCCCTAATGAGTTGGTCCAAGATCTGGCATGAACCTGCTAACCATTTTGACAACATAAGCCAGGTTTGGTCTGCTACAACTATGCCATACATAATGTTGCCTACGCCACTAGCATATGGAACTAATGTTATTCTATCCCTTTCTTCATCTGTACTAGGACCATGCTTAACTGATAGCTTATCATGTTGCCCCAATGGAGTTGTAATAGGTTTAGACTCATGCATCCTGAATTTGTCAACAACTTTCTTCATATAGCCTTGTCGAGAAAGGAATAATTCTCCTTTTAATCTATTCCTGCTCATGTCCATTCCAAGAATCCTCTTAGCTTCCCCAAGTTCCTTCATTTCAAATTCAAAATTTAACCCTGACTTGAGTCTTTCTATTTCATCCTTTCTTGAGCCTGCTAGGAGTATATCATCCACATATAGCAGCAGATAAAGAAGTACCTTTCCATCCCCTTTCATAATATAAACACAACTGTCATAATTACACCCTGTCAAGCATTGCTCTATCAAATCTTTTATACCATTGCCTAAGACTTTGCTTTAGGACATATAAGGATTTCTTTAGTAAACAAACCTTACTCTTACCCTTAGCAAAGCCCTCAGGTTGTTGTATATAAATGGTTTCCTCAAGGTTTCCATGAAGAAAAGCAGTTTTGACGTCTAGTTGCTCCAACTCAAGATCAAACTGAGTGACTATGGACAAAAGTATTCTGATAGAGCAATGCTTAACTATAAGTGAAAAATTTCATTAAAATCAACCCCTTCAAGAGAATCCTTTGGCAACAAGCCTTGCCTTGAATATAGCCTTTTCACCACCTTGGACACCTTCTTTCTTTTTGAATATCCTTTTGCAGCCTACCACACTTTGATTTTTTGGTAGATTAACTAGAATCCAAGTCTTGTTTTTCTCAAGAGAATGCATCTCTTCAATCATTGTTGCCATCCAATCTTCACTATCCTTACTGTCCAAAGCTTCTTTGAAACTACTAGGCTCATTTCCTTGAATTTCTTCACCAACATTCAATGCATAATAAATGAGATCAGCTTGTCTATATCTCCTTAGAGGCACAATGTTTCTTCTTGCCTTATCTCTAACTAGATTGTAGTCATTAGCCACTGGTTCAAGCTGTTGGTCTACATTTACTTCATCTATTTGAATTTTGTGTTCATTCTCTTGGTGAGTCGGTAACTCCACCTCAACTTAAGTAATATCTAAATAACACTCTTGATTGTTAGCTTGTTGTTGGTCTTTACACATCATGGCCATTCTGGTTTCATCAAAGACAACAATAAATCTACATTTTATGTAGATTTATAAAGCAAGTTCACATGATTTTTGCATTAACTCATAGAAAATTTGTGAGAAAATAGACCATTAATAAAGGATTTCATGTGATGCGTGTTTCTAAGCTTTTTATTTAACATTACATGAATTGCCTTAATTTTGTTGGATTTTATGAAGGAAGTTAGTTGAGTACAAAATGGAAATATAGTCCACAGGTATAGAGGAGTATTATGCTTATGAAAGTGAACTTTAAAGAAGCAAGAACTAAGGTGAGGTCCACAAAAGAAGCCTATAAGCACAAGAAAGGGCCAAAAAAGAGACTTGAAATGCAAAACAGAGTGCACAAGGCCGTACCAGCCCGGCGGGCTCTGTAGGCAAGGTATCTCGCCTAACGTGTTGTGCAACCCACCCGGCACCAAAATGAAGCGAATTCTTTTCGAAAAATCGGTCAGCGGGTTTTCAACCTTGTTGGGCGGGTCCAGGGTCCAACTTTTTTTTTTTTAATTTTTAATGGGCCTAGATTGTGGGGAATGGATCGAGTTAAGTCCTGCTCCAGAATTTTGAAATTGTATAACAAATAGTAAGGAGCAAAGCACAATGGGGAATATCTTTATCTTACCTTTATTCATTCCCTAATTTTTCTTTCTATCTTTGGCTTTTGGAGAAGGATTCTTGGAGGGCAATAGGATACTCAGAGTCAGAAACTAGAGAAAAACCTTTTCATGTAAAAGATTTCTTCTTCTCTTTCCTTTGATGTATTTCTTTAAAATTATGATTTCTCTTCATTGCCATAAGTAGCTAAATTCCTTGTTAAGGTTGTGGTGTACATAGTGTTTGGAACCCCTTAAATGTTTAATTTTAATTGAATTCTTATTTCTATTCAGTTAATTAGATTGCTCTACTGTTTTTATTTTCTTACTTGAATTGATCATCCCTTGTATGCTTTGAATTGATTAATTAAACGGCAGGCCGTACCGTAATTAATTGGTATGCGTGTAAGGTAATCAAATTAGATTTTTCATATGATCAACCTTCATTCCTAATTTCCAATTAGATTAAATAATTAATTAATCCCCTTTATTCTTCATGTCTTTCTAGGGTTCTAATATCTCATATGATCAATTAAAAAATTAACTTAGAAAGGACTATTGCAATTTATGACCAATAATTGACAATAAAATGCATAGGAGAATATTGATAATTGACTGAATAGTATGAGGTTCGGTTAGAATTAGATGTGAACAAACTTAAGAGCACAAAGGAAACCACAACCCTATGCCTATTTTCTTCTGAATTTTTCTCTATTTGTCACTACTTGTTTTGCAATTCCTGTTACACGCTTATCATTATTGAATCAACCTACTACCTATTTAATTTCACCTAAACAATATATAATCTCTGGAAATTGGTAATCTCCATTTAGTCCTTTGAGTTCGATATCAGGACTCACGTCTTTTGGTTACTGCTGCGATAAGAGTACGCTTGCCCTTGAGCATATTTTTAGCAAAGTAGACAACATCTCTAATAATAATGCATTTAGGTTCACCAGTTCCATTCTCCATAGTTTATACCATTTTATTCTATGAGGGTATCCTATGAAGGCAATTCTGATTACACGAGCTCCTAGCTTATCTTGCTTAACATGGGCAAAAGCTAAAGCACAAAACACTTTCAAGTTTGAGTAATCTGCAGGCTTCCCACACCATAATTCCATAAGGGTTTTAAACCCTATTGCAGAAGAAGGACATTTATTGATTACATGGACAGTAGTAACTACAGCTTCACCCCCAAAGGTTTTTGGTAAGCCAGCACTTAACAATATGCATCTAACCCTTTCCAAAATTGTTCTATTTATTCTTTCTACCAAACCATTATGTTGGGGAGTGCTAGCAACTATCTTGTGTCTTTGAATAACTAGTTTCTTGCAAAACTTATTAAATTGCTTTGAAACAAACTGTAGGGCATTGTCAATTCTTAAACATTTTAATTTGGTTCCCATTTAAGTTTCTATTTGAGTATGCCATTCCTTAAATTTCCCAAAAGTATCACTGTTATTTTTAAGAATATAAATCCATACTCTCCTAAAATAGTCATCAATGATAGTGAGAAAATAAGAACAACCTCCATGAGTCATGGTCCTTACTGAACCCTAAAGATTTGAATGAGCATATTCAAAAGGTCTATTTGTGGTATGCAAGCCTATTCCAAAGCTAACCCCTATGCCTTTCTAATATGAAATGATCACATAACTCTAATTTCTTCGTTTTATCACCATTTAATAGATTTCGTTTTGCTAATTTAAGTAAGCCTTTTTCACTAACATGTCCTAGCCTCATATGCCATAATCTAGTTTTATCATGCTAGTTTTGACTATCTACAGTAGTTTAAGCTATAATAGTAGAGCCATCTAAGATATACAAGCCATTTCTTTTTATTCCTTTAGCAATAACCAAAGCATTATTAGAAATTTTTGTGATGCCATGTTCAATTTGTGTAGTGTATCCTAAGTTATCAAACATACTAATGGATATCAAGTCCCTTTTGAGTTCAAGTACATACCTCACACCTGATAGTAATGTTTCTTGACCATTGAACATCTTTAATCGAATTGATCCTATGCCTTGGACCTTACATGGCTTGTTATTTCTAGCAACACCACTTCATCTTCTTTTAGGTTTAGGACTCAAAATAATCCTTCCTTGGACACATGTGAAATGTACAACCAAAATCCATTACCCAATCTTTTTCAATCTCTAAATTTGACCAGAACATTTGCAGTTTCATATCCTACAATAGCAATGGCTACATTACCTGATTCTTGACGTTTCTTTGAGTCCTTATTTATTCTTTCAGGGCAATCCTTTTTGAAGTGTCCTTTTTGATGGCAGTGAAAGCATTTAAACTTGCTTTAAGACTGGTTTCTGGATTTAGATCTATGCTTGTTTGATTTTGAACTTCTTTTCTCTGATCTGCCCCTCATCACATTCAAACCTTCTACATTATTCTTAGTTTTCACCTCTTGCCTTGTCTGAAGTTCCTTTGTTTGAATTAAGGACTGTACTTCATCAAGTGTGATGGTTTGATCTCTTCCAAACAAAATAGCATCCTTGAAGTGTTCATATAAGTTTGGTAAGGTGTTGAGAAGAAGAAGAGCCTTATCTTCATCCTCTAATTTCACATCAAGATTTTTTAGATCATCCAGGATCTTATTGAAGTTGGCAATCTGATCAGTGATTGATTTATCCTCAGACATTTTGAAAGAAAACAATTGTTGCTTCAAGAAAAGTTGATTTGCCACAAATTTTGTCATGTAAAGTGATTCCAGTTTCAGCCATATAGCAGCAGCAGTTGGTTCCCTTATTACATCTCTAAGAGCTTTGTCTCTAAGACACAAGATTATAGTACTCTTAGCTTTTTTGATTAGATCTTTCTTTTCTTTTTCAGACAAAGTTGCAAGGAGAGCAACTTCACCCTTTAAAGCATCATCCAGTCCTTGATGTACCAAGATTGCCTGCATCTTGATTCTCCATAGACCAAAATCATTGGACCCAGAGAATTCTTCTCCAATTCCTACAGACGGCACCAGTTGTAAGTGGGTTAACCTGCAACTTATCAAGAAACCAGCAAAACACATACAGCAATAGCAAGAACAACAAAAAACAAACAAGGATATAAAGTAATCCAAAAATAATTAAAGAAAAAGAGATGATCAACACAAGATATACGTGGTTTAGTCTTAAAGACCTACATCCACAAGAAAGGAAGCAAAATGATTCACTATGAGAAGGAAGAACCAGATCAAGACAGTACAATAGAGTCCCCTTAGCTCTTACGTCACCACTATTAAGAAAATAGAACAAGAGAACCCCAAGTCATTCACTCTATTTTTACACATTCCTTAATCTCACATCCCTCTGATTTTTCCTCAAGATCTTAAAGAATTACATGAAGTAAAAAAAACTCTCCCCTCTACATACTATAATAACACCTATGCTAATATATAGAGATCAGGTACAAGCCTAAGAAAAGATAACTCCAAACAGCACTTTTTGCACAAGTTAGTTATGGCCAGTAACTAACTAACATAAAAACTGAATGTAACAACTTGTAATAGCTTGCAATTGATTTTGTGACACTTCAACAACATTTTGCGAATAGTGTGACAATCCATCTCAATATGTTTAGTCCTTTCGTAAAAAATGGGATAGCAATAATGTATAATGTTGATTGATTGTCATAGAACAAGATCACAAGATCAAAGTGTAGAATGTTGAAATCACGAAGTAGGACCAATAAATTGAGCCTCACAAGTCACATGTGCCAAGGCTCAATACCCAACTTTTGCTAAGGAAGGTGATACTAAGGATTGCTTTTTACTTTTCTAAAAAATAAGTGAACTCTAAGATAGAAACAAACCCCATGATTGATCTCCTTATATCAAGACGTGCTCCCTAATCGAAATTTGTAAATCCCTTTAAAGAAAAACCAAAGCTTGCATGGAAGAACAATCTTAATCTCGGAAAAACTTTAAGAAATTGAAGAACTTATAATGCAACTTGATAATGAAGATCATTTGGGGAATCAAAGTACTAGTTGAGCCTGTTTACAACGTAGAAAATATCAGGGCTACTATGTGTAAAGTAGAGTAGGGCACTAAATTCTTTGTTAAGCTTTAAAGTGGGATATCTGAGAGTGGAACATGGTTTTTGTAACACCTTAAATAAGATAAATATAATATTAATAATAGTGGAGTAAACCATCTTTTTAGTCCATAAAAGTGTATAGCACTGTCACATTAGTACCTAAAACTAAGGAAATTTCAAATAAGTCTCTGAAAGTGTAATCTGTTAATTACATTAGTCCAAAATTCAAAAAAAAATATGTGACTTAAATGATAATATTAATATATGTTTAGGGACCAAAATGATAGTAAATGGTTAAGTTTAGGAACTTACATGAAACAACTAGAAATTTTAAGGATTTATTTGAAATTTTCTTAGTTTTAGGGACTAATGTGATGGTGTTTTACACTTTTAGGGAGTAAAATGATGATTTACCCATAATAATGAGTAGCACTTATGTGATGTTTGTCCTATAATCTAAAATGAAAGGTGATTGTTTTTTCCAAATACATTAATGAGCAGTATGTTCACAAATATTTAAAAACAAAATTACAAACTAACTAAACTTGACCATATTTAATAAGGAATAAATTTTCTTGTACAAAAACAAAATGATAAGAGTTGCCACAAGAAAACAGAAAGATCATACCAAGTTTATGTTGTGCCACACTAATGTCGACTATTGCCATCTAACGGGGTGGGAGAAGCACACAAGAGACACTAGGTAAAAAGAAAAGGAAAACAACACACAGACAAACAAACAAGGAGGTAAGTATCTACCTAAAGCATCATGTGATAATGAAATATACAATAAGTCTAATCTAGCAAATAATCATAACAAAATAATCAATTCTAACAAATATATCAAATTATAGATAACAATCAAATACAATGGACAAATACATAGATATTGACTCATCTCCATGAAGAACTTTCCAACTATTAAGACAAAGGACGTTTTGTAAGATCCTCATTTTATTTTGATTATAACAAACAGACTAACGTTTAAACATTTGATCGCACGCTTTTGATATATGTTTAACCCTCATAGATGATTTACAGTGAGTATTGTTGGACCGCATACGGTTTTCGAAGTCCTTACACAATAAACGATCCTCGTATTGAAGTTCATACCTACTTTCTCTAAATAGAAGACATCAACGTACATTTCACTGAAAAGATGTAGCTTTTGTGGAAAAGAAGGAACAATAGCACACTTGTCAGTACTAAAAAGCAAATATGTCCATTATAACAAGATTTAGTATGAGAAAGACAAGATAAGCATACTGCTTTATCTTATCAGTGTGATTGGTTGGTGAATAGCATTTAATGCTCAAACGTATAATTTCTTCTTTACACAACAACAAATGAAGGATGTCCCTAAAAGCACTCTCAACAGACATTTTGAAAGAACATTATAAATAGAAGAGAATACCTATGTCAAAGGGACGAAACAATTGTCAAACATTTTCTACTCTTATTCTCTTTAGTGCTTAAGTTCTCTCTCCTGTTCTAAAAAAGAATTCCTTTTGAAAAATAGTACTTTAGATAAATCATTGTACAATTCTTGTGCTTCAATGTATATTCGTCTGATAAGACGCAAGCTTAGTGTGGTACTTTACGCTTTAACCATTTCTCTGTGAAATTGGTGGAAGCCTGAAGAAGTTTTGTATCAAAGAATACTTGGGTGTTTGCTTAGAGAGACAAGTGAAATACTATTTGGGCTGAGCCTGAAGCGGCTTGGATAATAAAATACTTGTAACTTGTTTTAAGTTATAGTGAGACTTGGTGGTGTACCAAAAACTAGACTTATTCTCTAAAGTGAGACGAACCAGTATAAAATTTTGTGTTCTTGTTTTTACATCTTCTATTTGTTTTCATAAATCTCTTTTAAAAATATATATCTTCTGTCTATCAAACGATACAAATCTTCAAAAGGTTAGCAATTTTTTTAACAACACAATTCAACCCCTTCTTGTGTTGTTCCTGTGGTTTACACCAACAATAGAGTAGCATGATCAAGAGTGCATACTCCATTGACCCAAGCATGTAAATCAATATTGAATATTCACCTAATCTAAAATAGTAATAGCATTTAGTGATTCACCTTCGTATCCACTGATCTTGGATAAATTGTAGTGATTCAAGAGCATTAGTACATAAACCACCTTAGCCACGACTTAGAGTCATGACCCTTTGGCCCCATGTGGGATGACATGCACTAGAAGGTGTAGCTACTCTGGGACCCTAGATCCAACAATAATGATATGATTATAGTCAGGTTTTTAGGAGTTGATATCATTCTAGAGTTTCACTAAAGGGTCTTAACTTTCCTCAGTACAAAATTTCCAATTTCCCAATAGTTCTCCACAAATCCTCTTAACTAGTGGTAACAATTCAATTGTCTTTACTTGATATCAATTGTAACATAAAAGACTAAATGTCGTGCACATGACAATACTAAAGCTAATTAAGTAAAAACAACAACATTATGAATCAATCACATTAACCATAAAAGAATTAAATTAAATTATAGATAAATTCTATGTTATCATTTCATCTCTCCTTACTTGCACTCATCCCTTAAGAATTAGAAATTTATAATTTTATTCTCACTTTTATTACATTTTATTGTTAGACATTCTCAACATTAGCTAATTGTAATCTTATTCTCTTTTAAATTTTATGGAAAATCTCACCTTACACTCAAATCTTCTTACTTTGTCTTAAAATATTAGAATTTACGTTTATCATTATTTATCACTAATAAATATTAGAATTGTTATTATCATTATGTTCATAGTTATCATTCTGTTAATTGTCGTTATTATTATTTTGGTTATACTTTCTCTTCATTTAGATTCCAATCACTAAAGATTTCAATCTTTGAAATTTTCCTAATAATGGTACATTTCATAATCCTTCATCTAAATTCCCTTATTAATATCCATTTCAATATATATATATATATATATATATATATAAACAACTATCTTGAACGAAAGCGTTTTTAGTTACTATTTTTCAATGAAAACAGTTTTTAGCTGTCATTCTTCAATAAGAGTATTTTTAGAATTTTTTTAACCTCTTATCTCTTTTAATATATCATTTTAATATCTTGAGTTCCAAATTAAATTTTAATACTTTTTTAAAAGAAATTATCAATAATTAAAAATTAACATTGTATTATAATAATTGTTTATTAAAAATTTAAAATATAATTAATATGTTCAAAAACATTCATTTATTATAAATTTTGATTATAATATAATTTATATATTTAGAAGTATTTATTTATTATAAATTTAAGTTATATAAAATGAATATTTATTTTATGCAATGCACTAGGTTAAAATACCAATGTGTGTGTGTGTATAGGGATTTGCTAACATACACTCACTTGTTTTTTAGTTGAAATACAGTTAGCAAGCTACACCATTGGTGTATTTTAAGATACATTGTAGTTATAGTTTGCTAAAATACTCCAACTTGTGTATGTTAGCAAATTTCACAAGCAATTGCTAACGTACATCCACTTATTTTTTAGTTGAAGTACTTTAGAAAGCTACACTATTGGTGTATTTTAAGATACATTATAGTTATAACTTATTAATGTATTCCAACTAAAAAACAAGTATGTGTACATTAGTAAATCTCATATATATATATATATATATATATATATATATATATATATATTACACCAACACTTATGTTGCTTCTCCCAAACAACTATTTCTTTATTATTATTTATAGTATTATTAAAATTATCACTATTATTTTGAAGAAATATTATAATCATTATTTTATTATATTTTTATGGTTTAATTATTCATTTAGTCTCTATATTTGTATCATCTTTACCTTTTGGTCCCTATACTTAGAAATTATCCAATTTAGTCCCTGCACATACACTTTTAATATTGTTTTGGTCCCTATCTTCAAGTGGGTCTTAATTCTGTAAAATAAAACCGTCACAAAATAGAAATTAGCTGTGTAAAATTGCCACAAACTAGTCTCATAAAATAAAAAACGCATAAAATTTGTGGTTGTTTAATGACTGCCAAAAAAATTGTAATAGTTTTACACTACTAATTTTATTTTGTGACAGTTGTATTTCACAGAGTTAAGACACACTTAACAGCAAGGACCAAAACAATATTTAAACTACATGTTTAAAGACTAGAATAGATAGTTTTTAAGTATAAGGACCAAAAGATAAAGATTATGCAAATATAAGGAGTAAATCAGTAATTAAACCTATTTTTAGGTATGTTTTATTGTATCTCTTTTATTATAGTTATTTAATTACTTAGTCATTTAAAATTTTCCTCTTACTACTATTTCTAGTTGGGTTCTAATGGACTATGTTTACGGTCCAACAAGTTAGGCCCTCCAAGTAGCTTATTCTTCTATTATTACTATTATTAATATTAGTATCATGATTATTCTTTTATCTATGCTTATGTTACAGATTATAATTTTTTTCTATTGTTTTAATCAAGTACCGTCTGAAATTTTTGGTCCAATACGCAAATGGTTTTTGATTACATTTTTGTAAGGCTAATGAGTTTTTAAGATCTGGTATGTTAGGCCTAACGTTGCCTCGAATAAAATAAGAAAAAAATCTAACTCCCATGTGTATTGCAATCTACTCCCAAGATGGTAGCTCTCCTGCACAAGTTCACTGCGAGTAGTGTATATCACCTACTCTCTATGTGAATCCCGTCCAATTCCAAGCCAAATTCTATAACGCTATCCACAATCATCTTCAATACTTCACAATTTATTTCCTCACATTTGCATAACACCCAAATCACAACTTCTCACAGTGCAGGGGAAAAAATCATCCAAATTACAAATTCCCCACATATATCACCATTCCAATCAATTTATCACAAATCAATAGTCAAACAAGACAACAAGAATCTGTTAGCACACAGTTATCCACCCACGGTACATTCAAAATAACATCAACCAGAGAGTATTTCAGCCCAAGCAAATTAAGGAAATTTCCAACAATCAAGAGTTTCGAACAACACTAAACAGGTAAGAGTTACCCTATGAGCAAACTCCCTCCCCTCCTTGTTTTCAATGGAACTGAATTGCTCTTCTTCTCCCACTTTAATCAATGAAACCAAGCTCCTCGTACGCCAAAACATAGTCATGTACAGCACATACCCAGTCGGCCAATCCCGGTGGTAGATGACCGTAACAATTTGGGAAGGGATGGGATTGCAAGGCTTTTACTTTCAGATAGAAAGTGAGAGGGCAAAAGGAAAGAATTTTTTTATTTTAGGAGGAACCATGCAATAGGGTCAGAAAAGAAAGAAAACATGTCCTCCTGTCCCATAGCAGAAGACATTGACTTCAAGGTATAGCTGCCAACAAATTTTCAATTCCTTGCCTTCAAGAGGAAGAGGTGACACTAGAGGTGGAAAATTAGACTCAGCCCAGTGGACTGGCCTGATGGGCTTGTGGGTGGACTAGCCTGATGGGCTTGACTGAGCCCATCGATCGGATGGGCTCTTGAATTTTAGGCAAAAAAATTGAGCTAATTTAGCCAACTTAATGGGCTGATTGAGCCCATAAAATGTCAGGCCAAAAACTACCAGGCCTATTTAGTTAGGTCTTATTTATTTTTTATTTTAATTTGTTGTAAAATTCCTATAAATTTAGAAAAAAAAATTTGGACAAATTTGGCCAACACAATGGGTCAAATTGGGCCAACAAATCTAAGGCCTATAAAGAATTTGAAGTGGTTCACTTTTCACATCTAAGCCCACCAGACCTAGTTGGGTGACCCATTTGCTAGCTTTAGGTGACACCCAAATACACTCCTAGGTGCTGGGTAAAGTTAGGGCTTCACTAATTGTTGGCTTATTAGGTTCCATTTTATAAAGGAAAGCAAAATAGGGGTTATGCTCCATTTGCACCACCTTCTTTATTCTTTGTAACCCCTGACAATTTTTTTTTAACAAAAATACCTTTGATAGAAACTGATTTTCGATATGTATTTGATACCTTACCCCCACCCCCCTTATCTTCTTCAAACATCTTTCACTTCCTCTCCATTTCCTTTTTTTTTTTTTCCTATCTCTCACTTTCCTACATTTTCCATCACTTACAGCACTTCATTTGCCCCACCCGACATCTATACCAATTTCAGAAATAACACCTTATCCAACCAATTTTTACTCAACCAAGCGATTAATTTAAAATTCATCATAGCGATTGACCCATATCAAAAGGAGAACAAATCGAAGATTTAACCCACACATTTCCATCATCAACAAATTTCAACCAAAAGAGAATAAAGAAATTTATCACAAGCAATTCAAAAATCAAGTAATCAACTAATGATCAAATGTTACCAAGATTAAAATTGATCTCCTCCAAGCATTCTTTCTCTCACGAGCACCACTGAAACATTCATTTCAAAGAAAGTTTGAGCATTTGGGCATGACTTAAGAGAACGGTGAGTGAAGGCTTATAGTTTCATGTTTTATTTTGTAAAAAGAAAGTTTGAGTGAGGTTTTTTAAAAAAAAAGGCCATTTTCCTCTTCTCTGCTCTTAGCATCAAAACATGTCCTCAAGGGGATGGGGGTGAGGGGTGTGCGAGAGAAAGTGAGAGTGGGAGATGGGAGTATCCAAATACACAATAGAAACTAGTTTCTGTGAAGAATATTTTTCTCAAAAAAATTGCGAGCGATGCGAAGTAAAAAAAAAGATGATGCAAATAACAAACCTGCAAAATAGTAAGGGGTAGTTGTTAATACGTCTTAATGTAAGTGCTTAATGACCAAAATGGGTAGAAAAAGGCTAGGAAAACACATGTTCAAAAAGAATTTGGACCAAAATAAATGGATAGATAGGATATAATAAATTAAGGTATATGCCAAATACAGTATAATAATAAATTAAAATCCTTGACTAGTGTTAAATAAATTAGTATTCGGTAAAAAAAAAAAAAAAATCGTTTAAAGGATATTAGAAGTTACATTTGATAGTTTAAAATTATGAGGTATCAAGTGAAAATAGTTAAATCATAAAAATTTCATTTCTTGAAAATAGAAAGAACATCTTAAATAGATTAAATTTTCTGTTTATATATAGGGATAATATATTAGTTGGTCCATAAAGTTTTAGGCAACTTTTTATTAGGTCCATATAATATAAAAATTTGTAATTGAGTGCTTAATTTAAAAAAAAATAAAATTGTGTCCCTAGAGTTAAATTGCTGTGAATATTCTATTAACTTAGACGAATATTTCTTGGTAAGGACTCAATTAAAAAAAATAGTACAGGGATTTAATTAAAAATTATCTAAAAGTTCAGGAATCTACCCAATAGTTTAATCTTATTTTTATTTTTTTATCTTGATTTTGTCTTTGTTTTATTTTAGAAAAAAGAAAAAATTATAGAAAGGGGCAAAGAGCATCTTTCAATATTTAAATGCTAAATTGTATTTTTGGTGCTCCTATAATTCTCAATCCTCAATTTTAGTCTCCTTATTTTTAATTTTGCAATTTTAGTCCTTCAATTTTTAAAAATCCTGAATTTTAGATCCCCCTATTTTTAATTTTGTAATTTTAGTCTCCCAAATTTTAAAAATCAATAATTTTGGTCTAACCATTAAATGTTCATCTATTGATTATTAATGTCTCAAAGTTGACTATGACGTTACATTAGTATGTTAAATATTATCTGTCATGTGTTCAGTTTATTATCACATCATAGTTAATGTTGTATTAACAATCAACATATGAACATTTAACAATTGGACCAAAATTGCATATTTTTAAAATTTGGAGACTAAAATTGCAGAATTAAAATTTGGTCCGAAGTATTTATTGATTTTGTCGATGACTAATTTCTGCCGAAAATTTTGGCTAACCACTTTTAATGAAGTATCTTCTCCCAATCACCTTTTTTTTCATCCACAAGGCTCAAATCCAAGACCTTACTAGACTAACATAATGTTAGTAAATTAAATGTTAAACTATTAAGTAGGTTCTTGAATTTTTAGGACAATTTTTAATTAGATCCCTATACTTTTTTTTTAATTGAATCCTTAATCTTTTGATTTTTTTTTAATTTGGTCCTTGGAACAAATGGCAATCAAACGAAAGTTACCCCCAGGGACCCAATTAATTTTTTTTTGAAAAGATTAAGGATTCAATTACAAATTTTTATAGTATAGGAACCTAATTAAAAACTATCTAAAAATTTAGAGACTAACTAATGTATTATCCTTTATATATATATATATATATATGTATGTATGTATGTATGTATGTATACACACACACAATGAAAATAATAATGGCACCTTAAGAGAGAAAATTAATTCTTATATAAAAATATACATATGTAAAAGGGAAAGATGTTGCACATATTCTATTAATATTTAAATTCTAATAAAGTATCTTCTCTAATAATAATAGCATTACAATAAATTTACTTTGTGTTTGGTAGGAAATAAAAATTCATTAATAATTGTGAGGGTAAATAATAATATCAAAAGAGACAAAACAAATTATATAAATTTTCTTGCTTTGTAATAAAAAAATTAGGAAAAAGGACAGGATGTTATAGTTTGAACCCTAACAATACATTGTCACGTAATAAGTCAAGTTCACATTTGCGTTGGTAAAAGGCAATACGTACCTTTGTTGGATAGAGCAATTTTAATTCTAAGGACGAATTTCAAGTCACCAAGGTCCTCAATGCTAAATTTCTGATGAAGAATGCTTTTGGTATTGGTCATTTCAGCAATATTGTCCACCGCTAAAACAAGATCATTTACATATAAGAACACATTTCTTGACATAACCTTTTTTCTTTTTTTAATTTTAGATCATAGAGTAAATAATAAACAACCCTTACATCCTATATTTGAATCCCAAATGGATGTATTTTCAGGCTTAACTATCTAATCTTTTTCATAGATCATAACTTTTTTTTATAAATCAATTTCTATTTTTTAATCAACAATTATTAATTTATACTTTATTTTTAAAACTATATTTCACACTTTAAAATAGACAAAATCAATCTCATAATGTCATCCAAATAATAAAAAATTAATTTTTATCTCTTTACTTTTTTATTTTCATTATTTCTCTTATTTTCTCTTTATATGTAAACAAAATATTAAAGAAAACATGTAATGGTATATTTACCGTAAAATTTTAATACATCATTAGAATTAGAATTACAATGTACTTTAAATTAAATACATTTTATTAATTTGTTTACGTTACAGATGAACTGACTCTTGAGAGTCTTATTCTTCATTTTTATAACTCACATATGGTCTATGGACTATAGTAGAAAAGAAAAAAAAGAAACCAAAACATATGAAAAGCAGCGAAAAAAAAAAGGAAAAATACAACTTCTTGGCAAAATAAATTTGATAAACCCCCAAGGAGTTGGTTAAATGGAGTAAGATGCATTTCATACCTAACTAGTCGTAGGTTCGAAACTTCACTTGTCTCATTGACATGAGGTAAATGTAAGTATTTTAATAAGTATTTTTTGAATTTAAAAGTTTTTCCTGACTTGAACAGGCATATCATCCCCTTTTCTTAAATTTTCCACACCAAAAAAAAAAAAATCATAAAGAAGTACGAACTACTTCGTTGACCAAATGAGTGTTTTCTTTCTTTCTTTCTTTTTTGATAAAACAAATGAGTGTTTTCTTTCATTATTTAATTAGATAGTCAAATTGAATTCTATCATTGACTAATAATCTTAACCATCGAATTAAGAATTATAGCGTTGAAACATAGCCCAATTGCATTCTTTCATTCACTAATAATCTTAACCATTGGGTTAAGAATTATTGCGCTGAAACCTCCATGATTTTATGAGATAGTCAACCTCGGGAATTATAAAATTATACAACATAAAAAATATAGAATTGTAAAATTACACAACATAAAACAATAGAATTATATAACATAATTTTTTTTAAAGTAGTGTAGGTTCAGGTTTGTTTAGATTTTACGTCTCAAATCCAATATTCGAACTGATATAATCGAATTTGTAATCTTAAAATTTGAACCGATTTGATGATCTATATCAACTCAAATTTTTCTCTTCCAATTAGTTTAGATTGATCAAATTGACCCAAACCCGTCTCCACCCCTAGTACGAAACAATGGTCCAATTGATATTCTGATCAAAATAGGTAGCACAAAATTTGTTATTGTAATTTTCTTTTTCTTTTAAGAGTTTAATAAATATGAATTGTTATTATAAAAGTTTTTATATTATCAATTAATTATAAATAATTTTTTATATGATTTTTAAAATAATTATCATAAAAATCAATAAATTTATCATATATGATAATTTATAATTGAATAATAATATAAAAAATCTTTACACCGTTATATATTATATTTTGTCAATAGTTGTTTTTTTCTTTTAAATAAAAAAGAAGCACCCATCGTGGAGATGAGTCGAAGAAAGTTCACAAAAGACGTATCGAAGGGGACAAAATTAATTATTAAATTTGAACCTGCATATTCTCTTTTCAATTGTTTTTTGTCATCCTACAAGCAAAATTGTCAAACAAATCCTTGAGTTGAAGATGATTATTAAGAAAAATTTTCCTCAAATACTCTTAATATATTAAAAGTAAAATTTATTTGTACTCATACTTCATTTTTATTTTTATTTTATTTTATTTTATTCCATCTGAATGTGTCCCGGGAAGGCGGGAACGTTAATATGTAGATATTTTTGCAAAAAACAATCATCGGAAAACAATTGAGGGCGGCAATTGCCGCCCAAATGTGGCGAGTAATATTTCCAAACGTCCAAATCATGTTTGACTAATCAATATTGTCATTAAAAAATACATTAGATTCACCAAGAAAAAAATTAAAAAATAGACTATTTATTTAATTACGACAACTGCATTTTAACAAAGAATTCAGAAGCGGACAAAAGAGAGCATCGCAGAGTTGCAATATTCCAATGTTCTGTTTGCAGATGTGAAGGATAAAGTAAAGGAGGAGAGAGAGAGATTTAAAATTTGAATTGAAAAAGAAATTTTGAAGCTTTATTTTTGGAACTTAGAAGTCGAATTTTCTTTTTCTTCGCTTTTCACTTTCTCATTAATTAAACAAAAAAATACGCTATTATTCATATTTACATTCCTTTCTATTTTTTTCCCACATTCTAACATACCATAATAGTTTAGGTAATTAAGAAGGATTTGAATAATATACTAACAATTAATTTTTACATTATACAAGTATATATAAATATAAATAAAAATATAAAATTCAAAAAGATATTTTTTTTAGATATAATTTTAGTGATAAAAGCATTTTATAAATAATAACAATACAAAATATAGATATTTAAATTTTTAATTATAAAATATCAAAAATAGTTTAATTAATAAATAGTATTTTAATAAGAAGTGAGAGATATTCATACTTACTTTTGACTAAAAAATGTGAATCTTAATTAAATAATTAAATTAAATAAAAATTGATGAGTTATTGAATTATTTATTAATATGTTGAAAATGTTTTTATAATGAATTATTATAATTTTTTATAATCATGTTATAGGTGCGAAGTATCTAACAGTTTTGTCGATAACTAATCTCTACCGAAAAATTTGGCCAACCACCTTTGGTGAAATCTCCCATTCCAGTTACGTTTTTTCCATCCACAGACTCGAACTCGAAACTTTGCTTATTCTTTTAAATTGTTTTCAAACTAATTATGTATTTCTATTTTTAAAATTAAATAACTCTGGTTTCTATCAATTTTCTTGTGGTCAAAATTCCATAATTTTCATTTTTTTAGCCAAAAGTTTTACAAATTAAAATAATTTAATTTTCTTTTATTAAAAAATTATTAGCTAACACATTAAATTTTACTCGAAATAAAAATTAAAATAAATTGTACTTCCTTTTAACCTTAATTTCTTACGTTATAAAATCTTTCAAAAATTTATAAATTTTTATCAAATTTATAACTTTTAATTTTGAAATACAATTTTACATTTTTTTAATTTATTGTAAATTTCTAAACATTTCTTTTGGTAACGACCGTGATTATTGTAACGTCCGGCCACTTTCAGGATCATTGACTGTCCCACAAACCAACACAAGACTTTTCAGCATGCTTTGTCTTCACTTGCACACTTCTTGGGAAACTTCCAACAGGCCACCCATCCTAGAATTGCTCCAAGCTAGGCACGCTTAACTGTGGAGTTCTTAAGTAATGGGCTACCGAAAAGTAGATGCATCTTGTTGGTATAGATAACACTTATTAATTCCTTTAAACTATCCTTAATTGTATAGTCTCATACCTACACAGCCTCTAGATCCTTCTCATTCCGGTGTGTATTCGATTCATTCATGTGTCCCTCCCACTAGAAGCCTGCCAAGAGCTGCTCTTTGTCTGTGTCTTATTTCTTTTGCATCGACGATCACTCCCCGCCTTTGTCAATACCTGGGATGTTACATGTCCACCAACTTCCACTTGGTTTGTCCTCAAACCACACCGTATTGGGAGAGAGGCCCTACTCTGATATCACTTTGTAACGCCTGACCACTTTCAAGATCAGTGATTATCCCCACAAACCAACGCAAGACTTTTCAGCAAGTTTTGTCCTCACTCACACGCTTCCTGGGAAACTTCCCAGGAGGTCACCCATCCTAGAATTGCTCCAAGCCCAGCAAGCTTAACTGTAGAGTTCTTAAATGATAGGCTACCGAAAAGTAGATGCATCTTGTTGGTATAGGTAACACTTATTAATTCCTTTAAGCTATCCTCAACTGTATAGTCTTATACCTGCACAGCCTTTGGATCCCTCTCATTCGATGTGTATTTGATTCATTCATGTGTCCTTTCCGTTGGAAGCCTGCCAAGAGCCGATCATTGTCCGTGCCTTATCTCTTTTGTAGCGACGATCACTCTTCGCCCTCATTAGCGCCTAGGATGTTACAATTAAGGCCTTTGGCTCCTTAGTGGGACCCCAAGGTATCTCCACAAGTTTTGATTCTCTGGGCAAGTTATGCAATTAATTCTCAGTCCAATACTTAATCACTCTTAAAATTTCTCATTCTTCCTCCTCCTTATAGATATGTTCTAAATAATAGAAATAATATAAAGGTTTTAGGTAAAAAACAAAAAAAGAAGCTAATTATATTTATTTTTTAACAAGAGGAATGCTAGTAACATTTTCTCTAATTTAGCCAATAGTAAAAAGTGTTAAAAAGAGGGTGTTGCTAGCATTTCTCTTTAAATTTACAATAAGTAATTTAATTTGTGTTATGAGATTGTTTTTAACTAATAACAATTTCTTTAAAAATTTATTGAAATTCAATTTAGAAATAAAAATAAAAGAGATATAATTGAAATGGATAGATAGTTAAGAAGACAAAGTATTATACAAATAAAGATAAATGAGGGAAAGTTTAGAATGATTGAGATTTTTTTTTTTGGACTAGTTGTAGAGGTATTGTGTAAAATATACCTCTAAAAAAGAGAAAAAAAGAATATCGAGAATGTCTAATTAAGAAAGTAAGAATCACACTTTATAAGTCGTGTGTTCTAAGTATTATGAGTAGTGCTAGCAATACATTCCTTGTAATATATTCTTTATTATTGATTAAAATTTATTAAAAATAATAAAATTGTAAACTAAGTTTGTTAAATCTATCTATCTATCTATATATATATATATATATATATATATATATATATATATATATATGTAAAGGATACCTAAACAAGTTTCAACCATGGATCGAAGCTTGAATATAATAATAATCGTTGGATCTAATCAAATTTAACAGACATAAATGTGTTTAATGAAGAATTTAATTGCTCCCATTAATACTATTTATTATTTTATTATACAATTTTGATAATTTTATGTTAAAAATATATATTTCAAAACTAAAAGACAATAAAAAAAGGTAGATATATAAATACTATAATAATAATATTTGTTCTTAAAACATAATAATAACATTAAATATTATAATATTATAAAAATTTAGATATATTTTAAAATTAATGATTTTATAAATACGTAGTTAAATTTAAAATGATTTATAATATTTTATTTTAATTAATAATTAAGGATATAAATTAAAAAATAAATTATTGTGTATATACATAAGTCTATTTTATTTTTTAATTTAGTTGCTTTAAAATATTTTTTTGAAACAATAATAATTAAAAATAAAGATTTTATGGATAAATGTTAAATATATTAATACTGTAATAATAACATTAAATATTATATTATTAAAAAAAGGTTATATATTTTTCAAACCTAATGATTTGGCGAAGGATGAGAAATGGGAATTGAGAACCAACATTAGGTACATCTTTTATTTTGCATTTTTTATTATTTCTTTTATTCTTTTACGGGTATCATCTTTGTGTATTTCATTTCTTTTCTTTTCTTTTCTTTTTCTCGTTTTACTGTTTGTTGTTTATGTTTTGATTATTATTCTTCATGCTTTTCATATATATTCTTATATTTTTCCATTTACTATTATATTATAAATAATGTATATATTTTTAGTCTTTCTCATTTTGTGCAACAAAAAATTAATAATCTTATTTTTACTTTATATCTTCAACTTACAATATTTTTTTTGTTTAACAGGATATAAAAGGAGCATATTATTGTTACAACTTTATCACTTATTCATTAATTTATTTTTTCTTATATTTTTTATATAATTCACTAAACACAATTTAATGAATTTTATATAGTAAAATTGTCAAATTAATTATTTTAATTTTTTCTACTTAATTCAATTGCCTAATTATATGTTTATACATGTTATGTATATAGTTTATTATATACTTTGATGTCTATTAATTGTTCCAAATAAATTATGATATAAAAATAATAAATTATTTTCATAAAATAAATTAATTATAGGCTAATATCTATTTATTTCTACAAGGTTTACTTTTAATAAAGAATTAAATTGATTACATTAATAATAATAATTATACAATTTTGATAATTAAAAGTTAATAATAATAACAATAATCAGAAATAGACTCCTTTCAAATTCGTAAGGTCAATTTTAACATTATAATTTTTTATTCTTATAAATTTAAACCTTAATAACAACAACAACAACAATAGTAATAATAGTAGTAGGTTTACTTAATTGTATTTCATAATTTTTCCCTCACCTATAGATAATATTTTGAAAATGACTATTAAATTGATGCAAAAGCATTACATATATTGCTTAGGTAAATTATATTAAATAGTAAATTAAATTGATTAATTAAATAGTACCTAATTTACAACACTGGTTCTAATTTACAACATTGGTTAAATTTAATGTATAATTAATATACAAATAATAATAATAATAATAAATAAAATATAATAATAGAGTTTTTTTATAAAGGTCAATTATAAAACATTATGATTTTTTATCCTTATAAATTCAGACCTTAAATAATAATAAATATCCATTATATATCATAAATATAAAACAGTTGTAGAGTATATAATAATAGTGTAATTATTATTATGAATAGCATTGTCTTTTTGAATTTACTTAGAATGAGAAAAAAATAGTAATATATGAAAAGTAGTATGTAATAATATTAAAAAAATTAGTAACATATATAAATAATAATTTTTATACATAAATAATCCTTATAATAGTTAAATTTTAAGATATAAAGTCTGAAACATATAATAATTCTTATAGATAAATAACTTTAAAAACTAGTAAGTAATGAAATTAAAATTAAATAACAACAACGATAATAATAATATCAACAACGACAACAACAACAACAACAACAACAACAACAATAATAATAATAATAATAATAATATAATAATAATAATAATAACAGCAATAGCAACAGCAACAACAACAGCAATAACAATAACAACAACAATAATAATAATAGACAAATCTCATTATACTAATCGAGAGTGTTCAGTTTATGTTGCATTTAGGTTAACCAACTCAAAATTTTAACAATATCACATAATTAAAATCAATAACTTAAATAATTTAAAAAATCATTTTAAAATAATTAACAATGATATATATTTAATAAAAATCATTCTATTTCTAAAAATTTAAAATAAATTTTAATTTTTACAATATATATTTAAAATTATTAATTATAAACATACAAAAATTAAGTACGTGTTAACATAATACCCACAATAATAAAAACGAACACTCAAATTTAAATGCTTTATATTTATATTTAATTATGCTTACATTCATTTTGAATTTATCATTTCATATAAGTATTGTAGCACTTTCATTACTTGAAAAAAAAAACAAATCATAATAAATTTCAATAAACTTAATATTTTTGAACACAACATCTACTCAATTAAAAATATAATTAATCATCTTTCTCAATTTTAATGTAACTATATTTGATTTACTATTAAATATTTTAATTAAAAATTAATAATTTTATTTATGTACATATATTTTTAACATAATAATAAATATAAATATAAAAAATATATAATTTAAACAAACTCGTACGAATTTAAAATCTAGTAAGGAGTATGATTCACATAATTTAGTGATTTTTAACAATTTTAGGCAATTATAAAAAGTGTGTTTTAATGGGTGTGTTAAATAGTATCTTGCTAGAGTTTTTCATTTACTCTATGGAGATTACAACACACAACTTGGATAATATTCTCCAAAAAAAAAAAATAGATCATTATCTATATTTTCTCTTCTCTTTCTTGAGATGACTTCCTCTCATAATATGACAATAGAGTAAAAAAATTTCTCTCACTCTCTTAATCTTCACATGTTTTTTTAATTTAATTTTTAATTATAAAATATTTAAATTATAAAAAATATAATGAAAAAAATTATTAATAAATTAGAAAATTTCTTATTAAAACAACAATTTAAATTCATCTCTATTTAATGTTATCTGTCATTTATTTATTTAAAATATATTAATGAATTAGAAAATCCCTTATTTTTTAATGTATTTATTTAAATTTTAAAACATATAATTTTAATACTTATTTATTTATTTATAAATATTAATAAAATATAAAAAAGTTTACCCGTACATTAATGCACGGTGGTTGACAGAGAAAATTCGTACGAGGACCCGGCTAAGCAATGGAGTATATAAGTAAAACACTCAAGGTTAAGGTGTAACAGAGTGCAGGTTGCGGAAGAGATCTGGTCAGGTTAGGTAAACACTGGGGATTTGTGTTATTATGACCGGACAACTTAGTCAACCGTACAGTGATTGCTGCCACCTCGGAAAACGCGTTTAACGACGTTGTCCTACATGAGGTTTCTGCCCAGGTTGTGCCCCTGCTTGCACAAGGGCGGCGACGCCTCCGACGACGGCAGCGACGACGACGATCCCAACCACCCCGGCGACTCCTGGGACCTAATCTTCGAACTCCACGCTCTCCAACTCGCCACCAACTTCTTCTCCGACCTCAACCAGCTAGGTCACGGAGGCTTTGGTCCTGTCTTCAAGGTACCCCTTTCTCCTCTTCAAATTTCAAAACCTAATTACTTCATAAAAAATATATTAGTGAGTGACGTACCAATTCACTAAACAAAATACAAGCAATATATCGAATTACATCTTCAAATTACAAGTATATGTTAATTTAGCCTTTAAAATTATAATTTATTTAGAAATTATTGATTAAATTACACTGTCAACTAGAAATCAATTTAATTATGATTTTTAATGTAATTATTACATAAAGTTGATAATCTTATTGTACATACATGCTAAAATTTGATTATAAAATTATTAAAATCTTATCATAAAATTAGAATTTAAGAAGAATGTACGGAATAAATTATGTTATCAACTAATTATATAACTTTTAAAATAATTATTAAAAAAGAAAGAATTTTATCGTGGTAGTTTATGATTATAAAAAATCTTTACAATTTCAATGCATTCTAGTTAAATTCCTAAAAAATTACAAATTCTTAAAATTATAAAAGTGTCATTTTTGTCGCGAGATTACCAAAGATCGATCATTAGTCCTTATTGTTAAAATTTCAGGAATAAAATGACCCTCGCCATCTGATAAATTTAGAAACTGAAAACATTTTATTTTTTAGGAAGTAAATTAATCGGTTAGTGGATGTATTATTCAAAACACGTCACACATTAATTTCTAATTATACCATTTTTTTATTTTTTATTTTGAGAAGCACGGTTTATGTAATTAATTAAATTATGCATGCTTTGTGCAGGGATTGATGCCAAATGGTCAAGAAGTGGCGGTTAAGAAGCTGTCATTGGAATCTAGGCAAGGAATTAGAGAATTCACCAATGAAGTCAGGCTATTACTAAAAATTCAGCACAAGAACTTGGTTACATTACTGGGTTGTTGTGCAGAAGGGCCTGAAAAGATGCTTGTCTATGAGTACCTGCCTAACAAAAGCCTTGATCACTTTCTGTTTGGTATTGAGAAGAAAAGTGTACTTATCTATTTATTTAACTTCGTTTTGTGGTTGTTTGTGGGCAGTGGTTGATTGACAACAGTTATAACATAACAATTTTCAGATAAGAGGAGGTCTTCATCTTTGGACTGGGCAACGCGGTTTAGAATAGTTACAGGTGTGGCAAGAGGACTTCTCTACCTGCATGAAGAGGTCCCGGAAAGAATTATTCACAGGGACATTAAAGCTAGTAACATATTGCTAGATGAGAAATTAAATCCGAAAATTTCAGACTTTGGTTTGGCAAGGCTGTTTCCTGGGGAGGACACTCATGTGCAGACATTTAGGATTTCTGGTACACAGTGAGTAGATTCTTCCCTTCTTGGTGTTTGTTATTCAGGTGTAGGTATCCTTATGCTTTTTATATTTGATGAATGCAGTGGTTACATGGCCCCTGAATATGCATTGCGTGGATATCTATCTGTGAAGACAGATGTTTTCAGTTATGGAGTCCTGGTGTTGGAAATAGTTAGTGGGAGAAAAAACCATGATGTGCGGCTTGGTTCAGAAAAGGCAGATCTCTTGAGCTATGTAAGTTGATCAGATGGCAAGCATGAATGTGAATCTAGTATGACAAATCATGCTCATGAACTGAGTTTTTGTTATAAATTATCGATCAGCTGCTGTAATATGCATTTTTTTTTTACCAAGAATATGCATGTTTTCTAAGCTTATGCTAAGGATTAATAAAATGGAAAAGTGCTGTGTCGTTAGTAATGATGCTTGTTTTCACTTATATACGTTAAGTTTAGCGCCCAAACAGGCATGCTTCTGAATAAATTTTGTGACAGTGCTGCTTCCACAATTCTTTATTCCAGTTTCCATGTATTAAGGGTGAGCCTTGGTGTAATGTAACCTGGGGTGGTCACAAGTTCTAGTTACAAATTATGCTCTCCACCTACATGAGTAAAGGTTGCATAAATCTTACCCTCCTACATTAAACCCATAATGGTGGAGTCTTGCGCACTAGGCCACTCTTATGTTAAATTTTATTTCACAACTTGTTCAGTAAACAAGGTAAAAACAGTCCGAGGGATTTGAGGTATGGATAAAGGTCATGTGCCAATGATAATGTCTACTTTTTTTTTCTTGACAAGCCAATTTTGCTGTTTACCAACTTTTGTCAAGGAAATGGTTGTATTTATGACCGTATTGCATTTGAAGTTGATTTGTCAGCCAGAGTGTGCCTTTCTTGGAATATGTAGTAAGACCCTTTGTCATTGATCATCTGCAATCATATGATTTGGTGTATGCCTTTGCACGTGAACAGAGTATAATTTTTGCATTGACATGGCATCATAGAGGATCTTCCAAATGAACTGGACAACAAAACCTGCATATTATGGAACAATATGTATATTAATCCCTATTCATAGACTTATGTGTTCAAAAGGAATTAACATGAATTTCAAACCGTAACCCATACCAATCATTAAGCATAATATCTGACTATTTCTTTCACACTTGGTCATTTTCTTCACTGAATTTCGTAGGCATGGTCACTTTATCAAGGAGGGAAGATAATGGACTTAATTGACCCTACCCTTGGTAAATACAATGGTGATGAGGCAGCAATGTGCATTCAGCTAGGTTTGTTGTGCTGTCAAGCAAGCATAATTGAAAGACCTGACATGAATGCTGTTCATCTCATGCTCTCAAGTGATTCCTTCACTTTGCCAAGACCAGGTAAACCAGGAATTCAAGGTCGTGCGGGACGTTGGACTACAACTACAACTTCTGCTTTGACCAATACCAATGCTAGTAGTGCTACCAGGGCCTCAGGTGGTAGTAGTAATTTTGTAGAGGATTATTCTAGAAATTCTATATCTACCTCTTCTTTTGATGAAGGCAGATGACCTCCATTCATATTGTATAGGCTGTAATAGAAGCTCTCTATTTATTTAAGGTAATTCTTTTTGTAATATCGTATTTATATTTGTAGAGATTTTTGATGTATTTAATAATATATATAAGGATTGAGGCTTTTTGCTTTTGCTGCGTTTAGCATTTTGATGAGTTTACTTTTGAATACTAACTTTTTATTTGGCTAGCTAGACATTAATTCGTTGATAACAAGCATGAGGATCTTTGGTTGTGATGGACAATGAAGGGCTTATGTTATAGTTGAACTAATTTGGGATGTAATTGTAATATGATACGAAATTCATCTTAGAGTTTTTTCTTTTAGGTAACCACCGTAATTAGGGTCTTTGGTTCCCTAGGGGGACTTTGAGGTATCCTCACAAGTTTTGGTCTTTTGGGTTAGCTATAGGACTAATTTTCGATTTGAGGCTTAGTTACATTTAAAACTCATCGTCTCTCTCTAAAAATGTATTATGTGAGAATCAAATTCGGGTCTTTTATCACAAATTCAGCGTGTGTTGCCAACTGAGCTACACTCATTGGGTATCTTAGAAAGTGTTTTGGTTTTAGGTTAATTATCAAATGAATAATCCTATTTTTTTCCATGATATTGTTACTTTTTGGTTTGATGAATAGGACTATTGAGTCTTCTGGATCATTCGAAAAAATAGAGTTGGCCTACTCGGACTATAAGCTAGTTGCAAAAATCAGGATTCTCTCTCCCATAAAAATCTCAACTATTGGTCACATTCTTTCTCTTCTTTAATTATTGTTGCAATAATTAATCACAGATTGGAGAAAAGCTTAGCAGGAGATGATTCGAGCAGCAAATTTTCATGAAAGATTTGTAGTTTTAATGTTACTTATTAAATGCACAAGTTTAATCAAATACGAAAATTTTTAACTACAGTTTGGGATGGGTGGGTGGACAATTAGAGTGGTGACTAAGGATCTCCATTAGGGGGTCCAAGAATGGAAACATGAAATAAGCAATGTTTCATGTTGAATCAAAATTTGCAGGTAATTGTCCTTTAGGTTCATGGGACAAGATAAGTGTTTGCTCATAATAAATAGGTCGGTTAAATGAGTCAATCATATAATGACATTTTCATATGCCATTTGAGTGGGGTCCAAGCTCTAAGGGATCTCCATTAGGGGGTCCAAAAATAGAAATAGGGAATGAGAAGGAGATGCTTCTATTGAATCAAGAACTTGCAAGTAAATGTTCCTTACGTTCACGGGGACAATTGAAGTGAGCTTTTATTAAATGGGATTGGTTAGAGGAATCAATCGTAATTTTAATCTATCAAAAAGTTAAATTTTGAGAAAAGCTATTTATATCAAGATCTTTTTTAATAATTATTTTGGAGTATTTTCTTTCTTTCTTTTTTCTATTTATGAGGATAGTTTTTAAATGATCATTGCCCCCCCTCCCCCACCCGGGTGATTAAATTATTTTACGTATGTACATTTATCTATTTATAATATATAAATTATGAACTAAGAAATTATGTCCTTATGTCAATTTATTACTATTTGCCACGTCAATTTATTTGCTTGTATGTCAATGTTTCAATAATTGTACCTTCTATTACATCTTTTCTCTATTTTGTAAACTTCTCATTGCCAATTTAAACCTAAATTAACTTGTTCAAGGTGCTATTTGTTCTCATGAATGTTCTAAAGCGCAATTCTCATCAGATGTTACAATTCTCATTAGTCATTGAAGATGGTCTTTGTCCTTTCTCTTAATTCATTCTTTCTAAGCTTCTTCCTAACTCGTAATTTGGAGACCTTTTTGTAAAAAGAGGTTTTCTTTGTTGTAATTCTCTATTTATAAAATATAAATCTTGAGCTAAGAAACCATACATGTCAATTTATTTGCTTGTGTCAATGTCTCAATACATCTATCCTTCATTGAATTAACCTTTCATTGCCAGTTTATACCCACATTAACTTGTCCAAGGTGCTATTCATCCTTTGCTCTCGTGAATGTTCTAAAGACCAATTCTCATTTGATGTCACAATTCTCATCAGAAATTGAAGGTGATCCTCTTTCTTTCTCTTATTTTACTCTTTGTAAGTTTCTTTCTAACTCGTAATTTAGAGACCCTTTTGTAAAAGAGGTCTTCCTTGTTACAATTCTCTTCATTCTCCACACAAGTTTGTTGGGTTTTGTGAGGTTGTCTTGTAGTTGGAGCCTTGGAGGTTGAGGTTGTGGGATTTGACATGGTTCAAGGACCATTGGAGAATGGGGATGAAGGAGGAAAATCCATTTTGCATGAGAAAGAGAATGACAAAGTAAAAAAAGATATACAAGCCGATAAGACAATCAAATTTGGGACACATGGAGATGAATCTATAGTGAAGGAGAAGGGAATGATTTTAATTGACCCCCAAAATATCTCTACCCATAATTCTTCCTCCCTTACCTTGGTATGTCTTACCAAAATCAGTCTATAATAACAGGTATTAAAGTTTTTGAAAGATGAAAGATTTTAGCAAGTTTTCCATAATGAAATCATCTCATACTGTACCAAACTTCATCTCATAATTTTTGAAAAGATTTCATCTCATCAAAATCATCTCATATGAATAGTTTCTAAACATATCAACCAAAATCTTTTTTGCAATCACCAACTAAATCAAAAAGTTTTCATGTCACCAACCAAATCAAAGAAGTTTAGGCTCAAATTTTGCATCAATTCGTATGATTTAATTTATAAATTAAGCAATCTTATTGAATTATTTGTCTTGCTTATTATTTTGCATTAAGTTTGCTCACTTATTATATTTTATCCTTTAACATTTTCAATTCATGTTATAAAAAAATTATATTTAATGATTTTGTAATATATGTAAATAATGTAAATATAAATAATGTAACATACGTAAATATTTATAAAAAAGAACATTGACTCTTGCATGATTTCCAAGAAAATCTTTGATTTCTTCTAAAAGCAAATGATTATTCATGTGCTTCTCTTAACAACCACATATTCAAATTAATTATAATATAACACACAAAACATATTTCATTTTACTCTCAATTTAAAATTTGTATTATTATAAGACTCATTTTTTTTTACATTTATTATGAGTCATATTGTGCCAACATTTTATTAAATTGAAAAACTTCTTATTACCATTAGCTATAAAATTTCTCTTATTATCATATATGTAACACCTTATTTAGCAATTCAATCTTCATAAAAGATTGAATTTTTAAGTTTTAGTGCAAAATTATTCCTTTTTGATATATATATTTAATAATATTTATATGTTATTTATTAATTTCTTCAATAATTGACATTTTAATCAAATTGAAATGCTAAATAAAACAATTTATAATTATGAGGTACTAATCAATTGTAATAACATTATCATTTTTTATTAAAATTTCAAATTATCTAAATACAAAATCTAATACAATAATTATGTTTCATTATGACACAATTTGTTTGAATTGAGTGTTATTAAGTTATTTAATAATTTAATTTTATTATCATTTTGTTTAATGTATGATACCGAAGACATATATTTACATTAAGAGATTTATATTTAAAAGGTCTCATATATACTTTCTCTATAAATATATGTCTTGGGGCATATGGTAGAGACTTTTTGATTCACACACTTACTTATTGAGTTTGAAAAAGAATGAGAGGAAGATCCTATCTTACAAATCTAAGGCATTCATAGGTATTTAAGTGATTTAAAATTAATCAATGAAACAATGACATTAAAAGGTAAGCACCATTGGCTAATTATTGTATTATCTTATTTCATGTAATTATGATCCAATTAATTATTCATAATGTATATAAATTTAACATATTTGTCTATGAATCTTAAGGAGTTGTGCTTGATTATTGCACTTATGAAAAAAACAATGACATTCATATTAATCTAAAGAAGCCAAACAGTAATTCCAAACATGATAGACCACTTTATATCAAGTCTATTTGGACTTGACATTAGGTTAGAGAGCAACCTATATAACTAATGAACCTTAAGACTTAATCTTGCACTACATGGAGACTAGATTCTTAGAACAACCAAAAGGACAGAGGATTAGTAGCAAAAAATTTTGGTATCTTAGAGAATGTTCGAAAACTATTTTCGAATCCTGGCAAATCATAGAAAAGAATTTAACTCATTGCATCTTAGGTTACATTCAAATAACATGCCACAACTCCTCAGTTGGACAGTGATGGTTTCCAATTATGGGACTATAAGCGTGATGCACAATGAGCATACCATTCTTGGAGTGAGCCCAACTCAGTTTATCCTCCCAATATGTGAACTTTTGTAAAACCAAATCTTTGATGAATTTTTTTGGTATGTGAAAAGGCTCACAATACAACAACAACAACAACAAAAGTTTTATCCCAATAGGTGAAGTTGACTACATTGATCACCCAATGCCATTTAACTTGATTAAAGACCAAATCTTCAAATATATTATTCACTATGAGATCTCTCTTAACAACTCACAATAATAAACCTTATAAAGAAAGAGGGAAGAGGAGATAAAAAATAAAGAAGGACGAAATGCATTACAAAAAATTAATTTAATTCACTCATAATTCATGTCCTACAATTTAATCAACTAAGTCTTAAGAGAACAAGTCTTCGATGAATTTTTTTCTTCAATAAATAATTGTAATGCCCAACTCATTCAATATACAAACAACAATTTCAAACTTTTGATCATATTTCGATGAATTCTTTGACTTGTTTAGGATGTTTACGCTCGATCGAGTTAAAACATGACTTGGGAAGAGAGCCTACAGATATCTCTTTAGGAGTCTCCTGCATTCTGATCCTTTGCCCGTAAACAAATTTACTCTCTTGCACCTCATTTGATTACTACCAGATGCATTTACACATATTGTTGGCTTAGTATACTTGAACTGTTGTTCAACATTCTTTATAACGTCATCACATTCCAAGCACTTGAAGGTTCCTTGGAGATATTTGGGTCAAACATCACTCATCCTTATCACCACTCCTGTAACAAACAGAAGCCTTCCAATTACTGATGTAGTCAATTAATGATTATAATGCTGTTGAAGGCAACATTGATGTCCTTATTAGGGTTATTCTTAGGAGACTTAATGGTTTGTAAATTTTAGTCTCTTCTATAGCAAGCACATTGGTCGAATAAGTAGTAAATTTCGATGAATAGGGTATCGTTTTTCTAAGGGATTGAAGTAATATGCTCGTTTTAATCACTTAACTATTGTAAAGGTGGGCAATATTGTGCTGTCATAGACACAAAATGTTAAAGCATAAATTGGAAAAAATTAAATCTAATGCTATGTTTATAGTTTTTCCAAAAAGATTTTATATTAATGGTAAGAATATTTAGGGATTCAAGTCATTTTGTATTCATCCCCTACATTTTCCCCAAATTCAAACAAGGTTTAGATGTTTGAATTTCACAAAGGGAGATAAAACCCAATTCTTTGGCATAAAATCACTATGATTTAACTTTAATGCTCTACTTTCATAGATCCATCAAGAATTGAATCGAGCATTAAGTTCAAAACTCATGAGAACATATGTTTTATAAAGTTCTATTCCTAAGCTTAACTTAAGATATGGTAATCTCACTCAAATTAAAACATCTGGAAATGATTATTCAAACTACACACATTTAAGATCAATGTCAACAATGGATAACTGTAAGAAGTATGAAAATAGAGTAGATTACTCTTAAACATAGGGAATTATATTAAATCAAAAGTTAATACAAAAGAATCCTATAGAAATCATCTAACCCTACCTACAATGAGGGTTTTAGTAAAACATGATAAAAGACAAAATGTACAAGGCAGAAATGATAATGGATAATGGTAAATACATTGAATCTTCAAGCTCCTCTTACAAGGGTTGAATCTTCAAAGGTGAGATGGAAAGAAAACCTAAAAATTAAGGTGAATGATGATGAGAATTAGTCTTCCAACATCTTCTACTCACAAATGGGTCTTGCAAATGGCTTAAATAATAACTAGAAAGACCCAACATGTTAGCAAAATCTGTTTTGCGCTGTCAATAAGTTATCACCAAGCATGCCACATTGGCTAGGTGTTTGGGATGTTGGGTTAGAGAATTATCTGGCAAGCTCCAAGAAGTTACATGCTGCATGGCATTTCACTGATTTACCAATGTGGAATTCATGTTCCAATGTCTTCAAGCATTCTTGGCATCTTAGACGCTGAACTACCTGAGAGTTTCAGTGTTCCAAGTGTCTAACCCTACGTTTTGTGCCCAATTTTAGCTTCCAACATTGGGTTTCCAAATGAGAGCTTGTAGATTATTGCTATAATGTGGGACGCCAATCTAGCGTTTCACACACTGCACTTTCAAATGCAAGTGTTTTACTTTATTGTTTTACAAAAATGTGAAAAAAATTCTTCATAAGTCTATTTATTTACAAACAATTAGGAGTAAACCATTTTTATCATTTTTTATACTTTTTTTTCTTTTTGTCTTTTTTCTTTCTTTTTACATTGAAATCATGCACTTAAAATCATTAAATATAGATTCATCAGTTATCGTTGGATATGAAGGTTGACTTGAGCTCCATAACAAACCTCTTGCAAACCTTAAATACTCATCGAAGCCATTTTGTGTGTAGTGGGCTTAAATCCATTGGGTGATACAAGAAAAAGCTATTAGGGCCCAATAAATGGGTTGAGCCCTTAACCCACAATACTAAAATATTTAATTAAATAATTGGATATTGTTAATTGATATAATAAGGGTGCTTATGTGTGTCAATTAAGCTTAGGTAAGGGAATGGGAAGGAATTACGTTAATGAACCCCAAGTCAATCTTATTCATATACCACTTATCTTAGAAGAAAGCAAGGAAAGAAAAGGAGAAAAGATAGAAGGGAGAAGTAGAGAATAGATAAAAACCAAATCTCTCGTAGAAGACCCTTATTCAACCTAAGGAGAGTGTAGCCCCTTGCTATCTCCCCCACTCCCATTGATTCTTTCTTGATTGTCTTTTTCTTTAATGGTATCTTAAATGAATATGCTAAGTTATGGTTTGATGGGGATTTGGGTCCTTTTGAATGATTAATGGGTTAAATGTGTGCAAGTGTGTGAGGAGAGCAGGTTCATCTGCATGGATGTGTAGCGACACTAAACGCTATTCAATATATAGTGCAAGGTTACCTGGAACTATATGTGCTCTATTTAACTGTGATAACTGTTATATCTCCCATCCCCATATATGAATAAAATGTGATATTTATGTGTATGCATGAATTATATGAAGGAAATGTGATACATGTATGAATTATATGAATACAATGTCATACGTATGTCTATGTATGAATTATATGAATGAAATGTCATATTTATGCCTATGTATGAATGTTGAAAGATCTCCTTTGACAAGAAAAAGGTAATAACCCCTTTTGTCCCCAAAGGATGACATAAGAGTAATATTAATAAGTATATGTTTATGAATGTATATGCTGAAGTGTTATCCCTATTGTATGATTTTCTCCATTCCCATTTATGAATGAATTATGATATGTGATGCTCATGTATATAAACAAAAAAGTCTCTTTTGACAAAAAAAAAGTAGACACTTTGACACCAGTTCGGTCCCCAAAGGATGACGAGACATAATGTTAAAATAAAGCATGCATAAGACTTATTTGTCCTCTTTGACAAGAGAAGGATTTCTATCTCCTTTGGTTTCCAAAAAGTAGTAGACACTCCTCAAACCTAAGGAGTATAAATATAAGAGGTTGCAGACTCCTCAAACTGGAGAAATATAAAAATACAAGGTTGTGAACTCTTCGAATCAGAAAAGTGTAAGAATACAAAGTTATAACAAAAGCAAAAGAAACACTTCTTAAAGATTATGTGCTCAAATATGCCAATAGGACCAAAAAAGAAGATAAAAAAAATATTTGCCAAAAACATAAATGCAATTTTATAAACAAATGTTTGCAAAAAATAAAAGAAAAAGAAGAATCATTTTCAAATATTAACAATAAAGTCCATGCGTTTATGACTGAATAATTTATTTCAAAATGACATTAGTTTAATTTCATGCTTATATGTAAAACGATTTTAATTTAATCTGTAAACATATAATTGCATTTTATAAAATTAGTTAAAGTTAACAATCCAAAAAAGTATAAGGATTAAGTTAAAAATAAGTATTTTTAAACGAAGAAGAAAATTATCCCATTCATTCTTGAAATGGATTTTTTTTCCACATTCTATCATAAAATATTCAAACAAAATAAAGTTTTTCTTGCCTCCTCTATTGTATTTCGATCCATTCCACCAATCTTATACAAATTTTATTTCGGCAACCTACAAACAAATAGATTCGCTTCTATTCCAGAACAAAACATTGACAAAATCTTAAAAATAAGGGAATCATTTGGATGTTAAAAGAAAATATATCAAATTCTACATTGATAAACCAGAACAGTTTTCTAAAAGTCCCTAAAGGAAATCCAGAATTAAAGCCAACTTAACAAAACCAGCATCCACCATATGTAATTCAAAAACAAATTCAAAGCTTATAAATAGAACCTAGGCCTCGGTAGTAGGATACTCAAACACAACATCTTTGCCCGAAAATTTCCTGTATACTGCAGCAAAGGTCTCCAACTTGTACTCAGTGTTGTTTCGCTCCTTGGGGTCCAAAAAGACCTATGAAGACAAAGACAAGAATTCATTTAAAATAAAGACAAATGCTAACTAATATCCCTAAGGAAATAAGAATAAAAGTATTTCTCCAAAACAAAAAAGGAGTGATTATATCAAAAACACAAAAATTATTTATTATTTAGCATTTTAGAAAACATTTAACAAGGTGTATTAAATGTTCCTTAACTAGTGCTCAACTGCTCACCCTAAAGTAAATGGCATTGATTTCTTTCATTTTTTAAACAGAAGATAACTTTCTCACAAACGAGTTTAAGCATAAGTATTTATTTTCCAATATTACATGCATATGCTCATTAGCTTGGTTAACTAGAGATGTTTTATTAGAATCTCAGTAGTTGATTGAACGCAAAAAGAATAACTTCATAAGTTCTTTGGCTACAATATTTACCTTCATAATCTTGGAACCATCAATTCTATACCTAACACGCTTTCCAACAATCTCAGCAGGCAATACAATATCCTCCAGCATTGCCTCATGCACAGCAGTGAGTGTACGGCTGCGGGGACGCTGAACAGCGGAACCTTTCTTTGGTGGCCTTAATATCCTCCGGGTTGCAATCAAGACTACATCCTACAAGTTTAAGGGTCATTAGTATATAACAAAATGAAGTATCACACATTTAAAAAATAAAAATAAAAATAATGAATTGCAGGTGCCTGGAAAAGGGAGACAATATTCTTGGCTAATGTTATTATGTCATTACGGTAACTGCACAGCAACTTGCTTAATTTAAGCATTACAAACAACTAAAACAGTTATAAAAATAAAGGCAACTCAAGACACTATGGAGATTGAAAGAGAGATTGAAAAGAATAGAAAGTGGAAGAATACTGATAACAGATGTTAAAGATAACAAGAATAATTTCCAATCTAATGAATCCATGTATAACAAAGGATCAAGACTCTGCCTACCTTCCCGCTAAATTTTTTCTCTAGTTCTCTCACAAGCCTGACATGAATCTTCCGGAATCCTTTCCTTAATCTGTAGGGGACATGGATAACCACAGCCTTGCGGTTCCCAGAAACATCAATTTGGCTGTGGATCATGAAAGATGATAGTCAAGAGACAAGCAAAAATCTCATTATCTTCACACAAACAACTATTAAAACACATTCTTACACTGCTGAATTTATGTATAAATCTTTCAAATCACTTTTCAGCTCATTGTTGGTATTTTCTAGATCAAACAATGCCTGCAACAACAAATTTTGAACAAATATTATTTAATCATTGCACTTGAAAGTTGAAGCTGATTAGCAGCTACAGGCTACAGCAACAGCCATAGTATAAAGAACGAAAATAAACCTGTCCAACTGATTCCTCAAATTCAGTTGGCTCAGCATCCTTGTCTTTGTGGATTTTCTTCCTTGATGTGTACATCTTGACAACTGTAAACAAGGTACGGAATTAGGTGAAGGCTGTAGTTTAAGTTTTATAAAATAAAATGAAAGTTCAATATGTAAACATCTAACAACAAGCACAGCCTAATCATCAAGTGAATAGATTAATTGAAACTATATCACAAACACCACACCGATGCTAAAATAATCAAGAAACAAGTTGATCATGTCGTCAATTCCGAGTTACATTACATCTCCCATCATTTTCACCAACAAACTACCCAAATCACAGAACATATCAAGCATGGATAAGCCAAACGTTCTCAGCATGTCAGATAACAGCAGCCCTAGTGATACAACAATCTTACACTTCTTATTAGTGTCATTTACTGATTTTAAAATTCAAACATTAGTTTGAAAGTTCAATTATATGCTTACCCCATTTGAACAATATATCATGGGGACAAAGGTGAACACCCATCTACGAATAAAACAATGCTGAAGGTAACATAGGAATCAAACATAGTTACAACACCTAATAGTTTACATAAAGCGTGACATAGCATTTAATACTAAGATTCATGTCACCTGTGTCAGGTTACAGATTAACAAACTCATAGAAATTAAGGATTGTTATCACTGCCAGATAATGCTAAAGGTGCTGCATGTCTCTGAATCTGATTCAAAGAAATACAAATAAAAAATAAAACCCTTTTTTCTAGAGCGAATTTCCTATAACCCCAACAAAACAAAACAGAAACATCGATCGAATTTTCATAGCAGCCCTTGTGCAAATGAATAAATTTTACAGAGACTCTACAAATGAGAACTTTTGTTCCGTTTTCCATTGATTTTGGTTAGTTAATTGCAGAGTGCCTCAAATCCTAAAAGGGTGTCAGAATCTTACTTCACCCCAAGAAGATGAAAGCCACAGAGAGAGCCGCTGCAAATAGTGAGTCCCTGTTCTGTTTTCGCGGCAGTGAAACCCTAGCGTGTAGGATTAAATTTGGTTTATAAAGATTAAATGAACGACTCAGATTGGGTGTTAGTACACGTGGACGGTTACGATTCCATGAGAGAAATTACTTATCCTGACCGTTCGATTAACCACTTTTTTTTTCTTTTTTTAATATGTTTTTTAAATGGAAATAAAACTTTAAGTTTTTATTTTTTTAACTTTTTTGCAGACACACTGTAATTTTCTGTAGTATTTGCGGATTTAGTGTAACTTTTTTATTATTATTATTATGAAATTAGGGTAAGCCATGGCAAATGCCGTGCTCTACATGTATGAATTATTTATTTTTTCTTTCTAACACATATGGTGTGTGTTATGTGTTAGTATTTTCATTAGATTACTTAGAGTTATGTTGAAATGTGGTTAATATGAATTTCAATAAATATTTATATATTTAGTCCCACATTGTGAAATTAATTATGGGTGCAAAATAAATTTTGAATTGAAATAACTTTAGGTAATTTTGCGTTTGATAAAAAAAGTTATACCAAATTTGTACTATTAACTTACTTTAGAATAAAAGCATTTAAATATAAATAACTTTACATCAAAATCAATTTTAACTAAAATCAATTTTATTTAAAATTAATTTTGTAAACACTTACCTAAGCACACACATAAGTTGAAGATTTAAAATAAGACTCTTTTTTTTTTTTAAATTCTATAGATAAAAGGGATACCCTATATATATGAATTTTAAAATAATCCAATGAAAGTCTATTTTTGAAACCACCACTTATTTCGATACAACACTTCATCCCATGCCAATATTTTATGCTTTGTTTGGGTAAAGAGAAAAGAAAGAATGGTTAGAGAATGGATAAATTTTTAAAGAGTTTGAATTAAAAGAAGTAGGAAAAAAGTAAAAGAGAAAGAAAAGTGAATGTGTATTATAAAGACATATTTGTCCTTAATAACATATTTATATTGTTCAAAATTAAAGGGTAAATAAGTCATTTTAATTTTTTAATGAGTTCCATAATTTTTTTCTCACCTTTCTCTCAAAATCTCGTCATACAAAAAGATAATTTTTTTATGTGTGGGTCCCACTATTATTTTCTCTCTTCTCCAACTTCTATTCTTTCCTAAACAATCAAAACTTTATTTTCTCTTACATTTCTTTCTCACATGCTTTTCTCTCTTTAAAATCTACCAAAACAAACGATACGTTAAGGATGGCTTTTAGAGTTGGGTATTCGGGGTGAGTCTCATTTGTTTAGGTTTGATTCTCATTGTTTCACAAATTTGATTGGTTACGTCGGTTTCGTTTGCAATGAAAATGGGCTCTACTTTTTGGTTTGCGCCTATCTTATACAATTTATAGTTAAACGAGCTGGCCTATGAACTAAAGATAAAAAAGCAAAAAAATAAATAAATTAACCAGGAAAAATAAACTAAAAAATAAAAAATTGTAATTTTTTTATTTTTATTAGCTATCATTAATTAATGATTTTAGTTCATTATTAATGAATGACGTACCAATTATTTATTAGCATAAGTGATTCTTGTTAGAGAAATGTTATTTGTACAACAGCATTTTTTTGTGTCTATCTCTCTCTTACATGTCATTTATTATATCTCATAGTGATGGAAAGAGATATAGACACAAAAAATGTTGCTGTACAAATTGTTATATGAATATAGCATATCTATTGTTATTGTTCACTTTTCTATTTCTCAATAAAAAAATGGCATGTGGTTGTAAAATAATATTTCTTTTTTTATTTCTTAAATTTTGTTGCTGAGGTATTGTTGTTTTTTATTAATAAGACTTTTTTAATAAAAAATAATGTAAAAAATATTTAAAAACGTGTTTAAATTTTAATTTGAGTAAACAATTTGACCTGCAAACCCGCATACTAAATCTATTTAGCTTGCAAGTTAAATGACTGGGTCAAAAAGACCCACATTTAAATAGACTGACATTTACTTGGCTCACAACTTGTGTGGATCATGAGCTAAATAGATTGTCCTCTTGGCTTTAGCTCATATACCCAACATTAATGACTCCATCATATAGTTGCAAACCTATCATGCATCCAATGAGCCACCATGCATGAACACTACCTATTACGAGGTTCGAGTACCTCAGTGGGTATCACGAGTGGACCCAGCACTCACGATTTTTCGGCCAGCGTTAGCCTTAAGTTCAATGGGGGGCGATCCCTGATAGCCCAGTGGTACCAAGGATCGCCCCCCACTGAACTTAAGGCTGACGCAGGCTCGATTCTTGGGAAGTGCAAAAACCCCCAACTGAACTTAAGGCTAATGCTGGTAGGAAGATCATGAGTGCAGGGCCCACTTGCAGTACCCGAACCCCGTAACACTGCCCATCATGAGTTACCATGCATCAACTTAGTAACACCTATATATACAGTTATAGAAAAAGATTATTAAGTGATAACTCTTATTGTAAAAATGATAACTATAAATCTAAGTCATATAATAATACATGGATAATCAATATTAAAAGTTAGTTAGTGGTTGTAAGACCATTTAAAAAAATTATGTGTATTTATCTTTTAATTTTGACCATTCAAATATGATTTAAAGGTTTATATTTATTATTCTCATTCGTCATAATAACAAGAGTTATCAATTAATATGCTTCCTCTCTCTCTCTCTCTCTCTCTCTCTCTCTCTTTATCTATCTATCTATCTATCTTTCTCTCTCTCTTTATATATATATATATATATATATATATATATATATATATATATATATATATACACATATATACATGTAGATAGAGGGAGGGCCTTTTTTATGTGAGAGTGAGAGAAATAGATATTGACTATTAAATCTTGTCATGAATGGTCAATATTAAAACACACAAAGTCATGTGAGTTTTTTAAAAAGTCACATGATTTTTAAGTGGTCACATGACATTAAATCTTGATCCTCCATGTATGGTTGTACAGCCAAGATTAGCTCCTCTCACAATCATATAAAAATGACTTTCTCACTAGATATGTCCTATATATATATATATATATATATATAATTTGGTATAGTGGTTAAATTCATCAAATCAACCCGTTTCACTCCTTAATTTTAATGAGTTGAATTACATATATTAATATAACACCTTATGCTAACCTACCCTCCATAGAGCATAAGTTGAGGCACATCAATGGTAAAATAAAAGTTTAATTGTGTTTTTGGTCTCTACAATTTGTTAAAAGGGTGATTTTAGTTCTGATTGCTCAAATAAAGTTCTTATACTTTAAAAATGATGATGTGACACGTGATGCTCAAAAATAGGATTTAAAAATTAAAAAAATGTCTAATGTGAGATTTGAACCCATAACCCCATATTTTAACAGCAAGCACATGACACTAGGACACTAATTAGCTTTTTATATATATGAAAAATATATTATATATAACTTAAATGTGTGGGAAACTAAATGCACATATATTTACTACTAGTAAATAAATAATATAATATTTTAAAACTAAATAAACAATAACTTATATTTTTAAATATTATTTATCTTAATTATAACTTAATCACTCTGTATGAAATAAATTTTTCTTTTATGAAATTGTGTTGTTTTATTTTTATTTTTTCTTTCGACCCTTTAGTTATTGAAATAAGATATTATTATTGATGTAATAGTTTTTTTGGTATGTCAATAAAAATTGCTAAATATAATTATACTTTTGTAATCAATTATATGAACAATCTTTTTAGTTTAATACATAAAAATTTATATAATACTAAAACTAAAAGGTTGTCTTAGTGACTAAAATAAGATATTATTATTGATGTAATAATTTTATAAAGAATACAAAAACTTAAAAAAGTTTATTATTAATTTTAATATATTATTAAAAAGGTTATTTTAATTTTAATTAAAACATTGGAATACAACATAAATTTTCAAAATGTTATTAAAAAATATTTATTACATCAATAATAATATCTTATTTTAGTCACTAAAATATTGAAAGAAAAATTAAAAATTAAAACAATGCAATTTTATAAAAGAAAAAATTATTTAATACAAAGTGATTAAATTATAATTAAGATAACTAGTATTAAAGAGTATAAGTTATTGTTTGTTTAGTTTTAAAATATTATATTGTTTATTTATTTATTTACTAGTAGGAAATATACATATATTTTTGGTTCCCCACAAATCTAAGTTATATATAATATATTTTTTATACATATATTAAGCTAATTAGTATCCTAGTGGTCATGTGTTTGATGTTAAAAGATGAGGTAGTGGGTTCAAATCTCACATTAAAGACTTTTTTCAATTTTCAAATCCCATTTTTAATTGTCACATGTCATATCATCTCTAATAGGCTTCATCAGCAAAATTCGTCATCTCACCTAACACCATTAGGAATTTGACAATAAATTAGGACTAAAAACACAATTAAATCTAAAATAAATAAGCAAAAAGTAACTTTTAAAAATAGCCTATGCGTACAAGTCTCCCTTCCTCTCTTATCCTAAACTAATTGATGTGGGACAAAGAAATAAAACTCTTAATTTTAAAGGAACTTTTAAGCTAAAATTGATAAATAATTTTTTTTAAAAGTTCTTAGTTTAAACTTCAATTTTAAAATAGTTTTTAAGTCATAAAAAATCTAGGCCAATCATTGCCGACAATTTAAAAAAATAATAAAAAATCTTCCTTCCTTCAAACGATGGTTGGAGTTCTATACAAACAGACCAGAGGTCATACTACATAATATTCTGATTCGTTCCTTCTATGACTATAAGAAAATCTTTGAATATGTAATCAGAATATGTTGAAATGTAAAGATCTTGCATTTCGTCAATAATCAATAACATGTTCAATTTTGCTATCATAAACTTGCATTATTCTATATCTCTGACTTTTTCACTATAGATTGAAAAAATAGGTTATGCATTGATGGTATAAAACAGTTTTACACTGTTATTCAATCATAACCCACCATGTATGTATGTTAAGTTTGTTGACTTTGATAATAACAATTTTAAAAGTTACACTAAAATTGACTTTTAATTAGTTGATAGTGTAAGAGTTTTTATACTGACAGTGCTTATCAATTAAACTCTAATAAATTTATTTACGAAAATGATTTTACATAATTTTAATCATTGTGAATAAATGGAGCATAAATACTATTTCGTGATTGCCATTAATCATTGTGAATAAGTGAAGAAAGCCTTTAGTGCAAACAGCGTTTCGATCTTTTGCAATTTTTCACTTTCTTCTCTATCAATCCTCTATTCAATCATGGACCCCTCTCCATTATTAGCATTGGCGCACTCTGACTTTTACTGAAAAAATAATCTTCCTATCAAAGTTTGAAAAAAGGGTTACTTTGAAATGTTCATGAAATCTTATATATAAAATAAGATTATATATTACCTTCCAACTGTTATCCTAAATCAAATTCAAGTCTTGACTCTTCAAAATCATAAAGTCAACATTTATGAAATTTATGACATCTTTGTTAGTGTTATGGTTTTACACTCAAATTTCCAAATTTGATATTATCACAGTAGAGAAAGAAACAACAGCACAGATGCCTAAATGTACTATAAATTATAAAACAACTACTCTTTACATTTATATTGGTAGCTTAGCTAATAAGCAATCAATTATCTAATAACAAGCATTACATATCATAAAAGATAGTTTGTGAGTGGTTCTAAAGAGATACTCTAAAATCTAAATCATCATCTTTGTGTGTTCCTAAATTACCATAATTCATCCATGCTCCATGTGCAACATGCAAATTCCTTGTTTAGCCAATTGGTTTCTGATATTTGGCAATCAATCATTGGGAGTTTCAGATCCTCAGCAACCATTGTGGTTGTCAGGTTGAAGGCATCCATGTAGTAATTGTTATTTATGCTATAACCATCATATGAACAGATGCCAAAGTCACAGCCATCCAAGGCCTGAAATTGACTAGTAGTGTACCCCAGAGGCTGACCCATATTTGGGATATTTACTGATTCTGAAGAGGAAATGCATGAACCACTGTTGTGTTCTGAGTCTGAGTTCTGCTCATGCTGCCTCAAATAATTGGGACCTCCTTCATTCACACAAGCTCCCTGGCAAGTGATTTGTGGTGTTGGAGTTGGTGTTGTCCCAATCCCAAATGATGAATAATGAGAAACACCATCTAAAGGCAAAGGAATTGCTTGGTCTTGGATTGACATGGTTGAAGGAGTTGATGATTCTTGTGCTTTCTGAAGACATCTTGTCATCTGTAGACCCTTGACAAATTCTAGAAATCCTGTTGTTCTATCTGTGTCAAATTTCAAATAACTTGCCTGTTTCTGAATCCTTGTTCTCCAATAGTTCTTGATTTCATTGTCTGTTCTGCCTGGCAGCTGTTGTGCAATTTTTGACCACCTACAACAATCACAAAAGAGGCAATAAGAATCCAAAGGAAGGGTATTATTCTGAAATTGACTAGCATATTGATAGTGGCCAGTTTGATTCTTTCTCAAGAATCATAAGCTTTTGAATAAGCATAGTTTCACAAAGACAAGTAATTATGAGATGTGCACCTGTTGCCCCACTTTGAGTGGAGTTCAAAAATCAAAAGCTGCTCTTCTTTGGTTAAATTTCCTCGCTTAACATCTGGCTTTAGATAATTTAGCCACCTTAATCTGCAACTCTTTCCTGTTCTCCTTAATCCTTGAGATAATTTAGCCATCACATAAGATAAAGCAAATAATCAGAATTAGCATATAAAACGGTTTAAAACAACATAAAAATACCAAATATTGTATCAGCAACAAGATTTTTTTTTTTTCTTCGTTAGTTTTTTCTTGGATTACCTGAACGTATAGCAACCAAATTCCATCTCCCTTCCCCATGATTGGCAATGTAATTGATGAGAAGATCATCCTCTTCAACACTCCATGGCCCTCTTCTAAGTTCATTAACATATTCACTAGAACAGATGATGCTCTTTGAAAGGGTAGACATGGCGAGTCTCATTGATCAAGACTCAAAACACCATGCATATATATGCAGAAGGGACTTATAATGAGTATGCAAATCAGCCTACGCAAGTTATATAAGTACACATGGTTTGAATCTGATATACAGTGCAACATTTTTTTGGGGGAATTTGTCAACGTGAACAATATGAACTTTGTTGCTTTTTCTAAAGACACAAAAAAGCCTACTGCTGTTATAAATTCCATATAATGGCTTCCATTTACTTTTCATGGTCTCTACCACAAGAAACATTAAAATGGGATAGGTTCATTGCTCAGCATCTTACCTCGTTTCTAGAAGAATAAAAAAATACAGTTTATTAGTATATTGTCATTAGTCATATTATTCGATAATAGGAGACAAAGGTTATAAGTTGAGACGACCCATAACTTGACTGTTGTCTATGTCAAAGAACAAATTCACTTGAATTGTACTCCATATTGGTCTCTCAATATTTTATATAGGCCGTAGTAATGCTTATTGCATCAAGTGCCAGATTCTAGTTTTGTGAATAAAAATAATAGATATTAAGGGAGTTTTGTCTTCATAAATAAGCCTGCAGTTCAAAGTGACCTCCAAATATAGATGCTGAAGGGGTCTTATACCCAAAAATATTTTATACTAGCATCATCAAGAAAGAACAAGGTTATAAGTTGAGACCCATAACTTGACTATGTTATCTATGTCAAAGAACAAATTCACTTGAATTGTACTCCATATTGGTCTCTCAATATTTTATATAGGCCGTAGTATTGCTTATTGCATCAAGTGCCAGATTCTAGTTTTGTGAATAAAAATAATAGATATTAAGAGAGTTTTGTCTTCATAAATAAGCCTGCAGTTCAAAGTGACTTCCAAATATAGATGCTGAAGGGATCTTATACCCAAAAATATTTTTTGCTAGCATCATCAAGAAAGATCTCCCTCTCTCTCTTCAAGGATAGAAAATGAAAGAGTTTATCATCTTTTCGTTATTTGAATAACAGCTCCCCCGGGTACACGGTGTTATTGCTGCACACAAGGGTTTTATGTAAATATGATATATAAAGTTAATCGGTAAGAATTCCTTTTAAGTGATTTCATGCATTTGTAAGGACCGAGTGTTTGTTTGTTTGTTTTAAGGGTTAAATATCAAGTTAACACAGGTGTGAAAGCAAATAAAGTAAGGTATTACCGACTACAATCATGTGATTATGACCATTATAACAAAAGATTTGCATTGCTGAAAACAGAACTCGTCTGAAAAGTAAGCATTCTTTGTAAGAGTGTAATTTTCATACACCTTTTTTTAGAGACCACAGGATTCTTTGTATCGAGCCGGTAAAATTACTGTGGGCGGCAAAGTTTTTCCTTCAATTATTTAACGTAATTATATCCCTAGAACTAACTTGAAATCATTGGTTAAGCTAAAACAACTTCACGTTACTTGATTCACATGCTCACTGGTTTTTCATACACTTTTAGTAGACAACAGATTTTTACACCGTTAATTAGTTATAAATTACTCTAAATATAATTTTTGAAATATTTATTACAAAAATCAACAACTTTTCCATAGATAACAACTTATGATTGGATAACAATGTGATATATTTTTAGGTTTAACACATCAGTAAGTCCTTAAACTTTTTGAGAATTTTTAATTAAGTATCTAAACTAAAAAAAATTGAAATTGGGTTCTTGATCTTCTATGATTTTTGTAATTAGATCCTTAAAGTTAATAAAACTATCACAAATTGTTATTTTTTTAACAATTTTAAACCAATATAAATTAACTCCAAGGACTCAATTACAAAAATTGTAGAAGATCAGGATTCTATTACAATTTTTTTTAATTTAAGGATCTAATTAAAAATTTTAAAAAATTTCAAGGACCTACATATGTGTTAAACCATATCTTTATTTTATCAATGCATCCTAAATAATTTTTCCTTTATAATTAAGAAGTTAAGTTCATGGTTAATTCTTGGTTGAGGGACTCGTGATTAAACATTGCAAAATCAATTATTTTCACATGGTTTCTCCAATTATATTTGAAGTCACTTTTTCCCCTCACGATTGATCTCAACAAGTCTTTATTCGTGGGGTTTAAAAAAAATTATTTCTTACAAGTTTTTTTAACTTTACTTTAACAATATCTATTTTTTTATTTATTTTTGCTATACCTTAAAAAAAAGGTTTCCAACTTCATCAAAACACCTCAGAATTTTTTTCTTCTTCTAAAAAGGTGCTGTTTTTTTTATGTAGCGTGGCCATAATGGCAATATTCTTTTGAGGAATATTTACAAGCAGAAATTTGTGTGAAAAGAAAAGTGAGGGTTGATTTTTTTTAATTTTAAATTAAAAAATTACAAAATATTTTAAAAAATGAACAAGAAATTATTGAAAACTTTTAGAATTTTCTATGCTTTGAACGACCTAGCATCACCAAGAACTTGAATTGCAGGTTGGTATATGTGTTTTTGTTAATGTCCTGTTAATTGTTATTCATGTAGACTACTTTCGTTAAGCGTGTTAACACTTGAAACGAAAAAGATGAACATTTAAGCAGAAAATAAGTTAAAAGATTAAATTAAAAAAATATAAAGGCTTAAATATCTTTTCAATTCCCATAAAATAAGGGGGTTTTGATTTTGGTCCTTGTAAAAAAATTTCTTTGTTTTTCATCCCTCCAAAATTTGAAATCACCACTTTTTATCCTTATAAAATGAGCAAATTTTGATTTGGTCTTTATAAAATATTTTTATTTGATTTTCATCCCTCCAAAATCTGAAATTACTATTTTTTTTTCCCTAACATGTTTTTTAAGGTAGATAAATAACATTTAATTTAGAAATCTAGAAAAAAATTTAGAAGTATCATGTTGAAATGGTACTACACATACTAGTAGGTGTTACTTGAGAAGGTCACTTGACCTTTTGTTGAACACACAATCAGTTAATGTGTGTAATATAATAATAGAGATTAAAAACAATGATTTCAAATTTTTTAGGAATAAAAACCAAAGAATTTTTTTTTTCAAATTTTACATAAACTAAAAACGTATTTAAGTCAAATATAAAAGATTAAACTGAAATTTTAAATAAATATAAAAACAGATTATTTCTCATAAAAATAATTCCGAAAATGCACACGAAATTTTGAAAGGAATGCCATATATTTTTTTTGGTCTTTTTGATCTTTTTAATTTGTTTTTCAATTATTTATTGGGAGAAGTGATGGTGATAATTTTGCCTCATCCATAAAATATATTCTTTATTCGCTTTTACCTCTATGTGATATTTAGTACAATTTATTTTTAACTAAAGATTAAATTAATCTGTAAATCTCTAAACTATTTGAAAATTTTTAATTAGGTTCCTAAATTAAAAAAATTTGTAATTAGGTCTTTGATCTTATAAAATTTTTGTAATTGAGTTTTTGAGATCTTTAAAACCACTACAAATTGTCATTTTTTGGCAGTTTTAAGTCGTCATAAACTAACATCAGAGACTCAATTACAAGATTAAGAGCTCAATTGCAAATTTTTTTAGTTTAGGGACCAAATTAAAATTTTCCAAATAATTTAGGTACCTACAAATTAATTTAACCTTAACTAAATAACTTAAATATGAATGAATTTTCTAAAAATAAAATTTAAAAACTATAAATTAAATTTGATTATTATTTAACTTTTTTAAGAATACTATATTTACAATAAATTATTATGAGAAAATTTAATAACTTTACAATCAATTTCTATATAAAAAGGTTTTACTCTCACTTGTAAAGATGGAAAAGAATTATTCCCATTTATTTACAAATCAACAGTTTTACACCTCTTTTATATATATATTTAAGAAATATTTGTATTTCCTTCTACCAAATATATAAAAAAAATTATTTTCATATCACTTTTGAACAATTGGTTAAATTATTTGCTTGATGTCTATAGTTATTTGCATTTTAAGTTTTAGTTTTTATACAAGAAAATTTTAAGTTTTAGTCCCCATACATATATAAAAAGTTACGTTTTAGCTCCTGCCATTAACATTGTTACTAACATGACTAATGTAAAACTTTTTGAAGGTGTCAAATGGCTACAATGTTTTTTGGCAAGTGTAAAATTGGTAGAAAACGAAGACATGTAAATTTTTTTTAGCAATTTTTTGCTACCAAAAAATTTTGTAGCGGTTTTAACAGCAACATTGTCAGTCATATCACTAATGATGTTAACGGTAGAGACTAAAACTTATACTTTTCTTGTATAAGGACTAAAATTTAAAATCGGAACTACCATACGACCAATTTAATATTTTAACCTTAAGAATATTAAAACATTCTTGGATCAAATGCCATCTTGGGAGACTGAGATCATTTATTAAAGTTAAAGCATGTGCTTGGTTGTACCAAAAAAATGTGTTTGGGTTACTTTTTTTTTATATAAAAATAATTTTTTATCAATTTGAAATTTTGAAACAACTATTATTTTTATAAATAATTAATCAATTTTTATATATATTAAATTTGAGTTCTTATCTATATTAATATAAAAAGTATCTAGCCTTCGCCATGTGTTGTTGTTTTATATAGTGCGAGCCCACTTCTTTTTTCCCCCTTCACCCCTTCTCTTTTATTCTTTCTCTTTTATTTTTTATCACCATGCAAAGCACGGGCCCACACCTAGTTTTTTAAAATAAAAATTTCTTTCAATCCAGTCACTCTCTAATGCATTATTTGTTTAGAATGATTGAGAGAAAGAACTAGGTGAGAAAGAAGTGCCAAAGAGAATCAAATTTTTTATTGTTTGGAAAGGGAGAGAAGAAGGAGAAGAGAGACAAGTTTGGTGGGATACACAATAAAAATAAATCTCTCCCAAAGTGAAGAGATTTGGGTGAGAGAAGTGAAAAAAGATTGATGGAACCCATTAAAAAATTAAAATGATGTATTTACCCTTTTATTTTGGACTATGCAAATATATTATTAGGAGTAAATATGTCTTTCCAATGCGCATACTCACTTTTCTTTGATACTTCTCTCATTCCAATCAACTTAAAAATTGACAATTTTCTACTCATTCTCTCTTCTCTTTACTACTTCTTTCCTCTCAAAATATTTCATCATCAAAACGGGGCCTTAATGTTTCATGTTATTTTTCTTATATTAAATATGTATTTTTATTTTTATTTTTTAAATATATTATTACTTAAATTTAATCAATCTCAGATTATCCGATAGTCAACATTAAATTTTTCTATACCTACAAATTTAAATTTTATTAATTCAAATTTTATCACACTATATTAAATTAATAATTTATTTGTATAATTGTCTTCTCAATTTAAAAGTCTTAACTCTTAATTTATTCCTATCTAATAAAATAAAATCTCCTATTGAAAATAAAGACATCTACTAATATACTTTTTTTCTTTTAAAGATACATAGTTTTTCTTTGGCGTTGCTCACTAATAATAATATCTATTTTTCTGTAAATTTATATTTATAAATTTTACTTAAATTTAAAATATCTATGTAATGCAAGAAAAACTTACTAGATGCAAAACATACATTTAAATAACTAGTGTTTTAGCCTGTACAATACATAGGATAAATATTTATTTTATGTAACTAAAATTTACAATAAATAATACTTTTAAATATATAAATTATATTATAATTAAATTTCGTAATAATTAAATATTTTGAATGACATATAAATTATATTTTAGATTTATGATAAACAATTTATACTGTGATACAAAGTAATTGTTAATTATTGATAATTTCTTTTTAAAAAAAATGGAAATTCAATTTAGAAATAAAGATGAAAATGATATATTGAAATTAAGAAATAAGGGGTTAAGAAAAATTCTTAAAAATGTTCTCATTAAAAAAAGAAAAAACTCTTAATAATGCTTTTGTTAAAAAATACCGTTTAAAATTGTTTTCATTCAATATAGTTATTTTATATATAGATGATATTTAGGAAATCTAATGGTTGACTTTTAAGAGAATGATCATTTGATGTCACAAGTGGGTATAAAATTCGGCCTGACATATAAACACAACAATTTATATAATTAAGTCCATATTAAAGATTTGGTATTTGATATGTTTGTTTAAGCTTGTAATTAAAAGCACACACACAAAAGGAGTTGATTCTTCGCAAGGGATTCAATATATTTTTTAAACTATATTTACAATACAGTCCTTTAATTTTTAAAATACTCAATCAAATTTGAATTTTTAAAATCTATTATTGTGATTAGTTTTCTTCAATATAGATATTTTACTAATTTATCAACAATGCATTAAATCAATGGATTTATGTCATATTCTTTCCATGGTTACCTCCGTGCCTTAGATGGAAACGGAACATAGCATAAATAGTTAAACACTCCCAAAACAAAACGTGCTGTTATTGTTGTTGCTGTAATGTGGGCCGGCAGTGAAACACTGCTAGGAATCTTACAACTAAGCCACATTTTTTTTCTTGGTTGTCAATTGTCCCATGATGTCTGCCTTGGTATAAGAATAGATTCAATGCGGTTCTCCTTTGTCCAAATTAAAATTTTCCATTGGGTTCTGGATGAAAACTCAGTAAGAAGAATAAGCACTAGGAATAGTCAGCTATAATATTTTACTACTGCTATATTTGACTTCTAATACACACGTTTAACTTTCTTCCATATCTGATCACTTTTTCTCAATCAACTTGGTGGAAGAATGAATAGAAGAAAAGTGAAATAACTTAATTTAATATTAAATTAGATTTTGTTCTGGAGTTTAATGTGGTAGGTATATCTTTGTCAATAATGAAAATGAAAATTTCTTATGTATGTTTGGGAAAAAAAAAAAACAAATCTTCTCTATAAATATATGCTGAGTCTTTTGTAATTAAGTCTTCTATAACTTGATTCCATTGTAATCAGAATTTAAAATTTAAGCTAAAATTCCCAATACTCAATTGTTCTCCATAATATGTGATTAAGATGAATCTAGGCGTGGGATAGAACCATGGAGCACAAAAGACACAGCTAGCTAGCAAAGAGCAAGCCTACAAATAACATTTTCATTTTGTCAATGTATAAATCTCTAGGATGTTAAAAGTTTCAATTAGATAGCTCATACATATAGATGTTGAGAATGTGACATCAGATTAGACCGGTTGAGTGACAAAGTTGTACAAGTAGTTATAAAAAATGCACTCCATGAAGTATGGAAAAAAATAAACTAATTTGACCCTTGATATCAAACCGGGCCTATATTTGATGCCCCCAACATTAAGAAGTAACTATGGTTGTAGGATGTACGTAACTATTTATTTTGCCTCGGTAATAACTAGTTTGTACCCATTTCCTGTTTGTTCTATAAGACGTAAAATTGAAAGCCCAGCCCATTCTCCCTTTTAGCTCAAGTTAATTTCCTAATTAATTAATCTTACAGCTTTTTTCTTCTCTTCAGTTTGCCCCGCAATAATGCAATTTTAATGTTGGTGATTGTGACATGAAGTAGGCATGTAATTAGTACAGTTGAATAGCCAAGTAAGCAGGCATGATCCATTACATAAGAAGTCTGTTCGCAAAAGTCAGACAAAGAAGCAGAGGCCATATAAGATACGCGAGTGATTCAGATTGAGAACCAGGAGGATAATGACATTGTGGTCACAAAGATAATAATAAAAATGATGATTATGATTATGATGATATGATTAACTCGTGATCATTTTATCAACTATGATGATAATTACAAAGACTGTTATGACGTCATTCATGACCAACAAAATGCATATGAGGGTAAAATTGATCAGCTGTGATAACAGATAGACTTTAATGAGTTCAAGATTGAGCTCTTACTTTTCTAAAGATTTGTTCAAGATTTTAAACTTGTGTGCTTGTAGGCACTGTAACCGTGTTGGGAGAAAGCAAGAAACTTATAAGAGAAAGTGGTGTAATTACTAATTTGGTTTCTTAATTTATTTATTTTATTTAATTAAAATTTTTTTTATTAAAAAGTTCAATTAAGTCTTATTATTTTCAAAAACATTTTAATATTAGCCTTTTTTTTTTATCTAAAATAACGTTGCTTTTCGTCTAATTTTACATTAAACGACGTGAAAAACGTAATAAAAAAGATGTCAGTTTGGACGAAAAAGGCAACATTGCAGCATTTCTAAAAATAATGAAACCTAATTAAACCTTTTAATAAAAGAGAGACCTAATCGAATAAAATAAATAAATTAAAGAATCAAATTAGTAATTAAACAAAAAAAATACAACTATAGAAGTCATCGTCAATTCTTTATTCTTTTAATAAAATGATGCACTAATATTTTAAGCTAATAGAATTTGAGTTTAATAGAAATGTATTATTAGTGCAAAAGTTTTTATAGTATCAATGAATTAAAATTTATTATTATATGACTTTTAAGATAATATAAGTCAACAAACTTATTATATATATTAGTTTATGATTAGATGACAATATAAAAGATATTTATACTATCAGTACATATATTATTTATTCATAAAATTTATTATACCTTTTTGTTCATTCGGTTAAACTATTTTTCCTTTTAAAAAAAATTAATTTGAATACACTTACAATATAAAAGTCTTTTATCCTATTATTTAATCATGAATTTTTATATGATTAAAATTTGTTTATTTTTATAATAGTTAGTATTTTAATATGTGTATTAACAGGATAAATATTTGTTTTTATATAATTAAAATTTATAATAAGTAAATATTTTTAATATATGAATTATATTATAATTAAAATTAACATTTATAGCAAATAAATATATTTTAATGTATAAATTATATTTTGAATTTACAATAAACCATTTTAACTGTGATATAAAGTTATTTTTAACTATTGATAATTTTTTTAAAAAATATTGAAATTCAATTTAGAGATAGAGATTAAAGAAGGTAAATCGAAAGGAATATATATGTGATTAAGAAGATCAAGTATGCAGTTTTAGATGGTTGAGAAAAGAACTTTTTGACTAGTTGCATTGGTAGTTGAAAATGTCTATTTGGGGGAGGGAGAAAAGTGTCTATCCAAATTGTGTATCCTAATTTATAATATAGTAGAGAGACTCTTACTTGGATAGTGAAAGTCTCACTTTTCCTATTTTCTCAATTAGACATTCTCAATATTCTTTTACTTCTTTCATTTAAATGTACATTTCACACATGATTAGTCAAGAAAATTTTGTCTCAATTATTTCAAACTACTCTTTTTTTTTTATCTTTATCTATTTATACTTGATCTTAATTGTCTTTTCCTGTCAATCTATCCTCTTTTATTTCTATCTCTAAATTAAATTTCAATAATCTTTAAAAAAAATTATTAATAGTTAAAAACAACTCAATATCACAATTTCAATAATCTAAAATTTAATTTATATTTTCCAACATATTTATTTATTATAAATTTTAATTATTATAATATAATTTATTTATTAAAAAATATTTATTTATTTATTATAAATTTTAATTATATAAAAATAATCATTTATCTTATACAAACTAAAGTTACAATATTTGAGATATCATTACTATCGTATGAGTATAAGGTTAAAACATTCATACTTTGTAACTTACAATAACAACATTTCAAAAAGTTAAGAAGAACTTGTAGATTTCTTAATCTTTGAATTTTCACTCACCTAATCTTCTTTGTATTGGTCAACTTATGGACTCTCTCTCTCTCTCTAATCTTTTATTTAATCTTAATAATTGAAGATCTGATTTGTTGACTCTGAAAATCTCAGCATGTATTTTGGCCCAAAATTGATGTTTTTTTTTGTCGGTTTTATTCTTTTATTTCAATTTTGATTGTATTTGGGTTTAAAATTTCACATTTATAATTGAGTTTAATTTTTGTGTAAAAAATTTTAGAATTTTGAAGTATACACCGTCAATGTACAATACACTCTCAACCAATTAAAAATTAGCTTTAGTATAATTTTTAAGATAATTACTATCAAAGTCAACAAACTTACTATACATGATGATTTGTGATTGGAAGACAGTGTAAAAAAACTTTACACTGTTTGTACATATTCTTTATTCTCAAAATTTTATACTATCATCTAATCAAAAATTATCATTGATATAACTTTTAACATAATTTTGTAAAAATCAACAAAATTGTCACACATGATATTTTATGATCACAATCTAAAAATCTTTTATATTGTCAGAACGTTTACTCTTCATGATTTCCCTTTTATTTTATTGCATATTTTATGTTAATTCAAGGAAATTAATTATGATTATGTTGAAATTAACACATCTAATCTAAAAATTGTTAATACCATCATTGTTAAATTCATTATCTTTAATCTAAATTAATTCATTTTTCTTTATGAGTGTGTTTAGTAGAAGAGAAATTTTTTTATGTTTGGGAATCATGAGGAATCATGAAACCTATGAATCATGATTCCTAGGAATGACTAAAATCTGTTTGGATGATTATAAATATTCTTAGGAATATTTATATTTGTTACTTTGAAATTAAATATTTTTACGTTTAGTTTTAATAGATCTTTTCGAGAAACTTTAATTATTTATGACATTAAATGAATTAATAAAGGTAACATGATATTTTTATTGTAGTAAAACTTTTCCCCAACTCGAAAAAGTTAGATTCTCACCTCTCCCATGGCAACAATTTTGTGAAAAAGGCAAAAGAGATTCTTGGAAAACAATGTTTCTTGAAAATGTTATTTTTTAAATAATAAATCAAAAAAAGGAAACAAACATTTTTCCCTTCAGATTCTTAAAAAACTAAAAACTTTCCTTGTACTAAACATCTCCTATATGTGCTTGTAATTTTACTCCAACAATAATGCATATGAGGTATAGTAGTTCTTTCCACATTCCTTTATGAATATATATGCATTTTCCCTATTCTGTTGAAATTATTCGATGTTTTATTTGAGATTTTGAAATTGGCCAGAACAAAATTGGACGCTAATAATAGTTATTTTAATATGGTTCTGAAGTGAAATGATTTGATTACTAAAGTAAACTAAATTTGAAACTATACTATATATACCACTAAGCATAAGTTGGATTAGGTGAATTTTTTGAAAGTTAAAACAAGCCATATTCTGAAGTCATATCCATAGTTACTTAGTGAGTAGTAGACGAATATATGATACATGTTAATTGTGATAAGTATACCAGTCGTATAAGTAATAAAGAAACGAGAAAGTATCGTATTTATGAGGATTGTGATTTAACAAAAATTCAACCAATTAATTACCCTTTTGATTTGGAAGTAAAAAGAATTTTTATTTTTTTTAGGTTTTTGATTCTAATTAAATTAAAAAAAAGGAAAGAATAGTATTAACAAATTCAATTAATAAAAATAATTAAGTGTTAGAAATTTCTTGATTCTCTCCTGAGATAATCATTTTTCCTTCTAAATTCTTTCTTATTATGTGATTAATATTTAATTTATCTAATTTAGTTTATCTTCAATCCCTTAGGGGATAAATCCTTCATTCCTAATTATGAACTTTAGTTTCTTAAGTGAGAGCAAAATTAGTAATAAGCATTAGGTTTAGGAAATTCACACGTATGCTTACAATTTATCCCTGTCTCTAAGCTTAAGAATTGTATGGTTAATTATCTAAATCCCAATTTCTCAATTGCAAGATTTAGATAACTGATCAATTCCCTAATGAGAGTCAATCACATAAATTCATTAAGCATGAATTCAATAACTTAATCCATATAATAAGAAAAAGGATTCAAAAGAGAAGCCGATTATAAAAGGCTCAAATAAAGGTTCATCAAAACCTTACCCTAAAGAACTTAGAAACTCATAGAGTCGATAAGAACAAAACAAAAAGACAAAGTAGATAAGGAAGAAGCCATGAATCTTCAAGAATCATGTCCAAATTCTTCAAGCTTCAATGAATGTGATGAATCTATACTCTTTTCCTCGCTTTCAGTCTTGTGAGAAGTCAAAGAATGATCTAAATGATGTAATTCCCTTGAATAAATACTAAGATCAAGCTACCATAAAAAGACATTGAGTCTACTTTATAATAAAAAATTGGAGAAACTATAATGCATGAATGCCCACCGCTGGCCAAAGTGGCACTGGGTGCCACTTTTTGGGAAGTGGGATCTTGCCTTGATGTCGAGCGTCTCGTCATTCTTTACTAGGCGTTGGGTGTTGGGCGTCTTGTTGTTCTCCCTTCGATGCCGCTGCATTTTGATAGTCTTGTGTAGTATTTAGCGACGCTAAGCCCCAATTTTTAGAAAATGGGCTATGTCTCCACATTGAGCAGGCTTTGTTCGGTGTTGGGCGTCCCTTCTTGTGCTTTTTGGGCTCTATACCAATGTTATGAGTCCTTTTGATGCTTTTTTTGCTTCTTTGCAGTTGAAAAATCACTTTTTTTGCACCCAGATGTTGTTCTATTCTCTTGCTAATTTTTTGTATGTTGAAAAACTCATGTAATTATGTAAAATCATACAATTTTTAATTAAAAGCCTCAAGAACATGAATAACATGAAATTTCATATTATTGTGTCATTTTCTCATTAATTTCTTGTGAGTTAATGTAAATATCATGAAAATAGCTTTATAAATCTACATGAGTTGTGGATTTATCAATACACAATACATTCATTTATCAAATATATTACAAAGTTTAATGAATATGTACTATTACTGTAAAATTTCTTTACACTGACATCGATATAATAAAACTAACCATTCAACAATGTCAGCATGTTGAGTAAAAGATGCATTTTAAATTAAAAAACTTTAAAAAAGTTGGTTACTCAATAACCATGCGTTGTGCCTAACACTCTTCCTTTTCGTTAACAAACTGTCACAACAATTATTGGACCAACAAAGAACAAGGCAAGAAAAAATAGTTAAAATACGTCCCTAGAGAGTCACCCTATATTATAAGGCTTCATTTTCAACTTTAAAACCAGCAAAGAACAAGGTGGGAAAAAATGAGGTTTGAAGTTTTGATATGGGGACTAAAGCGGAGTAGGATGTTTGGAAAAAATAGGGTTTGGATTTTGAGATAGAGAGTGAGGCAGAAGGGTTTTGAGATGGGGGAGTGAAATGGAGGAGAGTGACTGAAAAAAAAATGTAGAGGTTGAGGTTTTGAGATGAGGGGAGTTGGGTGGAGGAGGGTGACTAGAAAAAATAGGGGTTGGAGTTTTGAGATGACAATGTGGGGTGGAAAAGGGTGACTGAAAAAAAAATGGAGTTGAGATTTTAAGTTTTTTAATTTAAAAAATATTTTTTAATGACCATGTTGACATGGTTAAATAGTTAAATTTAATTAGATATCAATATAAAAAAGATTTTACATTGACACTGCATACATTTTCTTTATATTAATTAAGGCGTTTTTGGGTTGTATGTTTAAAATACTATTTGAGATGGTCTCAATATAATTTTTCAAAATACTTAAAAATAAAATTATATATATATATATATATATGTCAGTGTTGATATATACATTTGTTAATACTTAATATAATGCGTTTTGATTCATTTTAACTTAAACGAACCTCTTAGTGATGTTGAACAATTTTGAATGAGTCTTTTAATTTTATTTTATTTTTTTACAAACTTTCAGTGTCATAATAGAAGTTCTAATAACATATTTCAAAATTGATAATAGGAATTTAAAACTAATTATTCCATTGATATTAAAAATCATATGAAGAGAAAAAAAAATCTATTTTTGTCTAATAGGTAAAAAAAAAAAAAATCCTTACAAGGCTCACTAAACTAAGAACTAGTTGTTGGAGTTTGGGGGAGTCCAAAAGTATAAGAGACTTGCAATGGGTCAAGCAACAAAGTATAAAAATAAATATGATACTACATTTTTATTCAAAACCTTAAAGGATTGATCCATTTTTTATTTTTTTAAAGGATCTATTTGTTTTAAAGCAGTGAGGTAGAATTTTCTTTAATAGAATTAATTTTAAACTGTTCTACGTAATTTTAATCTCAACAACATATTTTGTGTTAGAGTGTGTGTCAAGATAAAAGGAATAAATTCCATAAATTTGCTAAATAGGCACTAAGTATTTGGGTTTGTTGTATTATATTAGATTCATCTATCTTTTTATAATCAAGGTAAGACTTTAAATTTGATCACACTTAAATTTTCAGTAAGGGTGTAATACTCATATTTAAACACTTAAATTTTTAGTAAGTGTAATACACACTTGATCACACTTAAATTTTTAGTAAGTGTAGTACACATATTTTTTTTTTCGGAAGAATAATATAATATTTAAAATTAATGGAAAGAAACAATATTTCAAGCATTTCTCGAAAAAGAAAATGTAATTTATCTTAACGTGTTGTGTACTGCATTGCATGCACTCTACATGGCCTTAGGATGACTTCGCACACAATATATATGTATGTATGAGGTGTAGAGAACTTGAACAGTTGAACCATAGTGCAGAAATTCACGCTATATATACTAAAAAAGTTTAAATAATCATTATATGCTTAAAAAATGAATAATGAACTTGGTATATGTAAATAGTACTATTATAAAGGATATTATATCAATCAATCACCTCATATTGCCACTCCAAATCCAATAAATCCCAAGGATTCAATGAACCGCCTCTCGAATATACTAATATTATTAAAATCAATGATATCGTTCAACCACAATCAAATTAATGTAGTAATGGACTGTTGAGGGATTTAGCTTTCTTTCTTTTCCATTTATAGTTGATTTCATACGCGCCCACTTACAATTTTTTCTCCTTGAAAATGTTTCCTTCCAGAGCCATAGGATGTGAAGGATGCATTTAGACATAATATAAGTAAGTGGGCATCATATCAATCATCAAATCATCTTTTGGGTCAAAAAAAGCAGACCGATTCTTGTCACTTAATCTGTCATCTTTCCGAGGTTGTTCAAGTATATGATTACATAATTGTTTTTTAAGATAAATATCTTAAGCTTAATTCTATTTTTGGTCATTTTATAATTTTTAATTTGCGATTTTGATCTTTCTGTTTTTAATTTTACAATTTAGTTCCTTTAACTTTTAAAAATTCACAATTTTGATTTTTTATTTTTAATTCTGCAATTTTAGTGTTTCAATTTTTAAAAATCAACAATTTTAATTCCTCTAAAATCGTGGATTTTTGCCATTTTTTTAGCCTAAAATTGGAGAACCAAAATTGCAAATTTTTACAAATTAGAGGACTAAAATCACAAAATTAAAAATAAGGAGACCAAAATTGTGAATTTTTAAAAATTAAAGGACTAAAATCGCAAAATTAAAAATAAGAGGACCAAAATTATAGAGGGACCAAAAATACAATTTAGCCAATGTTTTAAAGAAAAAATTAACAATATGGAATTAATGTTGAATCCTGTGGACATAGTTAGGTTGAAGATTTCATATTTGGACTACATTGAGGTGATTGCAATTGAGTCAATAGCCTATATGTAGTAATATATGGTGGTACTGTTATGGCTTCATATGGTGTTAGTGGGGTTACAAATTTAAAAAACTGTAATTTGTTCTTTTCTTTTAAAAGAAATCAGTCCACTTCCGCATTGTACGGAAGAAGACACGTTTATGGTATAGTATTTTAGGATCCAAATTAATATTCCTCCTCAATCCTCTGTTTGTCATCTAAACTGGTAATAAAACCTAATTACAGATCTGGACTCTAACCGGAAATATGGGATAAAAGATATGTTAGTCATTTGGAGCTTGATATATGTCCGTATATATACTTATTATTCTATTTTGGTCTAATTAAGGTGACAAACTTTACAAGAAGTTTTGTTCCAAGAAGGTAGTTAAGTCTATGCCTAAGTTTGTGTAAAATAGTTAACCCCACACGATTGGAATCTAATTAAACAAATAAAATAAAATGAAAAAGAAAGAAACAAAAATTGGGGTTAGTTAATTTTATTTACTTTTGTAGCTGCCTTCTACCACAAAGATTCGAAAAAAATTACTTTTTATATACACTAAAAAACTGATATCTTTTAATTGTTTTAAGTAATTTTAGAAGATCAATGAAAAAAAAAAATAAAGATAACTTTCTAGTTTTGTGCCCAAAACAAAATTCAGAGGTGTTTAATTTTGTGTTAATTTAGAACCAAATTCACGTTATCCTCACGTTAACACGTGTCTTGAGTTTTTTGATGTAGAACTAAATACAGACTTGGTGCATGTTTGAATGTTAGTTGGGAGAGTTCAAAAGCACTTGTTGTACTCCTAAAATAACACATTCTTTTTTCTTCATTTTGTGTCTTGAAATTTAAAAATGTGCATTAGAATTCTCAAAAGCACATTCTCAACTTTTATCCAAACATAGCCTTATACTATCTAATATTTTTCCTGTAGTTTTTAACATGTTAAGGGTTAATATTTTTCAGTATTAAACTCTCCCAACTTTAAAAAAATATTAGTGGTTATGATAACTGTTACCTTAAAAAATTGAAGGAAAGATAAAGAAGGACGTTTGAAAACAAGTGCAGGAGAGTACAATTTAGCTCCCAAAGGTCAAAAGTCAAAACAATTGCAGTTATGTTAGGTAAATCCGGCCTACCTATTGTAGCCAAATCCATAGGCAATCTTTATATGGCATTCTCTTCTAGCGTAACTTGTTTGGATGCACACCTTTCATTTATACTAAGGCATAAATGCAAATGCATGGGCAACTTCACCATTGCACGTTTATAATATGGAAGATATTTTCCCATCGGGGAGTGTGACATGACAACCAAACCCCTCCTAGTCCAGTCAGTAAGGTCTTACATTTAGTTTTCAAACTAAGTATGTAGTTTTGCAAAAGGGTAATAAAGTGTTACTACTATAGGAAATTAAAGTTGTCCCTAAGTTAAATAACTCTAATTTGTCTTTGTATGTGAGACGTCAATGCCTACAAGCAAATGATCAAAGCATATCCATTTTTGGCAAGGCTACAATTGGGTGTGTCTATAGGGGCAACTCATACTTTTCAGTGCCCATATGCTTTCTTTAGACTGTGAGACCAAGGAACGTAAACCTTAATGAGAATTGAATGAACTGCCACAGGCCAAACGTACACCTCACATGTCAGAAGGCTGTTTCAAAGTTTGGTTCATTCATTTCTCAAATATTAGTTCAAATCAGAGGCAAGCGTGAGCAAACAAAGGACAATGAATTGTGTGGCGAAACTGTAGGAATTGAAAGGTTGAACAATTTAGGGAGTATTTGAAAGAATTTATTTAGATTTATAAATTTATAATTTATTTTAATAATTTTTAAGATTAAGTTTATGAATAAGTTCATATATATGATAAATTTTTATAGAAAATGTTTAATTATGTGCCTGTGTATTTTAGCACTAAGGGAGTCTAAACCATGATCTGTGAAGGAAAACGTTTCATTGTATGAATTCATGCAACACGAAAACCTATACATATTTAGTGCATGTTTGGTTGAATTGCCACACTCCATGTTTTTCTAAAGTTTACGTCAAAAGGGGCATAAAAGCAACTAATAGTTACTTTGGGGATGTACTTCCTAGTAGCTCGCTGTGGATACAAATCCTCTCTATATATAAATTAAAATAGTTATTTTGCACGAAAGTATTTTTAGCTGTTATTTTTTAACGAAAGCGTTTTTAACTGTCATTCTTCAATAACAAGAGTGTTTTTAGGATTTTTTTTTAATCTCTCATATCTTTTAATTTATTATTTTCAATATTTTTAGTTCTAAATTAAATTTTAATATTTTTTTAAAAATAAATTATCAATAATCAAATTGACATTATATCACTATATAAATTATATATTATAAATTTAAAATATAATCTATATTTTCAAAAATATTTATTTATTTTAAATTTTAATTATTAAATAATTTATGTTATATATTCAGAAATATTTATTTATTATAAATTTATATTATATAAAATAAATATTTATTTTATGTAATACACAGGTTTAAATACTAGTATGCTTTTAATTTTTGTTAGACTTCGATTCTCTGCAGCCTCTATTATTATTTTTTTCACTTCTCTATCTTCTTCTTTCATTTTTTTCATTCTCTCCTTTTCCTTTTGTTTTTGTTTTTTTATGCTGCATAGACAGCACTGGAGGATCTATTTTGAATTTTCATCAAACCATTTAGTTAAATTTTAATAATTTTTTTATTTAATTTTTGTTCAATAAAATACAAAATAGCCTTCCTATCAATTTGTATGAGAATTCTTTTGTACTAAATAGCAATCTTCTTCGACGAAAGAAAATTTCTCTCCTTTATTTCATACATTGAAATTCATGTTTAGGGTGGTTGATATATTGACCAAATCTCTTAATATGACTTGCTCATTAAGAAAGCCATATTTTCGTCCTTTTCTCGCTCATTCATGTTCAGTTAATGGCTCTATGTTCTCAATTAGATAACACTTTTAATGGGGTGGAGCAATAAGGTTCATGGTACTGAATATAAAGCACCATGCTTATGTGGCCTCAAGTATGGACAAGCCAGAAGAACAACTTGCAGAAAAGATTGCACTCTAAAATGACAGTTTGTGTGCACAGTATACATCACAACACTATATGGAAAACTCTAGTTCACCAAGGGTAATGCTTGTAATGGGGCGCAAAAGAAAGTGACAATCTTTCCAGGGTGCTTGTTTTTTTTTTTGTTTTTTTTTTAATTTACTTTAATAGATTGATTTTTTCTTATTCAAATAATTATAAAAATATCTTTTGATTTTACATATTTTAACTTTTGTGAAGAAAATAATAGAAAACCATAAAGTAATCTAGCGTAATGTATTATTAAATTCAATAAAATAATCAAAAAAATTATAATAACACGCTCTTTCTCTTATCAGGTAAACTTATGAGTCTCACAAAATGAGTAGTCTCATGCCTAAACTAGTAAGAGGCATATAAATTTCAACTAATAAAAAAAAAATATTGAAAAGAAATTAAAGTGTTAAAAAATATATTAATAGCAGTCTCATCTCTCACTTGGACAATGGTTTATCTACAATTTTATGGCTACAATTCTCGTACGCTTAGAAATACCGCGGTAGTGACGTAGGTAACAATCAATTTGGTTGGTACAACTGTTTTGGAATGGAAGAGATTTTGTATTGAGAAATAGTAGCACATATTTAAGAGAAAAATAACAAAACCTTGACTACATTGATTTATATAACTTTGTAACAAAGTAAAGTATTCTTAATAAATCGAATTTTTTAGTATAATTAAGTTTTTTATAATATATTTTTTAAATAATAATACATATTATTTTTAATTTTTAATTTATATTTCAAAATTAAGTATGTATTTATTTTTTTATAATTGTAATTTTTTCTATATTCTTAGATTTTACTTGAATTAATCATACAAATATTTCTATAATTTTATATATATTTTCTCTTAATTTTATATTTTAATTATGCATCTTAACTTTAAAATCATTAGTGATCAAATAAGCCCTCACAAATCAAATGTTGTAGAAAGTAGTAAATAGCAATGAACTGAACGTGTAGATCAACTAGTGTGAGGTTATTCCAACTTAACTAGTGATTTTAAGTTAGAGCCTTAGGTTATGCAAATTTGTTAAATATTTAAAGAGAGAACTTTTCCACCCATAATAATTTTACTTAGTATGAACAAGATTACAATGTTTTGAAAACCAAACTAATAACTAGCCGGTTGGGCCAAAAAATCGGTGAATTGGTCAAGTGTTTTGTTCAAATAAATCACAGAACTAGCCTAAAGAAAAATCAATCAAAAGTCAGGAAAACCTTTCAAAAATTGGCAAAAAATGATTCACAATAGGTCAATAAAAAATGTTTAATACAACGTTATTTTGATTTAAAAAAAAAAAAACTAACCTATAATATTTGTCATTTTCTTTTTTATTCTAGATATAAACTTGTTATTGTTAATTAATATTGTTGAAATTTAGACCTAAATATTAAGATATATTTGATTTGAATTTTTATGTACACTTTAAATGTTATAATATGTGTTATTTTTAGTTTTAGTGTTATAAAGTTACAATATTATGTTTCTTTAACCTTATTTTATATGTTATTTGATTATTATTATTATTTTATTAATACCGGTTCAAGCCTTGATTCCACTACGGTTAAACCATTAAATTTTAAACAATGTCTTAACTGATTCAATAATCGATATATAGTTTTAAAAACATTACAAAATTATCTTTCATGAAAGATACATGTAATCTCGTGCCAAGAAACTAGCGAAGCAATATTCATGTACTGTGAGCTAGGGGGTTCAAGGAAATGGTTAAACTTAATTTCCATTATGTTCTAAAGTCTGAATATTAAAAGATAGACAAGAAAAAAAAAAACGCAAGTTATGGTGCTCACGTACACACACAATAAGGAAGGAGAAAGGTCATATATTATGGAAGATTTTGCACCAAGACCATGCTTCCGCACTAGCTAAACAAGTGCAATTTTTCAATTCCCACTACAGCTAAAAATTGAATGATACCACAACACAGGTACGACCCCCAAATTAAAAAGTCTAAAAGCTCCAAAACTAGGCGTGCTTTTCTCACAAAACATGGACCCTTATTGATATTGGACATTTTTCCCTGTGCAAGGGGACAACTAAGGGAACAAAAACTGCATAAGCTTGAGGTGCCACGTGGCCATCTCAGAATGGCCCTATTCACCAATGTGGCCACAATTCCACAGTATAAATACAACAAGTGTAACCCACATTATCCACATACCACTATAAACACCTCATAAACACAACTCACTCCGTCATTTAAAATCACATGGCTGAATTCACAGAAAATTTGCAAAGCATTAGACCCTCCTCTTTTCCCTTCTTAGACATTGATCCAAGCATGGAACTCCTAAACCAATTCATAGGGATGAACCAGCATGTCCTAGACAACTCAAACTTGACTATGCACAACTTGATGCCTTTCTCCTGTGACACCTTCTTGGGCCCTCAAGAACCTGAGTTTCCAGGAAACTTGGAAGAAAATTTCCCTTCTTTTGTCCATCATGTCAACCACAATAATGCACTTCCTGTTTCCCTCCCCATCTTCCAAGCAGAAAATGAGAACCATGAAGGTAAAAAGAGGAAATCAGTGGATCTTCCCGAGACAAGTTCAGCTAACTCAACTCCTGCAGTTTCTGAGAGTGGAAGCAAGATCAAACATGTGAATTTCTTCTACTATTTTTTTCCTCCATTATTTGTTGGCCAGCATGCACCATGTTAATGTATGATGCAAGACAGAAATTGATTTGTTATTTTCTGTGAATAATTTCAGAGTTCTGGAAGAGGAAAGAGAGTAAAAAACAATGTAACAGAAGAGGAGAAAGCAAAGGAAGTGGTTCATGTCAGAGCCAGAAGAGGTCAAGCTACTGACAGTCACAGTTTAGCAGAAAGGGTGTGTATATATAATTCCTAACTCCCCTTTCTTCAAGCCAAGAAAGAATTGTTAAATATCCAACACAAACATAAAAAATAGAACAACAAGATATGAATATACTCAATCACACTTTGGCTAATTTTCTTGTCTCTTTGATTGTGATGAACGTGGTCTAATACATATTTATATATATCGTTTATTGTTGTTCAGGTCAGAAGAGGGAAAATCAATGAGAAATTAAGGTGCTTACAGAACATTGTTCCAGGATGTTACAAGGTAGAGACATGTTTCCTTTAAAAGCTCCAATTTGTGTCTAGCTTCAAGAACCCAACTTATATTTTAGTTTTCATTAATGGTTGCAGACCATGGGTATGGCAGTAATGTTGGATGAAATCATAAACTATGTGCAGTCCTTGCAGCATCAAGTAGAGGTAAGATATCAAAAGTCAAAAAGAAGAGAAGATAGTATTCATTTTTTGTTAATATTAATACAAATTCACGTTTGGCTTTTCTTGCAGTTCCTTTCTTTGAAGCTTACTGCAGCAAGTACCTTTTATGATTTCAATTCCGAGACAGATGCTTTGGAAACAATGCAGGTACCTACTTCTAAAATTTTCATGGTCCTATTTAATGTAAAAAAAAATAAAAAAATTGTATGTTGGTTTTAATGATTGCTCATTTTGTGTGTTAATTAATTAATGAGAGCATGAAAACCTCTCAATTCATATGTATGCAAACTGTTGTGATGGATAATAATAAATATAAAAGAGGTGGTGAATATGACACATGCTAGATGGTAGACAAGGGTATGAGTAGTTGCCATTTGATGATCAAATTCAAAGTAGCTTATATTTATTTATTTATTTATTTATTTGATTTGATTTGTGGCAGAGAGCAAGGGCATCCGAGGCAAAAGAGTTAGCAAAGTATAAGAGAGAAGAGTATGGAGGAGTTTCTTGCTTTCAACCAACATGGCCCCTTTGACTTCAGTTTTGGATGTTTTAACTCAGCAGCCATACAAGACATGAGATCACACTTCATCTGCTCTTTTACTTTCAACAAAGTTTAAAAGATCAATTTGTTTCCACTCTGTGCTGCCAGCGCAAGTGGACATTCTTGCTTGTACAATCCTTCAGACATGTGTAGAAATGAAATGGAAGTTAATAAAAAGCCTACATTTCATATATTTTTGTGGTTGCAGTACTTGCAGATTTGACAATACATGGCCAAATACACAGACACCAATAACCATAGCACAAATAACAACAATCAAAAAGGAAAGATAAATAACAAGAAATGAATTTTGTGATGTATTTCTGTCTACGACCGAAGCATGTGCATGCACTCTAGGCTAGTTAATAAAACAATAATTGGAATTAATTGCCACCGTGCATGTAAAATCTTGGGAGTAATACAAGTTTCACCCCAATTGAACAGTTCGTTCGTGTTTATTTAAATAAAATTTGTTTTTAAATTAAAAACATAAAATTTATAATAATTACATAAATTTTCAAATATAAAGCAAAAACCTAAAAAAAAAAAAAAACTGTTTTAATATTTTTTCTCAAAAGCTTAAAACATTCTTTTTCGAAATTGATGTAAACACATTGAACCTAAAATTTTTTTGTTTGATATGTTTGCAATAGCCAGTAAGTGTTGTAACAATAATGTATTATTCGGCAAGAATTATATAGTATGGCTATTCATTCATGAATCGTGATCAATCTTTCTGGATATATTTACACTTTACTTCAAAGTTTAAAAGTTCACGCGAGTACAAGGATTCCTTCATTTTCCGAATAGAAAAGGCGCATATATATTTTTTTATCATTTTGGGCATAGAATTGTTCTCGAATCTTACTATTCTGATTATTGATTTGCAGTCGAGACATTCTAAAAATTATTGAATTTGATGAAACAAATGTTTTCCCCTATTCACTATCTCTATTTTGACAAACAAAACTTGGGTTATCAAGGTTGCAAAAACAATTATTTTGGTAACATCAAACACAACAACCCAACCCAACCCAAGACTTTAATTTCAAATTTTAGCATTTGAATCCAAAGTATTAGTTCCCTTGTCAATTGCCATAAATGTCTATTTGTAACTTGTCAATCTGGACTTTGAGATTCTAAGTTGAATTTGAATTTGGCTGGTTGTTCATATATGCCTCTCTTATTGGTGGCTGAGGATAAAAATCTTACATGAATAAATCGCAGATAACTAATTCCAAATCTTGCTAAAATTCTTGGCAAATATTTTACTTGCAAAATCTACTGTGAAAAACTATTCACGTGATTCCGTTTGTTCTACCAAGTTCCACACATGGACCCAGACTGAATTGTTGCGATCATGAATCAACTAGGAGGCCCATGTCTCGTGGGACCTACGGCAACAACAATACTATTTAGCAGTGTTTTTCTTTTTAATTTCTTTTAGGAGGTGTCGCTATTTCACTTGGGGCATGTCGATTAATCACTGCTTAGGCTTGTGATATAAGGTGACCCTGGCTACAAGGTGTTGTTAATGAAATTGGAACCATTAAACTTAGGGGTGGACCCATATTAAGACAACAACAACAAAAGCCTTATTTCTCACACTGGGTAATTAGATAGGTCTATTACATGGATCACATGATACTATTTGGCTTAGTCAAAAACTAAATCTTCATATTCATTATTTATCACGAGATTCCTTTCAAAAATTTCTTTTAATATCTTTCTCGGTCTCTCTCGGGTGGACCCATGTTAAGAGACAGGAGTATTTCCTAGAAGCTTGAATTTTCTAATACCATTTGGATTTTATACAATTTGTTGATTATGAGAGGAAAAGAAGAAAAAAAAAATACTAATTTCACTTGTTGTTTTATGCTTACATAAAAGTGTTGTCAATTGAGCCAGAGGTCATGCTTTGTCAACAAGTAGTTTAAAAATCTCGTTTGTCGGTAAAACAAGGAAATTGCTTATCCATTTTCGCAGTGTAATGAGGCGTGAGTGCAACAAATTGTAGTAACATGACAAAGCACGAGGCAAATCCAAGGGAAACAGTGTTCATGGAACCCACATAAACCAATGAATTCATAAAATCTTGTGGATGTTGCCAATTCATTAAGTGAATGATTGAGGAGAGAAAGTATTGATGAGATTATAGCATATTTGTTGTTATTGTTTAATGAAAGGGGAAGGAGGGGTTAGATACATTGCATCCATGAAATTGGTAGAACAAGAGGACAGCTTGAATGGGCCAGAGCATGCTGAAAAGAGGATGGGCAATGTGGGTTCTCCAACTTCAGGAAAATGATAAGAGCTTGTGAACCTTTTAAAGCCACTTTTGCTTCTTCACTCCAACTCAATCTTCCTTATTTGACCCACTTTTGACCACGGTGTTTCCTTGTCTCTTAGAGCTAGCATGCATGAATAAGGAGGAGGAATATGGACTTAAAGGGTCTTAAAGTTAAGTTGATATATGCTTGAAAGATGGGTATATCATATATTCCCAATATGGATTGAGATTTGGGGACACATGTTCGGAGGTAGTAGTTGGGGAGAAGACTAGTAATTAATTAACTTGGGCAAGTTCAAGGACCCAAGCAAAAGTACAGTGGGCTCACTAGTCACTACCAAGCTCCTCAAGTGAAAGTGGAAGTTGTTAGCTGGTCAGGTATACCATAACCCCACCAATTTTGCCAAAATGGAAGCAAAACCATCGGTATCTGTTTGTATGGTCTTACATTTAATATTCAAAACAAAGTTCATGACTCTACAATTGAAACAATCACCCTCACCCCATTTTTGTTGTTATCTTCTTAAAACCAACATGTTCACCTCCCACGATTAAGGTCAAGTGGTGTTGACTTGGCAAGATAGGTTTTGGACCAAAATTAAGACGGCTGTCGCTTCATAATACTGCTCAGGGATTCTGAATTTGTAATCAGCCATTCAGTTCCTGTTAATAATTCACTTCACATCAGCCCCCATTTCCACAGCTCTGCCTTTTGCACCTAGACTTTTTGTAACCGGTATATACATTATTCCTAGTCATACAGCTAGCTAATACGTTAGGACAGAATTAATTAATATCAAGTGATCAACAAGGAATACAATTAATGAATCTTTATCCACATGACTTGATTAATTATTTATTATTCACTAATATTCCATGGAATTAACCTCGCGATTATGGTTATCCTTTTAAGAATTTTATTTTTATTTTTTTAATGAAAAACATAGTGGAACCACGGGGACTCCACTTGGTATTAAGGGTAATAGAAGGTAAAAGCTATAGCAAGGGGAGTGTGCAAGTTCATACTAGCACCAACATATATTCTTTGGAGAAATGCTAACAATATACTCTATAATATATTCTTTTAAATACACTCTACACTGAAATTTATTAAAAATCATAAAATTTTGTAGGTTTTATTTTTTATTTAATGAGTCTTGCTCATGATTTTATAATTTTCAATAAATTTTAACTAATGTATTAAAAGGATTATGATAAATAATATATTCCTAGCACTCCTGATAATTTGTTAGGTGTTTACTTTCTAAAAGAGCTTTGAATTTTTTTTTTGTATACAATAGTTATACTAAAGTTAGAACTTATAACCTCATACATATTACCCAAATCCTCTCACTGAACTAACTCAAGTGGGTTAGCCTTGAAAATAAATATATGTGTATATATATACACATATATGTGTGTGTGTCTGTATAAACTAAGTGAAAAAGGAAATATTGATTTTCTTGTACATGGATTAAAAATATGTTGTTTGAAGACAGGACGGGAACATATGTCACAATTAGCATTATATAAACTAAGTTGGGTTAGGATTTTTAATTAAATTTATGTACGTGTTTGTTTAAACGGAGCAACCAACAAAACAAGAGATTGGGCATGATAGAAATTAGAAAGCAAATAATGCTTGTAGGAGAAGTCAGAAGTTCAAATCTTATAAATGTTACTTGTTCGAAAGTTGTATGTTGAAAGGAACTAGTCTCATATCTGAATGATATAAAAATACATAAAATGCTTAAAAAGGGGGCGAATTAATCAATTGCACGTCAACAATGAGAACATATGATACTGGTGCATGAGAGGGACTATTTTTTTTATTAATTTGGAATTTAGTATTTACAAAATTTGACAATCTTAATTGTATAATTTGTGACATAAATGATTTTTGTTGTGCACGGATTATTTCGTCTGGCAGGATAAAGTACATGTCTAAATTGACGTTGTTTAATGAGGTTGCTTGCATTTAATTGTTTAGTATTTATTTCATCCCCAACCAGCTATTCTGGTGGCTGGAAGTTTGTGAGGTTTTTGGTTTAGGGAATGGATTTTTCATCACTGTTTGGAATGTGATTATTTTAACTTCATAGTGAAAAGGCCCATAGCGATGTTATAAAGCTTCCATTTCATTCAATTGTGACAAATTTGAAATGAAATACTGCTTCTTAAAGCCCAACGTCAAATATTTTCAAGCCCATATGATTTGTTCCTTTCAGAGTGCAGGCTTAGTCCTCCCCCTCGCGTCTAACTTGCTGCATTCAATCTGAGGGTTGTGCTATTCCCATAAAAACATGTTTTTGTTGTGTATCAAACAGAAATGCTTTTTTTTGTATTAATTTTTTTTGAAAAAAATTAATTAAAATATTAATTATGATATAATTTACCCTTTTTAATATTAATTAAATCAATTATGATATAAATTATCTTTTTTAATTGAAATTAAATTAATTATGATACAATTTAGCATTTTTAATAGTAATCAAAATAATTATGATATAATTTTTTCTTTTTAATAGTAATCAAATTGATTATGATACAATTTTAAAAAATATATGATAAAAATTACCATTTTTAATAATAATCGAATTAATTATGATATAGTTTAAAAAAATATATGATACAACTTATCATTTTTAATAATAATTGAATTAATTATGATGTAAATTATCCTTTTTAATAGTAATCTAATTAATTATGATATAAATTATCATTTTTAATAGTACCATAAATTGCATTATAATTAATTCAATTATTATTAAAAAGAATAATTTACATCATAATTAATTTAATTATTATTAAAAATAGTAACTTGTATCATGTATTTTTTAAAAATTGTATCATAATTAATTTGATTATTATTAAAAAGAGAAATTTGCATCATAATTATTTTGATTATAATTAAAAATGATAACTTATCATAATTAATTAATATTTTAATTAATTTTTTTCAAAAAAATTAACACAAGCATGTGTATCGAAGTTTGATACATAACAAAAACGTGTTTTTGTTGTGTTAGGAGGTGTGATCTTCATAAATAATGGAAACACATTTTTATTGTATAAAATACACAATGAAAACTTGTTTTCGTCAGAAGCATTTTTGAAAAATAAAATAAAACAAAGTATGGAATGAAATTATGCTGACGTTTTTTCTGGTGAATAAAGCCATGTTGATGTTGCTATCTGGTCCAGTCCATAAATTGATTGCACAATACTAAAGCTTTTAGTTTTAAGATGTTTTTTATTGACCAAGCCTTTTTTTTAATTATTTACAAAAAAAAAAGTGTATGTTATTAAACATCATTTTCAAAAGAAAGAAAATATCAGAAAACAAGGTCAAGTGACAGTATTGACAACAATTCTGTTCCAAAATTTGGTTTGGTTAATTTGAGAGCGTACATTTTTTGTTGCTCTGAATTGTTGATGACTGCAAAATGAAGAGAAAGGGAGGGGGGCGGCAAAAAAAAAAAAAAGAGTTGGGAATGACCAAATTATTTATATTTATGGATAAAATTCGACATGAAATAAATTTGGAAATCGGTTTTTCTTTATAGAGGAGGTAAATTTTTATTTTTTTTACACCTATTTGAAAAATTGGGTGGGGAAGATATTGGGGTAATTGTACTCTAGAGTAATTGATATGAAATTATTTAAACACTTTTAATTATTTAAATAAAAAATTAATCCAATCAAACCTTTATTGGTAGATTCTTTTATTATTTTTGTTTTTGAGATTTTTTATATTTTTACTTTTTAATAATATAATAGATATTTGTAAATATTTATAGATGACAGATATTCATCAAACTCATAGATACAACGATAATGAAAATTATGTTTCTCAATCTTATTACTACAAGGTCTTAACTTTGTATCCATACTATTTTCAAAAAAATTGGCAAGAACAAAACTTTTGCACAATAAACTACATTACAATTTTTATAAGAGAAAATAGGTTGTACACTGATAGTGTAAAGTAGTTTTACACTGTCATCTAATTACAAACCACTATTTATTATAAGTTTGTTGACTTTTATAATAAATACTTTAAAAGTCATATTAAAAGTGATTTGTGATTTGTGATTAGTTGATAGTGTAAAACTTTTACACTTACAGTGCATAACTATTAAACTTTTTTTGTAATGTCACAGAAATTATCTCATTTAGATCAACACATACTAAGATAGGTTGATTTCACGTCATTAAATTAAATTAGAAAATTTCATTAAACTATTCCTCTTCAATCTGGAATTGGGACGGATTATTCATTATTTTCTAAAATTTAATCATAAGGCATCTAAAGTTTTCTAACAAATTGATGATCACCTCCATAGAAGTTTCCTTACACAAGTTAGTATAATTCAAAGTGGGTTAATCTATATTAGAATGCATGGTAGAATAGTCAGGCTCATGGATTTACTAAAAATTATGTTGTTGAAAATTTGAAATAAAATTCTGCAATTTTCTAAAATCAAACTATTATGTGTAAAACTTTAAACCCAATTAGTTTGAGTTGAAAATCATTTTTATAACTCAAATTTTTAAAGTGGATCGAATCATATTAAAACTTACAACAAGACAGACATGTTTATGAGCTTACTATGAATTGTGTAATTAAGATAAAATTAAAAAAGTCATTTTAATCAAACTATAAATAAGTTTACAAATATAATCAGTTTCGCGTAAAATGGAATTTTTTTAACTCAAGATACACTCATTTTAAACCAGTTGTATGAATAAATTCAAAAAAAAATTTGCTAACTTTAACTTGACACTCAAGCCTTCTTCCTTGGAATTCTAAGGCAAATCACTAATGTACACAATCAAAATACATACTTATTTTTTATTTTTTATCAAACAACGTGATTACTAAATTCTCCAACATCGTTTGTTCATAAAATTCTTTTAATTCTCTTGAATTTTTTAAGTAAATGGTTACTCATCTCCTTCCCAGAGTTAATCAACATATAAAAAGTGAGATTTTTCTGAGTGAAACTTCCAAAGCGTTTGGTTTAATAAAATATTTTTTATTTTAAATTTTAATTATAAAAATGTCATCTTATTTTTACATTGGTTTTTATTGTTAAAAATTTTTATAAAAATAAAATAATAAAAAACTTATTTCACTAATTTCTTTACAAATTTAAAAAAAAAATACAAAGTAATGTTTTTGTAATTAAAAATAAAATAAAAATTCCTAAACTACATAACTCCTTAATTTTTCATCAAATCTCTAATTTTCCATAACCTAACTTTAGAAATGAGATAAGGGAACTACATATACCTTAACCCATGTTATTAAAAGGTGGACTAGTACTGTACCAGAAAAAAAGGTGGAATAGTAGAGAATTGAATCATAAAACCTGTATCCTTCACCTTTTAGTTATTCAACTCCAACTGCAAAGATGAAGGTGCTGAAAACCTAATTTCTTGACGCCCCTGAGTTGTTCTTATCGTCTGCTTCAATTTCTTTAATTAATTGGGCCAACAGTAGTTGTCCATTAATTTTTCTTCTTTCTCTTTTTCTTTTTTTGGTGAGAAGCCTTTATATGAATTTATTATTTTCTACTTTTGTAATCCTTTTTTTATTAGACCTTAAGTTGTTTAAAATTTGGTCCACTAACACTTTTAGACTCATTGAAAACTCAATATAAATTCTGTAAAGTCTAAACTTTTCTAATAATTAAATTTTTATGGCTGAATATAATTTAAAATAAATCACTCATGTGCATTTGTTAAAATAAAAATTTATATATATATATATATATATATATCACAATAATATTTTTTTTTCAATGTATAATATATTATTTAAAATAAATAAATCTTTATTATTGTATCACTATTGTTCATGTTGAGTATGATTATTATTAGCAATAAAATTCATTCTCTATGTATTTAAGGTAATCACATATTCAATCCTCAAACTCAAGATTATTGCTTAAGTTAGAATAGTCATGTGCCAATTGATCTGCATGCTTGATAATATTCAACTGTTTAATTGATAACATTTATTATTTATAAAAAAGTAACTAAATATGTAAGTTTAGATAGACTTACATTATTTAATGACAACAAATCCTATCACATACATACATTTGTCGCTCATAATTAATATTTTTTTTATCACAATATACATAAAGCTTAATATAAATGTAAAAATGAAAGAGAAAATAGTCAATATATTTACAATGTAAATTTTTATAATGTTATTTAATCACAAATTATTGTATATGATAAGTTTATTTACTTTATTAATGAAGAAGAGAGGGAAAGAAAAGTGAAGAAGTGAAAGGATCTCAGGATGGGTGTGTTGTTCAGTTGCATAGAAGTACGAAAAACTATGACCAATTTTTATTTCATCCTAAAAACGAACAAAAGTGTGCAAAAATAGAACACATATATACAAAATAATCGATTATGTTTTGCAACATAATTTGTTATGTTGCAAAACAAAACAGTGTAATTGACTATGTTTTGCAATATAACAAATTATGTTGTAACATAATTGATTATGTTGTAAAACATAATCAATTATATTATTTTTTATTATTTTTATTTTTCTTTTTCTTAGTTCTCTTTTATTTCTCTTAGGTTATGTTTGATAACCAAAAAACAACATGGAGAGCAAAGAAATTTTTAAAATTTTGAAAATTTTTATAGTTTGGTACATGAGAAATGGAGTGAAGAAGTTTAAAAAATTAGTGAATCCCACTACTTATTTCTACTTTATTTCTTATCTATTTTCATTCACGTACTTATCTCTCTCTTATTTTTTATTTATTTTTATCAAATTAAACAACTTAAAATTATAAATTATAAATTATTTTCTATTTATTTCTCCTCTCTTAACTTATTTCTTACCAATTTTTATCCACTCTATTTCTCTCTTTTCCACAAACAAAGCCATAAACTAAACACATCTATTTCCACTCTATTTCTATCTATGTAGAAATTAATTAAACTAAAAAAAAAAGAGAAAAAAAAAAGGCATAGAAAGGATTGCTGATGCAAAAAGAGAAGAAACATATACATAATCCATTTTTCCTGCACCTGTCAGCTCCTGATTTTGTCCCAACACAGGGTAAGGACTCCAATACTATTACTTACCCTTTCAGAAAGCGAAATCTCTCTTTCTCTCTCTTCATGCTTATCCAACACTGAACATTCTTGTCTTTCATGATCCTCAATCCAACTATGATTCTTTACATTCCCTTACATGCCTCTAACCCAAGTTACCCACTTGTTCGTCTGTGTTGTTATCCTACGAATTTCGCTTTTCGCCGAAATGGGTCAGTTCACAATAATCCCTTCGCTCTCTGAGATCGTGGAGAATCTCGCAATTTCAAGCTACCCCATTTGCCAAAGTTGAGATTTTTATGCACTTAGAGGTAGGTCACTTGGGTTTTGTTTGGTGCTGCTAGTTGGGGTCATCTCTGATTCAGTGTCTGTCTAATTCGTTTATTTGTATGAATTTGTGATCGTGATGATCATTGATGGGTTTTTGCAAGTGGAATTGTAATTGTGCGTGTGTGTGTGTGTGTGTGTGTTTGTGTGTATGCTGTTTGAGATTGAGATAGTTAAGCACTCTTTTTGTTGTGTACCCCCTTGCGTTTATTTATCCTCAGTTTGTATGTTTGCTTTGTGGGTTAATTTCACATTGTCACTGGTGCTTAGATCTTAAACTGTGTAGGACTATTTGAAAAGTTTTAGAAATCAACTTATGTACTTCAACTTTTATAAACACTATCTCATCTAACTTATCCAAAAGCTTAGGTCCATGAGTTAATTTTAATTTATGGAAGAAATTGAGTCATTTTTTTTTATTTTCTTCTCGTATAAGTATTTATTGAGAAGTTTATTCGGTCATTGTAAGAATTATTTGTAGCTTATAAGTCTGATCACTCTGCTCCAACTGTAATATCTATATGTCATGCAGATGGGATCGGATGTGTTGAGCCTTTTATGGTTAGGAGTTTGATGGTACAATTTTAAGGATTCACCTAGGTGTGACTTATTTTGTTGGGAACCTTTATGTTTCAGTAAATGCAAGATCTTTAAGAAAGATTGGGTACTGGGTATCGTGTTTCCCAACTCGATAAGATAGTGGGGAGAAAAGAGATATGGCTGCAGCAAGCAAAACCAGAAATATGCTTGAAGGTCTGGTAAAAGAAGGATCATTTAAATGGTTGCTTGGCAAGAAGAGCTACTTTGATGAAGAATTTGAGGAGATGGAAAATTCACCTTCTGCTGGGAGGAATTTTATACGAGAGCTCTCTCCGATTGCAAACCTAGTTGTTCGTAGATGTGCAAAGTAAGTGCATTTCTATACATCTTAACTCGTTTGCTTAGCAATCATTGCTTCATAATCACTTTTCAAACTTTAAGTCTTGTTGGATTTAGTTTGAATATTAGGTAGCATAGGATCCTTAACTCTTTTTTTTTTTTGTTTTACACAATGGCTCATAATTTTGATTGGAAATTCAACTGTAATAAAAAACAAATAATGCAGAATCCTTAGGACCTCTTCAAGTGAGCTTCAGGAGAGCTTCAATCACGAGGCTTCTGATTCAATGAAGCATCCATCACGATATGCGAGGAACTTATTGGAATATTGCTGTTTCAAGGCACTTTTCCTCACAACACAAATGACTGGTCATCTCTTTGATAAAACATTCCGGCGCTTGACATATGACATGATGTTAGCTTGGGAGGCCCCGGCTGCCGACAGCCAACCTTTAACTAATGTACGCTTTTCAGAGTACAATGAGATTTTTCTTGGAGTAATGTGTTGAGATTGATTTTACCAGGAAACGGTTTTGAAATCATATATAGAATATTGCCTTACCTAATACCCTCTTGTTGTTTGGATTGGTGGGCATTATACAATAAAATGTGGAATATGGTTCAAGAAATAAATAACTGGAATATCCTTAAATTAACAATATATTTCTATCTATGTTAATTATTTCTGTTCATATCTATGGGTTAACACAATTATACTCAAAATTTCTTCTTTGTTATTCTCTGAACTTGATATTCTGTTAGTTTCCATTGTTATGTGCATATCAAATAAATATAATTATTAAGTGTATGTCCTCCTAATGATCTATATTCTTGTGTCTTATATACATACTATACTATAGGTTTGTTTGTGGTGTCTTTAGTACTCTGGTCTTTCTTAATATTGATGGGCTTCAAATTCTCTAGAAGGTTGATGAGGAAGTATCTGTTGGTTTAGAAGCTTTCTGTCGAATAGCTCCTTCAATTCCTATCATTGCCAATGTCATCATTAGTGAAAATCTTTTTGAGGTGCTGAGTTCATCAACTGGTGGTCGCCTTCAGTTCCCCATCTATGACAAGTACCTCAGTGGCCTAGAAAGGTATCAATCTTTACACTGAAATACATTGTAGCTTTCCCCTCTGTCTGGTATTCCTTTGACTTCCAAGGTTCTTTCATGAAAGCCACCTTTCCTGCATTTTGTGTATGTGTATGTTTCTTGTTTATTTTTTCTCCTCTCATTTCTATATTTTTTCGGGGCAGGGCATAGGACATTGTAAGTAGGAGTGGCTGAACGTGTATCTCTTTCACTGTTTATTTGTACTTTAAAAGGAAACTGGCTGGATGTACATCTGCTTAGATTGATTACTCACCCTTCACCTTGTTTTATAGAATTCTACTTTAGGTAGTCTTTGGTGTAGCATTTTTGGGCTTCTTTTCTCCTTGAAAGTAAAGCTCCTCTAATTAGCTTCTGCAGAAGCTCTGTTTTTTGGGCTTTTGTTCATTAAAAAAGCCACTTTTATTTTTAAGAGCTTTGCTAAAATTGTGTTTAACTTGACTTCTCCTTTTAAGGAGAAGAGAAGCACCAAAAAAGTTGGGTCAAATGTTACCTTATTAGAAAAAAATATGAAGACATTTAACTTATAGCACAAGAAAGTGAAATTTTGTAGCAAAATCCAAAATCAGCATGTTTAATTTCCATAGCTGTTCTAATTGCATAACCTTTAGTATTTATAGTTTTGCAAATATTTTTTAATTCCTTATAATTTATTTTCTTTACTCTTTAATGTGGTCCTACATTTTTCTGAAACAATTTAGTGGAATCCCTCCTACCTATATGCTGCAATGATTATCCAATGAATTTGGAAGAGAATGAAGCTGTGGGAGATTTGGCTTACAAGGATCTAGATTCTACTGCTCTGTTTTACTTATACCTGTTGAAATTTTAAGGAGATGGAAAGGGAAACAGAGCTAGAGAGGGAACAATATGAAATATAGTTCAGTACTTGGTCTTTGTATAGTTCTGATCGATTATTGAACAATGGCATAACACCTCTGCAATGATACCTTCCACGTTGGGTGCACTACAAGTAGCTACATGCACTTAACCAATAAGACTTTTTGAATCACTTAATAACTATATTAATCAGCATCTCTTGCTTGTGTATTTTATTTTATGTCTTGTTAAGAAATAAATATATTTCTTTAGCATCATAGATAACATTGAAAAACATCCATTACAAGTTTTTTAGTTTTACTTAAAACTCAGTAGCAATTTTTCAGTAGTTTTAAGAAATTTACTGAACCCTTAGAATTAATGTTTGTGCCCACAGTGCTCAGAAGATGATAGGGCCAGAGAGTGGTCAGTACTTAGTAGTTAGAATGATTAGTTGGTTAAAGTTGTAGAGGCAGGGAATTTGGTTAACTAGGAGGAGAGGATAGAGGAGGGGGCATTCTGTTTTGTTATCATTTGAGAACTGAGCTTTAGCTCTGTTGTAGAAAGGAAAATCCTTGGAAGGAGAATTTTCTCCATAGGTTCCTTGTTTATAATTCAACTGAGAGTACCAAAGCATCCGTTTTTTCCTTTGTTTTTCTCATCTCTCTGTCTCTCTGAAAACTCAGAACCCATTTCTGGATTCCTTTAACAATAGGAAAAGGGGACGGAATTGTTTGAGCAAGCCCTTCTCATTGTATTAGTGCATGAGCACCTTATTAAGTTTGTACTGAAAATTCAGGTTAGTGTATGCACATAAATGCGATGGCTATTCTGCCAGACAGGCTTATGGACTGAAGTCCAGGTTCATTGCTTCTTCATATGCTGAAATGACCCAAATGACATCTTCAGTGTAGTTTTGTAGTTTGTGCTTCATAGTTGATAATTTCCAATTTCCAAGGTCGAGCTTCTGTATTTTATGTCTGCTTCAGTTTTTGATTCAACAGAGTCTGTAAGTTTGTTTTATTATTTAGTGTGTGATCAGTGGTATGCACAAATTTTTTTAATGTAAATTATTTAGTATATTTTTTAATCTTCACAGAGCGATAAGAAAAATGAAGAGCAATTCCGAGTCGTCTCTCCTGGCTGCTGTAAGATCCTCTAGAGGTGAGAAGATTCTTGAGGTTGATGGAACAGTCACAACACAGCCAGTCCTGGAGCATGTAGGAATATCCACCTGGCCTGGTGAGTTTGCAAAAGAGATACATTTATCTGCCATCGTTCTCATACATATGTTCCCATCAAATTATTATATATATACTTGGTGATAAAGTAGACATATGAATTGTTTATCCTTAACTTTTGTGACTCTTCTTTGTGGCATGATGCAGGAAGGTTAATCCTGACAGATCATGCACTTTATTTTGAAGCACTTCGCGTTGTATCATATGACAAACCAAAAACATATGACTTATCAGAAGATCTTAAACAAGTTGTTAAACCTGAGTTGACTGGACCATGGGGTACTCGACTTTTTGACAAGGCTGTCTTCTATAGCTCATTATCCTTGTAAGTTATTTCACAATTATTTTTTAGGTAATGGATAACTGCTGAAAATTTATCTTTTTATCAACTTTGAAAAGTACTTCTCTTGTAGATCAGAACCAGTTGTACTAGAATTTCCAGAACTTAAAGGTCATGCCCGTCGTGATTATTGGCTAGCCATCATCCAAGAGATTCTATATGTTCACAAATTCATAAGCAAGTATAGACTTAAAGGGGTTGCACGGGATGAAGCGCTTTGGAAGGCTGTTTTAGGAATTTTGCGTTTACAAGCCACTCAGGATATTAGTTCCACGATCCCTATACAGAATGATGCCCTTCTAATGTTTAATCTATGTGATCAGCTTCCAGGTGGAGACTTGATATTAGAAACCCTTGCAAATATGCCAAACTTAAGAGAGTCAGATCGTGAGAATGATTTCAAGGGTGGAAGTGGAATGTATTCTATCTCAGCCTTGGACATGGTTTCTAACTTGGGATTTGTATTTGGAGCAAGTTCAAACAACTCCAATGAGAGCAGGATTGCTGTGGGTGAAATATCTGTTGGAGAAATGACTGCATTGGAAAGAGCAGTTAAAGAATCTAAGAACAATCATAAAAAGGTCATATCTGCACAAGCGACAGTTGATGGTGTTAAAGTTGATGGTATTGACACTAATATGGCTGTCATGAAGGTACTATTTTATTGTCCTCTTTAACCTCTTATAGTCTAGCTGTTATACTTTTTTCCAATACTTTTAATGGTGAATATCAAACAAAAGGCTATTGCATTTTGATTGTAATTTGTGAAGATACATGGGTTTGTGGATCCTACTTACTCTTCCTAGGAAGATCCATAAACATGCAAGCCTGAATAGATCATGTAATGTGCATTTTATGCAGTGCACAACTTCTCTATTCTTTTCCTAAAATGACGTAATAATAATGGAATGAAGCCAAATCGTAGAATAATCAATTTTAGAATAGTAAACCCAGCTTCCAAGAATTATCCTATTTTGACTCTGATACTTCACAATTTCATCTGTTTTCAGGAGTTACTTTTTCCTCTAAATGAACTTGGGAAGTCTCTTCAATCTTTGGCGTATTGGGATGATCCATGGAAGTCTTTAGGGTTTTGTTTGTTTTTCAGTTTCATCATCTACAGGTAAAACTTTTTTAGATCAATCAGTATTCTGTTGACCTGTTTTTCTGTTGAAAGGAAGGAGAGAGGGGAGATATTTTTTATGGAACTTTATAAAATTGTTATAGAAATTAGAGAAGTAATTTTGAGGGGGAAAATTCTGGATGATTTGAAATGAATACTATTGTAACAATAAAAAGTGTTGGGAATAACTCAATAAACATTGAATCGAATAAACATTTTTTTTTGGGTTTGACTCGCCCTATCTGGACTCGAGTTGGAGATCTACCAAGGGCGGCAAAGCTCTTTCTACCAAGTTTAAACATTGAATAAGCATTTATGTAGCTTGCTAAGCATTCATAGATTCAGCAGTTATTGGTTTGTTTTGTTGAAATTATAGGGCTTTTAGGTAGAGAAGGAGGAAAAGAGAAATAGACTGAATATTTCGAATATAAATAGCCTCCATTTACATTAATGTTAAGTTCCTAGTTGTAATTAAATAAGAAAACTAATCATGAAATTAATGAAATATGAAAACCCTTCCTCAGAGATCATATAAGATACTCCAAAATATTCTGTGATACAATAATTGATATTATGGTTTTGTAGATATGCTAACATGGTTCATATCTAAGCAATTATCAATCCAAATTACAATACAACAGTAATCTTCTGTTAATAAAGATGATTTCCCTAGTAAATAGATCTGAAAACCTATGTTGCCTACCTTACCTCAATACACCTCCCCATTAAACCAGCCAGGCTCTGGCAAATCCTTCTCCTCTCTCTCTCAGTCTTTCTCTCCCTCCCCCCAATAGTCTTCTTTACAAGCATAGTGCTAGTCACTAATTTAGTGTACTCCATTTATCTAGTCCATACACTTGGTATCCATACACTTTGGTATCTCTTTATTGTCTAGTGTTTTTGTATGATGCAGTTTTTAGTTTCTTATCTTGTTAATAGAGTACATTATGAAACTCCAAATATTTTATGCGAGAAAAAAACACAGAAATACCGAAGACTCTAGAACTTGTTTGGTTTGAGAAAACATTTTGCTTTTCATTTACAATTTCAAAAATGTCACTTTGTTTTCTTTTTGTTTTGTATTTTCAAATATTTGTGCCAGAAATGGTAAAAGCAAAATGTTCTCTTCAAACCGCATAGGCCCTTTAGTTCTCATTTTCAACATCTTTTTTCGTGCTTGTTAACTATGATAGATTTCCATTCTTTGAATAACTTAGATAATCTGATTATTGCAGGGGTTGGCTTAGCTATGCGGTGGCGCTGGTGCTTGGGTTACTTGCAGTTTTTATGATAATTACGCGATGTTTTAGCCAAGGTAAGGCAGTTCCTGAGGTTAAAGTAATTGCCCCTCCACCAATGAATACAATGGAACAGCTTTTGGCTGTTCAGAATGCTGTCACTCAAGCTGAACAGCTCATACAGGATGGCAACATAATTCTGCTCAAGTTCCGCGGCTTGTTGCTCTCCATTTTTCCTCAGGTACTCCTCTCTCATTCCCTTTTGCTGATATGTCTAGAAAGAAACCTGGATCTTCTTAAAATGTTATTTTGAGAATTTTATTCAATTTTTATTGCAAACTTGAGTGCCACACATTATAATACTTGGTTCCCTTGATATGATAATCATTAGGCCACAGAGAAGTTGGCTTTTGGTCTTCTATCAACAGCCTCGATTTTGGCTTTCTTGCCCATTAAATACGTAGTTCTGCTACTCTTCTTGGAGATATTTACTAGATATTCACCTCCAAGGAAAGCTAGCACTGAGAGGTGGATGAGGAGATTAAAGGAATGGTGGTTCAGCATACCAGCAGCTCCTGTTGCACTTGAAAGAGATAAAGAGGAAAAGAAGAGAAAATAGATTGCATGCATGGTGTAGTGTGCTGTGTATACCTTTTTGTTGAATGCTGCTTTTCTCTTGTACATAGAAACGTGAATGTAAAGTGTAAAACTCAACAGTGGAAGCAGAGTCATTATTAATTATTAAATGAAATTACTCTCTTCCTCCCAAAACTCTTTTATAATATCCTCTTTTTTTTCTTTTTTCTTTTTGGTCAATAGTGAAAATGGTTCTCTATTGAGTGTTTCTATGATGCATTGGGACAGATGAATGTCAAGTGTTACACATACTAGTATCCCGCAGGCTATTTTTAAAATTCGATAAAATATAAACAACATAAATTAAATGAAAAATATTTAAAATTATAAACAGGGTATACATAAAAAATTAATTCGAAAAAATTTAAGATACATATTATTAATTTAAAATGTAAAAAATAATTAAAAGATATGTATTGTTTTAAAATAAATAATTAATGATTTGTTGTAAGTAGACTTTATTATACATATATGGGTAAATTTTGGGCTCAAAATTTAGCTTAAGATTTGCCAAAAAAACAGAATGATACAGCTCAGCCTAAAGTTCAGATTCACAAACTTCGATCCTCCCAAAATAATGCAATTTATCGTCCTGGGACTCAAAAAAAAATAAAATTGGCTGTCTTCAATTCATCAAGTTTACCTACTCGTTTATCTTGTCATTTGTGCTACCCTCCCAAAAGTGATGTTTGTTTTAAGAATTAAACAAACAAACAAACCAATGTTCAGAAAATAGATTGTTGGATTGGTGCCATTGTCTCATCTCATGCGTCTTGTTTCATTTTAACCGAGTTGTCAATTATTATGGTTTGACAATTTGAATCCAAACAAAGAGAGAGAGAGACAGAGAAAAAACATGTGATTCGTTCTTATAAATTATAATTGATCACCATATGCATCGTGCTTTTAAAAAATTATCATTTAATGTTTGCTCTTTCCAACCAATATAATCATACCATCTCTTGGAAACTTTTACAGTTTCACGATTCACATCGTGTTTGTCCTAAACTATATAAATGTATTCAAATCGAAACACATGTACGTACAAAAGCAAAGATGACGCACAAAGCATGTCGAAGCTCTGAGAAGCCAACAAAGAAAGGATCATATAATGACAAATAAACATATAACAGAGATAGCTACATCTTTCTTTATTATTTTGAATTACAAATCTATGAAACTAAGTATTAAAATAATAACTGGAATAATTCCCTGTAGATACAACTTTTTTCTACGAAAACAAAACCATCAATTCTTCAAAAAGGAACCCCCCAAAAAAATTGAAGTTCTATCCTGGAAAACTAGAACTTTTATTGGCACTAATAAAAATTCAAACCAGAAAAATGCTCCAACTATTATCAATGCTCACGGAACTCTTTCATCCCTTCCAAGGTGGCCGATGATGGAATAGAGGTCCTCATGTTGTGAGAGAAGAACAAAGAATCCGAGTAATTCAACAATGGCTGACTCGAACACACGAACTCCGCCGAGCTCGGCGCCAACACCGGCAAGTTTGTCACGTAAGGGTTCAACGGAGGCTCTAGCATTGGTGGCTCCCCAGCCATGAAACAAGAGTTAACTTGGTTTTCTCCCATGCTGCTGCTACAATTATTTTCTTCGGTTATCGCCGATGATGTCTCGTTGTCCTCATTTCTCACAATAACCACATTTTTCCTATTGCTTTCCTTGTCACCTGCCACCGCCGCAATGCCACCCTCGGGTTCTTGTTTCCAGGGTTGTTGCGGCGGTGGATTTCCACCGCCGTCCTCCTCCTCTGAGCGAGAGAGGCCGGTGAGCTTTTGTACCAATGCCATGAAATCCTTAGGTTGAGTGTGGATGACCTTAGGAGAATGTGTGTAGATAATTACTGGGTGGCGTTGTTGTTGTTGTGGTGGTGGCATAGCTTGCATCATGGCATTATTAACAAGGGAGGATGATGTTGATGATGATGACGATGACGATAAAGATGACGACGATGGTGGGGATGATGAAGATGATTTTTTGATGAAATGAGATTCCTTGTTGATTTTCAAAGGTGGTGGTAGCAATCCATTAATTTTGTTGGTGGTGGTGGAGGTGATTTCTTTCTTTGCATGGAATTGTGAAGGACTCATGGCTTCGGTTTTGAAGAAAGGTAACAATCACCCACAACAAAGAGAAGTGAAAGGTAAGGTTATGGAATTAGTTATTATATATGAGTTTGCTTTAAATGGATTTGATCGAGGCAAAAAAATAAAATAAAAAATAAAAGCTTAAAAAATTCAAAACAAATGGAAATAAAATGAAGATTATGGTTTAGATTGTTATGGTTTTGTGTGGAGATGGTTAAGGCAAAGATTTGGAGGGATGAATGTGTTTGTATATATAGAGTTTCGGTTTTGCATGGTGCATGCAAATTTTGTTAGGGGAAAGTGTAATGGCCAAAGGGGTTGTGACACGTAGGCAAAGTGAGCATCGGAGAAAGGTAATTTGGGGATTTGGATAGAGTGGAAGGAGTGATGAGGTGGCGGGAGGAGCGGAATGGCGCGAATCGGTTGAGGAGGGTGGGCCGCACGCGTCACTCTGGGCAGAGCTTTTGATGTCGTGGTGTGTGGCGGCGCATTCGGAGGATAAAATTAAGGTTGTTCTTCTACAAAACACGAAAATGCCGAGAATGACGTTTATCAGAAAGAAAATATATAAAATATGGAACAATAGAGTTTTGCTTCAATTAATCTATTTCTTTCAAAGCCTAATCGTGCTAGTAGGAAATTTATAATAATATATATTTGATACAACCTAACTCATAGTAACTTAGTTCAAGTTTAAACTTATGATTATATATTTATTCAATAAATAGTCTATGTATGGTGTAAAGCGTTTTTATTCTATTATCTAATCACAACTTGTTGTGTATACTAAGTTTGTTAATTTTTATAATAATTATTTTAAAAGTCATAAATATTATTATTTTTAATTAGTTGATGATATAAAATTTTTTACACCGACAATACATATAAATTAAACTCATTTATTTGCGCATCAAATTATTGTTTATCGTGTGTAGCCAATTTTTTAAATAAACCTTGAAATATTTTGTTAAATGTTTTTGAATGTTAAAATAGAGGAACAAATTAAAGAAAATGGCTTTTTAGCTTTCGTCCATGATCTTTAGCAGAGATTATATAAGATTATTGTTGCTTGTTAAATGATCATCTCTATTCTCTACAAAATGTTTTTCTTAGTGAAATACAGAATGATTGTACTAATTAAGTTCGTGTTTAGATGATGATTTATTCATTTAATCAGTTTCGTTTTAATGATTTAGGTTTTTGGTACGAATTTAATTTATATTGTGTTCAAATGAAAATCATCCTTAATCATCCAATTGTGTGACTAGCCTATCTAGTAAAAATATGCTTATTGAGTTTAACGCTATATCTTAAAAAGTTTTTTTTTTTTTTTTTTTTTGAGGGATAATCTTAAAAAGTTAAACACTTGTGTAGTTATAGACCTCGAATACTACAATCTTAAACAACAGCAAATACCAAATAGTAGAACGAGTACTAAAAATCAACATTATAAGTGAAATTTAATTTTTAACATTATAAAGTTATGAATATTATGTTATTTTTTTGTTTTATATATTGCTTAATATATTATATTAAAAATTAAAATAATATTATTTAATTATTATCGATTCTACTACGTTTAGACCATTGAACCTTGAACCATTATCCTCACCAGTTCAATCACCAATCTGATTTTAAAAACATTGAGAAATAGAAAGAGAAGAGAGAGAAATGTTAGATAAAATGAGTGATATGAACATAGAAATACCCACAAGGTGTGACACAAATGACTAGTAGCTTGAGCCCTTTAAACATATGATAGGGGTTTGATTCTTGACTATGCGAATAGAATAGTACTTGTGGGGAAAGGAGTTGCCCCTTAACTAGTATCCCTACTTTCTCAAGAAATTAGTTTCTAGTTGTGGGGATACCTTTTTTTTAGCAAAAAAAGAAAAGAAGAAGAAGAAGAACATTGATATAGAGAAAAGTATTATAAAAAAAAGTTTAATTTATATACATTGTCAAAAAATATTTTTACACAAACATCTAGTAAAAATTTATTTTATTACCACTTCATGTTAATGAATAGGATAACATGATAAAATGGTCAAATCTTATTCCACTCAATCAACCCCTTGTATTGGATTAATAAATTTATGAACATCTCTATCATTCAACAACCAATTTTCTTTGGCTATATGTTTGACAAAACTAGTTGATAAATTAACTTAAAATTAATATGTTAGCTTATTGAATTAGAAGGATTTGATAAAATTAGTTGTTAAAGTAACTAATAAATGTAAAAGGATATATATAATTTTTTATATAAATTCTATTTTTGTTTTGTAAAAAAAAATGTTTTTAGGTAATTATAGTTTTAAAGATATTTTTAAGTAATTGTCATTTTATATTTTTATTAATTTTAAATTATTATTAATTTTTAAGACAAAATATATAATTAAAAATTAAAATAATAACAAAGTATTTTAAAATATTTAAAGAGAATAACATAAAAATGACTAAAAAAAAGAGGACGAAAACGAAAGTGTATTAAAATAGTAATGATAACATAGAAAAAAAAAAAAAAGTTACAAGCTTATAAATTATAAGCTATCTAAAATAGTTTATATCTTAATGAGATAAAACTTACTGCCAAACATCTTAATTTGGCCAAATATATTTATAAATAAAGTAACACTAATTTATTTGACATGCGAATCTCACTATTTATATTCATATATCTTGAGAACCAAATATTTGCTAAACTTCTCCTTTTACTTAGAGAAGAATGCTAAAAGAATGCTAGCACGGTTATATGAAAAGGCTTTAGATGGCAAGTAAGATTAGGAAACAACATTTAGCTAGGTGTGGAAAGATCCACAGTATAGATGGCGAGTAAGACCATGGGACAACACAATGAAACTAATAATTTTGTTCTTTTGTTGTTCAAAGAATGACACAAATCAAAATAATAATAAAAGACAGTAAAAAAAAACATTTTTTCACCGAATGAAGCAAATGAGTCACGTCTCTAGAGATGTACACACAAACAAACATGCGTTTCTATGTTCACCTTAGGGTTCCTCTCCATTTGTTGTGTTAGTTGCAATTAGAGGGATGTGACTACTAACCCTAATTTCTATTGTTGTGTTGTGTATGACCACATCTCATGTAATGCATATAAATAGGATGAAAGTAGGATTTTAGGTGCATTGACCATAATGGGCTCAATTATAATGAATTACCCCATTAAAAGCAATTCTAGTGCAACTAGATTTTATTTATCCTAGTGGGCTTGTCTTTAAGTGTGTGTCCTATAGATTCTCTTATCAACGAGCTTCAATATTAAGTTTCGAATGCATATACCAAGAAGTTTCCTATTCAAATAAGACTTGTATACTATATTTTTCATAGTATACAAGTAGTTTTTGAATTATTGAAATAAATGTATAGTCTGATATTGTTAAATTTGCATAAAAATATGTTATTATGTGTCTTCATTTTTCATCTAAGAATAATAAGATTGTATTTCCTATTCTTCTCTAATTACATGCCTAATTGCAATGATAATATCACCTCGATTAGGTCGTGTGTACTTAAAGAATTATAGGAAACTAGTATCGAAATTTTCTTATATGAAGAATAAAAGACACTCAATAATCTAATGTGAATTTAAAAATCTTAGAATGGATAGGACCCTCACCCTATGTAGGATAAAATAGATATGTGTTAAACATGTAGTTAGAATTATTAACTGAGGATGAATGTTATCTTGTAATTTTTGTTAGGTAGTTATGGATTGAATTAGATAAATGCTAGACACACAAGTGACAAATATAAGAGTAGGGTGGACAATTTTTGAATTTGCTGAAAGAAATGCTCCTCATAGTAATGGGAGTTTCTATTGTCCTTGTGTAAAATATATGAATCAAAGGCAATTAAGTGTTGCAAAAATAAGAGAGCATGTACTCTATGACGGGTTTTGCAAAAGTTATACATGATGGATATAACATGGTAAATTATTACAAATATAGCCTATTGAATTTGAGTCCTGAAGTGTCAAAGTTGATGTGGATATGGATGATTGACTAAAGGACATGATTTGTGATATTGATGCAGATACCTTTGAGCGAACAAATATGTATGACAATTTATGCAATAATGTAGACACACCACTGTACTCGGGGTGCAATAATTTCACATGATTGTTAGTAGTGTTGAGTTTGTTCAATCTAAAAGCAAAAATTAATGGTTGGAGCAATATAAGTTTTACAAAATTGCTTAAGTTGTTTAAAAAATACTTTATGAGGAGAATACATTGTCAAATCGTACTTATGAGGCGAAGAAAGTCTTGTATCTAATGAGTAGAGGATATAAGAAAATGCATGCTTGCCCCAATGACTACATATTGTGCATAAGAGTTTGAAGAGTTGCAAGAGTGTCAGAAATATGAGGAATCACGATACATAGTGAAAGATGGGTGGGTTAGAAAATGATGTTGTTATCTTATGCGAATTGGATATATACTTCCCTCTTGCTTTTTGTGACATTATGGTCCACTTGATTATTCATTTGGTAAAAAAAATTAGGCTATGTTACCTCGTTTATTTACAATGGATGTATTCAGTTGAGCAATTAATGTAAATCTTAAAAGGGTACATGAAGAATTCACACCGATTTGAAGCATTTATCATTGAAAGATATATTTCCAAAAATGCTATTGAGTTTTGTATTGACTACTTATCAGAAGTAGAAGCTATTGGACTTCCAAGGTCGGAATGATGAGTCATCTAAAGGACTCCATAATGTGTTCCACGTTGGGACTCAAGCAACATGAATTGATGTCAAGGGCACAATGCTAGAATGTGAGCACGTTAGCATCCTACATTAGTGTAGACCTTCAACTTAGCAGACAACTATTTTGAATGTCAACCCAAGTCCATAGGAAGGGGCTCATTAGGCCAATCCATCCATCAAACAGGTTCTATGGCCTATCATAAGGGATCATCTCATGACATCCTCATAACTAATTGCATGAGTTTGTTATAAGGATCTTAGGATCAAGATTATCATAAGATGGCCTCTTTATAAGGCAACTAACTTATCTTTAGTATTAAGGCAATAAACTTATCCCCTATAACATGACCAAAAGCACTATATATGCCTCATATTAGTCCTTGCAAGATACCTTTTCTCTCTATTTTTCTTTCACCTTTAGACTTAGATCTATAGTAATTTGAGCATTGGAATATTTATAGGTGACATTCCCACCATTTGTAACACTGAAAGACCCATGTTAAAAATTTGTAACATGCACTAAGGCACAAGGTATTTACACTTATCACTACTTTTAGACTAGTGCGACATGGAACAACTCTAAAATACTTCATTCCCAAGTCCCAATTAAATATATATCAACAATGAAGTTGATGGAATATTGATATATTTACAAGTGAATTGAGTTTCATCGTATGGAGGGTGGGATGAAAAGGTGATCACTTTAAGCAAGTGGAAATTTGCATACAAAGAGAATAGTGACATAGAGATATAGGCCTTTTGGACTAAACTTCTCAATAACTATTTAAAAAGGAAAAAATAAGAAGATAAAATGAATTTAACTTCTCTCATAAGTTAAAATTAACTTATACATAATCTAATTTATAAAAGCTTTATCATTTAGTTTTTCCAAAAGCTAATTTTAACTTGTATATAAGTTAATTTTAAGTTATGAAAGAAACTCAATTTATTTTTATTTTTTATTTTCTTCTCCTATAAATATTTTTTGAAAAATTTATTCAAACAAAAATCATAAGAAGGAAGTGGCTTATGCTGAAAAGAAAACCAAATGGTCAATCAACCTCTTCGAACCGTTTAACCAAAAAGTTGAGACGATGAAGATGTGCATTGATAAAACATGGAAATATACTTCATAAATTGCAAACAAATGAGGGAAGTGGCTCATGTTGAAAAAGAAATCGCAATGGTCCATCAACCTCTCTTTGAGCCACTTGACCACAAAATTGATACCACAATGATGTGTGCTTCGACCAATCGTGGAATTATTCTCCACAAAAAGTTAACGAAATGTTCAAACGAAATTTCGACATTCTAGAACGTCTTGTTATTTGATTAAAGCAATTAATGACGATAGTTTTCCGTTTGTAAGAATCAATTGTGTTAATTAAAATAATTTCTAACAACAGTTTTTTTTTTTTTGTGTAGTACTAAAGTTAGAACCTATGACCTCATACATACTACCTTAAGGATAATATTATATAAACTACTCTATTTTTCAACTACAAAATTTTTCTAATAATAGTTAATTCATACAAAATTTTACCAAGAATAATATTATATCAACTACTCTATTTTTCTTTTGGTTACCAAAGTAAATAGAATTTTAATCAAATTTCCTTATGGAGAAACATTGCTATGATAGACATTAAGAATATATATTTATATTTTAACAACTAAAACAGGGATCGAGGTAATAAAAGAAAATAATATTTTTTAATCTTTTATTCGGTAAGAGTGTGGAAATGAAACTAAAGAAAAAAAAAAACCTGATTATACTTATAATATCATATAAAATTTGTATTAATTACATGGATAAAGAAAAGTAGAGAAAAAGTTGGTCTAATTCAACAACATTTTTCTGTTGTACATAGTAGTACTTACAAGTACTGAATCGTTAGAAGTGCCTATCAATGAAGAAACACCACGTTAGAGAAGGGAATAACAAAGGATTTGAATTGTGTTTGGATTAGATATTTCATATTTGAAATTATTTAAAATTAAAAATTTAGAAAAATATATTTTGAAAAAGAAAAATAAACATACACTTAATCAACGCCGTGCTATTGTAGGCATGGACGCATGATGGGAATTGTCTGATTTTGTCATCTTCATCTGCACAATAATAAATTATGCAAGCGCCATCAATCAATTCTTTGGTCTTATCTACCGTCATGGAATTTCTCGATATTCTTTCTATTTCCAATTCAAAAGAGCAAAGTTTGTGTGTTCAAATTGATTTTTCATAAGGGTGAATAATCTTTAAATTGTCTTTTTTTTTGTTAGGACTTTAAATTGTCTTTTTGCCGTTGTCTGTTTTACTTTTCTGTCACATTGTATTTTTGGGAGACTATGTTTGCTCTAGGTTAGAACACAATTCTTGATTTTTCGGACCTAAACATTTAATAAATAGATAATTATTTCTAAAAAATAAACTATTCTCAAATGAGAAAGCAGACCATGTACTGTTTTACACTGTCGTAAGTTTGTTGAGTTTTATAATAAATACTTTAAAAGTCATATCAATGATGATTTCTGATTAGTTGACAGTATAAATTTTTTTACACTAATAGTATATAATCATCAAACCTCTGTCAAATACTCATTTAGTTAATTTTAACACCAGTTATCATATTTATGTCTAGAAATAAAAATTCTACTAGCTGTAGTTTAATTAGCTTTTTAGACTCAATAGACTACGAGATTTAGGTTTAGTCTTTATTTGTTTTAAAGTTATAAAATGGATTTTCATATTTTTTCAATAAAAATACATCTCAATATAAATATGTTAATTTAAATATATGTCGTAATTATATTTAATAAGTTAAAATCAATTGCATCAAAATTAAACGTAAAATAGATGCATAACATTCCTTTTGTAAGAACACGACACCATGTATTAACTGTAAATTAACAACCATCAACCAACATATGTTAGTTATTAAAACTGCGGACACGTACGATCGATTGCATGATTCAATTGTCATGGTATTTTTTTAACTTAGTAGTCTTAAGTTTAGTTCTATTTATGCAATTATATTAAATACTCAAAAGAAAACTTTTGCCAACTATAATTATTCTACCCAAATCGAATAAGATTGTTTCTTCCGAAAGATACTTGTGGTATGTATAAAAAAAATTACAGACACATCATATGCATTTTTTTTAATGTATTATTATTATTACTATTATTATTTTTATTTTGTATTTGATTTTTATTACTATTTTTTCTTATCTCGGTTTCTTACCTTAATGCGCAACAAAGCTTATTTAAAAACTAAAACAAAATTGTTTTTTGAAGTAAAAACGTCTAAATAATGAGTAAAAAAAAATCTTCTTTAGAATAATTTTCATTATAAAATAAAAATATATTAGATAAAATCTTGAATTTTAATGATTTTAAAGCAGTATTTTTACTATTAATTTAAGAGAAAAAAGGTCATATACTGACAGTGTAAAATAGTTTTACACTGTCATCCAATCACAAACCACCATTTATTGCTAGTTTGTTGACTTTTATAATAAATACTTTAAAAGTCATATCAACAGTGATTTCTGATTGGTTGATAGTATAAAACTGGTTACATTGACAGTATATGACTATTAAACTCTTGATTTAATTTATGCTTTATAAGATAGCCTAACAAGTGGGTTAGTTTATTTTAATTTTATTACCATTTGTTATTAATATTGATTTTAAGACAAAAATGTAATAAATGTCTTTCGAGTAAAATTATAAGATATTCATTATATCACAAAGATAAAAATGTAATAAATGTATTTTTAATAAATTTTATTATTATTATATATTTAAAATTAATTTTAAAGACTGATGTTAATATTTTTTTAATCCAAAATAAGTAGGTCAATTTTTTGGGGTCAAGATAAGTAGGTGAATTTTAAAATAGTATTTTTTTCCCCAATAGTTTGAAAAGTACTTTTTATATACAATATACTGATCTGAGTGACATTAGATTTGAATTTTTTAAGTAAGATTTTAAATTTAAGTTTTATGAATAAAAAAATTATGATTAGAAGAAAAAGCTCCACTAAAAGTTAATTAGCCAAATTTTTTAACTAAAATTAATCACCTACAAAGCTATAGATTTTTTTTTTGGGTAAAAAAAGCTATAGATATTTTTTTACCTATAACATGATTAAAGAAATAATACTTTCCATATTCGAGCCCGTTAGTTTTGACCAACTTGAAAGCGTCAACACCACATGCATGTGGGTCCCACTACAGCTCCAAGTTTTCGTCGAATTAATCACAGCCGTTGGATGTCAACTCGCCGGCCGGCCATCACGTTGACTTCCAAAATTGTGCCATCCATCTATTATGTCCATCTAATTTTTAACTAAAGTTTAAAAATATAAAATATAAAGTATTTAAAATTATAAGACAAATATTTATAAATAATTTAAATAAATACATAAAAAGTAAGTAGCTGAGGTTCAGGAAAAAGAGTAAAATTTAAAAAATGTAAAAAAATATGTTGAAAGTATAAATTGTTGGGATTTAAAATAGAGAAAAATTAATATAAAAACGAAACTTAAATTAAAGATGACATTTGAAAGAGGTAAAAATAATTAAAAATTATATTTGTGAGGGAAAAATCTTAATTTTAATATTTTTAAAGATAACTTATAAACTGATTTTTTTAAGAATATATATATAATTAAGTATAAAATAATAATAAAATCACGTTTAATAAATAAAAAGTGAGTATAATAATACATATATTCACATTAAATAATGGAAATTTAAATTTATAATTTATATATCGATAACAATGAAATTATATCATTAGAATTGACTTAGTGGTAGGAATTTGAATAGTTTGAAGATCATAAGTTTAAATCTCATTGTCACCATTATATATATATATATATATATATATATATATATATATAATGAAATTATACACTAGAATTAAATGGTCTAATTAAAAAAAATTAGTATTAAAATATATTTATCAAAGAAAAAATACTTTATAACAGATAGTAACTCGTCCCTACCACACAGGAAGGTATATATAGGGGTGTAAGTGATCCGAACCTACTAACTTACACCTAAGGCTGATTATCGATTGAATTTGGTTGGTTTCGGGATCAAAATAGCTCATCCCACCAAAACTAACCACATCATTTTTTGCCCTAATTCCGACCATGAGAACCTTTGTTATGGCAGATTTTGGATTGCTTAGTTTACGAGTTAGTTGGCTTGGTATAAATGGGTTGAACACAACTTCCATTATAGAACCACCATGAGGACCACTACAAAATCAAAGACTGACGCCAGAATCAAAGACAAAAACACAGATCTCATCAAAAAAGTCAACGAAACGAAAAAGAAGACTACAAGACTGAATCAAAAACCAAAGATGGAAGATGCAGACGTTCAACACAGTAACATAGTAACAAAGATGAAGTGAACAAAGATGCAGCAACACAGTAACAAAGATGAGCAACACAACTATTAGACTAGACGTTCAAACATGCACATCTCATAGTAGCCAACGTTAGCATGTGCTAAAGCATTGAAGAACAACACCGATTGTGCCACTAGAAACGACAAGGCACTGGTGACAGAGAGTGGGGTGAAGGTGTCGATCAATAGTGATGGAGAGAAAGATGGAGGGTGTGATAGATTAATGGTTCCCTTTTCCTCCCTTGGACTTACCCCAGCAACGGGCAATCCCTACTTACCCCAACTCTGGCACGATGCCCAACACCTTGTGAGACTGTGACAATTCTGAAGTTGTATAATAATTTGCTTTGTAAATATAAATTTTGAACCAAGCAAAAGCAAAGTGGAAGCCAGTTTACACGATTGGTGCAAGTTCCAACCGATTTTTTTTTCCAACCTGCACTCGCCTGAATTTAACATTTTAAATTGATTTTTTTAGTTTTTAACCCAAGCCTTGAATTCACCTGCCCGAAATACATATTTTTGGGTCGGTTGGGAGGGTTACGGGTGGGTGATTTATTCTTGCTCACCCCTACTTACATCCCTTGCTTACAAGTTACAATCATCTCATTTGGTCTCTGCAGTTAGCTGGCACATACAATAGTACAATGGTAGTGTCTTTTACAAGGACTTGGCTGGTTTTTTGTTGCTCCATTTCTTTTGTTTTTTCCCCAACTTATCCGAAAAACAAAATTAATAAGTATTTATTTCAAATGGCTTAAATTCTAAAAATTAATCACTTATTTTTTCAAAAAATTAATAAAAATAAGTTACTAGTTTTTACAATAAATTAAACTTAACATGCACTTGCCCTTCGCAAACATGCGTTACAATAGCATTAAATTTAGAAATTCTAACGTTAAAATTATCGAAATTTAATGTTTCAGTTAATGAACTTACTAGTTGGGGAATTAAATTTGATGCATGAACGGTGATTGATGCAAGTGGTAAGTTACGAAGTATGAGTATTTTATTTTATAAAATGTACCGCTATCAGGTATGTAATGGGACACCATACACGTTAGGTACATTTTTTTTTGTTTGAGACCATAGGTATCTTTTATAGAGGTAATCTTATTCGAGTTGAAGAGAACTATTATGAGTGACGGCAAAGCTTTTTTTTCAAATATTTATTAAGTATGAGTATTTTATTTTATAAAATATACCCCTATCAAATATGTAATGGGCATCATACGCATTAGATGCATTTATATATTCATAAAAAATAACATTTTAAAGAGTAAATTACACTTGAAATTTTTGAGATCGTACAAAACTTCTTGTTTCTTTAATGTTTATAATAACCTCTTTTATAGGAATACAACATTATTATAATGTTTTTTAAATAATTAGGAGGTTAGTGTAAGAGTAAAAAAAGAAAAAGTATCAAGAGAAATTTGACAAAAGTTCAAGAAGTGTCGGTGTAATTTACTCTACTCTAAAAACCAATTGGACGTGATTTATGTATGACTCCAATAAGATTAGATGCAACATAGGTCATGTTTTGTGTGTTACCTATATTATTTTTATCTAAAAATATAATAATTAAGAGAAATTTAGATTTTTCTAGCATTTTCTCGTTTTATGTTTACTTTTTCTATTTAATTAAATCCATTCATTCATGTTAAATATGAGATGAGATTCTGTTAGGTAGTTTTACTATAAATGTTTCTATAACAACATATAAATATATTGTATTCTTTGTTTATAATATTTAAATTTTTTATTAATAATTTAATTAAAATTTACTCACTATTTTCTAATTATACTTTGTTATATATGATAAAATTGTTAGTTGTTAATTTATGATAATTTTTTTATAATAATTATTTTAAAATTTATTTTTAAAATATTTTTTAATTAATTTATAATATAAAAATCTTTACATTAACAGAAATGAAAATTAAACTTATTTATTAACATTAACATATTGGTTTCCTCCAGAATCTTGTTTAAAAGACAATTTTTTGGGATACAGTAATGTGTACACCTTTCCCAATTCGGAGATGTAATTGTGCCAAACTGATACCGTACTGGAATTCACGCATACCTCCAAGTTAATATCCTTAGATTAGTTAGAGGCAATATGATGTGACGCTGGAAATAAATATAATAAATTTGATGCAAAAAAGTTGAAGCGTTAGGAACAGGAGGAAGCAGTACAAAGGTGGCTGACTGAAGGACATTAGAAATTTAAATTGGATTCAGCATGTACCGTTTCCAACTTGTGTTACACTTCAATTCTGTCCAACACAAACGTCCTTTTATGCCACAAACACCTTGTTTTTTATTCACCCCTCAGCTCAGCTGACTTTCCCTATTCTCTCTCTCTCTCTCGCAACAGCTTCTTCTAACAACCCTTCACGATTTGTCAACTCCCACAACATTTCCTTGGTTTATGGCTCTTTCCCAAAAGAAGCTTTGCCCCATGAGTCTTTGACCTTGGTCTTGTAACAACCATGGATAGGAAACGTTGACACTGGGTGGAATAAAGAGAACCAAACACCAAGGTCCCAAGAATTTGAACACGACAAGGTCTCGTTTGTGTTTTTGGTGCTAGCAAAGAGCAAAACAATGAGCTTAAAGAAAAGGGTCCTTTCGGTTAACATTGAAGAGGCTGCCGTGGACTTCTTCAACCATCTCTTGCAGGAGAAGCCCCGGATTCCAGTCTTCATTCCATTGATTCTGATTGCTTGGGCTGTTGAGAGATGGCTCTTCTCTGCCTCCACTTGGGTTCCTCTTGCACTTGCTGTCTGGACCACTATACAGGTTGCAACAGCTGACTTTGATTCATTACTTTATTATCTTTATTGTGCTATTTGCCCAGATATATTTCCACAAAAAGTTACTTTGTTATGGATGATCTTGCCTGATCAATTTGATTTCATATTAAAATGCATTTATTATTTTTTGTTCTTGTTGAATTGGGTAATTAAAGTTAGGATTTTTTTTTTTCACCTTTCAAAATATCCTTACTTGTGAGATGTGAGATGCAAGTTTGTTAATTTCTTTTATTATGAATGTTTTCACAGCAATTTATAAATATCTTATATTCTTCATTCATGTGATATAGCCATATAGGTGGTATTTGAGCTTGAGCTTCCTGTTCTCATGTATAACCTTTTAGTAGTGTACTATTCTAATAGTTAATGTGAGGTGCTGCTCTTTCATTTTTAGTATGGGAGATACCAACGCAAACTGCTTGTGGAGGATTTGGATAAGAAGTGGAAGCGAATCATACTGAACGTCTCGGTACCTTTTCCCCTACCTTTCCTCCCTTTGACATTTCCATTTTCCGGTGTGCTTTTTGAAGTTGACTTGAAGTTCCTGTTCATATAGCCCATCACACCATTGGAGCACTGTGAGTGGCTGAATAAGTTGTTGACAGAAGTCTGGTCCAACTATTTTAATCCCAAGTTTTCAATAAGGCTATCTGCTATAGTTGAGGTGAAATTTCACTACCTTTTCTCATGTACTAAAGATTGATTAATTCTTCATCCTTATTCAAGAGTCAATTCTGAAGTTGTTAAATAGCTTCTACTTATTATGGTTGCACTACACATATACATACATACATATCCTTTTTCGTCCATGACTAAAATGGATTGTCTAGATTCCTACTTATTCTTATTTCCACTTTTTGGAACTTTCAAAATGTCCTTTTCTAAACATGGTAATGAGAGAGGAGGTTTATAACAGTATCAGACTTGTATTGCAGTAAAAGCATGTGACTTCTGCTAAGCATGCATAAAGGATACAGCTAACAGAACTTGCATCATACAAATGGTTCTGTCAACAGAAAACCTTACACTCTGAACAGCACAAACTACATAACTGTAGGATAATAAATAACCTGAAAAATTCCTGTTGCTCCTCATATTGAATAAAGAAACAGAATGCTATGTTGATTACATACATCTTTGCCAACAGGAGTGGATAAACTTCTTGTTGAAGACTCTTTAATTTAACACTATGTGGTCAGGATGGCCCATTCTGTTCAACGTTCTCTTCAGATATGCATTTTATACTTTGATAGATGAACTAATTTAATTTCTTTTGTCTGTGTCTCTAGAAACGTTTAAAGCTCCGGAAACCAAGACTTCTAGTAAGTAACCCAAATTTTATTCTATGATAGAGTTTTAATTAATTTACCAAAACAGCTTGAACACTTTATAGACGATGAATATTTGGTAGATGTGTACTAAACTAGAGCAATTCTTTTGTAGGAAAGAGTTGAGTTGCAGGAGTTTTCACTAGGATCATGCCCTCCTAGCTTGGCTCTGCAAGGGATGCGGTGGTCAACTATTGGTGATCAGGTTTTAGTTTTCTTCGCTTTCAAATGTCACTAGTAAATAGCATTTTTTATATATTTAATAAAAATATATTATTCTTCCCACAATTTATACTTTTCTAGTGGTATTGGTAGGGGGGAGAGAAGGGGTGGGGGTGGGGGGAGCATTTCTATCATCATCTCTTTCTGTGAGCAATGTGAGAAACATGTTTTAGTCCAAATCTGTATTTTCATTTTTCCTTGATGTGATTTTACACCGCCACTACAATCACTAGGAGCTTTGGTACTTTTGCTGTTTTTGACTTGTTGCCCTCTCGTCTTCCACTACCACTGCTTTTGTGATCTATATGAGCAAGTGCCCAGGGAATTTTCTTATATCCATAGTTTGGAAACTAAAGCTTTACTTACAAATTAAACATTAAAGATCATAATTAATGAATCTATGAACCTTTTGTACAGCTCACCAAATTCCACCTAAATGACTATATTTGACTTTCCTGCTTGTATTATCCTTGCTTTGTAAGGTAGTTTGCCTCTTTGTCCTTCATTTTTCTTGAGGTCTATGACTCTATGCTCTGTCCTTTAAGGAGTGATATATTAGTAGATAACAGAGATTTTGATCAAGCATTCTGTTGGCCTTTTACAGCGATTCCTGCAACTGGGTTTTGATTGGGATACAAATGAAATGAGCATTTTGTTGCTTGCTAAGCTCGCGAAGCCATTGATTGGAACTGCTCGAATTGTTATTAACAGTCTTCATATCAAGGGTGATGTATGTAAAGCAATGTCCTTTGCATTTTTGCTTCTCTAACATAAAAAAAAAGGTTAAATTGCATTTTTGGTTCCCTTATTTTTTTCAATTCATAATTTTGGTCTCCCTATTTTTTTTAGAAACATTTAGTCCCCTTATTTTTAAAAATCCACAATTTTGGTCCTTCAGTCAAATCTCTTGCGTTGACCGTTAGTAATTTAACGTTGATTTTGATGTATTAATACTTAAATGACATGTTAAAGTCAGAGTCAACATTAGAGTCAATATTGACACGTAAGAGTCAACGTTAAATCACTAACGATCAATGTAAGAAATTTGACGGAAGGACCAAAATTGCAGATTTTTAAAAATAAGAGGACTAAATGTTTCTAAAAAAAAGTAGGGAGACCAAAATTGCGGATTGAGAAAAATAGGGGGGACCAAGAATATAATTTAGCCAAGAAAAAAAATGTAAACTGAACTAAGGGACATATAACAAATTTGATTTGATTTTTGAAGCATGTAATTAACACTTGATACTTTGAGAATTGTCAACCTTGATTACCATTGCAATTATTTTTATAGAAGTTTCCATTAGATTTTCTCTTTAGTTATTGGGCCTGGCCACTGATTTTCCTGCATTACTAAGTAACTGGTGTAGTCCCATTTCTTTTTATTAATCTAATCATCATTCATATTCATTTTGCAGCTTCTCGCTACACCAATTCTAGATGGAAAAGCACTTTTGTATTCATTTGTATCAACTCCTGAGGTGAGAATAGGAGTTGCCTTTGGAAGCGGTGGAAGCCAATCACTTCCTGCCACTGAATGGCCTGGTGTTTCTTCTTGGCTGGTGTGTTTCCGCTAAGTTTAATATTATACTCGTAGAAAAGTAACAAATTTGTGTTTCTTTGTGTTGAGTTCCCTAAACTTTCTTTTATTTATGGTGCTGTTGTAGAGAGTTGCACACACTTTTGGTTCAGCGGCAACTTTAAGAACTCATTTTACCCTGGAGATATTGAAGCTAATTCTATGTGTCAATGGATTTCAATCTGGTGCTTAAGTTCATGGAGATTTGTTTCCTGACGTGTTTAGGTTTAATATAAGGACTATTTATATAATTATTCTTTGTTGCTAGTCATTGATAACTCTATCAAAGAACAGAAGGTGAAGCAGGAAGTTTTTTCTATTTTCAGAGAATTTAATTTGGGGAAATTGTAATATAAATCAGGCTGAGTCTCTGTTAATTAAAGAGAAATTTACACCGATGAGAAATAAATAATTGATAACTGTTAATATTGAAATAGCTTCATCTGTCAAGAACAGTTTTTTATGAAAATATCAATTAGATGTTTGGTATCATATGCTCAATGTCTTAACAAATTCTCTTTGTATTTCTTTTTGCCTAACTTTCTGTATTTTCCACAGCAGATTCTTATGTTTTATGCTGATCAAAAGTTTACATGTTATGCAGGAAAAACTTTTTACTGACACCTTGGTTAAAACTATGGTGGAACCTCGACGTCGTTGTTTCACTTTGCCTGCAGTTGATTTAAGGAAAAAAGCAGTTGGAGGCATTATATATATTAGAGTGATTTCAGCAAATAAGCTTTCTAGGAGTTGCTTTAAGACATATAGGAAGCAACCAAATGGTTCAACCAATGTTTGTTCAGAGGACAATTTTGATGACAAGGACCTACAGACATTTGTAGAGGTAGAAGTTGAGGAATTAACCAGGAGAACAGATGTCAGACTGGGTTCAACGCCTAGATGGGATGCACCATTTAATATGGTTTTACATGATAATACAGGAACTCTTCGTTTCAATCTTTATGAGTGCCTTCCCAACAGTGTGAAGTGTGACTATCTAGCAAGTTGTGAAATCAAGGTATTGTCTTTGATGTTCTTCTTTTTGAGCTAGCAACAGGAGAATATCAGTTACCAATAATTAATTAATTATTATATTTGTTCAGACAGGAATTCTTTTTTTCAGCCTTTATTTCTTTTAGGCAAGTACTTCTCTGTCTTTTATACTATGATAAATTAATGTTTATCTCTTTGTGCAGTTGAGGCACGTTGAAGATGATTCAACAATAATGTGGGCAATAGGACCTGATTCTGGAGTCATAGCAAAGCAAGCACAGTTTTGTGGAGAAGAAATTGAAATGGTTGTCCCATTTGAGGGGGGCAACTCTGGAGAGGTACAATATTTTTTGATCATGTAATAATCAGTTCCTCCTACCCCTATTCATTATGATTTATGAAATATAATACAGACACCTTGGTTATTTACTGCATTGCATCATAATTTGCTTTTCAATAAAGCTGACGGGGTTATTCTTTCCTATTCTTAACATATATCTTGGTTAAATAAAATATAAAGAAGCAGGAATCGGAATATGATTGCATATTATTCAATATTTGCTCTCTATGTATGTCAAAGGAATATGATTATACTATCAATCATGTTGGTTGATTTGTGAAGCTGAAACATTGTTGGTATTAAGCATTTCAAATGGAGGAGAGTTTCATATTGATAGTCTTTCTGGTGTGATGCTTGTAACTGCACTAGCATGCTGCTATATCCTCTACGGCTTGAGTTTATTGTATCAAATTGTTCTTTGCTCGTACTAAATTAAATGGCCTTTTAATGTACCATATTCTTACAAAAGCATAGTCTTCTATTCTTCTCTTCTGACTGGTTTCTAATCTTAGAGCTCAGATCAGAATTCCCTTTTGTCTCATTTTGTACTTGAAAATGGATAATTGATTTACCTTTCTGGTTGAAAATAAAATTGGGATTGAATCATACATTTTATTCATTTCACCTCATTATTTTTTCAGTTGAAGGTGAGCATTGTAGTAAAAGAGTGGCAATTTTCTGATGGTTCACATAGCTTGCACAATCTCCGAAGTAGCTCTCAGCAGTCCATTAATGGATCATCAAATCTTCAGTTAAGAACTGGAAGGAAACTTGGTGTAACTGTTGTGGAAGGAAAGGATCTTGCTGCAAAAGACAAATCTGGAAAATTTGATCCATACATCAAATTGCAATATGGAAAGGTGAGTGGCACCGTGTGTCTGCGAGACCCTAACAGTTCTTTCATTACTTGATTAACTGAGGTTGTAGGTTAATGATTATGCTTTATATCTAATTTTCGTTGTTAACAATTTTGTCAGGTTGTCCAGAAAACAAGGACTGCTCATACTCCAAATCCTGTCTGGAATCAGACGTTTGAATTCGATGAGATTGGTGGTGGGGAATACTTAAAAATAAAAGGCTTTAGTGAAGAAATTTTTGGAGATGAAAACATTGGTAGTGCACATGTGAATTTGGAAGGACTGGTTGATGGCTCAGTCAGGGATGTATGGATCCCTCTTGAAAGAGTGCGTTCGGGAGAATTAAGACTTCAAATAGCAGTTAAAATGGACGACCAAGAAGGATCAAGGGTATGTTTTTTCACTTGGAAATTAGTGATTCTTTCAATCATTTAGTTACAAGATGAATGAAGGATGGAAAAGGCTAAACATATTAAATTGCATAGTATCACTTCAATTAGTGATTCTTTCAGTCATTTACTCATGATCATGATGTTGGATATTCATTCTAAAATGCTTAACTCCTTTGAAATGGGCAGGGTTCAGGTTCTGGCTCAGGCAATGGTTGGATTGAACTTGTTCTGATAGAGGGAAGGGATCTTGTTGCTGCCGATCTCAGAGGCACAAGTGATCCATATGTGAGGGTACACTACGGAAACTTTAAGAAAAGGACGAAGGTTGGAATACTTCATCCTTGGTTTCTTTTTCATGAAATTGAATGTTAAGATTTAATTTTATTTTTTTTATGTACTACATTATACATATAAAAGGGATAGGGAGAGACCAAGAAAGACAATGGAGGAAATTATTAAAAAGAATCTCATGGTAAATAATATTCATGAGAATTTGATTTTTAACTGAGTCCAATGACGTCGTGTGATTCATGTAGCCCACCTCCTAATTATTGTTGTATTACAAAGTGATATAACTATTTACTACTTGGCTTTTTCTCATTTCTCTCTTTTTCGTTTGGAAAATCTCAATGTTCTCAAACTTTTATATATTTTACTACAATTTCTAAAGGGAAATCTCTAAACTTTTCATTCATATGTTATATCCCTGGTTTTTTTCACAATTACACGTTTCCTCCGCATATCAATGCTTTTTTTACTTCAGTCTTACTAAACTCAATACTTACTAGCTATGGCATTGTCTGTAGGTTATATACAGAACTCTGAACCCTCAGTGGAACCAGACCTTAGAGTTCCCTGATGATGGAAGTCCCCTTGTACTCTATGTCAAGGATCACAATGCATTACTACCCACATCAAGTATAGGTGAATGTGTTGTAGAATATCAAAGGTTGCCTCCAAACCAGACGGCTGACAAGTGGATACCTCTCCAAGGGGTGAAAAGGGGTGAAATTCACATCCAAATTACCAGAAAAGTTCCAGGGATGCAGAAGAGGCAAAGTCTAGACTCTGAACCTTCCTTGAGTAAACTACACCAAATTCCTAACCAGGTGAGATCTTCATGCATGACTGAAAAGTGAAAAACCTTTTGTTACATATACTAATTCAGCTCAAAGGATGAAGTGTTGATTATCTTAAAAGCAATGCACATGCTTTTATTCTGTGAAGTTATCATTATTATGATTTTCATTTTATGCTGTTATTCTAACACATTGTGTGAATTGGACTCTACATCAGATAAAACAGATGTTGATCAAGTTCAGGTCCTTCATAGAGGATGGAAATCTTGAAGGACTCTGCACAACATTGAGTGAGCTAGAAACTCTAGAGGATACACAGGAAGGGTATATAGCCCAGCTGGAGACTGAGCAAATGATGCTTCTCAGCAAAATAAAGGAACTTGGCCAGGAGATCATTAATTCTTCTCCTTCCCTGAGCAGGAGATCTTCTTCAATTGGAAACTGATCTGCATCAACTTAGTATTTATTATTTAATGTTTTCCCATGCACAATATTGCTTATGGGAATCATCAAGGACAGATTTTGTACATGTTTCACAAACTAGATAGTCTTCTTATACCACCACATATAGCTTGTACATGGTTATTTGATCAATTTTTATTTTTTTTTCTCTAGTAAGTCTTTTTCTGGGGAGGGGGATGCGTAATAAATGGAAGCAGCTACTGTATTCACACTTGCACAGGAAACTAGGTTCAATGACTCTGGATTTCTGTATAATGTCAATAAAAGGAAGAATCATTTAATATTGTGGTTGAAAGGAATGATATATTTGCATTTGCAAAGATGAATCTGTTACTGTTGTCTCTGCTTTCATTTTTTTTTTAAATACTTGTAACTTTAGACGTATTTCTTATCAGCTGTTTACATCCAATAACTAATATTTAGCCCATTTTTGGTAGCATTTTTTTTCAGAGAAAGTGATTATTTTGTTAACATAGGTGGAAATAAATACACATTTGGTTATATCTTTGGTTTTATTTGGATAAACTTTTTAATGAATACTTACAAGAGAAGAAAATAAAAAAAGTAAAATGAATAAAACTTTTCCTATAAATTAAAGTTAATTTATGCACTTTATCTTTTATAAAAATATTTTTGTGTAACTTTTTCAAAATCTGATGTGCATAAATTGTTTTTAACTTATGAAAAAAATTTAATTTAATTTATTTTTTATTTTTTTCTCTAATAAGTAAAAATTTATCTAAACACAACCTTAATGCAGCTGCAACTATTAGGTAGCATTATCAAAATTTCACACAACATGGATGCATGGGATACATGTATTCATGCACATGTAGCATTTGTTCTCTGCAACCAAAATCTAGACCATTCATCATATTTCTTTCTTTTTTAATTACTGTTTAGTAATCAATCAACGGCTGAGATTTAGCTAAATTTTAGCTGCACACAAAATTGGCCGGAGAGGATGTGATTTGTTATTTTTTCTTTCTTTCTCTCGTATATTTTCTATTTCTGTTTTTCTTACAAGAAAATATCTTATATATTTTAAAAAAAGGAAAAGTCTTCAATTTTATTATCATTTTTTTTTTTGGTTACAACTTACAAAGAGAATGTTCACTTATTTTAAAACCTTAATTACTAATACATACGCCCAAAGAATTAAATCCTATTTATTTTATGATTGAAAAATTAATTCTTATGCATTTTAATAAAAATACATATTTTAATATTTAGACTTTAATTTTCATGTACTCATTTCTATTTAATAAAAAATATTATAATTTTTAAAACAATTATTATAAAAATCAACAAATTATATACATGATAATATGTGATTAAATTTTAATATAAAAAACTTTATACTGTTAACACATTTTAATTAATTTCATAAATTTATTTATAATTAAAATTACAAATCTCAATTATATTTCATGATTCAAAATCAACTTTATTAAAATTAATTTCATACTTTATAACAAACTGTCACTAGCAAATTTGCATAAACTCAAAATTTCCAAATGGCAACGTAAATAAAATAAAGACTTAAATATATTTTTAGTCTCTTAAATTTGAAACAAGTTTATTTTTGGTCTTCCAGATTTAAAATTAATCTTGTTAATCTCTGTAATTTAAGAAAAAAAGTATGTTTTAGTCCCTCTATTCAAATGCTCTTAAACTCACCCACTAGTGCTATTGGTGGTTCCAAAAAACTAAAACCATAGTTTTGAAAATCAGATTGGACCGACCGATTTGAACGGTCTGACCAAAAACTAGTCTAGTGACCGGTTCGTTAACTCAAAAAAACCGAATGATTTTAGAACTGGTCAACAACTAGTGAAAATCATAAATACTGGACAAGAGCTGGTGCAGAAAACCAGTTTGAATCGGTATTTTCAAAATTTTTTATTTTTTTTCAGTTTTTTAAATTTAATCTAAAACATTTTTAAGATAAATAAAACACATATTTAATAAGAATTATAAATAGATATAAAATGATGTTTTATTTTAGTTTCTAGCGTTATAAAATTATGATATTATATTTATTTAATGTTGTTTTATATATTATTTAATTTTTATTATCATTTTATTAATATCAGTTCGATTACTGTTTAATTACGGTTCAATTATGATTGAACCATTAAACTTTAAATCAGTGTCTTGATCGGTTTAATAACTGGCCTAGCTTTAAAAACATTCACTTTTTTCAAATTACATGACTAAAATGATTAATTTCAAATTTGGAAAGCAAAAACAAACTTATCTCAAATTTAAGACACTAAATACGTATTTAAACTTAAATAAAAAACGAATTTCTTTAAAAAAAAAAAAAAACTATAGTAAAAGAAAGAGAACTAGAAAAGACCATAATTTGCATTTTTCCGAAAAAACAAATATCTTCTTATCATCTTTTCCTTTGTACTCACCCCCACGGCCTCACTTCTTCGTGTTCTTCCTCCCTCAGCAACTGTTCTCATCGTCCATACACAAAACAGAGAAAATGCATCACTAACACTAACACTACACTACCCTCAACAACAATGGCGTTCCCCAACACTTGTAAACTCTCAGAATTGCCTTTCAAATCATCACTCTCATCACTGAACCCTCCTCTCTTCCTCAAATTCCCATTTCGCATTCGCACCATCACTTTCGCTTCTCTCCCAACCCCAAAACCCAACCTCTCCGCCCCCTGGCTCACCAAATCCCCCTCTCCCAAACTACCCTCCGAGCCCCTCGCCGCCGACGACCCCCTTCCCCGCACCGCCGGCAACAACAAACCGCAGACCGCCGTCGAGAGGATCGTCCTCCGGTTACGCAACCTCGGCCTGCCCTCATCAGAGCAAGACCAAGAAGAACAGGAACAAGAAATTGCGGTCAACAATCCAGCGCCGGTGACCGGCGAGGAGAGGCTGGGCGAGCTGCTCCGGCGAGAGTGGGTCCGCCCGGACGCCGCGTTGGCGGACGAGGAAGACGAGGCGACGACGACGATGTTGCCGTGGGAGAGGGAGGAAGGGCAGGAGAAGGAGGTGGTGGTGAGTGAGGGTGAAGAGGGGTTGAGGAAGAGGAGGGTGAGGGCTCCGAGTTTGGCTGAGTTGACCCTGGAGGACGAGTTGCTGAGGAGGTTGAGGAGAGAGGGGATGCGTGTGAGGGAGAGGGTCAGTGTCCCCAAGGCTGGACTCACTCAGGAGGTCATGGACAAGATTCATAAGAGGTGGAGCAAGGAGGAGCTCGTGAGACTCAAGTTCCATGAGGAACTTGCCACCGACATGAAGAAGGCTCATGACATTGTTGAGGTTCAATTCTCACCCCCTTCATCAACACATAACATAGCACATAGCACATACAACAACAATTACTAGTTCGAAAATCATACATGGACACCCCAGTGCCAATCTACACCTAGAGAGCTAGTGTACGTCTGATAGGTAGGTAGGTAGGTAGGTAATATGATGTGACAAGAAAAGAGAGATAGAGAGAAATGAACGGTGTCAATAAGGTGTTTGGAACTGGATTCCGGGGTAGTCAATTTTCATCGCATGTGTAACCGTTGGATGAATATTGGACGACTTAGACTTTGAATGCTTGTTTTAAGTCTGATTTATTGAAATAAAACACGAGTGTTTCGATCTTCGTCTGATGGTTCCGAGTTGTTGAATGCGGGGAATCTGGATCCAAGGTGTTTGCGTTGTTGGGGTGTCAAAAAAATATTACTCTTACTAGTTGCTTCGCTTCATTCTGGTCTTGTCCTAGGCCCTGTTTGGAGAAACTTCTCAATAAATGCAGTGTAGGAGAAGAAAATAAAAAGCAAAATGAATCAAACTTTTTCCATAAGTTAAAATCAACTTATGCACATCGGCTTTTACAGAAGTCAGATGAGAGCTTCTTTAAATTTGAAATGCATAAGTTGATTTTAACTTATGAGAGAAGTTCAATTCATTTTAACTTCTTATTTTCTTCTCTTGGAAGCGCTTTTTGAGAAGTTTCTCCAAACAAGACCCTGGTGAGTTGGGAGCTGCATTTGAAATGTGCATTTGTTTGTCTTCCTTGTCAATCAAGTCAGTATGTTGTTACTTGCCATGTGATGCCTTCTATGTTGAATGTTGATGTTTGCTTTGTGTTGTGTTGAGGAACATGTTGACTGATTGGTTGTAGTGTGCAGCGTCGAACCGGAGGATTGGTTACGTGGAGGTCTGGAAGCGTTATGATGGTGTATCGCGGTATTGATTACCAAGGGCCTGACTCGTGGAAGGAAGTTAATGAGAAGAAAGGTGATGGCTTTTTCGTGCCAGATGTCTCGTCGGGAAGTTTGTTGAAAAGTGAAGACAGTAATGCAACCTCGTCTCTGGAGAAGAGTGAGGTGGTTGTGAGGGAGCGAGAACAGCCTGAGATTGTGACAGAGGCGGAAGCAGAGTACAATGCACTGCTTGATGGTTTAGGTGCTCGTTTTGTTGGATGGTGGGGCACGGGGATACTTCCTGTTGATGCTGATTTACTTCCCCAGACAGTTCCAGGTTACAGAACACCATTTAGGCTTCTTCCTACGGGAATGCGTTCTCGGCTGACAAATGCAGAGATGACCAATTTAAGGAAGCTTGTAAAATCACTTCCTTGTCATTTTGCCTTAGGTAAGATTCATCCACTGCAATATTTTATTAAATTTGTTTTCCTTTGTACGTATATATATATAAATCTTTTTCTGAATTTTATGAAGGGAGAAATAGAAATCACCAAGGTCTGGCATGTGCTATTCTTAAGCTTTGGGAGAAAAGTTTAGTTGCAAAGATTGCTGTCAAACGTGGGATCCAGAACACAAACAATAAACTCATGGCTGAGGAGCTGAAGGTTTGGTTATTTGTAATTTGGCAATTATTTGCTTGTGCAATCATGCTTGTATCAAATCTAATGCATTACATTCCGTAGAAGTCCTGATCGTTCAATTAAAAATACACAATTGGATATAAATCTTATATTAATTTTTTGGTTCTAATCTAGTTGCCCTTTGAAGCTGCTGGCTATGCTTTTATTCAGTAAGAGTCACTAATCATAATTATAATTTGTTTTTTGCATTTATCTTTGAGGAAACTGGTTGGTTTTCCATTTCCTATAATTTTATCAGCTAGCAAATAAGTATAGCTAGGAATAATTAAAAGGGTACTATATACTCACAATTAACATGCCTTCTCCATCTTTGCCCAAAACATCATTCTCCACTAGAGTTATTTTATTTTATTTTTTAATGTTATCACAAAAACAAATCTGTTATATTGAAGATATTAACACATTCTCTGGGCTGAATCTACATAATGTGGCTAAATCTTTCTTTTCTCTTTTTTTCCATGGTCATTTTAATTGCTAAGACATGATAAGAGCTAAGAATAGAAAAAAAAAAACTGCTAGTTCTGTCTGAATTTCAGAAAAGTGATTTTTTTTTCCTGTTATGGTACAGATGTTAACAGGAGGTACCTTGCTGCTAAGGAATAAATATTTCATTGTTATATACCGTGGGAAAGACTTTGTTCCAACAAGTGTGGCTGCAGTTTTAGCTGAAAGAGAGGAATTGACAAAACAGGTAGAGGACGTTGAAGACAGGGTGCGATGCAGAGCAGTTGATGCAATTCCATTGTGGCAAGGTGAAGCAACAGCACAGGCTGGGACTTTAGCAGAGTTCTATGAGGCCCAGGCTAGATGGGGAAGAGAAATATCTACTGAAGAACATGAGAAGATGGTGGAAGAAGCTGCCAAGGCCAAGACTGCTAAGCTTGTCAGACAAATTGAACATAAACTATCTATAGTAAGTATCTGTATATTTTATAAAGATATATATGCTTGAGATAGTATTTGGTTTATCTCACCAGAAAGTCAGGCTTGGTTTATAATGCATTAGCGGATATAACTTATTAGCATTGTTATAGTAGTCCCCAGATTGGAATTCTTGATTGATCAGAATATAAATCCTGCCAGCTTTTTATTCTCCTTTATTTTTGCTGCTGGGTGTTTGTCTGCTTGCAGCAGGCTGTAATTTATTTCTGCAATATATGCATATAGGAACGCAGCATAATTAGCTGGATCCTGGATGAAATATATGTATGCATAATTAGCTGTAACTTATTTCTACCATTTATGTGGTTTTGCTAAGGGCAATGGTTAGCAAAACTGATATATATAGTTTTTTTATGGTTGTCTTAACAACGTTGGACTTTCTTTGCTCATATTTCCCATTCTAATGTCTGAATAGGCCCAGACCAAAAAGCATAGAGCAGAAAAGCTGTTAGCCAAAATAGAAGCATCTATGGTTCCAGCTGGTCCAGATTATGACCAGGAAACAATCACAGATGAAGAACGTGTTATGTTCCGTAAAGTTGGTTTAAGAATGAAGCCATACTTACCACTTGGTGAGTAATTTTCAACTGTACAAAAGTTGCTCTATTCTAGCAATGCAAAACTGACATCTTTCTATGATAATCTCCAGGTATACGTGGTGTTTTTGATGGTGTTGTTGAGAATATGCATTTGCACTGGAAACACCGAGAACTTGTAAAATTGATGACGAAACAAAAGACTCTTGCTTTTGTTGAAGACACAGCAAGGTTACTGGAATATGAGAGTGGTGGAATACTGGTGGCAATAGAGAAAGTTTCCAAAGAATATGCTCTTATTTACTATCGTGGAAAGAATTATAAGCGGCCCATTACTTTAAGGCCTAGGAACCTTCTAACGAAGGGAAAGGCATTAAAGCGTCACGTAGCCATGCAACGTCATGAGGTTCCTGTTTTCTATATGACAATTACTGATCTATTCATGAATTTTATATCTATGATGTTACATTTGGTTTGTGTGAATTGTGCAGGCTCTGAGTCAGCATATTACTGAATTGGAAAAAACTATACAACAACTGAAAAAAGAACTTGTAAGTATTGATGAATCATAATTTATTTAGTTATATTTTGATGTAGAGCAAGGTTGTCAAACTCGAGAGTTTATGTAAACTTATGGGAGCTCCGTAAACTCAACTCGTAAACTCATAAGAGTTTACTTACTATTAAAAAAAATTAAAATACTTGTCGATAGTTAAATGACTTGATTGGTCACAGTCTGAATAATTTGTTACTTCATTATCACCCCTTGAAAGGACTGCGACAACCCCCACCCAAAAATATCTTGGATTTTGCATATTTTATTTTCTGGGTTATAGAATCTTCAATCAATATTGACAATTGAAACCCAGTGCCTTCTGCTCCTAGACTGACATTATGTTATGGGGTCTGCTTTAGTTATTTAACTGCAACATATGAGACTGATCATTTTATGAAGTTATCAAGTGGCTCCAGAATTCATTTGGAATGGTCTATATCTGAATATTTTATATCCTTAGTCCTTACTTCTGCTTTGCCCCAATGTCAGCATTTATATCTTTCTAGAATTTCACTCTGCTCATTTAAATGTGAAGTTGACCACCTATTAACAAGTCAGAATTGTGGTTTATGTGCCCATTTGGTTTAAAATTAGGTAGAATTGATTTTTGACTAGAATTAATTTTGAACAGTTGAATGTGATTAAGATGTGTGCCTAAATTAATCTGAACCACATATTTACGTTAGAACATGTTTTTCATTGGAAAGTGCTAGAATTTATTTTCTAACTTAAAATCAAACAAGGGCTATATCTGCTAATCTAACTTAGTCTTTTAAATTTAACCAGGGTATGACTCAAGATTCGGATGTTGAAGATGGGTGGAGCATAGAGGAAGAGGATCATAACCAAATAGACAACGTCTTAGAATTGACCCTAGTAAGATACTCCTAGTCTCTGTTCATTCTATTGTCTGCTTTATTTTGGTAAGGCTATCAAATAGTTTTATCCAATTTAATACTATTTCTAAATGGTAGCTCGGGCATTTATAATTACCTTGTACTTGTAGTTGAGTTTCTCATGTAAAACTCAAGTGGTAAGTTTTGGAATGTAATAAGAAATGACTAATATGGAATATAATAACTACTTATAATATTTACTTATCAGCTGAAAGAGGGCAAGGAGGAGAAAGATTGATAGAAAAAAATAAGAACAAAATAATTTTTAAGTACAATGACAATTAATTTTCCTGTTAATTTGCAGAATGAGGATGAAGATTCTGATGGTTTTGATGATGAGGAAGACACTGATTATGAGGAGGACACTGATTGGGAAGATGATGAGGACTCTGAGTTTTCAAAATTCATAGATGATGAGCATCCTTGAAGGCAGGTTGACATATTTGCGTTCAAGTTTCCTGGATCACATCTTCCATTGCCTGTGGCTAGAAGGTATTGGCTTTGCTATTTGATCATGTAGCTCATAAGTTTGCAACACTGGTCTCAATATACTGCATTTTAGGAAAGCATAATCTCTTCAGTTATGCAATTCTGATGCCATACCTTAGCTCAGTGATTCTTGCACTGTTAATACTAAAAGTAGTTGACCTAATGGGTTGGTTGTAGTATTTAATGTTTGTTCAACGGATGAGGCATTTATTTTTATCCCTTTATAGGGATTAATTGCATTAAATGCAGTAATTGTCCCTACATGTAGGATAATCGAGAGGCAGGCTAAAAGCAACTTGTATGGTTCTTCCTCTCTATTTGCACATTCTTTAGAGCTCAAAATATGGAGTTCCATTTATTCAAAGTTGTACAAAGATGTGCCTAGATATCATTTGTGGTCCTACAGCAGCAAAAATCCATCATCCATTATCTACTTGCTTCTGGTTTTTCCATCATCTTTAGGATGCTGGCTGAATTTTGAGCAGCATGGACAAAATTTCTTCTGTGTACTGGAGTCCGCCTCATTGTAGTTGACCTGACTATTGTAAATCCTTCATCACATTGTAATAGGCTATATGGTAAAGGATAATTCCTTTCTTGTATTTACTATATTGATATTATGCCGTCCTGAGATTTTATTTGATTTTTTTGATCTTCAATGCCGTGGAGTGGACAATAAGTGTACCATGCTGATGTAATGGGATAAGAGGCGCAATTTTGGTTATATCCATCATACTCGCTCTGTTGTGCATATTTGCATACCATACCATGTTCACTTGTCTTTTTGTTAACATTGATATCATGTAAAAAGTAATTAAGAGAATTTTAATGATAAAATATTGAAAGTGAAACAAGTCACGAAAGAGTTTGGCAAGGATTTGGCTGTTCTAAAGTGAAGAGGTGCATTTTAGAGAATTAAGTGTACTCACAATTATTTGATTAGGAAATCAATAGTTGAGAATTGTAATAAAATCAAGTATATATATAAATATAAAGGTAATTACAATTACAACCATTGGTTTTTTTAATTAATGATTATTATTGTACTTTATTTTCTAAAGTGCATTTTCTTCACTTTAGAAGAGCCAATTCAATTTGACAAATAGCATCATTCATGCCATCATCGGTTGTAAGCTAGCTTAGGACCAGCTTCCCGAGTGTTTTATTATAATTTTGTATGAAATAACACATATCAAGGGTACTGGGAATGATCTGCCTGTGCACTTGTTGAAGATTGAATTTTCTAAATCTAATTTGATTACACATGTATAGTAGGTAGATTTGTAATTCCTTTTATTTCCATAATTTATTATTATTTTGATATATATATATATATATATTTTAAAGTTATATGTTGCAAGTCTCATCAAAGGACAAAACTTAATTATAGGATCATAAATGTTCCAAATTTCAATTTTGATTGTAAATAGTAATAAAAATACTTATAGTATTTGAGTTTAATGATTATGCATTGTTAGTATAAAAATTTTTATATTGTCAACTAATTAAAAATTATCACTATTATGTCTTGTAAGGTATTTATTGTAAAAGACAACAAATTTATCATATAAGGTGGTTTGTGATTAAATGACATTATAAAATTATTTCTCATAGTATTTTACTTTATGTTTTGTCCCCCAACCAAAGCTTATTGCAATGTTACTGTGACAATGATAGATGAGTTCTAAGGAAGAATCATGATCATCACCAGAAATAGAATCAACAAATGCATGCAAAGTGGGCAGTTTTGATTCCTCTTCATGGTGAAGACCTTTGATCCCATTTGAAGCTTAAGCTGAGTCAAGCCTTAGGCTATCCTTACATTCATCTCAATTTTGGGACAAAGCGGCATCTTACCATATATTTCCCAGGCTAAATTGAGCGTGATCAATATTTGATATGCCAATGCTAAATACATTCTTAACGGGCCCCTTCTTAATTTGATAAGCAATATTTTTTTTATTTTTTATAACTTTTTGAAAAAAAAGCAATTATTTTCTTCATCTTCTCCCCCCCCCCTTCCCCCCCGCCCCCCAAAAAAAGCTCACACAACCATGTTCTAAAGAGTTATTATTATCATATCACTACTTTTTCTTTCATTCTATTTTTTTTATCTTTCATTTTAGTTATCATCACGTCATTTATTAGTTATTACATATATTATTTTCTCTTTGTTCCTTTATTTATTCTTTTTATATCTCTCTTCCTTCCACCTATACACCCCAAAAATAAGGTGTAAGTTCATCACTTTCATGCTCTAATTACGTAGAAAATAAAAGGGTAGTGAGTGAAAGTAATAAGCCCCAATGAATAGTGTTTTTGGATAAGCATCAATTACATATATTTACGTTAAAATTCAAGTAATAAATGTAGAAGCAACTCCTTATTGCTTCAGAACATACGCATGTCAGATGGCATATAATGTAAAACCAAACAAGCAGATAGTTATTGTGACATGGTAACACGCAACATAAATTAACTAGAATCAAACCAAGGAAGATGAGAGAAACCAATTTTTTGTGGAAGCGTCTACTTAAAAAAGAAAAAATACAAGCAACCAAGCACCTGTAAATTACTATTCAAGCATTGAATATTAAAGTGGAAATTTGATTGTTTTATCTGACTCCATTTACCATACCAGTTCCCCTAATAAAACATGAAGACATAAACTGAAGCTAATGGCTACTTTTGTGGCAAACCAATATACCAAGGTGTTTAATATTTGTTTTTTCTGCTGCTATGCTCGTCAAGCCAAGATATAATATCACCAAGCACGTGAAATATAGTTTCATCAGGTTCACCTTCAAGTAGAGTATGGAAAGCATCCTTATAGAGGCAGAGTTTCTTGTCCTTAACTTTAGCTTTCTCGTACAAAGCCTTGCTAGCTGATGGATCAGTTATTATATCAGCCTCTCCATGCATGATCAACAATGGCAGAGAAACCTAGCAATTAAAATTCTTCAGTGGATTCATTGACAGAGAGAAAGTTCCACCAGAATCATGTGCAATAGCTCAAGAAAGTTGTTAAATAGGACATGTCATAACTTATCATTGCAGTTTATCAAAAAGTTAAAAGTCCATTAATAATCACTGCTAGTATTTTCAAGGTTAACTTGAATAGTATACATTCAGAAACAAGATATACCAAACTTATGATCTACCTGTTTTTATTCTTGTTGCATAAAAGAATGTTTTGACACACTGTTAGCTTTGCAATTTTTCACTCAGATGCTATAGTGAAAATTTGAGACAGAATCTCACATGGTAGGATGTGGCACAAGGAAAGGCACTACGATCCAAAGAAAAGGAAATTCTGGGATATTTACATTCACAAATTCAATTCTACTGTTTTTTATTTTAGTCAAAAGCAAGACAACTCTGAAATCTCTAGAGAAGTAGTCAAGGAATGTACATGCTGTTGTTTCTTTGGTTTTAAGGAATTTGGTTGTTTGTTTCCTTTATGAATTCTTTTTTCTTTATATTAAGGAAGGAAGGCCATAATAGTACTAAAAAGCAAGTCAATGGGAAAGATATCATTTACTTCTTCCAAACGCTGTTCAAGCTCCTGTGTGGCTTTCAACAACTCCAATGCAGTTCCCAGTCTTGGTTTATCCTTGTAGAGTAACACATTATAGGGTGCCTGGAGCAAATCACTCAGAAAAATCATTAATAGAAGAAAAGAAAACAAACATGGATTATTTCCTCTATTTAACTTTAATATAATTCAAGCATGATGTGGTACACTCACCAGTTTTCTCTTGTTCACATCTCTATATATATTATCTTTCACCTCTTCCTTTTGTGGAACTAACTTAGTTTTGGGGAGAACTTTAGCTACACCAATTAGTATCTGCTTCACCAACCAATGTGGAATCATGTCCTCCGCAAACTATTCAAGAAAACTGGTTAGTATACTTACATATGGATTAAGCAATCAAATAATTCTAGTTGTAGTTTAAATTCAAGGAGATACACCTTGCACAAAGGTGCAATAAGAGCAGCACCATCCCATGCAGTAGGTTGTTTGAAGTGAATTTTCAAAGCAATGGCTCCTCCCATTGATTCACCCAACAAGAAGCTTGGTAAATCTTGATACTTCTTTTGGTCTGTCATCCAAAAGCACTAGAGTTATTCACATATAATTCAAACAATGAAAATGACAAGCCAATATACGGATTTGTTCAAAGACAAAATTTAGATACAGTTCATTAAGTATTTTTGGAATTGGTTTCAAATCAGAATTGGAGTTTTCAAGGTAAAACTCCAATTTTGATTAGATAACAGCACTAGAAGCATTAAAATCAACATAGATTATCGAGGTAAAAGTAAAGCTTTAATTCTGACTAAATAACAATATTAAAAGTATCTATGAAATTGTATCTGAGTTTTGTCCTTTGCTCAAGAAGAAAACTTTATGCAAATATGTGAGAAAAACCAAGACAGTGACACCATAAAGAATGATCTGAAATCAAGGGAAATTAGATCTTACCCTTAATTTTTGAGAAATGTTCGACGACATCATTCACTAGATTTTCAAAACTAGGAATATAACCATGAAGACCATCAGAAAGGCCAAATCCAGGGTAGTCCAATGCAAATACTCCATATCCAGATGATGCTAACTTCCGTGCAACTCCTAAAAGAAAATACAAAATAAAATGACATATTATCTATCTCTTTTCTGATTGAACAAACAAAAGAATTTCTCATTTATTATAGATAATTCCATGCCTTCAAAGTAAAATGTGCAAGTGTCTGCATAACCATGACAGTAACAAACGATGGCTTTCATTGGAGATTTTTCTGGAAGCCAACTTTTAGAGAATACTTTTAATCCTCTGGAGTTCACTTCATAAACCTGCACACAAATATTTGAAATTCAAATTACTCACCAAATTAATGATAAGTACTTATGTGATACTATTAGCTAGACAATACATGAAGAATGTAATTAATGAGTAATTACTGATCACACCTGAGAATTGTGCTTATTGCACCTGATCACACTTTTTTGTTTTGAAATTTTCACATTCTTCTCCCACTTTATTATTATTATTATTGATACCCGTGATTTATTATTTACAAAGGAAAGTCTAGGAATTGTATATAAAATAATAGAAGCATGGATGATGGGTATAAAATTATTACAAAATGAGGGAGGTTAATATAATTTTCCAAAGAAAAGATTACCCAATGTGATAAGGGCTAACTTAAAAGGAAGTCACTATAATTACCACGTCAATTAGCTTAAAGCTAAATCTCATGACTCCAAAAGTTTGAACGCAAAATCGTCTTGAAAGGAATGTCAAATGATTACAATCTAATTTAGTCTTCACTTTCTATACAAGTTGATATATATGTGTGTAAATTGATCCCTGGAGGACGTTTAAAGCCAAAGGTGAACTCCAATGCATGATGTAACTAGCCATCAAGATTAGTTAATGAATGAGACCAGATACGAATGAGGGTCCTTTACCTCTTTCATCTTCACCCCATCCGCTGGTAACTGCAGCAAATATCAAATACAAATGAGCTACAATATTCTCTATTTTGAATTTTATTATTTGAAATAAAAATATGAGAACCAAATAGTTAAAGTAAAGGAATTTGATTTATACATCTAGGAAGTGTGGAAGACAATCAAGACATATGAAGACTTGCTCAATACAGAGCATACTAATATAGATACTTGGTTGGGCATACTCTTGCACCAGGTTAAAAATTAAATTAACCACCTCAACCAACAAGTTTTAAGACTTTGACTCGTTCAGTAGAAACCTCTGTATTGAATTCATTACAATCGAACTCAACCGATGTAAAATCAAAAATTAAAAATACAAGGCATTGTTTAATTTTATTTTTTATAATTAAATATATATATATATATATATATTTGTAAAATTTGTTTGCTTTTCTATTTTATAGAATTTAACCAAATTAAATAGTTCACATACACACACATATATAATATTGAGCACAATAATTATGTATTTTTAAATATTTTTGGATTTAAGTTTATTAAAGTTTTTATAAAAAGATTATCTTATTGTTTATGAATTTAATTAGAATGCATTATAGTGTAAAAAAATTTTAAACTATCATCAAATTATATATTGTTATGTATGATAAGTTTATTTACTTTTATGATAACTTAATAACTACGCTAAAAGTTTCACGCGAGATAATTTTTGTTTCATTAACAATATAAAAAATTTAATAGTGACAGTACGTAAGAGTTAAACTATTGTTTATATCCAAATTGCGATTGCAACCGTGTAGTTGCATTGTGATACAGTGGTGGTTGTGGTCTAACACGGACCAACACAGTATGCAACCATATGACCTGTATAATTAAGATGTTGTGGCCCTATCACGGAATTGGATTCAGTCAAATTTGTATGCATTCATATAATTGATTCGTTTGGTTCTAATTACATTTTCCTTTCAAACCAACACAAACCAAACAAAGAACCCCCTTATAACTAACACTGCCTTGAAGTACAACCGTACGTAGTTCAATGTCTTTTGCAGCGAGATAAGATAAAAAATTGTTCTTATTAATTTTTCTTGTCTCTTGTAACAAGATCAGATCAATAGTTCTTTTTCCTTTCATGGGTATCAAACGGATGAGATGAGCAGAATATATTAGAAATACATTCACTCAATAGTTTGAAATAGATGGTTTGCGTCACAATGTGATCAAATTAATGTTCAAGAATTTGATCCTTGTGGCCCTCATTGTTCTTAACAAAAGATGGGGTACGTTTAAGTATAATTAAGTACATAAGTTTGTGCATTTTTCATATATATTTCAAGTCCAAAAACCCTCTTCCACGGAGAAGATACATTACCCGAAATAAGCAATGATCAATGGCAAATTGAATGTCCTTAAAAGCCTCACGAGCACGCCTCCTAGCGGGTGCCTCATCCAAGTTGGACAGAAAAATTGTTTGCAACTCCTCACTCATGTATTGTAGTTCTTCTGTTGTGGTTCCAGCCATTGCTCCTTAAATACCGTCCCTCCTCTCTTGCTCTCTACAAAATGCTAATAATGTGACTCAAATTATGAAGAAAGAAAGAAAGAAAGAAAGAGTACTAATGTGCAAGTTGAGGAGTGGAAATGTGTCTTCTTCACCAGCCAGTAGGAAGCAGTAGCTGGGAAGTGGGAGTTAGAACTAGGAGGGAACGAAAGAGAGAGGTTCCTAAAGAAAAGGGGGTGACATATGCATTAAGTTACAGTTGAGTAGATGCTAGTGGCTAGGGCAATATATCACAGGAGTTTGGTTCCAAAATTTAATTAGAAGCGGATGGGGAGTTAATATTTTCTCACCTTATACATTTATGATTGGGATCCACTTTTCCTCACCACTCTGGAATATGTGCTAGTGCCTTACGTATTATACTGTAAATATGAAATCTCCAAACAATTTCTAGATGCAATCTAACTAATTAAATGTAATTTGGACATATGTCAAGTGAGGGACTTTTATTTTGAGATGTGTTATTCATGCAACAACTCATACAATAATTTATATATCAATATTTTACATTTCTATCTCTCTCTATAACATCATTTATTGCATCTTATTAGTCTCTCTTCTCTCTCTCTTAGTTGTACAATTTGTTGTACAAATAACATTTCTTTATTTTTTGTTTAGGAGGCGGATGATAATAAGTTTTATAAAGAGGAGGAGACAAGGAATAAAAGAATGAAAAAATGGCACAACACATGCTTAGGGATCAAACTCCTATACCTATAATTTATATGTTTCATAGGTTAATAGACTGAGCTAAGTTAGGAGAAAAGCGAGGAATTATTTTTGGGCTTAATTATGTTTTTAGTTCTTATAGTTTATCAAATGAGTAATATGTATTTGTAAAACTGTTTTCACCCATTCCAATGCAGTTAAACGTGACTAAAGAAAAATGATGGATTGGCATTCAATGGCAGTTTAAATGTGAAGACAAACACAGCTTTAGTCCATGTAGTTTCAATTATTTAAATCAAATTTTCATACTTTTAAAATTAATGAAATACAATTCAATTAATTTATTGTCAAATGGGTTGAAAATTAAAAAAAATGCGTCTAAGATGAAATTTGAACTCATTAATTTATGCTTTAATACTATGCATAAGAATCACTAGGAAACTTAACTTATTTGCCATATGAATGAAAATATATTATATATAACTTGTGTGGGGAACCAAAAAGACATATATATTTACTACTGCTAAATAAATAATATAATATTATAAAATTAGACAACCGATGACTTATACTTTTTAATGCAAAATGTCTTAATTATAATTTAATCGTTCAGTATTAATTTTTTTTAAAATTGTGCTATTTTATGTTTTAGTTTTTCTTTGAATACTTTAGTATGTGAAATAAGATATTATTATTGATGTAATAATTCTTTTTTGTATTTAACTAAAAAAAATTCTCTAAACATAATTATACTTCTGTAATCAATTTCTACAATAATCTTTTTAATTTAATACTGAAAAAGTTATATAGTGCTAAAATAAAAAATGTTATTTTAGTGACTAAAATAAGATATTATGATTGATTCAATAATTTTTTTAGTAAAATACAATAAAAATAAATAAAAAGGCTATTATTAATTTTAAGATATTATTAAAAAAAGGCTATTTTAATTTTAATTTTTTTAGCAAAATACAACAAAAAACTATTACATCAATAATAATAAGTTATTTCAATAACCAAAGTAGCGAAAGAAAAAAAAAATAAAACAATGCAATGTTATGAAAGAAAAAATTATTTAATATAGAGTGGTTAAGTTATAATTAAGATATATAATAGGCTTAATTGCACCTTTTGCCCTCAGAATTTTACAATTTCGTGAATTTTGCCACTTCAAAATTTTTTACTCGAATTTTGCTCCACAATTTACAAAATATCACAAAATTTACCCTCCAAGTAGAAAAACCACTATAAAATGTCTTAATTGTGATAGTTTTTCTATGTTAGGACAAAATTTGTGAAAAAAAATTGGGTGACAAAATTCGCAAAATTGTAAAACTTTGAAAATAATGAATACAATTAAGCCTATATAATATTAAAAAGTATAAGTTATTGTTTATTTGGTTTTATAATATTATATTATTTATTTACTAGTAGTAAATATTTGTACATTAATTTTTTGTTCCCCACACATTATATATATATATATATATATATATATATATATATATATATATATGTCAAATAAATTAAGTGTTCTAGTATTCATAATGTTAAAACATAGAGTAGCGAGTTCAAACTTCATCCTGAACTACTTTTCAAAACACACGTTAGTGTCCACATCATTAAAAAATTGATGATAAATTAAGTTTTGAACTAAATTTTATTAATTTTAAAACAAAAACACAATTAAGGCTTGTTTTTGTTAGAGTAAATGGAATAAATTTGGAGCGTTAAATTTTTACTGAATAATCAAAATTAAAATAAAAAAATTACGTAGCTTTCAAAAATGGTCATTAATATCGTAAAAAATGGTCATTAATTTATGTATATGTAGTATTGTATGGTTAAAATTTGTTTCTCTTAATCTTGTACAAAAATACTCCTCTCACTGTACAATCTTATATTATGGTACTTGTAATGTTTATTTTCATTGTTTTTTTTTATATAAACTTAAAAAAAGAAAATAATGTGATGTTTTTGTAATTAAAAGTAAAAATAGAAAATGTTTTAATGCACCCTAATATATTTATATTTTCCTGAAGTAGATAACAATTTATGCATATAAAAATTGAAAAATAACTTTTTATGAACAAGGAGACAAATTCTACGGTAGACCACCTCTCTAAACCATTAAAATATGTTGATTTAATTAACAATCTTAACCATTGATTTTTTTTATTTATATATATATGTAGAAGCTGCCGAAAAAGTAAAAGTGGGTTGGTGAGAGAGAAATAAATACTACCATATTAATTGACTCGTGAATGCACTTGACCTTAAAGGCATGCACGTCACATTGAGGTTCTGTAATATTTTGGCCTGGGTTCCTCGTTCTGAAGCTCGCATCTTATAAGGATGGTTAAAATTTACGATGCACCTTATAAAGCTTGACTATTGTCTTTGTAGTTGTGAGTGAGCCTATATATACCTTATCGGAATCTTATTTAGATAAGAATCTCAAAATCAGTTAAAGTATGTTATCTTTAATTTCCTTATTGTCACTCACAATCATTGTCGTATGGTTTGGGAGCCTTTAAACTCTTTTATTAAATGGGCTAGAAAGAGAAATTATTATGATGAACTAGATGAGTTGTCCCACAAGTTTATCATGACGGGTTTACAGCTCCAACAATAAGAAGTTAATTATTTCAATATCGAAGCTAAAATTCGTCCATCAATTCGAATTTAGAAATGATCCAGAATGAAAAATATATGTATTATTTATGTCAACTAAAAAGCTTATATGTATTATTTATGTCAACTAACTCATAATTTGATAAACAAACAGAAAATACTTATAAAATAGTTTATGTCAACTAGCTATATTTGTCTCCTTTAAATTCTAGCACATGTCAACGATGGTTGATTGAACAACTAATAGCTAGAATCAAACATCATTGATTAATAAAACTGTTTTGAATCCGATTCTTGTTGATTCACTTTCGTTAGTCGTTCATTTGAAATGGGACATCCTTCCCTCCCTTAATTAACAATTCATTTTTTTATTAATTCTAGGCAAAAGCCCAATTGTTCCCTTATTTTAGAAGTTAACTAAAGGCATTTCATAATAACTTTTATTTTCTTTACTGAAATTTAAACTTAGAGACTTCACTTTAGCTAAAGAATGACACTTTTTTTTTTTATAATTTCAAATAATTTTATTTTAATTTGTTTTAAAGTTCTATTGGAATTATGTATATGCCTTTTAAAACTCACTTATATAATACCTTAAAATACATTCTCTTAACAGTGATTTTATCTCTAAAAATACTTTTTCTTGAATAATTACACGTGTTATTAATTCTTACAAAGAATTAAAAAATTAAATTAATTATAAATATATATTTTAATTTTTTTTTATTAATGTTTATAATAACTACTTAAATTAATTATGTATATACATTTTTATGAGTTTGATTTTTGATATACTGCCACTGTAAAAAAAATTATATTATCAGCAAATTAAAAATTACTTAACATATGTCCCTTAAGCATATAATAATGAGTTCAATCCTATGGTTCGTATGTTTGGAAAACATCTGTTGATAAATGTTAGTTCTTTAAATAGATCTTAGTACCTTAAGAGATTTGTCTCTAACTTTTGACTAAGGGATACCTTAGGTTCACACACAAAATATTTTTTTTTACAATAATTGTTACAAAAATTAGTAGTCAAAAATTAAACTTATAGGTACCCATAGACAGCAAGATTCTTCTTTATCCTATCTTATAGTTTACAAGTCAAGAATCCAAATCTTGGTGCATGATGAAGAGATTCATTTCTCCTAGTAAGAGATTCAAAGAAGCTTCTTCTTCCAGTAAACCCAAGTTCGGTACATTTGACTACGTCCACCGTTGGCAATGTCATACTAAGATTTTGTGTTAGATCAACTCATCACTTAGAGTGTTATTCTTATGCTTTTTTGTTTTTCTCATGTGTCAAGTGTAGCGGGAGTGCCTTTTGATTATTCTAATATATGATCTTTAGTATACGAGCTTTTTTATTTTCTGCCTTCTCATGAAGGATGTGTTGTTTATCAAGTTATTGTAACAAAACATTGGTATTTGTAGAGAACTTTGTATATCTTATACTTGTTTTGCCTTCTTTTTCTCAATCTTTTTTTTTTGCTTATAAAAGAAATTAATTGTATGGTATCATGTTATCCTCGTTTAAAAATGGGTTGATGATAATATGAGAGTAGCTATATGAGATTTTGTGGTTAGGCTTACCTTTGTATATCTGCTTTTCCTTGGGTCGCTTTGTTGTGGATAGAGTTGCTGATATTAATCCAAAGGTCCTATGGCCAGGCCCCATACAATTGAGCTTCGAGATGTCGATGTCGTCGCAGCAAACATAGCCACTGCCATAGGAAACACGTAATTGTGGTGTCGCACTCTCCGTCACCGAGATCAAAAACGTCGTTGAGGGCTTGCAGGATCAGAAGCCATGTAATGAAACAACGTCGTCGCAAACCATAAGTGTTAGGAGTTGGATCACATTGCCTCCTCCCAATCGTAAACCCAAGACCGTGCTTCCCATAAAGTACATTTTGCATTTTTTTTTATTTTTCAAATTTTTAAATGAATTTAATATTCTCAAAAAGTGCATCGTTTAATGAATTTAATATTTCATATATAGTTAAATTTTTTAAATGATGTGAATTTATTGAATTTAATATTTCATGTCATTAGATAATTTATGCTGAAAATATAAAAAAATTTAACCTCTTGATATTTTGCCTTTGCAACTTGAAAGAAAACTTATTATGCATTAGAAAAGAATTAAAAATAATGGATAGAACATTAGTGGCTGATTGATGAAACTAGGACATTTTTACAAAGAAAATACCTAAATATGGTCCTTTTAAAACATATTATTGACATGAAGCTATTTTGACCTAATCAAAAGTCAACTTGCCAATCAAAATAGCGAGTTCCATGCCACATGTACTTTTTAAAAAAAATGGGACTGGCTCCCACATAATGCCATATGAGACTTGCTAATCAGAGTAGCAAATTCTAAACTTGCTAGTTAGACTGGGGAGTCTCATGTGAAATGCCACGAGAGCTAGTTCTAATTTAAAAAAAAAATGCACATGTACAAATCACCAATATCATAACCAATTTTTTTATAAATAAATAATATATATATATATATAATATTAATATAATTAATATATTAATTATGTATATTAATATAATACATTTAAGATAATTTAATATATTATAATTAATAGAATAAATAAAAATTAAAGCTCTTACATTTACCCTTTGTTTGAAAGGGAAGAAAATGAGGGACAGGAAAGGAAAGAGAGAGAAAAAAAAAACACATTTACCAAAAATCACTCTCCCTTTTAGTATACAAGAAAGCAAGAGAGAAAAGAAAAAATGGTGTGGGTCCCACACCAAAACTCTTTCTCTCCATTTTGAAAAAAAAACAACAATAAAAACTCCTTGATTGATAAAATTATTATTATACCCTTTATGATAACAACAAATATAAATAAATTTATTTTTAAAAAATTATTAAATTTATTTCAAAAATAATTAAATAATTTTAAATTTATTAATTTTTTAAATTTATCTTTAAATTAGCTTTTATTGATTTTTTTTAATTTTTTCTATCGACAACTTTTTTTATTACATAATATAGACATTCCTTATAAATAAATAAAAATAATTTTCCTTTTTTACATATTTTATTTTTGTCTTATTTCATAGATAAAATAAATATTTTAAATTTGTCGTATATTTTGATAAATATTTATTTTTTACATTTTTATTTCCTTTATTATATCTCTTTTTATTTAAGGATATTTATGTTATTTTATAAATATAAATATTTTTTTTCTCTCACTCTTTTCTTCTCTTCTCTCCATCATTAAACATTAGCTACTTACTGGTTTATTCAATGTGTACTAAACTCTTATATTTCCACATTTACAATCGAATTGATTTCCCCTCGATGTGAGACTAAATAAAAAAGGAAAAGAGAGGATACGTGTGGGAATTGAAGAATTGGAAAGAAAGTTAATAACAATGCACAACCGGTGCTAATTCGTACCTTTATGAATTCCAACTTGATAAGTGTTTATAGAAGAGTGTGAATAATCTTTATTCAATTTTACAACTCGGTGAAAAATTAGGATCGATCGTCTGTTATTCCTCTTGAATACTCAATTTTAAAAGTTTGATTATCGTGTGCACAAAGAATCAATAAAACTTGAGTTAATTACTTAGGTTTCGAACCTCAGGCTTAATGCAAATGAGGTTTTGATCATAAATTAGTTAAAAACAGATAAGTAATATAAAAATGGTGGCACGAATAGAAGCTTTGTTCGTAACGTGGAAAACACAACCCGTACATATTACAATAATATATATATATATATATATATATATATATATATATATATATATATAGATAGATAGATAGATAGATAGATAGATAGATAGTGAGAGAGAGAGAGAGAGGACATATCAAATGAGAGGGCTTTTTTCCCATAAGAATGAGAGAAATGAATATTAACTATTAAATTTTGTCATGAATAGTCAAGATTAAAGCATACAAAGTCATGTAAATTTTTTAAGTCACATGACTTTTTAAGTGGTCACACAACTTTAAATTATGACCATCCATGTATAATTGTACAGACTAGATTTACTCATCTCGCTCTCATATGAAAATCATTCTCTCACTATATATATATATATATATATATATATATATATATATATATATATATATATATATATAAACAAAAACAACACTAAGAAATTGTTCTACAAGGACAACAGTCTAATCAGGGGAACTCCCCATTTCAGGAAAAGTTGGTTTTGACTTGTGTGAAATTATCCTTCAGAGAATGTACAATGTGCAGAGCATAGATTGAACAACATAGACAAGAACAGGAAAAGAGAGGATACATGCATTTAGATCACCTCAAATCAATGTTGATTTATTAATGTTTATAATAATTACTTAAATTAATTATGTATATATTTTTATGAGTTTAATTTTGATATATTATCAGTAATAAAATCTTTTATATCATCAACTAGGGTATTCACGGGTCGGTTTGGTTCAGATTTAGGGGAGAGAAAAATCCGAACCAATCATTTTTCATTGGTTCGGTTTGGTTCGAATTTCTCTATTTTTTTTTACTCAATCCAAACTAAACCAACCCAATCAAAAACGGGTTAGTTTGGTTTGGGTCTATCGGGTTCATCTTATAAAAAATTCCAAAAATTTGTTTTTGAAAAAAAATAAAAATCATGGTTTTGAACAAAAATTGACAATAATGTTGTCATTAAAAGAGTTTAAACAACATATTTTGTAGTAATTGGCTTACACCAATTAAGTAATAGTAAAAAAATAAGAATGAAAAATAGGAAAAATAGTAAGTTAGATCATCTCTTCGGTTCGGGTTCATTGGGTTTGCAAACCCAAACCCGATGCCCGAACCAATCATTCTTGGGTTTCATCAGTTTGGTTTGGGTTGGACTCGATTGACTTGAAAAATCCGAACCAATTTAATTGGTTCGGTTTGGATCTTCGGTTGGTCTGGTCGATTCAAACCGATGAACACCCCTATCATCAACATATTAGAAATCACTTAAGATATGTCTTTTAAAATAATTATTACAAAAATTAATAATTTTCAATTGAATCACAATTCATAATTGCATGATAATATAAAAAAAATTTACATTGTTAATATATTTTAATTAAATTAATCTTTTACACAATATAAACTGTATCGATCGAGTCTCGCAGGCCAGCTATCTGACCGAACAAACCATGGATGGTCGACCGCGTGCACCTTGGACTAGCGTAAATTAGGTAAGTGGGAAGCTGGCGTAATAAAGGAAACCAAGCAACAAATCTAGCGTAATAGAGGAAACCAGACAACGAATCTTAGAGATAAGGGCAAGGATATCTCACAATATCAGTAAGAATATCCGAGAATATAAAGGACACAGGTGCACACCTTCTAATCCTAATCTCAATCCAAAACACTACATCCTATAAGGAGACCTCCATATTTGACTTGAGCGTCGGAGTGTCTTTGCAGGTAGTCCTTACACAGGACGAATTTTGACGTTGGAAGGGAGAAATATTGCTTCAAAGGAAGAGCTAGGAGAAAAACAACTTTTTGGTAAGAACATAAACTATTTTCTATTAAATATTTATTAAATTTACATTTTACTTTAATTTTAAAATAACTATACGCGAACACCACACACTTGCTATTTCCATGTAAAATCCAAATCTCATTAAAATGTTCCAAAAACAAACCATCGCTCTTAACTTGACCAAATGTCGTACCAGATTTGTTTGTACATGTACTACTTTTTAGTTGGCCCCACTATGTGTCAGCGTGTATTGAAAACTCGTCCCATATTATTTCGTACTCTAAAGTATTGGACTTAGGGGCGTACAATTACAGAAAAAAAAAACATAAGATTTAATTAATAATTAATAACTAAAATTATGTTAATATATATAAAATAAATTATAAAATTATTAATCTAAATTAATTATTATATTTTTTATTTTATCTTTGCAAAATGCACCCGTTAATTTAGATGACACCTCCAAGTCCCCAAAGTGGAAACAAGCTCACTTATTAATTAGTCACTCCGTGGCAAAAAATTTCTTTCTTATGAACAGTCTAAAATCTGCCACTTGCTGATTTTGGTCTGACCAAGCATGTGCTCCCAGTCCTATCCCATAGTCAATTACTATAATTTCCTCATTCAGTTCTGAGAAAGACAGATGTATCCAATTTCCGTGCCATTCTCGAATGTGTGGTTAATAAATGATTAAATGCCCCTCTACCCATTTTTCTTCAATTTGACTGAACCCAGCTGCATTGTTAATAAATGTCCCTAAATCCCTAGCTAGGAATTATATATTTCTAGTAATGAATCAGTTAACATCTTGTTAATCATTTTACTACATGTTTAGACTTCAAAAATCACGTCCAATTTGATGTAGAAGCTTCTTTGAATAGCTTCAAATATTCACGTCTAATGTAATAAGAAACAAAAAAAATTCACGTCTATTACGCTAGTTTTGGCCACTTGGATGTGCATCCAAACATGTAACTCATTGGTGAGTTTTTTATTTTATTTCTTTTTTTATGTAAATAGAACAAAATTAGGTACTTATTTTTTTAGATTCTTTTAGAAAATTAAAATTGGTTAGCCATCTTTAGTTTGTCAACAAGATTAACCATTCTTGAGTATTTGATTTAATAGTGTCTTTTGGTATAAATCAGGCTTTTCTCATTATATTTGACGTAACTTCAAATTTGGTTCTCAATTGTACACAGACTTGGTAATAACTTTTTTAATCATTTTTCTAAAAAAGTTGTGAACACTAAATACGACTTATACATTAATTTTATTTATTTATTTTTATTACAACTTGTAAGTATATGAAATTTCATGTATAAAACACAACATAAATTGTGTTTGGTTCATTTTCTTTTATTTTTCTACTTAAAAGTAAAAGTTTTTTTAATCAAATTTTATAAAAAACCTTATTTTTTGGACATTTATTCTTAAAAAATATTTTTTAATAATTTTTTGAATAACCAGTATTTATATTTTATAAAGATTTCATGATTACATGACTTTGCCAGAGAAAAAGTTCTACATTAGTGAGTTAGAAACAAGTTAAGAGATATATAACAGAACAATGAGTTTAAAGTTTCTAAGATATTTTTAAATAAATAGATTGTTTAAACTAAACCTACTGATACACTTTCTCACTCTTGGATAAAGATCTACATACAAATTTTAATATGGTGTTAGCGTTCATTTTCATGGCAAAACCAAAAGCCCAAGCAAAAAAGTATTGACAAAAAAATTAAAAGGCCCAAAATAAAAATATGTTGCACCCCATCTGCATCATTATTTAAATTCTATTTTTTTACTTCATCTTCATTATTCTCTAAACTCTTTACATCAATTTTCTCTCCTTTCTTTTTTTCTCCATACAAAATAACAGAATTTTACCATAATTTCATTTCCTGCATTGAATATGATGGTTTCCATCAAAGTGATACTTTGCGAGACTAGAAAGATGTTTATACTTGTCCTCTTGGAGAAAGAAAACCCGAGAAGCTGAAGAAAAAATGCCAAAAAGAAATGAAAAGAAGTGAAACTCTGATGAGAAAAGAACTGAATTGAAAACGCAAGAAAGAAGAATCAACGCAAAGTGACTAGAGAGAGAGGGTGACGAAAAAAGAGATAATGACAAAGGAAAAGAGTATGAGTGGCAAAATGAGCTTGCATTGCTTAACACAAATTTTGAAATCTAATTGCTTTAAATAAATTTGTGTTTGATCCAATACGATGTTGAACCTGATTAATAACCATTTCACGTTGATTTATTAAAAGCGACAAATAAAAACTATTGTTATCATTTTTCTACGAGTTTATATTTTTCATATGCAACAATTAAAAATCATTGTCGAAAGTTAAGATATAACATTTTTTACCCAAATTTAATTTATTTAAACAATAATTAAATAATGATTTTCTACTTATTTATCATAAACTGTATCCAAAAATAATTCCCATGAGATGTAAGAGTCATTATATAATCGTCATATAAATATTTGTCATAAACAATAACAAAATTGTTACCATTCTAATCAGTGTTTTTAAAACCGGACTGGTCATTGAACCGATCAAGGCACTGGTTCAAGGTTTAATGGTTCAACTGAGGTTAAACCGTGGTCAAACTAGTATTAATAAAATAATAATAATAATTAAATAATACATAAAATAATATTAAAAAAGCATAATATCATAATTTTGTAATACTAAAAATTAAAAATAAAACAATTTTATAGGTTCTTTACATTACAATACCTATAAGTGCAAATCAAATATGTTATGATACTTAAGTATAAGTTTTAACTATACACATCAACATTATTAATAAAACAAGTTTATATTTAAAATAAAAAAATGATAAATACTTTAGGTTGGTTTTATTTTTTTAAGAAAAAAAATCAAAATAATGTTGTATTAAGCATTTTTCTTTGACCCGCTATGAACCGGTTTTTGACCGATTTTGACCAGTTTTACCAGTTTTTGACCGGTTTTCTGGTTTTTTGACCGGTTTTTCTTCAGAGCAATTCTGTGGTTTATTTGAACGGTCAGGTGACCGGTTCACCAATTTTCTAGTCCGACCAGCCGGTCCGATCCGGTTTTCAAAACAGTGATTCTAATAATGATTATAGTAATAGTAATAATATGATGGAGATAAAAAATTGTCTATACATAATTATTAAATATAATATAAGAATATAGTAAATATAAGAATATAAGAATTATAACTAAATAATAAGTATGGACTTTTTTTTATCTTGAAGGGTATTTTTTTTCTAAATTATCAAAATGGGTAGATTTTGAAAAATTATTCAAATTGGGATAAGTCGTGACTTTGAAACACAACATAAAATTGCAAGTTGTATGTTGTTTCATGACTTTTGAATTTATTATTTTTTAAATTTTTTTATGGAAGTCGTATTTAGTTTTATAACTTGTATGCAAAGTTAGAGACTGGCATACGACTTTACCTTTTCTTTAATTTTTTAAATCTAAATATGAATTAAATTTTTGAAATTAAATTTTTTAATAGAATTCGTAAAGGCAAACACAACTTTTGCCTCTCTTTTTTATTCTTTAGTCGCGAATCAAAATGCGACTTCACTTTTCTAATTTATTTTTATTTTATATAAGACATAACATGATATACGACTTCTTTTTTTTTTTTAAACTTATGTATAGAATAAAATTAAAATCATAAAATAAATTTTAAAATAAAATATTTTAAAAAATAAATTACAAAACAACTTAAAAAAAAAGAGAGTTGTGTAATGAATCATGACTTCAATACAAACAACAAAGATCGTGTAATCAGTCACGACTTCAATATATCAAATTTTTTAGAAAAAATAACAACAAAGGTCGTGTTTCATTTCACGACTTCAATATATAAAATTAAAAAATATATATATCAAGCTCGTGTTCTATTTCACGACTTTTATATACAATAAAATAAAATTAGAAAAGTGAAGTCGTGTTTTGATTCGCTACTTGACTTAAAAAAAATCAAAATCTTGTTTACTTTTACTACTACTATTAAAAAAATTAAGTTCTAAAATTTAATTTGTCTTTCAATTTAAAATTTTTTAAAATAGTAAATCGTGTGACTGTTTACAACATTGTATGCAAGTTGTAGCACTGCACAAGACTTTTATTAAAAAAAAAATTAAAAGAATAAATTTAAAAGTCATGAAACAACATATAGTTTCTAATTTCATGTCGTGTTTTCGAGATAGGACTTATCCCAATTAGACATTTTTTCAAAATTTACCCATTTTGGTAATTTTGAAAAAATTTGCCTCTCTAGAGTAAAAAAGCCAATAAGTATTTCTTACTGGTGAACATTTCATTTGACTAAACCAATTGGCAATTTGAGTCAGAGTTTAAAAGAAATAATTGGATGAATGTTATTTATACCTTTTGCCCAACAATTGAATAGAAGTTGTTTATACCTTTCGACAACATTTATAAAATCATGACCTAAACATTTAAACAATTACAATAGGTGGTCTCAAAAAGTGTTACTTAATCTCGTATTTTAGATAATAATTTTTATTGCATTGTGACCATAATTAGAAAAACTATTACTTATTTGAAACGGCCACTTAAAGTATACTTGAAAATTCGTTGTCATATGGTTGCTTATACTTTTAACTTCTTTTTTTTTTTTTTAACTTTTGGCAATAATTTTTCTTTGTTACTATAGATAAAAAAATGTTGTAATAGTGGAAGTAAAATGAAACACAATAAACAACATTCTGGGCCTGAGCTTTGTTAACTGGGTCTGGTTGACCACGACCAGCCCATTTTAAGATTCAATTTTTAGGTTTGGCCACTTCTACAAACAATGGCATACGATATGTAACCTGTTCCAATAAACGACCTTAATTACTGGTACACTCCACTGTCGATGTATTATACCTCACTTATTTAGGTACTCAACTTAATTTAAGGCAAAATATTTCATTTAAGGTCTCTATTGCTTTGTCAATGTTGTGTGGTGTGACGTTGACTGTGCTTACCAAATGGAATACCAAGTTAACGATTGTGATTAATGAAATGCAATTAAATACTATCTGATAGTTAGCACCAAAAAGATGAAAACAGCTGTCTAGCTAGTAAACATGTAGAACAAATAAATTGCCAACTACCTATGTAGCTGAGGCTTTCACTCAGAGAAGGGATCCCTGTTGATTAACTTCGCCTGCTTCTTTAACAAAAGGTTGAAACCGATCAATTGTTTTTTTGAGTGAAAATATAAATATGAAGTCTCACATCGGATAAGAATGAAAAAGTTGAGTAACAGATAAGTGAAAAGGATCCATAAACCTGATGCTTTAAGATTTTGGATTAGATGTGGTGTTAAGTTCAATTATATAGTTGACTCATGACCCATTCATGGAGATACTCCTGGTATTTTATTCCCCTCGTATTATCCAACAGTTTTTCTCTTACGTGCCTTATTTTCCACATAGTTTTAATTCCTAATGATTGGATCAGTGTGGTGATGCTAAAGAGGTTCGGTCAAATACATAAGTAACCTCCAACTTTTCATTTTTAAAGTAATCGACAAAGTTGTGATGGACAACAAATAAGTCGGCAAAACTCCATAAAGATAAAGAAAATTCACAAAATAATAATAATAAAAATTAATAATCACAAATTCTCTTGACGACAACATCCGCACTGCAATCTGCAATCTGAAATCTTAGTAGGCAAGTTCAAGACAAGGATCAATTAAGGGGGTTGTTGCTAAAAGCATTCTCAATTGATTCAAACGACATCATCTTTTTAAAAAGGCTTTTTATTCCTTCGGTAGGTAAAGAATACACTCAAAGCCTCCATTGAGCAGAGAAAACTCTACCCTATTTGGGGCCAGAGCCGCAGAGGCAAAACCTTTAATACATTTTAATTTGGTAGACAAAAACTTTAATATATTTTAATTCGGTGGACAAAGCATACAATACATTTATACAAGCATGCTGAATATACAATAGTAATTTGATTAAAACTTATGTCATGTATTCAATTTTTTTGTTCTGAAAAATAACATATCATTCTTTCTATAAAGTGAAGTTCATACCTGTCAACCTTGTGCGTATGGTTTGGTTTTGGTCTCTTCTTTTTTGCATTTGTTTCTGTATGTGATTTCACATATATGTTCATATAGGGAAAAATAAAAGGACCCTGTTACAAAACTCGGGTTTTGTGTGTTATACACACACTAAGAAACAAGATTTACGCGCTTTTGACGAAAAGTATAGTAGAAATGATTCCCTTGTTTTTTCTTTTTCTTTTCCTGGTAAAAAAAAAACTATGCTCCAAACCAATTGCTGAGACACGGTTTAAAAAACAAAGAAAAAAGCTTGCTCAAGTAAATCAACGAACTAAAATCTCATTTCAGACCAATCAGGTTATTTAATTATGAAAGAAGATGAGACATGAAATGGTTATGGAATTTGTTATGAATATATTGGGCCTAGTTTCAACCAACTTGTTTTACCCAAATTCACAAAGCAGACATGTTGTGACACATACGCAATTAATAAGAACATCCCAATTCAAGCCCAAGGAAAGAATCATCCTTCGCCCAAAAATGTCCGGCGAGTAATACATGGGTGTTGCATTAGATATTAGTTAGAAATATATAACGCCCCAAAATTGCGAGCGCCTGCATGGGTGTATCCCTCGTGCACAATTAACACCACCTTAACAATGAAGAAGTGACAATATAAGGCAAACATAGAGAACATAAGATACACATTCACTCTAATTTTTACTCTCATCACCTCTTACGATTATTGACTTGAGCGTTGAAATTTTCATAGGTGATCACACTTGAGCTTGTCTCAAAGGATCTCTCACACTCTGTTTGATACCAGCCAAAGTTGAGGGGAAGAGAAGTGAAGTGGATGGAAAATGATAGAAGTATACTATTTCTTTTGGTTTAATAGATGTGAAATAGCCTAGAAATTTTTAAATTTCAGGTCGGTCCCATGAGATTTTTAATCCCCTCTAATATGCGAAGAAGTGAGCAAAAATGAAACGCAAAATATTATATAATCGATTATATGGATCACTCATAATCGATTATCATAACACTAATAGGCTTTAATCAATTATAGCATATATATAATTGATTATATATATGTTATATATATATAATTGATTTTATATATATATATATATATATATATATATATATATATATAACTAAATAACTTTAAAAGGTTAATTTTCACTCTATTTCTTTTCAACTAAACTACATCTATTTTCACTCTATTTCTTATCTATTTTTCTTTTCTCCACTTATTTCCTACATACTTCCTCTCCCTACATTTCCTCCCTCTCTGCGAAACACATTGTTAAAGACGCCACCACAAGATTTTAGCTATTCCAACAAATATTCCACTCTTCTTGACCAGTACAAAACAAAATAAAAAATAAAAAATATTATAAAATTTAACATATAATGTTATTATCAATATGTTTTTACTGTAAATTATAATAAAAAAATTATTTATTTCTTACATCATGGTTAGCAAACATTAAAAATAAATGAGAAATCAACAAACATTACTCTTGACAAGTGAAAGCCCAATACCGAATTCTCAAATTTGCTATTATACATGGGAATGTCCTTCAATATCCTAACTATACATTTTAATAAGCATAATCCCAAGTCCCAATATATCTAGATCTTGAAGGCCAACAGATCTTATTGTAAGAGAGAAGCCACAATTGTCCAATCTTATAAACTTACCGTGACAGATTTGCCCTTGTGCTTACGTCTTACAATTGGAATCATGACGAGGGTAAAAACCATTAGGGGATATGTTAGAGATTGTCAGTAATTTTTGGTCTATGTTGACAGAGAGGGATAGATGTTAATATGTTACGAAAGCAACCAAGGGAAGGCCACTTTTTTTTTTTTTAGGAGTTGCTTTGCTTAGTGGAGGAGTCCTTTGGAGCATCCACAAAGAAAATGCCATGTTCCAAAGAAGAAGCTCTTGTTAGACTCTTCTACAATGTCTCTAGTTCCTTCCAGCTTCTCTTCCTCTTCCTCTTCTCCTCTTCCCTTCTGCTTATCAAGTTCATAAACTTCATTGGCAGCTTCTCCATATTCCAAAGGTCTTATGCTGCTCTTCTTCCATATCTTTCTCTCCCTCCCACTCAGTTGCCTCCAGCATCTAACTAACAACTTCTCTTTTTGCATGTTGCAGAGATCATCACTATGAATTTGTGTCTTCTGAGTATGATGAAGAGAAGAAGAAGGAGAAGAAATTCAAGAAAGCTACTCTTATGTCCATGATTCTATGGAGAGAGATCATCTGGTAGCTGACATCATTTGTGGTGGAGAAACCCTTTTGTTCGTGCACAACAACCAGCCTCAGAGGACTCATTCTTCTACTGAAGAATTCATAAGCCCCCGGGATAGCCTTATTGAAGACTCGGAAGAAAACTATTCCACAGAAACGTTGTCTTTTCACAAGTCACCTCTGGTCTCAGACTTTGAAAATGATGAGGCAGAAGAATTATTTCCAGCAGAAGATGCTGATTCTGTTCCAAATTCTGTCCCAGCTGAAAGTAGCCCCACATCGCCCATCACCCTGAACCTCTACAAAAGTGACTTGGTGGACAGTGACAAAAACTATGACGGTACTTCACATCATACTTAGGCTAAAGTTTGTTACATATTATTCACATGCGACACTCACATAGTCCAAACCTTGCTGATTCTATTGTGTGCAGAAGATCATGTTGAAATTGAAGTTATTGAAAACAAGAAGGTGCAAGAGGCAAGCCTCACACGAGATGGGAGATTCTTTGTCTATGCTCCTACCCAGTTGAAGAGTAAGAAGCTCATTGTTGAGGAAAAGGATGATGAAGAAATATTTGGTGACTCATGCACTGTTGGGTCCACATCTAAGAGCTCCTCCGAATGGAGGAGCTCCATTAATTGCAGGGATTCTGGAACTGAAGACCCTTTTTCTTCCTCATCAAGAAGAAGTTGCCCCAAGTGGGAATCATACACAGTTTTCCAAAAATACGATGAAGAAATGTCATTCCTAGACAGAATTAGCGCTCAGAAACTTCATGAAACTGGTAACACAACACACCCTTGTCCGTCCATTATTCACTCTTAAAAAAATGTCATTAAACTAATGGAAATATACCTTATATTAACAAATAATTCTGTTAGTATAGAAAATTAGTATAAGAACTCTGATATTTGGACCCTCGAATAATACAAACATCCAATCGACATCTCTGATTTCCCTCTTTTTATCTCATTACTGATCACTCATCTCTCTTTTCTTCATATCTCTTTTTAGGTGCCTACACCCAAGAGTCCACCAATCTTTTTCCTTAATATAATGCATGTACTATTAGATGCACAATATCAATATTAATAATTTAATTTATATTAAATAAAGGTTATATTGGTGGAAAGTAATCTTAATGCCTTCATTATTATATATATGATCTTTTTTAATTTTTTTTTAGTGATTGCAAGTTTAAATTATGGTTGAGGATTGATGTGAATAACAACATAATTTCAGAGTCTTTAAGGTCTGTCAAGGTATCTCCGAGGTCAATTTCAGAGCGTATTGTGTTCAAGTTTTCGAGTACGAATAAAAAACCAGGTGATATGCGTCACAACCCATATCGTGCGCTGGAGGCTGCATATGTTGCACAAATTTGCTTAACATGGGAAGCCCTTAATTGGAACTACAAGAATTTTCAATCCAAACGAGCCTCACGAGGCCGTGATGTTGATGTGTGTTGTCCAGCCACCATTGCACAGAGATTCCAACAATTTCAAGTGTTGTTGCAGAGATACGTGGAGAATGAGCCTTATGAGCATGGTAGGAGACCTGAGATCTATGCTAGAGTGAGGCACTTGGCTCCAAAATTGCTCCTCGTACCAGAATATCGAGGTATGATATATAAGTACTACTTTTTTCTTTTTTTTTTACTCTTTTATATTTCTAATTTTTTTATTCAACTAAAATATTTTCAAGATGAATAAAATTTACGTATAAGATTCATAGATGGATGAGTTTATTAATATTTTATTAATTATTATTCATATTTTATCGCGCAGAATATATGATATAATCTTTTTATATTAATTTTAAATTTTATTCAACATGATTTTTCATAATTTTATTTTAATTTATCACATAATGTATTATATAATATTAAGAATATACATTTAATTATTATGACTTGATTAGTACATAATGTTTAATTATTATAATTTTATGTTCAAATTAGTAAGCTGTGAACTAATGCTTTTACCAATCAAAGAGTAAAGCTTTATTTTGGAATTTGAGAATTTAAATCCTATCTACTTTAATTTTTAGAGTTTAATAGGTCATGTACTAACAGTGTAGAGTAGTTTTATACTGTCATCCAATCACAAACCACAATTTATTTAAAGTTTGTTGACTTTTATAATAAATACTTTAAAAGTCATATTAATAGTGATTTCTGATTGGATGACAGTATAAAACTACTTTACACTGTTAATGCCTGACCATTAAACTCTAATTTTTAACTTTACGAAAACTTTCATTTAATTAGCATTAAAGACTAAATGAAACTTTATAACATTTCACTAAGTTGGGGATTAAAGTCAAAGTTTCATAAAGATAAAGATTGAATTGAATAATACTTACAATTTCAAAGACCAAAAGAGATCAAAGGTTTACTCATTTGATTTTTGAAAGATTAATTACTTTTAATCATCTCATTTATATTTAGATTGCATGTCGAAAATTACAGGGTTAAGATCACGGCCCAAGTAAGAAGCCGACCTTAAGCCACAGCTTTGGAGTGCATTGTATAATCATAACTAGCAATACACTATAAAAATTGAAAATTTCTAAGTTAAATCTGGTCCGTGACGTGATAAATCGTGACCAACGACGTTGCTAGATGAGTGGTACGTAATATTAAATTATCCATTGCAGCAGTAATTTTGCAATTGAGGAACACATGATTTTATTACGCAAAAGCGAGGAAATAAATGTCTCTTTCTTTTATTGGTTAATTAATAAGTTAAAAAAAAAGTAGATATTTGACAGAAATCATTTTATTTTTTTTTGGTGAAAGACAGAAATCAAATTAAGCCACTGCTGAGATGACTTTTTATTTGAAATTCACCTCCTACAGTGTTGCATTTTCAAGTATATAACTATAATCGTAACGTTATTGAAAATTTTATAATAAATATAGGATCTATTGTAAAGTAAAACTATATTGTATTTATTACTAGTGTATAGCATTGCCATGAGTAACTAATTAAGACTTTTTTGTGTGTGTGCTATATAGAATCAGATGATGATCAGAAGGACAATAATGGTTTTCACTCAAAAATATCATCAGCTTCATTTCTTATGATAATGGAAGATGGGATCAGAACGTTCATGAGTTTTCTGAAGGCTGAAAAAGAGAAACCATGTCAGATTCTGGCAGCTTACTTTAGGAGAAACCGAAAACCCTTGGTTGATCCAACACTTCTCCGCCTTATCAAGAAAGTTAATCAAAAGGCAATTAATTAAGTTCCCAATTTTAAATTATATTAAATTAATAATTTTCTTAAGTGCCTTCCAGTTCATTATTCATTTCATATTTTACACTTATACATATATATATATATATATCCTATAGTTTGTCCTAACACATTTTGTGTCTCTCCAAACTAATATATGTGCAGAAGAAGATGAAAGTTAAAGATCTTCGCCGTTCCCGCAAATGCTTGAGGAAGAGAAAGTTGACGGTGGAAGAAGAGATGGAGATTTTGATGGCACTCATAGACCTGAAAGTGGTGTCAAGGGTTTTGAGAATGAGTGAGTTAAGTGAAGAACAGTTGCATTGGTGTGAAGAGAAGATGAGCAAAGTGAGAGTGGTGGATGGGAAACTGCAAAGAGATTCCACTCCACTTTTCTTCCCTGCACATTGACCCACAAAAGATTTATATATATTGCTTCGTGACTGGGTGATGAATGTGCATGGCTGCACCCAAAGGAATATCCATAGCACACTTTATTTTATGTAAATATGGTTAAAGAAAACGGAGGGGACCCTACAAATCAAAGTGGAACATGTGGGGTGGCATGGATTTTGGAGTCTGAAATGAGAGGAAAGATGGGTAAAGATGAATGCTTATGTCATTGATGAATGTTGAAAGTGAAAGACCAGAGACAAAGCAAGGAATGAAGATAGAGACAAGAATAGCTTTAGTTTGCTTTAGCTTTTTAGTTAGGGTTTATCTATAAGGGTTTTAAGCTGAATCAAAAGAAGAATGAACAAGACTGAAGCACATGCAGTTGAATAAAAAGTAGTGTTGCGCTCTTGGGAAAAAAAAGTATATCACACGATTAAGGAACGGTAGATTTAGTGATTCTTTTTTTTTTCTTTTCAAATAATATTACAGAAAGGACTCCACTTAGTTTTGTGAAATAGTAAAAAAAATAATAATAATAATAACAAAGGAATAAATCAACGATCAAAGTAACACCAGGACCAGGACTTCTTTGTAGGGCTACCAAGATATGTAATATTTCTTACTTTCAAAAATTTGACTCACAGATTTATCTTTTCTTGTGGGTTACTATAATTTTATTTTATTTTTTTGGTTGGAAGGCTAATTACTACAAAGTTTCTCCTTTATAAAAAGTCATTAATTGTGTCAGAATATAAAATATTTTATGAATTTCCATTTTTGTCATACAAACTTTACTTTTTCGCGTTTCTATTTTTTGAATCTATCTTAGGGTATCTCAATCAACCAACTCTAAACAAGCTTTTGTTAACTATTATTTTGTATAATTTTTCACACTTTCTATTATACCACATCATTCTTTTACAAGTAGCTCAATTAACTTTTCACTCCAACTCAACAAGTACAAAAAATTCTTAAATGGTTCCTACAACTTACTCAACAAGTGTAGGTTTTTTTGATAATGTTTTGTTTATCAAAAAAGAAAAAATAGTGTGGAGACTCATTATATTAAGAATAAGAGGAATAACAATTCCTTGCAGCACACGTGCTCTTAATAACAAAACATTGAGAGTTGCTCCTCAACGTTTTCAATTACTATATCCAAGTTACTCAACAAGTTATTGGAGGTGCTCTTACATCTCTAGCAACCTTCAAATGTTGTTACATATATCTCTTTTACATATATTTATTATATATTTTATCTCTCTAATGATCTTCTTATCTTTCTTAAGAAATGTTAACAATACACTCTCTTACTCACTATTTTGAACACATCATTTTTTATTAGTTGAAATTTTTGGAAAATTACAAAAATTTGTGGGTCTCATACCTTATTTGATGACTCTCTCAACTAATAATAGAATTTGTGTTAAAATGAGTGTGTTAGAGGGTATGTTTCTTGCACTCCTCTATGTTTCTTTTGCCCACAATGTACTCATCTTTTAGCATGTAAAACCATCTTTATCCTTTCTTGGGAATGGATCATTTACTGCGACTTTATCATTACATGAGATCTTAACTCTTTAATAAATTTTATTAATAATATAATATATTTCTGTTATGAAGTAGGAGTTTAAAAAAATAAATGGTGAAGTCATGACACTTAAACCCTCAAATTTTGTTTTTCTACGAGAGAAGATCCTTTCTCATACATACGCATATCTCTCTTTAAATTTATGAATTTTTAGAAATTCTCAATTACTTTACCAGTCCATCAGGCATGGGCTTTAGTACGCACCCTAACGCACGGTGCTTCGGTGGGTTGGTGCCGCTTGTTTTAAACGCACACTACTACTCCACGCACACTTCCGCGTGTACCCTTTCTTTGTTGCGTTCTTTGATTCTTTCTTTTCTTTTCCCCTCAATTTGCAAATGACAAATAGCATGAGCCATGAATGTTTTCATCACAATTCATTTAGAATCAATTGTGTGTGTTCATGAATGTTATGCTTATTAATCAACACTCTGTTGAACACTAAAATATCTATCTTTAATTAACCCAAAAAAGAGTGTGTGTTTTTCATATGTAGCAAGTTCATGATATAAAATTATTGTCATGACCAAGGGGGTCTAGCTCAATTAGTTGAGTAGTGTGCGTGAATTATTGCAAACCAAAAAAAAAATATTGTTGTCATGATAAAATATTACAATGATTTTATTTGATTGGCCTGGGATGTTATTACAGAGAGAAATTCTAATTTTTACATGAAGAAATGTCTTACGTAGTATTTCACAAACAGATTTAAAATTTGAGTGAATATATCGTAAATCCATTTGTAGTAACTGTTTCGTATAAAGTGACTATGCTCTTTTACAAGTATTTTACTTCTCACCTCTTCTGTTTTTTTGGATATATATAGTTCTGTCATTAATGTTTCTTTCTTAAGCATATGTTGGTATTTCAATGTTATATATGTGTGCACGTAATAATTTGTAGATGACACATTCATAGATTATCGTACAGGATTTAATATTTTATAAACCATTTTTTTTATCAAAGACGATTATCAACTTTACATTGGAAAATGCTAGTTAGAAAGCCCGTAACTTCTTGACTGGACTAGACACGAACCTATAAATAATGTATCCAAAAAAAAACATAAAGTCTTTGGGATAACCCATTAGGACCCAACTTCAAACCATATCCTTTTCCAGCCCATAGATGTAGTATTGTCTCCAACTTAAAACCTGAAGATATTGTTGACCAAAAACAAAAAAGCGGATTTTAAGATTGGCAACTTCTTTTTTTTTTTTTTGGCTAATGGAATGACAACTTTATTTATTTAGTTGGTTTCAATAGGATTGAAAGATATTCGGGGCATCGTGTAATATTATCTGAGGCAAGGTTTCTTTGAATATTTTTGGTAGAAAAATTATATTTGTACTTTTTTTTTTGAAAAAAAGAAATAAAAGAGTTAGATAAATGTGTAACGTGGTCAAAAGAGATAAAGAAAAAAAATCTTGTAAAAAAATATCATAAAAAATATTGTAGGTTCGAGAAAAGAACTTTGATATATTAGCCGAATTTCATAGATTCCAAACCTCACATGGCCTCAGATTTTTCTATATGGTAATCGAGCCCGAAACGAAACCCCAATTTCATCTTCTCAGTCCTCAAGTTAGGTTTTCTAATCAAACTTTAAGATGATTTAATTTGTATTTTGTTCTCTAGCTTTATAGATTGAATAAGTACAACTGGGTCAAAGAAGCTCAATGAAATTATTGATTCAATATCTATATATTAATTAGACTATTAAAGCATGTTTGACTCTCCAAATTTGCTTTTGGACACAATCTAAATTCCACTTGCTTCTTTCTAAAAATAATTATGGACTTCAAACAACATTTTAATTAAAAGGATGGAATCTAATATTCAACTAATTCGATTGTCACAAAATATATACCACACCCGTTCGAACGTGCTATATGATTGTCAATTATTGAGAAAAAAAAAAAAAAGCTTAAAGAATGTCATCTTAGTGTTAGTCAAGATTTAGACGCATGACATGAATAAATATAATAAATAATAGAAAGGAACTAGGAAGGTACGCAGAAATGTACAGAAAGGTTGCATGCAATGAAAAATTAAGAAAAATTATATTCATATTACAAATTGATATAAATTTTTTCACATCAAAGAGAAAAAAAGTGTATGATAAAATAATTGATATGATAGATCTTACAATTTGGATTATGGGCTTAACTCTACCCCAAAAGGTAGTTCAAGATGTGAGAGTTGTTCTCTACTTATATATTATATTTTATCTATATCAGGATAGGTTCTAATACCATCTTATAATTTGGGTTTGGTCAAACTCAACCCCACAAAAATAGTTGATAATGTAAGGATTATCTCTCACTTATATACTCTATTTTGATCTTATTTCTAGTCGATGTAGGACTTGGGTTTTTACCAATAATGGACAGAGATAAAGAAAAATTAAAACATTATATAAAAATTTTATATGAACAATATAACTCATAAATTAATATTAGTTAAAATCCAATAATAATGTAGCATGATAAATTGTTGTACATTGTTTTGTGAAAGTTACAAATGAACTTGTCCCTGCCAATTGAATCCGTAGGAATAAAAGCAACCGAAAATATAAAAAAAATAGGGGAAAGCCAAAGGGTGCGATCCCCACTTATACGCATGCTCATTCGCGCATCACATGCCATTGCCAACATTCAAAGTGCTATTTGTCATTTCCACTTTTGAAATGGAATATATAAGGCCCATTTTAGACTTTGGATTCCTTTTTCTTTTCCCCCTTTTTAGATCAGGTCATAATTAAGAGTACTTTCATCGTGGAAGTTTGAGAAGTATTTGGTTTGGTTTGGTTTGACATAATACATACACTCGTAATTTCCATCAAACTAGATATTTCTTTACAAATTTTATTTAACTTTTGTTGAATGAAATATTAACACGCAATTTTTGTACTAATTAATTTGTACGATAAATGTTCCGTAATAAATATCAATCCTCTATGTGGCTTTCCCTTGCTTCATTGTCAATAATATATATCCCCTATTTCTTTCTTTGGCTCATTATCATGTTTATGTGCTGATTAGAAAGTGTGCAGTGCAGTAATTTGACCTGTTCTTGAGGTAGAAACATGACCTTGAATCACATACCTAACATTGCGGACCAATTTCTCAACGAATACAAGTTAGGGGTATGCAGTTATATATGTGTACTATGGCAGCTTATAGACAGTCAATTTTGTTTCCATATGAAGCCGAATAATGAATGTGCTTCTCATACTCGTTTTCCATTGTTCACTATTCACTCTAGTTTGTCCTTTAAAAAAAAGTCAAGAGTTTCAATCGACAAATAAGAAGTTCAAAAATTACAACTAATCACTCTTTTTAATATGAAAGATACTAAAATTTGACGAAAAGATAGAAAAGTAAAGACAAATTATAGCCCTATCTATTACTAATTTTTAAAAAAAGGATTGTATATAATGAAAATATTCAAGGAGAAGAATTGACTAAGAAACCATAGTTGTATAAAATTAGGAGAAACTACAGTTTACTCCCCTTTAATTTTATACTTTCACAAACTATCCCTCAACTTTCTTTTTTGTCATTTTACTCTTTTGCTTCGGATCAAAGTTAAACTATTAATTATTCCATCAAAGTTAGTATCAGTTGCTTTTTTTTATGTGATTAATTAAAGCCATTTGTCACTTAACTACCATCTAATTTAGACCAAAGTAATTGTTAAGTTTTTTTTTTAATATTGCGTGAATTTTAATCTTTTCAAAAGAAACTGTCTCAATTATCCCAATTTATCTGAGATATCTAAATGATATATATGTTTACTCATTATATGATGTATAAGGGTTTTTTCTTCTTCTTTTTTTAGAAAAATGGATGATTTTATAACTTTGGTAATAATTGGGATAATGATGGGACAACGAATACTTACATGGAAATAGGAAGCCGTCATTAAAATTTATTTTTAAGTAAAATATTGAAAAAAAAAATTCAAAAATAGTTTTTGAGATCAAATCTTGGGTTCGAAAATTGATTTTGTAAGAAAGGTATTAACACCCTTAACGTTTGTCATAAGATGGTTACTTTTAATTGAGTATACAAAATTAAGATAACTTTTAAAATATTTAATCTACTCTTCTTAAGTAAAAAAAATGAATTTAAATGAATTAATAAAATATATTTGAAAGAAATAGAAAAAAATATGAAAATTAATTTTGACTTGACTATTTGAATCACACTCCTACATATTCTTTAGTGTAATGAGAAATTCAAAGTCACATAATTCTTTAGAGAATGTTTATGTATAGAAGGTTTATGTGTTGGTGGATTATAATTAAATTCAACATTATCCAGTTGTCACAACTCATATGTATTTCATTAAAATGTGAGATTATTAAGGTATCACACATTCACCTAAATAAAATAAAATAAGGTATCAAGCCTCAGTTAATCTCATTTTATTCATATATTTTTTAGTAATTTATTTTTTAAAGAAATTTGGGACCATCAAAATGTCACAATTTAGATGTCTCATATTAAAACCTAAGATTAATAAGACATCACGCCTCAATTAATCCCTTTTTGGTGTTTTTTAAAAAATAATATTTTTTAAAAGAGCAATGGAATTATCAAATTGTCACAAGTCAGATGTCTAAAATTAAAACACAAGATTAGTAAGGTGGTTATGCCTCAATTAACTCTTTTTGTATTTTTTAGAATAAAAAAATAACAATTAAAAAAATAATAGAATGAAAATAAAACAAAAAGAAAAAGAAAAGAAGAGATAGATAAACTTACCTCAGTGCAACAACTCTTGATAGACTTAATGCATAAAACAATTCAAAACAGCATATACACCTCAAACTTGAAGCTCTAAAAACAATAATAAAGAAATTTAAGTTGTCACAAGCCTTATGTTGTGCACTAAGCCCTATGATCTTTTTTCTTGGATCCACAAGTGGTCCATTTCTAGATGTTTCAAGTGCTTGGTGGTGTTTTTTGTATATAGAGGAAGGGAAAAGTGCAAAAGAATTATTTTGCCTAAAGTGGGACTTCAAAAGTAAGGTTTGATGGAAAAAAATTATCATGGCTAATTAGTCTATTTTTGAGCTAATTTTCATCAAGATAAAATTTAATTTTAGATTATAGGTCAAAAATATGGGCCATAAATTTTTTTCTTCGCTTTCCAATGACACAAAAATCATCTGATCGGATAAGTATAGTTCAAGACATGACATAATCTTTTCATGCTTATTTACATTAAAAAAAATAAAGAACTATTAACCTCTTCTTCTTTTTTCTTTAGAAGTTCCCTTTTTATTTTTTTTCTCCTTTCTTTTATATTTTACTTTATTTACTCAAATGAAATTAGGTGTTCATAATAGGTTCAAATGAGATTTTATGAATGAAAATGCTTTATTCCTCGTTATTTATCTATCCATACTTAAGAGATTGATCAATGATTGACTTATATGATTTGTTGGGAGAAAAAAAATTATGGGTTTAAGATAAGGATGTTGACTTTGACTAAACTTAAGTTGATGTTGATTGAAGTGAGTTTTCACATGAATCGAGGTTCGAGATCTCTTGATGGCGTTTTCTGGTATATATCATTAGATATTGTAAGCAAAGAATGGGTATTTATAAAAGATAATTTAACACTCGATAAAATTATTTAATAATTTGTTTTAGAATAATGGACATATTAATATTTAAAAAATTAAAATCTACGAAGATTAAAATTAATAGAAAATTAAAAAATAAAATAAAATCAAGTCATATTTATAATGAATAAAGAACACATTTAAGTGTTAACTTGATGTTCAAAATACAGGTAATGTTTGCGGGTACGTCATATCTTAATTAATTGACTGCGTCCACATATTTTTTTATGAAAAAAATTGAGTACAACATGTCTTAATTGACGTCGTTTGTCTTTGTCCTTGTTGTGGCAACCCAAATGAAACACTGATACATGTTATGCGTGATTTTTAAAATATACTTTTGCCTTTAATTTTTGCGATTTGCCGGCCTTGATTTTGCAGATAACAGATTCTGGTGCTTTTTTTTTTTTTGCTTAATTATATTTTTAGTTTCTTAAATTTGGAATAAATTTATTTTTAGTTTCTTAAATTAAAAAAAAATCATTTTAGTCTCTAAAAAAATTTGTTTTTTGTCCCTAGAAGTAGACGTCATTAATGGAAGTGGTGACATGGCGTTGTCAGCATTTGTCACGTGTACACCTTCATTAGGCACCTCACCACTTCTGTTAACGTCATTTATCTCTAAGGACTAAAAATGAATTTTTGGAAATTGTAGGGACTAATTTTATTTTATTTTTCAATTTAAAAGATCAAAAACAAATTTATCTTAAATTTAAAGGGCTAAAAACATAATTAAACCTTTTTTTTTATGCTTGAGCAATTTAGCTGGTGTGCCCACTGCCCATTATATAGGGAAGGTTTCGGTACATGTTCAATTGAATGATGTTATGTTTTATGTTTACAATGCATTGACATTCTTATAATATCTTTTATTAAAAAAGAGAGAGAGAGAAATAAAAAGAAAAGGACTTAATAATGTATTTAGTCCTTGAAATTTGAGATAAATTTGTTTTTGGTTTTTCAAATTGGAAAAAAAAAACTCTTTTAGTCTCTACAATTTCAAAAAATTCGTTTAATTCCTAGAAGCAAACGACATTAGCAGAAATGGTGAAAAGTGGTGGTGTGGTGCTGTTGGTATTTATCACGTGTACACTTCCATTAGACATGTGGCAAATGCATATTATTTTTTTCAAAATTCTAATTTTTACTAATTAATTCTCTCTTCGTAATTAATATGAAATAGCCAATAATTTATTTGTTTCAAAATTCTAATTTTTACTAATTAATTCTCTCTTCGTAATTAATATGAAACAGCCAATAATTCATTTGTTTCAAAATTCTAATTTTTACTAATTAATTCTCTCTTTGTAATTAATATGAAACAGCCAATAATTCATTTGTTTCAAAATTCTAATTTTTACCAATTAAGTTTGATTACATATTATTTCTCATAAAATTGTTATTGTGTCCACCTTTCTATAGTCTTCCCCCACCCACTCAAAAGTCATGGTTGCGATTTGTTGATTAGGGGTATGATGGTGACTCGCATCATGCACGGTGGCTCATTGGCTGACGATGGTGGACTTGGTCGCCGGGGGTGGCGTCAAGTCTTGGGCAGCAACGCATCCGTAAAAGGCTTGAGAACTTGGAGAAAGGACCATACATATATGATGAGCCAAATATAAAGATTTTTAAGAAATTATTAGGTAATCCAAGATTATCATGGTTTTCACTAATCTTCATATAACATGTAATTAAATATTTATTAGTTCTTTCTCATATTTAAATATGTATTATATAAATATTAGTTGAGATTATAGACACTTAATAATCCTAAACTATCTAAGAATTTTTCAATGATTTTCCCCATACTTTTTTTTATGACTTTCTCCTATAAATTTTTTTTCAGCTACTTTTGTCATTAAACTCTCTCCGAAGAAATGGCAGTGTTGCCACGTATTTTATAGAGATACCCCTAAATGCTCTACTCGTTTCGAAAAATTTTGTTAGCAGGCTAACTTAGTCGATCTTTTTGGTCTTCCTAGACTTTCTTTTTCATAATTTAGTTTATTAGAGTCGACAACGAAATAATTAAGATATTCTATTCTAGTTGTATCATGTAGCAAATACAAAATAAAATAATGCAGGAACCTATTCCCTTATAGTTCTGTTTGTTTTATATATTGTCTAGCTTGGATATAAAGATCACATAGATTGGGGATATTTTTTCTATTATAATGTGATGAATTGAATTTTAAGTATTAACAAGTTAATTAATTACTAAGCATATCTAGAAGGAATGAGTCATCATTTATGTTGTGATATAGTAATGGTATTGAAACTTAAAAATATTAGACATGATTCATCTAATAACTAAAATTCAATTTTATTAGTGATCAAACTATCATTTCATCCTTTTGGAGAAGAGAAATATAAAAGGAATTAAAATGTGAAAACTTGAATTGTGTATTAATAAAGGAATAATATTGTCAATAATAGAGGTATTGAAATCTAGTCAATATTATTGATTTTCTTTCATAGATATATAATCAATTTTTTCCTATTAATGTATATCTCTAAAATTTTCTCAGGAATTTATAAAAGAAGAAATAGTAAATGAAAATCATAAAATTTTTCAACTCTTAAGAAAAAATGGGCTATTAAATTTAACATAAATAAATGCAGAATGAATTAAAATGTAATGAATATGAATTTAGAATAGAATACATTTTACATAGATAATACTTCATAATTAATAAATAATATATACTTATATAGAAACTTCAATTTCAATTTTTCAAATTATTTTTGCATGACATATTTTAATTAAAAGAAAATTATGGCACCAGATTTTATAAACCTATATAAAATCCTTTTATGCGTTTTTACATTAATGTTTTCAAAATTGTCATAAAGAAAATATGTAGACAACTCAATGCTCACTCTATATAGTTTTTGCTCATTATACATACTTATAATAGGAAAATAATTATTAATGGTTTCCTATTCTAAACGAAGGCACATGTGAACATTTAGTTCACAAAAATGATTGGAAAATATTTTTTATTTCAAATTGTGCTATTCAAGTGGTTTGTTAGTAAAGATATTATGAAAGAGTAGAAATTGTTGGTGAGAGTTTTAAATGATTTTTTGTGGCATATCATATTCAATGATCAAAAGTTTCCGAATTCAACATTAGCTATGAAGTTTTTATTTCCAAATTTTGATCAACATTAAGAATAATTCCTTGTAGTATAAATTCCGAAAACAAATTTCTTTTCAATTTCATTAAAAATAATTTCCTATTTTCTTTTTATTAACAATAAATATATAAAAGTTAGAGACAATCTCTTTAACTAAAATTTTACTTCAATAAATCTTATTCAATTTTTGTATTTTCGTTCATCCTTTGTATTTATAATGATAATGATTTAAGTTCCTAATAAAATTTTATGTTCAATCTTAAAACAACTGGTCTTGTATTGCGATGTGCTTTTTTGTTGCAGAATATTTCAAGACTGAGTATTAGAATTGCTTTTATTACAATTTTTTATTTTCAATTATGAGTTAAGCTGTTAGGAGATAAATGAGCTTCCTTAAACTCTTATTTTAAACTTGAAATTGGTTGAATTATGTTTTTCTTGAATCGCTCACTTTACATGATGCATATTGGAGTATGCTAAGACGCATACTAGTTGTAATAATAATAGATAGTTAGTTAAGTTTTCTATTATGATGTTAAGCTTTCTATTAGTATGTTAGTTCTCTGTTACTTGTATAAATAGAAATCTATTATCTCTATTGGCATGTCTAAATTTTTGTCTCCTCACCATCCACAAGTTACTCTTTCTTTAAATAATCTATTACTTGCTCCGGCCATTACCAAGAACCTTGTCTCAATATCAAAGTTTGTTAGGGACAACAATGTATATTTTGACTTTCATCCAAATTGTCGCTTTGTAAAATCACAGGTCTCTAACCAAGTGCTTCTCAGAGGATTACTTAGTCTTGGTGGTCTCTATTACTTCAAGCAGATTCATGTAGTAAAAGAAACACTAGCTAGAAGTGGTTTTGGATATCTACCTAATCAAACAGTTGCTAATACTGTTATAAGCACTACGACCCCTATAAAGAATAGTGCTTTGAACTCTGTTGATTGCAGCTCTATTTCAACATTTTCTACTTGGCATACGTGATTAGGCCATGCTCATTCTGCTTATGTTAGAACTGTTCTTAACCTATGTAATATTGTTTATCATAATAAAACAGTCTTTGATTTCTATAGTGCTTGTTGTTTGGGTAAGGCACATAGATTACATGCCACTTCATCTCTAAATGTCTACAAGGTTGCTTTTAAGCTTATATACAGTTATCTTTGGGGTTCAGCACCATTTCTCTTATCTTGTGGTTATTCTTATTATATTACTTTTGTAGATGCACATAGAAGATTTGCATGGATCTACTTTTTAAAACAAAAGTCAGATGCCTTCCAAACCTTTACTCAAATTTACAAGTATGTTAGTACATGCTTCAAGCTATAATCAAAGTTGTTCAAACTGATTGGGGAGGTGAGTTTCGTGCCTTCTTAGAGCATCTAGCAAATCATGGCATTATACATAGATTGACTTGCCCACACATTTCCTATCAAAATGGTACAGTGGAACGGAAGCATCGTCAAATTGTGGAAATAGGGCTTACACTTCTCGCTTAAGGATCTCTTCCCTATAAATTTTGGGATCATAGTTTTACTACAACTGTTCACTTAATTAATAGATTGCCTACAGTTGCCTTAACACAATTTACCTCTGTTTCATGCTTTATACAACAAGCTGCCAGACTACAATCAGCTCAAAATATTCAGATGTGCATGTTTCCCTCTGTTGAGGCCCTACAACCAACACAAGTTGCAATTTCGATCTCAAGAGTGTGTGTATCTTGACTTGTCACCTCAACATAAAGGTCACAAATGCTTGGCTCCTACTAGCTGAATTTATATATCTAAAGATGTTCTATTCAATGAATACAAATTTCCCTATAACTCAATGTTCCCTAGATCCTCTCCTCAGCCAATGTCATCCACAGCCATATACCCTTCCTCAATTCCCTTTGCAGCACACCCCACCTCACAGCCAACTTATGATTTACCACCATCCCCTTCCCCAGACACTGCGTCCTCTAGCCCTATAGTTCCTTCTCTTGTTGACCAACAACTACCACTTGTTGCAAACACTCATCCCATGGTAACTCGTTCCAAAATTGGGAGTCTAAAGCCTCGTGTGTTTCTCACATATATCAAGCCTGCTAACCTCAAGCCAGCCTTATCCAATGCTGATTGGTGTGCTGCCATGCAAGATGAATACAATACCTTAATAAGGAACAACACTTTAACACTTATTGAGCTCCCACCCCACAGGAAAGCAATTGGGTGCAAGTGGGTTTTTCGTGTCAAAGAGAACTTAGATGGCAGTATAAACAAATACAAAGCTAGATTGGTAGCCAAAGGATTCCACCAGCAACATGGATTCGATTTCAATGAAACTTTTTCACCCATGGTTAAGCCTGTTGCAATTCGTATAATTCTTACACTTGCTATCACTTACAAGTGGGACATCAAACAAATTGACATCAATAATGCCTTTCTAAATGGCTTCCTAAGTGAAGAAATCTACATGGTCCAGCCTTCAGGTTTTGAGGATTCTAATAAAAATCTTGTGTGCAAACTAAATTGTGCTCTCTATGGGGTTAAGCAAGCCCTAAGGGCTTGGTATGAGAGGCTCATCACAACTCTGCTACAATTTGGATTTCAGTCCAGTAGATGTGACCTTTCTCTCCTTACATATTTTAAGGGCTATACTCGCCTTTATGTTTTGATCTACGTTGATGATATTATTATCACAAGATCTTCCCCTGTTCTTATTACTAAGCTCATTACCAAACTCAATGCAAAATTTGCTCTCAAGCAACTAGGAGACCTTGATTATTTTTTGGGCATACAGGTTACACGAACACCTAGTGGAGGCTTGTTTCTATCTTAAGCAAAGTACATTCGTGAATTGCTAATGAAAGACAACATGTCTGAAGCTAAACCAATCACTTCCCCAATGGTTAGCAATTGAAAGCTTAGCCGCTTTGGCACAAACTCCATGATAGATTCTTAGCTGTATCATTCAATTATTGTTGCTTTGAAATATACCACCTTAACTCGACTAGAGATTGCATACAGTGTAAACAAAGTTTGCCAATTTGTGGCAAATCCTCTGGACTGTCATTGGAAAGTTGTTAAACATATACTACATTATCTTAAAGGCATACTCTTTTATGGATTGTTATTGCAACCTGCCAATTCTACCATTTTCCCTTGACTAGCCTAGAGTGATGTAGACTGGGCTAGCGATCCAGATGATCGTCATTCTACTTCTGGTTACTGTATTTTCTTTGGCTCCAACCTTGAATCATGGTGTTCAAAGAAACAAGTTATAGTTGCTAGATCAAGCACCAAAGCTGAGTATCGAAGCATGGCTCATACAACCACTGAACTTCTGTGGATCCAATCTTTACTCACAGAACTTGGGATCTCCTTCACCAAACCTTCTCTTTACTGTGACAACCTCAGTGCTGTCTCACTCTCTCTTAATCCAATCCTTCACTCCCGCACAAAGCACATAGAGTTAGACATTCACTTTGTTTGTGAGAAAGTAGTGTTCAAGCTCTCTCTGTGATTCACATCCTAGCTGCTGATCAACTTGTAGATGTTCTTACTAAACCTCTGTCATCATCACAATTATGTTACATGAGAAACAAACTCAATGTGTGTGCTTTCTCACCATCACCTTGTGCTTGAAAGGGGGCTATTGGAGTATGCTGAGACGCATACTAGTTGTAATAATAATAGATAGTTAGTTAAGTTTCTGTTATGTTGTTAAGCTTTCTGTTAGTATGTTAGTTCTCTGTTACTTGTATAAATAGAAATCTTTTTCACTGTAATAAACAGATATCAAATACAGGTTTTACAATCACTTTCTCTCTCTCTCAAATTCTCTCGTCTATTATCAGTGTAATTTGAAATTGGCCAATTTTAAATGATCTTTTGTTTATGTTTTTAATAGGAAATTTGGAGTCTAATTTTAGCATTTTACGATAAATGACACGAAGCATATGTTCTTAGGTTAAAAGGCGTACGTAATTCATGTGATTGTGTAGAAAATTAAATATGCTTAATTAATGCCTTTGTCTATTGAAATATACCAATAAATGGGATAGTTCATTAACCTATCCCAAAGAGAAACATCATTTTAAGAAATTAGATAATTAATTAGAAATTTTCAATCAATATTTCATGAACATATTTTTTTGTAAAAATAAAGAGTGGAAAGAAGAATCAAGTCAATAATTTTTTTTTAGTAAAAGTCAATAAAAATTACTTCCAAGCTAATTATTTTTGTATTTTCCCCCCCCTAAAATCACTAGTATTTAAGTATCATATCGAGTATCCAATTAATGTGGATCGAATCAAATAAGACTACCATAGAAAACAATTTTTTTCCTTTAAATGTTTAATGCAAATTCATTTTTAGAAATTCAAACTCTGGTATTCTTATACGAGTAATTCACGTTCAAATAATTTTGTTAAACTATAGAAATGAAGTTTTAGTTGTTATTTTTATTTCAGTTTTGTCCTTCCTTCAAAAATTTCAATTTTCAAAGCAATCCACTTTTTTATCATTTAAGCAAAGTAAGATTTAATGGTGATAATTGACAATGTTGACTCACGTGAAACTGATATATATATATATATATATATATATATATATATATATATATATATATATATATATATATATATATATATTATTTTTCTAACGGAAAAATGCATATATATTTTTTTTTAATTTAGTACATTAATAATGTACGAGGGTGAACTCTTATTATTGTAAAAAATAAGAACAATAAATATGGACTATTATATTATATTTAAATGGTTAAGATTAGGGTTAACAATAAACTGAACCAACTCAGAATTAGTTTGAAACTCAATTTGGTAATTAATTTATATCAAACTTCGTTCATGAACAAAGTGAGTTGAATTGAACTAAAATTGAGTTCATTGAATAAATGAATTAAACTTGAACTATGTATTGTTCGACTCATTTAGTTCATGATTTGACTCTTTCTTGCTCTCTCTCTCTCTCTCTCTCACTTGCGCGCACACATACATATATAGGGTGGGGATCAAGTCGCTCTAAGAGTAACTATTAGTTGAGTTACTCCACTTAATAACTTTTGGTATGTATTAAATTTTAATGATCCAACCATTAAATTAAAAAAATTTATTGAGTAGATCAAGTTTACAAATTTTTATAAAGTTTGAAAACTATATGATACGCCATTCATTAAATTCAAAATGTATAATATATTTTTTTAAAATTATAAGTAAATATCGACTATAAGATCAACTAGGTACAAATATCCGATTTACCTAAAACTTGATGTGCATGATCTTTGATATAATATCAAAATATTCAACAGTTGAATCATTTATATTTAATATATATTAAGAGTTATTGAGTGGAGTAACTTGATCCCCACCCTTATATATGTGTGTGTGTACATGTATGTATGTATGTGTGTGTGTGTACATACATACATAATACATACATACATATATATATATATATATATATATACATACATATATATATACATACATACATATATATATACATACATACATATATATATATACATACATACATATATATATAAACATATATTAGTGTCGGCCAAAAGCCGATGCTAATCATTATTTTGTGTCGGTCAAGCGACTGCCTTAAGGCAGTCGCACAGAAGGTCGACACAAATGTATTTGTGTTAACCATAAGAAGCCGTTGCTTATTAGAGTCGGCCAAGCCAACTTTAGGTTGACACTAATTAGAGTTGGCTAGGTCGACACTAAAAAAACAAACAACACAAAAAAAAAACTCCACCATTGTTGCAGCGACTCTGATCCCTATTCTTCCTCTCGCTCCTTTTTTCCCCCTTTTCTCTTTTTTCTCACTTCCACTCCTCAACCACCCTATCGACACATGTGCTCTTGCTCCCTACCGCCCATATCAATATTGGTATCCTCTGTCTTCGTGGTTACAGAATCTTACCCCTTCCGTCTGGGCTTCTTCCACCTCAGTGAAGAATTCCTCCTTCAAGTCTTAATCTAGATGTAGCAAAACTAGACTCCCACTATACCACACACCTCATGTTTTGCGACCTCTCTTTCCTCTCGTGGCCTCTACGAACAGTGCCGAAGAACACTTCTCCACGAATTATGCTATGGAGACCTCCATCTCGATGGTCATCTGCACAGAGCTCTACAATCTCAACGCCAAAGGAAATGAGACTTTGGGGTCTTTAGAGAGCAGAATGAAAGTGAGAGAGAGGAGAAGAAGAAAATAAGGGAAAAGGAAGAGAATGGAGGGAGAAATTGGGAACTTTAGAGTTTTCAAATTGATGAAGGAGAAGAGAGAGGCGAGAGAGGTGATTCATTTTCGCGCTCACATGAAATACTAGTGTCAGCCAAGCCGACGCTAAGCCGACACTATACTAAAATATAATTATTTTTTGCAAATTATTAAATAGTGTCGGTCTAGCTGACGTTAATATTTTTTTATTTTTTAAAAACTATTAGTAGTGTCAGTCATGGCTGATGCAAACTAAAAAAATTTTGAAAAAAATTAAAAAAAATAACAAAAAAAAAATGTTAGTGTCGGTTTAGTGTCAGCTGGCTGACTCTATTTAGCATTGATGTCAAGGCCAACACTAATTGACTGACACTAATTTTTATTTTTCTTGTATACATACATACGTACACACACACACATATACACATGGGATTTGCTAATGTACATTTACTTGTTTTTTAGTTGGAGTACGTTAGCAAGTTAAACTAAGGATTATCTTAAAATATACTAACGGTGTAATTTGCTAACGTACTCCAACTAAAAAATAAGTGGGTGTACATTAGCAAATGCTTGTGTGGGTTGCTAACGTACACCAACTTATTTTTTAGTTAGAATACGTTAGCAAGTTATAACTATAATGTATCTTAAAAAAATAAGTAGGTGTATTTTAAGATACATTGTAGTTATAGCTTGTTAACGTACTCCAACTAAAAAATAAGTTGGTATTAGCAAGTTAAACTAAGGATTATCTTAAAATATACTAACGGTGTAATTTGCTAATGCACTTCAACTAAAAAATAAGTGGGTGTATATTAACAAATGCTTGTGTGAATTGCTAACGTACACAAACTTATTTTTTGGTTAGAATACGTTAGCAAGTTATAACTATAATGTATCTTAAAAGAATAAGTATGTGTATTTTAAGATACATTATAATTATAGTTTGTTAACGCACTCCAACTAAAAAATAAGTTAGTGTACGTTAGCAAACCCCACAAACATTTACCAACGTACACCCACTGATTTTTTAGTTAAAGTACGTTAACAAGTTATACCGTTAATGTATTTTAAGATAATCCTTAGTTATAATTTGTTAACGTACTCCAATTAAAAATCATAGGAGTGTGCGTTAACAAATCTCATATATGTATATATATATATATATATATATATATATATATATATATATATATATATATATATATATATATATATATATTAAGTAGTATACTATATATTATTAAATTCATATAATTGATTTCATATTTTTTTATTTATTAAATAATATACATTACAATGTTAAATTCATATAATTAATTTCATATTTATTTATATATTAAATAATATACGTTGTATTATTAAATTCATATATTTAATTTCATAATTATTTATTAAATAATATTATTTATATTATTAAATTCACACAATTAATTTCATATTTATTTATTTATTAAATAATACACTTTATATTATTAATTCATACGTTTAATTTCATATTAATTTTGTTTTGTATAAAATAAGTAAATAATTAAAATATGTAACATTATTAAGAATTTAAATTTTACTATATAAAAATAAGTCAAAATACTTTTGGTTCATGTGATTCAAGCTAGTGATCTAAATCGAATCCTTTATGAGCTTGAATTGAATCAAGTTTGAACTAAACAATAGGTTGATATTGAATTCAAGTCGAGTTTCAAGTTGAATAGTTTCTTATTGAGTTGAGTCAAACTGAACCAAGTTTGGCTCGACTCATTTTTAGCCTTAGTCAAAATTAAAAGATAAATATACATCTATAATTTTTTAAATGGTCATGTGATCACTAACTAACTTTTAATTTTGATTATCTATTTGACTTAAATTTATAGTTCTCATATTCTTAAATGAGAATTATTCTCACTAAATATGTCCTCTAGTATATTTACCAATAATGTATGATATTTGAACAATATTGTCAATAATAAAGTATTGAAATCTAGTTAATAAAACCACCAAACGCATGAATCAATTGATACAATATTGTTCTACCTTAACCAGTGGTCTTGAATTCAAGCTTTAGGTATGCACTTATATTAAATACTTGGAAAGAGCACTTTGCCACTCATAGTGATCTTATCCAACTCAAATAAATTTATCTTTCGTGAAAGATACTTGTAATCTCTAAAAAAATTATAGTTAATAAATATATTGTCATTATATTTATTTTTATTATTAATTTCCTTTCATAAATATATAATCAAATTTTTTTGTGTATATCTATAAAATATGCTCAGGATTTTATAAAAGGAAAAATAGTAAATGAAAATAATAAAGTTTTCTTAGGAAAATATGAGTTATGTTGCATGAAAGGTAACGAATTCGAATTTAGAATAGATCACAATACCTTTTTACATAGATAATACCTTATACTTAATGAATATTTTACACTCTAGGGCTAAAGATTTGTGTCAAATAATTGTCCACTTTATGATAGTTAGGTTTTAATTAGTCCTTTTTATTTCGCAAACTCACACACACAAAAAATGTTTCATATTAAAAATTGTTATAATTTTCAACCTTTTATTATATCATTATATGTTTCTAAAATATATAAGGAACTATTAAATTTTTTTTAATATAAATAGTCACATAATATAAATGACATATAATTCATTATAAAAATAAATAACTATATATATTATCGTGGATTACTCGAAAAAAAAAAAATACTGATTGAAGTATAATACAATTGCAAGTAAATTATAACAATCACATATTTAATAATATATAATTATTTTCATTTGCCATTCAACATTTTCTTGAAAACTTTTTAGGTTAATGATTGAACTCAAATTTCAATTTCAAAAAAAATTCTGAAACAACTTACCTTGTCTGTAAAAAATCATTACATTAGTCAAGACCACGTTAATGTTGCCTCATGACAAAGGTTATCATCATTTGGTAACAAATTAGGCATAGGTCTAATATTTCAAAAGCAGAATGAATATATGAAAAATCTTTTGAAAAATAAAGTTTACTGAGATTAGGAAGGAGCATCTTGTGCTTATTATTCCAATGCACAACATTGAATTTGCGGTGCTCGTTATGAACCGTACGAGAAGAGGACAGACAACACAGAGGTTCATGAATATAAAGGAAGGCCAAAAAGGAAAATACACAACAAACACACACTCTCTCTCTCTCTCTCTTTCTCTTTGTCCGTTTCCCTTTGGATCAGAACGGATCTCATCTCTTTTCTCTGTCCACGTCATGCAATAAAAAGTCCACCCCGCACTGATCATTAATCACACGGTCCACAAGTGCGGTCTCATATTATAATCTCTGCACCTTGTTGTATTCTATTTTTTTCTCTCATTTTCAACCCTTTTTTTGTCCACCCTTGTCTTTCCTTGGTCATCTATGAATACCCAGCTAACTCCTTTTATCTCCTCTCTCTCATTGCTCCTCTGATTCATTCACCCAATTTTTCTGTCCTCTTTTCCTCTCAGAGGAGCCTCTGAGGCTGCTCAGGTACTCCTCTCTCTCTCTCTAACAACAAAAAAAAAAAACTATTTTTGAAAGCTTTTGTTTTTGTGGAGATTTGGAATTTGAGCTTAGGGTGTTTGAGTTTATTTCTGTGTGTGCAAGGTCTCAAATTCAAAGGCTTTAAGAAAAAGGGTCTTTGTGTATTTGGTTGTAAGTCTCAATTTCTATGCTTTTTGTGGGTTTCTTCAAAGTTCTAGGGGTAAAAAAAAAAAAAAAAAAAAGAGAACTTGGAATAAAGGGATTTCTTTGTTTGTGTTGGTTAATGATTTTGTTGGATTTGGTTTAATTTTGTTCAGATTTGTGAGCAGCCTGGGGGGAAATAATTGATTTATTTTGTGTTTGATGTTGCAGGTGTTCCTTGTCAAGATCTTTGGTTTTGAGGAGTGAAGGGAAAGAGAAAAAGATGAATCAGTGCGGTTATCAGCAGAAGAAGGCCTTGACAAGCTGTGAGGAGATGAGGATGGAATCAGTGGTGTGCCCTAAACCTCGAAGATTGGGCCTGTTGAACCACTCAACCTTTGATAACCACATCAGACCCTACAGGCCACCCTTTATCAAGTATTCACCCGACTTTTTTTTTTTTTAAATAAAAAAGTAATTTCCTTTTTTTTTTTCAATCAATTTATTCTGTAAAATTTCTGACTTTGTATTTGTTGCTGCAAAAACAAACAGCTACCAGTCAGAGATCGAAGATTCAGGAGTTGGGGCTGAGCTTCTGGACATCATTCTCCCCAAGGTTATTTTCTATCTCAATCTTCATGTTAAAGAGGGTTTATTTTTAATTTTTTAATTTTCTTCAAATCTTTTTTTTTTTTCCAAAATCTTTTACACACACACACACACATGTATATATATATATATATATATATACATGTGATTCCTTAAATATGTAACAAATATGAAGTTTTTGTGATGATTGCTAGGGAATGGAGATGATAACATCTCTATCAAGTGGTTTGGATGTTGTTGTTATTGTTGTTGGTTGAAAGAAATGTTATATCTAACCAAAGATTGGTTCAATTTGTTTTCTTGTGCAGGGAGGGTGCTATGCTGAGAGATCTGGGGGCCAGGTGGCTTCATCACCCCCATTTTTCTGTGGATCTCCACCTAGCAGGGCTTCAAACCCTGTGATCCAAGATGAGCAATTTGGTCATGGTAATGAGAATTTTGGTCCATTTTCCTTGGCACCCCCTTCACCATCTTCCTCAGCTAGAGGCTGTGTTAGGATGAAATTTGGTCACACCCCAGCTGCAGTGAGGATTGAAGGTTTTGATTGCCTCAGCAGGGATAGGCGCAACCGCAGCATTTCTGCTGTTGCTTAGTTCAATTCTAAACAAAAAAAAAGAAAAGAAGTCAGAGAGGAGAATTTAAGAATCACCAAAGTTCTAAGAGCAGAGGAGATTTTTGGGACTGAGGAGCTAATCTTAATTTCAATCTTATTGTATCATATGTATATACTTGGTCTATGGAAGTTGTTCATGAGTTAATTAAGGTGTCATGTATAATTGAGAGATGGTGGGAGTTTTCTTTTCTTCTTAGTTTATCCTTTTTGAAGAATAATAAAAAGGGGACACATCAAGGAAAAGAAAAAGGCAGGCGAAAGTCTTCTTCTTCTCTCTTGTTAGGCTTATATGATGGGGGTCTTTAGATTGAAACTTTCATGTAAGTTTCATGGAGAGTCTGTAACTTCTTTCATGTAATCTGAAACTCAGATCCTCCTTTTGTAATTGTAATGTGGAGGAAATTGAGCATTTATCTTTGGAATCTTGTAAAATATATTTTTTGTGGGTGCCCTATTTGCAGGTGTCGCCTATTTGATAATATAAAAGAAATATTGTTCATACTTTATACATGGTATTCTTTTACGTTCAAAAGACGAGGTTGAATATTATTTGATACACCCATTAACGGGTCATTACTCGTTAGTTTAATGAGAAAATAATAATAATAATAATAATAATAAAGAAACAAAACTAACGTTTTAGGAGAATCTTAGGAAGCTTCGTAGGGGCAAGATATGGTCAGCTTTGGGGGCTCTTGTCTAGTAATATTTTAATCATTGTCGCCAAAATTCGTTTGATAGAGATACTAGATAGAGGATTCTTTATTATTTATTTTTTGAATTCTTGGGAAATGTACGAAAGAAAATGATTTTTAGATACAGTGTTTATATTTTGAGAAAGATAAAAAGAAAAAAAAATAAGTGATTGATATAATTGATGATGTTACGTGACAGGATGAGAAAGATAAAAAAAATGAAAAGTGTTAATGGGATATTTGAAATTTGTAAGTATCATATATAAGCACTAAGCAAGAATATGAGTAACTATTTGATGATGTGAAGAGGTGTCTGTGTAATGGTGTGAAAGGGTGAGTGGGAGAAAATAAGTTAGTCAGGTAAGTAACGTGGGATGTGGATAGGTATAAGGAGGGAGAGAGAGAGAATGTGGGGTATGGAGTGTGACAAGCACAAATGCAGAAACGTGTGCTTGTTACTTTGTTGTGATGGATGGAAAGTGGTTAAGGAGGGGGTGGAGTGCACAAGTGTTTGTTTGGTGGTTGATGTTTGATATGATGCATTCATTTTCGTTTCATTATATAAATATATTATAAGGCCCAGCTCAGCTCCCAACTTGAGAAGTTGCGTGGGGCATTTTTTCTCCTTCAGTAACAAGAAGCGCGTTGGCGGGTGCTACTACTACTGGCTTGCTAGTTGTAACACACGGCATGGGAAGAAATTTCTGAGGGAAAGGACCAAAGCCCAATGGAAAATTTTGCATTGCATAAAAGTATTAGAGTTGAACAATCTACTTTCTCTCGTAACAACGTGTCATTATCATCTTATTAAAAAGGTACAAGCTATGGGTGCAAGATCAAGATGAGATTGGTGCAATGCTAGCAACACAGGAGTTACATAATTAAATCATATAAAATCTACCCGAGAGCTTATTTTTCTGATAATGCTTTTTCTTTTTTAACTCACTCCGTTACTTTATTTTTTTGAAAAAGAATAGATCACTTTTTAAAATAAGTTTAACTTAAAAAGATAAATTGATGATAAAAAAAACATGTTAGAAAGAATACATTACCATTTCTATATTGTTGAATTCCTATGTAAATAATGATAGGTCAATTTATAAATATGTGTATCTGTCTTCTACCTTGACCTATCAATGTCTTGCATTTAAAAGAGAAATTACTATAGAGGAAATTATTTTTATTTTTATTTTGAAAGAAACTAATAATAGGCATTAATTATATTCTTTTTGTGTTCAATTATTTCTTCATAATTTCTTTTGGCATCTTTTGATAGTCATGTCCTTTTCTTAAATAATGATGATTTTTTGCCTTTTTATTTGTTGTTGAATTTATTTTTTTAAAGTGAAAAAAATATATAAAATGAGAATATAATAAACCTAACAAACTTTAAATCAAGAGGATATACATTCTTATTTTCTCACTTTTAAAAAATTCAAATCTATATTTAATAAATTTTCTAGTGTATGAAAAAAATATTTTATATTGATACTCTCTCTCTCCTTCTGGCTTATTTTATTAAGCATTAACTAATATTAGAAAAATATATACTTTTATCATAATTTTTAATTTCCTTTTTTTTATTTTAAATTTGTCCTATAACTTTATATTTTAATATAATATTTTTTATATTTTAAACATTCTCTTGATGCTGTTATTACACTAAATCAATATAATTGATGATGTTATCGCAAAATAAGTTATTAATAACATTAAGACTGTTACAAATAAGAAAAATGTTGTATAAAAATGAAGGATAAACTAAAAAAAAAAAAAAAGAATTGAGGACAAAATTTAAAAATAAACTCGATCTTCTCCCACCACTTAATTTTAAAATAAATTAGAGGAGTAAATACACTTGAAAAATCTGACACCGTATTTTTAAACTTGATCTCCTCTTCTCAATCCTTAAATTTTCTTTCTTTTTTTGACATCTTTCACTTTTCTTTTTTTAAGATATGAATAGATACGCATTTGTAGTAGCCTCAAAAGAACCCTCTAACTACAGATTGAACTATTTTATACATTTATGAATGTTCTAACAATTATTGATGAAGAAAAATTATGATTTATGTATTTATGAACACTTTAATTTTTAATATTAATTTATGCATTTATGAAAAATCTGACACCGTATTTTTAAACTTGATCTCCTCCTCGATCATTAATTTTTCTTTCTTGTTTTTGACATCTTTCACTTTTCTTAAAGATGAATAGATACGGGTTAGAAATAGCCTCAAAAGAACCCTCGATCTAATTATAGTTTAACTATTTTATACATTTATGAAAGTTCTAATAATTATTGACAAATTAAAAATGATGATTTATGTAATTATTAAATATTTATATTATTGCGTGATTCCAATCTGAATTGAAATTTTCAAAATGGTTATTCTCAATAAATTATAAATGCATCACTTAAGAATTGCCAAGCGGATTTCTAATACATACGACCTTCCACACTATTATGTGACCCGTATTACATATTACTAACATTTAAAAATTAATATTGCACGGTCGTCAATAATATTAAGCAACCTTTAAATTAATTGAAATTTATGTACAATTTTTGTTCAAATATTCTATGCATTATTTCTAAATTACTACGAGAGTTTTCAGAATATTATGTGACCCTTTCTACCATATTTTGTAGTTTTGAGCTTTATTTTAAACAAGTAATACTCGTGAAACTGACACGAGATTCTGAACTTGATCTCCTCATCCTCAATCCATAATTTGTCTTTTTTATCTTTTACATTTCTCAAAAGTATGGAAAAATAAGTTTTTAATAGCATAGAAAATATTCTCTAATTGTGTATTTGACTACGCATATATTTATGAAAATTCTCATAATATTGATGAATAAAAAATGGCGATTTATATATTTATATACACTTTTAATAGCCATGGATCAGATCGATTATCCTTGCATATATATATATATATATATATATATATAGTGGTGAAAATTACCCTTGCAGATATGTTGCTGCATTAGTGCATTATGTGTCTCAACAGTAATTCACAGGACTATTTTACAATTTTAGAAACTTTCTTGAACACTAGTAGTACACCGGTTGCCTCCTTGTTTACCTCTAGTAGCTAGTAATTTTTTATGGTCTATCGGCAGACCATGAATGATGGTACTCTACTGTAGAATTAACTTTTTTTAAGGTTAAATTGTATTTTTTAGTTTTTTTATAATTTTTAATTCACCATTTTGGTTTTTTTTTTTTTAATTTTAGTCTACTAATTTTTAAAAATTTGTAATTTTGGTCCTTTTATTTTTAATTTCACAATTTTAGTCCTCTAATTTTTAAAAATTTGTGATTTTGGTTCAATAATTAAATGTTCATTTATTAACTGTTAATACCTTGACGTTAGTTATGATATAATATTAGATTGAATAAGTGGCAGATAATGTTTAATGGACTAATGCCACGTCATAGTCAACGTTAAGACATTAATGGTCAACAAATGACATTTAACGGTTAGACTAAAATCGCGAAATTAAAAATAGGAGGAACAAAATTACAAATTTTTAAAAATTAGAGAACTAATATTGTAGAATTAAAAATTGGGGGACCAAAATTATAGATTTTTAAAAATTAAGAGACTAAAATCGTGAAATTAAATATAGGAGGACCAAAATCGCAATTAAAAATTTTAGGGGGACCAAAAATGAAATTTAGCCTTTTTAAAAAAAAAAAAAAAAGTGAAATGCTAGCAACACATTTTCTGACACAATCTTTTGAACACACTCTCTTTTATTGGTTGAAATTTATTAAATTTTGCATCTTATTTAATGATTCTCACAATTTTGTGTTTTTCAATAAATTTAAATCAATAGGAAAGAGTGTTCAAAAGAGTGTGTTGCTAATGCCCTTCTTTTAAAAAATTTACATGACTTTTTAAAAGTTTTACATGATTTGATATTTAATTTTAACTATTCACAATAAGATCTAATAAGTAATATTTATTCATCTCATTCTAACATAAAATTTTAGCTTAAATAACTTTTTCATCTGTGTATATAAAATAGGAGGATTTTGCTTGTAGTCCTTTATGTATTTTTTTTTTCATTTTTATTCCTACTATATTTTTTTTGTTTCATTATGGTTCTTGCCATAGGTTCGTCTGTCAAATCTAATAAAAAAATTACAAGGACTAAAATAGAAAACACAAAAAATTATAGAGACCAAAAGTTGAAAGGACTTAAATGAAAATAACCAAAATTAAAAGAATCAAAACGAAAGCAATCTTATATTATAGGGATTAAACAATTATTTAAACCAAATTTATAAAAATTAAACCTACAAACACTGCAAATACATTGATGGAAAACAGAAAAATTAAACTTATGATGAATGCACTAGTGATCAACTAGAAAAGTTATAAAAATTAAACTTTAAACATACAACTTCATAGATTTGACAATTTAAAAAAATTATAAAAGTAAATTAAATTGACATCCCCTAAGATTTTGTCAAATTTTCCCCGATATCTCTCTTTTTTTTTCCCTACACTAATCCCATTAATTGTTTGAGAAATATTGCACTGACACCTCTTATACGTTACATTGACACCTTTTATATATTACACAGACATCCTATGTTACCTAAGAAACATATCATATCATGTACTCCTATAAGAGACGTTGCTATAAGCTTTAAAATAAAAGAGTGGTCATATGCAATATCAAAAGACTTTAGGAGGTGCAAGGTGCTATTGCAATTTGCTCATAATAATAACATCATGCATCTTTCTTATGCTTTCTTTATTATTCTATGCTCGTCTACTATCATTCGTTTTGATATCTCTATCTTGTTTTATCTTTCACTTTGTTGCTCCTCATTTGTTATATTTGCTTTATAACATGAAGGTAATTGCATCATTGCATGACTTATACGAAGTTGTATGTTTAAGGTTTGATTTTAATAATTTTTTTGCTGATCATTAGTACATTCATTGTCAGTTTAATTTTTTTGCTCTCCATTAGTGTATTTGCATTGTTTAAAGGTTTAATTTTTGTAAATTTGATTTAAATAACTATTTAGTTCCTATAATATAAGATTACTTTCGTTTTGATCCTCATAATTTTGGTTGTTTTAATTTTAGTTCTCTCAAATTTTGGTCCCAATAATTTTCAGCGTTTTCTATTTTAGTCGTTGTAATTTTTTCTGTTAGATTTGACGGATGAACCTAACGACAAAGACCATAACAAAATAAAAAAAATACAATAGGGATCAAATGAATATATATATATATATATATATATATATATATATATATATATAAGGACTAATAGTAAAACTCTACTATTTCATAAGGATGAAAACGTTATTTAAGCCAAAAAATATTTTAATGATTCATAATAAGATCCACTTATTTATTTCTTTATAACCAAATCTTATCCTATTACGTTGAGTTCCTAGTTGTTGTTTTTTTTTTTTTTTTTGCTTCGGCCCTCTTGGCCTATCAATAAAAAAACCTATTGAAACTAAGCGTATTTAGTAATTAATTATTTTGTAGTCAGACTTTTTATATTGATAAATAAACTTATTTCTAAATTTTTTTTAACGAATTTAAGTCTTTTATTTTGGTCAATAAGCCTAAACATTTAAATAAATCAATAAATATATAATCTCAATTTATTACAGTAAAATTTTGATAATATAATAATATCCTTATTATTATGATTATTTAAATAAGTCCACTTCTCAAGTCTAAAAGATTTTTTAAATGATCTAAAGTTTAACTTTTTTAAAGAACTTATTTGAGTTTCTGAAAGTGATTTATGATATTTTTATAAACTTTTTTTAAAACTTATTTCAATAATAACAAACTTAGACCCAATAATTTTAGTGTTATTCTCTTATCAAAATTAAAGTGTTACCATTATAACTAATGCTACATTTAATGCCAATCTTTGATGCAATATTTATTGAGGTGAAATTCGAATTTTGATTAGAAAACAATAAAAAAAAATACTTAGGATATATGTTGGTGTGAGTTAAATTTTGTAGGAAAAGATCGCAAGGGAAAATCTTCTACTTGAAATAAACATTATCTAATTTGATTTTTTTAAAATAAAATGATAGATTAATATAAATTTAATATTATTTTTTTTATTTTTATAAACATCGTTTAACTCTTTTTTTGGGGGTACGGATTAGATAACTCTTCTAATTTAAAAGTAAAATATTTGTCTCATTTAATAAAAATGAATTGAATACGTGTTTAAATTATTTAGAGTAAATTGCACTCGCACTCCCTGTGTTTTTTTGGAATTGTGCCCAATACCCCTCCAAAATTTCACATTACTTTCAGCCCTTTCAATTAAACGGTGTTACGTAACTTTTTTTTTTATTTGTGCTCTGACAAAAATACCCTTTTCATCTATGGTCATCATCAACCCCGTCCCACCACCAATCCCACCTCCGCACCTATACTCCCTTAAAAAACCTCAAATCTCATACCACCTCCACACCTTGAACAACGCTCCTTCCACCTCCCTTTTTGTTGCCATTGACCCTCCCTATAGTTTGTAACCTTTTTTTAATGCCAAACGATTCCTTCCCTTGTTCTTCCCTCTCCATCACCCACTCGTTGCCATTCTACACTCTTACAGTGCAAACCCTTCATTGTTTTGCATCCGCCACACGCTGCATCGCCATTGTACTCTGTCACGACGCCTTCCCTTTTCACCTTCTGGAATCCTCTCTTTTCTTGACCGATTCGCTAGATGGAGTAAGAGGCGCCTTCAACGCAGGATGGGACGCTGCCTCCTCCTAATCCACGAGCCTCGCGCGACGACCACTTTAACGGCCAATCCCCCTCCGTTGTCCTCATGGACTTGCAGGACACAAAGGAGAAGCTATGCAAACTAGATGCAGAGAACAACTGAGCCAAGGCCTACATCAACAGCTGGCAGAGCCATTTAGCAGAGACCAACGTGCTATTGAAGTAGGTCCAGGAATTATTTGAGCTTTTGTATATTAAATTATTCTATATTTATTTCTAGAAAACCTAATGGAAATATCAAAAGATTGATTCCTACGGTTATGTTCATATTGGAAAGTAGTATTTAATTTATATTTTTAATGATTTTTGAAAAACGGAGTTTGAAAATTTATAAAATGACCATTTTATCCTTAAAATGCTAATAACAGAATTAATAAACAAAAATAGTTGGAAGTGTTTAAAAATTCTTTTTAAGTCACCAATGTACTTAGAATAATTAATAATAATTTTAGAAATTTTGCTTAAATTTAGTGAAACAATTTTTCAAAAATGACAAAAATACCCTTAGTTGACTACAAGAACCAACTAAAGACTTGTTGACCTTAAAATATTTTTCAAATTTTATATTAAGTATATTTCGTTATAAAAATTTTATTTTGAAAGAAAAATAGTGAAAAATATAACAATCCTATTTTAATTTTGTCAACTGTTTTTCTAATATTTGACAATGTAATTTTGAAAAATCAGGAAGGAATTTCAACCCCCCCCCCCCCCCATTATGCTTAGAAACTCAAGATCTATTCAATCGTGATTTTTAATAATTTTTTCGAGCAGGAGACTAGAGAAATTAGAAAATGATAGTTTTGTCCCTATTTCTCAACATTAAGGGTTGGAATGAGAAAAAGATTCAATTGACATTAAAATGTAAATTTAAGCTTGGAATCATCTCATATATATTAAAATATATTTTTGAAAATTTCTGGGAATTTTCTGGAATTCCTGTGTAAAATGACCAAAATGACCTTAGATGTCTATTAAGCCAGACAATATGGATTTGACATCCAGAAAGGGTGAAAATGGTATTTTTAGGTAAAATATTTAATTTTAGAATTTTTCATAAAAATTTTGGTATTTATTGAATTAAAATGGATTTTTTTATGAATTTTCTAGCTTAAACATGCAAAATAAATATATATAATTTGAAATAAATTAATAAAAGTTGAAATTTATTATTAGAAATTTATTTTTGATGAAAATAATGTAATTGTCCAGTTTTTCATTAAAATGAATTATTTTGATATTAAAAGCTAATTTTTCAAGTTTAGGCGTTTTTATCGATACCGGTTAATTCACCTATAGATAAAATTGACATATGGAAGCTTGGGACAACTGGTGGAGCACGTCCCCAACCCTAAAATAGGTGATTCACCACCTATTTGGGTTATGTGTTCCTAAATTAATTAAAAAGAAATTAAAAATAAGTTTTATTGCATCATTGCTTATGTCATCTAGGGGACACCTAACCCACCCTTCTCCTCTATAAATACCCATGCTTCTTGATCATTTTTCACACATCCTCCTCTCTCTCAAGCTATCCAAATTCTTGGAGAGCTTCTCTTTCTAGAAATTTTTTTATTTTACTATGTTTTTATGCTAAAATTTTACTAGTTTTCCAACAACTAGTAAAATTCTCTTCCTAAGAGCTTTGCATCAACAATTCCATCCTCTTCATCAACTATCTTAGAGGTAATGGGGGGGGGGGGGGGGGGGTTGGTTTTAAATTATTGTCACTTTGCATGTTGGTAGGAAGGGTTTTTCCTTAAATCCATTTAGGCATAATTTTAATTATTATTACCATTATATTATGTTTGATGCTAAAATTTAATTTTTATTAAGTTGTTACTTTGCTCAAATTTAAATTATTAAATTATAATTGCTAAGTTGTTACTCTGCTCAAATTTAGATTATCAAATTATAATTTCTAAGCTGTTACTTTACTCAATTTTAGAAAATTAAAATGCACTTGCTAAGCTGTTACTCTGCTCAAATTTAGAAAATTAAAATGTATTTATTTAGTTATTATTCTGTCAGAATTTTAGTAATTAAATTATAATTATTGTGTCGTTATTTTGTTAAAATTTTGGTATTGTACAATTTTTGCAAAATAAGGCAGAAATGTTGATTGTACTGGTGCTCAAATTAAATGAGACTAGAGAAACCTCTGCTTAGGAAATTAAGTATTGATAGTTTAGTGAGTAATGTATAGCAAGTGACATGCGGTGGCATGACACCCTATTAGGGAAGCTACAATTTGGTACGCTGAGGGATGAAAGGCAGGGACCCATTTAAGGAGGTCTTGGGGGTAGGTATCGAGTGGTGAAGGTCCTAATGACCAGGGTAGCGCCCTTGAGCTGGGATATTCGCCTGCCAAGCTCGATAACTCCAGGCAATTGCTCAGTATTCCAGGATTGGTTTGAGAGTATACCTTTATAAATGGATATCCTGACTGTTATTTTCCTTAATGATGATGAGGACTGTACCATGTGATGATGTTGATGAGGTACATGTACTCCCAGTCACTTCTCAAGTTGTTGAGAACTATTACCCACTAATGGGAGGTATAGATCCATATCTAGTCAAGGGTAGTCTGATACAACTTAGAATAAATCTTAAGTTCTCTTCTATTGTCAGTTGTGTTTTATCTTTGTTTTATAGTAGATTTCCTAGCATACATGTAAAAGTGATTTTAGAACAAATCACCTCACTTCATTGTTTTTCTTCCTTGTATGATTGATCATAATTATTGAAGATGACGGCAATGCATGATGAGGCTGAGGATGAGTCAGAGGATACTCTTCTAGATTTATAGACCTAGTTTATAATAGTTTATAGACCTAGATAAATACTGCTCTGTATAGGATCTTTTTGATGTATATATTGGACTAGGTAGTATATGTCTTTTGATATACTTTTGTTTTCTTTTTGACTATTATGTATTACTCAAACCATGATGTACAGTTTAATATATATATACATACATAAACAATTTTTATCATTTCACTTCTATTTCCAAATTCTGTTAAATTTAGAATTTTTTTATTATAAAATTGAAAAAATTTTACTTACATTTTCATCAACTTAATTTAATAATTAAATTAATATGAATTATATTTGAAATTAAAGGAGTGTTACACGTACCCCCAGTGTTTTTTTGGAATTGCGCCTAATACCCCTCCAAATTTTCACATTACTTTTAGCCCTTTCAATTAAACGGCGTTAAGTAACTTTTTTTTTATTTGTGCTCTAACAAAAATACCCCTTTCATCTATGGTCATCATCAACCCCGTCCCACCACCAATCCCACCTCTGCACTTATACTCCCTTAAAAAACCTCAAATCTCATCCCACCTTCGCACCCTGAACAATGTTCCTTCCACCTCCCCTTTTGCTGCCATTGCCCTCCCTATAGTTTGTAACCTTTTTTTTAATGCCAAACGATTCCTTCCCTTGTTCTTCCCCTCTCCATAACCCACTTGTTGCCACTTCACACTCCTGCAATGCAAACCCTTGATCATTTTGCATCCTCCACGCGCTGCGTCGCCATTGTACTCCGTCACGACGCCTTCCCTTTTCACCTTCTGGAATCCTCTCTTTTCTTGATCGATTCGCTAGACGGAGCAAGAGGCGCCTTTGACGCGGGATGGGACGCTGCCTCCTCCTGATCCACGAGCCTTGCTGGCAACCACTTCAACAACCAATCCCCCTCCGTCGTCCTCATGGACTTGCAGGACACAAAGGAGAAGCTGTGCAAACTAGATGCAAAGAACAGCTGAGCCAAGGCCTACGTCAATAGTTGGCAGAGACCAACGTGCTATTGAAGCAGGTCCAGGAGCTTGGCATAGGAGGTGCCTATCTCAAGGACTATGAGCAGGCGAAGATGTTAATAAGAGTTGAATCGACGTGTAGTTACGAGCAATGACATTTTTAGGGTTTAGTTGGGAATGGGAGGGTTGGGGGGAGAAGGACCCTCTACATTATTAATGATTGTGAAAAAAAATTTGTAGTTTATTATAGATGTGCTACACACTTTTGATTTGGGATGAATTGATTGAATTTTATCATAAAATATATTTGTAATGTTGTTCAATATTGCATCAATATTTGCTAGAGACTCTTGATGAGGCAATTGATGATGGATTTATGTTTTTTTCGGTGGCCTGGGAGCTTACTGATTGTGTAATAAGGAAAGGGATGGGGTTAATTTTGGAAAAAAAAAGTCTTTGTAGGTATGGTGGCCTTTGTACCTTTTTGCATCTATTACTTGTTTAACGATGTTTGAAGGGAGAGGTACTTTGTGTTGCACGAGGGAATTAGGGGGGGTTTTGTAGGTCCAAAATTTGGAAGTATATTACATGCAATTAAAAAAAAACACAAGAAGTATGAGTATAATTTCAAATGCAGCTTAAATAGACTTTAAAATTAAAGTCTTGACTAGACTTATCTAATAAGCTGGGTAGGCCTAATTTGAGTGAGATAGGCCATGAATAGGACATAGTTAGAAAATAATTAAACGAGGGGCTGAAAGCCTGAAAGTGAATAACTTTTAGACTGAAATATCATTTTATTTCCTTAAATTGATACTACTAGTCAATTTGATCTTTGAAATTACAAAAAAAAATAAAAATCAATTCGAATGGCACTGTCGATTAATTTAGTCCTTCGCATTACAAAAAGTTAAATATAATTTTCGACTTTAGTAAATATTAGTGAATTTAATCCTCATTATTGATTTGCATGAGTTAACTTGGTCCTTAATATTAACATGTATGATTGACCAAATTGACTGAAAATTGTAAAAAATTAGTGAAATAAATTTACTTTTTTTTTTGTAACACCAGGAATTAAATTGACAAGTTATATTAATTTCAAAAAGCAAATTAATGTTTTACTCATAAATTTTAACATACATAACTATATTAATAATTTACATGATTATAATTTTTTACAAAAATAAGAATAAGAGTTTAAAATCTATGCACTGACTGTGTAAAATAATTTTACATTGTTAAACAACCACAAATCATGTTAGAATTGACTTTTAAGTTAGTTATTGTAAAAGTCAATAAGATTACATACATGACAATCTTTGATTAGTTGACAGTATAAAGATTCTTGAAACTATTCATACACACTTTCATGCTTGCCCTTTTTCAAACAATGAAGTTAGTATGTAAGTTTTATCATAATGATTGTAAGTTTTATTATAATAATTAATGACTTATCTTAGGTAAGAAAATATTCAGAAGTTTTATTATAATGATTGTAGGAGAATGGAAGTAGAAGATTGCAATTACAATATGTAAAATTATTGAATGAAGGAGTTTGATTTATATTGGAATTGGGGGAAAAAAAGTCATTTGGAAAATCATAACATTAAACAGTAATCAATAGGTAATTAACGTTTTCATTTGTATTTTTGCTAGCTTGGTATATTTCAATGTTTATAATATTAAATAATAGAGTCACAAGCTTGAGCTCCCACTCGTCTCTTTAGGATAAAGTGAATGTAAGTACCTTTGTAAGTGTCCTTTGAGTTCGAAGGCTTTCTCTGTCTTAGACTGGGGCGCCATCCCCTTCCCCTAAAATTTTACTTACCAAAAAATAATATTAAATAATAGAATATATGGACTTTTAATTGAGATTAATAAGATAAAAAAGTGAACTAATAAGATAATTATTAACCAAAAAAGAAGTTAAATAATACGAGTGTTCTATTTTTTAGGAGAAAAATATTTATTTTTAATATTACCATTCAACTAATTAATAGATTCTTTTAATTTTGTTTTTGAGAAGAAAATATAAATAATTAAAAATATTTTTTGGGACCTTTGTTTTTGGTCAATTATTTTAGGCTTAGAGCAAGTGCATGACTTGTTTTACTGTTAGGCTGACCATATCCATTCCCTACCTACAACGTATTTCTTTTTTACAAACTAATATAACAAAAAATGTTACTTTAATAAAAAAATAATATATTTATTATAAAATATATAAGTGCAGATACAAGATGTGACATCGTAGTAACCAAACCCACATGTATACTCGCAATTTCTTTGCAAGTAATCATCTAGGTCCAAACATACGTAATTAAGTAAAGATACTACACATAGTAGATAATTTTATTTTTGCATGCGCACATGAAGATCAAACCCAATTGTCATCGATGATAGTATGAGTCCTGGGTAACATGTTTGAGCTTAAAAATTCAAACCTCGAATAATTATTACAACAAAGTCAAAATTGGCCACCATATATCCACAAAATTGTTACGTGACTACAAATCAAGGGTCAGAACAATCAAATGATTATATTTTAAAAAAATGAATACGTGTATGTATTTTATATGCGTGTACGACTGTGAACATTTCATGAAATGAAATGTTGACTACTGCCTCCTACTTTACTGCTACAGTTTTGAGGCTACGTGTCCAATTCCGGAGTTGCTTTAAATACCTGAAATGAAAATTTTGTAAAAAAAAGTTGTGAAGTATCTATGAGCAGAGTTTCTAACAAGCAAAGGATTAATATAATAGACACCTACGATTTTACATTCAGATTGATGGTGTCTTTTACTATAACAATTGTGGATGGTGCGAAGGATGGAAATCATTCATAAGCCAATAGCAAATATAAGCATCATTGGGAAAACCGAAGTTTATTATTCCATTTAGTTTCCCAATCGCAATATTAACTACTAGGAAAAGAAACCATGAAGTTATCAAAAGGTACTGAATTAAAACAAAACGCCTTTCTTTGGAGAATTGTAGAATGAGGACAGAATTTAATTTGCAAGTCCAGTGAAAGCACAAAATCATCAGATAATTAATATATAGTTCCTAACCAGATACTGAATAAAACCTGTTGTAACAAACATAATGTCTCATTAGATAGTTCAGTCTAAATGATATGCAACTTCTCAGATGTATAGTGGAAATTTGGTATATATAACCAGGAAGGAAAAATTTAACAAGAATGCTCCTTATAATGTGAAACTATAGCAAAGTTTGTTGAGAAGAAATATAAAAGGCAGTGGTGAAAGCTGTAACAATATAAGCACTACTTACTTCTCTATGGTTTTTTATGATTTTGTGCCTCATTGAGAATGGAATTTTCAGACTAATCATCAGTATCTGTTCCAGAGCAAGACCATAGTCAGAAATGTCACTTAATCTTCGATCAGAATCTGCATATGCAAATCATAATCTCACCTTCAAAGTTCTTATTACTTTTATTTTATGGTTCTGTGATTTCTCTTTCCAAATGAACCTTTGACTGGAAAAAAGAAAATCCAGAACTCATTCGGAGGACAGTTTCAAGCTTCTCAGAATTGGCACCACCAGGATAAACATTTTTCAGATCCTTAAGTAATTGTAGCTGCTCAATCTCCTCATCTTTAACCAAAATAGTGTCCTTGAGAGAAGCCACCTGAAAGGTCAGGTAGAAAATTTATATAAGTTAAACTAGTTGTCTACAACTTAAACAATGCTTGAGAGGTTCCAACTTCCAACTCTAACTTCAACAAATGGAACTAGTTGTCTTTCTACATAGACAGTATAGAGTAACAACAGAACTGAATTATTTTATATCTTTCTATAGGTCTTTATAAGGAAGAGACAATGAAAAGAAAGGAAGATAGATCTAGATCAACTGAAGGGCATTTGGTGCATCCAAAAAATGATTGAAAGAAAAGTAACATAACCATCTTAATCAAGTTAAGCACCTGCTCCATTAATTCTCTGACATCTCTGCCCTCTTTGGTACTTTTAGCAGCTCCTAACTCAACTCCAGAAACCCTCTCAGCAAACTTCAAAGTACTCAGAGATTCAGAAAAAGACTTCACGTCTGAGTTAATCTGGACTAACATGAGTGTCTTTGCTTGACCACCTATGCAAAAAAATCAAACACATGTTTCAAATGGAATCTTATCTAATCAGAAAAAGTGAGATGGAAGACAAGTCCAAAAGCCATAAAGCAACTCAAGGATTTTTCCACTTTCTCTAGATATTAGCAAGGCAAGGCATGTTGACAATAAGGAGTGATAAACAATGATTTTACCAAGAGATGATTGCAGAAGTTGAGTAAGCTTGCTGTTTCTATATGGTACATGGGAACTCTTTTGAGCAAGTGCAAAAATGACATCTCCAAGGGCAGATAGTGATTTGTTAATATGCTGTGCTTCTTTAAGTCTATCCCCAGTTACTTCAGAGCGATCTACCCTTTCACTTCCTGCCAAATCTACCAAATGAAGATTACCTTGAAGGGTAGAACCAGACTTCTTATCCAACCCACGAACATGAATTGAGACCACACTGTGCACACAAGTTTATTGAAAGCCATCATACTAGAAAACTTACATTGTTGAATTGTTAGGAAAGTGAAAAGACAAACCTGTGAGAACGGCTACTTCTTTCATTCATAGCAGTGGAACCCTTGGCTCTATTTTTTAGGCCAATGTCCATTAGCTTGATGACATCTGAAGTTGATTTCACAGGGTTCATGGTAGCATCAGGTACTGCTAAACCATTTGGTTGAGAGTGACTCAAAATCCCAAGTGTGTGCAAATCAAGGAAATCATAGGTCATAAATATGACATACTTCATATAAATGTTTTCAAGAAGTAAACCATTATTTTAGTCCTTGAAAGTGTATAGCACTGTCTCATTAGTTCCTAAGACTAAGGAAATTCCAAATAAGTCCTTGAAAGTGCAATCTATCAATCACATTAGTCTAAAATTCAAAAAATTGTGTGACTTAAGTGATAATATTAGCATATGTTTAGAGACCAAAATGACAATAAGTGGTTAAGTTTAGGGACTTAGATATTTAACTGGAAATTTCAGGACTTATTTGGAGTTTTTTTAGTTTCAGGGACTAATGTGATAGTGTGTCACACTTTCAAGGACCAAGATGGTGGTTTACTCTTGGAGAAAGAAAAGTTGGGAGAAGGAAGTCCCTGCAAAGAATAAACTGTCCATAGTAATTGAAAAAGGATATTTTTTTGGAGAAGCATCAACTGATAACAAGTCGCGCACTTGTTCATTATATATCTCAATTATTTGAACCCCAATGTCATAGACTATGGAGCTTTTTCTACTTGTGGATATGCTGAAGAGGTCATTAAGAGCTCGATAGTTAACACCAACACTCTCAGCAGTTGCACCGTTTGGACCACTCTGAGAAACAATGGCATCTTAAAGAATTAGGAGTTCCTTTAACTAGCATGATGAATGAGATAAAAAGAAAAGTATATATAAAAGGTTGCATACCATTGTGTAAGTTTTCCCTGAACCAGTCTGGCCATAAGCAAATATACATACATTATATCCATCAAGTACTGATTGTATAAAGGCTTGTACATCAGCATACACCTCAGCTGCATCATTTAGAGTAGTAACAATCAACACAGCATTAGAGAGTCAACAAATCTAAATAACAAGCAATTGGAGTCTGCATACACAAAGTATTATTATAATGTAAAAGGTTTTTCCATTCAAAGGCTAATGATAAAATGGTGAGTATATAAAAATAAACCTTGAGTTGAGGTTGGACCAAAGACCTTGTTGAACTTAAATGTTCTAAGGGCTTCTTTTCCTTGTTTGGAGGGATTTGCCACAACCAAGTCGGTTTCACCAATGTGTTCCACAATAGACTGTTTTTCCTTTTGTCCAGGAAGAAATGGTCTGAGTCGACAATATACTCTGATATTTCCTGTATCAGAGAAAAGTTTCATGTGAATTCACAATAAACCTACATCAATTACCTGTTAGACAAACACAAATAATGCCACCTTTTAATTCTTGAACTTCATTGAATAGTTTTCGATTTTCTGCAAGAATTGTTTGATAATTCTGTGCTGCATCTACTAGTGATTTAAGATTTACACCTGAACAAGTTACAATACAATGATCAGAGCTTACCCCCTTCTGAGAAAAACAAGAGAAGGTGGAGGGTGAGGGGAGCATAAAAGTGACATGTAATAATAGTAAGGCCTACCTAATCGATTAAATTCTTCAGAATAAATCATTTGCTCTTTCATAGCATCTTGCTTAATGGATTCCCATGACAGTTTCAAATTCTGGATGTTTGCAAGTTCAGTAGAAAATTGTAATATTTGACATCATAACAAAAAGATTGACATTCACCTATATGTAAGTTTACCTGTATGGAACCAAACTGGAAATTCACAGCTTTCCGTATTTGGTTCTCTTTCATGATCCACTTCTGATATTTTGACTCAGAAATGGCCTCATGCTCTTTAATATTATTTCTTAGTTTTTCCAACAGATGTTCATATTCTTGTGATTTCTGTTTCAGTTCTCCTTTAGCATCCTCAGCTTTTGCTTCCAACTGTGAGCATTGTACTTCATATGTTTTTTTCATTGTTTCTAGTTCTTGTTTAAATGTTGAAATTTCCACATTTTTGTCCTCCAGCTCTTTAATATATCTAATAACCTCTTTGTCATCTAGCCCTCTTTTCCTCCTCAGCTTTTGCTTCCAACTGCAAGCATTGTACTTCATAGGTTTTTTTCATTGTTTCTAGTTCTTGCTTCAATGTTGAAATTTCCATTTTTTTGTCTTCCAGCTCTTTAACATATCTAATAACCTCTTTGTCATCTGCCCTCTTTTCCTCCTCAGGCTTTTGCTTCCAACTGTGAGCATTGTACGTCACATGTTTTTCTCATTATTTCGAGTTTTTGCTTCAATGTTGAAATTTCCATATTTTTGTCCTCCAGCTCTTTAATATATATAGTAACTTCTTTGTCATCTGCCCTCTTTTCTTCCTTTTTGGTGTTCTCAATCTGTTTTAAGTCATTTTCCTTCTCTTCTTCCATTTTAGTCTTCTCAGTCTGTATTAAGGGGCCAAAGAGCACATGATACAAACAAATGAAAATAATTCAATTTTTTTTAATTGGCACTTAACACACAAAAATTTAAAAGGGTCTTGTCATATCCTGTCTCTAAAAGTGCACATATGTGTTACTTGCAAGGTAAGAAAGCATTACCTTTGACTGCTGAAGCTGGTTTGAGTTAACAATCTGTTACAAAAAAGTTCCCTATGATAAATTGAAAAGTTTGTACTTTGTACCCATATGTACTTTGTATTATTTCACTTGTAACATGATGATAGCTAGAGCTATTGGGGATACCTCACTCTCTTCCCTGGTTCCAGAGGCAAGAGCCTCAAGTACTTGGATTCTTGAGTGATATTTTTCTTCACGAGCCTTAAAAAGATTGTTTTGCTGAAGATAAAGTGTAAGAAAATGGTGTGACAAAACCAACTGAGAAAAACAAAGGTTAACTAGCTTTTGAAAACAATGTAATTGTCACTGACATACAGTTTTTAAATGTTCTGCTTGAGTTGATATGCGCCGCTCAATCTCCTGGACAACTTTTCTCAATAAGCAAGCCACACGCTGAGATGCAAAGATCATTGTTAGACAATCCACTCCAAACCATATTATACATGTACAAGACATTTTGCATGGACTTATACACGTGCTTTTCATGAATGCATTTATGATTTATGTAACACCAAAGCCTCCAAGGCCATACATGGGGTATTTCGCCATTTCTTCTTTCAACACTTTCTTCCAAGATACCATTCACAACACTCAGAAGCGATTGAGTAGGAGCATTCTGCAACAGTAAATGCTGAAACAAATCAGTGATGCATAGAACTAGAAAAATATGTGTATAGATTGTGAAAATCTGAAGGTGGTGAAAAGAATACGAGAGTTTACATCCAAATTGGTTGATTTCATCAGTTCTGAAATTTTTGCAGGAGGAAGATCTGCATAGCTTCCTTGTTTCAGTCGAAACACCTCAGGGAACTTATGACCTACTTGGCTTATTAATGTAGTTGATGATGGCTCTGCAGAAGATATGAAATAAGTGCCATAAAGACAAAACACCATCTGATTGGTCTAGTGAATCACAAAATACAGGATATACTTCAATTTCCACAGTATAGATGTCCTTCACACAGGCATCTATTTCTCTCTTCTTCTCTCTTTCTCTTTCATTTTCTTGTGCATGAATGCATGTGGAGATGAATTTATTTCTAGAAGACTTGGCTTAGTATTAACTAAAGTATATATGAAGTATACCATGCAAATAAAAAGAAAGTTTACAACCCCAGTTTTTTCTTTTATACACAAGCACAGCAACTCTATAAGTCACATGTCAATGATCCTAGTTTGGACAGATAAAATCTCATTGAGAGTTTGTAAATTAGTTGTGTTTGCTTTGCTATGAATTTTGATTTTAGCCTCATAATATGCCTAGCTTTCTCTTCAAACTTCCTCTGCCTTGAAGAGCTCCTGACATATTCCTTCCTTTACTAGGGGAATATGTAGACATGAATATCAATAAATTTCCTTGTTAAATATAACTATGTCAATACAATAATAACAATAGTCTTATGTCACCAAGTGAGTTCAGGTACATGGATCACACGATGTCATTTGACTTGGTCAAAAATCAATATAACCAAGTCAATAGTGATTGAAAAATTGCAGGTTCATGCGTATCTCAATATCTCCATATGCATCAACACACACACACAAGGTAGAGGCTAAGTTAAAATTCATCATACCTGCCATAACTGGGCTATGCAAAACACGTTGAAACTTTGACTCTGACAAGACCTTCCTCTGGGGCGAGTTAACTTCGCTTAAATTGGCACTTGAATTGCCCAGGTCTCTGGCTTCTGCAGTGTGGTTATTTGATGGGGGATTCATCGATCACTAGGTGATTCCTGAAGGGACACGTGACTTCATACGTCTATGGAGAGATGTTTCATAATAATTTCCATCGTATGATATCACCCAAGAAACTCTTCAAACCTGAAATTAATATCCAATTTACCCCAGCAAAGGCAACAGTAAATCCAATCAGAATTAGAGTTTCACTTTAGGAACACATAAACATTTATTACATAGATTATCGATGTGAAACTCCAATTTTAATTGGTGAACAACACCTAGGAAACTCTGCCTAAGTTCTGTCCTCGTAAGAATCATGGTATTGACACTGTGAATTAAATTATACATTATAATGCAGTGCATGCACCACGTATAAACGATTATGCTTTCAATTCCATTCACTAACAAAAGCCATGCACTTCACCTGGGGACATAAAGCCTCGCTATTCAAAAGAGGAGATAGCAAAAGGCAAATCAAAAGGGATCAAGGGATGGATGTTTATAGATAGCTGAACAAAATTAAACAACCTAAAGTTCTATCACTTTGCACTTGTAATAATTAATGTATTGGAGCATGTCATTCTCTCTTCCTACCAATGCACAAACGCTAGCAACTAACTTCATCTTTCAGCACACTTTTTGTTAATGGTTCATTCTTTGAAAAGTTTACACACTCGTTAAAAAGCAACCTGTTTACCAAATAACCAAATTGACTTTTTAGAGATTGATTCAATAGTAAAGTGTTGCTAACATTTCTCTTATAAAAATTATTTTAAAGAAAATTTATGCATAATATTTAGAACCATCCCAGAAGAGCTCATAAGTCAGAAGCCAGACGTTACAAAGAAAGCAGCTTCATATATGACACGTTCGATGTTCCAAGATCATATAGCAAACAAAACAGAAGCACCACTTCAAATCCGAACAGGGGTCTATAACACTAAAACAAAGAATCAAAATTGCTACATCATCCGTGGACAATTTTGCTGAAATTGTAACCAACAATCCGAATTTAATCAAACGGCAACATGGACAATGTGAAAAACACCAGAACAGGAGAATCCAACCTTGAGGATATTATCATTTTGATCAAATGTTCTTGTTGCGGCGAGAGTCGAGTAAAATCAGATAAACATGGATCAATTGGATTTTTTTGCTACGTAAATATAGTTAGTTATATTTAAAATAATTTAATGATCAAGGGGACTTTCGGTTTGGATTTGTGAGAGAGAAGGAAAGGGGGCTCCTTGAAGATAGGAGAGCAACACTCCCTGCGTCACAATGATTCTAGTGGAAGATCACCATTGCATGAATGCCCCGCCAAAAAAAAGGTTTGGTGGGTGTTTGCCACGTGTCCAAGACCCGAGGGGGACGCTGTGTCATATGTCGTCAACTCAACTACAACCTTAGTCTTTCCGAAGCCCAGTTGGCCCAAAGAATCTTGGATTAGATGTGCATCGAGAAGAACAGGCCCACCATGTGCTATAACAGTAAACTTCATCAAATTCTGTTCCATTCATGCGGTAATAATAACATAGTACTACCATTGAGGATGCACGTTCAATTTCGTGGGATACCCACAATGGGGTTCAGTTGCGTAAATAGGTTGAGGTGCCTATCAAATGTCAGTTGCAAAGAAAAAGTACTATCCAACGTACTTAAAGCTTTTTTTTTTTTTGCTAGACTTGCTTTTTTAAAATAAAACTTTTCTAAATTAATGAAATTAATTTATTTAAATTATTATAATTTTATTTAAAATTTATCTTTTAAACTTTGAAATGAAAAATTACTTATTAAAAATATTCATCAATTTTAATTTTGTTTAAAATTTCTTTTTTAATCACAAACAAAAAGGTACAAATTTTTCACCCAGTAAAAAAAATAACTATGTGATGATGAAACAATACATATCTCAGAAGAAAATTTGATGTTAATTAGTGGAAAGAATGTACAGATAAATGTGGGTTTTTTTTTTTTTTTAATTAGAAAGAGAGAGAGAGGCATGATAAGATATTGGGCTTTTTTTAACAAAAATATTAGGTTGCTCTTATTAAATTGATGTTATTTATCTAATAATTTTTTATGTTTTATTTTTAAAAAAATATTATTATTAAGTAAAATATTTTTTTGAGCCTAAAATTAATAATTAAGAACTTCACCCACCTTGTTATTGGGCCAGCCATATGGGCCCATTTGTTACAGCCTTTTTTTTTTTTAAATAGTCACTTCTTTTTAAAAAATAATTATTTTTGCAAATTTTTCATGCATTTGTTTCAACTTTTTAAAAATAATCAAAAGCCGAAAAGAATCTAAAATCTAATTAAAATAATCATAAAATCAGCTGCTTGCTTATTTTAAAAAAATAATTTATAATGATAAACAAACATAATTGGCTTATTATTTTTTTAAAAAAATCTCTAAAAAATAATTACTAAATTATTTTATATCAGAATCTTTTTTTTCATCTGTAATAAACTGACTGTATATCTTTTTCTTTTTTCGCTGCATGGTGGAACCGAAAGAGGATCTAAGTCCAAATTAAATTCCAAAAAATTCTTGGGGCAAAAAGTAATAGTAAATAACGTAATATATATATATATATATATATATATATATATATATATATATATATATATATTTTAAAACACATTTATGTAAAATAATTTTCGAATCTTTTGCTCATGACATTACCGTTGAATTTTTTTCTTCATCTTGGACATAAGCTTGGTGGTGGCTACTAGAAGTGTCAGGATTCAGCATGACTTATGCTTACTTACTCATCTAAGAGTAGGGTGTAATAGGCCGGTTTGGAAAGTTGCCTCACACTAGATTAATTTCCCGCCTACATTCTCTTCATCCTTTTTCTTTTCAATGAACTTAATTAGTTATTCTAGTCCACCTTGGGTTAAGCCAACTACTAAACTTAAAAATGGACCAACTCATTATCTCATGGTTAGTGTCCTGCGCTTTAGGTCGTGGTGGGCTGCAAGTTATATTGTATGCCGATAATGGTGAAGTATGTAACTTCATCTTTAAGGGTGTGTTTGGTAGAAAGAAAAGAAATAGAGAGAGAAAAAATAGGTAGAAAATAAGAGAAGAGAAGAGAAATAGGTAAGAAATAGAGAAGAAATAGAAGTTGTTTGGTTTAGGAGAAATAGAAATAAAATAGAGTGAAAATGTACTTTTTTAACTTTTGATATTTTGAATAAAAGTATAAAATGACACTTATATCCTTATTATTTTGATTGTATTATTTGTTGAAAAAGTCAAATAGCAGACTTTGGCACATATATTCAATTATGCTACATTGCTACTCACGTAATCGAATATATGAACATAATCGAATATATGGTCATAATAGTGATTGAATATATGGCGCTACAGAGGAGAAATTTAAAATGGCCATATATATATATATATATATATATATATATATATATTCGAATATATATTGTCTATTTATTTAATTTTAAAAATTGAATTTCGGGTTTCAATATGTAAAACACATATTCGAATATGGTTTACATATTCGAATATGTAAAACACATATTACATATTTGATTATTGTGTCCCATTTTCGCTTCGTTTGCAGGGCATTTAACGGAAAGTTACGTATTTCTTCGTACTTCCACGCTGTTTCGAGGGAACCAATTTTGCCATGAGACCCACAAAAAATTTAAATATTTCTTACCAACCTCCGTGCTACCAAATGAACCGAAATTCATTACTTCTCTCTACTTCTGCACAGTTCTCTTCCCTTCTCACCATCTTTCGCGTTACCAAACACTGTGTAAGAAAGATTCTTGTTTCTCCATCTATTCATATCTGTAGAAAATATAACCAGCCTCTATATATATTGTCTCATTTACAATATGTGTGATGCTAAATGTATATTTTTCTTACTAGCATTTACAGGTTTGCATGAGGCAGTCAAAATAAATGTGACAAATAATAATAATAATAATAATAATAAAATAGCATATATCGCTGAATCTTTCTCTCTTCTTGGCACTTCAAGGAGAAGTTTAAGAAGCTTTTATGATACCGATTCATTATTCAACTGACACTGGTCCCTCAATGCTTATATTTAGTTTGTCAGGGTGTTGAAGGAATGTGACATTTCAGAATAAGAAAACATAGTCTGAAGAAATGTACAGTAGCCACTGTATTAAATTTTGAATAGTCTAATGCAAACTCACTTTGGAACACGACTGTTAGACTTTACATGAATTCTAATATGGTAGGGGCTAGGGAAGACGCGTGAAGTGAAGTGCAAATAGAGAGAGAGAGAGAGACGCACCCTATTCTGACTCAAATTGGATGTGACCAATAAGGGTAATAAAGTTCTTCTTATAAATTTTAATTTTAATACGGTTACATTCTTAAGATTCGAATTATGAGTCAAGTACAAATTCATTTATCATAAAATTAAAGAATACGTGTATTATTCTTATTATTTAATGTATTTTCTTTTTAATATCTCTTTATTATTGATTGATTTTAGATATTTACGAGATCCACCCGTGCAACACGTTTATGTATGTCTATTAACTATTATTTTCAAGCGTAAGGTACATGATATGTCGTTAAGTTGAATGGTTGTAAAAAAAATAAAAAATAAAAAAATTGTATTGGTACAAAAGTTTTGTACAAAAAGTTTTATAATAAAGAGAAAAAAGAGTGTATGATAAACTAATAAAGAGCAAATTACACTAATTTTCCTTATGATTTTTTGAGATTGTATATGATCCCCTACTATTCTAACATTTAGAGCAACCCCTTATAGAGATATACGTAATATTTTTTAAACAATTAAAGAAAATTAGTATATTGTATAAAGGGTGTCAATGTAATATTTTTTAAACAATTAAGAGGATTGGTGCAAGGATGAAAAAAAAAGGATATCAAGAAAATTTGGTAAAATTTAAGAGGAGTTAATTTGCTTTAAAATAAATTGTGTGACAAAGAGAGATTGATAAAAAAAATAATATAATATTAAGTTATTACAATAATAAATAATTAAAATAAAGGGTCACAAGCCCACTATTTTGTGTGACAATATTACTGTATAGATGGACAATAATAAATAATTAAGAAGAGTTAGTGTAATTTACTTTAAAATAAATTATCACCAAGAGAGATTGACAAGATAAAAAAATAATAATATTGTATTAATTTATTACAACAAAAATAATTAAAATAATGGGCCACAAGCCGAGAAAAGCAAAGAACCACTTGTGTCTACTAAAAGCCTCACCTATAGCATCTTCAGATAACAGTTTAATTAACACAGCAGCAAGTACAGGCAGAGGATGAACATTGAACACCAACGCCCTCTATGCATGAGCTAGTTAATTCCCTTACTAATAGTACATCAGCAAATAAATCCCGATTTCTTCCCTGTATCTATTAGTTAACACTCCAACCATATCATAGCAAACAGTAACCGACAGATCAAACCATTATGTACAAACTACAAACACCAATTTTGTTAAGCAAAAGGTAAAAAAAATGATATTATATTATATGGATAGATACATAGGGGCATGTGTGTGAACAGAAGAAGGTTGGGTAGGGAGACACGGAAGCAAGAAGGAAAAAGGTGTGGGGTGTTCCAAATTAATCCTCATGAGAGATGCAGACTCCGCGTTTACAGGACGTATGGGATAAGCAGAAAGCAGTAGGTAATGCCAGTGGGGGCCATACCCATTCCATTCATATTCAAAACCATTGGCTCCCCTTCACCACCAGCGCCCACGGTCCCAACTCCTTCCCTTACCCTTTTTCCAATCCATAAATACTGCTTACACCTTCTAACACCCAATAATTAACATTCAATATCACCAAAGTCAAAAAACAATTGTTGAGCGCGTGGATTAACTGACTAAAGATTGTTTCAACTCAATTAGTGGTTTTAAATTCAAGTTTTAAAGATACAATTGTGTTAAGTATTTGAGAGAGAGTTTTGTCACCTACAACAATCTTACTTGATTTGAACAAGATTATCTCTCTATGTACTTTCTATCAAAAAGAAAAAGTCAAAAAATAAAAGTAATAGAACTTATAATATCGAATTAAGGCTATTAAAAGTGTCCATGCAACATGAATATATCCCAACACCATTAACGACTGTTTTGAAGTACAACATGCTTCTTCGAATATCACTTTATATTATTGTCAAGTAAGTAACACTTAGTCTCGCAAAAATTTTGTATAAAATTTTAAATTTATGCTTGATTTATTTAAAAATATAAAGCTTGAGTTTATAACATAATTCCGTTTTGGGTGTCATTTTATCAAAATTCGTGGTCTAGTACTTTCAATTTTCTGAATTTAGCATTCAATGGGCATTTTTATATTGCAAAATAAACAGGTGGTGGTGTCAACTTGGCAAACACATGTTTTTGTTTATGATTTTCGCAAAACCGCTGTACGGACTCCCACAAAACCGGGAAACTTGTGTGAATTTGCTCATATCATTCATTCCTCTGTTCCTTGCTGCTTCAGGCAACGTGGGACCCTCCCACCCTCCAATAATCTCTTGCACATTCGTTCAACCAGACAAAACCACACTCCTCGTTTCCAAAACTGCCATATTCTTGGAACCGAAAACAGCTGCGCTCTATTCCAAACCCACGTCCTCGCTCTTCACTATAAAACCATAACTCCTCATTCGTCTCTTCATGATCACAGTTTGGCTAATTCCATTTAGGGTCTTCCCAAAGCACGTCACTAGTTGTTATATCAGCATCACCACCACCATGCGCCTGAGCTGCAACGGATGCCGCGTCCTCCGCAGAGGGTGCACCCCGGAGTGCCCCATTCGCACCTCCCTCCAATGGATCAATTCCCCTCACTCCCAATCCAACGCCACTCTCTTCCTCGCTAAGTTCTATGGCCGCCAAGGCCTCCTCAACCTCCTCACCGCTGCTCCCTCACAACTCCAACCAGGTATGCTACTATGCCAACTCCCAAGAATTATTATACCGACAAAATTTACATGCGGTTCCATAGTGTTTGTTTTTCTGTTAGAGTTGAAGTTTTATTTCGATAATCTATATTAATTTTTAGTGAAAGTCTTAGTTACACGGATTACTTAAATAAAATTCCAATTCTAATAAAAGAATAATATAAAAAACGCTTGTAGAATTGCATGCAAATTTTGTCTTTATTATATCATCCGAGAAACCATGTGCAAGGAATTAAAATTTAATTATATGTCACATAAAAATAGGTCAAAATCATAAATACATAATAATTCTGGATTCCTATTTTGTATGAGTTTAATTTTGAGATATCGACACTATCGATCAATGACATAATAACCTTATGTATATGATTTTTGAAGTAGAGGTTCAAGTGTAAAATATTTTTATATAGATATTTAATAAAAATTTATCTTATTTTTACATTATATTAACGAATAAGATAACATAATAAAATAGTCAAATTTTATTAAATGTCTGTGTCAAAATCAAAATATGTATAAATTAATTCTTAAAATGATTATTATAAAAGATAATATTTTTTAATAATATGATGTTGGCTAATAACAATTTTACACCATCAGCAATGAATTTTAATTAAATTCGGGATCCATTTTCCACAAAAATGATGCATTTTTTTTAAATGTTGTATCCTCCTGTTATTAATGTTGGAACTTGTTTTTGATTTTGTTTTTGTTTTCAGCGGTTTTTAAATCTTTGCTTTACGAAGCTTGCGGTCGGATTGTGAACCCGGTTTTCGGCTCGACCGGGTTGCTCTCGACCGGGAATTGGCACCTCTGTGAAGCCGCGGCCAAAGCCGTTCTCAGTGGCGCGCCGATTCAGCAGGCTCCTTTGGACGGCGCCGTGAGCCTGCAGCTCGAGGCTTGCGATATTCGCCACGTGGCAAAGAGTGGGAAATCGTGCGGCTCTGACGCGCTCCTCGGAGTGAAGTCTCGGACCAGCAAGTTCAAGCGTCGCGCTGCGAAGCCCAAAGGGGAGTCAGCTGCTGCTGAGTTGGCTGGAAGCGAGTTAGACGGCTCGGTGAGTCGTGACTCGGGGTCCGGGGTGACTCGGGCGAGTGAGAACAAAATCGTTGGTGGGGAAGCCGATAGCAGCTCCGGCGAGAGTGTGGAGCCGGCGCCGGACGACGGTGAGGAAATAGAGCTTCAGTTGACTCTGGGGTGGGGTGCAGTGAAGAGACCAACGGTTATGATAACGCCACGTGTAGGGCTTGATCTCTCTGGCTAGTTCGGTTCTTCCCATTCCAAGTTGCGTTGCAAAACAAACAATTTAGTAGTGTTAGTTAGCCAGGTGGTGAAATTTGTTTTTTTATCCTCACCCCTTTTATTTTACTTATATGATACTTTTGGATTTTTCACATGTACATTGTGAAGATTGTTTATAGGAGTATTTTTTAATTTATAAATTACAAATTGGCCACTTGACAGTTGATGGTTGACGTTGCCATGGCAAGTGTTAGTAAGAATATTTTATTTTATTTTTGTTGAAGTTAGTAAGAATATTATTAGATGAACATTGGCAATCTCGTAATATTTGAATTAACAATTACCAAGCTTTTCCAATTCAACCAAAACTATATGGCTGCAAACCAAAAGGTAATAACTCAACGTAATGTTGATTCAATGAAAATGAAATTAAATGAAATCATCGTTCTCCATTCCATTTTTAACCTCATGGAATCTGACTCCCCCATAGTCATTAACCTCATTACCAATTGTTGCTCTCCTCTCTAGCATAGTTATCCTTTGGTATCAAGGATTGCTAGAATATGTACTGATGAAGGTTCTATCAGTTGGTCACAGACCTTAGAAAGTTATGTGTACTGAATAATATATTATAATTGAAGAGAGAGAAAAGAGTGGGGATGAGGATAAAATTATGGTCGAAATTATGAATCGATTTTCCAATTACAAATTGCGGATAAAAGGATAAAACTATGGTCAAAATCATGAATCTATTTCACAATTACAAATTGCAAACAAAATATATATATGTGTGTGTGTGTGTGTAATAAAAAAAATTGTTTTGATTATTAATTTAATAACATATTTCTATTATATTATAGAAAAAGTATTAATGATTACATTATAAGTGAATAATTTATAAAACTATTTTATTTTTAAATATTATATTGATATAAAAATGTTATAATAACTAAATTGTACATATATATTGTCTATTAATTTAATAAAATAACTTATTTTATTATAGCTAAAACTTTTATTATCATCAAGCGTGTAGATAAGCTAGTGTAAGCTTGTTTCAACTTAAGTAGTGATTTTGAATTCAAGCCTTGAGTATACAATTGTGTTAAATATTTAGAAGGAGAGTTTTATTGCTCACAGTGATCCTACCAGTTTGAATAAGATTGTCTCCTGTGAAAAATATATATGGTCTTATCAAATAAAACTTTTATTATTACATTATAAGTTATTCATGTTAAAGAAATGATTTTTACAAAATTCTAGGTCTTTTGAGAGTAGAGAGTGAATGTTATATACCTTATAATGAGTTGTATGTTTATGTTTTTTCACTTGAAACCTATGTTAATGGACCTTTTTGATAAATAATGGAAAATAGGGCATTGTATAATGTAAGGAATAGGTTAATATGTGATTAAAGAGAGATAATGAAGTTTCCTAATAAAAGGTGGTCTCACATAATAAATGTGGTTAACACTAAGTTAGGCCTTTGGTATAGACCCTAAGTTGACCATGGGTCGTTCTTAATCAATCGATGTAGTCCATAATTCCTTAAGCGTAACTATTTGGATTGAGTTTAGCAAATAAGGTTAGTCCCTCATGATGTGATAAACTAAGGTTCAATCTTTTGCTAGGAGAGGTGTCCTGCATTTAATGTTCAATTGTGCCTCAAACAAAATTATCTATATGTTAAAAAAAAGAGAATACACACACACACACACACAAAACCTCCTTGAGTGTCAAGTTTGAAAGGTGAAAATGATTTATCACATTTTAACTGAGGTAAAGCTCAATCTTACTCCATCGATAAAATTTATAAGTAAATATTCTATATTAGTTTTTTTTATTTGTTAAACATTATAATGACACGGTAATATTATAATAATTATATATATTTATATATTTATGTGTATGGTAATTAAATAATATATATTATAATTGAAGAGAAATAAAAGTGCGAGGAAATAGACAAAATAGAAGTCAAAATTAAGAATTAATTTTACACTTGTAAAAGGGAGATAAAACTCTGTTTTAGTATATATCATAAAGCGGAGATAAAACCTGTAAAATAAGATGCGAGTGATAACGAAATGGAATGGTAAATCTGATATGGCAGGAGTTGATCATTTTGTGAAAAAAAAAGAAAAAAAAGAGATAAATAAAGATTGGTGGACACTTTCATTTTAATTAACAACTAGAGAGATAAAGAGAGAGAAGAGAGAAAAAAAATACAAGTATAATAAATAATTTAATGTAACAGAAAAAAATAATAGACATCAATAAAATATTTAGAATAATAGAATGCTCAAATATCGCTACCCTAAGACAAAATAATAGTAACTCAACCTTTCATTTCAAAACACGAGAACTTGTTCGTAGAGGAACACGCCCATTAATGAGATCCACATTACAGGTTACATCCAAGAAATTTCTCCACAATTACAATATGCCCTGATTTTGAGGAAATGACATAAGTACTAGCAAATAAAATGACACACATCGAATGTATGAGAAATGGTAACAACATATTTTCTCTCTTTTACCGAAGTTCGTTGGCACAAGTGGTTCAACGCTTGCATCGTTTAATTAAAAATTAGAGTTTGATTCCCGGCTTGAGAATAGAGTTACGATTTGAGGTACCATTTTATTCCTAAAATAGACCGACCCGATCTGAGGGGGATTAGTTGGGTGTCAAATAAAAGCTCTAGATACATCTTGGTTATACCAAAAAATATTTTCTCTCCCTTTTTTTATTAAAGAAAAGTTTAGGTAAGTTGAGTTCTAAGAATTTATAAGAGTCAAGACAGACTTTAAGACTTAAAAAATACTTACAGAGGTATTTACAAATTATTTACCAACAAGATCCCTATATCAGCATCAAGATTTGAACTCATGTTTTTGTGAACCAACTGGACCAACCTTTGACACCCTCTGACAAAAATTTATTAGAAATCACAAAAGTCTGTAAATCTCACTTCTTATTTAATAAATTTCACTTTTAATTTTATACTAGTTTTTAATAAATTTTAATCAATTAATATATCGGTGGCACTCTTCTTAAACGCATACCTTTTCTATAATAAATACCAAACGCAATACGGTCAATATAAAGCAAAAGCACAAGCTCAAGCTTGCTCTTCTGCCAAAAGTTTAGAAAAATTCTTTATTGGGCCCATAGTAATGGGCCTATTACACGCAAATAGCCCAGACAACAAAGAAGCAAGGCCCAGCCGAACTTCACATATGCAATCAGAAGAAGCACTGAAGTTGAGACTTGAGAGAGAGAGAAAGTGTGTGTGCGAGTGAGTGAGAATGGTAAGGAAGAAGGGATATGTGGAGTTCGAAGAATCGCCGCCGGACGACTTCGACCCGGCGCATCCGTACAAGGACCCGGTGGCGATGCTGGAGATGCGGGAGCATATCGTTCGGGAGAAGTGGATCCAAATCGAGAAGGCGAAGATCATAAGGGAGAAGCTCCGGTGGTGCTACCGCATCGAAGGCGTCAACCACCTCCAGAAGTGCCGCCACCTCGTCCGCCAGTACCTCGACTCCACGCGCGGCGTCGGCTGGGGCAAGGACGGCCGCCACCCCTCTCTCCACGGTCAGCCACTCACCTTCTCGATTTCGTTCTCTTCCGGTGTGCTAGGGTTTTCGGAATTATCAACGAATAGGGCAATTCCGTTTCATGATTTCGTTGATGATGTTTGGAGTCGTGCCTAATTGTGATTCTTCTCTGTATGTTGATGGTTTTGTTATAATTTAATTCCTTATTGCTTGTTCGATTTTCTGAGGCAGGTCCCAAGGTTGAGCCGGTTGAGTCCGAATGAATGTCTTGTGGATAACTAAAAAGGTAATTTCAAACGTCGTTTGATTTTCTATACTTTTCTCTCTTTTTTGTATGAATAATTCTTAAATGAATCCGTCGTGAGTTATTCGTGTTTGGGGGAATAAACCATCAATTTCATCCTGAAGTATTACCTTCTCTCATAGATAGTCCCTAAAGTAAACAAATTATATAAGTAGCGTCCCAAGTACGGGAAAATAATCCTTCAAATTAGTCCCTGCATGCTGGTAAAATATATCAACACAGGGATTAAATTGATGGATATTCAATATTTTAGGGATTACTTATATAATTTCATTACTTTAAGTATTATTTGGGAGAGAAGGTAATACTTGAGGGACCAAATTGATGGTTTTCTCTGTTCGGGGTTTCGACAGGTTTTAGTTGAATTTCGAGGGTCTAACACAACCCTCCGCCTTTACATAGGTTTGAGTGATTCATATTTAGGGTTTTGACAGCTTGAGTGATTCGTGTTTAGGGTTTGGACAAGTTTTATATTGGCTGTGGAGGGCCTAACACATCCCTCCACCTTTACCCGGACTGGGAACGGCAATGAGGTCATAGGTGGAGTTAATTATTAAATGAATGCTATTGTGGAGAAAAAAATGGACTTGCCAATGGATAAGTCTATACTGACTTAAATCTGCTTAGGTTGCTACTGACTTTTCATGCTTCTAATGTCTCAAGAAATTGAGTTCCCTGTTCAGAAGTTTGGATGCCTGACAAGTTGTTGTTAAGCATCCTAAACTTTGCTGGAGGGAGTAAATATGCAGTGTTAACTATTTTGATTATGCGTAGATAAAAAGGGCTAAATTAAGTTACTTAACAGCTTTCTAGAGGATCATGATTTGATTGTTGTCACCATAAACTTCTCGGTATAGATCATATCAATTCTGGTTTTGACACTGATGTAGATGACTGGTGTGACAGTGATAAGGAGAATTGCTCTTATAAATAAATTAAAGGAAGTGATGGGGCAATTAGTGCTAAAAGTGAATTGTTGTTGCTAGTCAAAATAATATTTGCAAGAGATCCTAATTGGTTAACCCTCCATCCTCCCAACTTTTGTTCGACTAAGTGATGATTGGTGGCTCATTGGATTGTTGTTAAATTGATAAGAAATGATCATTGGAGTTATTTGATGTATTTGGTCTGGAATATTTGTTTAGTAACTGTTTGGTATCACGTCAAGTCAAAATGAACTTGAGTCAGATAGTCACGTCAAGGAGCTAAGATAGCTTCAGGTTTCTAAGTTATTTACTTGCGTTCATGCCTTTCGAACGCGATACCAAGCATGCACTTAGTTAATTTGATAAATACAACAGTGTTTGGTGAATTCTTGGTCAAAGAGTAGTACACGTATTCATATTTGATCAAATCAGAATCTTAATTTGTTATTTCACATACATTATTGGTTGTGTTAATCTTCATTTCAAAAGATTATTTTATTTATACAATGATTTTGTGTCTGTGAATGAAAATAAGTTTTGTGCCTCTGGCAGGGAAGACTGATTATCCAACTGATCATATTGCTAAATCAGATACTGGGGTGGAGGGGTGCTATGTTGCAGTTATTGTGTTCATGTTCTTTTTCTTTATTGGAACTTCCTGCGAACTACAACTACATTTTGACTTGGCCTTGGCTATTTTTGCTTGGCTTATTAGACTTCTGTTGCTTGTTACCATTTAAATGTAATCAAGTATGGAAAGGCTATGGGCAAAAGTACATCAGAATCAGATTCTCAAATAAGTTTATTTCGTTCCCTGTTATGATGAGTGCTTCATTAATAATAAGATTGTACATGTAGTCCATTCCTAATATTCAAAGTAAGACTGTTTGAAACTCAAATGCCATACACCGATTTGTTAATCCTGAGATTTCTTTGTTGTGTTGGATTTGTGAGGGTGACAAGAATATTCTTCACCCAAACCCGGCACCTGTTGAAAGGGTGAATATCAAATGCTTTTGCGGCAATGATGTTGATGGTGTTATTGTTGCGTGTGGGGTAGGTAAAAAAAGGAATTAAAACTGAGTGAAACACATGTAGTGGAAACAAACTACAGAGAAGATAATGACTTCCATTGGCCTCCCTCAACAGTTTTTTGCGCGCATTTTATCAGTGAGTATTGACTGTTGAATGGTGATATAAAAGGCCGATAAAATGGAAACTACACCTGCCTCTCATCTGTTCTCACATTTATCATTGAATTTTACTTAATATTAGTTAGATTTCCCATAAAGTTCAATGGCAAGAGGAAGAAGCGGAACAAGTATAAAATGAAACAATAGAGCACCTGGAAATGTTTCATTTTCAATTTGATACGAACAAGAAGGAGTACACTGTACATGTTTGGATTAGCCTCTTTTGCATATGAAAGTAGTAGTAGCTTTTAATTAAGCATTATTGACAGATTTTTTTAATGAATAAAGAAGTGACTTGTTTTTTAACAAAATAATCAAAACCAAAGATGCTACTAGTGTTTGGTCCTTCATATAACATTAAGGAGTAAAAATACTTTAAACCTAAACAAGAGGACACGTTGTCGGCAGTCAAAACAACTGTACCAACTTTCACCTTTTCTATTATTATTACACTTTTCACCTTTATTTGGTGCTAAACTGCAAGTTTTTGAGCTGAAAGATCTCTCTGTTGCTGAAAGATTTCGTAACAAAGGAAATACATGATTCTGTTTTATGGGCAGAATCAGTTAGCTTATCAGGAAAAGCTTGAGAACCTGAATATGTACACAGAAGCAAGAAGAAAGTAGGAGTTGATCACAAGAATGGGAGAGAACAAACCTGTTAAAGAGCTTGAAACAGTAGAAAGAGGAGGCTGGTCACCCTTGATGAAAGAAAAATGGTCTGCAAGCAAAAGAAAACAGTAAAAAGAGGTGAAACTTGGAGCTCCCTTCAATCCAATGGTAGGGCTAAGCAGGCGGGTGGAGTTGCTCTCACACCATGCACCTGGCCAAACTTAACATTTCAAAATAGTGCAATGCAACATCTTGCGATCACAAACATCAAGGGTAGCCGAATGCATGAGATGACAGCTCTTGCCTCTCCTCAGCCCTTCGTATTGGATTGAAAGGAGCTCCTCTTTACCTTTTAATTAGTCCTCCTCTTATATACATATGTACTTCACCCCTCATTCCTTATCATTTCTCATTTCAGCTAGAACGAAACCTATAAACAGAATGGTCCCCTCCCTCCTTGATCCTTAAATACTACTCCTAAGAAAAGGTTGTTGTACCCTCCTACTTCCATCGTCAACAATGGCTCATGGCCCATGCTTTCGACTTTCTACGTAGATGATGCAGCACATGTATATATATACAAACACTTGAACACCAGCAAGGAAAAGAAAAACGATTTTACAGAAAAAGTCCAAGTCAAATGTGTTGCCAAATTAGTCTCTTAAAAAGTTAAAAGATAAATCTGATCTTGAATACTGATTTTTATTGTACAAATTACTGAAGTGAAACTCTAATTTTAAGGACAAAATTTGTATGCGGTTTTTTTAGTACTTTAAGAATTATTCTCCAATTAGAATTAGAGTTTCACCTAGGGTAATATATGTTGACCTTTAATGCAAATTTTTATTATATGAATTATTGATATGAAATTCTAATTTTGATGGAAAAACAATACCAAAAATACCAAAGAAATTATATCTATGTTTTGTCTTAATTTTAGCTAGAGAATAACACCAAAATATCTCAGGAAATGTACCTAATTAATTTTGGCCAAAATTAAATTCTCAATACATTACATATCCAAACATCTCCAAATGAGGCATGATTTTTTTGTTCTCTGATTTCGTACAATTACGACTGTTCAAAACTTCAAATAAATATCACATTCAAATAGCATATAGTTATAATAATAATGTTACAAAATGAATTTTTAAAGACCTAGATAAGTCCGAAATCCATTGCCACGGTACCAAACAAATTCAGCAGTATATCTGCAAGATTCCCACGAGATCACCTATTGGTAAAGAGAAAAGTATATATTGCCATTTTCCTTTCCTTTCTCAACTCACAACATAAAATGACAACTGACAAGCAAACAGTTAAAAAAAATGCTTGACCATTTCTCGGTTTTCCATATGTTATGCTTAATTGAGAGCTGCATGCAAGAGGCATCCAGACAAGAAATCTGCCATGTCCAAAAAGGCAGTTCCTCTTCAACAAGAAAACTCATTCTATCCAATTCTAAAGCCACGCTTCTTGTGACATGACATTATGGTTGAGTTCCGAGGAAGCTTGACCTTTGAATTTTAGTATTTGTCCACCTCCAATAACCTGGGATTCGGATTCCCTATCAGATCAGTCTTGTCGTCTTCTTGGTTCGTGCCATTTTATCATTCAATATTTTATGTGTCTTTGCATTAAATATCATAAATTTCATTTGCACAACTAATAATGCACAGGCAGGGCAAGTTAGATGACTTTTATTATGATATAGTGATATTAGCAAATCTTGATTATTGGATTAAATCATGAATGATTAAGATTAAAAAAAAAAAAAGATTATGACTATTTTTAGTGGTCTTATAATCATTAAATAACTTTTAAATTTAACCATTCATGTATATATGATTATATGATCCAGATTTATTTTAATTCGGTCTGAGATATTTGATACTCCCTTCGTCCCATAATAAGTGTTGTCTTAAGTTTTTTAACACAAACCAAGAAAAGTAATTAAATAGATGAAAAAGAGTAGCAATTTTACGAAATTAACCTTATTATTAATTTTCTTTACTAAAAACGATGCAGCACAACAACATTCTACAAAATGTTATTAGGGGTATAAATGAAAAAAAGTAATTAATATTACATTGAAAAACTAAAATGACATTTATTTTGAGACTTATTTTTTCTTCTAACACAACACTTATTATGAGACAGAGGAAGTATTAACTTTGATCGAGTTTTGCAATAGGTTTGCAATGACTTTCTCTTTTGATGTGTCTAAGCTTCATAGGAGATGAGTTGGGTATCTACAAAGACACTTTAACACTCAAGTCAAGAAGGATTTTGATTGGATAATCATGTGTAATAAATGTATATTTGGCACTACTGAAGAGGATTGTATTTATAGGCTACCCAAAGACGGGCTAGAGTGCATGGCATAAGGCCCAAGACCCCTTGAAGGGAGTTTTCACATGTTCTAGAGTATAACACTGTCAATTTACTTTAAGTGCCTGCTATTTCCACCTCTTTTTTTCTTTTTTCACCCCCTTCCTTTTCCAAAAATATATGAAATTCCATGTTTGCCATCAGACTTTTAAATTCTGCCTCCCCCCCCCCCCTCCTCTCTCATTCTCTTCTCTTCTCAACCCACGCCCCACCACCACCACGCTATCTCCCCCAGTCATTGAAAGCACGTGACTTCACCCCATTCACGCCACCTTACTCCAGCGAGCTTGGCACATGCCTCCACAGCCGTTGACATTCCCAACGTGTTGTCGCCAAAATGAGTTTGTTTAATTTTATTTTTTTTACTTTTAGATTGAACGAAATTACAATTTTGTTGTGTAGTGATACACAAAGGAATCATGATTCTGTTGTGCATCTGCTGAGGATACACAACGGAATCACAATTTCGTTGTGTATCTGGTGAGGATACATAACGGAATCGCGATTTTGTTATGTATTATGTGATTTTTAATTTTTTTAATTTTAATTATTTATATGAATTAAATAATTTAAATTATTTTTTAAAACTATTTATTTATTTTAATGGATTTATTAATTTAAGTTGATTGTTTTTAAATTAATTATTGATTTTAATTATTTATATGAATAAAATAATTTAAATTATTTATTTTTAAATAGTTTTTTATACTAAATATTTGTATGAACTAAATGATTTAAATTATTTATTTTTCAGTATCCTTTACTTATAATTTTTTTATCATTTAATTATTTATTTGATTTGAATTATTTTTTGTCTATTAAAGTATTTATGTAATACATATTTATTTTTGTGTTTTAATAAATAATCAATTTTATGTAATTTTTTAGAATAATTCTATAATAATGTTGATTATATTTGATATTAATTATTTCTTAATTGTTAATGTATCATTATTATTTCAGATTCATTATGGCACGCACGAGATTTGATGCCCATCATCCTGAACGAGGCCCTTTGTCGAATGATGAGGTAGGCACTTCTAGGCGCCCAAGGCTGACTACATTGGCACGTCGGGCTAAACAAGCTAAAGCGTCTAGGCAGTAGTAACAATATGAGTAAGAGCAAGCAAAGATTGAGGTACTGGAGACAGAGGCAGAGGTGCCTCTAGCTTAACTGGCAGAGCTTATTGTTGACATCCATTTCTAGGAGGTCCTGTAAACTTGTCCCTACTCAGGTCCTATAAGGACCATATTGCAAGACATATATGGCTGGGTCAGCCTTGTGATGAGATGAGGTTGATTAGCCATGGGAGTAAGATCTTGCTAATGCCTTTGCATCCAAATGTCGCAGAAATTGTGTGGGGTTCAGGGCTTGCCTCTCTTATAAAGGCATGGTATACTTTAGCCAACAATGAGCCTTATATGTGTCTTTGTCGCGCGGTGACATAAGGACACTAGCTCCTTTCACTTGCCAGTAAGGGAAATAACCATTAATTTAAATGATGTGTCATCTTTCCTGCACTTGCCTATTACAAGCAAGGTCTGCGAGCACATTTATTATACACTTGATGATGCTGTGGGCCTACTAATAAACAAGCTAGGCGTGACCTTTGTTGAGGCGTATACTATGACCATGAAAGGAGCTCACATCACCTTATCACAATTGAGGGAGATCTACATCCCATGATAGGCAACTGGGTAGATCGTATTTGTTGCGTGAGCATATCTATTACATCTTGTCAAGTGCATGATATTCATCGACAAGAGCTTGACGCATGTATAGGTTTGCTACCTAAACCTCTTCCATGATCTTCATGCCTGAAGTGAATACTCTTAAAGTTCCGTTGCGTTAGCATTCATGTAGGATCAGCTCAGCGTTGCTAGCCTCTTGTGTATGGCGCGGTTTGGAGGATACATAAGCCCAATCATGGTACTTTTTTTTTTTTAGATATGTGTTTAGTGATTATTTTGTTTATGTAATTTTATGTGTTAATTGACAATTACAGGCGTGGATATATGAGCACTTCCTCACTTTAGAGTAAGGGCCCATTAGGGGTTACTCAGAACAGCATCTCCATCTGTGTTGGTGGTAGTCGACGAGGGGCACAGGCTTTGAGCTAGGGACCAGGATGGCGTTAGACCAACTACAATTGGACAACATCATATGGGTGTCGTATGACGCACACCAGTTCGTCCTGTCGTTGGAGGTGATTTTGTTTTACTCTAGCTTAATCATGTATGGTACCCATATGCTCGTCCATCTATCGAGAAGGTGCTCAAGCAGTTTACTTACATCCAAGAGATCCCTCGCCCCCCGCCTGTTTAGTTCGCATCGTTCACCAACCAGTTTGATGACTGGTCAGGAAGCGCACTTGGTAAGCAAAGGAGTTGCTGTGCTGCACAAGGCACCGTGGACATGTGGCGATGGTTACCTGGAATGGTTCCACCATGTCTATCACCTTCTTTTATTCCTCTAGTAGAGGGAGATCCTCTGCGAGGCCCTCCACGAGTTCTTATCCCACAACAGCAGCCTATGATGGATTCTTCGTCTAGCAACTCCCATTCATGCTAGGTAAGTATCCATATCTTTACAATGTGCTTTTTACGATGCTAATGACACACTTTTTAATAAAGTTTTCATTTCTTTTTTGTAGGCACAATGGGAGAGAGTTGCTGGCCTTCTAGAGTGCATGCTGCATTTGGGAGTCATGCTTGAGGGCACAGACAGTGATGGAATGATTCGAGAGACATTGGTCATCGCTCAGTTAGGCATGGCATTCGGGTGCACCTATCATAGGAAGAGGCAGAGGAAGACGACCACCTCTGATGCTTGACCTTTTTTTTTTGTTTTTGCTTGTTGGATCCTTTTTTAGTATTTTATACATTATGTATACAAGTTATTGTATATATTTTTGGATTTTATAGATGCTTTGTATTTTATATATGTTACACTTATTGCATTGTTGGTATCACTAATACATTGTTACAATTATAGCATGCGATACAAATAAAAAACAAATGAAACACAAACAATAATATCCAAATCATTAAAAGCAATGTCATGTGTGTCACAAAATAAACGGTTGATATTTCACACAATAAATCAAGGGTCTAGATACACCGATTCAAACGTGTACCTTGCTCATGCATCAGTTAACCATTAAAAGCTATACTAAAAAAATAAATTTAATAAATATAAAGAATTGATTTCCAAATACATAACAAAAAGATATATATGAGACTGATCTATAATTAAAAAGCATTTTCGTTATGTATAGATGGGTGCACCCTCTCTATCATAAAGGAAATGCGTTCCATTATACAAAATCACAATTTCGTCAGAAGGTATTTTTAAAATAAAAAAATACAAACCAGAACTGGGGTGGGAATAACAACCCCCTTTACTCCAAGACAAAGTATGTTTTTTTATTCCAGGGAGCATTAGTGTTATCTTGCTATTAGATCTATTGCAATTGACTTCAATCCAATTTTTTTGGACAATTTGTGTAACTCTTAGCCACTTTCAGGATCAAAGAATGTCCCTACAAACTAACACAAGACTTTTCAGCGTGCTTTGTCCTCACTCACATGCTTCCTAATAAACTTCTCAAGAGGTCACCCATTCCAAAATTATTCCAAGTCAAGCACACTTAACTATAGAGTTCTTAAGTTATAGGCTATCGAAAAGTATATGCATCTTGTTGGTATAGGAAGTACTTATTAATTCTTTTAAACTATTCTCAACTGTACAGTCCTATACCTGCACAGCCTCTGGATCCCTCTCATTCTGGTGTGTATTCGATTCATTCATGTGTCTTTCCCGTTGGAAGCCTGCCAGAAGCCGCTCCTTGTCCGTGCCTCATCTCTTTTGCACCGACGATCACTCTCCGCCCTCATTAGTGGCTGGGATGTTACAATTTGGGCTTGTTATAGTTTTTGTATTGATTGGGTCTATTTTGACATGTTAGACTCTAGGAGCCCAATGCAAAACATACCTGAGAAAACAATTTGAAAGAATTAATATTATTTAAATAATATTAATCAAAATTACTTTTACATCATTAATTATATCTCCTAATAATTGATGAAGTGGTTTAGAGTTAAAACATAAAGAATAATAGATAGGTTTTATCCCTAACAAAAAAACTATTCATCCCCTTTCCTACCTCTCGCTCATTGACTCAAAAAAAAAACCATTAATTATGATATGAAATATTAAATAACTCTCTAAGACTTCATTTTAACTACATAGATGTTTAAAAAATTAAACATTTTAAATGAATAAATAAGGAAAGAATATTACGATATATATATATTCGGCATATTTAACCATTGTATATTAAATAGTTATTCTTAAATATTATAGTAGTATTTTAAAAATTTATGAATTCATGTGTTTAAAAATGTTGAACGATATCAAATTAATTAAAAGGACTTCTCCAGTACCCAGGTTAGAAGATAAATGTTAATAATATATTATTTGTGTACATCTCTCATCACATTTTTATTAATATATGAAATCTATGTAAAATTTACTAAATAAAAATGAGCATTACATAGATTTAGTAAATAAAGCACAAACACTCAATATCTTTAACTTTTCGTATAAAAATTATAAATATTTAAATACTTACAAAAAAGTTGATATATACTAATCAAACACTACATAGCAATTATTTAAATACTTAATTGAACAATTGTTAACATGCATACCCCAACCCCTATAATCCACAAATTAAACAAACCAGATCAAATAAACACATTCAAATATATCAGCATTTTACCTAGTCTCTTAATCTGTTTAGTCTGGGAGTTAAACGGACCGTCCGTAAGTCCAAACTCATATACTCAGTTGTACTTATATCCAACATCCCTAAGGTAGTTTAGACTTTTGGACTTCGGACCGCAAGTTTTATAACTAGTTCTCTTAATCGATTTGGTCTGGGAGTTAAACGGACCATCTGTAAGTCCAAACTCATATACTCAGTTATACTTATATCCAACATCCCTAATGTAGTTTAGACTTTTGGGCTTCGGACCGCAAGTTTTATAACTAGTTTATACATTACTTCACAAGCCCCCGTAGAACTTCATTCTCCACCAGAATGGTTGATAGGAGTTTCAACTGTAGTGGTAACAAGCAATCGGATTCAAAAAATTCATAGGAAAAAGGCCATGCTGCATGCTTTGGCAAAACTCTTGGTAGTTTTGACTGTAGAAGGCTACACAGAAGAATAACTCATTATAGTAGGTGCTACAAAGTGCAATGGTAAGAACAACTACTATAGATAATGGATAGCTTTATTTCGATGTTGTATTTTTACGAACTCTAATATAATTTCCCTCCTATGGTAATTCAAAATAGGCACTAAGCGAACAATAGAATAATAACATTAGAAAATTTTTAGTGTGAAAAACTTTCTCAATGTAAGTAAGGAAAAATCACGAAACTCATAGGCCTCTTAAACTTCCATTATAACAAAAATGGAAATACAAAATATAAGAATAATGTATCTTCAATTTGTGGATAACACTCACAAATTGACTCATTGTTTTTCCTCTCAAAGAAACTCTCAATGAGACTCTCTATTTTTCTCTCTAAATGTGAGGATCTCTTAATGCTTCTTACTTCTTTTGTGTTCTCCATTGTGCGTCTCAACCTCTATTTATAGAGGAGATTTGCACTTCGTGCAATTAATGCACCGTAGAAGTGGTTAGAGGTTGAAAGAATTTCAACCTTTTCTTTTACCATTTCACATTTGCTATTGCAAGGTATTTTCTAACTTGCATACTAAATTAGGTTGGACGTACCACAATTTTAATGAGTCCTTGCCCAGGAAAAATAAAAGGGAAACCTAAAAAATGATGACTTAGTAATCTACTAATCTTACAATGCTTTTTACTAGGGGTGGGCATGGATTGATTAAGATCAGGTTTGAGGCAAATTTTGATCCGAACCGACCAACATCAATCGGTTTGGGTTCTTCATTATTTGGGTCTCCAATTTGAACCGAACCAATCTGAGCATATTCAGATTGGTTTGGATCAAGTAATCAAATTTAATAATAAAATAATGGAAAATGAAAAATGAAAAAAAAAATTGGAAAAAAATTGAAAATTAAGCAAAAGTTGTATTTTGTTTCCATGTGCTCAATCTTTTCTACAATTTCTAAAGTATGCTATGCCCTTAACTAGTTTTATGAGCTTATGTGCATAATTTATTGGAAGTATAGTTTTTCTCTTTGTTGCTTTTCAAATGAATTGAAGACTGAGAGTGAAGGGAGGCACGTGTGTGAGAAGTGAGAAAGGCCAAAGCCCAAAGGATTAAAGTTAAATGGTTATACTTAATAAAAATATAAAAAAATAAATACTATTTATTTATTTGAGTGGTTCAATTCGGATCATGAGAACCAAATTTCGAGACCCGAACCAAACTGATCGAATTTGTAGTTTTTTAATTTGAACCAAACTGATGATTTGAACCGTTTTGAATTTTTACCTTCAGTTGATTTGAATACATCAGATTGTTTGATCAATCTGGACCCGTGGCCACCCTGTACTTTTTACCCACAACCACAAATGCAAGGGTTATGGCTACTTTTTCTTATACAAGTCCAAAAGAATTTGTAAAAGAAGTTAATAGTCATGCACTATCAGTGTAAAAAGTTTTACACTGTCAACTAATTAGAAATACCGTTGATATAACTTTTAAAGTATTTATTATAAAAGTCAACAAACTTATAATAAATGGTGATTTGTGATTGGATGACAGTATAAAATTACTTTACACTATTAGTGCATAGCCTGTTTTCTCTTTGTAAAACTCGCTTACATATATGCGGTGAGTTATGGAAAGCATATATCGTAATATAAAAGATAAACTGATAAACAAGCTAGCAGAACAGAAAGGGGACACATATCAATTTCTTATAATAAAATTATCTATTACTACAATACATCATCGTATTGTTAATGTAGATTTATAATATGTCAAATAAATATATATTAATGAAGAAAAAATTTACCTATTATTATAGCACAGTATACTGTTAATATAGATTTACAATTTTTTGTATGAAATCCTAGGTATAATTCACATATTAATCCTGCTCAAACCTGGTAAATGAGCGATAAAGTTATACTTTTGAATACTTAAGACAATTGTATATTTAAGATTTAAATTAATTATGACCGCTGGTTAAGCATCAGGTACTCGTAATAAAGGTTGTTAGGCTATATTTGGTTTTCAGTTGAGAGGTCTTCAACGTCTGTTCAAAAAGTAAAATTGAGTTTCTTATTTAATTTTCGGTAAGGTCTGATTATAAACTAATTTTTGCCTCAAATTCATTTGGAAACTCAGTTTGAAACGAAAGAAAAAGAAGAATTACTTTTGCAAACTCAAATTTGCAAAATAAAAATCATTCAAACTTCAATTTACAAAGTTTAATCTAAAATACTATGATTTTTGAGGCGTTTGAGTTTATATTAGGCCCTTGGGTCGACCCATATAATAAATACATGAGTTAACTATCTACACTATAGATTTAAGTTGTACAAATTTACCTTTAGTCTCAATATATTATCTAGCTTTTTATTAGGGATAGAAATAACAATAGATTAGACTAATCGTTTAATTTATATGCTAACTCGTATTAAGAGTAAGGTCAGCCTAAGCCTGTTTACTAATTGAGCTAAGTTAACAGCCCATTGAATTAAAAAAAATGCTGAGCCATTTAAAAAATCTTTTGACATAATATACTAATTTATTTAAATAAATAAATAATAATAATAATAATAATAATAATAACAACAACAACAATGTTATCAATATATTAAATTTTTATAATAATTTTTTAATATTATATATTTGTAAATCTATTTAAAAACTTATATAAATTTAGGTTCATTAGCCTATTTAGAAAGAATTTTATAAGTCTATTTAAACGGCTTTCTTATAAAATGGGTTTTTAAATAAATTTTCATGTTAAGTCAGACCTTTATAAAATTTCAGTCAAACACTGAAAAATAGAGATGCGTGGGCCTTGTAAATAAAACACCCTATCTAATCTAACGCATTTCCATTCATACTAGTGGTGATGGTAATTGACAAAATGATTTTAAAAATAAAATGATAAGCATTATTATGCTTTACATATACATACTCTTAAAAAAAATTCATTCATATATAATTAATGAAGCAAATGAATTTATATAGTGTTACTGTCTTTGACTCTTTACTAACCTCTATACACATTGGCTAAAACGTGAGGTGGAAAAATTTTTTCCTGCTTCTTGATTGATTGTAAGGAGAAATTAAAAGAGAAAATAAAAATAACATGCTATTATATTCTTATAAGGAGGAGGTAAAGAAAAATAAAATCCCAAGATAATATAACTTGCATAGTTCAAATATTATAAAAATCCAAATTTTTATTTACTACAATAAAATAGGTAGAAGAATTTTGTGAAACATATAAAAAATTAATGTTTGCAATGAATACATATAAATTGCTCAAATTTAACATACTTAAATTCTTAATTGAATTGAATGCAGTTTGTAGTGATAATGATCAAATCAATCTAGCTACATGAGAATTGAAGAGACTTAAATTTATTAAAATCCAAAGAGAATTATTAGCATAGGAAGAACACACACACATAAAAATAAAAATAATGAGTTAGGTAAAATACTATCATAAAAGTCTTATTTGGATAATTTTCTCCATAAGCACTTGTAGAAAAAAATTAAAAAGATAAGATAAATTAAATTTCTTTCCTTAGTTAAATCAACTTACTGATTAGATTTTTTTTTAAAAAAAAATACAATTGATTTTCTAAAAAATGTATTGATTTATTGATCAAATTCTGGATAATTATTAATATTATTAATTTAAAGAAGGATTTCATGAATCTTATTTATCAAAATGTCATTTTTTTAGTGTTTTTCTTAACACTTTTGCATAAAATCGACTCATATATATATATATATATATATATATATACATATATATGTTCGGGAGGTTACTCGGACACACAACTCTAAGTCGACCTACATGTCGCCTATCTCGACTGGCACGACCATAAATACCTCGGATAGCAATTCTCTTCTATCTCGGTCTAACTTTACTTCTATCCTGGTACAACATAGGAAGCATCTAATGGCAAGGAAAGCATGTAATAAGACACCCAAACGCACGTTGTCACGTGGCACCTAGCTCTAACAGAATTTTCCTTCAAAACACTTTATATAAAGGACTCCACACTTATCAAGTACGGAGGCTCTCTCTCATTCTCGCTCACGCTTACACCCTTACTGACTTAAGCATTAGAGTCCTTGCAGGTGCCACTACTAGAGACGCCAGCAACCATCATGGGAGCTCACCGGAGATCTTCTCTCGTGTTCACCACACAGCAATATATATATATATATATAGGGAGCAACTCTTGTGAGAACACTTGCTTATATAAGAACATGAGAACAACTAATAACATCCCTTATATCAAGATTAAAAATAATAGACAATTGAGATTAAAACTCTATTAAAAATACCTCTTATGAGATCATCAATGTTGTTGCTACCTCTGTCACTTCCCCTACCACCATCACCCCTCCCTCACCACCACTACCATTGTCAACGCCACCATCACTAATGGCGGTGACAATGATGATGTTGGTGGTGGTGGGGTGGTAGTGGTGGTGGTGACGATGGGGGTGCAACAGTAGTGATGGTGGTAGGGATGGTGACGACGAGGGGGGTGGTGGCAACGATAGTGGTAGTGGTGGTGAGAGAGGGGCGATGGTAGTAGGGATAGTAACAATAGTAACAACAACATTGATAATCTCATAAGAGATATTTTTAATAGGGTTTTAATCTCAACCGTCTATTATTTTTAATCTTGATCTAAGAGTTGTTATTAGTTGTTCTCATATAAACAAGTGTTCTCACAGAAATCGCTTCATATATATATATATATATATATATATATATATAGAGAGAGAGAGAGAGAGAGAGAGAGAGCGATTATAATATATAATATAAATAGATTATAAATCATAGATAAGCTAGGATGCTTTAACATTTGTATTTTCTGATATCATCAAGAAGACCGCTTTACCATATATTGGCCTACATTTATGTCCTCTAGTGGTTAAGGTATGCAAGAGCGGATTTGAATTGACTTCAAATGTGGTGGTTAAAGTTAGTTGGTTCATGTAATAAAAAAAAAATGTTAGTTGGTTCATGTAACTACAAAATACCTGGATGGTTTTAAAAGTTTAGAACTAATCAAGCCGACATAATTGGAAGAACCAACCGATCTCTAAACCGACAAACTTGGGAGAACCAACAAATCTCCAAACCACATAGTATCAAGCTGGTTGATAACAACATATTTCAGTAAAACTTAATTAGAAATTTTTCACTATAAATATCAATAAAGCTTAACTAGATACTAGACGCTAGTTATTAGAAATAAGCTTAATTATTAGATGCCCACATGATCATGTTTCATTCTATTTAAGAATAGCTAAAATAGGAGTTACTCGTGTCTGTCTCTCCAATTTTCCCTCATTCTTTTGACCTGTGCTTTCTGCTGCATTTTTTAAGTAGTACGACTGTTGTTTCTCTTTTCTGATAACTCCCCTTGTCTTCTATTTTATATTTTATACATACATTTCTTTTTAATAATTCACTCAAATATGTTAGACCTGATTTATTTTTATAATTTTATTCACCTGCATTCTTTTATAGATCTTGTATTTTTATATGTCCTTTTGCTGTAGTGTTTTTGTTTCCTTATTCGGATGGTTTTTATTCTTTTCGTGGCTCTTTTTAAGTTGGTGGTAAATGTAAAAAGAGCGTGCTATTTGTTACCAAGAAATTCAGTACTATAATTGTAACAAAAAGCGTTAAATTAACCACATTATTAGTCCAAAAACATATGCGGTAGTTTAAATGGACAGACAAATAAAAATTGGCCAAGTAACTTTCATATTAATTCGTGCAGTTGTCTTACATAATATTCAGCATTTCGCATGTAGAAAACTTAATTTTAACATTTAAAATTAAATTGTTTAAACAGTTTGGTTTGTTTTCTGCACAATTTCATTTCTAGTATGCTCATTCTACTAGGTCCATAACCATATGAGACAATTATGATGTTGTTTGAATTACATATATTTTCTTTAGCATGTTCATTAATTAGTCTCTATAAATTGATGCTTAGATATATGTGTGTGCAAGCTATTATTTGTGCCCACCATTGACATAAATATTTCAGATTTCCCATCTATCTATTCTTAGAAGATTGAGAGTGTATTTGTTCAAATATGTGACGAGTGCTTTAATCTTTATAGTCCAGTTCACCTGTTGTTTCCTTCTTCTTCTTCTTCTTCTTCTTCTTCTTATGCATAGGACATAATTGAATGCTATATAAGGACGAGCAGATGTAAAACTTGTAGATATAAGTACCTGATATTAAACACTGTTAATCAGTACCCTCAAGGGGTTAAGGCAAACGTAGCATCATAAGCAACATTGAAAAAGGGCTTCCGAAATTCGATTACCAAAGCCTTCAAAATGTTGAGAGGGGCTACCATTTCCATTAGTACGTACTAGACCTGCTAGAGAAAGCAATAAATATCCCAAGCAAGAGAAACCTGACCTAGTGATGTTATTGTACATATACATGGCAATACCAAGTAACTAATAATTAATCTAATTAACTTTTCCATAAAATAAAACTTGGAAAAGTTCACCATTTGATCACTTTGATGTCAGGGTGATTGATTAAGCTGGCAAAGCAGTGGCTCCAACAAAGGATGTCCTCTTCACAAATCGACCTTTCAGTCTAGGTCTTTTCTCCGCGTTCAACTTCCTCACTTCATACCTTATCTTCTTTGCAAATAAACGCGTTCTTCTCTTCTCTCGGTACCTTGACACTCTTGCTTCTCTTCCCCCATCTGCATGTCCCCTTAATAAGCTTCTCACCTCCCCATAATAGCATTGAACATCCCCGCCACTCGAACCCTTAACAAAAAACCTTGCATGTCAATTATAGGACCAGTCATCATCAAGTTTTTGAGCTTCAAAAGAATGTAAAAGTCCATTCTAAAATTTTCAAAATCGTCATTTTAGTTGCAACAAAACAACTTCAACAAAAACAAGGGCAAAGGTATGTAATGAATTACACGACTCATAAGGACCCACAACCACCTATACAATTGTGCATAATTAATTGAGTAACTGCATGCTTGTTAGGCTTTTTGTTTTTTTGAAAATAATAGCTCTTTTTTAAGTTCTCTCATGCATCAACAGCAACAAAAGCCTTGTCCGGCTATGAGTGATATTTGTTAGGTATATGGATGAATTTTGGCTACCGAAGGCATAACACAACCCCCACAGAGTGATCTATGTTAAGTATATCGACGAATTTTACATTGACTACGGAAGGCGTAACATAATCCTCCTCCTTTAGCCAAATTTGAGACTGGCTATGATACTATAGGTAAAACATTTTCAAGTTCTCACAAAACTGAAAAAAATATTTTCATAAAATAAGTTGACATTGCTGCACATAAGCAAAGAAGGTTGAGAGAGAAGAAGTTACCAAGAAGTCTGGCCAGCAGTCATCAGAGTTGAACTTAGGTGGAGTTCCTGTAGTCCATGGAGAACCTTGACTAGCCCAAGCAGTAATGACCTCTTCATAGTTTAGCCTCAAAAATATGTCCTTCTCATTGCTTCCCACTTTACTCACCTCCTCTCCCATTGCAGGTGATTCTGACTCAACAACATTCCAATTAAAGGCCTCGCTATTCATGCAAAGAATCGAATCCAAATGACAAGCGGTGTCTACATCAACTTCTTCTTCATCTTTAACCTTCACCATTGCATCTTTGGCTCCAAGTCCATTAACACATGCATCTATTTCGTCACTATCTTCTTCTTTGCAACCAAGCAGTAGTTCTGATCCTTTCACGTGCTCGGATGAATCCTCAACAAGTAAGCTTTCCACGTCAGCAGCAAACTCAGCAAAGTCCATATCTAAAGGGAGAAGCACGGAAGAAAAGTTGTCCAAGTCAAAGGCTTCTTCACCGGCTACATTAACCTCATCCTTCACTTCATTATTGTATATGCCGCAAAGTTCAGCATCAAACACGGGCACGCGACACAGCAGCTGCTCCTCGGTTTCATCGTTAAGCAGTGGTTCTTCACTTCCAAGCTCTGGCACAAGGGGAAGACTAATGGTGTTATTGAAAAACACTTCTTCTTCTTCTTCATGTAATGGTTGTTGTTGGTGGTGGTGTTGCACCGATAAGTGCTTCTTGTTGTGACGTGGAGTTCTTGCCTTGCGTGTGAATCCGCTGTGCCATGCTACCTTATTGTTATGTTGAGGGGTCGCTGAGTAGTTGACCTTAGAGGATGCAGTTTGAAGCTTAACCCTTTCGTGCCTGCTTGCTAATTGGTTTGCTGAGTGAACCACGTTGTCACAGCCGGGGCAAAGGAACGCATCATCAGCTGCACAGTACCACCGTGCTCTTACTTTTAGGCAGCTCTCGCATGCTCGTGCTGTTCTAGCTCCTAAGGCACTTGCTTCTTTCATTTCGTTGGTCATAGGAACTGATTTTTGGTTGCAAAGAGTAGTGCAAATGTAACGGTTGTTGGTTAATCACCAACAAGAGGGATCGATCATAAGAATGTTGAGGAGGGGTGTTAGTGTATGTATTTGGAGACCAAAATGATTCAAATTCAATTATTGGTTATGTTGAGACTTGAGAATAGTGTCATGAGAGAGAAGCACAGTGGGATCTTAGAGTTTGTTCTTACTCACTTTGTTTCTTCTTTTGTGTATACATGTAAGTTTGGTAATTTGCTACAGGCCATTGGGCGAAGATCTTAGGGACCTATGATTTGGTCTCATCTTAATGTTCATTGGCTGAGATTTGATGTTCATCTTATTCTCTGAGTTCTTATTGGTTACCTTTCCTTTTATGGGATTTCTAATGGGTCCAAGAGGTTATGTATGAGTGTCTACTGGTGTTGGTGTGTGTTAGAGTAAGACACTCTTTAGAGAAATTTTCTTATAAATACTTATATAAAAAGAAAATAAAAATATATATATATAAATTTTTTTTTCATAAGTTAAAATTAATTTATATATAAATTAAAAATCAGTTAATTTATAGAAGTTCTTTTATATTTTAACTTCTTTAAAAGCTGATTTTTAACTTATACATAAATTAATTTTAGTTTATAAAAAAACTTTTTTATTTTTTATTTTTATTTTCTTTTTCACTAAGTACTTATAGAAAAATTTATCTAAATATGCCATAACACTTTTTTTGTCGTGTTGCCACTGTAATTCAACAAGTCCTTTTTGCGGTCCTCACTTCACGTTACTTTCACTTCGCCTGTGGTTGCCTTCAACTTCTCTTAGCTTCTCCTTTGCGACGGCGCATTTTCCACCAATAGATGCAGCCCTTTGTTTGTATAATATATGGTTCCGGTTGACTAATTTGGTGGAGTACAGCTTTAGAGTTTGGTGCTTTTGTTTTAGACAAATTTGAACCACAAATAAAATGATGATTTGTGTTTTCAATTCATATTGAGTATGTTTAAACTTGGTTAAATTTAGTATATGGGGATTTCACCTTGTTTTCTCTTTTTTTATCTTACACTGGTGGCTCAAATTGTTTGAGCATTAAAGTCCACCAATCGTACCATTATCGGCCAAACACTTTGTGGGCTTTGTAAACATCGATCTTATACATAAACGGGGATGATTTATTTGATTGATGTAAATAACCCCAACCAAGAGAGTGAAATAGATATTTATGTTTATAAATCAATATCTTCCTGGTTAGATGGTTAACTTAAATTTCCATGCATGATAGGCAATTTTGATGTGAAACATATATAGAGATAATATAAGAGCAATTAGATAGTGAAATTCTAGACAAATTATCTCCGAACGTTGAAATTCTAGGAATCAGCCAAAGAATAGTTTGCCATAAAATTTCCTACAATTTTTGGGCCCATAAATTTTCTATTATCTAAACCACAAATTGCACTAGTCTTTGGCACATATAGATGCAGCCAAAAATGTTGCTATTTAACTTTGTGTTGGTTTTGCAATGTCATGAACAGTGACCAGTCTCTTCCAAGAGCCTCCTTTAGCACCCTTCTACAACTTTCCTTTCAATAAATTCTCTATCGCGGGTGCCACGACGAGTCGACGATCTTATCCTTTCGTGTGAATTTACAAACAGCCAGGGAGGAAAAAAGGGGACACAGACAGACACAGAGGGAACAAACTTTGCGTGCTACTACTGTGCAGTAACTCGGGGCAGTATAGTGTATAGAGGAATCTTGGAACAACGTTAATATCAATTTGATGATGATATTATAAAATCTTCAAGTTTGATGGAACAATAGGAGCAAGCTAACTTATGACACCTGTTGTGTGTAATGAGATATGAATGTAACAGATCGATCAGATATTCTTTTTAGATTTATATATAATAGGATCCCAGGATGTCCATGCCAAAATTTGTAGGTGATAAAGCCTAAGATGCATAGCTATCACAATAAATGTAATTGATGAACATGTTTGTTGTTATTTATTTAATTATTTATTTTAAGTTTAATTTTGAGCATAACTTTTACATTGTCAACAAATTTATAAAAAATCATCTTAGATATAATTCTTTAAGTAATTATTATAAAAATAACAATTTTATTATACATATCTATTTATGATTACATATTGTGTAAATAATATTTACATTATCGGTACATTCTACTTAAATTCCATTTTAATTGTGAAATAAGTCTTATAAAAGAGAATGAAAGAAAGAATAAGGAAATGATAAAAGAATGAGGCCTATTACAAGGGGATAAAACCCTTATTCATTAGGTCAACCTAATAGTAGAGATTTGAGTAATTTGTATGAAATCTTAAGTTCAAACCTCATTGTCACTATTTTATATAAAAAGAAGAGTATAACTTAATTCACATTTTATAACTTAACCTGTTAAAGTAATTGGAGGTGACAAAATGTTTGCTTATTATTATTAATTATAAGGGAAAACAAAATATTTGAAAACCAAATTAAATTTTGAAAATGGAATTTCAACATGTTGCTTTGAACAATTTAAGAGTGCTTGTTTATTTAAAAAGAAAAAAGAAAAAAAAACTTCAAGAGTAAAATTTTCAAATAATTTTAAACATCATGGTTTTAAATTATGAACCGCCATTGTAATCCTAGCCCTAAAATTACGAGTTTTATAAACATTATTACCGTAATTGAAACCGTGTCAACAATTTTTGCATGCAATTTCACTAATAACAAGGTAACTGACTGCAATCACAATTTAAAATCATTTCTAGCATTCTAAATTCGCAGTGCACCTTCGATCTTTAGTTCTACAAAGCAGTTCAATTTTGTATTTTTTGTTTTTAATTAATTCATCTTACTAGCACTTTCATGATATTTTGCTAGTCAATTTCATATGAGCACAACGTAGCTATTATCACTGAGATTCTTAAGTTACATTACATAAATTAAAAATTGAGGGATTTTTATGTCAAAAATCCAAAATTGAAAGATTTTCCTGCGTCTATTTTTTCTTTTTGGTGAAGCATAACTAGTTTATGCATCAGGTCAATAATGAAAATTGTGGGACACGTGGAGTGGATAATGCTCTATGCACATGTGATATGATTGTAACTTTACTAGTAGGTAGTTCAAAAGTGATTACTACTATATTAGGGAATTCGTTGGTTAGTTAATATTGACTATTAGGATAAATAAGATTTAACTATTAGAAACAACTGGTGAGATGATTCATTTGCGAAATAAGATTCGTGCTTAGTTTGTTTCTACCCTCAATCGCTATGCCACGATTTCAAAGGAGAAATCAACGGTTGGGATTAGTTATTACACGACTATGCATGTACATTGGACGGTATGGAGAATTTTTCACATTCTAGAAACACTATTTCTATATAGGGTAGAAATTTTAGGCTTTGCCTAAACTTAACATGGTCTGTTTTGTAATCACACAGTCCTTGATCTGTTAGTCTCTTATAGGCCCCTTTTTTACGCCTAACTTGACACTTATGTAAGTAGTATTTTAATTGTTAACTTATTTAAAAACCTATTTTATATGCTTAGACTTTAAATAGACCGATGAGTCTATTTTTAAACTAGTGAATAGACTTATCAGTTAATAAGTCTATCACTAGAAATACTAATAAATTTATGGACTAATGGGTATATCACTAAACAGACTAACAAACTTACATATTACTAAAACTATTAGAACCATAAAATGACAAAAACATTTGTATTTTATAGATATTAAAATTAGCTTAAATAAGAAACATAATGTTTTATTATTAAAATAAAGATAGAATAATTATTAAATTTATACAAATAATATTATACAAGTCTTCCACCAGAGGCACGAGCCCTTGCAGCTGGGTCACGAGATGTGCAGGCCGAATTGATGCTCCACTATTGTGGGCCGAAGATTTAGAGGCCCATCCGCATGAGGGTTAAAGTTTATGTTAGCATTGTGTAAGTCTCATTAGGCATTTTCAATATACAATGTCCAAATGAAAAACAGCAACAAGAAAAATAATGTAAACATTATAAATGAGAGAATACTAGGAATACACTTTTTGAAAAAGTTTTTATTATTGGTTGATACTTATTAGAAAAGTTTAAATATGTTTTTAGTCCTAGTAAAAATTTTTTAATCGCCCAAATTTAAAATTAATCTTTTTCGTCTCTGTAATTTGAAAAAAAAAACATGTTTTAATCTCTTTGTCCAAACGCCATTAGTGAATCTGTCACACAAAACTCACCTACTCCTGTATGTGTGGTAGATTTAGTAGTAAGTGAATCTGTGACAGATTCACTAACGACATTTCAGTATAAGGACTAAAACATGCTCTTTTGCAAACTACAAGGACCAAAAAAATAAATTTTAAATTTGGAAAACCAAAAACAAACTTTTCTCAAATTTGAGATACTAAAAACATATTTAAGCCTATTAGAAATTACAAAATTGTATGAGTCTCACTCCTTATTTAATGAATCCTACTTATAATTTTATAGTTGTCAATAAATTTTAACGAATAAGATAGTGTGTTGGAAGAAGTGTAGTAAAGAATGTGTTACTAGTACTATTTTTATAAAAGATAAGTTTAAGAGGTGTACTAGTAATACACTTTCTAATATTCTCTTTCTAACACATTCTCTTCAACTATTTTTTTTTTAATAATTACAAAATCATAAGTAAAGTTCATTAATAAGGAGTGAGATGTATACAATTTTATGATTTCTAATAAACTTCATTCAATAATAAATAGTGTATTTAAAAAAGTGTTTTAGAAAATATTACTAACATTTGTATAAGTTTAATATGCATAAATTTATTCTAAAAATGTTTACATTGTTAATAAATCAGAATTCATGCTTGGTATGCAATTATAGTTATTATAAAAGTCAACATACTTATTATACATGACGATTTATGATTGGATGACACTATAGTCAATACATGTATTATTTATTCATAAAAGATATAGTTTGATTAGTTTGATTTTATTTTAAAAACTAGTATTTTATTTTGTGCAATCACAAAATAAATATTTATTTTTGTATAATTAAAATTCATAATAAATAAATATTTTAATATATAAATTATACTATAATTAAATTTGTTAATAAAAAAATCCTTGATTATATAAATTATATTGTAGATTTACAATGAAAATTTTAAATCGTAAAATAAAGTTGTCTTTTAATTATTGGCATTTTTAAAAAAAATATTAAAATTCAATATAGAAATAGAAAAAATAAAAGGATAATAATTTGAGATGATTGAAAGAAAAGTATTTTTTGCCTAGTTGCAAGAATAATGTTTGAAGCACACATTTGAAATAGAGAAGAGAGAAACTATTAAGAGTGTCTAATAGAGAGAGTGAGAAAAGTGAGAGTCTTACTCTCCAAATCATGAATTCTAATTTATAAGAGAAGATAAAAATTGAAAATGGGTTTATATTGAATAAATTTTTTGTCAGTTTGTATTTCAGTTTAATTTTGATATATTATTAATATAAATATTTATATATGGTCAATTAGTTAAAAATTACTCTAAATATGACTTTTAAAATCTACAATCTATAACTATAATAAAAAAGATATCTTTTTTTGTTTTTATTTTTATTGGATTATTATACCTTTTAATTACTTTATAAATTATCTTCTACTTTATCTTTTAATTACTTTTTAAACTACCTACTACATCCTCTGTCTTTTATTATATTTTTATTTTTTAAAAAATAAAAAGAGGCATGAAAAGTCTCTCTTTTTTTCTAGTCATTATTATAAAAATAATCAATTTTATCATACATTTCAAATGTAAAAAGAATTTAATTTATATACATTGTTTGTGTAAACCATTTTTACATAAACATTTAATAAGATTTGATTATTTTATCATGTGATCCTATTCATTAAATTAATGTGACAATATGGTAAGCTTTTATCAGATATTTTTGTAAAAATATTTTACATTAATAATGTATATAAATCAAATTTATGTGGGGAAAAAAAACCTTTGTATTTGGCTCTCAAGTAACTAAAAGTAAAATTGATAAAAAAAAATCAATACATAAAATTCTAACACAATCTTAATTTATATTATCTATGTACATATATTATTAGTAATTAATTTCCTTATCAATAATTTAAATTTCTTATTTTAACCTTTGATTACTCACTGTATAAGATTAATCTAAAATCTTTAAGGTGCATTTGATACACACTAAGGTATAGCATAAGGAGAACAATACAAGACAAATGCTCAAGTTACAAGATAACTTTTTATCACATGTATTGTTTGGTGAATAATGGACAACACAAAGAAAATAATGTGAAATTTACTGTAATATCTTTTATAATATAAATTATCTTAATCTAATTCATATTAATTATCTTAATACGATGACAATGGTGGTGGTGGTGGCAACAACAATAGTAGGGTGATGATAATGATGGCAGTGACGACGGTAGTGGTAGCAATGGTAATGGTAATGGTGGTAGCAATGGTGATGAGAGTAGTAGCAACGGCGACAATAGTGCTGGTGGCGACGATGGGGGATAGAAAAAAATATAATTAGAAACCACAAATAAAAATAAGTATTTTTGTCTTTTGAGTACTTTGTACTTGAGACAAAAAGTTATCGCATGATTTATTGATTTATTAAGTAACAAAAAAGTTTATTTTTGTCTTGTTTGTCTTCCTTCTTTTTGCGTCGTCTCATAATCTTGTCTTAAATCAAACAAATTACCTTGATACTTGTCGTGTTCAAACAGACCCTTAAATTATAATCATTTTTCATAATCAATTTGGAGTTTAATGGTCATGCATTATCAGTGTAAAAAAATTTACACTTAGAAATCACCATTAATCAGTGTTTTAAAAACCAACAAGGACCGGCCGATCGGATTGGGAACCGATAGTGCAATCGGTCCGAGCCAATGATTGGATTGGATATGCCATCAACCCGGTTTGACTTGGTGAGTCAACCGGTCGAATTAGTGAACCGAGCAGTCGAATCAATGAATCGAATGGTTGAATCGGTCAGTTGATCTGGACCAATTCAAAAAAAATATTTTTTTTAAAAGCGTTAAACGACATTATTTTAACTATAAATATTGAAAAAAAAATTGACTTATAATATAATTTACATATTTAAAAATATTTATTTACTAATGATAATAATCACCAAAATTGTGAGTGCAGGTATGCGTATGACGTAATGTCTCTTGTATTAACATGAATGCATAACATTCATTCACTTATTCTTGTTTGTTTGCCCTTAATACATAACATCTAGTCCTTTTACCCCCATCTTAAATAAAATTGTTGATTGTTTATTTATTTATGGGTTACACATCCCCATTAAAAATTAATTTAATAAATTTTATAAGTATGAAATTTATATGTCATGAATACTTTCAAATTTTTTAATAGAGACCAAGTCATGTGGTTTAATTAGTGACTCTCCGATTCGACGATTGACCTACTGACTCAGTGTCCTGACTGAGTCGATGACCAGTCCGAGTTTTAAAACACTGTCATTAATATGACTTTTAAAGTATTTATTATAAAAGTCAAGAAATTTATAATAAATGGTGGTTTGTGATTGGATAACAGTGCATGACCATTAAACTCATCAATTTGATCAATTTTTTCATCTTTTAATCGATTAACTCACCCACCTTATACGTAGTGAAATAAAAAACATGATTGCAATTTTTGTTTCATATAATAGATACCTGGAACCAAACCGAAGCAAGCAGCGGTTTCCGGAGCAACAAATATGGTGCGGCGCAAGCGTGGGAGGCCTTCACCGGAAAATTCTCCGTCCAAACGAAGAAGACGTTCTAACTTGGAATGTCGTAGGAAATGGGTTTTCTCTTCCAAAGACTCTTCCAATTGCACGGGTCAGAAGCTATCTACTTTTGTAAATAATCATTACTTTGAATTCTATTTCACTTTGAAATTCTGCATTCACCGCCAATTGTGTTCTGTTTGTCTGATATTGTGAGCAAAAGTGAGAATATAAGAACAGAGAGCAGATTCAAAATGATATAGTCTCGCATCCCACTGATGGGTTGGCACAACTCTTCCTAGAATCCCTTTTGGAATGTAGAAAAAGCCATATACAATTGATTAAGAATTTAAGATAGCTAGCAATTGATGGATTCCAAGATCACTTTTGAAAATTTGAGGAATTTATTTAATTTGATGAAAGCTTTAAGTAAAAGGAAGAGGCATTTGAATTAATTAATGTGTGTGACAATTAGTAAACGCCTAAACGGTATATCTTATTTATTTGTGTGTTTTGCATGGATTCTCTCTATAAATGCTACCTACATGATGTTATGGAAAGGACATCTAAAATAGCTACCTATCAAATTACACACTACTGTGTCCCCAAGAAGCAATAACTGTCTTCCTGAGTGAATACAAAATCCTAGACTTAGTTGATTTCACGTGCCGCTGCCATCAATTATCCTGGCCAGTGACATTGCAGGCTACGATTGTGGAAGTCCTCCACCGGAAAATTTAAGCACTTGTTATCTGTCAAGGCAGAGAACACCTCAGCTGGAATCCCCCGTTTTGGGTTGTGGAATGTGTTCCAGGAGATGGGTTTTCTCGTCTAAAGCTTGTTCTAATTGCAAGGGTCAGATTTAAAAAGAAAGTTATCTGCTTTTTTTTTTTTGGGCATCCAAATTCATCACACACGTGTGCGGTTGTTTTGTGTAGAAAAGTGAGTACAGTTTGTTAGGTTATTTTCCTTTCAAGGAAAAGGATAGAATTTTAGTGTCCCCAAATGTAAAAAAGTGGAGAATTTAATTATCAGATGACATTCTACATATTCATATACATTTTGGTCAGTGCCTTCTCCCAATTTTTCAGTTAATTAAGGAGGGGGGATGGTATATTTATCAACAAAGTAAATTAATAAAATAAAATAAAAAAGTGGTGTGAATGTAAAGAAGATGGAATTTGCTTGCTTATGGGTAATTTTTTCCCCATTAACTAACAGTCTGTGATGAAGATAGCTAATACTTTACTCTACATTTGGGTGCCACCGTTCACCGTTTGTCATTTAGACTTTAGATTAAATTGTGCTTATCTCATATTTACTATTCTGAACTGTTCCCTCCCTTGCAGATAAGGTTGTGGTTGTTTCATACAATATACTTGGTGTTGAAAATGCATCAAAGCATCTGGATTTGTATTCTAATATTCCACATAGATTCTTGGAGTGGGACAGACGGAAAAGGCTCATACTTGAAGAGATTAATAACTATAATGCCAGCATACTGTGTTTCCAGGTAATTTAATTATAGTCCTTGCCGGTGTTATACATTGAATAGCAGCACTAGTTACAAACTTGCAACCATTTTTTATCTTTAGGATATTAAGCTTTGAAAGGTGGAAAAGAGCTAAAGATACTGATTTAACTGAGACATAGTTTTTTATTTAGCTACAGCTGTTGATTATATGTATTCATTTGACAAAGGGGGATTGTGACTCTGATATTCTAAGCATGTTACATTATAGGATTTTATGAGATACAAGTTACACTGATGTTAATTTCAGTTGGCACAAACAAACTTCTTAATTTTACCCGATTTAGTATTTATTCTCTGCTTGAAATTGTAAGCTAACATCATGCATCATAGAATTGGATTGTCAAGAATTGCTTTCTCATAAATCTTGTGTCTGAAGGAGGTTGATCATTTTAATGATCTAGATGATCTTTTCCAGAGCAGTGGCTTTAAAGGTGTTTACAAGGTATATTACATACATATTTGAACTATCGTGTAAGTTTTAAAACTCCAAATATTTAATCAAGCACTTTATCTGGGTCATTATTTTCATTCGTCACAGGCTCGCACAGGGGAAGCACAAGATGGATGTGCTGTATTTTGGAAAGACAAGTTGTAGGTTTCCCTTACCCATTAATTATTTAAGTAATTGAGTTTTTGTATCCTATATTAATCAATTTATTTAATATCTTACATTGTTGACCTTTGACAATAAGTAAATGAGCTGCCTAAGTATTCCTTGATGCAACAGAATACCAATAGCTCAAAAATTTGCTAATAGAACATAGCAATTGAGAAAATATCGAATTCCTAATTTGGCCTAATGAAAGTATATTTTGGAATGTGAATGTAGATTCAATCTTTTGCATCAAGAAGATATAGAGTTCCAAACATTTGGCATGCGTAACAATGTTGCCCAGCTTTGTGTTTTGGAGGTATTTAGGGTTTGTTTTCTATTTTTCTAAATTGTTTCCCTCCTGTGTTTTATATTTGCTTTGTTGTCTTTTATTAGAAGGATTTATGATCTGTGATGCAAAGTTTTACCCCCTCTCTTAAATTCTGTTGTACCTCCTGTATACTCCGCATACATGTGTTCTCGCTGCAATGACACCAATTGTTTTGGGTTTTGTTTTTATATCTTATCACTCTTTCATTATCAATTTACAGGCAAACCATGATAAAAAAGAATCTGCCACACGTAACCTAACAACAATGTAAGTTTTACATGTCTCAAATGGGTGATATGAACCAATTATTTGTTTTCTTTAAAATATATTTTGCATACCACTTGGAGTATTTCTATTCCATTGTCCTGTGGCTTAGTTTCTATTGTTTCCTACTCTACTTCAAACCTTTATTTTATCTCTAATTTTTAGCGGCAAGCTAGTTTAAAACTGAAAATTTTGGGAAGAATGATACATACAATCATGTATTTTCATTTGCTCACACACACACACACACATGGTGCCTATCTCATGACCAATGATTTTTCATATTTTCCACTTAGTAACTACTTTGATCTACATCTATAGGGCACCATCCACTGGAAAAAGAAGATTTGTAGTAGGAAATATACATGTGCTGTTCAACCCAAATCGTGGTGACATCAAACTGGGCCAGGTACTTCTTGAATTTTCTTAACTAGATGGGTAGGCATTATACTGATTTTGCATGTATAGGCATTTGTGTTTGTGCATGTGATTCATGTGATTCATTTTTTTTAACTTTTAAATATTATTTTTCTGGTCTAGGTTTGGTGCAAAACATTTTACCTCACTCAAACAAAATGCATTTAATCTTCTGTAGTTAATTAAGTTGTATAATCTATTTTATTGATTCTGGGAACTTGCTACATGACATAATGGATAGGTCAGACTTTTACTTGATAAAGCTTACAAGTTGTCACAAGAATGGGGCAACATCCCTGTTATTATTGCCGGGGATTTAAATAGTGTTCCACAGGTATGATATTGCTTTATACTTAGTAGTTGATCAATTTCAGATTAGTTATCTAATATGCTGTTATTTCATTGCTTCTATTTTGTTTCATCTCACGTCAGAGTGCCATATATAAATTTCTGTCTTCATCAAAGGTGAGTTTGGCATCTCCTTGTCATGGTATATTCTCAAGCCTTTTAGCTTATTTTTGTGCTGTATCTGAGAGAAATTTGATTATATGCAGAGTCTCAGACCTTGAGTAAGTAATTTATCTGTGATTGGATTACAGATAATGGGGGAACAGAAAGGGAATGAGGGAAAGGGGAACAAATTCCCTTGTTGGGGAGTTTGAAAATAGATAGGATGGGAAAGGAATTCAAGAGGATCTATTTGCCCTTTGTTCCTTACTTCCTTTCAAAAGCCCAATTTTTGTTCCCCAGAAAATTGGTTGGAATGGGAGGAACTCAAAGGTTCCTTTCCCTTTTTAATCTTATGAACAAAGGGAAATTCCATTCCTTCTCCTTCCTGTCCAGTTTATCCCTACTTGTCCCATTCCCTTCCATTAATGGAAAAAATCCAAACACAGTTAGAGGTGGGACTTGTTATTTGAGGGGAGGGGGCCATTTATGAGTTTTCAGTGTTTATTAGTTTTGGTCTATTTATTGCAGTTAGACATCCAATTACATGATCGCAGAAATATGTCAGGACAGCTTGAAGTCCAGACCAACACAGTTTTCAGATCAAAGATTGATGATGGCACTAGGTTGTTTTTTAGTCTTTACTAAGTCTTTTATTTTCGGTTACTATCTGTCATAACTTCCCCTCCCTGCCCCCTCCTGAAGAATAACGCAACTATCAATTATGAAACAGATTCAGGATCATTTATTTGTCAAGACTGTAAAATATTTGTTGATATGGATAATGTGTTTTTTAATTGCTCTGAATGATATAATAATAGTATTTCCTTTATTGTTATTGATTATTTCCTTGGTTATGCTGCAAATTATGTTGTAATTATTTCCATTTTATTCACTGTACCTAATTAGGCTATAGAACATCTTGTAGATTTTGTAATATTCTTTCCCTAATTATGACATTCCTTTTGTACCATATTTCTTCATAATTGATAGAGCTGAGAACTCTCCTCTCAAACAAGATTTTCACTCAAAAGTAGTTTCTTGCCTCTGTTTCAACTATTTGTCATCGTTTATGTCAAATTTTAGGTATTAGGTATTCTGTAATAATTATTTGGGTATCTGGTGCAGAATTTCAATGTCTGTTTCAAGGCAATTGTTATACAGATGGAGTGTGGAAGAACTAAGACTTGCAACCGGGGCAGAAGGAGTCACTCATCTTCAGCACCAGCTCAAACTCTGCAGTGCTTACAGTGGTGTTCCTGTATGGAGTTTTAATCTGCCAGCTATATTCCCAAGTCTAATAAATTGTTACTATCAGCTATTTGTGCAACTTCTATGTGATTGTGATATAAAGATTATCCATGAAGTATTGATATGGGAAACTCTTTAGAAATTTTTCATGGGATATTCAAACAGCTGTGATATTTCCCACTAAGCTTCATAAATCTCATATAGTTATGGTTGCTGCTGCAGGGAAACCATAGAACGAGAGATGATATTGGGGAGCCCTTGGCAACATCATACCACTCCAAGTTCATGGGAACTGTTGATTATATCTGGTAATTATATTGTTTCACACTAAACCCCAAAATTATTTTCATTTACAAATTGTTAGTTGTTATTGATGTCATTGGTAACTGTTAAGCAGGCATTCCGAGGATCTTATTCCAGTTAGGGTTCTTGAAACCTTGCCCATTGATATTCTTAGAAGATCTAGAGGACTCCCCAGTGAGGTAATCTACTTAAAGCTAGTTCTTGAAACTTTGACCATTGATGTGCTTATGTATTTTGTTCTACTTTGGATTATCAACTTATGATTCTTTCTTGCCTTGTAGAAATGGGGAAGTGACCACCTAGCTGTTGTATGTGAATTGGCTTTTGCAAAGAACGGCAACGTATCTTGATTGCCTCATTATGCAATTCCAACCCTGTGCTGGATGTTCTTGTTCTTAAAATATTTTACAGAGAGTATGTAAGAGGTCTGAGCCTCAAGCTGATTAACAAATATGGAGACTGAGGAGAGTTGAAGCATTGCCGCCGTTCATAGATCTCATTGAATCATACCGTTGATGTCCATCTCTACCCCTTTTCAAGACTTCTTACTCTACTGATTTCTTATATGGTAAAGGAGCATATGAGATCTAACTGTGAATTGCACCTGACAAACATCATGTTGCAACAGATCTGCAAACTCTCCTTCCTAGTTCCGATGTTGCTTGGAACTTGGAAGTGCTCTATAATTCAATTCATCAAGAACTTTCTGCATAGTGAGCATGCTAGGTAACCTCTCATTACGAGGTTCAGAGGGCAGTTGATGTATATCTAAAATATTATGATATTCCTAGACAAACTGACTGCCATTGTCATTAATCTTATGGAGAGTTTTCTTTATAAATGCAGCACCTTCAAAAAGAACTCCAATTCTTAAAATATCATGTGAAGTATTTATCAATTATACATTGCAGTCTCTTGTTTAGGTCTAACGCCCGTAATTACACATTGCAGCTTCTAATTATACTTATAAAGTTCAGTCACATCATGCTTCTTGTTTTCTTTGTTCTTTGTTAGCACAAGTTTTAGTTAACGTCTTAGGCTGTGTTTGTTTATCCATTGAGTTATTACACGTATTAAAGAAAATGTGAAAGGAAATTTTACTTTAAGCCAAACTATCATTAGGCTATTTTAACGAAAATCAAACACATAATATAAGACTGCTATCTGATTCAACCAAAAGACGTATTTTGTTGTCTTATTATCAGCCCCTAACCTGCTCAGGAGTCCCGTGCAACAGGAAAAAAAAAAAAAAACTAACGAATTATAGTGAAAATATAATAATACACACGTTATAAACACCAGTCCAAACACACTCGAAAGGTTGTTTTATCTCATAAACTTATTGCGAGAGATTTTATGAGAATCCACACCATTGTGTAGATTGTCATTGTCAGCCACCCCAAGAGCAGAGCAGGAATAAACGAGAATATTTTCAAATGATACATGCTTAATTAGTCTTTTTTATGCTTACGTGAAAGTGGAAAATAGTCGCTAAATTTTTTCATAAGGGGAACATTTATTCCTCGTCATTGTAATGCTTTTGCTTTTTCCTTTACTTTGGCATTTTCTTTTTGTTTTGATTTTCCATGCATTAACATTAGCCAAATCCAAATAAAGTACAGTTCGGAGCAATGTCTTTTCAAAGTGATCATAATAAGAAGAAAGAAGGAAAAGATTGAAGACGTGAGGTCACACAATTAGTCTGAAGATAATTTGAAACAATTTTAGTTTCTTAACAAAATTGAAAAACTCCTAATGGTTACTCCAATCAGCGGCAAAATTCCTAAGAGCTCGTGACAATGGAGAATAAAGCCTCAAAAATTAAATACAACATGCTTAAACTCATTTTGTTTGCCTATATATTCTGTAACTGTAGCCACTAGTTTCACTATCTTAACTACAAAATTTTAGTAGCATTCCCAATTTAGAGTTCATCAATCCAAGCTATCTCATCGAAAGCACTGTCTACAGGGGAAGGACAGTGCCTTCCCCATGTTCCACATTCCACATAGAACCACCTTTCATGTCATTGTCCAAGAAATTATAAAAGTCATTACTAAGTAGCATTGCCCCTTTCTCTACTTCATCCAAATAGAGACCAACCAATGATGGCAAAATTGGCTCCTCCAACAAATGTTGAATTGAATTATCTTCACTATAAACTGGTTCCACATCATCGCCTCCTCCTTCACCATTTGTTTCCACATTGACCTTTTCTTTGACTGAACAATCATTGACATCTAGTGGAGCTTTTGTAGTGCTGACATCAAGCACTGATGATGGAGATAGATGAAATAATACTTCTTTGGCACCATCACGAGTCAATGCATCCCTTTTGCTCAAAGCCAACAAAGAGTTTTCAAACTCATTCTTCTTTCTCTCATAAGCCATAGCAGCCTCTTCTTCAGTATCAAAAGTACCAAGCCACATTCTGACCCCTCGAATAGGGTCTCTAATTTCTGCTACATATTTTCCCCATTTCCTACGTTGAACACCTTTGTACATGCTCGATGGTTTCCTGCTCCTCCTACTTGCAAAAGGGCATGGACTTGCTTTGATCTTTTCACTGTTGACATCTTCTTGTGAAGAATTCTCTGCATGTGATTTGCTTGGCATGCATGGAAACAAAATTTCATTGACAACCCGCTTAGAGCAACCATTTAATTGATGACCATTGCTCAAAAACTTATCATCTTCTTCACTTGAATAATCTGTAGCATCAGGGTCATTGTACACAATTCTAATTTTCCTCGGTTTGTTTGTGTGTTCTTCTTTGGCTGCAACTTTCTCTTTTCCTCTCTTACACTTCATTCCTTGTTTCTGAATTTGCCTAGGAAAGTCTGGCATTTTTTGGTCATGGGAAACAATCCTGCTAAAGTCAAGTAAGAGTACCGTAGATGGCAAAACCTGGCATTTTGAGCCAGAACCCAAAAAAGAGTAAAGAAAATCTAAAAAAACAAGGAAAAGATCAAGATTTTTGAGTATCAAGAGAAGCCCAAAATCACACCAACTATTTTCCTTATTTTGTATCAAGAGCCCAAAAGCATTCAAACCCAATATAACTATAAGTCCTGCATTAAAGGGGGGGAAAATGAACATTTCTTAAGTGAAAAATAATAAAAATGTGAAACATGTGTCAGACACTGAATTACATATGTCAAGGTGAACTCACATACCATTTTGATCTTAAGCTCATGGAATAAGGTTTTGTGTCTCTGATCAAGTGACCAGAGTTGCAGGCATAGGCCAAAGGTTCAAGGAGCGCTTGAAAGGAATCACAGCACAGAGAAGACAGCTTCAGAGCTCCACACTAATTAGATGCACGCTGTTTTCTGCAGAAAGCATTTACTTTATAGTGTGGAGGGGAAATGAGGGGCGTAGAAACAATTGTTCTAATAAATTAATAAATGAAGAGTGCCTAAAAATCTCAGGTAACCAAAAAGTAACATATTAATGGCTCTATATTATATTATTATTTGGGAGTTGTGAATTTTGTTTCTTATGGATACAACAAGGAAACCAAATGAGGCATCCAGTGATGACATTATGGAAAGTAACTGATGTTGAATTTGACTGGACAATGATGCTGAAACTTGTTTCTGTTTCTCTAATTATATTCCCTCCCCACAACACTCTCTTTCTTGAATTGTGTCTCTATAGGTTCTTCACTCTTCAGCTTTTTCCAATTCACCTGAACTCACATCTTTTCAAATGATTGAAACATTTTTTTCTCGTATAAACAATAGTTATGATTAAAATACCAAAAATTATTTAAATATAAATATATGTATTTATTGTTATTTCTTGCTTACATCAAATGGTAAAAAATGAGGAAAAGGAAAACTAATATTACATGGCCCTCACACGCTAATTGGTGGACTCCACTAGCTTACTTATCTCTGTGCAGTCAAAATCTCATTCCCTTGGGGCAGAGCAGTTTTATTCAATTCACGTGGAGACAACTCAGCTTCAATTCAATTTCAAGCCAAATTCCTTCTTTGTTCTTTCCTTTTTTTGGTTTTTACTTTTTTTCTGCATTTACAACTGTGCTCTTGACAACTCAGCTTTAAGATTTAGCGAGCGAAGGTTACATTAGCAAAAATGTAACTTAAACAAGTTAATGAAACATGAATTTAATTTATACAGAAAGTTGGTGTAATTTAGTGTAAACACTCAATAAGATTTGACTATTTTACCATGTCATTTTATTGATTAATATTATTTTGTAATCACTGTACTTAAGGTCTATGACTTCTCGGTAGGAATTCAAAATATTCTTACTAACTTTAATTTTTTGAGCCAACTATAAGATTAATCATCAGTTCAAGACTTAGTCACGAATTCACGATTAAAGTTTCTCGCCTCTCTTCAAAGATATGTTTTGTGGGAATCCAACTAAAGTCCTCCACCACATTGATATGATTTGACTATAAGATAACATTCTTATTAAATGTTAATATCAAAATAAGAAGTGTTAGAAATACATTTTCTAGCACTTTTTATTATTGATTGAAATTTGTTAATAATTACAAAATTATATGTGCTTCACTCCTTATTTAATGAACTTCATTCATAATTTTATAATTTTTAATAAATTTGATCAATAGTAAATATTGTGTTAGAAAATATGTTGCTAATAACTCTCGTATAAAAATACTTTACACTAAAAGTGTATATAAATTAAACTTATAAAATAATTTAGTTGTCATGTTTATTATTTTTCAAATATATATCTATATAAGTAATAACTATTTCATTTGTAATACATTTAAAATAATATATAATCTTTTGTTATTTATGTTTTCATTTATCTTTTCTTTGAGACAGTCTAATGCATATGCCACACTAATGTTTTTCAGGCTTTCCTCAAGAAATCTCAAATCGTGAATACGGAAGACAACAAAACGAGAAGGATTTACCATGGTATGAAACGAAGCGTTTAGGTTTGAAGAAGGCATTCATCTTCTTCCGTTTGGTTAGGTTTTGCAGAGCTCTCCCTTCCTTCAACGCGTTTCTTCGACCCATACAACGACCCGACACAGTAATTGCAATTACGGAATCGAAACTCATTGGATCGTTTCGTATCGCACGATAATTTGGTTCCTTTGCTTTTTCTGAACTCTCATTGATTGATAGGAGTTGAGAGATGGGAAAAGCAAGGGACAGAACTGAGGATTTCAAAGATGCAGTGCGCCTCACCGCTCGCTCTTTGGGCTATGATGAGGTATCTTTTCTTCTCAAATTCCCCTTCACTATTTTCTGTTCCTTAAAATTCAAACCATGATTTTTATTTATTTTATTTTTTACTTTTAAAAATGGCTTGGGATCAGGAGAATCTCACGTAATCATGTAATTATAGTAAATAGTAACCATGTAATGATGTTTAGGAAATCATGATTAAAAGTGATTTTAGACATAGAAGATGAGGAGGATTTCTTGCAGTAATTCTAGAAGTTTGTTGCCCTTATGATTTGTATATATTTTACACTTAGTTAGAGTTGCTGGATCAATGTCATTGTAGTAATTAGTTTGGGCTTTGAATTTTTTGAGTCTCAGTGTGATTCATTTGGCAGGCTAGATTGGCATCCATTTTGGCATCTTTCATCATTCATAAACCGCCGCAAAGGTCCCCATTCTCCAAAGCTGCATTGAAGACGGTAGGCTCAGATTCCATGTTGTTCTGTTTACTAAGCTATGATTCTGTTTGTTCTGTGTGTGTTGAGCAATGCTGCTTCTATATAATGTATGTATTCTCCTGGTGTGACCTTTTGTCTTTGTTTATAGCTGGAGAGCATTGGAGAACTGGAGCAGTTTTTGTTGAAGCATAGAAAGGACTATACAGATCTGCATCGCACAACTGAACAGGAGAGAGATAGCATCGAGCATGAAGTAAGCTGGGACACTAGCTTTGAAAGCATTGTAGTGTCGTAAATGAAAATTGGAAAATACTTATTGATATTGCTATCATTATTAGATCAGATTGGTTCTCAGCAAAGCTTGGAGTTTCACATTTCACTTTAGTTTATGCTTGCTGCTGGCTGACATAGATGCTTTACAGTTTTCTCACTACTGTGTACTACATAATAAGACACAAGTTTGTTTACTTAGGCAGCCTTGCAGTTTGGTCTGTGAAGTCTTTTTTCTTTATAGATGTTGTCTACGGAGAGAAACAACAAATAGAAAGAAATTAGAGAGAAATTGATCAAGAAGCAAGTGATAGAGAGAAAAGATTAAGATATGTATTTCTGTTTTGGTGGGGGGGGGGGGTTGGTGAAAGGACGAGGAGAGAACTGCTTCTCGAGGCTGAATCCAAGGCTTAGTTTCCTCTCAGATAATCCCCCTTCTGTACAACATGTCCCCTTATTATTAACTATCACTTCAACAGTCTATCTGCTTGCCAGCTCAGACTAACTGACTTCCCTAACAGCTGTCTAACTGTTTCTCCACTTTGTTCCTTCACGCATACAACTTCCAGATCCTCTCTTCATTATGCTGGGGGCTAACATGTTATTAGATTATGGTCCTTCTAGGCTGGTATTAATTTATGCCTCACTGCTAGCACGATCATCACTAAATCACATTGGTTGTCAGTTTACTTCCATCCGGAGGGGCTCCCACAAATCAGTCAAAAGTTGAATTTCCATAGGGGTTTTAGTTTTGTATGTTGTTCACACCAATGTCACTCAAAAGTCACAACTCACAATAATGTATAAATAGAACTTATTTTAAAAATGTCAAGCTATTTGGGCTTCACTTACTTATATACCATTTCTATTAACCTTCTGTCTTCATGGGTCAAGAAGAGTTGTTATCCCTTAATTCTATAGCATCCTTGAAAAGGTGTACAGAGTTTTGCTTATGACTTACTATTATTTTGTAATTAATTTGGTGCAGGTCAGTACTTTTATTAAAACTTGCCAGGAACAAATTGATATTCTTAAGAATAGTATAAATCAAGAAGAGGAAACTTCGAAAGGTTGGCTTGGCATTGGAACCACAAAATCTAATGCCGACACCGTTGCCCACAAACATGGGGTGGTAAGGACTTCTTGTGCTTGTTGATTTTTTTCAGTTATCAGTTACTTATGTGGGTCATTCAGTTGTATCATTTTCTAAAACCTTAAAAAGAAGATATTGTAGCTATTTGTCCATGTTGATCCTGAAATTACGAATCACATTTTCTGCATAGTGCTACTCTCACACTTTCTATAAGACATAGGATAACAACAGGACCCTCCCCCCTCCCCCCCCAAAATAGAAAAACACTGGCTATGAGACAATCATCATGATCCCTTATGCACAGTTGATGCTTGATAATGTTATTCTATTAAAACTTGTGAATACTAATACATTCATGAATTGAGATGGCTATTTGCTTTTTTGTATGCTAATGTTTACTTTGCCCCAATTTTAGGTTCTAATTTTAAGCGAGAGACTCCATTCAGTTACGGCACAGTTTGATCAGCTCAGAGCTGTACGCTTCCAGGATGCTATTAACAAAGCAATACCACGAAGAAAACTGAACCGTGTAACCAGGAAAGATTCCGCAGAAACCTCTAAATCAGGTGACATGGAGCTCAGAGAACCTGAGGAGTTACACGCTGAGCCTCTAAGAGTCCAACAACAACTCTTGGACGATGAAACACGTGCCCTTCAGGTAGGACTTATTCTGTCATTTGATGTGTCATTTGTTTAATTGAAGGCTTTTAGATTCTCATAACTAACCCTTTGCCATTGTTTCTTTCCTTGTAGGTGGAGTTGGCTAGCCTTCTTGATACAGTTCAAGAAACCGAAACTAAGATGGTGGAAATGTCTGCACTAAATCACCTCATGTCTACACATGTTTTGCAACAAGCTCAGCAAATTGAGCATCTGTATGAGCAGGTTAGATAACATACCATAGTCTTCACCCTTGTTCTCCTTCCTCTGTATTCTGTGAACATTTTAAGGCTACCATCTATCATATCTATGTTGCCTACCCCCCCCCCCCCAATTCAAATCTTGAGTGAAGCTAAGTGGTGTGAAACTGGAATTAGAGTAGAACAGGAGGGGAAGGAAATAAATCACACATATAAAAACAGAACAGTGATGCTTGATTCATCACGAATTCAAGGCTTAAATCTGCAAAACTTAGTATTTAGCAATCTTAATAATATGCAAATCACACTTGATATCCCAGTAATCCTAAAGGACTAAACCCCTGAAATAAATTTATTAAAAATACCCTAATATGTAACAACCCCAAGAAAACTAAAATTTCCGAAATTACAATAAATAATCAGTAGTTTATACACCTAATAATCCTAATATCCACATTCTATGTATTAATTCATACTGTGAAGGTATAATATTTTTCACAGGTATCGACATTGTGCAGTAAGTACTGTGCAATTTGTTTAATCTGCACAAAAATAGTTGCATTTCCAATTTCCAAGAAATATAATAGTGCATCTGCTGCCTTCTACAGGCTGTTGAAGCTACTAAGAATGTGGAGCTTGGTAACAAAGAACTCTCACAAGCCATTCAGCGGAATAGCAGCAGCAGGACATTTCTTTTACTGTTTCTATTTGTGCTCACTTTTTCGATCCTCTTTCTTGATTGGTATAGTTAAATGCTTTTGGTTTTCTGCTGTCAGTGTATCTTCTTATAGACACTCTCTGTCCCCTCTCTCATTTTTCCCTATTGCTGTTGATATCTGTTTTTTCCACTAGACTAGGAAGGCATCTTTTTCTAGATGCGATATGTTTATTCAAGAAGGAATTTTAGTAATCAATTTATGAAGGGAATGACAAAAGAGACCTGCCTACTGTTTGGTAGGAGGGGAGGGAAATCAAAATATCTTGTTTGGTTTATAAGTTTGGAGGAGAGGTAAAGGAAAATGAAGTGACTAAAATTTCTTCCATTTTCCTTTTATTAATCAGTCTGCTGGAAATGTTAAAAGAGTTCCTCCCCAAGCCTATTATATACTAGCATTGCCATATCTTTTGGAGTAAGTATTTTTGTTATCAACTAATTAGGAGATTGGACTTTTATTATTACTGATTAAAGATTTCAACTTTTGGTAGTGAAAAAAAAAGAAGGAAAAATATTGAAAAATACGATGACCTCAATTCCTTTTGAAAAATATTGTAAGGTAAAAGTATCCTGCTTGACATGAAAAAACATTATTATCATATAAACAAAACACTTGCCATATATAAATTAAAGACTTCTTTCCAATTAATAAATATCAAAATGTTTTTTAATCAAAGTCAGGGAGTTATCATCACTACTTATTGATTATGTTGGCTTATAGGGTGCAAAAGTTTTAAAATTTGAGTACGGTACACAAGCTGGTATGTGGAAGGAGGGCTGGATCTTCTTGCAATTTGCATAGATGTTTGGAATTGAAGTCATCGTTTATTGCCATTTTTTAAATATTTTTATAACTACTTTTTGAAAATATCCTTAATTAAAAATTAATTTTAAGCTTAGTTTATTCTCATTCTTATATCCTAAATCTCAATTAATATTGATGAATTTAGTTTTTCATTAGAATAGAATCAGAGACACTTGTACCTTCGTTTTCTCATCCAACATTTTCATTGAACTCACAAGTAAGAAGCATCGAGGCCGGTTACCTCAAAATCATTATTTAAATGGACATATTTAGAAGATGGATCCACCAAAGGGATTCCCGTAGTCCATTCAATCCGATCAAATTGATGAATTCGGTTTTATTTATTTATTTGATTAGAAATAAATTGAGATGTTCCAGTGAACTGAGAGTTATTTAATGATTATAGTTGAATATTATTTGCGCAAAACTAACATTTATATACTTGCGGTTTGGATTCCTTTACTCAGATTCATCAGTTGCATATGATCAGAATATGCAGAATGAAGCCAAAAAAAATGGGCAAATTAGACCGCAAAATTTTTTTAATTAAATTTTCATGTTTCAAGTTTTATTCCTACTCAGCTCATATACGTTTGTTGGTGTACAATAGTGACAATAAGTTTGAACCTAGAATGTCATGTAAACTATCAAAATTTTCACTTCTAGGACGACCCTAATGGGTAATCATGTTCTACATTCCTGGTTTTGGAAAGCTAGTGGGCACATATAGATGTTACTTTTGTTTAGAGAATTAGGAAGCTTCTAGTGCAGGGTTATGGGTCTAGGATGTAAGATTTAACATTAATAGAATAATTTTTAATTTATATTCATAATATTTGAAGAATTTAATTAGAATGTACTAGCAGAATAAAAGTTTTTTTTACTATCATTCAATCATAAATTATCATATGTGATAAGTTTATTAAATTTTATAATAATTAAGATGATTTCCAATTATTTGACAATATAAAAATTTACACTGACAATACATTAAAAATAAACTAATATTTTAATCAATATAATTTATATTTAATATTAATACAATTATGAATTAAAACTTACGATATAAGAGTGACAATAAATTAAAAGTTTAACATAACTTTTTAATTAGACATTTTAGGAATGTAAAAATAATAATTAAAAAAGTGATAATAGACAATAAGGAGTTGGCAGTAAATACTGCCTGAAAGTTGAGGTCAGCCATTAATTTTATTGCAAAGTGCAGTTCTTTATAACTAACTTTTTTGAGGTAAAATGTAATTACCTCCTTTGAGCGATTCGTTAAACTTACCTAGATCTGTTTAATATAAATAAATTTATATATAAATTTAAAAACAAGATAAAATATAATCATTAAAATTTTAATAATAACTTATAAATATCCATTATAGATGCCGTTAATTGAAAAAATTATTATTAATTAAAGAAACTAAAAATTCTTTAATGAACAATTAATCAAAAGAAAATTGAATATTAATTTAATTTGACATAAAACCCAAAAAATAAAATAGGGGTCGTAAATGACTAAGACAAGTGACTGTCAAAAACGAGAGAACAAGAGAGATTATTCTACATTGAAAAATGAAAAATCAACTTGTTAGAACATTTAATGCAAACCATCCTCTTGGACTTTATGTTCTCAAAAGTCTACGATGTTTATTTGTTCAAGTTACAAACAAAAGTTACTGTCATAACCACATTTTCAAATAGCATTCAGATAACTATACTGGAAGTATGTATATATAAAGACAAAAATAGCATTATCATTTCTTTATGCGGAGACAAAGATGTACATTAAAAAATGGGTGACCCTTGAACGCCCACGATTGAACCGAAAACTAAAACGACAACAGGGTTATGTCTCTAAGTCAGCAACCACAAAAATGGAATTTTCCTTGTTTTCACTTGGTATTTTCCCATATCATTTGCAGGTGGACAATTTCTCCACCGCAATTCCCAGAATTACAAAAGGTTCATTTTTCTACTGCACAAATGATTGTGAACATATCTCTTGCTCATGGTTCATCAGAGAACACCACCAAAAACCTGAAAATTGAGCACGAAATATCATTAAATAGATGTTCCTTTAAAACACAAACTCCATTGCAAGTATTACTACAAAAGCCTTATAGATGGTTTAATAATAATACTAATAATTAGCAAGTTCTTCGTGCATTGTACGGATATTATTAAATGTAAATAAACTGTTCAAATAAAAAAATTAAAAAGAACAATAAATGTTTTTATTATTAATAATGAATATTTTATTATATTAAATATGAATAAATCGAAGAGATAAAGACTTTTAAAATTGATGAGAAAATTATGAAAATAAATTATTAATATCAAAACATTGTCTTTGTGATACAATTCAAAATTTAAAAATCAAATTCAAATTCTAATCGATTAAGATTACAATAATAATTTTAGAATTGAGTTTATCTGATAGGGAACATAACTTTCAATCTGATAGTGTATCGAGATTTAAAATTGAAATTAAATTTAATAAATGGTGTTTGAAAGAGAAAAAATGCATAAATAAAATTAAATGCGTAACTTAAGAAAAGACCCGTGACTGTAAAATTGAATTTGGATTTATAATATAGAGGTGGATAATAATAATAATTTATTGTTTGACTGTCAAAAGTCATGAATAATATGGTTCACATAAAGAATTGCATGTTTCAACTTGTAATGAGAAATACTTATCATTCAAAATTAGCCCGCGTCCAAAAAAATAAAGACCGGTGAAACAAGGATGACACAGAAATAGAATTATAGAAAGAAAGAAACTCTCTCTGATCACTATAGTACAGTGCATTACATGCTTTTGTTCTATCTTAATAAGCCCAGAATAGGATCAGATTTTACTAGTCTATCCCAATTTTGACTATGCACAAACACCAACTTCTACACATAAGTTTTTGTTTCAGAAATTAACACAGTTGTTTCACCACTCCTCTTAACCAATATAATATAGACACTATGACAAACAGAAGTATATAAATATTTAATTGCTTACTTACCCTTGTAGGACAAAATTTGGGGTAGCTGAACTCAACTCCCTGTAGCAGGTCTTCGTTTCACCACCAAATCATCGGCTGAGTAGTAATCAGCTATGAGCCGGTACATATACGACGGGTTATGCCCTCCTCTGAGAAGCAGTAATTTCCAGACAAACAAATACAGAAAAAGAAACCGATTAGTACACGCATTTTCTATAGTCAGTGATGAAGGAAAGCTAGTTTTACCGATCAATTTCGGTTCAACTTACGTGTCAGTAATAAAGAGACTAACAAGTTTTGGTGGCACGTAATCAAATGTTGGATTGACAACATGAAGAGAACCAGCGCCACTTGCAGAATCCATGCAATCTGAGAATTCCCCAAAGTCAAGTAGCTCAGATGGGGATCTCAGCTCATTCAGTAGGACTTCAGGATTGTGTGGATACAAAGGGCACAACTGTCAACAAAATAAAGCAACTTTCAACAAAAGCCAAACAGTTTGTACATTGTAACTGAGAGGATGAAGCAGATCACAGTTTAATTCTAAATGCCACCAAAGTTTCCTTAAAAGCAATTGATGGAAAGCCTGGAAGTATTGTGTATTAATAATATTAATAATTAATAATATTATCACAGCAGCTATATTACAAGCTTTTTAGTTTAGATCTATATTTCAAAGACTTTGTATTTTATAATTTATATACATTCCAAAGTCATTCAAATCATTTGTCTCTTCCTCCTCATCACCCTTTTAATGCATAGTAAGTTGTCTAAATAGCCTAAACAAGGACTAACACGCAATGCTGGTTAACTATTTCTATGCTTATCCTCCATTTATAGTTAAAGAAGAAAAAGGAAGAAGAAAAGGTGTAAAAGTCAAACCTAGTATCGAATATCCATATAAACTTGACTTAAATTCATATCATACTTCTTTTGCCTAATATATGGTTTGATATCAAATATTGTTTGGTGATTCATTTTGAAAATTCAGTAAAACAAACTAAAAACATCACATTGATTATGTATTTATTTTGATTATGATATTCCAATTTACAAACCGTAATGTGTTATCCAAATCCTCAGTTGACAACTAACACTCAAGTCCATATGAACAAAAAATAATTCAAATTCATTGTCTCCCATGAATTTGGCAATAAACTATCATCCTATTTCCAGATTTAACAGAACAGGAAGGAAAATATGGGGAGACATAAAAAATCATAAGCAGTCTTCTTTCCTGGAACATGACAGATTTACATGTTAACAACTTACCTTGTGACTCCCAGCAAGTACAACAAATGGAACAGCATGCCTTTGAGCTGCAAGTGCAACCATATTTAACCCAACTGGGGCAATAACTCCACCATTAGCCATGACAGCATGAGCTCCAACTATAACCTATACAATGGTAAGTTTAAATCATCTTAAATTCAGCAAAAGAGTCTTGATTCCTAAAATTATGCCAGGATTTTCACATACCATGTTCACTCGGGAAATCATGGCAAAAACAGCAGAATCAGTAATTACTGTGGTCTGTAAGCCTCTAGCAGCCAATTCTTTTGCAAGGAGATGTCCCTGATATCTGATTGCACACGCACTCAACATTAAATGGTGTTATGAAGAATATAAACGAGTGCATTGTCAATAAATCACCATCATTCCATGCAAATGTTAGATAGCCACTACTGCCCACCTTGGGGCACCTTCAGCAACAAAGACCTTAAATGATCTCTGTTTTTCCTTCGCAGCATAAAGAAATTCCAACACTGTCTTTGAGCTGCCTAGCGTTAATATTACCTCACTGAAAATCATGCAAACAAAAGTGTAAGAGAATAAGAAAAAGAATAAAAGATTTTCTTCAATCTAAAAAAAGAAAATGAAGAAAAAGAGAGAAAAAGTCATAATATCAAGACATAATCACAAAATAAAAAATAAAAATAAGGAAAATGTATGGACCCTAATGTTAGTCATGTAGATTAAGCAATCTTCTACAACACAAAACAACCTTAAGTTTGACAAACATCAAGAGGAAAAATAACTCATTTTCCCAATATACAAAAAACAAACCACTTCAGAGTTGCTTTCAAAAAGATAAAATATTGAAGACTCCATTGTTTGATGTAGTAAATTACAAGGCATTTATCAAATATATGCATGATATTCTAAGGTAATGTTATGTACTTCAAAATTGGTCTTTGAATAATAGTGTGTTTGGATTGGCGGTAGGAATCCACGTTCACTATAAAATCATAGTAAAATTAACACAAAAGCAACTATTTGTTGCTTCAAAAAATCATGGCGTGTGCAAATCACCGTGTTACCAAACACGCACTAATAATGCAAGCCAATAGTAGCTACCCCTGCAATACAATTGCAATATATTCATAAAATAGTAAGTTACTATTTTATCTGTTTTACATCCAAGACCAGTAAAGCCATCATACTTTACATAAAGGTAATCCAGTCTCCACAGGATGCTAAAAAACAAAAAGGGTAAGACAGCCTCCAAGTGAGGCTTTAACAAAAGTGTAGCTTGATAAACTCAACCATATAAGTAGTTACATAAAATATTAGTTGGAAACTTCCAATTGTGTTAGAATTTGCCATTTCAGTCCAATCTTTTTCCATTATCAAAATAATGTAGAAAGCACTCAAAAAGAATGTATTGGACACTTAACATATGCATTGCCTCCTATACAATTGTTATAAATAACAATAACAGTTTAGTTTGTGATTACGTATAAGACCATCTAGAAATAGTTATAGTGTACTGTTCAATACCAAGACCTGGTAGAGAATACTCAACTCAGGAAACAAAAGGTTTCAATAAGCCATTAAGGGGATAATTTTTGGCTGTTGGAACCCTTTATACAAATACTGAAATACCCATTTATGACCAGAATAAATCTCAGGATTGATCCCAAATAAAATAGCATGATTGCTCAAGCTTTTCAGAACAATCTGGCTTTTGAGAACTATAACATGTTTTCAAACAAGCACTTTAAAGTAAATAGAGATAAATAATATATCTTAGAGTAGTTTCATGGGAAACAAACTTGTGATGAATGTGCTCCACTGCCTGCTCAGCTATTTGTTCATAGCAAGTAGATATGTCTTGAATAAGTTCATTGACTGCTTCAATGACATCATGCTTCAATTTCCGACCTCTTGAACCTTTTTCAACAGCTGGAACAAAGAAAAACATTACTCAAAACACAAAAAGGCCTGCACTTGAACACCAAAAAAACAACAACAACAAATATTTCATCATCAAATGCCACACAAGAAGGAAACAATATTATAAATTATTCACAGGGATCAACAAATAAACATCCAGTAACGTCAACGAAGCATTCTAATATCTTAAAAAAATTGAACAACACTTGTTACATCACTGAAAGTTATCTAACCTAAACTAACAAAAATCTTCTGTCTTACATGAATTTTTGCATGCAAAAGGATGAAAGGAAAAAGAATAACTTCTTTATTGCATTTAAGAGTAAACTTCTGCATATCCGGAAAACAAAATCCTTTTTTCATTAAGAACCAAAAAGAATATATCATGGAAAATATTATAAAAGTTATGAAAATCTCAATAGCCTAGTGTCACCCTCACATCTACTTCTCCCATCAGATTCACCCCCTGAGGAAGATGTGTGCGGAGCGGCAGCTGAATCAGACGTATCCTCTAGAAGAGTTTGCAATGACGGTGGACGCAACGTGCTTCTAGCAGCAGCTGCAACAGCAGCAGCAGATAAAACAGGATTTTCATCTCGCTCAACGTCATCTTCATCGTCACTTGCAGCTGATACCCCCAAACCAGCCATGGCAGCTGTTGCAACAGAAAGATCCTCTTCCCTTATAATGTGCAAAACACGCCTCACGATATTTCCCACAGCTAGCTCTGCAACCACATACATTACATGTCATGATAGGTAAACAATAAATTAATCTCCATAACTCCCAAATCACAATAAACTTGTGCATGTGACTTTAAAACATCCTTCAACAAAAGCAGAACTACTAACCTAGGCAATCAGGCAGCAAATAAACCCAAAAATATATACTTCAACTGTTATAAAATCATTGAACACAATACATACAAAATGCATTCTTAGAATTTTGGGCTTAGGCCTAACTCAACCCCAAAAATTAGTTCATGAAGTGAGGGTTGTTCCCCACTTATATACACTACTTAAGCCATATCACTAATCAATGTGAGATCTCTAACATACTCCCCCCACACCAAGGACTAGACATCTCAAGGGTAAAGTTTGCAAGACTGAATATCTATGGGTGATCCAATAGCTACCCGATAGGCCGAACAACAACCACTAGGATAGGCTCTAATACCATCTTGGAATTAGGGTTTGAGCCTAACTCAACTCCAAAAGCTAGCTTATGAACTAAGGGTTGCCCCCTACTTATATGCACTACTTTAGTCATTTCACTAGTCAATGTTGGTTCTCTAACATGCATCTTTATAGTTAAAAATAAATTATAAAAAAAAAAAAACATTAATCTTAACATACCAACAGGATTAGCAGCAATAAGCTGCTCCCCTACAGCTCTTACTGCATTAATCAGAGCTGTGGCCTGGTTTGTGTGTGGCACTCGCTGCTGTGAAATCACAGACCGGAGCAACTCTGCTGTTAGCTTTGCTGTGGCCTGAGAACCTTCAATTTTACTAGCATCACTCAGCAAAATAAATAAATAAGAAATCACAAATAAATAAATAATAAATCAAACACAAACACACACACACACACACACAGAGACAGAACATAACAAAACTCAGTTCCTAGTTTCGAAACCTCAAAAGTCACATGATGGTTCCTAATACACCATTCATTGAACTCAAACAGTGTCAGAGAGGAAAATTTTACCGTTTTTTAAGCTGATTCACAAATTCGTTAACAAGGGCTTGAACATCCGGCATTTTGGCCAAACTCAACCTGAAAAAAACGATAATAATAATTAAGAAAAACAGAAAAGCATTTTACTTTATGAAAATACAAATAAAAGGGTAACCTAAAGTAGTCTTACAATGTCAAGGGTCCTGTTGGAATAACAGTCTGTGCGAGAAAATATTTGTGAACGAAAAAATAAGGACACTGAATTTGATTCGCACCTGTGTCCGCTGAAAGCGGATTCTCTGCAGTCGGGAATTTAAAACATTCACACATTCAGCTAATCGTAACCGCTTGATGAAGATCGACGGATTATATTTTATCTCGTAACAAACTTAAAATATGTACCCGAAATTTGAACCGCGTGATCTTCATCTAACGGCACTAGTTCACCACTGCGTGTATGAGCAAATGCACCGAATCCCGTGTCCGATTTTTATCAGTTCAGTTTGTGGAATCTGATAGTCCAGGTTCGGATCCGGATACCCACCACCAATATCATGTGAGAAGTAATTGAAACTCAAATGTATTTTCAGGGGAAATGTTGGACTTCACAAATAGAAAGAAGTTTTTAAAATAAAAATATTTTTCAAAAATTAATGCACTTGATTATTGAATAACCTGATAAGATTCTAGATCTTATATAAGAAAATAATCCCATAATGAATCATTTTAAATGCTACCAATTCCAATTAACACAATAATCAAGAGAAATTAACAAATTAATTACTTAATTAATAACAATTACAAATTAATCCTAATTCATCAGAATATATTTGGTTTAAGAAACTTTTTTCTATAGACATAAAAAATATTTATTTATTTAATTTCTCATTTTTAAATATTCATATAGAAGATTCAATATATATATATATATATGGGCTCCAAATTTGCTACAATAAGATCATCATTGTCAAACTTCAGAGTAAACTCGTGAATTTTCCATAAGCTTAACTTATAAATTCTTAAGAGTTTACCTAATAAAAATTATTTTAAAAACTGTGATAACATTCAAACATAATGTAAGAACATGTCATAAGTCATACTAGAAACACACAAACATGAACTTACATGCTTGTACACTCGACAAGTTATTATTTGATTTGGCTTGTTATATTTTGCAACAATATACGTTAGAAGAATATATTGGTTTTGTTTAGAAAGTATTTCATATCAAAGAATAATAGCATAATCCTTAACACAATATTATTTATTCCAAGCCTTCCATTTCACCCAAACCATTATTCCTTCACGATGGATTAATAAGTTGGCACCCTAGGCTTGATAGCAATGAAACTTCATGATATGTCAAAACTTCGATTAGTTTGTAGAAAATAAACAATGATGAGGGCTTGATTGATTTCAACCTAGTAAAATGTTGCATACATGTTGGTGTTAGAAATGATGCATAAACAACATAAAACATTGCTGTTGTGGGTCAATTTCAATGCAAAATTTGTATTTGATTTCAAACTCATAAGTATCGCAAGTTTATTTAGAAAGGAATTTAACAATGATTAGACTCAATTTCTCTACCTTGAATTCTAAACTTATAAAAGTCTATGAATCAACTTGAGTTCTTAACAACAATGAAAGAGACAACACATTGCAAGGTGCCACCATATCAAAGATTGTAGACATGAGGTAAGTAGCTTATGATTTATAAATGTTTCACAATAAGTTTATCCAAAATTAATGTTATATTCATAATCAGTAATCAAACATCATAGTCCAACACATATTTATCATTAATTTAAGAGGTAAATTACACTTTACTCCCATCTACTTCATCACTTCTTTAAAGTATTGCCTTATACATTTTTTTGGGCACTTAACCCTTGTGCATCGGATCAAAGTGAAAATAGTAATTTTTCTATCAAACATAACAATTACAATAAAACTCTTTTATTCCCTCCATTTTACGCTTTGTTGGTGTCAAAAGCTCACATCCACTACTGTCTGTGATGTTAAAGTTAGAGATTTTGGGACAAAAAATAGGAGTTCTTTCAAGTTTAATAGAATTGCGGATGAGAACTTATAGTGTGAGATTTGGTTCTACATTTATCCCTTCTTCAAGTAGGATGTGATATACATATACTAAATGTGAAAATCCAACATTGTTAAGGACTTCTTGGTTAGAAGCAAACCCAAGGATGAGGTATTATAGATTTTGGTATTTGATAAAATTTAACTAACATTATTGATATTGTTTAGGGCTAGAATTATTTTAATAGGGTGGAGCCTCAATTGTTTAAATGAAAATATTGCGCTGCTAAATTGAAACCGAGATTGAAGCAAAGAAGAAAATTTTGAAGTTATCCTTAAAAGGAAGGAAACAAGAGATAGGGTAAGAGAAACTCATTTTTTTATTTTTTTATTTTGATAGAGATTAATACGAGGGACAATAACCTTATCAAGATTCAATAAATTTTACTTGAAGGTCAAAAGAGAGAAGGGTCATATATTTTTCGTATTAAATAATTTAACAGGGTTGGATTGGAAACTCAAAATTACAAATGTAAGATATTTAATATTGTTATTGGTTTTAGGTGATGTGAGTGGTACACTTGAAATGCCACAGGAGCACAATTCACGTAATGCATCAAGCCATTGTGGTATAGATTTTGGGACAGGGCATTTGATTGCAACACTACAACTTCAATGGAAACATAGTTTTCTACACGGAAACAAATATTCCCGTCAATCAAAAAAAAAGAAAAAAATGTCCCCACGAGGGATCCAACTGGGTCCACAATGAATTTCAAGTTACTTGTTAGTCTCTTTAATCTGTATAATGTGTGGTTTTGATTTCTAAGTTTTTTTTCCAATAAATTAAGTTTTTTATTTTTAAATTTAAGCTAATTTGGTCTTTTCTTCAATTTTATTTTTTTTTTACCTTAAACTCTCATTTTCTACGTAAAATGTTTATAAATTGAATATACATTTAACATCAAAACTAATGGTTGAAGAAAAATAGATTAAATAATGATTAACACAATCATATTATATAATATTAATTAATTAATTTTTTCCAAACTAAAATAAAATCTTACCGAAAATCAATAATACATAAACAAAGATTGACTTCATTATAGATTAAAAAAGTATGAAACGAAATTAATTACATGACTTTGATGTATAATTTTATATCCTAAATAGATAAATTTTAAATAAGTTATAAAAATAATAAAATGTTTTTGTTGCTTAAACTAAAAAAATCTCATCTTAAAGTTCATTTCAATTTTTTATAAGGGTTTGTTTGGTAGGGATCAAATGAAGAGGAAATAGAGAGAAGATAGTAGAAATAAAGGAAAGATAAGAAATGGATTGTGTTTGGTAGAAGAAAAATAAGTGGGGAGTGAAATAAAAATGTACAGATCCACACCTTTTTATTTCTCTCCCAAAAAAAAGGAGCAAAATGAACAATAATTCTTTGGGGATACAATCACCTTTTTTTTTTGTACTAAGGAGGGCAAAGCCCAAACAAACTACAAACGAACTCTTCGGGGCATTGTTAACCCCATGACATCTTTAACAAGAAACATAAAGCTAACCACAGGAGGGTTATTCAAAAGATGTAAGCCAATGGCTTGATCATGAGCTGTAGACACTAAATAGTCAGCAACTTCATTTGCTTCCCTAAACACATGAGTAATCTTAACCACCTAATCCTTACCAATCCAATCATGAACAATATCCACTATAGCTCAGTACGGATGGGAATGATCCACCCCATTGGCAACAAATTGCATAACAATCTTTGAATCACATTCCACCCCCAACATGCTGGAAACCTAAACACCTAGATTTTAGAAACAAAGTGAGAAGATGAAAAAGGTTCAAACCTCTCAACATTCCAATTTCCATCCATAAAGACATAGTCTCAAACAAAAAGGTCAACATCACTACTAAGGACACCTCCCACCACAACATCCTTAAGAATAAAATGGGAAAGGAACCAGCAATCTGTCCAAAAATGGATAGATCTCCCATCTCCTACTATCCATCTTCCTCCTAGTAACACAAACTCCCAAGTGGCAACAATACCATGCCAAACTTCAAAAATCCCATTAACACTCCTTACTGAGGAGATTATATGATCACCACAACCATACTTACTTTGAAGTACCCGCACCTAGGGCTGATCACCAGTCAATTACAGTCAAATTTGTTCTTATTATACCTAATCTGTTGCAAACCAAAACCTTGAAGAAATAGAACTGATTTTGGCCAAATGGGATCTCGATTTGTCATGTTCAAGTAAAACGATTATGTCGAGTCACTCAAGTGGATTGTGACGGGTTTGCCAATATGATCCTTCTTCTCCCTTCCTTTAATCTTCCAAGTTGTCGTCATTAGTGTGTCTTTTCGTGGTTGGTGAGGGCAACACCGAGCTAGTACGTCATTAGCAAAGCCAAGGAGTCTCCTAAGCCTTACCTCCAACATTAAGAGTTTGATTTCTCCAACCATTGCATCATGCCCTTTATTGTCGTCCAACGTTGCACCCCATGTCGCCATTCATCATCACACTAGATAAATTGCCACTAGTTGTGGAGAATCGAGAACTCTAGTGTTTGTGTTTCAAGGACCTCAGAATGAGTCGAATGACCATGATGTTTTGAAAATTATTTTTATTATACATTTTGAAATGTTTAATCTTTGGATTTAGTGGCTTTATTGAAATTTAATTAAAAAAGGAAGTGAAAAGTGAAATGAAAAGCACTTTATTACTAAAACACTTAAGCACAGGTGATGATGTGATGTGAGCCCATAGGTTTATGCAGTAAAACGTGGTGAAACAGTGAAGGATCAATTCAATCAACATGTACAATCTGCAACTCTATATTTATGTCTTAGAAGTCATACTCTCATACTTCATCTTTATAACATTTCAAGTGTCGGTCGAAATTGGTTTTCAACGAAGAAAATTTTCTAAACTGAACCCGACCATCATTAACTATCAAAAACTATTTCAACACCCATGTAATCCAAACAAACGATCCGAACCCACCCATTGACCATTTTATATTTTTTGTTAGATCAAGCATGGGTCGATTTTCAGTTTTTGGCTCAGTTGGGCATCAAGCTTAGTAATCATACAGTCACTTTGGTTCTTGAATTTGTAGGGCGCTGTCATATTAGTCGCTAATTTAAAGAAAATTCAGAAAAAGTCCCTGAAACTAGATTTCGTCTATCACTTTAGTCCAGCCGTTAGTTCCCCTTTGTTAAAGTTAACACTCATGCCTACGTGGCATGTTATCTATAAACATGGCTGCTGATAGTGTACACATTGATGACAAATAACGGTCCAGTTAACTGAACTAAAATAAAAGATGACTTTTTTTTACTTTATCAAGACATATGATGTCATAACATGTATCATATTCAACTTAGTCCCTAAACTTAACCATTTACTACCATTTTAGTTCCTGAAAGTACTTTCAAATTGTCAATTAAGTCCCACGTTGCATGTAAATTATTTATATATTATGAATTTTAATTATACACAAATAAATATTTATCTTGGCTAAAAATACTACATATATTAATCCTCAAATTAAGATGAGTATAATTATATAGTAATTTTCTTTTGTTAATGATTGCCAATTTTTCACTTTAATATGTATGTGTGTGTGTGTGTGTTTATATATATATATATATGTATACATACATATATGTATGTATACATATATATATGTATGTATAATATATATATGTATACATATGTATACATATATATATGTATGTATATATATATGTATGTATATATGGGGTGTTTCAAATGAGAAATTTCTTAAAATGAGACATAAGAACTATTAATAGTAGTCATTGGATTACAATTAAAAATAATGAACGACTGGGATTAAAACTCAATTAAACACCTCTTTAAAGACCATCATTGTCACCACCACTACCCCACTATTGCTGTCACCGTCGCCAGGCTCGCCACCATCACCGTTGTCGTTGTCGCCCCCACAACCACTGCCACCACAACTACCATTACCGCCATTGCCACCACCACCTCTACGGCCTCTGGCGGTAGTGGTGGTGGCAGCAACGATAGTGGCTGCGACAATGGTGGCAGTGGTGGTGGAGGTAGTGCCAATAGTGGTCTCATAAGAGATGATTAATTGGGTTTTAATCTCAGCTGCAAATTTGTTTTAATTATAATCTAAGAGCAATCATTGAAAGTTCTCATTTTCTAATTGTAAAAGTTTCTCATTTGAAACGCTCCCTATATATACATATATATATATATATATACATATATGCATGTATGTATAAATAAGGAGAAAATTAAATTTGTCCAAAAATCATTCTTTTACATTACTCTTATATCTTCTTCATTTTCAATGGGCTATACTTAAGATATTTTAATGTTTTTCTTTAATTACTATTCCATCCTAAATTTCTCTCTACACTTTCATCCATTAGCCTAATGTGAAGTATAATGAGGCCAAAATTTAATAGTTAATATTAATATTGATTTTTCTCGTTCTTACACACACATTATGTTAGTGGCGGTGGGCCCCAGATAAATATATCTTCCTTTATTACACCTACACATAGATTAAAATTGTACATTCTTATTAAATTTTGCAAGTTTATATGTGAGTAATATATATTTAGCATCCTAAGTAAGATTGGCTTAGCGATTATATTTATATATGTGTGCCACTAGCTTTGACTATTTGAGTTCAAACAATTAGAATGTTGAGCCAATATATAAAGGAATTAATTATTTTTATATACACTAAATCCATGTGTGATGTGAGCCTTGAAAATTATTCTAGGAGAGAATCATATGATGCAAAAATTATTCCTATGCCACGCTCCACAACGAGTTAAACAAATGCATGCCTCACAAAAAAATTGTAGTTTCACCTTTGCTTTTAATAATGACAAGGCCCAGATTGAATGGTACACCATGTTATACAAGTCAAGATATTTTTCCATAATTTTAAAATGTTACACTTAATTTAATGTAATCATAGGGGCGTAAAGTAGTATAAGGATGACAGTGATAAATGAATAAATGAATGATTAATATTATTTTACTTAAATTTAATTTAAATATTTATATAATTCTCCTCACATTATTACACGCTCATATGATATCTCTTCTGTATATATAGCTTAATAGATTAAATATTATATGTAAAAAAAAAACATAATTGAGCAGGAATCATGTATATGTGTGATAGATATTGATCAAACTTAATTAGTTTTTTGAAAATAATTTTTCTGCCATAGAGGCAAAAATAAACAAATGAAGATTAAAAAAGGAAAAGAAAAGAAAAACAAAGATATTTGATTATTGGATACTCGATCTATGCGTGAAGACAATCCATCAAGTTCGTTATGATTCAATTCAAAGTTATAATTTTTTTTATTTTACGACACAAGATACAACATAAGACCAAATGGCTACTCTAATTATTGCGAAAGATTATTCACCTATTGAAGACGTTGAAAATATCAAGAAGGCATAAAGGCTATTTTCAATTTTATTTTGTCTCTAGGAATCTTTTTAAGTGTGTGTGTGTGTGTGTGTGTGTAAGAATAAGAGAAATCAATATTAATATTAATTATTAAATTTTGGCCTCATTATACTTCACATTAGGCTAATGGATGAAAGAGTGGAGGGAAATTTAGGTTAGAATAAAAATTAAAGAAAAAACATTAAAATCACTCAAGTACAACCCTTAAAAAATGGTGAAGGTATGAAAAAGGTGTAAAAAAAGTGGTTCCTTACCTTGCTTCATGAATAGAAATTTACATGCAATGTAGGACTTAATTGACAATTTGAAAGTACTTTCAATTTTAGAAACCAAAATGACAATAAGTGGTTAAGTGCATTGACTAAATTGAGTATGGTACATGTTATGTCACATGTCTAGATAAAGTAAAAAAAAAAACCAACTTTCATTTTAGTCCAACTGAATTGCCATATGTCATCCACGTGTACATTGTCAGTCGCCATGTGTAGATAACGTGCCATGTAGGCACAGACATTAACTTTAATGAAAGGAAACTAACAACTAGACTAACGTGCTAGACAAAATCTAGTTTTAGGGGCTTTTTTGAATTTCCTTTTATTTAGGGACTAATATGGTAGCATCCTGCAAATTCAGGGACCAAAGTGATTGTTTACTCATAATTCTTTTCCTTCTCGTTTTCTTATTTTTCTCTTTTCTATTTATTCCCTACTGCTCTTAAACCAAAGCACATCTATTTTTACTCTATTTCTCACATATTTCCATTCACTCTATTTATCTTTTTCCTATTTCCATTCATCCTATTTCTCACATATTTCTTTCCTTCATACCAATCACACCATATATGTTAGACTGGATGTATGATTTAAATAAGAGTAGTAATAAACATATTGAAATGATAATAGACATGTTTCAAACACGAAGAAAGCCTACCTCTTGTGAGATAAAACTGACCACTTGCCAACTTATCTACCACTAACCAACAACATGGGAACCCTTCGACACCAAGTGAGTGATTTACATTAAGATGTCCATCAAACACTCGACCTCTACACACCTATATATACACTAGTAGTCACCTCTCACACGATAAGTATTATTCAATATTATACATTGTTACTCTATTGAAGTCTCATTTAAGTATCAAAGTCTCTACAAGTAGTCACTACTATCACTTTCCACCGTAGAAGATCATCCCATTTTAGCCTACTACACACTTGACTAATGTTAGAATTCACCCATACAGGAAGACAATTCACCAAGACGGTTCCTTAAAGTATATGGAAGTTTGATGTAATCACTACTACAAAAAAAGGCTTTTTAGAGCAAGATTTTAACTCAGTTGTTAATGAACCAAGACGTAGTGGTAGTTTTGCAATTTTAATTAACTTTTTAAAACCGATTTACGTATAACTGAGCTAAAAAGTTAATTTAAAAAAAAATTATTCACTTTTTAAACTGATTTTCCACTAACCGATCTAATATGGCAGCGCGTAAATTTCTTTTATGACTTTTTAAACCGGTTCTAAAAGAACCAGTTTAAAAAGCTTCTTTTTAAACTATTTTGTGATCAAATCAATTTAAAAAGTGCTTTTAAATTGGTTTTATCACAATCAGTATAAAAAGTTCACTATTACAGAAAACATTTTTTAAAGCATGAATTTAACTCGATTCAAAATGAACCAGTTTAGAATAAGAACGCAGTGGCATATTTGAAATTCAATCAAACTTTTTTAACTTGGTTCAAGTTTAACCAGTTTAAAAACAATATTTTGAATTAAAAATAGACAATACGGGTCACTTTTTAAATCGGTTCACAACTAAACCGATTTAAAAAGTCAATATTTTGAATTTAAACTAGACAATACGGGTCACTTTTTAAATTGGTTCCAACTAAATCGATTTTAAAAGAGACCTTTTAAATCGATTCCAATTGAAGCTGGGAACCGATTTAAAAAGTGGCTTCTTATACATTTTACACGCATGCACGCTTTCATTTCTGTCTGTCCAAACATCTTTTACTTGAAATTCCCCTTCCTCACCCATATCTCTTGGCCATTTTCGAAGCACCTCCACTATTTTCTACCCCATTTTTGAAGCATCTCTATTGTTTTCTACCCCATTCGAAGCTCCTTGCGCAAAGAACCTCCACTGTTCAAAGCTTGTCCTTCCTCATCCATATCCCTTACTTTGTTTATAGCTTTCAAACTCTCTCCAAGCTCGTAACTCGTGCAAGAAGGTTGTTGTTGGAGCTCACGCACTCGTTGAAGTAGAAGCTAACTTCATGTACTCTGTGAGCAACTCGAAGCACACTCGTGGGTTAGTGATTTTTGATTTGGTTCATTATGGTTTGTTTTGCATTGTATCTATTGTGATTTTTTTTTGGACATAACAATGTGATTCTACCATTGGAGCAAGTGTATGGACATGGTTATTAATTTTTATGTTAATTTAAAATTACACTTTTTAAATCAGTTGTAGTTATAATCGATTTAAAAATCGACACTTTTAAATTGGTTTCCCACTGAACCGAGTCAAAAAGTATTTTTTAAATTGGTTCAACTTACGATTTAAAATGATAATATTTTCTATATCACCTGTATCTAAATCGGTTGTAAAACCGATTTAAAAAACCCTTTTTAACCTATTTAAAAAGTATTTTCTGTAGTAGTGAATTTTAGCAAGAACAAAACAATTTTATTTGTTTTTTCCCTTTTTTATATGAAAGCACAGTTATTATTGAATCGTATTCGAAACATGATATTCTTGTCATCTATCTTAATTTAACAACTCCTCTTGCTATTAATTTATTACTATGGATAATTATTGTAAAAAAAAAAACTTATTACTATGGATACTCATATTCTATTTATTTTTGGTTTTGCTTTGGATTTCTAAAGTTCATTATTTTTAAATTAAACTAAAATTTGGTCTTTATAATTTTTATTTTAATCCTTACATAAATAAGTTTACATTTTGATGCTTTCATAAAAATATATTTATAAATTAATTTCTACTATTTGTCAATATTATAACGTTGTTAAAATATTTTTATATCAAGACTAAAGCAAAAAAAAAAAAATAGTGACAAGTATAAGAATTTAAATTTAAATTTTATGTAAGAATAAAAATAAAGCGTAATTTTATTTCGTAAAAGAACTTAAAAAAAATAATATTATGAAGTATAAAGTTCGAATCCAACATTATTATAATGTTGACAATTTGTTGGTATAGATTTGTAAACATTCTTTTGTGTATAAATCAAAATATTAAATTTTAAAAGTAATATCAAAATGTAGGAATTAATTTTTTAATTAAATCTTACTTTTACGATGTAGTAGGTAATAAGGGTGGAAAGATAGATGTATTTTTATAATTTTTTTAAAGGCTTAAATATATTTTTAGTTTATATAAAATGAGTGATTTTAATTTTGATTCCTGTAATTTTTTTTCTTTAATTTTCATTCCTCTAAAATTTGAAATCATTGTTTTTGGTCCCTATAAAAATGAGCAAATTTTAATTTTTATTTTTATAGAAAAAAAAATCTCTAGTTTTCATTTTTCTAAAATTTGAAATTATTTGTTTTTCTTTTACATTCATTTTAAAGTAGATAAATAATTTTTATTTTAAAGATTTAAACATATTTTTAGATGTGTCAGATATTGACATAGTACCATAGGCACTGACTGGTACTTCTTAGACAGTCATTTAACCTTCTGTTAAATGCATAAGCGATTAATGGTGTTATATAATTGTATGGACTAAAAACAATAATTTCAATATTTTCATAAATGAAAATCAAAGAATTTTTTTTGTAAAGATTAAAATTAATATTTACTCATTTTATAAGGACAAAAATTATATTTAATCTTTTTTTAAAATACTAAAACACACTCATATAATTTGTTTTTCATTAAAAAACCTATTTATACCCATAATCAAGTATACAAAGTATAATATTTTTTTTGATAAATAAACCTCAATCATCTCCAAAAATGCTTAAAGTACTCTATCACTTACGCTGTGTTTGTTTTGATAGAGACGGAAGGAGAACTGAAAAAAAAAAATTGAAAATTTCTTTTGTTAAGTATAGATGAAATAGAGATAAATTGTTTTAATTTTTTGGTGAGTCTCATTGGGTTCCACCACTTATTTTCACTCTATTTCTCACCTATTTTCATTCACTTCTCTATTTCTCATCTATTTCTTATTTACCAAACAACTTAAAATTTCAAATTATTTCTTATTTATTTCTCACTTTTTAACTTATTTCTCACCTATTTTTTTTTATCTATTTCTGGTCTCTCTACCAAACAAAAGCTTAAAAACAACTAGACAAGTGCATTTACGAGGATTTACCACTTTCTTTCTTGTTGGTGGTTGCGTATATGCCTTTCTGTTTTCTTGGACCAGTCCTAGTGGTGGACAATTGTTTTAGACACACCTTTTGGTCAAATCAATCTTTTGCAGGGGCGGTGTATTTGAAGCCCACTATCGTGGGTCATCTGTTTCTTCCTGTTAGGTTTCCTGGTGGAATTTTGGAGCCAACCATCAATTGGATATATTTTATTATTCTTTGTTATCGTACCAAAAAAAATTGTCAGTTATTTTTTAAGTTTCATTCAAGATTTATACACAAATAAATAAATATAATAAATTTTTTTATTTTCATAAAATATTTTTGATGTTTTTATTTTACTCTATTTTATTTCTACTCCACAATAAATACATATTAGTTGTAAATATGTAAATTAATTAAAAATTAGATAAAAGTAAGGATATAATTGACAAAGTAGTAATTAATATTATCTTAAACTTTGAAAATGACATATAAATAGAAACAAAATTTTCTAAAAAATTGAACCAATAAAAAGAAATAGAAGAAGTAATTTTTTTTTCTAGATATATTAATAAAATAAGAGAAAAACATGTTTTTAATTCTTATGTTTTCAATTTAACGTGGTCAAGGTTTTCATATTTTTATATTGATGAATTTTTGTTCTTAAACTTTAAAAAAATACATGAATTTAGTCCTTTGAACTTTTAAAAAAATGATTAATTCTTACAAAAGAGAAACTAAATCCATGTGTTTTTAAAGTTTGAGGATTAAATTTATTAATATGAAAGGACGAAGACTTTGATCATGTTTGACCAAAAATATAACAACTAAAAACATATTTTTCTCATAAAATAATGAAACTTTTCATAACTTCTTTTTGTATGTACAATATCAGGAACAAAATTTAAACATAAGACCATTGTGCATACTACCTACTAGGCCTAGTAAGTTAAACTTTTCATAATTTATTTTTTTTGTTGAAAAATTTTCATAACTAATGCGTTAGTCCTTGATATTGGATTTCACCCCCAAAAAAAGTCCTTGATATTGGACAATTGGTTTTCGTTTAGAGCTTTTAAAAACATTAATGAAAGGTTGATTACTTTTATTTTAAAAAAATTAATAAAGGGTTCATTACTTTTTCATTAATATTACTTTTATTTATAAAAAAAGTAATAACAAAAAGCTTTTTAAAATATTTTTTTAATTCACTCAATTATTCGGAATTGACAATTTAAGAGTATTAGTTTAACTTCTTCAAAACTCAAATTTTTAAAATAAAATTATTTTACTTAAATTCGAACTTGATTCAATAAAATCTCAATTGAAAAATGCTAACAACATATTTTCTAACACTTTTTTTTTAAATACACTTTTTTTATTAGTTAAAATTTATTGAAAATAAAAATTTTGTGTGTCACATTTTTTATTTAATGAATATCACTCATGATTTTGTAGTTTCTAATAAAGTTTAACTAATAATAAAAAATGTGATAGAAAAAGTGTGTTAAAAAGTATATTACCAACACTCATCAACTTGATAGTGTAGAAGATAAAATTAACCTCATTTATCTATAACTATATATAAAGGGAATACCACCTGTTTTGATTTCTACATTTTTTTTGGATTCATTTAACCTTCAATTGTTTAGCAAAACTACTCCACCACTTTATTTTCTTTCTTCTTACTGTTTTAACTTCTCATAACCAATTACTGTAACTTCTTATAACTGATATCACATAGGCATGAAGTACCCATTTTGCACTAGTTGACATAATGTAAATAAAAAATAAAAATATGAAAAACATTATAATGTAAAAAATGATAAATAAAATAAAATAAAATTTAATTAGAATATATTGATAGTATAAAAAATTTTATATTGTCATTCAATTACATATTGTCATATATAATAAGTTTATTAATTTTTTAATAGCTATTTTAAAAATAATACTTGTGATAATTTTTTGTTAGTTTATAATGTAAAACTCTTTACACTAGTAATAATGTATTGAAATTAAACACAAAAGAAAAATAAAAGTAAAAAGAGTACACAAATATAAAAATCTTATTACCTTAAATACCCGTAATTCTCTTCAATGTTTATGGGAGTAGGACAACTCAGCCGTTAGGATTCCTCCATGTGTGCAAATCAGACGTCAGGTGCAGAGAATGGAACTACTACTAATACTACTCTATGGAGGTCATCACACTGCCATATATTAAAATGTTGACAGAATGTTGAATGGGTCCACTCAGGAATCATTGAATAAGCAACGCAACGCAACCCTATCTCTCAATTTCAAGTTTCATTTCAATCAACAACTTAATTCACGCGCGGGTGACTTCACTCACCCAATTTAGAGTGAGCATGACCCAACCAACCTGTTAATTCGAACCGACTCAAAATTAAATTTGATAGATTTAGGTTTTAAAATTAGATTCAAAGTACTTTTAGAATAAGCTTGGGTTATATTTCGAATCGTCTTAACCTGGTTTAGTGTCTTATATTTTCTTAAAAAATATAAGTTTTTTAAACAAATAATTTAAGAATTTAATGGTCATGCACTGTTAGTGTAAAAAGGTTTACACTATCAACCAATTGAAATTCACAATTAGTATGACTTTTAAAGTATTTATTATAAAAATAAACAAACTTACAATAAATAGTGATTTGTGATTGGATGACAGTGTAAAACTACTTTACACTCTCAGTATATGACCTTTTTTCTCATGATTTAATAGATAAGATTTTATATAACATGATATTATATTTATAATAATATTATTTATTTTAAAAAATATATTATAAAACATACTTTAATTTAAATTTTATAGCTATTTTATTTTACAATTTAACTATACATAATGTTAAGATTGATATATTGTGTTAGAAAGTTAAGATGATCCGGTCTTGTCCTAAATATTTTGAGCCTTAATAAGGTCAGGTTCAGGTTTAAATGAATGACTCATTGAAAATTTTGGATTAGGTACAGACAAAGAGAGTTGGCTATTATTTATAGTATACATTAATCCTTCTCTTTTTAAAATTATTTAATAAATAAAAGTTTAACAATTCCTTAATATTTTTTTTACAATATATATGTATATACATAGAGTTTAATTTTAATATATTGTTTGTGTAAAGATTTTTACATTATATAGTAATAAAAATCATGCTACATATAGGGTTTAAAATAATTATTATAAAAGAACTATTTTTAATTATATTATAATTCCTACACCAAAACTATATGATAATTCATGATTGAATGATAATTGTGTGTTGTAGTTTTGATCATTCATGATACATTTAATGGTCATTATTAGTTCTTCTTACTCTTACATAACAAGAAAGCTCTTTTGCTAAATACACTCCCATATAAGTAATATATTTAATAAGAGTGTCATTTTTATACAAGTGTTAAAGGAGTAAATATGTTTTTTTTAGTGGAAGGAAAGGGGCACAACTGTGCCCTTCGAATATATTAAAACCCACACAGGAAAACTATAGAAGCAAAGTTATCCCTCACGGGGACTGATAAAAAAAGCTGGAAGAGACAAAAAAATAATAATTACAACATAATGAAAGGCTATATTTAGCCAAAGCATCAACAACTTAGTTTGCCTCAAGCAACACATGGGTAACATCAAAGGACTCCAACTGTGTGGACATCTTTTGAATTTCTTCCACGAGCGTATAACAATGGTGAACCTGCAAGCAACCTCTCTACACTAAGGATAAAACTACCAACTATACATAGGTGATTAATATTAATATCATGTGAATACTTAAAAAAGTCACGTAACTTTTAAAAAACTCACATGATTTATGTATTTTAATCTTGATTATCTATCGTAAGATTTAATAGTCATTATTTTTTTTTCACTCTCACATTAAAAAAACTCTCTCTCTCTCTCTCTCTCTCACTATATACACTCCCTATCATACACACACATATAGGGATTTGCTAATGTACATTCACTTGATTTTTAATTAGAATACGTTAGTAAGTTATAACTAAAAATTATCTTAATATACACTCACTCACGATGTAGTTTGCTAACGTACTTCAACTAAAAAACAAGTGGGTGTATGTTGGCAAATTGTTGTCATTCTTTTATATTAATTTTGAGTGTTTGAATTAAATTATCTAAATTTAAATATGTTTTTATTTGTTTTTGTTCTCCCAAATTTTAAATTAATCTTCTTACTGTAATTTAAAAAAAAAAACTTGTTTTAGTTCCTCAAGATCACCTACAACACCATTAACAGGGGCAAATTAAGTCAGTCATGCAGTATCAACTAAATTTGGTATGATATTTTCACTAATAAGGATAGTATTAGGCAGATTTTGTATGGTAGATTCAATAGTAAATGGGTTTTGTGTGGCAAATTAACTAAAGGTATTTGGCCAAAGGGACTAAAACATGTTTTTTTCAAATTACAAAGACTAAAAAGATTAATTTTAAATTTGGGAGACCAAAAACAAATTTATCCCAAATTTTAGAGACTAAAAATATATTTAAGCCAATCCTCTATATATATAAATTAGAATAACTATCTTGAACAAGAGCGTTTTTAGCTTGCTATTATTCAACGAGAGCATTTTTAGCTATCATTATTCAACAAGAGTGTTTTTTAAAAAAATTCAACGTCTTTTCTCTTTTAATTTATCATTTTCAATATCTTTAGTTTTAAATGGAATTTGAATATATTTTTAAAAAAAATATGAATAATTAAAAATTAACATTGTATTACAATAATATTTTATTATAAATTTAAAGTCTTTTATCTTCTATAAATTAGAATATTTATTTTGAATGAGAGTGTGTTTAGGGATCATCCTTAAATGAGAGCATTTTTAGCTATTTTTCTCTAACAAAAACATTTTTAAGGATTTTTTTTAAAAATTGAATTTCAATATTTTAAAAAAAATATATCAATAGTTAAAAATAACATTGTATCACAATGTAAATTATTTGTCATAAATATAAAATATAATATATATGATCAAAAATACTTATTTATCACAAATTTTAATTATAATATAATTTATATGTTCAAAAGTATTTATTTATTATAAATTTTAGTTATATAAAACAAAAATTTATTTTATGCATTGCACAGGCTAAAATACTAGTTATCTAATAAAATTTTTCAATAATTTCTTAAATAAAAAGACTTTTTTACAATAAAATTGAATGAATTATTAACCACCAAGTGTGTGGATCAACTAGCATGGGATTGTTCCAGTTTAACTAGTGGTCTTGAGTTCGAGTCCTGGGTATGCAACTGTGTTAAATACTCGAAAGAAGAATTTTGTCGCTCATAGTGGTCCTACTTGACTCAAGCAGCATTGCCTCTAGTAGAAGATACATGTGATCTATATATATATATATATAATTAATATTAATTAGAACTCAATTTATCTGATCGAGCTACTTTCAAGTGGCTACCTAAGAAAAGCTCGAAAAAGGAATAAAGTGGGGGAGTTACCTCTACGGTAGGAGTATTTTAGTTTATCAGCTTTGCATAAATGGTTGATGCACTCTAATTTGTGACGGGAACATTGGTTGTAAGGTTTGCAGCTACCAATATTGGAGAATCAGCGGGGGCAAAACCAGAGTTGTTTTGTTGGGGCAATATATATATATACATATAACTTGAAGTGAAAAAGGTTAGAGCAACTTTAGTGGTAAAAATTTAAGAAACCCACTTTGAGTTTGCTAGGTACATTTTAGTGGACCACTATGTCACATTCTTTTTAAGCAATTCTTAAACAACTCATATATTTTTTGCCCCAATACATATAATTTTAAGATACGCTTAAGCAATTCACCCTTTTATATTTTTTTTATTTGTACTTCATTTTGTGTCAAATTAAAATATTAATTCAATTATTTTAATTAATACGTATTAAAATATTGAATAATAAAAAATATAAATAGAAATTAATTAATTGTTACCATAAATAAACAAAAAAAGATGATAATTTCATAAAATTATATAATTAAAAACGACAAGAAATGCATAACATTATATTAAACAAATGAGAAATACATAACATTAGATAAAAATTAATTTTCATTATTTTCATGTCCAAAACGTTTTCAACTATGTTCCACCAAGTCTGCTTGAAGTTGGCGGTGGATTTGTTTGTCACGAAAATATGTTCTCATTTGTAGGTATGTTGCAACAAAATTGGGATGAGGACCATTAGATACTTCAACTATTGAGATGCCATTATCTACATGATTGTATTCAAAATTATCACTGAATGTGTGTCGTTCGTCTTCAACAATCATGTTATGCAAGATTATGCATGTATATATTATATTCTTCATTGTATTCACGTGCTAAGCACATGCCGGACCAGATATAATTGCGAATCGAAATTGGAGCACTCCAAACCCCCGTTTTACGTCCTTTCTTGCTACTTCTTGTTGTTGTGCAAATAATTTTCTTTTTTCTCCTTGCGGCATTGAGATGGCCTTGACAAATGTACCTCACTCAGGATAGATACTATCTACTAGATATTCTCAATTGGTTCATGTTAACATTTTTTTTAATTTGTATGTTGAGAAGCTTCTCAACCATAACAATTGGCTTCATTTTTAATCAAAGGCATCATAATTTTTTTTTTTTTTAATTTCCAAAGTCATACACTCTCTCACCACTAACTAGAACCTTCCCACCTACCATCACAAATCTCTCAAACTCCCTCAATGCTCTCAAACTCTCTCACCAAAAGCGAGGGTAGGGGGGACCTGCCCCTCCCTTACCACCGCGAACAACCTCACCATTGTAGACAACCTCACCACCAGTTCAACAGCTCTCGTGAAGTGCAAATCTAGCACCGTCACGAACGACCCACATTGCCAACGCAATATGACACTGTTGCGAACAACCCTCGTCACCTCACCGTCAAAGTGAACTCCCACCACCTCGAATGCCCATTGCTGCAAACACCAATCGTCCCTTCACCAATTGTGCATATCTGCCACCATCATGAACAACCTCACCTCATTACCGCCGCCAGCGGCCCTCACCATTGCCTCATGCTTGTTTATTTTCTGGTTTTGATTCTAATGTGTACATTTTATTTGGTTCTAATTTCCCAAATTGTAAAATGGTTTTGCTCTTGGTTTTCTGTAGTATGTTGGTTCCAAGATTTGTTTTGAGTTTTTACAAATTGTTTTTGGTTGGTTTTGTGGTGGTTCTAAAATTTACAATTTGTTTTAAGTTATTTGATTATCAGTAGTCCATTGAATTTGAAATGCCTATCCTCGGCTAGTTCTTCTTGGGGGCACAATATAGTTTTTTTCCCTCCTCCAAAATCGGGTAGTTATTGAAAAAAAGTCTTATTTTAATCTTAAGCAACTATGTCTTATAGAAGATACATTTCTTATTTTTAAGCAATCCACTTCGCCATGTTAATGTTCTCTAAAGCTGAAAAAAAAGAAGGCATAAGTACTTAACTTTAAGTAACCCTTAAGCAACCTGCACTAAAATTGCTCTTATGATTGTGACAACAATAAAACAAATAATTAAACGTATAAAATATTAGAGTGCTAGCCAAAAATTATTTATGAAAATGAGGATTTAAACTAATTTGTTCACTTGACGTGTTAAGTAAAAATATATAGACTGTTGTATGTAGTGGATATTTCAAAAGTCTCATGTCCCACATTGCCTAGTTTGGGTTTCCATCTAGTGTTTATATATAAAAATGTGATATTGGATCTCAAAGTGGCTAGCAAAGCGGAGGAGGCTCGCGCGCATGAGAATGGGTCTTGTGGGCCTGTTTTATTAATTTTATTTTCAGAAATTGTTTTTAAAATTTTAAATAAGTTTATCCGGAAAACCCTTTTGTAGTCGTTTTGTTTTGAACAACTCAACATTTGTTTTCCTTGATTCTTTCCGAAAAATATGACTATGATCTGTTTGTGAACGTTTTTTTATTAACGTTACTGTTCGTGAACACTTTAGTGGTGTTAACGTCTTGTTTTTTGCGAACGTGTGAACTATTATATTGTCCTATATTGTCCACTTTCTTCCCGTTTTCGAAATTGGTCTTTCTTCTTCGAAAAACTATTCTACTCCTAGGTTCTGCTGTCTTTCGACTTGCCAGTTATGTGCCTCAGATACATTATGGGAGGTTCTTGTTGTATCCTGGGAGACTTGCACATATCATGCGGATATGTCTTTTAGGGCAGTGCCATTACACGCCTCAGGAAAAATTACTACTTTATGTCGTCGCCAACTATAATCTAAAGGACTTATGGCTGATGACATGCATATTGACACAACCTCTAACGCTACTGTGCAGCTTGCCCTTTCCGCCGTCTCGGTTGCCTATGCAAAGCCGCTTCCTGACATCTCAAAGATTGAGGCCTTTACTGGCCAGAAATTCCACCGATGGTAAGAGCGTGTCTACACCATGCTCGACATGCACAGAGTCATTTTTGCGCTCACCACTCCGAAACCTGATTCTGGCACAACAGATAAGCAAATAGAAGACTGGACCTATGCGAATAAGGTATGTCGCCACACCTTAATTAGTGCATTATCTAACGAGTTGTTCAATGTGTATTGTTACTACAAGCAAGCGAAGGAGATATGAGACTCTATGGTACTAAAGTATACTGCCGAGGACGTGGTCAGACAGAGGTTCATTATCAGAAATTGCTACCGCTGAGAGATGGTTGAAGGAAAAGACATCAAAGTTTAGATAAATGAGTACCACAAACTGCTTGAAGACCTAAAGGCGGAAAACATAAAACTTCCTAATGAGTTCGTGTCGGAAATGCTGATTAAGAAGCTGCCTGAGTCATGGACCGACTACAAGCAACAGCTGAAGCACAGGCATAAACAGATGTCCCTATTAGACCTAATCACTCACATCATCATTGAAGACACCAACAGAAAAGAGTGCGCTACTGCAAGGGCTAAAGCCTTAGCTGCAAAGGCAAAATGGTATAGGACAAACAAAACCCAAAAAGGTACAATCAAAGGCTTGATCACAATAAGAAAAATAAATTTAAAAATAAATTCAATTTCCGTCGTGCTTCTAACCCCACGTTCAAGAAGAAGGGCAATTGTTATGTTTGTGGAAATCCAGGTCATCATGCACTTTAATGCAAGCACCAAATGAAGAGAAACGACAATCCTCCTAAGGTTAAGGCCAACCTGGCTGAAGGAGATGATGTGATTGCTGCGGTCGTTTCTCAAGTTAATATGATGACCAATGTGAGCAAATGGGTGGTAGACTTTGTGGCTACCCGACATATATGTGCAAGCAGAAATGCTTTTACCTCCTACACTGTAGTAGGGGATAGAGAAGAACAAGTGTATCTGGGTGACTATAGGACTACTCCAGTTCTAAGAAAAGGGAAAGTTCTTCTAAAGCTCACATCTGGGAAGACATTGGCTTTAAGTGACGTGTTACATGTGCCCTCTATTAGAGTTAATTTAATTTCTGTAGCACTGTTGGGAAAGGTTAGGGTTAAAGTGTCATTTGAGTCTGACAAGATTGTAATGACAAAAAATAATGTGTTTGTGGGAAAGGGATATTGTGATCAAGGACTCTTTGTACTTAATATTTTTGAAACTATGAATGAATTTGGATCGTCTTTGGCTTATATGGTTGATTCGTATGATATGTGGCATGCTAGATTAGGGCATACAAATTCCTTGTATGTTATTAAATTGCAACAGATTGGCATGATTAACTTGCATGATAAACAAATTAAAAAATGTGAAATATGTCTTGAATCAAAACTAACTAAAACACCTTGTTCTTCCGTGCAACATGTAACTGAACCTCTTAGTTTAATTCATTCCGATCTTGTAGATTTAAAACAAACTATGTCTAGAGGTGGTAAAAGTTATTTTGTAACTTTTATAGATGATTTTTCTAGATATACTAAAGTTTACCTAATCAGACATAAGGATGAAGCTTTTGACATGTTTTTCTCATATAAAGATGAAGTAGAAAATCAATTAAATAGAAAGATTAAAAGAATAAGATCAGATAAGGGCGGTGAGTACACTTTGTTTAATGACTTTTGCGAGAAGGAAGGTATTATACATGAGGTAACCCCACCTTATTCACTGGAATCCAATGGAGTAGCTGAGAGAAAAAATAGAACCCCTAAGGAAATGATGAATGCTTTGCTAATTAGTTCTTCAGCACCTGATAACCTTTGGGGAGAAGCCTTTCTAACTGCATGTTTTCTACAAAATGGATACCACATAAGAAAACTGGTAAGACGCCCTATGAGTTGTGGAAAGGATATCAACCTAACTTGAAGTATTTGAGAGTGTGGGGGTGCCTAGCTAAAGTGATGCTACCTGATCCTACGAAAAGGAAGATAGGGTCTAAGACCTTTGATTTTATGTTTATAGGTTATGCTGAACATAGTGCTACCTATAGGTTTCTTGTCCTTAAGAGTGATATCATTAATTACAAAACCATAGTAGAGACTAAGAATGTAAAGTTTTTAGAGGACATTTTCCCTTTAAGGTTAAGGACTAGTTCTTCACAACCTATAGAAGCCCCTAGTGAAACTGTGGTTGAGGATTTAAGGAGAAGTAAAAGACAAAGGAAAGAGACATCTTTTGGAGATGATTTTTACACCTATCTAGTTGAGAATGATCCTATGAGTTATTTAGAAGCAGTTAATACTTTTGATGCAAAATTGTGGGAATAAGCTATTAAGATTGAAATTAATTCTATTAAGAAAAATAATACTTGGACTTTAGTAAACCTACCTAAAAGAGCAAAACCAATTGGGTGTAAGTGGATCTTTAAGAGAAAATACAAGCCTGATGGATCTATAAAGAAGTATAAGGCAAGGTTAGTAGCTAAAGGTTTTACCCAAAAACAAGATGTAGATTACTTTGATACCTTTGCTCCTGTTACTAAGATTTCTTCTATCCGAGTATTGATAGCCTTAGCTTCTATCCATAAGCTTGTGATTCACCAAATGGATGTAAAAATTGCTTTCTTGAATGGTGATCTAGAGGAAGAGATTTACATGACTCAACCTGAAGGGTTTGTGGTTCCTAGTTAAGAGAACAAAGTGTGCAAACTTTTAAAGTCCCTATATGGTCTAAAACAAACACCAAAACAATGGCATGAGAAATTTGATCACATTTTACTTGGTAATGGTTTTTATTCTAGTAATGCTGATAAATGTGTGTACACCAAAGTTATGAATGGTGATTGTGTGATTATATGCTTATATGTGGACAACATGTTGATTGTTGGTACATGCATTGATATAGTTTTTAAAACTAAATCTTTTCTTGCATCTAAATTTGATATGAAAGACATAGGTGAAGCAAGTGTAATCTTGGGAGTTAGAGTCGTAAGGAAGGGCAATAGTATATTACTATCCCAAGGACACTATGTTGAGAAACTTCTTAGGAAGTTTGGTTATTATGACTCTAAGTTAATAAGTACCCCTTACGATGCTAACTCTCAACTAAAGGAAAATATAGGAGATTTTATTGCTCAATCTCAGTATGCCCAAATCATTGGGAGCTTACTACATTTAATGAATTTTTCTAGACTTGACATTGCTTATGCAATAGGCAAACTGAGTAGATACACTCAGAGTCCTAATCAAGACCATTGGGATGCACTTGCAACACTCATGAGATACTTGAGAGGTACCATGGATTGTGGTATTGAATATAGTGGATTTCCCGTTGTACTAGAGGGGTACAGTGATGCTAACTGGATCTCTAATTCAGATAAGACAAAATCCACTAATGGGTATGTGTTTACACTTGGTGGTGGTGCGGTTTCATGGAAATTAGCCAAGCAAACGATTATTGTTAGATCAACAATGGAGTTAGAGTTTATAGCTCTAAAGATGGCTGGTAGTGAGGCTGAATGGTTGAGAAACTTCTTAACAAACATTCCTTTGGGAATGAAACCGACACCATCAGTGTCAATGCATTGTGAATGCCAATCGGCAATAGCTACAGCTAAGAACAAAACTTATAATGGGAAAAATAGACATATACAATTGAGACAAAATGTGGTAAAGCAGCTACTAAAGGATGGAACAATTTCCATTGATTATGTGAAGTCAAAAGAAAACTTAGCAGATCCTCTGACAAAACCCCTAAGGAGAAAAATGGTTTTTGAAACATCGAGGGGAATGGGACTTAAGCCACTTGCAAACAAACAAGTGATAGTAACCCAATCTTTGTGATTGGAGATCCCATGAAGAAGGTTCAATGGGAAGAACAAGTCACTCTGCTAGCACTAAAATCAATTTTAGTTGATTTTTGTCCCTTCGTATGGTGTGAGAAAGTGCTAGATACTGCATTAGTGAGAGGTTAAGCCTTATAGTAAAGCTTTGTGTGGTTGAGAAAGCTTTACAGTTTATAAAGCTTTTAAATGATTTTCATATCCTTTATGGGTGGTGTATGATTTGCAGCATACACTTGATGAAATCACCTACATGAGTGTCAAGTAGGGCTGCTTGTATGAGATCTTGGCGAAATCTTTAGAGCACTTATGAATACCGGGCGCGCGCATGGCCTAGTAGCCAAAACAGCGATAATGGCAAGGATTGTGGGGGTATAATGTGATTGATGTGCCGTTAACACACATCAAGTGTTTTTGGTTCAATAGCTTGCTACACCAACTACGTTGTGTGTTAAGTCTCATCAATCTAGGCCTGGTTTAATAGCTTGCTACACCATGTCTAACGCATTACATCCTATTAGAGAACCCAGTTTTTCTTTTTTCTTTTTTTCTTTCCCTTCTAATTTAAATAAAAAAAAATTTGTTTTAGCCGTTTGAAATATGTGGGGGATTGTTGTATGTAGTGGATATTTCAAAAGTCTCATGTCCTACATTGCCTAGTTTGGGTTTCCATCTAGTGTTTATATATCAAAATGTGATATTGGATCTCAAAGTGGCTAGCAAAGTGGAGGAGGCTCGCACGCATGAGAATGGGTCTCGTGGGTCTGTTGCAGTGCAAATCTGTCGATTTGCCCCCCCTGTGCGTGCGATCATGGACCTTAAAATATTTTTAGCCTTGGTTTTATTACTTTTATTTTCAGAAATTGTTTTTAAAATTTTAAATAAGTTTATCCAGAAAACCCTTTTGTAACCATTTTGTTTTGAACAACTCAACATCTGTTTTCCTTGATTCTTTCCAAAAAATATGACCATGATCTGTTTGTGAACTTTTTTTTATTAATGTTACTGTTCGTGAACGCTTTAGTGGTGTTAACGTCTTGTTTTTTGCGAACGTGTGAACTGTTATATTGTCCACTTTCTTCCCGTTTTTGAAACTGGTCTTTCTTCTTCAAAAAACTGTTATACTCCTGGGTTCTACTGTCTTCTGACTTGCTAGTTCTGTGCCTCAGATACATTCTGGGAAGTTCCTGTTGTATCCTGGGAAACATGTGCATATCAAGCGGATAAGTCCTTTAGGGCAATGCCATTACACGCCTCAGGAAAAATTACTATTTTATGATGTCGCCAACTACATACACTTGGGTTATAAGATATTTAAGTAAATTCATCCACCTTATTTAAGTATATTTTTTAATTAAGTAGTAAAAAGTGATAGTACAAGTTGATAATAAATAAATAACTGACCATTTAATCACTGGCATCAACAGGCCATGAGACTTAAATTTTTTACTTAGAACAAACTTATTTAAGTTTAGTTTTGTTTGGCTTAACCTATTTTTACTCCTATCTAGCATAGGGCCCAAGGTCTTTTATAGGTAAATATATCTTATTTTGGTATAATTATAGGATAACTTTACTTCTAGCATAGTTACGATTCACTATTTATGATTTTATGGTAAATTTATTCTTAATAATGTTGACTTCAATTAACACTTATGAATTTGGATACCTTAGGTTTAAGCCCAGATAATTGTTATAAAATAAAGCTCACGCCTAGCAACAATGCATTCACCTATTTTGAGTCTTCAATTATTCTTTATTAACACGTATAATAAAATGAAGTTTGTGCTAACATAAATATTGATTATTTTTCATTGAAATATATAACAAGCAGTGTTCATAAATAAAACAAAAAATTATTAGTAATATAGTTAAAAATATAATAGTTTCAAAAGCAAAATGTTTAATGTTCTAACACGCGAGCAAAACATAAATTTTAATAACATTAACATAATAAAATTATTTTTTAACAATAACATTAGTAACATGTAAAAAAATCACATTTTAATTATTAAAATCACTATCTTGAAATACAAAAATTTGTTTCTATCCTTCTTCTTTTTTCCGTTTTCAAAGATTCATGTAACCATCAAATATAAGTATTAATTAAAACTATGAAATATTGTAAGGATTCACAACATTGATGATAAGATACATTTTCTGGAGGTCATTCAAACCGACTTAGTCTCTTAAGTTGGCGATGCTTGGGGGAAGCATCGCCGGCTTGGGGGCAACTATTCTAGAGGTTACTTGGACCCATGGCTCTAAGTCGGCCCCACGTTACCTATTCCGGTTTTAACGCCACTAGTGTATCCTGTAACATCCCGGGCACTGACAAGGGTGGGGAGTGATCGCCGGTGCAAAAGAGATGAGGCAGAGACAATGAGCGGTTCCTGGCAGGCTTCCAGCAGGAGGGGTAGATGAATGAATCGAATACACACCCGAACGAGAGGGATCCAAAGGCTGTGCAGGTATGGGACTGTACAGTTGAGGATAGCTTAAAGGAATTAATAAGTGCTACCTATACCATCAAGATGCATCTACTTTTCGGTAGCCCATCACTTAAGAACTCTATAGTTAAGCGTGCTTGACTTGTAGCAATTTAGGGATGGGTGACCTACTGGGAAGTTTCCCAAGAAGCGTGTGAGTGAGGACAAAGCACGCTGAAAAGTCTTGTGTTGGTTTGTGGGAACAGTCACAGATCCTACAAGCGGCCGAGCGTTACATATCTCGGCTCATGTTTCCATGATATCTCGGATCAATTCTACTTCAACCTCAGTTCGGCAACGAACGCACCTGGTGGCATGAAACGGGCGTAGTTGGGCATCCAAACACATGCTGCCATGTGGCACCTAGCTCTAACAGAATTTTCTTACAAAACGCCTTATATAAAGGACTCCACACCCATTAGATACACATGCTCTCTCTCACACTTGCCTATGCTTAGAACCATACTGACTTAAGCATTGGAGTCCTTGCAGGTGCCACCATTGGAGATGCCAATAACCACCGTAGGAGCTCATCGAAGACACACTCTTGTGTTCACCACACAACATTGGCGTTGTCTGTGGGAACACCTCTTCTAATCCTCTTCTTTTCAAATCATTTTCTTCATTCTCTGAAGAATGTGATGGTCAGCACAAGAAATTGCAAATCCACTGTGGCACCTTCGCCACCAAAGCTTCCACCACCGTCGCCTAAGGATAGCGAGACAGCTTCCGCCACTCCTGAGGCGGTTCCCAGCGTGAAAGTTGTTCCTGCGCCATCAGTCACCATGGCGGACCTCGCTGCATTATTGCAACAATAGAGAGAGGCGTTGAAGGAGCAAGAAAAAATCATCGCTGAACTCTAGGCGGAGAGAGAGTAGGAAGGATACGGAGAATACTGACGACCACATTGAGAAGACTGTTGCATTGGCCTCGAAGCTTATGCCGAAGATGCATGATACGTACATGGCGACAAAGTTGGACGAGGAAGACGAGCTGATTCCGTTCAATCTTCCCTTTTCACTGAGGATCTTGAATTTGCAGGTCCCGAAGCAACTACAGCAATTGCCTCCTCTTGAACTGTACGATGGATCTTCTAATCCAAACGACCACCTCTCAGTCTTCAAATCAATGATGTCATATAGAGGAGCGTCAGCCTCACTAACATGCAGGGCGTTCCTTCTCTCATTGAAAGGAATGGCGTTGAAATGGTTCTAATCTCTGGAACCAAGGTCCATAGATTCTTGGACGATGTTGAGGGAGAAATTTAAGATCGCCTTTGCAACTAGCAAGGCCAAAACAACGATTGAGGCTGATCTGAGGAGAATACGCCAGGGCGCGGACGAACTGTTGAGGGAATACATCAGCAGATTCAACAAAGAGGCGAGGGTTGCTGAGAATTTGCAGTCTGGAGTAGTTTTGATGCTGGCGAAAGACGGGGTGAGGCCAGGCTCGCCTTTCTTCATGTCGATTGCCAAAACACCTCCGAACTCCACAGAAGATTTTTGCAGAAAGCAGAGAAATACATTAATTACAAGAATGTATTGGAGACCGGCCAGATGAAAACGACTGACATTGCGTCACAGAAGAAGAACACGCAAGCAAAGATTGACAAACCACTGCATCATGACGACCGGGGTTTATACAAAAGAAAAGGCCCTAGGTTTGAAGAATATACGCCGCTGAACGCCTCTAAAGCGAGAATCTTGAACGAGGTATACAATATGGAGTTCATGGAGGAGGGGATAAAACCCCCAAAGCCGATAAAGAACAAGAAAGTCGAGGATCAGTCCAAATATTGCTGGTATCATAGGGCTACAGGGCACGACACTAATGAATGTTATTAGTTGAAAAATGCCATTGAATTGTTGATCAGACAAGGGAGACTGAACCGCTTTGTGAAGTGAAGCAGGGGTTGTGGCGATAGAAGATGTCGTCCCTCGCCGTTAAGAAGAGAGAGATCAAAGAGCCCAAGGTGGGCACGCTCTCCACCTTGGAGAAAAAGATCACCAAGCCGACATAACCCGGCGAAAGACCACTCACCAGTTAGGCCATCGCGGGATGATGTTGAAGTACAAACTATACGTCGTCAATCTCCTAGACGGTCGTCATCTTGGTGACCTACAAGATCCCCTGTGCACCCACCCGCAATAAGCCACGAGATCATATACGTCATCGCGGGCGAATTCTGGGGAAGAGGTTTGTCGAATAACGCGAGAAAGAGACATGCTAGAGAAGTGATGACAACTTCTTCCAGGGCTCATGCTGATAAAAGCCCTACAAAGAAAAAAGCGCCACCCTTGGTGTTTGACAACACAGACTATGCTGACGTAATGCCCAATCACGACGATCCTCTCGTGGTAAACGCGCTAATGGCAAACAAGTAGGTTCACAGGTTGTTGGTTGACCTTGGTAGCTCGGCCGATGTTATGTTCTATGAGCTATTTCAGAAGCTGAAGATACCAGAATCCAAGTTAATGCCGTATAAGGAGGACCTTATAAGATTCTCCGAACATCACATAACGCCAGTAGGGTACTTGAAGCTCCACGTGACTTTTGGAAAGCTGCCATGCACGAAAACCATTTCCACACGGTTTCCACACGCTTCATTGTCGTAGATGCGAAGTCCTCGTATAATGCAATCTTAGGCAGACCGATGTTGAACGCTTTGGGAGTCGTTATCTCGATCTCGCATCTGGCTATGAAGTTCGTCAGTGATAACGCGGAGGTAGTCACCCTTCAGGGTGACTAGAGGAAAGCAAGGGAATGTTACAAGGAATCCCTTACAGTCGAACGCAAGCTCAGACGTGGAATGCAGGTAACCTTAGACGATACTACACTTATTACAGGGGTAAATAAGTAAAATGAAAGCAAGCATTGCGGACTACCCTGTGTACATAGATTCGCTCCAGCCGGGGTAGGAAGATCGCTAAAGTTGAAGATAAAGCAAACATTGCGAACTACCCTGTGTATGTGAATTCGCTCTAACCGGGGTAAGAATATCGCTAAAAATGAAGATAAAGCAAGCATTGCGAACTACCCCGTGTACGTGGATTCACTCCAGCCGAGGTAGGAATATCACTAAAATTGAAAATAAAGCAAGCATTGCAAACTACCCTGTGTACGTGGATTCGCTCTAGCCAAGGTAGGAATATTGCTAAAAATAAAGACGAAGCCATGCGAACTACCCCATGTACGTGGATTCACTATAGTGGGGTAGGAATATCGCTAAAAATGAAGACGAGGCCATGCGAACTACCCCATGTACGTGGATTCGCTCCACCCGGGGTAGGAACATCGCTAAAAATAAAGACGAAGCCATGCGAACTACCTCGTGTACGTGGATTCGCTCCAACTGGGGTGGGAATATCGCTCCAGCCGAGATAAAAAGAGTTCTAACTCGTCAGACATATACAAGGCTCATCAGTCACAAAAAAGGCAAAAGGTATATTTAACGAGTACATATGTTGAAATTCATTTCAGGTATAAAAGCAAAATAAAAGCAAAAATCGAGAAGAGTAAACCAACATAAGCATTTAACAAAAGCGCAAAGAACAAAAGCTGACAATTACAAGCGGTCAACGAAAGCGCGAGAATAAACACATTAAACATAAGCGCCCAATGAAGTAGGAAAAGTAGTGAATAAACGCAAGAGTGCTTGGCAAAGACATGAAAAGCAGTTTATGTATACGCAAGGAAAAGCATATATGCTAAGTTATATTCAACAGAAGAGACATTGAAGCAAAACATTGAAACTCATCATTTATATTCAACGTACTAACATATTGTCTGACAAGAACATACACAAAAATTACAAAATAAACCGGCATCCTAGCCCTTCACACTCTGACGTTGGCAACACCTATTGAAACATCAGCATCCCTAGAGTCAGGATCATCACCCAGAACCATCACCTCCGTTGAAGGAGGGACAGTCGATGTCACCTGAGGGGTTGATATAAAGCTACCTGCAAGTCCCCTTGGCAAATGTTACAACACACTTGTCCAAAAAAAATGAAAAGACTCGTGAACCGTTCAGATCCAACGTCGACAAGACCTTCCCTAGCAAAAGTTATACCGACTTGGGGGCAACATTACCCTGGACCGTCTTTTAGTCTCTTAAGCCGACAATGCTTCCCCAAACATCACTAGCTTGGGGGCAACTGTTCTAGAGGTCATTCGAACTGACTTAGTCTCTTAAGCTGACGATGTTTCCCCAAGCATCGCCGACTTGGGGGCAACTGTTTTGGAGGTTACTCGAACCTATGGCTCTAAGTCGGCCCCATTTTACCTATTCTGGTTTAACATCACTAGTGTATCCCGGCTCATGTTTCCATGATATCCCGAATCAATTTTACTTCAACCCCGGTTCGACAACGAACACACCTAGTGGCATGGAACGCGTGTAGTTGGGCATCCAAATGCATGCTACCACATGGCACCTAGCTCTAACAGAATTTTCCTACAAAATGCGTTATATAAAGGACTCCACACCTATCAGGTACACATGCTCTCTTTTACACTCGCCTATGCTTAGAACCATACTGACTTAAGCATTAAAGTCCTTACAGGTGCCACCACCGGAGATGCCAGTAACCACCGTGGGAGCTCATTGGAGACACACTCTTGTGTTCACCACACAACAATACACAACCATAAAATCCAATATATTTCAATTTTTCTAAAAAAAATCTGGCTATATATTTAGCTAGTGATGATGTTACAATCAATTTATATTTAGAAATTAATATATAAATTCTTATGCTGAAAATAGTCTAACCAATAATATGCCAAATAACATTTTTTTTTAAACTAGTAAACTTCTAGTTAATGGCAATAAGGTAGACTTTTAGTTTATAATATATATTTTAATCAAACAACAATGTAATATTTCTATCCGAGGACAATAGTTTTATTAACCATTTTAATATGATATTTATCCACTCCAATCAACATACATTTTGAAACTCAAAATTTCTTTTAGTAATAAATAATTAATGCATCATGCATTACATTTTGCTTATTTAATTGACTAACTCTTGTAGAACACTCCAAGCAAATTGGTACTATGACAAGGTGTAAGACAAATACAGTTCACACAAACATGTACACTAACTCAATCATTAGTATAGTAAATGAGAATAAATAAGAACCTATGCAAAAATTATGTGAATATTGTGACAAATGAAAATTGATTAATGATTTTTCACAATAATAATATTTTTAATAAAAATATAATTTCAATTTAACTTAATTGTACTTTTTTCTTCATATTATAGCCTATATATACTTTTATAATTTTTCAATTGTTCATAATGTATTTTAATCCAAAATTTCATCTGATTATTAATAGAAATATAAAAGAGGTGTAATGTATCAATAATTTATAAAAACTAGTAAGGAAAATGCGTAAAATATTTAAATAAGTATTAAAAATGTATAAATGTAATTAGAGCTATCTTTCTAAACATTTTATATATATTTTGCTTTACGAATATAGACAAAACTTAACTACAGTTATTTAAGTGCTATTTGTACGTTTCTCAATTAAAATTGGAGTTTCATCTTGGTAATCTGTATAATAAAGGTTTACATTAAAGAATTATACAGTTACCTAGGTGAAAATCTAATTCCAATTGGAGAGAGTAACACAAACAATACATAAGTAATTGTATCTAAGTTATATAAAAGCTAGAGATATAACACACCTTCATTAGTTACATATTTAAAGGTGTGTTTAACCTTTCTTTTTTTTCTCACTTTGAAGTTACTTAATTAAAACTCAAAATAAGAATTTTAAAAGTAAAGTAGGCGCTATTTGATAGTTTTCATTTCTTTTAACTTAGAAGAGATTACCTGAGAGAGAGAAGAGAGATAAAGAAACATAAGAGTAGATATAACAAGTATATCCGACTACATATTCATCCAACTCTAACTTGACTTTAATAGAGGAAAAATCACTTTGATTTTGTTTAGGTTTTTCTTGCCTTTTGAAAACGAGGTAAGATATAGGTTCAGGGATGTATATGATTTATTTTCATACTCCTTTTTATAATTATTGAAAATATGAATTCATTATTAAAATAGTTAAATAATTGAAATTATAGTATATGTATGTGTGAGTTAAAATTTTATTTTCATACTCTCTTTTCTTATAACTATTGAAAATATAAATTAATTATCGTAATAGTTATTTAATTCAAATTATAATAATAATTAAATAATAAAGTTGAATTACACAATTTACGAACAATATAATTTATTTTTTATTTTAAATATTTTTTAAATTAATTTTTATATATTATTTGAATTAAAATATAGTTAATAACTTAATATATGATTTATTTAAAAAATATGTATAAGTAAACTAAATGTTTTTTGAAAAAAGGTAAAGTGTGTTTCCCACATGTTTCCTCGACCCCAATGAGGATGATGTTAGGTTCAAATTTTTCATCTTTATCTCTCTTAAAATCGACCTCAAACTCATTCCACCTTTATTAGGAGCAAGGACGAAAATAGTCAAACTTTTCCTTAATCTGCATCATTTCCATGCCTAAAGAAGAGAAATTGGTTTTTAAGAAACTCCATTACACATTTTTTAAAAAGCTATCTTTTTTCCTTTTATTTTATAAAAAATAAATTGTTTATTTTTTTAAAAAGTTTTTCAAAAAATGTGTTCAACTCAACTTTTCTTTTTTGAAAAGAAGAGAAATAAAAAAAAAACTAAGTTAAACACTATCTAGGAAAACATTTAAAAAATGATTAAGCTATGAATTATATAATAAAAAATAATAAGAATATGTTACTTTTTTAATAGAATCTCTATATAGATTAAATCCATTATGTAGTTAGTAGAGACTGTTAAGAAATATAAAAGATTTTGCTTCATCATTAGAAACTTAATCATGTTTAACTTAGTTGATTAAAGTATGATGACATATAACATATTATGAAATAATTGAAAGTAAAAGATAAATAGAAAGAGTTTATACAAAGAAGTAACAGAGGAGAAAGTACAGAGGAAAATATGTCTTGTTTCATTTACATAAAAAGTGTTTATACAAGTAAATGAGTCATTTTCAATGCAAGAGAAATCTTAATTTTATAATTATTTATAATATCTTATGAAAATTATATTCTTCTCAAAAGGAATCAAATCAAATTTAACGAATGATGAGTATTTATAAAATAATAATATTTATAATAATTTAAATATTATTATAATAAAAACTTTAAAATATTCAAAATATCATCAAGTTCCTTTCTTGTTCTTAGTCAAAGTTTGGCCAATACAATAAAGCAATATTTGGTGGAATAGGGTGATATTGACAGGAATTTAACTCATTTGGAAAGAGATATTGCAATATTGTAATAATTTATACAATGGGGTGATAGTTTAAAGTAATTCAGCTTATTTATTAAAAAATGTGTAAATGAAAATTTTGAAAATAAATTTATTTTTAATTTAAAACGAATTAACTTTACATTATATTTTACTTTAAATTAAAAATAAATAAATATTTATTTTATTTATTACCACAAATTAACTAAATGTTTTATTTTGCATTAAAAAGGTTGGAATCATGCATGATTTGAAGTTTCCTAAACGAAAACCAAACACATTATAAATGGAAAAATATTTTTTTTCAATTGAAGTTGAATAATTTTTACCTGTATTGATTTTTAAGAGGGCATTTTGAGATGCATATATACAAAAAAATAAAATTAAAACAATATCAAATACAGAGATAATTATTAGATATTCAAATAATAAAATCATTACAAGTGAAAATATTCTTAAGATAATAGTGTGTGTTTAATTCAACTTATTTTAAGGAAATAATAGTTTATTTTTATTAACTTCCTAAGAATTTTTTTGAAAAATAAATGATTATTTTTTCAATTTAATTGTTTTTAAACATATACTTAACAAAGAAGTAACAATACAAAATTTCAAAAAATAAACTATTTATTATATAAAAATATTAAATTATTTAATACTTAATTAAATTTTCAAATACATTTAAAATATTTAATACAATATATTTTAAAAATATTTTTTGTAAATCTATAAGTATATGATAAGAAATCAGAAATAAAAATTATTAAAAATAATGATTTTATTATATTCAAAATATAAAATTATTTAATAATGATTTAAATACATTATTCGCCTCAAAAAAAATATAAAATTATATAATAATTAATTTTTTGAAAATAATTTAAAATATTTAATAAAACATATCCCTTTTACGACCTGTCCTCTTTATGCAAAGTTAAAAATCCCTTTTAATACTCTATAACAAAATTCCTTAATAAGAAGGACTAAGTGCGAGCGCGTTTTCCTTTTTTTCCACCTAGGATACGCCAAAAATGAAGACCTTGTTTCAAAAATAATTTTGTTTTTTAAAATTTATGAGAAAAAAAGTATATGCACTGACTATATAAATTTTTTTACACTGCCATCTAATTTAAACTATCATGTATGGTAGATTTGTTGATTTTGTTAATAATTACTCTAAAAATACATCAAAATTGATTTTTAATTGATTGGCAATGTAAAACTTTTTACACTAATAGTACATATCTATTAAATTCAAAATTTATTTGTCTCTTGTACACATTTAAAAGTATTTTTCTCAAATATATTTCTATTTTTTAAAAGTTTAACAAAAGAAGAAAATATGTCTCATATGTTTCTATTTTTTCGTTTTTAAAATACTTATTATGAAAATAACTTTTAAAATTTAATAAATTTCGAATGAAAAATTAATTATTAAGTAATGTAAAATTATTTTAAAAAACATTTTTTAAAATAAAAAAGTGAGATTAGAATTAAATAGACCCTAATTCTTTTCTTACATGAGATCACTAAAATAAAAATTATATCTTTTACAGAGTTTTTTAAAAATCTCTTAATATTCCTTTACAAAGTTCCTTAATATGGAGGACTTACCTTTGTTTGGTTAAGGAGAAATAGAATGGAGAGAAAAGAAATAAGTGAGAAATAAAAAAAATGATTATGCTAGGTAGAGGAAAATGTGGAAAGAGAGAAATAAAAATATGTGGAGCCTACCAGTTATTTCTATTTTATTTTTTACTTTTTTTATTTCTTATCTATTTCTCTTAAACCAAAATTTTTATTTTTACTATATTTCTCACATATTTTTATTTACTTTTTATTTTCGTCCACTCTATTTTTTCACCTATTTGTTTTCCCTTATCTCTATTTCACTTAAGATATGCTGGAAACTAATTCTTTTAAGACACAAAGATTACTAAAGTGAATATTATCTCTTCTAATAAAGTTTTTTCTATTCACATAACCAAAAATTAAACCCTACCAACATGTTTACAATACTAAACTATATTGAGAGATTTTTTTTCTCACCAAAAAAAATTGGCAGTTTTTATAGTAAACTACCACATCAAATGGTCCACCGATGGACCACTAATTTAAACGGTTAAATATATAAATAAAAAAAATCAACAGTTAAGATTATAATCAAATCAACAAATCTTAACCATTGATTTTTTTTATTCATATATTTAATAGTTTAAATTAATAGTCCACTAGTGAACCACCTATTTGATCCACCGTAGAATTTGTCAAAAAAATCTACGTTCTGAAAACGTATTGTTTCTACATGTTTGAGTGCGATTGGGAGTGGAAAAGTCGTTGTCCTCATATGGAGATAGAGAAGAATAGCACAATTGCAAAGACGCAACAGCCATGACGTCACCTCGCCAATCTCTTTGACATCATCACTTTACGTTCTAAACACCATCTTTCAAGTTCCAACCAATTCTCCAATTCCCACTTTATCCCTCAAAATCGTACAAATAACATTAATTTATTCCAGTTAAATTAGTTGTTTGAATTTGTATTGGCATGTTGTATACTTTAATCTAGCTTTTTGAAGAAGGATTTAATTATCTTATTAATTAATGTTCAATTAAGACTAAAAGAAGAACCGTAAACAATGAAAAAAAAAATGTATGGGAAATCAGGGATGGAAATCATAAAACATTGTTAAAATAACTAAACTCAAAGATTAATGGAAGTCTAAAAAAAATTAAAGATATATGATAAAAAAATCTTAATTTATCAATATTTATAATTTTCGAGTACGTATCTTCTTTTAGAATAGCTAAATATATTTACCTTAACTAGTATAAAAGTTTTCAAAACACTTTAATTTTAAATAAAAGTATGACTTTGCCCCTAGTGTAATGTGGTGGTAAAAAATTACAAAGTTAATAATTCAATGATATTCAAATTCTTTTACTAAAATCATGATATAAAAAATGAAATACTAACTTCTTAACTTGTTAACTATCATTTAAGATTGCGACATAGAAATTAAAAAAAATCTAATTTTGTTTATTTTTATTAAAAATTATTTTTTAATTTTTTATTATATCATTTATTTATATTATTGATTAGTTTATTCATTATTTAACATTCTTTATTATTCCGTCCAATTTCATGATAAATGTGTAAAATAACTAAAAATTAGATACAAATAAGAATATAATAATTAATATGAGAAAATAGGTTATACACAGACAATATAAACATCTAATCACAAACAATAATATATGGTAAGTTTGTTGACTTTTATAATAATTATCTTAAAAGTCATAACAATATTAATTATTTGATAGTGTAAAACTTTTTACATTGATAGTGCATAGCTGTTAAACTCAATTAATATTATCTTAAACTTTTTAAATGACAAATAAAAATCAACACTTATAAAGAAACGGAAATAATATTATTTATGATTAAATTTATGAAACAACATTTAGTGGCAAAAGAATAAAGATTTAACAATTCAATGGCCCAAAAAAGAAGGGATCGGAGGACATACGTTAACAAACCTTTATGTAATATACAATATGATATTCCTGAGGTTTTTAAAATGGGATTGCGATGACTTGTGTTCGGATGTTCAATTCTTTGTCAAAATATTAAAAAAATAGCTTTGAATTTAATGCACTTAGATATATTGACAAAATATTGACTGGGCTAATTTATACAAACCTCAACTAATTTATTTCTCTGGCATATTTTACAATTGTATGTTTCGAGATTAAAAAAAAATATTGATTTCATCCAACCTCGTGCGAAACGACTAATAATTTTAGTCTGATTTTTTTTTCTTTGCTACTTTTAATATTTTCAAAAAATATACTATTTCATAATCTTTGAATCATTATGTGTACCACTAAAAATTGTTTCGCCTAACAGAAGTAAGAATTAAAGCTGTTTGAATGTAATCCAAATCGCTAAATTAATTAAAAAACTAAAAATTGATAAATTCATTAACTAAACAACTAAAAATTGACAGAATTACTTTTTTTTATTATGTTCAAATCAGTTTTCAGATTAATAGAATCAAATTGATCTTTTATAATTTTTTTCTATTTTACTCTTAAGTAAAACTAAGAAACTATTTATGTCTTACAATTAATGAATTTGATCATAAAATTATTGTCATTGCATTACTGTTAAGAATCCCTGAAGTATTTAAGTTATTTAAGTGTCAAGATACATAATAGACAAATTCAAGTAATTATAATTAATTACTTTAATATATTTACGTAGTATAAAAAATAAGTTAATCACCAAAATAGTTAGTTCTTTAAGAAAATTGTGCAAAATAATTAGATTGAAGGAAAAAAAACATACAAGTAAATTTGTGCTATTTGAAAAGTTTTGGTGTATTAATATAGTATTTTAAATTTCTTTAGTAAAATAAAAAATTGAATATCATTCAATTCAAATAACTTTTGATCAAATTGGATCGAATCACACTCAATATTGTATTTAAATTGATTCAATCCATATACAATTTATTTTTTTGTTTAAATTAAGTTTTTACTTAAAAAATCGACACATACCAAACTAAGAATATTTTTAGTAAAGATGACATGGAATGGCCTTATAAAAGGAGAACAACTAACTTGGTCATATCTTTCTTTTTAGAAATATCTATTAAGATGAGTATTGGAATATCTTTTATAAGTATTCATCCTTTTGCTTATATTAGAAATTAGAATCTATTCTTTATCAAAAAAAAGAAAAAGAAATTAGAATCTATTCACAATTAAGGCAAGGAAGGAAGAACCTTTATCATCATAGTTAAACCAATCATGATTATCTTTTTTTTTTTAGGTATCTTTATTTGAAGATAATTTAATTCGAGACACTAGACACAATCAGATACTAAATGTGGATGTCTCTCTTAGTAAAGTCATAATTATCTTGTTTCTTATACAAATCGACCTTATCATGACAAATTGATTGAGATTAGTATATACTTGCATATTTTAATAGTAATGTTAATGATAAAATTTATTTAATATTTTAACAATTGATAATTGATATATAGTAGAGTAATGAAATTTTACATCGAAGGGTACTTACTTAAACATGTAATTTACACAATCCATCAAAAGATTACCTTCACATGCAATCATTTGATCCCTCATTCTCAAAATAACTATAAACATCTTATCTGTTATTCTTTTAATCTGAAGCATCTATATCTAATTATCATATAATTCTTAATTTCTACAAAATAAAAACATAGAGGTAGATTACAGTGTGAAAAAAATTACATTCATATAATTTGAATTAAAAATATATCAAAAGATAATAATTTAATAATATATAAACTTATCTTGAACTTGACTCTAATCAATTATTTATTAGTTAAAAACTAATTTCTTTAATCACATTACCGCTTAATTGTTTTATATCAGTAAATCATTTAAAAAACTTAACTATCACGACCAACACATGAGAATTTTCAAATATTTTAAATTATACATCAACAATTATTAAATAATAGTAACATATCAGCACACCATTAAGAAATTTTGACAATAAATTAAATTTAAGGTAGCCCCCCTTTTTTTGTGTGTGTGTGTCAAAAGAGAAATACTTTAATTGGTCAACAGTCTCCCCACGTTACCCACACATGCAAAGACAACAAGCAGATGCACAAATAACAGCAGCATATTATAAATCGATATATAATATATCATTTTATTCGATACATTTTGGAGAATAGACGTCATACGTATCCCGCAATTTATATAATATTTTTTTTTTATCTATCATTCTCTGTTACAATATTCATTACATTTTAATTTTTTTTATTGTAAAATTTGCTTGTACTAGTATTATTTTTTTTAGATTATACATAGAAAAAAATCAGAAAACGACTTCTCTTAATCTTTGTTTGGTAGAAAAAAAAAAAGAGATAAAAAAGAAACATGTAAGAAATAAATTAAAAAGTGATAAATAAATAAAAAATAATTTGAAATTTTAAGTTATTTGATAAGAGAAAAATAAATGAAAAATAAGATAAAAATAAAAAAGTGAATAAAAATAAATAAAAAATAAAGTAAAAATAAATAAAGAGTCTTAATAAACCCATTTTTATAATACAAAATTTTATCTCTACTTCTCTTATAACAAACAAGTAAAATTTACATAAATTTCAATAATTTATTCACCTCTTCCCATCCTTCAAACCAAACAAAGGCTTAATTGCAAACGAGTACATTAATTCAATAACATATATATATAAGTATATATAGCCCTTGCTATTGTAATTCTGATTTGGCCTTGTGGGAACTGAGTCACCGTCATCGTTATGGAAGTGGAGAAGAGAAAGAAGAACAAGAGGGTCACAAGGGAGGAAGAAGAAGAAGAAGAGAGTGAGAGAGTGAAGAAGATGTTAAAGGGTGAAGAAGAAGATGGTAGTGGGGTTCCCACGGAGGAGGAGGTGGAAGAGTTTTTCGCCATACTAAGGAGGATGAGGGTGGCCGTGAAGTACTTTGATGACAAAAGCGGTGGCAGGGAGTGGCGGGAGGCGCTGGAGACGCCGGCGGTAGCGGTGGACCACGGCCACGACGGCGCCGAGGACGACGGCAAGCCCGAGAAAAAGGGTGGGGAGGGAATAGTCAATGGGGGTTTTGACTTGAACGCCGTGGCTCCGGAAGCCGCCGAGGGCTGTGGCGCGTAGAGTTAATTGGCGTGTGGGACGCACGCGCCGTCGTTGTAACCGCCGTGACATTTAAGGTTTGGGTTTCTCCCAACATGTTGCCTTGTTTTATCCGAACGAGAAAAAAAAAAAAAGAAAAAACGAATCCACACTCTCTCTCTCTCTTTGTTATTTTCGGAATTAATTAGGTTGTGATAATAATTATAGGAGAGTAGCAGTGCTGTTGATTGGTGAACATTTTTTTTTTTTTTTGGCTTTCTTACGTGCTTTAATCTTAAATGAAACACAAGTTTGTTATTATATACATACACTTTTGAGCTATTGAAGCATTACTGATACAAATTTGCATTCACCCTTTTTTTAGTTTGTTTTAAATTTGTTGATTATATATCTGGTGCGATAAATAGAAACCGCTTAGATGGATAACATCGTGAAATCATATGAAATAGAAATCCAGATAATAGTGTAAAGTTGTGTTTTATTATATGCGAACAAGGATAAGATAAAAGCTCCATGCCCCATATTTGTAAGGGCCAGTTGCGAAGAGTTGAGGTAGATCAAATATTGAGTAATTTTTTGTTTGAGAATTCAGAATAGTGTGAAACTATGGATTATTATCGGAATACCATTACCAACGGTACCGTGTTAAGTCATATACTATTTTGCAACACCATTGGAATCATATTCAACTTGACGTCGGCGTTGATTGATGCTCTTTTTCAGTTGAAGTAGGTGCAGCTCCTGGAGGAACTTTACCTTTTTTTTTTGGTATAAAGGAACTTTACTTTATTGAGTCTTAGTCACTGGACAGTGAATAATTTAGATGAAAGTTTCTTTAATATTAAAAAAATAATATGTAAAGATTTTACATTATAATTAAAATTTTGTATAAAAATATTTTTATGATTTTATACAAATATAAAGATAAAATATAGCTGTACGAAGTGAAATGTGAATTGACTCTTATGAGTCATATATCATGTTTAGTTTAATCGCAAGTTTCACGGTGGTGGAAACAACAGTCTAGAAAAAAGGTGGTCTCGGTCTGCCACAATGTGGACTCGTTGATTGCATCACATTTGAGATTGTCAAGATGGGTTGGGTTCATAGTTGTAAAAACCGGATCGAACTGGTCGTAAATCAGTCCTGTGTCTAGTTTAATTAAATCAGAAAACTAGTCAGACCAAAAAATCAGTTTATGAACCGGTCAAAAATTGATAAAAAAAAACGGTTCGTAACAGTTCAATAAAAAATATCTAATAAAATATTATTTTGATTTTTTTTAAATGAAAATCAACCTAAAATATGTCATTTTCTTTTTTATTCTAAATATAAACTTGTTTTTATTAATAAATATTGATGTGTATTATTAAAACTTAGACTTAAGTATTATGACATATTTAATTTGAATTTTTTTAGGTATTGTATATGTTAAGAACCTATAAAAGTATATTTTATTTTTAGTTTTTAATATTATAAAGTTATGATATTATATTTTTTTAATTATTTATGTAATATTTAATTATTATTATTATTATTTTATTAATACCGGTTTGACCACGATTCAATTCCGGTTGAACTATTGAACCTTGAATCAGTGCCTTGACCGGTTCAATGACCGGTCCAGTTTTAAAAACATTGGTTGGGTTGATGAGCCCACTAAAAAATGACCATAAAATGTGTCAACTCGAGTTGATTCGAATTAGTATTGAATCAATCAATAAATATTATATAACAAATCTCTTGATTGTAGGGGAATGGGCAGCATAGGCAGGATGCATAAGATCTGTTCATAATGGTAACTAGAGACGGAAATGAGTCAAGCTGAAGTTAGTTCGATTCAATTTGATAAGAATTTGTTCGGCTTGTAATTCGATTCAAATTTAAATACAAATATGTAATTATTACATATTTGTATTTATATATTTTTTTAGTTGGAGTACGTCAACAAGTTATAACTACAATATATCTTAAAATACATCCACAATGTAGCTTGTTAATATACTCAAACTAAAAAACAAGTGTGTGTACGTTAGCAAGCTACAATATATATATATATATATATATATATATATATATATATATATATATATATATATATATAATGATTTGTTAATGTACACATACTATTTTTTAGTTTAAGTATGTTAGCAAGCTATACCATTTATGTATTTTAAGATAATTTTAGTTAATGTATACCCACTTGTCTTTTAGTTGGAGTACATTAACAAATTTCACACATACATAACTCAAGTTCATCTCATTTATTTAACGAGTTCAATTTTTTGCTCAAATTCAACTCATTTGATTCAAGAACCAAGTTTAACGAATCAATTATTGAATTGAAACTCATCCAATTTTAAGTTTGTTCGATTTATTGTTAGCCCTAAATGGTAACTGTGATATAATTTTCTGCATCGGGTTAATTTTGGTGTTGAGTTTTGCTCCTGATCAATTTTTCATTTATATCGAGTTTGAATATTTCATTGAAAAATATATTTCTTTTTTATATATATATAAAATATATATATATATTTCTTTTGCCTGTAAAATAAATTGATCCACTTAACTTTAAAATAACATATCTATTGTTTGAAAATTTTAAAATAAGACCATATAAATATCGTATATCATTATTTTTATTTTCACTTGCCTTACATGCATATTAAAAATATACTTTAAAATTAAAGAGACAATTTTTTATTATCTCAAATTTATGTTAAATTTTTTTTTTTTTAAGATATACAAAAATACAAAAGAAAAGCCTAAAATCAAGGTGGTCCAAGAGGTACCGGTATGTACGGCTTGAGGGACAGGAGAAGAAGAAAAATGGCATACGATTTGAAACGTGCTTGATTTTTGATTATCCGGTCGTCTTTTTTCGTTAAAGCAAAAATCCAGGTCAATTTGATTGAATTTTCAATACTCAATTACTTATGTGAATCCGTGGTATTAGTTCGGGATCTTGATGAATTAGTTTTCAATAAATTATACTTTTTTCTTTTATCAATATTTTTAAATGCCAAAATTTTCTTTAAAGAACATTGATTTAATTGATAAAAGAATATATTTTATGACAAAATAAATATTTAAATATTAACTATATGAATTTAATTTTTAAGTTTAAAAAATATTAAAAATTAATTTAATTGGTATATGATTCTTTTACTGATTATCTAATTGTACTTTATATTAAATAAAAATTCAAGTGTTGGTTAATTAAAATAATTATAAAAAATTATTTAAATAAAAGAATTAATCGAGGAGAAAAACATATTGACTTAATATATGTCAGAAAAAAAAAAAACGTAATTGTACAAAACAAAGTATGAATATTCTAAAAAATGATAAATTTGTAATATACAGATAATCCATTGATATTAAGGGACGGCAAAAACCCACCAAAAATTAGTGGGTTGGGTTGGATTGGATGGTTCAACCACCAACTCACCAATTTGGTGGGAGTGGGGCCAACTGGATTAACCCACCCAACAATATTTAAGGTATATGTAAATAAATTTATATTTTTATATAATTAAAAATAGATAGTACATATATAAAAATAAAATAAAATGAGTGATATGTTAAAAAAATAAATTAATTTTTTTAATATTTTTTCTTTTATTTTTGACTTATTTTTGGGCAAATTTTGACAGGTTAACCCGCCATTTTATAACTTGCTAACTTAGTCTTTATCTTTTGATGGGTCAACTCACCTCGAAACGGGATGAGTTGTATTTTTCAATTCACCTTTCATCCGACAAATCAACTCACCCAATCCCAGCTTTAAGCAGGTTGATGACAGAACAGGGCGAGGTGGGATGGATTGGCCCACTTTACCACCTATATTTAGTTTATGTCATTAATATCTAACTCATCTTACAGTGATTGTTTTGCATTCATTTTTTCGAAATTTGAATGAATAAAAATTGATGGAAATGTTTAATTAAATATTAAAATGATTTTATTTTCATTCGTGGATGTATCACATTAATATTGTTGCACGTATTTACAGACATTAAGCATTTTAATTCCTGCAAATATACATATGGATATTTTCACATATAATTATTTAATTATATAAATTAATAAATCTAAATTAACATAAAAATATAAAAATGAATAACATTTAATTTTATTTAAATTTAAAGATAATCATATAATTATATCAATAATATTTTTAAGACAACAAATTTTTTTAAAACTTAAAATAAAATAGGATTTAATTTAAATGTAAAAATACTAACATTAACATATTCATAATAATAATAATTGACACAATTTAATTTAAAATTTAAAAAATAGAAATTGTTATAATTTAAAATAAAATATAATTTAATTTAAATTTAAGTTTAAAGACAATAACATATTTATAATAACAATAATTTAAATTTGAAAAATTATAAAATCTTAAAAAATAATCTCAGTACAATATGTTATGTATAAATATCACTATATAATAAAATGAGAGAAAATATAAAAAGTGTATTAATTGAAAGAGTAAAAAGTGTAAAAATTTCACTCTCTAAAATGAATCTGAAAATTTATAATATGGAAGTAGATTTCAAAAGTTATTTATTTAGAATATTATTGTTAATTGAATTTATAACTATTCCTATAATATAGAAATATATTTCAAAAGTTATATATTTAGACTAATGCCTCGAAAGCTCCTTAGGAGAAACGTGAAAAACATGTACATAATGCTTTCATGTTAAAAATAATGTATTTAGTTGTTATCATTTATTGGGAAGAAAACTAATTGATACGTGTAAAGAGGGTAGGGGTGAATAGGCCAAGCTGCATATCAAGACCTTATGGCCTGGCCTACATAAAGTCTGGCCCCCCTTGACTTATTTATTACAAATGTTAGACTTAAGTTTTTTAAAAAGCCTATTTAGGTGAAAAAAAAAAAAGAGTCATGTTTTAGGCCTTAAAAAAAGCCTATTAAACCTAATAGGTTGGCTTATTTATATACATATATAATAAAATATTATTATATTATATATTATGTTATATTATATATCATAATTATATATAATATATATTACATATAATAATATAAAACAATGTGTAATTATTAACAGACCTTTTTAAGTCAATAGGTCATTTTTAGGTTAACAAGCTTACTAGCCTTTTTATAGGTCTTAATAAAAAAAAAAAAAAAAGCTTTTAAGCAGGTTTATAGATCAGGCTCTAACCTTTAAAAAGGCCTATAATAGGTAAATAAGTCAGGCTCAAACCTACCAAAACCTAGACTGACCTATTTTTACCCTTAAAAGAGAGGTGCTCGATGAACATGACGTAGTATAATTGTACATATATCAAATAATTATGTTTTTTAACAGAGTGATTAGAGATTCAACTATCAAATTTGTATGTATGAAAACAAAATTGTTAAAAAAACTAATCTCTTAAATAAATTCTGTATCTCAAAATATTTGTCTTTCACTATTAGTTAGGAGATAGCTGACCACCAAAAAAAAAAAAGGTTACTCAGCACTCGGCAGACGTTCATATCCCTCAAGTCAATCTAGTCATCCCTTTTGAATCGGGTTTAATTTTATTTAAATTTAAATAAAAAGAAAGTTTAATCAATATCTTCAATTTTAATAAAAAAAAATCAGTATCTTCAATTTTGACTATAAATAGGATGGGGTTAATATTTAAGTGACGTCATCTTCATATGCATGTATTATATTTTTTAATTTATTTATTTTAAAAAATACTTAGTAATTTATACTTTATTTATTCGTTAAACATAATAATTTTGACTTAATATGTAAATGACGTCATCTTCATATGCATCGTCCACCTTTTTCATTGCAATAACCTCTTCAGTGAACATTAAAAAAGGTTTGTAAATTGTTATGTAATAATATTTTTATCATTTTCTTATTAAAATTAATTTAATTATTCACTTATATTTTAAAATTAGTTAAATTAACCTGTAGGCTCCTATAGTTTTAGAGTTTTTAATTAAGTTCTTACAATTAAAAATACATTAAAAAATTCCTTATAATTTAAAAAGTTTGTAATTAAATCCCTACACCGAATGTAGGTGATATGCAAAAATGAGAAAAGAATTAATAAAGATGTTGAAGGTGGAAATCGAACCTCCAACTTTGAAATTCACCAATAACACTAAAATCACTAAGCTAATGCTTTTATTTGATATATAAATAAAAAATATATTATATATAACTTAAACGGGAGACTAAAATCACACATATATTTACTACTACTAAATTAAATAATATTAATATTATATAAACTAATAATATTAAAATTAGTATTAATAAATATAAATTAATAATATATACTTGTTAGCATAAATAGAGTTTGAATCCTCACCCTTAGAGTTCACTAATATATAAAAATTTGTATATATTAATAAACTTCTACGAAAATTTAAATATATTAGATAAAATATAAATACATCAAAAGAAGGTTAATTGGAAATATATGATATAAATATACTTTTTTAGTAAAATATATGTATAAAAAATTATTTCATCGATGATAATATCTTATTTTAGTCACTAAAATATGCATAGAAAAAATAAAAAATTAAAACAACACAATTTTATGAAAAAGAAAATTAGTTAAAATAAAGTGATTAAGTTATAATTAAGAGATATGATATTAAAAAGCATAAGTTTTGTCTATTTTGCTTTATAATATTATATTATTTATTTACTAGTAGTAAATACATGTGTAATTTTGGCCCTTAATATATATTATTAATTTATATTTATTAATATTAATTTTAACATTATTAGTATTTATTAATTTTAATATTATTACTATATATTTAGTATATATTTATTAATATTAATTTTAATATTATTAATATCTTATAAATATATACTAATTTATATTTATTAAAATTAATTTTGATATTATTAGTTTATATAATGTTAATATTATTTAATTTGATAGTAGTAAATATATGTGCAATTTTAGTCTCCCGTTTAAGTTACATATAATATAATTTGTATTTATATATTAAATAAAGTCATTAATTTAATGAATTTAGTGTTGTTGGTGAATTTCAAGTTGGGGTTTCGATTTCCATCTTAACACCTTTATGAATTCCTTTTTTATTTTTGCATATCACTTATAGTCAGACTTAATTGTATATAAGAGAAAAGCTGAGAGACTAAAAATGTAATTAAGTTAAATATAAATTAATGGAGTTATACATTGTTAGTTTGTAGGGATTTAAGTACAAACTTTTTAAACTATAAGAAATTTTTAAAATATTTTTAACTGTAGGAACTTAATTAAAAACTCGATAAAATTATAGGGATTTACATATTAATTTAACCTTTAAAATTTAATTAAAAGATCTGATAATACTGATTCATTATTTTTCTTAATTTGAACTCTTTTAGTCTCATCTTAGTTGAATTTAATTTTAATTAGACATTATTGAATTTCTTCAAATTCAAGGATGAGTTTACATATAAAAAATTGGGCTGATAAATTTTATGTTATGTTTGGTACGGCGGAGAGAAAGTGATAGAAAAAGGATAAATTTAAATTTAAATTGAAGGAAAAAGAAAAAAAAAGAAAATTTTGAAGTTTTATTTTAAAAAATCAATTTTCTCTTTTTTTTCTTTTTATTTTCTCTTCAACCAAACAAATTAAAATATATTATTATCTGTATTTTCTTTCTAAGTAATATTATATCTTTCTATAAAATTTTTATAAATCCTTCTACAACTTTGCAAAGAAAATATTAAATAAAAAGTAAACACATTTAATATCTTAAAAATATAAAATACATTCAATACTTATCACATGTATCAAAATATAAGAAAATATAAAAAATTTATTTCTTCTCTCCTGTCCATACATACCATTAAAACTAAGTATTGAATAAGTATAACATATTCTAACCCTATTCATCAACACCTATCTATAGTATACTACAAACGAAACAGGAAGATCCTAAATTTTTATTTTCACGCTACCACCCATGTGATCACTTCACCAACATCAATCAAGACATTTGGTAATGCACAACTATCGATGTATTTGTAGAAAGGAGCACATTGATGTATTAAGGTTCAACGTCATGATAGAATGACTTAAATATAGTTTGAGGGCCATGTTTGTTTCTCTTCTTACATTTTTATTTTAAAAACTATTTTGTAAAACAATTCTATAGTGTTAAACAATTAATTTTTAATTTAAAATGTATTAAATTTTGAAAGTGTTTTAAAAACTAAAATGCAAAAGTAGGTAGGAGATATTTTCTCTCTTTTTTTTTTTTCTGTAATGTGCATCTTTGAATTTGTTCCAAAAATTTTGTGTGAAGCTCGAAGGAACAAATTTTGTAATTGATTGACCAACTTCTCTTCAAAACATGGTTTGAGAACCTGCATAAAGATCCCAATTCACAAGAATGCAAACTTAGAGATGGCAAAACAGGTTAGACTTGTCGAGTCTTGAAGTTTTTAATCAACTAAGCCGTTTTTATCCGCCTCTACCTAATTCGTTAAGAAAGTGGGTTGAGGGTGGGACGAGTCAACCCGTCAACCCTTTTTTTAAAATTATTTATTAATATTAATATAATAATAGTTATTGTATTATGTTATTAATTAATGTAGGCTTCTGTATTGTTATATTTCCCATAACCATAAACCTGCGGTAAACACAGACAATTTTAGCGTAGAAATTTGAAAAATCCTTTTAGTAATTCATAGATATTCCTAGCTTTGAAACACGTTCATGAAAAATCTTTTAGTAATTCATATTCTACTTTTTCCCCCCAATTTGAAGTTAAATAAGAATATGCAGGTCCAGTTTTGAAACACGTTAACGAAAGCTTTGTTTGGATTGCCGTTGGAAATCAGTTGGAGAGTGCTAAAAGTACTTTTGGAGAAAGAACTCCAATGTATTTTTTGCTCCCAATGTACTTTTGAAAGGGTCCAAACGATACCCCAAGCATGCACGAAGATGTATTAGTTTTGGAACATGCAGGTCTCGTTTAAGTTTTGAATTACATATTGATTATTTTTTTTATCAATTTTGTTTACGTACTTTATACAAAATAAAATTGATTAAAAAAGTAACATAATTTATTTTTTTAAAAAATTAACACGCCAACCAACCAGTAAACAAAACAGGTTGAAACTTTCAGTACACCTTCTCCATGTAGGTCAACTGGCCCCGCCCCCATTTTTAGCGGGCGCGAGATGGGTTGGCAACAAATGACAAAAGAAAATATCAACTTTATGTATTTTATGAATTAATTTTATTGCAATTGCAATTTCTAGAAAATATGTCTTTTCGCAGCACAAATGAACCTGGGTGCTGATCTGATTTGTATTTAATTATTTTAACACTACTAAAACATTTAAACTGATAAAATTAATGACTTACCTATTTTTTATTTACATGGGAATTTTGGACCCAAAATCGAAAATCTAGAATGAGGATGTTGGACTCAGTCCCGAGTGGGCCAATATGTAAAAAGGGAAGGTACTAGGCCCCTTCAGTAGGTGCTGGGTCCGAAATAGTTAATGATCCAAATTAAACCCAATGTGTTCAGCCCAAATAAAATAAAAAGACAAAAAAAAAAGAAGATACAGGCTATCATTCATTGTTCGGGGGGTGGCTTATTCGTGGATCACTGGTACGCATTGATGTTGTCACTGGTACTAGCAAGTAGTGTGTAATAGAGAAGAGGAAAAAAAGAAAAAGTGTTAGTGCCTGTATTGAGAAAGCGAGTGAGAGTGTTCAATGAGAGTGAAAATGTGTGTGAGAGAATAAGAGGGAATGAGGCAATGTGGCCAGAAGAATGAGAGAATAGGGGAGAGTGGCTATTGACATGTTATGTGTGTATTGCGAGTGAATTCTTGAGTGAAAATCAGAGTGTCTCCTAGTGTGTGTGCTGAGTCGTGCTATGATGAAACATACAAGTGAATATTTTTTAAAAGTCATATGATTCTTTTAAGTGATCATGTAACTTTGAATCTTGATCATTCAAACATAATTATATGATCTATATTTACTCTTCTCATTTTTATATAAAAAAATCATTCTCATAAGATACATTCTCTATATATAGACACAAAATCTTTGGCTATAAGCACTTAGAGCATGGATGCACCCTATAAATATCAAGGTGTATGTTAAACAGCAACAAAAATGCGTAATATGTAATTTCTAACTTTTTCTGAGTTGTCATACCAAAGAAAATGTAAAGGGATTTCATCCAATGTCATTGTATGAGAAGAGCTGTTGGGCTATTAGGGCCTATAAAAACAGGCTAGTTTCCGTTGATAATTGGGAGTTTACGTCTTCAAATCAAATGTAAACACCTGAAATTATGTACTTAATTACGGCTTTTACTAGGCAATTGTTATTTACACATCTTTTTTTACTAAATGCACCCCCTGTTCGTACTTTTGTTATTTTATTTCCAAAAATATCCTCTTTTGGGAAAATAATTTCTGAAAGTACTAAAATTCTGGAAACTACTTTCCGAAAGACAATTTCAAGTTAACTTTTTAGTTTTTTCTCCTGCTACTTTGTATTCCAGCACTAGCCAAGAAGGGAACAAGCTAGAGGGAGAACAAGTTCACCAACAACACAGAAAAGGGAAATACATGAGCCCTGTTTGGAAGCCCAACGAGATGTTGTGGCTAGCAAGGGCTTAGAAGAAGCAATACAGAGGTGGTGGTGGATCTGATTCTTCTTCAAGAGCTGAACAACAAGAAGCAGAATTGGGAATCACAAGGGGGAAAAGTAGGGCTAATAAAGATAGAGAAGTGGCTGAGTTTCTCAAGAGGCATGGGGTCAATAGAGATGTTAAAATTGTTGGGACTAAACGGGATAATGTGCTGGGAGAGTTCAATAAAGTGTATGAATGGGAAAGAGGGGGTGAAAGGGAACAAATTAAGAAGAATGACACATCAAAATTACAACGGTGCTGCTTCACTTAATTGAAATCAAAGGGTTAAAACTTATAAAGAAAAACACAAACTTAACCGTCTTATTCACAACAGTTCCCACACACTCTCTTGACTTCAGTTTTTTCTCCTACACAGACAAAAGTGCCATCATCCATCTATCAAGCCAACAAGCACATTCAAAACCCTTTTGAGAACTAGAAATAATATATATGATTTTAATGCCAACCCATTCTCTCTTCAAAATTAGAACTACCAAATTCTAAGTCAACAAGATAAAATCCAACTGTTAGTAATCCGCCATTATCATCAAATAAGGAATGCTTTAAATTGCAAAAGAAAGAGGCTAACACATTTCGTATATACACGCTGACAGAACAAGCACAGTTATGCAAAGTAAACACTGCCAATTTGAAAATCAAAATAAGCCATAAGCAACAACATCATCATGTATAAAAGCCAACTATCTTGTATCCACAGTATGTTTCAATGATAAATTGATTTGGTTTAATGATATTATTAAATGTTCTCTATGCTAATTGTGATTCTATGTTGGTGATGGGTCACATATGTTGCAGTGGTTGCTATCATCATCTATTCCACCATTGCCACTACCTTTTCATATTCCATTTTTTCCCTCCCTGTTAATAGGATAAGTTTGCAACCAAGTTGGCATGATAAGGAAAAAGAAAGAAAGAAAGCAAAATTGTTGATACAAGACACTTAACTTAGCTATAGATATTGGTATAATCCTTTTTGGTTTGATTCTATTGTGCACTTTGGATTGAAACAGAATGATGAACAGTGATAAAGCTTCATAAGTGACCAAACTCAAGGTGTGAACCTAAAGCTAGAAACCATAATGGAGATAAATAACCAAGAAAAAAGTCTAAAAAAAAAATCCTAGACATGTCAATTTCTATAGATACTCCAAATCTAAGCAAATTCATATAAAAAAAAGTTTTAATGTTTAGAATTCAAGTGATTCATTGTAAATTTATAAAACCTGCCTTTAAATGATGAAAAGTGACGCTAGCAACGTTTACCTGAACAGATATGTAGAGAGTAGAGAGAGAAATTTATGATAATCGAAAAAATAAAAAAACTCCAGCATCCCCCTGTTTCACAGAACAAACAAGGGAGGAGATAGAGAGAGAGAAAAGACATCATAAAAATGCACTCTAGAAGTGCTGACAGTTATGCATAGCTCATTTTAAAGGATCTGAACACAGCATGAAATGATTTTGCAATCATAACACATCAAAAACAAATCAATTAATGTTTCAATTCAAAAAACAAGACACAAGATCCACGCGAAGCACGCCACCGCAGTGCAACAAAAAAACAACTCAAAATACTTACCTAAAACGGTAAATGATTCAAAAATTACTTGTGCCACAAAATTAATTGTGGAATCAAAAGCTAGAACATATATGAATCTGTTGGCTAGGGAGGGAAAGAGAAGAAGAAGACCTTATTAGATGTGTTGGTGTTGGTGTGGAAAGTGGTTGTACCAAGCGAGCACAAAGGATATGATTGTGACGAGAAGAATCCAAACCAACTCGTTGAACTGCTCTAGAATAAGACTTCATATCGATTGCCACTCGTGCTTCTCCAACTTGTTTAATCCATAGATCTTACACCGATTCTCGACCTCTTTGTGATTCAAACCTCTTTCAATCCACTTTCACACTTCACACCAAAGCCTTCAAACTCATGTTCTCTCGTTTCCCATAATCTTGGCCTCCCTTACCTTGTCAAATCCTCTCAGAATAAACATGGAGTAAACAATTTCTCGATAAAAAAAACAATCACCAATGATCTTCACTTATAGGTGTGTGATTGATTGGGTTATGATTCAGGTGCCAAGCAATTCTTTGAAATAAGCTTGAAATTGTCTTCTTGAAAATAGTTATCGAAATTTTAATGCCTCCGAAAATTACTTTCCGGAATAAGGGTATTTTTTAAAAAAAAAATTAGCAAAATACTAAGGAGGTACATTTAGTAAAAAAGGGAGGTGTAAATACCAATCTCACTTTTACTATTTACACTACTATACTCTCCTTTTTAATTTTTATATAAAATTATTTAAATAACCTTAATTTTTTATCTCTTTTAAACATTATTACTCACTTGTTTGTTTCATCATCGCACTTCCCTCTTTGATGTTAATGTACTCACTTGTAATTTCATTGTACTCCCTATTTTCACCATATTCCCTTATTTGTGGTTTCACCACACTCTTTCTCTCCATTTTTTTCTCAGCATTTTTCTATAATTTTATTTTTGACTAGTAAAAATTTTATCCAAAATAAAAAGTCAAATAATAATAATTAAAAGAGGAAGAAATGCAGTGAAACCACAAGTGAAGGAGTGCGAGGAAACTAAAGGAAAAAGTGTGTGGTGAAACCAAAGGAGGGAGTGCAGTGAAACCAAAGAGGGGGTAGTGCGGTGATACGAGACAAATGGAGAATGATGTTTGAAAGAGGTAAAAGATAAGGTTATTTAAGTAATTTTATATAAAAAATTAGAAAAGAGAAGTGTATTTAACAAATAGAAAGAGTGTAAATAACAAAGACCTAAATTTACACATGGAAGCCTAATAAGCCTAATTGAACTTTCGCTCAATCCATAGCCTAATTCATAAACTCAAAGTTAAATGAAATTTTGCATTCTTCTCCAAAAGTTTCCAATGAGAAAGTTTTGGACTCGAAAAGAAAACTTATTCATTTCATTTTCTTTTTTGTTCTTTATAGAATGTTGTTTGTTTTAGGGATGTTAAAGTGGGTTGAACCTAGTGGGTCAACCCACTAAAACAAGTTGGGTTGAGTTGGGTGATTCAACCTTTCAACCCATATAACTCGTCAACCTAACAAGTCAAGAGACGGTTGGGTTTGGTTGACCTACTGGGTTGGCTTTTTTTTTTATGCTTTGATAGATTATTTAGTTAAATATTGTTTTATAGGACATAATGTTTTATGAAATATTATAGATTTTATGTTATTTTATTGTTTTACTCTATATTTATTTAACTCATGATAATAGTTTCAAAAAAGAATTTGTGTTAAGACCATTTAATAAGATAACATTCTTGTGATTATGACAATATGTTTAGATTATTTATATTTATTTATTTGGTGAGCCAATTTATGAGTCATCCATTTTTTATATATATATTTTTTATTTTTAAAAAATTTGGGTTGGTCAACCCAACACAACTATTTTTTAACAGTTTAAAAGCGAGTTGAGTTTGGTTAACCCATTTGACATCCTTAGTTTGTTCAAAATTAGTTCCAAAAATAAACTCTCACTTTGTACAATTGTTGTTCTCTTAACAAATATTATTTTATTAGTAAGGAATATGTTTTTAGTATCATTATGATTATATCTAATAATATAATTAGGAATAGCAATGCATCTCGTTACCCGTCCTGTTGGATAAAAAATTCATCTTGTGTCTATCCTATACCCATGTAGGTATTCGTTTAATGGATACCTATGAATTTGATCAATATCTATAAGTATGTATAGATATCTGATACGCTACCGCAAGTGTACAATATCGTCCTAGTAATAAATATCGTTCTCTCCATAGGGATTATGTGTTTGGCTTTGTAATTATCGCAATTTAATATAAATTAAACAAATAGAATTGAATTAGGAAATTAGGTTTTTAACGTAAAAGTAAAAGAATTTAGAATTGGAGATTCAATTGAGCAAGCGAATAAAATTAATAATGATTCAGTAAGAGAAAACTTCTAGGATTGAGGTTCACCTTGTGACACTTACTAAATTAATTCCCTTATCCCATGCTCTTACCTGTTCTTCTTGAGGGTGAATTAACCTAAGGTACCCTCCGTTTTCTTTCAAGATACGGAAGGGTGTCTAATCAAATTAGGCCCCTACTTTCGTGGTGGTTGTGTTTAATTAAACTCAATGAGCTCTTTGTCAATTCAATTAATCCCCAAAGGTTTCACCTACTTTCGTGGTTTAAATCTAGGTTTCTTCCCTATAGTTTCGATATTTAAGTTCACCTTTCGGTACTTGCCCAAATCCAAGGTTATATAAAACGTGGCCAATTCGTTTCGCAATAAAGAAAATCAATAAAGGAAAAATCAAGAGAAGAACAAGAATCACGCAAGAATAAAAAGAATCAATTCATTAAATGTTTATAGGGCTACGCCCAATCCTAGAATAAAGACGACTACTCACACATAGCTATAGAAAACAAACAAGAAGAAAAGAGAAAACATTCAAACCAGGTAAAGAAAGAGGAGAACATTCCAATCCAATTCTCTCACTCTAAGCCATATAGAATGCAAGGTTCGAACCCTTTTTCCTAAGCCTAAGAAGTCTATATAAGTCCCCAATTACAAAAAGGGGCCAAGCCCAAACTAAAAAGATACAGAAAAATAAGGATAGTTCACGTCAGCAGCGCACCACGGGCGTGGCATTTGCCACAGGTAGCTCGTGGCGGTGCTCTCTAGTTGTGGGATTTACATTTTTCTTCAACAAATTCTTCATTGCTCTTCCTTGGCTTCAAATTACTTCAAGTCTAAACGTTTAAGCTCCAAAGCCTAATCAATTCATGTTAAACTTTTCCTAAAATCCACAAACAAACACAAAAACACACCTCAAGCATTCTAAGTAATTAAATGAAGGAAATAAAAGGAACTAGTACTAAAACTACTCCTAATAAGCTAAGATGCATGTAAACCTACATGGATTAAGATGTAAATTATAGTATAAAATTCAACGCAACAATATCCATGGATACTTGTTAAAAAATAAACATTTAAAAAAATAGTTAGCAATTGTACTTATTAACTATTCATTCAAAATCCATCAATTGATTAGCACAAACAATGAAGCATGAAATAATTGCACTAATCAACAATATATTCAAAATACTTGAAATCTATCAGCACACTAATCAAAATATTACAATTTAAGTATCTTGTTTATATATATGTAAAGGTATTTAAGTAATTTTATACTAGTAGATACCTACGGTGTTAGGTGGTCACCAGTGGCTAGGGTTAGGGGTTCACAAAATGTAAGAAATGCAGCTAAAGAAAATTTAATAAGGCAATAGAATAGTATTTTTCTCCTTTCGTCAATAGTCACCATACAAACATTTATACTATTCTTGCCTTAAACAACAGCACTACAATTGTTCAAAAGCTCACCTAAAAGGCCCGTAACTAAACTTTAGGGAAAAGAAATTAATAACATGAAATGGAACTTAGACTAAGTCCAGATTTCTAATAAAAATCTTTTAACAAGTTGGTTTCTGAATTGTCCTCCTGGGCTTAGTTGCCCATTCCTCAGTAGACTGACTTGGCCCACTAACACTACCTTTCCCTTTTGACAAAACCTTGTCCACAAGGTTTGGGTTGGGGTGTTATGTGAAGTGAATGGTTGAGATAAGGTGGGTGGTAAAAGGTTGGCATTAAGCGGACAAAAATTGGAGAGGGGGGTATTGTGGGATCAGTGTCCAGGTAGGTGGGTTGTGTTTGTTTTGGGGGGGTTGGGATTGTTTAGGGAGAGCCGCTGGGGATCGAAGTGTTGGTAGGGGTCTTAAAAGTTATTGGTTTGCTAACTGTGTAGGCAAGGGCCGATACACTCAAAAGGATATAGGGAAGCGGGGAGTCAGACTTTAGGTAAGGATGGGTTGTATTAGGCTTGGCTGGGGCGGTGCATGTTGGGTCACGTGGTAGAGTAGGTGGGTTAATTAAAGTGGGGAGAGAATTGGACAGTTGAGATGAAGATTTTAGGGCTTTTGAGGTGTTAGGGTGGTTGGACGGTGGTGATGTGTTTGGGGTTTGTGGAGAGAAAGGGGTAGTGTGTTGAGTGATATTAGTTGTGTCAGATGGGGAAAGTACTCCAGCTTGTGAAGTGGGCAAGTGAGGTTGAGATAGAGCAAAGTCCTCGGGAGCGTTTTAGCCAAGGAGAAGAGGGAGTGGAGTGAACTATGATGGCGGAGCGAGACTGCGATAAGGCAGCGAGAGTGACACATGCACCACAGGGTGGATGCGGGAACCAGGAGGTAGATGCAGTTCGTAGACGACGACCCCAATGCGACGGGTAATTGGGAAAGGCCCGAAGAAGCATTTTGCGAGTTTGTGGGAGGAGCGGAGGGCTATGGTCGGTTGTCGGTATGGATAAAGGTGTAGTAAAACCCAATCCCCAGGTTCGAAAACATACTCCCTTCTTTTCTTATTTGCTTGGCAATCATGCTCTGCCTAGTGTGGTGAAGGTTAGTTTTTAATGTTTATAATATGTTCTAGCACAGTTGCAAGGTGGAGTCCAACGAGCTCACACTGGCAGTGCCGGGGATATAATCTAGAAGGCAGGGAGGGGGATGACCATAGAGGGCTTGGAATGGAGACATCATGATGGTCGAGTGAAACGAAGTCTTGTACCAATACTTAGCGAGATGGAGGTACTTGTACCAAAGGCGGGGATCGTCACTCGTGAAACAACAAAGGTGCGCTTCTAGTGATCTGTTTACGACTTCAATTTGACCATCGGTTTCTGGATGGTTAGCCAAGCTGCATTTTAAAGATGTGCCCTATGATTTGAACAGGTCGCGCCAAAAGTGGCTCAGGAATAGGGGATCCTGGTCTGAAGTGATGGATTTAGGAATTCCGTGGAGTCCGCAAATCTCTGTAGAAAATATGGTGGCAAGCTCAGAAGCAGAGAACCTTGTTGGTAGAGCCAGAAAGTGCACATACTTGGATAAACGGTCGCATATAACTCAAATGACAGTATGACCATATGAAAAGGGAAGGTGAGTCACGAAATCCATAGTGAGTTCTTCCCAGACTTGGGTAGGGGTTGGTAATGGTTGTAGTAAACTGCTCTTTTTTGGTGGCAAGTACTTATTCTATTGGCAAACAAAGCACTGTTGGATGAACATCTTTGCATTAGTATAAAGGCCAGGCCAATAAAAAGATGCCGCAAGGCGGGCCAATGTTGGCTTCAACCCAACATGACCAGAGAGTGGCGTAGAGTAATACTCAGTGAGAAGAGAGTGGCACAGACCTAGGAGATCAAGGACATATAAACGATCTTTGAAATACATCAATCCCTAGTGAATGTGAAAAACTTCCTGCATGGAGGTTTAACTTTAATATTTATTTTTTTTGACAAAAAATTCAATATATTATTTTTATAAACGTTATTAATTAATTAAAAGTTACTTTAAAGATATTTTTAAGATAATTATTACAAAATTAATAATTTTTAATTATATAATTATTTATAATTTGATGATAGTATAAAAATTTATTTTATTATTAATTATTAATATATTTAAGGTAATTATTATTAAAATTAATAATTTTTAATTATATGAAAATTAATAAGATATTAATATATTATTAATATTTTAATTAAATTCTATTTTTCTTTATTTCTTTAAATATGTCTGTTGACGATGCACTGTGTATTGACTCATTTATGCCAACTTTAATGATTCTAGGGAACAATTCGAGGTGACGTAAAGATTAGAAGCATTCATTCTCTAACAAAAGCAAAAGCAAAGTACTTCCTACCTTAAAATAAATAATGCCCCAAAAATTTTCTTTAATAATTTTGTATTATCTTTCTGTAAAACATTATAGAAGAGATAAGATCTCTCAAAATGTTCAAACTCGGACCGAGGATTAACTCGGTCAGGATACTAAGTCAATGGGTTATTGGTTAAATTAGCGAGTCATTAGTTGAATTGCATGAATCGGCATATATTAAAAAAAATTAATATATATATATGTATATATATATATATATATATATATATTAGAAATAATATAAGAAAATTTAAAAGATTTTATTTTAAATAATGATGGAGTATGAAATTAGTAAAATATATTTTTTAAGTCTAATAATAAAAAATAAAAGAGAGATTAGAATTACCAAACCGTAAGTCTAATACTAAAAAATAAAAAATTTCATATAATTAACAATATAATAATGGAGAAAATTTGTTTAAGCATATAGATAATTTTTATATTCATGTGATTACTATAAGATAAAATTTACTTGATTAGAGAGACTTATAACAATTAAAAAAATAATCTAATAAGAGTAATGTTTGTAAAATCAAATCGATCATTGAACCGATCAAGACAATAGTTTAAGGTTCAATGGTATAACAATGGTTAAACTGTGGTCAAACCGATATTAATATAATAATAATAATAATTAAATAATACATAAAATAATATTAAAGAAACATAATATCATAATTTTATAGGTTTTTAACATTTATAATACCTACAAAAGTTTAAATCAAATACATTATAATGCTTAAATCTAAGTTTTAACAATACACATCAACATTTATTAATAAAAAAAAATTTATATTTAGAATAAAAAATAAAATGACAAATACTTTAGATTGATTTTCATTTTTTTAAAGAAAAAAATAATAAATGATATTGTATTAAGCATTTTTCAGTGACTCATTGTGAACTAATTTTACCAGCTTTTTGGTTCTCTAATCGATTTTTCTCTAAGTTAGTTTTGTGGTTTATTTGAATTGGTTTTCTAGTCCAACCGACCGGTTCAGTCTGATTTTCAAAATACATAATAAGAGAGCTCAAATAAATAAAATAAGGTGGCTGTTGTGGGCTTAGGGTGCTGAACCAGCCAATTTTACTTGTAAAACCCTAAAAGAGGACTGGATCAAAGGGTTACTTATGAAAAGAAAAGGCCTCCGCTGCAATGCTATCTCACGTCTCCCTCATTCTTTGTTTTTATTCTTTCTCTTTCTATTTTTACTGTCTCCTTCCTGTTCTTCTTCATTGTTGCTCACAGCCAAGTGATTTTCAGAGAGAAAACATGCATCATTATTTAGAGTTTATTTTCTTTCTCTTTTTATTTTCACCATCTCCCTCCCATTCTTTGTTTCTTTTCTTTTTCTTTGTTTTAACTCTTAGTGTGGCAAGAAACTTCCGGTGAGGCAACGAGTAGCGTTTCAGCAAGAATATATATATATATATATATATATATATGTTTTACATGATTATTCGGTTTATTGTGAACTGGCGAGTCACTGGTTTTCTCTAAAACTGGCCGAGTCAACCTACTTTTGAACTAATTACATTTTCGATCTAACAAACAACTCAAACCGATACCATGTCTGGTTCCTAGTCCAACCGTCTGGTTCAACTTGGTTCTGATAACACTGCCAAATAATTCAGCCAATAAAATCTTCTCCCTCCTCTGTTGCAATCAATACTATAATCTGTCCACGTCAGGCACGTAATTATCTTATCGGTTATTACAATTACAATATCAAACTCGAGTCTGAGTTAAATATAAAAATTTTATTTCAACAATATATTAAAATTAAAGTCTAATTAAAATGAAATTTGCGTGGAGGGAGGCAAAGTCAACAGCTGATTGCCAGTGCATTATTGCATAAGATGCTGATTAGTCAATAGAAAATCTAGTCAATATATAATCTTTTAATTCACATAATTTGTTCATATATTCTTTTAAGCCATTAATATTGATTCATGAAATACTCAAAACATAAGATGCAATTTTATGAGCACGAATTATTACTCAAAAGAAAAAGGTAACTACTATGTAATTTATTAATGGAAAATAAAAAAAAAACACGATATCAAAATACTGATTATTGTAATCAAAAGTATAAATACAAGGAATAAAGATAAATTGTTTAATTATCATTATATATATATATATATATATATATATATATATATATTGATGAAATTATCATTATATTTTTAAATACTTTTAGCTTACTTTTTCATATTATACTGTTTACTTTAGATATTACATTCTTTATTTTAGTTTTTAATAAAATATTCTATCTTTAGAAAAATCAATAAAAATTAAATATTTTGAAATAAACTAAAATTATAATTACTTAAAAAGCTATGTTTGTCTAGAAAGAAAAAGAATTTATATAATGTTTCACATAAAATATGCCATTTTATATTATTTTATAGTTTTCAACTAATTTAATAATTAATTTTATTAAACATTTTTAATTAAATAAATTAACTTTTCAATTTTTAGCTTCCTACAAGTAATTTTTGATGTTTAATTAACTTATCAACTAGTTTTGTTAAACAAACTATAAAAAAAAAAGTAAATTAAACTAATACCTCTTGAGGTTTTGTCAAAATTTTCTCGATACCCCTTCTTTATTTATTCCTACATAACCTTCTTAATTGTTTGTGCACCAAACATAATCTCCCTAATTGTTTAAAAAATAGTATAATGACACCCCTTATATATTACATTACCTCTTTGATTATTTAAAAAATATTATACTGTGTATTTCTATAAAAAAAGTTGTTGTAAACATTAAGGCTATGCTTGTATTAACGGTAGAAAATGGATCGAAATATAATGGAATGCAATAAAAATGGCATTTCATTATTTGAATATTTTATAATGGATTGGAGTAAAAATTTCAATCCATTGGTTGGAAAAAAGATAGAACATAATGAATTATAACTTTTTAATTATTATATTATCCTTATTTTAAATATATTATCCATAAAAAGTTGATGATTAGAATAAAATTTGTAAAGATAAAATAGTCATTTTATAATTTAAAAGCTTTATTCTATCAAGTATATCCCAAATTTGGGGGGGGGAATTTAAGATTAAGTAATGGAATAGAATGGATCATGATCTATCTTCCTCTATTATGTTTCATTCTCATTTTTATAAATCAAACAATAGAACAAATTTTCCTTCTATTCTATCTCTCTCCATTCCACCATCTATCACCAATCCAAACATAGTCTAAAAGAGCACGAAGAGTTTGAACAATCTCAAAAAATCTAAAGAAGTATCGTGTAATTTATTTTAAAAAAAATAAAAAAGACAAGATATATTGAGAGAAATTAAGCTTGCATATTCATAATTAATTTGATTGGACTGACTCAAAATGACAATTATTCCCACAATTTTATTCGGTCCGACCATTATCCTTCTTACGATTTACTTTTCTGAAATAGGATTTTTTGTTGGTGTTCTCATAATCGAATCATTTGTTAAAAGTTTTATCACCTTTAGTTGGAATTAGTGTTACTTTAATCTTTTTATTCCTGTAACTACTATCTATTTGAACTATTTGAATAGTATTTCTCATAGTTTCTGGGTTGAATTTTGATACTTCAAAACTCAATACATTAACAAATAAAGATTATAAAAATTAATTATTCAAAAAAATATATAAATCAATTCGTTAGTAAATAAATATAACAAAACATAAAAATTAAATAAATAAGCAAATATAAACTGACATTTTAATAATAAAAATAATAAATAAAACAAATGAAAATTAATAACTGATGCTTAAAAAGTGTATAAAGACTAAAAATATATTTGGTTGAAATCATTTAAAAAATAATAATAATAATTACTTGTTTTTATTGATATTTAAGATTTTTTTTTAAAATATTGTTTCTTGATCCCAACACAGCCACTAAAATTCAAAAGTGTAAAAATTACATGGATCAAATCTTATTTTAATTTTTTATCGTGACAGTTTATATATACTGTCATCTAATCACAAATCACCATTTATTACAAATTTGTTTACTTTTATAATAAATACGTTAAAAGTCATATTAATGGTGAATTCTGATTAGATGACAATGTAAAACTTTTTATACTGTCAATGCATGACCATTAAACTCTCTCTCTCTCTCTCTCCCTCTATATATATATATATATATACAGTCAGGATCCATTAACACCAAGTATCAAAGTTAGTCAAATTACACATTCAATAACTTTTTGTAAAATGCAAATTTAACCAATCCAACCATTGAATTATGTGATATTATTTTCATGATCATATATATCAAATTTCATATAATTTGGACTTTTCTAGATATGTCATCTAACATTGAATATTTACATATATTTTAATTTTTTATTATACGTTAAAATAAAGTGATGCAATGAACTACTAAATAATTTTGAAATTTTGTGCAATTTTGTATACTTAATCTAATGAATAAGAACATCAAATTCAACGGTTGGATTGGTTAAATTTGCATTCTACAAAAAGTTATTAAAGGTGTAATTTAACTAACTTTAACACCTAGTGTCAACAGATCCTGACCCATATATATATATATATATATATATATATATATATATATATATATATATACACTACGTTAACAAAATTGTATTTTTAACAACTTTTAAGAAATTATAAAACTTATTAATTCAACCATTGAATAACACAATATTATTTTAATGACCATATATAAATTTTGGATAATTTAATATATATATATATATATATAATTACTTCAAATAAATTATACATTAAAATAAATAGTACAATAGATTATTAATTATGTTTTAATTTATATGAAAATTTATGAATTTAATATTTTTTATGAAAAATTTCAATCTAGTAATTGGATTAGTACTACTTACCATTTATACAAACGTTATTAAATCTCTCTTTTCTTTCTCTCTGCATCTACATATACATAGAGAGAGGACCGATTATTATTAGGTGTCAAATTTTGTAAATAAAACTTCTAATAACTTTTTACTAAATGATGAATTTCAAGTAGATTAATTATACAAAAATGCATATTTTTTAAAAATTAATTAATATTTCAGTGTTCCAATTTTTTTTAAAATGTATGATATATTATTTTAAATATAAGTAAATAATTAGTATTATTTATGAATGTATAAATCATGTAAAATTTAACATACATAATTATAAAGTTAATATTTCATGATTTAATGGTCAAATTGGTAAAAATTAGTTCGGTAAAAATTGGACATATCATTTGCAAAAGTGTCAATTATTTCTGTCCCTTCCATCAAGGAAGAATGTCAAGTGAAAGATTATGTAAGTGTGATACGAGCAAGTATCATTTGTATAATTAAAATGAATGATTAAAATTAAAATTACTTAAAACAATTTTAACCATTTGTTTGTCATAGTTATGTTTAACAAAAGTAGTAAATAAGTTAGCTGAGAAATGAAAATTAAAAATTAGTTGATAACTAAAAGTTATTAGCTGAAAATTGTTGAGTTAATTTATTAAATTATAAGTATTTGGTAAAATTATCTATTGAAGTAATTGATAAATGTAAAATGGTAGAAATAATCATGTTTTATATAATATTTTTATATAAATTTTATTTTATAGATACAAATATATTTTGGGATAATTATAAATTTAGTTTTTTTAATTATTTTGAACTCTTATAATTTTTATTTAAAGATCTATTATTGTAATTATATTTTTTGTTTTAATTATTGTGCATTCCACTAATAATCTTACATTATATCTTAAAATAGTTTCAACCAAGTTTATAATAAATAAAAATAATATATACTTAACCTAGATGTCATATTTTCATTATGTTAACTAGTATGGTAATACAATTGCATACTTCTAAATACCATTGGGTATTAGTATTGCCATACTAATCCATTATATATCAATATCTTAAAGTGTAATGGTTAAGATAAACAGTGTAATATAAAAAAATCCAAAAAATAGCGAAGATAAAATTAAATGTTAAGAGAGAGGATGAGTGAGAAAAACGACGATGGACAACCGGTGGGTCACAATGTCAAACGTGCAAATGAATGAAAATAAAGAAACCAAAAAAGAATAATAAAACCTTACAATTTATTGAACTCATTTATTTTCAATCATTTTAAAACATTTTATGTGAGCTTGGTAAATATTTTGAGCATTGTAAGACTATCATTTATTGTATTTGAACTTAACCTTCTGATACGCCAAAAATACATTACACATTTACACCATGTATTTCTATAAGGGTATTATTGTAAATATCAAAAGAACAAAAGGTTGTGTACAATCTCAAGAAAGATCAAGAAGTATCGGTGTAATTTTTTTAGAATAAATTACATTAACATCTGTTATAGTTTCATCAAATTTCTTTTGATACTCTTTATTTTTTTTACTCTTACACTAATTTTCTTAATTGTTTGATAAATATTACATTGACATTTCTTATACATCACACTAAACTCCGTTGAGATGTTATTGTTAAAGTTTTTTAAAAAAAAAGGAGGTTACTTACAATCTCAAAAATTTCACAAAATATTAATGTAATTTACTCTTTTTTTATGATGTTAATAGAGAAAATAATATTATAATATGTTATCTAAACTCTATTCATTATTATTTTTAAGTTTTTTATTTATTTACTAGATTGGACTTATAATTTTTAAGTTTAGTAGCATAGAGAGATTAAAATCAAATAAAAAAATCTTTCATATTCTATTAAGCAGTGTGAAAATAAGTGGTAGATGACATCTGACGTTACCGATTGGGTAGCAATCCGCAATTCAAAATCGAAAAGAACAGATTGCAAGTTGTGGGACAAGTGTCATTATTATCTTATAATAACGAACAGGTGCAATTGGAAGCACCACGACCCTTCAAACAAGATAGGGTGTCTTTGACTAACCTTGGGGCATTATTGCGTTGTGTTGTTATGCAGGTGAGGTAGTTTGGCAGTTGCAGTGCAAGTGGAATGACAATCCAACGCACCAAAGTGTCCGTCCTGTTTTCTACACGACCACAGCGAAAGCGATGGAGAGAAGAGAAATCAAGAGCTAAGAAATGTGTGGTGCGTGACTTGTAGTTGTGGACATGTGCCTATGGTATATGCATATGTAAATGCAATCAATCTTTCCATTTTTTTTATCTCAAATCTCAAACAATACCGAAAGCTGTTTTGAGGCCCACATTTTTATTTTTATTTTGACATTATTAGCTCAATTGACACCTCCAACTAATGCTTGCTTGCTGCATCCTCCCATGTCTCCTTTAACCAAATATACATCTTGAGGTTGACAATAATACATATCTCTTATTCTAGAATTATAAATGCAATCTGACAGACATTTCAATAATGACTACTTCCTAATCCTTTATCACATATTGGATTTTTCATGTGGATCCCACAAGTTAATTTGTCTCTTGAGATAGCTTAGCTGCTAAGCTGTACGACTAAAATTTCTATTTCAGAAAAAAAAAAAAAAAAAAAAACTACCTAGATTTTTGTAGGTAAAGTTTGGTTCAACACCTAGAAAAGAAAAGAAAAGAAAAAGTATAAATATAATAGCTGATATAATGTGATAGAAAAAGAAAAATAACAAAATAGTAAATGTTAATAGAATGTTTGATATATAGATGTATGTATATGTTGTCACTCAATTTTTAAGAGTAATGATTAGTAAACACCTCTTTATTTAAACATTTTATTAATATCTATTATTTTTCTCTCTTTTTTTTTTCTTTCTATCATATTATATCACTTATTATACTTACATTTCTTTCTTTCTCTCATTAACAGCTTGTTTGGTATGTGGGAGAGAAGAGGAAAGAAGAAGAAAATTTTAAATTTTTAAAATTTTGTGGACCTCACTATTTATTTTTATTCTATTTCTCATCTACTTTTATTCACCTATTTATCTCTATCTTATTTCTCATCTATTTTTTTCAAACCAAACAACCTAAAATTTTAAATTATTTTTTATCTATTTTCGACCTCTTAACTTATTTCTTACCTATTTCTTTCCTCTCTACCAAACAAACCATAAGTGTCATTTAGAATGGAGGTGTGATCAATCTTTTTTCAATTTTTAATTCTTAATGCCCGCAGATATTAATTTAACTAGGGGAGGGAGTTTGTTGCGTCTTGTCATTCTTGGGTCTGTATAAAATGGAAAAAAAAAATTATCAATTGAAGAAGTTAACTGTTGACCTAGGAAGAGAAACAAACAGTTGCATAAAATTTATCGTTACCAACTCTTCACATATTTTAAAATCAACTTGCAACCTCTAAGTAGCATGTAGGCTAATAAACTTAAACTTTTAAACAAATTAACAAGTAAAAATTATTATTATTATTATTATTAAAAGGATTTTTGAATATTTTAAAGCTTACCTTTTAAAACTAAATAGGTTTTGAAAGAAAAAAAAACTTAACATAACTTATTAAGTAAATGGGTTAAATTTGATCACATTCTAATGTGAGTTAGGTTATAAGTTTCCAATGAGTATCTTACGAAAATATTTTAATTTAGATGTTTAATTTATTCTATCAATGTTTTTTAATAATTAAAATTTTCGTATTTTTTATTTTCATCCTATTTTGAAAGTTTTAAAAAGCAATACAAACAACACTTTTATAATTATATTTCTAAATTTAAAAAAAAAAAAGCAAATATAACATTTTTTTATTTTTAAATGTTTTCTTTACGACTTTAAAAGCAATATACAAATAAATTTGAGTATTTTTATAATTATGAGTAAATACATCAACTAGAATTAAAAAGAAAAAACGCTCTCACTATTTATAAAAATGTGACTTAATTTCTAATACTTTCTTTTTAAAAAATGTAAATAACAACATTTTATCTTTTTAATTAATCTTGTGCCACTGATATACATCTTTTTGACATTGTATCACGGAAGAGAAAAAAAAGTTTGTAAAGGTAAACAAAATTGAAATTTGGATCGGATTGGTGCGATGATTTTGATATCAAATCAATTAATCGATTTATATGGTTTAATTGATAAGTTTTTTCATTTTAAATCTAAACCAGACTAATTAGAATTGATTTTTTTTCAGATTTATCCCTTTTTAAATCGAACAAATTCAATGACTCATTTAATTGATTTTTAACTTTTAAATTAATATATTTTAGATTCTTATATTTAAAATTTTCTTCTATTTTTATCTTTTCTTTTCTTTTTTACATTCATTTTGATATTATTTTGATTTATATATTGTTATCAAGTGTCTTAATTGATCATGTTTATTATGTAAACTAGTATTTTAACATTTGCATTGCACAAAATAAATATTTATTTTATATAACTTAATTTATAATAAATAAATACTTCTAAATATATAAATTATATTATAATTAAAATTTGTAATAAATAAATATTTTGGAACATATATATTGTATTTTAAATTTATAATAACAACTATTATAATACAATGTTAATTTTTAATTATTGATAATTTCTTTTAAAAATATTAAAATTCAATTTAGAACTAAAAATATTGAAAATGATACATTGAAAGAGATAAGAGGTTAAAACATTCTAAAAGCACTCTCATTGAAAAATAATAACTAAAAACGCTCTCTTTGAAAAATGATAGCTAAAAACGTTCTTATTCAATATACCTATTCTCATTTAATATATAAGGTAATTTTGTATTATATTTCAGATAAAGTGATCATTATAGAAAACACTAAATATTAAATAAATAGTTATACATTAAAAATAAATAAATATTTTATTTTATAATAATATAAAATTAAAATTTATATAAAATAAATAATTAGTAAAAATAAAAAACAAAAAAATATAATAATTTAATTTTTTTGTCAAAATCCAATAACTTAAATTAAATTAATCCAATTTTAATCGATTTATTTTTTTAAATTAGTTAAAAAAATTCAAAGTCAAACCAAAATAATTTAATTAAATATAATTAATTCAAATTTAATTTTATCTTAAATTTAAACTAATCTAACCTATAAACGCTAATAGCTCTTGCCCTCGAAGCAAGTAGATTCGATTTTTTTTTTTGTTTATTATTTAAATATTTTCTGTCGGCACTTGGCAGAAGACGTGATGCAACAGGGAACAGCGACCCTATTTTCATTCAGCTTTAGAGCTTCGTTTGGTACAAGGAAGAGAAGAGGAGAAGAGGAGAAATTTTTAAATTTTTAAAAATTTTATTAGTTTAGTTCAATAGAAATGAAAATGAGACTTCTAAAAATTTTGTGAGTTTTATTATTTATTTTTATTTTTATTTTATTTTTTTACCTATTTTTATTCATCATTTATCTTTTTTTTATTTTTTATCAATTTCTTTTTTATCAAACAACTTAAAATTTTAAATTATTTTTTATTTATTTCTCATCTTTTAACTTATTTTTTACATATTTATTTATTTTATTTCTCTTTAGCAAACATAGGCGTTTGGCTCCCCATGATCTTTCCCAAACAGAGTTATCCGGCAAACAAAACACGTCATACCCCGAGAAGCTTCATTATCATTGCTGGCATTGGCAATTTCAAGCCAACTCAAGGGCATATTCGCAGATTAACACATACATATGTCCATATTCTAAATATTCGTACTCTTTCTTTGTCTTAAAAAAATGTATTTTTGTCAGAAATTCGAACATGTATAAGAAAATATCTATTAAAAAATATCAGCTTCTTAAATAGATCTTTATATTTTGAAGAATTAATCCTTAACTTTTGGCTAAAAATACCCTAAGTTCACCAAATAAAAAATAGTTTTTTTGATATTCAAAGTTAATTATCAAACGTCAGAGATATTCTTTTGAAAATAAATTCAACGTATTTTCGGTCAGATTCAAAATATACTTTGAATTATTTTAATTTGACCTGATATTTAAAAATATATAGATTTTTTAATTAATTATATTATTTTAATATATATATTGATAATAACGCTTTTAATTTAATCTATAACATTTAACTTAATAAAATATTATTTATTTTAAAATATATATTATAAAATATATTTCAATTTTAATTTTATAATTATTTAATTCTATAATTTATCTATTCATAATATATAAAATTTATATATTAGATTAACAAATCAAATTAATTTTATAATCAAATTCGAATACATCAATTACTTTTAGAAACAAGTATATATCCTCTCCGGTATTAAATTTTTCAGTATGAGAGAGATACACATAAAAAGGTGAAAAGGCTAAAAAATTTAATAAACACCTCTCGTCTTTGTGTGTATCTCTTTTTTATTGAAAATTTTCAATACTAGGGATGATACATAACACTCCTAATATTTTTAGATTATTTAGGAAAAGGTGTATTTCGTGAATTTCTACTGCTAATCCCAAAGAATATCAACCAGTATCATGTGACATAGTTGATAGATAATCGTGTCCCTTAAGCATATGGTCAATGGTTCGATCTTTGGGTTTGTGTGTATGAAAAAACATCTGTTGGAAGATGTCATTTTCTTAAATAAGTCTCAATACCTCGAGATAGTAGTATTTAGTTTTCAGTTGGGGATATCCTAGGTTCACCCCAAAAAAAATCCCAAGAATATGAATAGATGGACACTTAATTATTCTAAATATTTCGTTAATATTTAATATTTTTCTCCATTTCTTTCTTTTTATCAGTGTTATATTATAAAACTTCTTTTTTTCTCTCTCTCTTTTTCGTTCTATTTGACAACGAGGAAGGAAATAGAGTGGATGAAATAAGAAAAAGAGAAATGAATAGGAAATGGAGTGAAATTTTAGCTTTTTTGGTTTGAGAGGAATAGAAAAGAAAATAAAAGAAATAATTTTATGAGGCTATTTAGTTTAAATGAAAGGAGAGATGAGAAATTAGATTAGAAATCAAAATACTATTTTACCTTATATAAGGGTTAACACATTTATCCAAAAAATTGATTTTCAACGAAAACATAGCTTCATTTAATCGATTGTTTTGGACATATAATATTATATACCACCTTCAGGGACACAAAAAACGTATCATTGCTTCATTTTATTGATTGTTATAAACATATAACTGATTATATTACACTTCCAACGAAGCAGTTGTAATGTTATTAATATTTATATAATTCATATTGAACATATAATTATGTGAAAAATGATAGACGTGCAATTTTTTAGGTGTAGAAAATGAAAGAAAAAGATAAAAGAAAAAAGAGAGGAAGAAAAAAAGCAATAAATAATGTGATATGATAAAAAGAGAGAGAGAGAGAAAGAAGTGCGAAAAAGGGAAGTGTTGAATATTCATTTTAAATTTAGAGTAAATAAGTGTAGGGAAGAGAAAGAGAGAGAAAGGAGAACTGAATTAGATTCTTTAACTAAAATTTCGAATTCGAATTTTATAGATAAAAAAATAGAAGAGGAGATTTCACTAAAAATTGATTAACAAAATCCTATAAATTAACATAAGTTAAAAGAAAAAGAGTTTAATAGTTATGTATTATTAGTGTAAAAAGTTTTATACTGTCATCTAATCAAAAATCAGCATTAATATGACTTTTAAAATATTTATTATAAAAGTCAACAAACTTACAATAAATAATGGTTACTGATTAGATGAGAGTATAAAATTACTTTCTATTGTCAATTCATGACCATTAAACTCAAAAGAAAAATAAAAATTGAAAGATCATTTTAATTTTATTTGAATCTAAATCTTACCAACCGGCATGTGATTGCGCCTTCCATTTTTTCCACCTTCATAACGAATGGTATCGTTTTGCTTTTGCATTAACTGACAAGTCAATTTCTCTTGCATGTGACACTTGGTCATCTCAGTACAGGTGTTATCCTATCACACTTAGTATGACAAGGTTTTCATTTTTAAAATTGCGTAAGATCCCGTTTCGTGAGTTATTTCATTAAGCCGCGACAATATTTAAGATAGAGAAACGACAATATTGAATACAATAAATATACAATTTTTTAAATGAATTTTTGTTATTTGCTAAAATTTATTAAAAATTACAAAATTTTGTAAGTCTTGCATCTTATTTAGTTAATCTCTTTTATGATTTTATAGTCTTTAATAAATTTTAACCGATAAGAGAAAGTGTAATAAAAAAATGTGTTGCTGGCACTAGATATGATAATAACTTTGACTGTGAGGTATATAATTTTAAAAAAATAAACCATTAATTAATTTGTCTTTAAAGTAATAAAATTATATAAGTAGTCCCTCAAGTATTATAAATCATAATATATAGGTCTCTAAGTATTGAAAAATTCATCAAATTAGTTTTTGAACGTTAGTAAAATATACCAACTCGTGGATTAAATTAATAGATATACAATACTTAAAAGACTATTTATATAATTTTATTACTTTATGGACTATATAAGAAAGAGGATAATACTTAAGGAACTAAATTGATAGTTTATTCTTTAAAAAAAACTTAAATAAGTTTTTAGTTTCTCAAATTTAAGGTAAATTTGTTTTTTATCCTTCAATTGTAAAATTGATCTTTTTAAAAAATTTACCCCAAATTGATCCTTTTTAATCCCTCGCTCAAACATCACCAGAATAAATATTTTAAAAAGAAAACACACATATGTGAGTTGTCATATAAGCGACTTATAATTCGTTAGTTATGTAAGTAAAATCTCTAACGGTATTTAGACAGAGGAACTAAAATAGTTTTTTTTTTCTTTTCAAATTACAAGAATTAAAAAAAATCAATTTTAAATTTGAAAAACAAAAACAAATTTGTCTCAAATTTAAAGAACTAAAAACATATTTAAGCCTTAAATATAGTTATAGTTATTAACTAAGATACTTAAAATTGTGATGAATTATATTAATAATAAATAATAGCATTATGAAATTTGAATATTTCACTTTTTAACAAAAATTACAATTTTATATTAATTTGTTGCTTTAAGATAATCAAATTCTAATTTAGTAATAACGACGTTAAAAATAATTATGAACGATACGTCAAAGACCAAAATAAAAACGTACGCTTTCGTTTTTTTAGATGAATTATAAGTTTATATTTTTCTTTTTTATTTCTTACGGGGTACAAGACTGGCCCAACGGTATGTGAGACATAATACAGATTTTGAGAATTTTTTTTTTACTTTAAATGAAAGAGCTATATATTAGATCTTTTTGTTAAAATATGTGGCCTTTTTTGTTGTACAAAAACTAATAGAAAATAATTTTTATTAATAGGCCTCAAATTTGAGTTTTAATAACCTCATCCTTAGGCTGGCCATCTACGAGTATTATTCTTTTTTTTGGTAACAAGGAGGACACATTTTGAGCAAAGATTTAAACTTTTATAATTATATCTAAATTAAAAGTTTATATTAGGGGTGAAAATGGTCCGGGTTGGGTTGGGTTTATCCCTATTTAAGACTCAACCCAATTAAATTTAATCGGGTTGGGTTGGGTCAAGTTGAAGCTTCTTTTTTTTTCTAGTGACCTAACCCAACCCAATCTGACCAGTAATCAGGTTACGTAATTGGCCACACGCAAAAATCTGGAAATTTCAGAAAATTCAAAAAAAATGAAAAAATAGGAAAAATACATCCAATGCACATTCAAATTAGAATACAAGTTCAATCATACAAATCCAACATTGACAAGAAAAATATTATCCATGTATCAAATGAAATGTGAATGTAAGGCATAAACTAAACACAAGAAGGGGGGTTGAATTGTGTTAAGGCCAATTTTCGCAATCCTTTTTGTCCTTTTTAAAAACAACTTAATTATTTAAACTGGATTAGAAAGATTTTCAAAACGTTTTAAAAGGCAAACGAAAGAAGAAAGAACAAATAAAAGGGCACACAGATTTTATACTGGTTCGTCTCACCCCAGAGACTACGTTCAGTTTTTGGCAACAACCAAGTTCCACTAACTTTACAAGTTACCAGTATTCTTTCTACAAGCCTCTTTAAGCTCAATCCAAGTAGTCTTTCACTTGCCTCTCCAAGCAAACACCCAAGTATTCTTTGAAACAAATCCTCTTCAGGCTTCAACCAATCTCGTAACGAAAGAGATTTGTGTGAGTTTACCTCACTAGGTTTAATGTTTTATCAGACGAATGTACAATGAAGTTCAAATACAGATTTTCAAACTGTTTTTGCAAAGGCTTTTTGTTTTCTCAAAGCAGTTATGAATATTTGGATTCAGCAACAAATATATCAACAACACTTGTAAATCGACCACGGCTTGACGGAGGTCTCTTCTTCTATTTATAGGCTTCTCCAAAAGTATCCGTTGAGTGTTTTGTAGGAGAGGCCTTCGTCTGATTAGGAGAGTCATTGGAGTATTAAATGTTACATTTAATACTTTTTACCAACTTGTCATATGATAAGATAAAGCAATTTGCTTATCTTTTCTATTATTGTACTCAATCTTTTAGCAGCTATCATGTCCGCTTTCCCGTTCTGAAATTCACACACATATTCCTTCTTTTTCGCTAACTTTCCTCAAGAATAGGTGTATAGGCTTTATACATTTTGAGGTAACTTACGCTCTGATTGATATGCAAATCTTTTTAGAGCATAGACATCATTTATAAGCTTTGTTAGTTACATAGTTTATACAAATAAAGATAAGACGATATCCAATTTGAAAAACAATGTCAGACGATATAATGCGAACTGGAGATCAGACGATAATGTGAGGACACATAATTTTAACTGTTTGTTATTATCAAAATATTTAAGGGCTACAAATTCCTCCTTTGTTTTAACAATCTCCCCCTTTTTTATGATGACAAACAATTATAGTTTTTGTAAAAACAATTTTCTATGAAAGTTCTTTTTGATTAGTGAGACGTAAACAAACACATTTTTTATATAGGTGTACTTCAGTTTAAGTAGATGCAATATATATATAGAAGTAATTGAAATAAACCAGACGATATTATTCAACGCAAAATTTATCAAAATAAAATATACTCTCCCTAAGATCAATATCTTTATACTCTTTTTTGTCTTCTACTTTTCTCCCCCTTTTAGCATCATCAATAAGAGGATTCAGAGTTTGAAGGTGTAGACGATGAGCCAAGGTCACTCTTGAAGCGCTTTGCCAGCTTGGCCAATAAAACTTCTACACGTTTATGTTTTTTGCGTTCCTTTTGAAGATCAGCTTCAAGATGCAGCACGGTCTGCTTCAATTCATTGAAGGCTTATCTGTCGTCTAAAGGTGCAGGTGCAGAGCTAGTAGCTACTTCATCAGTTGGTTCCTTTACAAAACATAAGCTGAAAACATATGGTATAGGAGGACCACAGAACCAAAAGTGACTGTAGGGTAAAGATATTTCAAATGTTTCAAAGGAGAAGAAGATATAGGTGAGGGGTTGATTTAGGGACAGTTGGTTTTGAGGGTTGGGTGTAGAGGTGGAGGGAGACGGAGATACTTACGTCCAGTGACCCGTCGGACGTAGTGCAGCTTCATGACTTAGCAAACTCTTTTCATCAACAGAGAGACTAGAGAAGTGTTTGAGTGCTTCAACATGATCTTGCAACCTTTTGTTGTCTGTGCTTCGAAGAGTTTCTTTTCCTTTTAGTTCTATCAGCTGTGTAGATGATAGTGCTCTTTGTCGAATCATCAAGTGCCTTCGGGGGTTGCGTCTGAACTTTGGTTCTTTTTCTTTCCCCATAGACATATTTTGGCATGGATAATTCTTCTGACAACATATGCGAAAGGTGGTCCATGGCTTCATAAGGAGCCACATACGAGTAACCATGAATCTAGGCAAGCCTAGAGTAAGGTCTGGATTTTCTTTTATTTTTTGATTTAACTATACATAATGTTAAAATTGATATATTATCTTAATAAATCAGATTGACTCAATATTGTCCCACATATTATTGGGTCTTTATCAAATCGAATTCATGTTTAACTAAATAACCCTATCAAAATTTTGGATTAGGTGGAGACAAAGATAAGTTCGTCCTAACATGTAAAGGTGCCAAAATAAGTCAACTCAACCCAACCCGTCCTCAACTCACCCAAAAACGAGTTGGGGTTGGGTTGAACTCGTTTTTTGATTTGGTTAAGAATCTCAACCCAACCCAACCCATGGCGAATTGGGTTGGGTTGACCCACTAACCCATTAAAAAATTATAAATCATTTAAATTTTTTTTTGCCTTACATTTTTTTCAAATTTTATGATTAAATATAAAATTAAAAAAGAGATAAAAAAATATTTTAAAACTAGTAAATAAAAAAGCCTACTTATTACTTAAGAAACGATTAATTCATCATAAACTTTAAATAACAATTTTTATTTATCCTAAATTTAAATGACCACAAAAATTTTCTTTTTGTCTTGACACTTCACATATGACATATTTAAATAAAAAGAAGGTATAATCTCAAATATTACATGAGCTAATACAATCTCAACTCAAAACTCAAGCTAAAAAAAGAAAAAAGCCACCCAAACAGGCTAACCCAACCCAACCCCTCATTTGGCCATTCGGGTTGGCAGATTGAATGAGTTGTGTCATGCGAGTTTAAGGCTGAATTGCATAACCCAACCCAATTCGTTTTATCAGGTTATATGAGTTGATCCGTTGAGTTAAACCCGTTTTGACACCCTTACTGACATGTCTCAAGCTCACCCCAACCTCCTTTTATCTTTATCTATATATTTGATATTCGTAATCATTCATCCCTTCCAATCTATCTTCTTTTATATTTATCTCTAAATTATATTTTAATAATTTTTAAAGAAATTGTCATTAAAAATACTCTTACATTACAATTTAAATTGTTGAATTTAAATTTAAAATATAATTTATATTTTATATTATGTAATCCATAAGCTAAAATATTAGTCGAGTTTAATTTTCACGCATTATTAGTATAAAAGCTTTTACATTACCAATCAATTAAAAATTTCTTATATATTATTTTTAAAGTAATTATTATAAAAGTTAATAATATTACCATACATAGTGATATATAATTGAACGATAGTGTAAAAATGTTAATATTTAAATTAAACCTTTATAATTTTTAATAGTATTTTACTTAATAAATTTAATTAAAATACATTACCAATATTAAAGTTTGTATATTATTATCTTATTATAAATTCTTATATTATGTTTATTAATTTTATTAAAAATACTTTAAAAGTTATATATGAAATACTTGTACACCAAAATTAAAATTTTATTTTATTTAAAAAAGTTATACATACATGCTATGTTTGGCAAATCATTTCAGCCAACTTTTAATTTTTTTCTATTAGATAAAAAATTTGTTTGACCTTATCAATAGTGTTTGGTAAACAAGTTTTTTTTTTTAGTAGGTTGTAGAGTTTTTTTAAGATGCTACATCAAGTAGCGTTTTTTAAAACGATATTTTCTAACTTCTTATATTTTATTCCATTTTTACCCTATTAAAAAAAATTATTATCCTTTTTATATTACACGGTTTATTTTAATCATTGCACTATTTATGCTATTTATTTTATTATTTTAGCATTACGCTTCGAGATATTGATAATGATAAATGATATATTTGTTTTATTTTATTTTTCTATTATTTTTGAATATTTTATATTACACTAATAATTTTAACCATTTCACTATTTATAATATTTATTTTATTATTTTTGCATTATACTTCAATATATTAATAATGATAGATGATAGAGTTATTTTATTTTATTTTTGCTATTATTTTTTGTATATTATTTATGTTACACTGATTATTATAGCCACTCACTATTTACATTATTCATTTTATCATTTTAACATTATAGATCAAAATATTTTAACCTTGCACTAATCAACAAAATAAAAATATGATGTTTACTTCAGTACATGTTAATTTATTTTATTTTAAATTTGGTTGCGGATATTTTGAAATATAGTATAAGATTAATAGTATAATGTATATTGTTGAAAAAAATATAACAATTGAAACTAAAAAATGTTATTAAAATAATTGATTTATAAATAAAAAACTACTAGAGTTTAAAATTAATTAAAAAACTAAAATTATAATTATCCCAAAATGTTTTTTCATCAATAAAATAAAATTAAAATTTATATGAAAATGTTATATAATTTTTTTTTTATTTTTCTCATTTTATATTTATCAACTATTTTAACGAATACTTTTACCAAATACATATAATTAAATAAATTAGTTTAACAATTTTCAACTTTCACCTACCATTTTTTAACTACAACTAATTTTTCAATTATTTTTTCCAAACATTGCCATAACCATAATTTGATAATATTACATAGAAATCTCATGTGAAAAGTCCTGCTCCTAGTTTGATTTCGGGGTTCACAAGGTACATACGTGGCCAAACAATAAAATAAAGATATCATTAAAGAGGTTCTCCGCCTAACCATTCATCTAGATTCAGGTCAGGGATTACTTTTCCCATTTATCAGAGGGAATATTTTGAAAAAACAAAAATTAGAAAAACAAAAGAGAGAGTGCGATGGAAGCGGTTGGCATCTAGCGGCAAGTGGGGTGGGGGTGGGTCATTCAACGGCACGTGTCAGGAAGAGCGAGATGAGTCGGCGCCCTGCATGAATCGAAGCCGCAGATGCCGACTCCTGTCATTCGAGCCTGCGAAAGCCGCCACCTATGGATACGATCCCGCCGGTTCGTTCTATCAAGTGTCAACCACGAACCATTGAAGCAAACGTGTAAACAAATAAGCCGCACCCATGGTTGCGTAATGGTTTTGTTTCCCTAATTTTTTATTCCATAGTTGTCCTACAGTACCAAGGAAGGAATACCGAATACCTATTATTTTAATGAAACGGCTGACGTGTATTAATTAATTATAAAACAAATAAATTACTACCAACATGTCGTTGTTTCATATAAAAATAATCTCGTATATAAAAAAAAATAAAAAAATCTTGACCAACATGTTGTTGATCCAAGTAGTAATAAGCTTAAATTTTTTAAGTAAGATTTTGAGTTTGAATCTTGTGAATAAAAAAAATATGATTCGGAAAAGAGATCCTATTAAAAATGGTTAGTCAAGTTCTCTGATAAAAATTAGTCATTGATAAAACTAATTGATATTTTACAGATATAACAAGGTTATTAAAAGAATTTAATGGTCATGCACCGATAGTGTAAAGTAGTTTTGCATTGTCATTCAATCACAAACTATGATTTATTGTAAGTTTGTTGATTTTTATAATAAATACTTTAAAAGTTATAATAAAACTTTTTACATTGACAGTGCATGACCATTAAACTCTTATTAAAAAAAAGAATAGAACAAATCTAAATCTTTTAAGTAAGATTTTGGATAATCAAATTCAAGATTTGTGAATAAAAAAACAATTAAAAAAAATTCATTAAAAATAATCAGCTAAATTCTTCGACAAAAATTAGTTGTCAATAAAATGTCAAAATCAAGAGAATACTCAACATGATGACAAGAGAGCTTTTTATTTAAATACTCAAAAAAAAAAACATAAAACAATGGTTCAATGACGCTGAGTTTGAATTCTCATTATGTAATTACATTAAATACTCAAAAAAGAACTTTCTGATATATAATAGTTCTACCGGACACAAATAGGATTATCTTTTATAAAGAATACTTATGATTTCTATTAAAAAATTTATATAACAAATAAAAATATTTTATTAAAAATTATAGTAAAGGCATATTAGTAGTATAAATTTAATTTAATGTGCTGTAATATTTTTTTATGTTGTAATTTAATTATAAATTATTATGTATAGTAAGAATATTAATTTTATGATAATTTTTTAAAAATTTATATCTGAAATATTTGTAATTAGCTGATAATATAAAAATTATATTCTATTAAAATATGAGAATTAAATTCTAAAATTATTCATTATTATTTTAATTTTACAAAATTTTAATAATATTAAATGTATGTCACGAGTTAAATTTACCTTATTTTAATGATGGGAGTTATGAGCTTCAGGACCGTTTAATGGTACGAAGGTTAAGTTTGATCTAATTTTTATTCTTAAAAGTTGCTCTAAATTTTAAATTAAAAAAAAGTTGTATTTGGCTAATTTTTTTCTTTATTCAAGTTAAGTTAAATTTTAATTTATTTAAAAGTAAAACAAAATATTTTTAGTAATTTTATGTTTTTTAATTTAAAAGAAATGATAAAAGAAAATAAGAAGAGAAAAAAGGGGGAGGGGGGAACGTAAAACAGGACAAGAGAGAAAAAATTTAAACTTTTTATTTAAAAAATTACTCAATTTTTTATACAAAAACTACTGTTTATCTTGAATAACAAATAATGTTTTTACATTTTAAGAATTTTTTAAAAATATGTTTGATTCAGTTTTTCTTTTTTAAAAAATAGAATTCAGAAAAAACTGAGACGAATAACTGTAGAAGAGTAGCTGCAGGAAATTTGATGAATGAAACCCCGTGCCTTACTCAATTGGTTGCATATAATATTAAAAAATAAAAAATAATAATGGCTTGACGGAAATCAGGTGAGAAATTGTTATAAGGCTTCACATTTTGGCTTTCAAACTAAATAAAGATAAATTTGGAAAATGATGTAAAAAAATTAATTATTAATTTAAAATACACTACTTTAAGCCCTTAAAGTAACATTTAATAGTAGTTATAAAACGTTTATCTAAATCACTTTGAAGATCAAAAGTGAAGCATTTTTAAATTAGGAGAACCAAAATAAAATAATTTTTTTTTAATAACTAAAACTGAATTTGAGAAATTTTAGGAGGACTAAAAACATGTTTTGTCCAAAGATTTGCGAAAAGATTTTTAAAAAACATAATTCAACTTCCTTTGTGTTCCCTGTGCTTTTACACATAAAAATAAATCCAACATTCAAAAAAATTATTTCATATACTTTAAAAGTTGTGGTACAAAAAGAAAACTTGGGACGTAAAATTAGGGCAATTAAAAGTGGATCAAGAGCATTGCCTCGTTGTCTCAATATGCTTAGGATCAACCCCAAACTTGAGATCCACAACGATAAAGGTTCCATCAACATTTTCAACACATATCTGCCCATTGTTGATCACTTACTAGAGAAATAAACTTTATTGTCGAGCTAGTTGTTGACATGCTTAACAATCATTTTATTCACTCTAAGATTGAAGGCCTCCTTGACAATCTCCTCCCAATCAATCTTTCATATTTTTTGCCTTCATAGAGGTCTATTGCTTTCTTGTCACCTTTAGTTCAACTTCCTTTGCATAAAAGGAGTTCTCTAAGCATTTGTTTGGTAGCTGCAAATTAGTTGAGAAAAGGAGACATTTGCAGCGAAGTTACTATTTTCATTCGTTTGTTAGCGAAGAAAAGGGACGAAATATTAGAAAAAAAAACATGTGGGACCCATCATTAAAAAAAATTTCAAAATAGTGAAGAATTGCGCGAAAGTTACTATGCATTGCAGGATGCTTTTACAAAAATAGCTTGTATAAATCGATTTACACAAGTTGAAACCGATTTGCAACCTTTTTTTTATTGACATTTTATCTGTTTCAAAATAATATTAATGATAACAAAATTGATTTTGCGCCCCCGCTTTTCTCAATCGATTAATACCCCCCCCCCCCAACGCCTGTTTTATATAATAATAATAATACTAATAATAAGAATAATAATAAATAAATAAAAATAATCTCAAAAAATTAACTTTCTTTCCATTTTTTTTCTACCAAACAACCTTAACTTTCATTTTATTTCTCACATATTTCTTTTCTTTTCTCTTCCCTTCCTTTCCTTCTATTTCTTTTCTCTTTACCAAACACACCCTAAAGGTCCACTTAGGGTGATTTTTAGTCATGAGTTTCAAAAATTTTAAAAACTGCAACTAGTTTTTAGTTTTTAAAAATTAATTTTAGTTTTTTTTTTATTTTTGGTTTTAAAATGAACTCACTTTAAAATTTCTTATTCTACTAAAATTAGTTTAAGGATATATTTGTGTGATGGTGGCAATGGTGGTGGTAACGACAATAATGACGATAGTGGCAGTAGTGATGTCGACAACGACAGTTGTGGTAGTGGCGGTGGTGATGTGATGTTGGTGGTGGTGGTGTTAGTGCCAGTAGTAGTTGTGACAGTGCCTTTGGTGGTGGTGGTGGTGATTATGTCAGTGGTTGTGGTGCTGGTTCTTGTGGTGTTGGTGGGGTGTCGATGGTGGCAGTGGCGATAGTGTCAGTGATCATCGTGGTGATGATGGCAGTGATGGTGGTGGCGACAGTTGTGTTGATAACACAAAAGGCTATTGTCAAATGTATTCATGTGTATTTTTTAAAAAACTAAAAATCAAAATCACAATTTTTTTTAATTTTGAAAATGAATATAAAAAATTTTAAAATTGAATTAAAAACTATTTTAACTCTATTTTAACAAAACACATTTTATTTCAAAGACTTAAATATGTTTTTGGTCTCTCAAATTTGGGGTAAATCTGTTTTTTGTCTCTCAAATTTAAAAGTGATTTTTTTAGTCCCTTTAATTTAAAAAAAAAATGTTTTTAGTCCTTGAGGACCCCTTACAATATCATTGTTAGGGCAGATTGAGTTAGGTGTGTAGCATCAGTTGAATTCAGTATGATGTTTTTATTAACAAAGACATTACTAGGGTCGGTTTTGTGTAGCAGATTCACTAACTGGGTGGGTTTTATGTGGCAAATGGGTTTGGGCAAAAAGACTAAAACATGTTTTTTTCAAATTACAGGAACTAAAAAGATCACTTTTAAATTTGGGGGACTAAAAACAGAATTATCCTAAATTTGAAGGACTAAAAACATATTTAAACCTATTTTAAAACTTATATTTAAAAATTAAAAATCAAAAACTTGCAACCAAAAATCGATATAATAGGCAATAGCAAGTTGGGAGGGAGGTACTGATACAATAGTACCTTTTGGCAGCCCACTCCCTTACCCATTGTTTGGTTGAGTAGAAATTAAGAAGAGAGAAGAAGAGAAGAGAGAAGTGAGTAAGAAAAAGTAATTTTATGTTATTTATTTAAAGAGAGAAATAGAGAAGAGAGAAAATATGTATGTAGGACCCACTAAAAAAAAACTCTCCCTTATTGGAGAGAAAAAAGGAAAAAATGAAATAAAAAATTGTGAGATTCCACTCAAAATTACAATTTTAATCTTATTATTTTTTTTATCTCACAAGATTTATATATATTAAGGATAAATATGGCTTTACAAGAAAAAATAATTCTCTTTCTTTTCACTTTTTCTATCTAATCAAACAAGCAAAAAGAAAAACTCAACTTTTCTTTCGCTTTTACTTTTTTCATATTTCTTTCAATTCAAACACTTTAAAAATCTACTTATTTTCTATTTATTTTTTTTCTCTTTTATTTCTCTTGTTTGTACTTCTCTCTTCTCTATTTCTCTCTTTACCTAAACAAAGCATTATTACAATATTACGTATCCAACTAGGACCCATCATGTTTTCATTTTTTAAGAGAAAAAAATTGGTAAGTCAAGGAACTCAACGAGGTGAGAGGGACAAGGCAAGGAACATGCTCTGGCGCTGCCTTTGAAAAAGGGGAAAATTTAAGTACAATAGATAGTGTTGATACTTTACTTCAATTAAAATTAAAGTTTGATATCATTAATATATATAATAAATATATGTATTAAAGCATGAGTTTAATAGTCATACACAACAGCGTAAAATAGTTTTATATTATCATCTAATTACAAGTTATTATTTATTATAAATTTGCTAATTTTTATAATAAATACTTTAAAAATCATATTAACGGTAATTTGTGATTAGATGACAATATAAAACTTTTTATACTGACAGTACATAACTATTAAACTCTTAAAGAATTATGCAATTATCGAGATAAAACTTTATTTTTAATTAAAAAATAATACTTACAGCACTTAATTACTGTACCTAAATTTTATTCTTAAAAAATGCTTCCCTGGATTGGACTTCCGGGTAATTCTATCGGCTGACCTAAACACATTTATTTTGTTCCTTTAAAAAACGATTTTCTCTGTTTTTAAAATAGTTATCAAGATTTAAATTTAAAATATTAAATAAAAGTTAAGTCTTCAATAATTTTAATGACTTTAGTTTTTATGTATTGCAAGGGAAAGACTTTTATATTATCTACTAATTAAAAATTATTTTAGATATATCAATTGAAATATATATTAGTAAAATTAATAATCTTATCATACATAATATAATAATTTAAAATTAAATAATAGTGTAAAAATCTTTACATTATTAATATCTTTAAATTTTAATGGAATTTGTTAACCTTACACCTAGTTATTTTTAGTTGAAGCATGTTTGTTAGTTATAACTAAATATTATCTTAAAATACATTCATGATGTAACTTGTTAATGTACTTTAGCTATACAACAAGTGAGTGTACGTTAACAAATATTTATGAAATTTGCTAACATACTTCTAATTGTTTTTTAGTCAGAGTACATTAATAAATTATAACTATAATTATTTTAAAATATATTAATAGTGTAACCTGCTAACATATTCTAATTATCGTTAGCAAATGTCAATTTTAATATATTAAATACTATATTTTTAGTAAGTATTTGTTGCTACTTAAATCTTAAAAGAGTAGTTTTAAGAAATTCGTTAATACAACTTAAAAAAAAAAGAAAAAAAAGCAAGCAAGCTTTTTCATGCTTTCTCTCATCCTTTAAAAATAAAATAAAGAGATTTAGATAATATAAAGAAAAGGCTGCAAATGGGCTTGTGCGAATGTGATGGGTTTGGAAAGATGTTCTCATCTATCAAACTTTTCTGATGCCACGAGGAGAACATTGTCAGCGGCTGCGTCGGTACAGAGACAACGTGCTATAGAAAATTATTTAAAATAATTTAAAATTCTACATAAATACTAATATTTTAGCATCTTTATCAACCAAGATAAATATTTATGTTTATATAATTAAAATTTATAATAAATAAATATTTAAATATATACTTTATATTTTTTATTGATAATAAATAATTTAAATTATGATATAAAATTATTTTTAATTAATGATATATTTTTAAAAAAAATTAAAATTATTTTACAAATAAAGATTAAAGAGGATAAATTGAAAAAATTAAATAATTCAGAAGATCAAATATATAAATAAAAGTAATAGGATAAATTTGAGATGATTGAGATTTTTTTTTTTTACCTAATATCAATGATAATATGTGAAATGCATATCTAAATGAAAGAAGGGAATGATATTAAAAATATCTAATTGAAAAAGTTGAAATTTTGATTAAAGTTAGAAAAGTACTTTTATGAATTTTAATGTATATTTTCTCATTCCAAGACAAAAATAAAGAAGAAGAAAATTGTTGTTTTAAAAGTAAAAATACTTTTGAATTTTTTTAACTGCAATTCAAACAAGCATTAAGAGTCTTACTCTTCAAAGTGTACATTCAAATTTATAATATATGAGTAGATAATAAATTCATTTACAAAATGTATTCATTTTTTTTTCATATATCCCTCTCAAAATTATTACAAAACGAAATTCTATTAAATTTAACAAAACTATTAAATATTATTAAAATATATTTTCGTGTTACATCTTAAAAAGGAATACATATAATTGTTGTATTTTATTTTATTACATACGTTTTCAAGTTTTGGTTTCCTTTCTCTAATCTATTTTATTAATCAAAATTTCTTTTAAATAGCGTTTTTGTTTCAAGTTTCAACAATTGTACTAATCTATTTTTTTTTTGGCAAAAATACTGGTTACTCTATTTTTTTTAAAAAAAATCTTAAAAATTAAACTAAAAATAAAAATATATATAATTTTTAATTATTAATAAAAATATTGGCGAAACTTAGTGAAAGAAAATTAATTAAAATTTGTAAATCCAACTTAGAAATAAGATTCGAAACGCTAACTGAATTCTCCATATTTGGCTTAACAAAAAATATATATCAAATTTAGATTGTTAAGAGTTTAAGAAATTAAGGATCTATTTATTATTAAGTAGATAGAATTAATTTTAAGAAAAATAATTTTATATTATTTAAATATAATTAAGATGAATATTTAAATTAATATCAATCATAAAATTATTTTAAAGCATTTCTTATGATCAAATAGATTAATTATAAACGTAACAAGTAGGCCGTAAAAGTCACACACCGGGTGTAAATAAAACCGTTAAAAAGTGTTTTTTCTTATCAAAAGTTGAAAAATATTTCAAATGTGAACATTGTACATAAAATTAAGGGTGCTTTTTTATTAAGAAAAATATTTTCTGGTAAATATGAGTTTATAAAAAATAATTTTAAAAAATATTTCAAATGTTTTTTAAAAATAAGAAATAATAACTTCTAATCAAATTTATTTCTTTACGACGTGTTTGGAGTGATTGTAAATTTTTAATATAAAATTTGAAAATAAAACGTATCAATTAAAGTATAGTTAAATTAACTTTGAAATATTTTAACTTATTTTTTAAAAAAAGGTTATTTTTAATATTTTATTATAAAAGCCATCATTTAATTCTTTATTTTCGCTCGTGAGATCTATACATAATAGATGTCATCAATACAAAGATCATCATTAACTATAATCCTTGTCACTACTATCACCAATATAAAATTGTTATTGCTATCATTGACACTAATTAACTAATACTTAGGGATGGTAAAGCGGGTTAACTCATCCTGTCTTGTTTAAAGTGAGGTAGGGCTGGTTGCCTTATTGATAAAAAGTGAGTTGAGAAATACAACTCATCTCATTTAGATGTGAGTTTCAAAATTTTCTAAAAGATACAAAAAACGAAAAATATAAAAATATATCAATTTGTCTTTTATTTTAACACATTACTTATTTTATACACACACACACACATATTATCCTTTTTTTTTAATTGTATACAAATATAAATTTATTTACATATATCATAAATATTAGTGGGTCAACCCGTCTTGCCCCACCTTTAACACGTCTGGTTAATGGGTTAGGGCAAACTGATGAGTTAAATCACTTAACCCATGTCACTATTTTTTGTGAGTTAGACAAGTTCACTCGACGAATTCAACTCACTTTACCATGCCTACTAATATTATAGTTGCTATTGTTACCATCATTAGCCTCCCTTTTACTACCAATGTTACCCTTATTGATATCATCATTCCATCACCATCATTGCTTATAGTGATAAGTGCCACCATTAATCATTGCGAATATAAGCACCACAAATGCCATTATTTGGCTTTTTTACCCCCAGAGAGGTAATTTGTTAAAATTTTTACCTAAATGGATTTTTTTTAAAAAAATCCCAAATTAGGACAAGTTGTGTCTCTGAAATATGGCTTCTGAAACAGAAGTCGTGTTTTATGTACGAGACTTTGCTTTTTAATTTTTTTTCTGACTTCTCAAAGAAGTCGTATTTTGCAAACGAGACTTTAGGTTTAAATCTTTTTTTTTTAAGAAAGCTGAAGTTGTGTTTCAGAAACACGAAATTAGTTTTTTTTTTTGGTGAAGTCGTGTTTATTTTTTTTCCTCACATGGAAGTCATATGTGTAAGATGAGACTTCCATTTTTTTTTTGTTTTGATTGAAGTCGTAAGCTTTTATATATATATATATATATATATTTATATGAAGTTGGTCATATTTTTTTTAATTATTATATGAAGTTGGCTTATTACCTTTTTTAGAAATCGTGTTCAGCTTTCACGACATAGGTTGTTGTTTTTTTTTAGGACTTGTGTTTGGCTTTCACGACATTTTCATTTTTTTAAATTATTTTCTTTAAAGTCGTGTTTTGGTTTCACAACATTGTTTTTTTTTTAATCAGAAGTCGTGAATCAATAACACGACATCTTGGTTTTTTTTTTTTAATTATTTTCTTAGTTCATTTTGATAATCTTGTTATTACATTAATTAATTTTTCAATTCTTCATTGAATTGCATAAATTAATTCATTTTTTTTATAAATATTTAGATAAGCTTCTAATTTAAAAAAACAAAAAACCCTAAATATCTCCATTAGACGACTCGCAAAAAACTAAAAAAAAGAGAACCCTAAAACACGATTTCAGTGCAAAAAAAAGAAAAGAGAGAAATCTTGGATCACAAACACAACTTCAAGAAGAAAAAAAATTAAAAGTAAAGAATTCAATAACAATATATATATATATATATGTATTATATATATATATGTATGTATATATATATATATGTATCTATGTATGTATGTACATATATGTATGTATGTATGTATGTATGTATGTACGTATGTATGTATGTATATATATATAAAGCTTACGACTTCAATCAAAGCAAAAAAAAATTTGGAAGTCTAATCCTACACATACGACTTCCATGTGAGGAAAAAAAAAGTGAGGTCTTGTTTGACAAACACGACTTCACAAAAACAAACAAACAAACTAATTTCATTTTCTGAAACATGACTTCAACTTTCTAAAAAAAAAATATTAAAACTAAAGTCTCGTTTGCAAAATACGACTTCTTTAAGAAGTTGTAAAAAACATGATTTGTCATAGTTTGGGAATTTTTTAAAAAAAAACCCATTCAGATAATTTTTTTAACGAATTATCCCTCCGGGGTAAAAAAGGCCCATTATTCCATAGCTACTATGTTGTTGTCCCTACCATTGTTACCAATGCCACACACTTGGCCATTGTCATTAGAAATATCTCCAAATGAGGAAAGAATGAGTATTTTCTATAGTTTGAATATGAAAATTTAAAAATAAAAAACAAAAAAATGATAAAGAGTCATTAAACTCGATAAGAACTCAAAAAATCTCGATGAACTTTTACAATGCGTGGCTTAGTGTGACTTAAACAAGTCATGCCTATTTATCAAGTGTGTCCTCCAGTGATTTTTGCCTTTTCTCAGGGGTGGTACAAGTGATGCTTTAGTCACGTGCGAGGAAGGAGTGGTGTTAGCCATGCCTCACATGCAGGGAAGGATGCCCAAGAACCCACTGACCCTCTAAGGCATTAGAGTCTTTCTATTGTGAGAGTGAGTTGGTCATATCAAAAAGTCAGCCTTATGAGTCTTAATTAGTCATCTGTGACTTGGTCTACTTGGCCGAACGATCCAAAATTAACGCCCACTCAAAGCAGACTTTTATTTTTTAAAATTATTACAAACAAGTTCTTGTGCTAGTTTTTCTCAAAAAAAAAAAGTCCTCAAATTCTCAATTTTACTCAAATAATTGGGAGCTTAATATTAATTTGAAATAGAAGATAATTTAAAAGATTCATAAGTTAAAAATTTAATAAAAATTATAGAATTTTATAAGATGCGAATTTAAGACTTGAAAAGAAAAAATAATTGGGAATTTATAATTTTTTTTCTTATGAAAAAATGATTCAAAAAGAAAATTCAAGATTTTTCATTTTTTGGTGAAATATGATGTTTTAAATTGTGAGTTTTAACTGGCATAGAGGTTTAAATAGTTTAAATGTTTTAATTTATGGAGATTTTGATAGGAAAATAAATTTTTGTTTTAAAAGGAAAGAAATTTATAATTTTTTTGTAATAATTAAAAAAGAAAAAGATCAAATTTAAATAAAAATTATTAAAAATTAAAATCATATATTAAACGTAATAAAAGAATAAAAAAATAATCAAGCCAAAGTAAAATATGTTTTCTCAAATTCAATCCATGTTATTATTAGACTAGCCTACCATTTTGGTTTCTGAAATGTAACACATTGTTACATTAGTCTTTGAAATTAAAATTTTTTTAAATAAGTCTTTGAAAATTTTAATTAGTTATCTAAGTCCTTAAAATTAATTACATTTTGTTATTTTAATATCTACATATATGTTAATATTATTACTAAAGTCACACATTTTTTTGAATTTTAGATTAATGTAATTGACAAATTATACTTATTTAATTTTTTTAATTGTAAGGATCAATAATGATAAATTATTTATGAGTAAATTACACTAGTACTTTTTAAGATTTTATCAAATTTCTCTTAATATCTTTCTTTGTTTTAATTATTTAAAAAATATTATACTGTATATTTTTATAAAAAATTAGGCTTAATAGCACTTTGTGACACCCAAGTTTTATCATTTTGTAGATTTTGTTATTATATTTTTTTTCGCTTGCTATCTTATTTTTGAAATCTTACAAATTTTGTCCAATCATCAACTGTTTATTAAATAAAAATTCACAAAATTAGACAAAATTTACAAGATTTCAAAAATAAAATAACAAAATATATAAAAAATACGGTAATAAAATTTACAAAATAATAAAATTTAAATGGTACAAAATACAATTAAACCTGTATAATTTCATAAAACTTCAGAAAATGTCAATTTAATTTATTCTTTATTCGTACTATTACTACTTGATAGATCTGAGACGTGAGAAAGGAAGAAAAAGAAAAATACAAGAAAGGTAGCTGGGCGGAAAATCAATGTCAAAGACTGAAAGTAAATGAGAACAGATAAAACCGGCAAGAGGGTGAGAGATTCAAGGGGAACGCTAGACAATTGGTGGTTCTACGACAATCCAACGGCCATGTACTTTGAAAACCTGGAACCTTCTTTTCTTTCGTTTGATTAAAATATAAGCAAGAACTTGTCAAAGCAAACCCATATCTAATCTTTCTAAAAATAATATTAAATAAACAAGCAAAAACAAAAACTAAAAAAGACACCAAAACAAAATCAATCCAAGCCAAGAATCTACCACCACCACACCACCTGTGGTGTGACCCGGTGACCACTCCACAATTTTCCAATGTACCAAATCCAAAACTTTCAAAAATTAAAAAAGCAAAAAGTTACGATTAAATATGTGGATCAATTAATATTAATTATTTTAGTTTAATTAATAATTTTAAATTCAAATCTTGAATATACAGTTGTATTAAATATTTTTTAAAGTTTTTTTATCATCTATAATGATATTATTTTACTCAAACAAAATTCTCTTTCTGAAAAAAAAAAGTGGAATCTATAACAAAAGCAGAAAGTTAAAAAAGAAATAAAAAAACACACATGATGTTTCCTATGTAAGTGGTCCCCACCACCGGACTCCACACCGCAATTAAATTTAGTTAATTGCCAGAAAAGAAAAATCCGCTATCCTGCAATAATGGCCAACGGATCTCACACGCTAAAAAGGAAAATTCAGAATGACAGACAGAACATGAATTTTTAACTTTTTTCGTCATTATTTAATTATTTATTATTTAATAACAATCTAGCAATTGACTAGTATTTTATTACGTGAAGCTTTTTTTGATATTTGGAGAAAAAAAAAAAAAAAGAACGAGACGTCCGTGAATGAAGTTGTTTTTTATTTTCCGATATGCACGCGCCTGTCACTATCTGGCATTACGAATTAAAGTAGACAAACCCTATCCCACTTTTCTCACCATTATATATACCCTCCGCCCTTTCTCTTTCCTCCCACCCAAACACTTCTCTTTTTCTCTCTCTTCATTCTTTTCTCCATTCCCACACTTCAACCCTTCTTACCCTTCACTCTCTTCTCTACCCTCAAACAACTTCTCAATGGAGGATTGCAACAAGAGGAAGCGAATCTCGGACGAGTCACCCGACTCGGTGACTCACCGGGTCGACTCGCCTGAGTCGAAGATTCGGCGAGTTGACTCTTCCGAGTTAGGTGATAACTCGTCCGAGTCTAAAAATACTCGGGTTGAGTCGGGTCTGGATTCGGTGCTTGACTCGGAGATGCAACTACAACATGACATTTTTAACATACTTGACGACGCGGATAATGTGCCCGAGCGTGACTCGGTGCAGGGTCTCGACTCGGTGATAAAAAGCTTCGAAGATGAAATAAACGCGCCGAGTTCGGATCCGGGTTTGGTTGACCCGACCCATATGCCCGTTTCCGCGGAGACGCAGTCTAATTTGGGGTATCTTTTGGAAGCCTCCGACGACGAACTGGGGCTGCCGCCGACGGCCGTTTCCGGCGAGGAACCGGGTCGGGTCGACCCGGAAGCGGCGGGGCTAACCGGGTTTATGGGGTTTGAAGAGGAGTTTCCCAGTTATGATGCGTTCGAGTTTGGGTCCGGGTTTACGGCGGAGTGCGACGGCGCCGCCGGAGGTTTTGTGACGGTGGATGGGTTGTTTGACTATGCGGAGCCGGCGGCGGATGTTTTGTGGCGGTCGGAGTCGTTGCAGGCTATGTAGGCGGCCGCGCCGGCGAGATTTTGTGGTGGTTCGGCGAAACGGTGCGTAGGGGTGGAAATGTAAATCTAGGAAAATATTGGGTTTAATAGAAGGAGGAAAAAAAAGGGTAGCACAGAAAACGTAGGTGGTAGATGTGAAAAGTTGTAGGGTTAGGATTTGTTTGTTGCTTTGGTTTTTTTGTTGGATTCAATTGAAACAAATTAGTGGCTGGCCTCCATGATGAGCTGTTTCAGTTTCGTTTTGTTGCTTCATTTTCTTGCATGCTTGAACGTTCCTTGATTTTTTTTTATTTTCTTTTTCGTTTCGTTTTGGAATTTATTTGTTGTACAAATCTTTTTTGGTTAATTTAAAGAGTGTGGTTAACTGTTCAACAGTTTGGTTAGAAAATATTTAATTTACTTTACTGAATGATTAAATAATTAATAATGTAGAGAAATGCTGTGTTGTCCTGCTAATTTTCCTACCAGTTCTCATCCGATTTTAGATGAAAAATGTCAAATAAAAAAAATATGTTTAATCTCTTAAAATATTAAATATATTTAATGTACAATATACAAACGAAGTATGAGAATCTTTAAACAGAATCTAGAATCATTCAATATTGTATGATAATAACGGGAAGATTTTAACATTATTATTTAGTGACATAAGTTTCTTAATTTTAATAATTAATTTAGAAATTACATCCATTGTGGTTTTTGATTTGATAATAATATAAAATTTTTATAATAATAGTGCATATAAATTAAATTTTTTATTTTTATTAAATTAGCGTTTTAATTGCGCATTTCACGGGTCTAATTAATTATAATTACTTAAGCATTAAAATGACCTTTGTAGTTTTACATGGTACCTTTTTATTTTCTTTCATTAATTTCCCTTACGAAGGCAGCGTGTTATTTGTTTTAATAATTTAATTAATTAGAATCATTTGATAGTAGAAATTTGTTTTTATATTATCATTTAATTATCGATTATATAATTGATTGTGTAATAATTATTTAAAAAATGAGAAAAACATGCAATTGTATTTAGAAATTATCTTTCATTTAAAGTTGCATTATTTATGTGTTAAGAACTAGGAGAGCCTGTTTCAACTTATGGGAGGTCATGTTAATATGTAATAAAAGGAAAGTTTTGTCATCTTTGATGGATTGTGCGGGAAAGATACCAGTAGTTTTTTAACAAAAAAATTCATGAGTTAAGAGGGTTGTGAAATTATCATTGATTTAAATAAAAATAAATAATTAAACGGAAATAGAAAACAAATTCCGCATTTGAAGGTTACTTGTGATTTTCTTTTCCGAGTTTTCTCCTTCTCACGTACTACCACTACTACTAATAATAATAATTAAACGACAAATATTACACTTATAATCTACTTAAAAACCACTTCAATAAACAACAAATCATGAGTAAAAAAAAAGAACAAATGACGTTTTTTTTCATGCAGAGGGAAAAAAAAAAGCGACAACAAATCACGTTTAGATCTTATATTAATTAAAGGTATTTTAGATTGTATATATTAATATTTTATACTTATTAAATGTACCCTAATCTGTATACATTAAGATTAAATATCAATAGTTTTAGAGCGAAGGTAATAGTAGTTTGCTGAATAGATTTTTTTATATTATAAATTAAAAAAAAAACAAAGAATGAAAATTTTATTCTCTCTTTTTTTAATTAGATATTTTTAATATATTTTTTTGATAATCAATTTCATACACTACTATTATACTGTTATTTTTTCAACCATCTCAAATTACTTTATTTTTTTTAATGGGATATTTGATATTTTAACCGCTTATCTATTTCATTTTACTTTCTTTTATTTCTATATTTAAATTAAACTTAAATATTTTTTAAAATAAAATTATTAATAATTAAAAATAATCTTAAATTATAATTTAAATTGTTTACTACATATTTGAAATATAATTTATATATTTAAAAATATTTTTTATTATTAAATTTAATTATATAAAAATAAATATTTATCTTTTATTATATACTGATTGCAACACTGATTTCTTATATTATTTATCATTAATAAGAAAAAAGGAATTAGTTTAGCTGCTTAGTTAACATTTTTTATTATATATGTGAAAAGTTGAAGGGTTAGGATTTGTTGTTTCGGTTTTTTCGTTGAATTCAATTGAAACGAGCTGGCCTCCATGATAAGCCGTATCAGTTTTGTTTTGTTACTTCATTTTCTTACATAGTTGAGCTTTCTTTCTTTTTTTTGCTAAATTACATTTTTGATTCTCTTATTTTTTTTTATTCGCAATTTTGGTCATTCTATTTTTTTAGAAACATTTAGTCTTTCTATTTTTAAAAAGCAGCAATTTTGATCTCACCGTCAAATCTCTTGCGTTGACTGTTACTAATTTAATGGTGACTTTAGTGTATTAGTACTTAAATAATGTGTCAGAATTAGAATCAAAGTTAAAGTCAACGATAACACGTCAAAATCAACGTTAAATCACTAATGGTTAACACAAGAAATTGAATGCGAGACCAAAATTACAGTTTTTAAAAATAAGAAGATTAAATATCTCTAAAAAAATAGAAGACTAAAATTGTGAATTTTTAAAAATAGGATACTAAATGTATTAGGGGAACAAAAAATGTAATTTAGCCTTTTTTTCTAAGGAGGGTTCCTTTTTTTGGGGGGGGTTGGGGGGGGGGGGTGGTGTTGATTTTATTTATTATACAAATTTTTTTGATTAAGTTAAAGAGCGTGGTTAACTGTATTAAGAGTTTGGTTAAAGAACATTTATGGTACTTGATTAAATACTTTTAAATAAATAAATAAATAAATAAGCATTAAAATGAACTTTGTGGTTTTATAGAGAAACTTTTTATTTTGTTAATTAATTAAGTTTAATGACTATATGTTGTTAGTATAAAAAATTTCACATTGTTAATTAATCAAAAATCACTATTGGTATGACTTTTAAGATAATTATTGTAAAAGTCAACACAATTACCATACATGATAACTTGTGATTAGATGATAGTGTAAAAATGTTTTATATTATCAATGTATAATCTATTTTCTCTAATTAATTTTCCTTAAGAACATAGTGTGGTATTTGTTTTAATAGTTTTATTAGAATCAATTGATGATAACTTTTCTTTTTAACTTATTAGGATCGGCTTAATGGTGGGGTTTAAGTAGTTTGTACAAGGTTTTAAGTTCAAATCTTGTTTGCGTCATTGTACACCAAAAAATTGATGATATTTTTTTTATACTATCGTTTGATTATTAATTAAATAATTGATTTCTATAATGACAATTTTAAAAATGTGAACATTTTCATATTAAAAATGTATAAAAAGCTATTTTAAAATAAAGTGTTAAATAGATTTTTATTTTTTTTAAATTGGACAATATTCGTCTTTAATTCTTTAAAAATAAATTGGTTTTTCTTTTATTTATGAAAATGTGTTATATGTAGTTTTTATTTTTATAAATAAAGGACTAAAAGCAAGTGATTTTTAATGAAAGAAAAGACTACATCTAAACATTTTTATAAATGAAAAATTAAAAAATGATTTATTTTTGAAAATAAAAGTGAATTTTATCTTATTTATGTAAACATATTTAATCCTCTCTAGAAATTATCTTTCATTCAAAGTTGTGTTATTCTTGCGTTTATCTTTCATTCAAAGTTGCGTTATTCTTGTGTTGATACTTGAGAATTGTGGGCCTGGACGATTAAAAATGATCAACGATTTAAATAGAAATAATTAAACGGAAATGATGACCGTATTTAAGGTGACTTGCGATTTGCCTTTCTCCTTCTCACCTCTCTCACCTAGGAAATGAAAGACTCATTTTACTGGTTAGTGTTACACCTTAATTAATTAATGGTCGTTTCGTCAAAACTGGTACGATTTATTTCTTGTACTAAATAACGAAATTCTCTCCTTTTTTTTTCGATAACTAAATGACGAAATTCTTAATTTAAAGGAAAATGTTAAATGTACATTTCAATTTTAAAGTGTACAAGTAAAAGAAAGAGAGATGAAGAGAGCAAAAATAAAGAAAAAAAATCATAAATATGACAAATAATGTGATAAGAAATAAAAAAAAAAGATATAGAAAGAAAAATAAAATGAAAAAAAGATAGAAGATGAACTATATTTATAAATACAGAGTATGGTAAGTCACTCTAATAGCTTATAAGCTATTTTGATTAGCTTATAAACTAGTTTGACCAAAATAAGCTTGTTTGGTATGCAAACTTATTTTAGTAGCTTCTAGCTTATTTTCATAAGCTATTTCAACTAGCTTATAAACTATTAACTTTTTTTTGTTTTTTCATTTTTATCCTCATTAATTTATTTAAATATCCTTTTACCTTCTTTTTTTCAAATTAGAAATTAAATAACTGAATATGTGTTTTTATGTCATTTTATATTTATTAGCTAGCTTATCAGCTAATCTTGTTAAACACTTTTAATTCAATCAGTTAGTTTATAAGCTTTCAGCTAACTTATAAGTTAGTTTTACTAAACACACTCATAAGAATTCTAATTTAAATGTGATGACACAAAAAACAATTTAAATGTTGTAATTTCTTGAACATATTATTGATCTATTATTATATTATAAATTAAAATAAATAATTTAAAAATGAGATATCTATTTTCTCTATTTTCTTAATTAAATTTTTTAATATTTTTTTCTTTTTCAAAACTATATTTCATGCACTATTATTGTAATTAATCAAAAATAAATTCAATCATCTAAAATTATTTTTATCTTTCTCTTTATATTTGATTTTTCTAACTACCTATCTTTTTCAATTTTATAAGAAAAAAGGAATTAGTTTATATTAATTTTTTTTAGCTTAATTACACATTTTGTCACCTTCTTTCATGATTTTGCGAATTTTGCTCCCAACTTTTTTAATTACACATTTTGTCATTCAACTTTCAAAAGTTTGCATATTTTGTCACCAAATTATTATTTTTTGTACATTTTATCATTCAACTTTTGAAATTTTGGGCATTTTGCCACCCATCGTTTGACACATTAGTTGGCTGATGACGTGACATTTTGACTGCTAATATGGCAAGTTAACAACTAATGTGGCAGACTAATGATGACATGACAATTTATCACGTCAGATGCCACAAGGTGGCAAAATGCCTGAAGATTTGAAAGTTGGGTGACCAAATGTGCAATAAAAGGACTGGATGGCAAAATGTGAAAAATTTTAATAGCTAGGTAGCAAAATGTACAATTAAAATAGTTGAATGGCAAAATTCATAAAATCGTGAAAGATAGGTAGCAAAATATGCAATTAAGCATATTTTTATACTATCATATTACTATAAAATTGAATAAAGATTTATATTATTATCTAGAATAAATCACATTGATATTTTCTGAGGTTTTTTTAGATCGCATATAACTCCCTATTTTTTAACGTTTACAATAACATTCTTTATAAGGGTGCACAACGGAATGTTTTTCAAACAATTAAGGGGGTTAATGTAATATAAAGGATGTCAGCGTAATATTTTTTAAACAGTTAAAGAGGTTAGTGTAGGAGTAAAAAAAAAGAGGAGTATTAAGCAAAATGTGACGAAATCTTAATAAATGTTAGTGTAATTTATTCTATTATTTAATTATAAATTATTATGTCATTTAGTTAAAAAGTATCACATAAAATAAAATAATTAATTTTTATAACAATTATTTTAAAAATAATATTTAATATTGTTATTTAATTAACAATATAAAAATCTTTCCAATAAAAATAATAAAACTTTGACTATTTAAATATCTTAATGTCCGTACCCAGTAAAGTCAGCATGAAGAATCCTCATCTTCAATCGAGGTCATTGAATATATTTGACATGAATAGTGGCTGTTATTAAAAAGCCTTAAATATACTTTTTTTTTAGTGCGATTTTAACATTTTAACGAGTAAAGTTCATATTATCTCTAAAATGTTCGTTAGCTGTCATTTTAATTCTTCTACCTCATCTTTTTTTTGATATATCTTCTACCTTATCTTCTTTTTTTAAAAAGGATGTCACTTTAATTCTTGAAACTAATAAAATTAATGAAAAGTCTCAAGAAATGTAATATGTTACGATAGTTCACACGTTATGTTTTTTGATTCGTTAAGTTTTTCACACGTTAAGGGAAGTATATTAGTATCATTAACGGATTGATATAAGTGTATATGTGATACATATATGACACACACATTGCGTGACCTTACAGTTAAACACATGCTGGGGACTACTCTTAGGGTATATTTAGTTTAAAAAAGAAAAAAAAAGGGGGAAAAGAAAAGAAAGATAATGAGTGCAAAGTAAAGCAATTTTGTAGGTTATTTGGTAGAAAAAAAAGATATATATTTTTTCTTTTTTCTTATTTAGTTGTGTAAAAAGTAAAAATAAAAATATTTGTGCACAATGATATAAATATTCACAATAAAAAAGAAGTATGCAAAAATAAAAGTATTTTAATCTTTTTATTATAAGGTGGATAGGTCTCCCATCGTGGGAGAGCTTTTTACGGACTGTTAGATTTAATTAATGATAATGAAATGACTGAAATTTTTTCCTTTTCTTTCCCTCTTTTCCACCCATTTACCCCTACCTCCTGTCTTCTCCAAGTTGCACTCGCACCGACCTCCAGCTCCTCGACCCTGACCCTGACATCGCCACCATCACCATCTCCATCTTCGTCGCGATCCCTTTGTACCGCCTCGCGAAGCTTATCGCCAACTACAACAAGGAGATCTCCAAGTGCTTCGACTCCCCAACGATAACCTTCTCTTCTTCATCACTGAAACCCTTGGTTGCGTCCTTGCTCGTCACGCTTTGCGAGAACAACACCCTCTTTAACCACGTGTCCACCTAGTGGGCCAACGTCAATGCCAACATGCTCGATAGCGCCATCGCCAAAGTTGCCTTCGAATTCGTCGATTGCCATTGCTAGGAGTTTGCCATTTTGAGAGTTATGGTGAAGACGTGAAGAAGGATGAGGAAGAAGTTGCAGAGAGAGGGAATGAGGTGAAGGAGTGGGAAGAGGAGGAGAGAGAAAAAAAAAAAGAAGGGGTAAATCACGAAAGGGGGAAAAAAGAAAAAAAAAATTGAACCATTTGATTAAAAATTATTTTATCTAATGGTTGTAAAAAGATCTCCCACGGTGGGAGACCTATCCACCTTACCCACGCTAGCCTTCGTCTGTAAAGATACCAAACAATGGAGGGATGAAGATTTTTTTTTTTTTTTTCTGTCCCTCCATCATTCGTCACTCAATTTTGTATCACTCCAAACTAAGCATTAAGATGACAGTGAAGGATGATGTGCATTCTCGAAGAAGCTTACTTTTTCTTCTTTTTGTTAATTTCTGTAACGACCCAACTGTCGCTACTAAACAACTTGCTAAATATACACCTTATCCACATATCAGGTGAATAAAAAAATCAAATCATAACATATCTGTATATAAGTCATACACATCAACTGAGAGATCCACCTATCTCTCCCAGTGCCATTCATGCATATCTGTTCAACTCAAATCATCATACATACACAACAAATGGGATAACATCAGCCCATATTAACAATATCAAAATATACATCACCGGAAAAGAGGGATACAAAAACTCACTCCCTATAGTTGGTCACTCTATACAATCTCATCAAAAGAATATAATATAAAACAACACAGCCAAAAAGAGCTAACTCGCAAGCAGCTCCACCATCATCTCTGAGTAGCCGAGTCCACTGAAGCATCACCATTTGCTCCCACGTCATAAGACGTGATCATCACAGGCACAACAACATACAACAACAACAGCAACCACAGCAACCATACCAAAACAAAATAGCAAGGCAAGGGTAAGCTTACGAAATAACAACAACCATAGCATATATATAATTTATATCATCAAACCATCATTCGCCAAATTGAAATCAATTTCATCAAGAATGGGTTAAATACACCACAATCCAACGCCCATGCTTTCACTACCACATGTTAATGCATGAATGATACGACTCTCGAGAGATTTCTACATTTCGGGCAATCGGTCAGGTCTTATCCTCTACCATGGCCATCTAGCACCATTCAAAGATTGCCAAAACTCTAATATGTTGGATAAGCTTATGGTTGTTAGGATAAATGTATGTGGGTCGTGGTATACCGCAACACAAAGGCCTGCACTGTCTTGGCCCCTTACGGGGTCTACCCATCCACTTGTCCCTTAAGTCCAGCTTTAAAACCCCACTTCTTATCCAGGCACTAGGTTGGAACCCCATCTGAGTACCAACTCTAGTCACCATCCACCTTACATGCCTGCTCACACACGGCTTGAGGCCCACACAACCTCAGCCAACAACATATGCATGTCAATGCATGTATCACCACAAAAATCAACTCTACCAAACAATTATTATATTATATTATATATATATGTATATATATATGTATATATGTATATATATATGTATATATATGTATATACATATATACATGTATATATATACACATATATATGTATATATACATGTATATACATATATACATATATACATATATATGTATATATGTATATATACATGTATGTATATATGTATATATACATGTATGTATATATGTATATACATGTATATATACATATATATGTGTATATATATATGTATATATATATATATATATATATATGTATGTATGTATCAACATATCAACACAACCATCAACAGTCATCATATCATATATATGTATCAACATAACATCACGTGACTTACTCAGCACCACCTGTGGTTCAACAGTCACCATCAATCCCATGCACGCCCAATTCGCCCTCTTGCATGGTCAACAGATAAGGCCCTATCCAAGAAGTCCATCTCATGAGAAACCTCATACAATAATATCATACACATCAAGTGGAGGTCCTATCTAAGAAACCTTCCACTTCACAACCAATCCAACAATCAACTACAATTTGAAAACCAAGACCTTCTTTAAAAACCATTTGGAAGATTGACAAATCTTGAAATTTACAAAAACCTTTGAAACAATTCACTTTTTTAATTTAAAGAAAATCATATCCCAACTGGACAACTCTCCATCATTCTCAAATAGAGCTTTTGAAAATGTATAATACTTTTTTTATATGTGTATATACAAAATACTTCACGTTTTGAAATGAAAAGTTTAAAATCTTAAATAGTACATTCAATTCTGAAATAACAGATTATGTGCTGTAGTAACAGATTATATTTGTTTAGTAAAAATGCACCAGATTTCATTTTTAAGCAGGGATAATCGATTATGGGTTTCTATAATCGATTATTTCCAAACCAAAACCAAAAGAAATTTTTTTGAAACCCAGATAATCGATTATCAAAGTCCATAATCGATTATTCCTAAAACAAAATCATGAAAACAGCTTCTGGAACTTCAGATAATTGATTATGTGATTCCCATAATCGATTATCTGCGACGATTTTAGAAAAAAATGCGATTTTCTGGAAAGAAACTCAAACTTTTCAACCAAATAACCCAAATTTTCGAATCAATGGGGTTCCAACAACATCAATCCACTTCATATACATCAGATTACACAACAAATTCAACATATCAACTCAAATCTTGGTTTCTCATTCAAAATCTCAAAATTTTCGCTTAAAACCCATTTTCACCCAAAACTAACGAAAATGGTAACATCCACAGAGATTCAATCGATTATAAGGCAGGAAATCAGCATATCAACGGTTATTAACACAAAACAACTGATTTGTAAGCTTCCCTTACCTCTAAAAGTCTTTGGATTTAAATTTTGGCTCTTTGAGAAACTTGTGTCTTGAGCCAAAACCTTCTATAGATTTGTTCCTTCTTTCACCACAATCACTAAGTCGGGCTTAGAAATTCTCTAACACACTTATCAACTTCAGATTTCTATGGAGAGATTGAGAGAGAAATGAAGAGAGAGAAAGAAAATGAGAGAATGAAGGGAATTCCTCCCTCCTCTTCCCTTATATACTCGACTCTCCTAGAGCTCTCACACGGACTTTTGGTTAACTGAGGCCTAAACCTCACCAAGCCACTTTTCTTATCTCAAAATTGGTATAATTTAATTGTTTTCTCTCAAAAATCTAAAATCATTCTCACAATATATCCAAATTGGCTCAAGCACATATATCAAATTTCCTAAATTCAAACCAGAATTTCAAACCAACAACTCACAAACATCATCACATACAACATACTATACATAGCAACAATTCATTTATTTTTTTAATCACCTAGATTACGTATCAAATTTTCATTTTTTAGTTATTAAAACACTTAATCATGCATTAGGAAAAACAGGGTGTTACAATTTCAAAGTCAAACTTATGCCTAAACTTTCCTCCTTTTCATTTCTCCATTGTAGCTTCGCTTCAATCTTCACTTGTTTTTAGAGATTAGGTTGTGTTTGTTATAATAAGAATTAAGAGATGTGTTATTCATACAACAAATTATACAACATCATTTTCTATGTCTATCTCTTTTTATCGCAACATTTATTACATCTTACACTTTTCTCTCTTTACTCTTTTTTTCTCTTTTTGTTATAAAAATTGTTGTACAATTTGTTATATAGATAACATTTCTTAAGAATTAATCTCACTTCATTTACCAACAATTCCACTACTTCCATCATCTCATTTTTTTTTCACATGCACAACAAACAAACACTCATGAAGTTATAAAGGTACAGGTTCGTTGAAGCCCTGTGGAACTATATAAAATATTGGCTCACCACAATTAGATCTTGATTGTCTGGCACACCCCCAATGAGCTCCCCGCCTCTTGCATTCCATCTCCAAAACTAAGTTCTTTTCCCAGTGCACACCAACATCAATGTAAATGGTGGAAACACCCATCAACAGAGTATGAGTTAAAATCTACCATCATAATCAAATCCACTATCACCATTGCCTCAAAACATAATCCACCATCACCATTGTCTCACCCCTTTTTAACCACCTTCACCCACTACCCAGCAAACACCCCCTCTTTTTTTTTCTTTTTTTGTTGAAAGGAAGGGGGAACCACAAATAAATTAAATCCTACGAGAGAACGATACAACATTGAAGTCATCCAATAAAGGGTCTGAAACAAAAGCAGGAACCAACATGAAAATATGAAAGTGACATAACCTTAATCACACATCAGTATTTACTGTCGCGTATTTTTTTATTAAATTATTTAAAGAAATAAACATTAAATGTTTTTTATACTTTTAATATAAGAAAGTGATTTTTGGACAAGTATTTTATATTTTTTTTAACTAATGCCTCCTTTGAAATTCCCAAGCACATTGGTTTAATAAAAAATTAATAATTCTTTACATTAATTGTTAAAATTATAGGTTTTTTTTTTTGAGAAAATAGACCATATACTAACAATGTAAAGTAGTTTCACACTGTCATTTAATCACAAACTACTATTTATTATAAGTTTGTTAACTTTTATTATAAATATTTAAAAGTCATATTAATGATAATTTCTATTTGGTTGACAATGTAAAACTTATTACACTAACAATACATGGCTATTAAACTTTTTTTTTTTACTTTTTGACTTTATATATATAAATGAGTGATGGAAGTGGTTTTTTGGCCTTGCAGGATAGTGTTAGAGGTATTTTTTCATTCTACCACTTTTAACTAATAAAATAAGTATTTTTTAAAAGATGTCGATTACATGCCCCCAATTTCATCACACGACTCATCTTTGGTTTATAAAAAAATCACTTTAATTTTTTATTTTGTAAAATATCATTTCATTTGATTTTTATCATACTTTTATTAATATTTTAAGTTTAAAGTGAACGACAGTTTATTACAAAAAGTTATGAATGAAATTTTACCGGATTATAAAACAATGATTGGTGGTTACAATTTTTCAGACTAAAAATGTGGTTTAGCAAAAAAAAAAAAAAAGAGAAAAAATCCTTGGGGAGAGCAATCCGAGCATGCAATCAAAACCGCAAACGTGATTGCTGTGTTAGCCACGGAGGCCTCATCATCATCTTAACCATATCTATCGCGCGCATTCTCATCCACCAATGGCGTTCACCGTCGCCATTGGCAGCGGCGTGGCTATAATCCCGTGCGGCAACACCACCGTAACTCCTTACACCCGTCTCCTCCTCCCTCACCTCGCCTCAACCCGAACGAGAAGAAGCCTCCACGTGGCGCGCGCGAAGAAGCTCTCCTCCGAGTCCCACCCTTTCAGCACCGCAACCGAACCGCAAGATACGGCTGAGGTCGAAGAGCCCCTCGACGACGCCGTTTCGACTTACCAGTGGCCAGACCTTCCCGGGCAAGAACCCGATTTCTGGGAAGGACCCCAGTGGGACTGGCTCGGCACCTTCGTCCAGTATTCCTGGATTCTTGGCTTCGCTGTCGCGGTATAACCAAACACCCTCTTAGCCTTTGTTGTTATTGTTGTTAATGTTGTTGTTGTTTGAGGTTCCGTACACAACTAGAAATAGATTAGGGAGCTCTTAGTTGTAAATGCTTTTCTTTTATTTATTTTTTTGGGTATATAGACCAGCAATATCCTTCACGAGAAACAATTCTGCTTGAGCTGCATAGTGGGTGACAAAACTTTTTTTTTAAGTATTTAACACAACTGTATAATAGGTTCTTAAACTTGAGATTACTGGTTAAGTTAGAACAACTCCATCCCATGCTACGCATTCTGTGGTAACTTGTAGATGCTTTTGATTATGAAGTAGTGTGGAAAGGGTTTATAATTTTAATTTTGAATTTTAGAGAATGGTGTTTGTTTTACACTTAGTTTTGTTGCATCTGTGTTGAGTGTGCTTCCCGTGGATTTTCGCTGCCTTTCGTTACTAAGGTTCTGTTTGGATGAATTTTTTTTATAAGTACTTATAGGAAAAAAAAGAATAAGTTAAAGTTAGCTTAGACATAAGTTAATTTGTAAAAGTTTTCCCATATTAGTTTCTCTAAAATTTTAAGGGCCTAAATACTTATGAAGAAATTTATTCAAACATGGTTTAAATATAAAACGGTTTGTTAGTTTAAGGGCCTGTTTGTTTAAATTCAAGGAATCAGGCTGTTAATTTATTTTTTTTGGGTGAACCTGGAGAATTAGAAACTAATTTCTCAAAATACTGAATTCATTTAAGGGACTGGCTTTTTTCGAGAGATGTTCTTCCATTTACAAAATTGGGTTCTTAATTTATTTAGAAAAAAATTTGAAGCCTTATTTGTTTGCTTTCTTGAAAAATAGTTAATGGAAAGGGTGTTAGTTCTCACAATGTGAGAACCATGAATACTGTGATGCCGATGAATGTTTTGTCTGGAGAGTCTAAGTAGTCTAGTCCCGCAATTTACACATGTTGGTTCAATTAAGGTTTTAAATTGTAGTATGAAACGGCATCATGACCACAATTATGTGTAGGTAACTTGTTTTTCTCTCAAGCAAATTTTCGCAATGTCTAGGGAGACAAGAACAACTACTGAATCTTTAAATGTGTTTATGTTCACTGTGATTGCAGGCAATTCTTGCTCTCTTAGGTTGCTTTACACATCATGAACCACCAAAGAAATTGAAGGAGGCTGCTGCAAACAAGTATTCTGTTCAGTCTAGTGAAGTTTTTGAAGAGCCTGATGCATATGACTCAGATGTATTTGATTCCAATCCAACAGAGGTGGCTCCTAGTTTGGAGTAGTCTCTCCATAGATACTGCAAATATACCTTGTTTTTAAATCCAGGTGAATGAATTCGAACTTTTTTTGCGCTAAATTTGTAAGGCAATGCTTCTGCTTACATGTGCACCCTCTCAAAGTGTATCAATTCTGAGACAGATCTAGTGAATTAGTTGTACGTGTAAATGTATTGTTATTGGTTGCATTGCATCTGATTACTCAGATCATTGTTAACAATCTTCTATCTCTGTTATAGATCAGAACCACTAAAATGGAATCTTTTATATTTATACATAGTTCAGGGTGATGTTTGAGTTCAAATTGATACTGGTTTGCATGGACTAGAATTATGTGAGGCCATCTGCTTCCTTTGGTATAGAATTTTGCTACAATTCGTGAAGCGTAGCGCGAATTGATGGCCTATCACACGGTGATTGTACAATTTAATTTTAATGACAACTGATTGTTATTTGGGAGAAAAAGTTTATGAAGGCCACTTGCAGAAGGGAGACAAAGTTTTATAATGTCTAAAAATTAATAGCACCTTCTATTTAGAAAAAAAAAAAAAGAGAGACTGTTACAAGCAGAATGATAATCCACTCAGACCTCAGAAATGACATTACAGAGTTACTATGAAAATTTCGGTTAACCATAGTCTCATTACTAACCCTATACTCATGTAGACTGAAAATATGATTTCAACGGAGAAATTAGTACAGCACTGATGTGAACAATAAAATTGCTACAGTCATGTCAACAACTAATCCGTTTCCTGTCTTCAAGTTAGTGGCTTCGCTACTTCCAAACCCAATTCCCATCATGCTTGGTCTTGGTGGCACCAACAACTGCCGGAGAAGCTACAAATTCACAAAAGAGAGGATCATTAAGAAGCATGATTCAATTTCCAGTGCAAAGGAAGTTATTATTAATGAACATTATAATCCTGTGCAATTAATATGAAAGCTAACTTAGCTTCTAAAGCTTTATATTTACCGTTCATTTTGAAACTTGAAGATTTCTCATACTAATACAGAAATTAGAGGGATGGATAAATGAGAATGGAAAAAAGAGGTGCTTGTTTACCAATAACAGTGGAGTTGTTCTTTCTGCCCAAGGAAACCTGAGGATGAGGTGAAGTTGCAGGCATATGCACTTCTTCCCCTACGGCAAAAATGGAGGGAAAACATATTCAATAGATAATACTAGAAAACTCCTCAAGTAAGCTATTAATGTACACAGAATAGGACTAAGAATGTGAAACCGATGGGTTTAGAAATAAGGATTAAGATACAAGCACAGGACACACTTTTTGAATGTAACAAGTCAATTGTAAACAAATTGCTAGATATGTTTTAAGATTAAATTAAATGTGACTGTTTTATGTAACCTAAACAGGCCGAGATATTGGCATTAACTTGAAGGGTGCAAAGAGCTGGAAGCTGCAGAGCAAGTGTCCTGTTGATGGGGAAAGAGCTCAAGTTAGTGTCATTGAGCAAGAGGCAAAGGCAGTGTGGCTCTTGGCTGTAGAGTTGCCTGAGGTTGCCACAGCATTCTTGCCCTGGAGAAGGGGCAGTACCCTGCACAAATGGTGTGCAAGGAATAAGGGGAAGGAGGTTTGATGTGCATTGGGCTATGGTGGGGCTTGAGGGGCTTTGGTCTTGTGAAAGCATGTTGGGTAGAGTAGAAATCAATTGCAAGAGAATAATCTGACACAAAATAGGGACAGAAACGCAATAATTCAGAGAAGCCATTATGTTATGTGTTCTTTTGTTGATAGAGAAATATTTATCAAGGTGTCTAAATAGAAAAATGATCACTTATCTGCGTGAGTTGTTACATGCATGGTGTGTGAGTTTCATCTAACATGTATTTCTTGTTTATTTCTGTGCAAAACTAACTCTTCTAAATGTTAGGTAAAGATACTATAGTTTAATTTTCATGTATCGTTGGTATAAAAATGTTTAGACCATTAACTAATTAAAAATCACTATAAATATGATTTTTAAAGTATTTATTAAAAAAGTAAAAAATCTTACTATAAAGTTTTCTCAACTTTGATTATAAGATATCTTGAATACAAAATAAACCAAAAGCCAATACAAATGCGTACCACAATCCTCACCCAATCCCTATGTCCCCCCCTCTCTTTTTACCTTCCTATACATTATTAACATGGTATACTTCCAAGATAAGATGTTTGTATCGTTGTTGTAGTAGCAAGATCATACAACATTTGCCTGCTGTGTTAGAATGGAACAATCTCCTTACTCCTTAAACTTTTTCCTTTTTTTTAAATAAAAAAGATAAGAACCAAGTAGTCAAATCTGGAACAGAAATGGATCAAGTCAGGGAACACGTTCACTGGGTCCCTGGTTGGACAGCTGATCTGGATAGAAAAACTACCAAAATAATAATTAATATTAAAGAAGACAACATAGCGGGTTGACCAAATCTGGTTAAGAAAACGTTCACAAGTTATATGCATGTTTATTCCATTGAACTTTGAAATGCTTGGTAACAGAAAAAATATTTAGACCATTAAACAGAACAAATTGGAAATCAAACCATTTCAACAAGAAGTTTAGGTCACAATCAAACCATTGAACTTTGAAATGCTTGGTCATAAGTTATATGCCTATTTATTCCATTGAACTTTGGAATGCTTGGTAACAAAGCAAAAATATTTAGACCATTAATAAGAACAAATTGGAAATGCTCAATTGTGTTAATAACTTAATATATGAAATAAACAGAACAAACCGTGCATGGTTCAAATAAATATATTTGAGTTGTATTTGAAAGTGTACTTGAAAGCACACGTTTATTGAATTCTAAAATTGTTAAAATTTTATGTTATGAAAAAAATAAACAAATTCCTAGAGTATTTGAAAGAAAAAATATTTCGTGTATTTGAAATAATGATAATGTCATATAGCATAAGCACACGCTTTTGCTTTATATTAAGAACAAACTACGTTTTTGTCTCTGAAAGTGTAATACAATATCATATTAGTCCTTAAAATTAAGAAAATCTTAATTAAATTCCTGAAAATTTTAATTATTTCATTTAAGTCCCTAAACTTAATCATTACTGTTATTTTGGTCCTTAAACATATGTTAATATTATCATTTAAGTCACACATTTTTTTGAATTCTGGACTAATGTGATTGACATATAGTATTTTTAGAGACTCATTTGAAATTTCCTTAGCTTTATGGACTAATATAATAACCTTACACATATTTCAAGACTAAGGATGTGTTTGGGAAAATGTTGGGTTGAACGTAACTCACGTCTTTCCTAATCTACCAGTATTATTACTTCTCCATTTTTAGAATGTATGAATGGAGGTTTGGTGCCTTGCAAACGACAATCCAAACACACACTAAAATGGTGGTTTGGTGTTATATTAAATATTTGCATGCAGAGCACTTCATTCTTGCATAAGTATGATCATCATGCCTTCTCTTTTTTTTCCCCAAAAGTATGCTCTTCCTTTGTTTATGTAGTGGCATGCACAAAAAGGGAACAAAGAAGTCAAGAATAATGTGACAAAGCACGCTATATTTGCCTCCCTTGGCAGACCTAGTCACAAAAAGAATCAGATTCAGCAATTAAAAGGAGCATCAATGTCTCAACGGAAATGCTAACCAGCTCATTATAGACCCTTTTTGGCTCTCAAAGCTGTGTTGTTGCATGCCTTTTAAGATTCACTTTTCTTTTGCTAGCTCATTCATAGTTTCATACTATTTTGGATTTTCAAATTCCTGTAACTGTCTCTGTTTCTCTCTTATCTCATGACAGTGAAGGCAAGCACTAATCACCATCAAATTGGCTATATATCTAACAAATTCTGAAGCTATAAATAACCATCTGAATCATTTTTGTTTGCTTTGGTTGGCAGTACTTCTGCATGGTGATGAGGATCAATATTGACTGCAATGGTTGTTACAGAAAAGTGAAGAGAGCCCTTCTTGATATGCCAGGTTAGGCATCATTGATCCTCCTTAATTTCTATGCAAGCTTCTTGTAGTTCTGAAATTGAGAATTAAATTGTAGGCTCTCTTTAATTATTTCTTTGACTATGCTAGAGCTGGATAGCCATTTCCTAGAGAAGAAGCAGACCAGGGTAGTTGTGTGTGGCAGGTTCATCCCACAGGATGTTGCAATCAAGATAAAGAAAAAAACTAATCGTAGAGTTGAGATATTGGACATACAAGACTTGAGCGAGAGCAATGCTGAAATGGAAGACCAGAAACCAATGACCAATAATTGGACTCTTCTAGCTACCCAGAATCAAATGGAAACATGTCTGGCTTAAGAGAAACAAAGAATATATCTTATTTAATCCACATATATATCCACAAGTGAGTATGTGACTTGTACTATTTTATCTTTTTAAAATAATTACAAATATTCCTAACTATAATCATTGTAATAATTCTAGAAATTCCTAACTTATTATAATAGCATCTGTATTTGATAGTAATTTCTTTATTAACTGTAAAATATATAACAAATGTATTTCATTTGTCAGCTTCAATAATTTTCTTGTGTTCATAATGCCTTGGAAGAAGTTATTTAGCTAGTGGCATTTGAATTAGGTTACGTTTTACGAAAGAGGAATTGCTAATGTACAAAAGTTTGGCCTGTGAAAGGTAGTTAGAAAGTATTCTTGTCCCATCGATCCTAATTTTTTCCCAAGTCAAATTTTTACATCTTCAGTTTACATCTCTCTTTTTTATTTTGGAAGTAATAAATGCCCACCCCAAATATGATGGGAAAGAAATGGCAAGAAAGAAAAAGAAAATTGAGTGAAAAAAATGATGAGAAAAAAAAAAGAAAAAAATTGAATGAAAATAAAATAGAAAAAATATATTTAGAACAAACCTTTTCTTTTAATTACTTCACTCACTCTCTTTTCCCTTTCTTTTCACCCACAACTTCTCTCTCTATCTCCCAACATAACTTATACGACTCCATTCAAGCAATTGTTAAAATTTGTTTCATACAACCTTCCATACTTTTCAATGACATATATCTTTTTATACTTTAAGCAAATCAATTGATTTTACTCTAACCTAAATCCCAGAACTTTATCTTGAACTTTTTTTAAAAACTTGAAACATGAGACCCAGCAACTATTGCTTACATGATGAAATATACTCCACTAAACTAACAACTATTACAGATACAAAATACGAGTTGTCTAGCTTATTTCAAATAAAAATATGATTAAACAATTCTATCAAAGATAATTAATGTAATATTTTATGTTCTATTAATCATTTTTAAGTACATAAAAAATTACACCAATTATCTCTGATAAGATTGTTTAATCCTATTTTTATTTAAAATAAGTTAAAGAATCCCACAAAACACAAGTAGAACATTCCCCAATTAGTTTAAAAATTATTTCAAAAATTTCTCTATCCTCCTTTTTTTCTCACTTTGCTCATTATATCTACAATTTTCTCTTTCTTCCCTTCTATATCTTCTATGCATGTAAAGCATTTTTATCCTTTTACCAATGTACAAATTAATGAAGGTGATTACCGATACTTTTGGCTTGGGGACTTTGGTCAAACTTGAGACTTGATAGTTCATTAATTAGTTGTATTTAGACTGCGTTTTACTTTAATTAGGAATCCGGGATGGCAGGGAAAATTTATTACAGCACTACCGAGGACTCTTCCCTTCTTCAAACTCCGATTCATAGAAATCTCTGATCAAGGACCTCTAGATTCATGTCCCAACTAAACTTCACGAGACTAGATATAGTTCCAACTAAACTCCAAAACCACTACCGTCCCAACTAAACTTTACATAAAGTATAATTGAATAGTTGTAATAGTTTCGAACTATCTAATTTAGCTGACAGGAGCGGACCAGGTCAATTTGGCTACGAAGAGTAAAATAACGAAAGATGAAAACTAATAGAAAAATAGAATTTTTAAATTCTTTAATTTTCAGAAATTCACCGGTCAAGTACCCATAATTAATTAGTTTCTGTTTAGTACTACTAGCATTTCTCCCGACTTATGGATTAGGACAAAACTTTTGTTTCATCATTAAATAAAACTTAAATGCAATATTATAAATATTATTAGTATTATTCTCTAATCAGAATTTAAATTTTACAATAAAAAATTGAAAGTTAGTATGATACCCAGGTAAATAAAATTGTTTTGGAACAGTTAGTTTTTACACTGATAAAAACATAAGTTACTGCTATGTCATCTTATTTTGTCATATAATAAAGAAACTTTTAGTATGCCATTATCATATGCCAATCACTAGGAACCAAAAAAAATAAGAGAAAATGCATGATTTTACTTGGGTGAAACCCTTGTAAGCCCTGCGAATGCTGTCACTAATAAAGAGGGTGGGGGTAAAGAAGAGAGAAACCGTGGGTAGCACAAAAAGAAGGAAAAATGCTGCCAAACAATTGGAAATCAGAGAAAAAAAAATTGTTGAGAGTAGTGTACAAGAGATGAGAGCGTGTTATATATACAAGACAAGAGCAAGAATTACAATAAACCAAAAAGTGACACATGGACAATAATTATTTTCTAAAAAACAACTGTTTCAAAACCCCTACAATTTACGGGAACAACGTAATATTTTTCTAATTTTTTTTATTAAATATCAACATGTATTGTCGATTTAAAATTCAAATTTTAATTAAGAAATAACACTAATAATATATATAGTACTTTTTTTACTTTGAAAAGGTTAAAAAGGAAAGAAAAAAAAGTTGGCTGCATTTATAAGTCCCACACACAAGTAAAGCACCCCACTCCACTACACAGGCTTTACATGTCCCTATGTAAAACATTGCTTTTTATTTCAGCCATAAATAAAACAGGCACACACATGTATACACGCATTTTTTATTCGTCTATATATCTAGACATTCCATACTACAACCATATATGTAAATCTTCCACATTTACACGACAAGACACTGTACGTTACATTTGCAGCTAGCAAAATTTATTCAAATACAACATATACTATATATGCATGCAAGCATGATGCATCTACTTGTCACTGTGTCCTCCGGGAAGCTTCTCCTTAATCTTATCCATTATCCCTTTCTTCTCGTGATCACCATGAGACTGCTCATGCTGACGATGCTCCCTCTCATAGTGTTGGCCCGTGCTTCCATACCCTGCTTGTGTGTGCGCACCCCCAGTGTTTATTCCATAACCGGTTCCACCGGTGGTTCCGCTTCTAAGACCCGTGCCAGTGTCCGCGGTCTGGGTTCCATAGTAAGGGCCACCACCGGTAGTCTCATGTTGCCTACCGGTGTCACCGCCGTAGCCACCGGTAGTCCCATGGTGTCTACCAGTGTCCCCAGCATAGCTGCCACCGGTAGTTCCATGTTGCTTACCAGTGTCACCGGTAATTCCATGGTGTCTACCGGTGTCTGTAGCGTAGTCACCGGTAATTCCATAATGTCTACCGGTGTCCTTATCATAATCGACACCGGTAGTCCCATGTTGCTTACCGGTGTCATCAGCGTAACCACCACCAGTTCCGGTGGTGGTTACATAAGTGGCAGGGGCATTGTGATGAACCGGGTTGCCATATTCGTCGGTTTGCCTCTCAGTGTTGCCATACTCATCGACCTTACGACCCTGATCATCGTAGTGTGTACGCTGATAACTTGCCATAGTTGTTGTTGTGGGTTTTGATTACAAGAAAGAACTTGTTGTGTATGGTGTTGTTGACGATGAAAGAAGCATGTAAGCATGGGGTTTATATAGGGGAACCGAGCATAAAAATCTGGTAAAGAGGTCTCAAGAGTCTGACACGTGCCGTGTGGCGTTGATAATATAGCTGACAAGTGCATGGACACGTGTTGGTGTGTTTTTTAAGTGAACACCGTGTGGTCGCTTTCGGATTCACGGGTTGACACGTACGGACTTACTTAGCGGATGGAGGAAAGGCCCAAATGGATAAGTGTATAGCTAGCTGGGCCACCGATGGATGTGAATTTCAACGGTGTTTGTAGTGACATTTTGGGATTTTGTGTCACTGAAGGGGCGCAAAGTAGACACCTGTGACAATTTGATAATTTAATTCACTCTTTATTATTAATAAAAATTTATTAAAAATACAAAAAAAATTGTAAATTTTATTTTTAATATTAACAACTTTTATTCATAATTTTAACTAAATTTTAATTAACAGTAAAAAATATATTAAAATGAATATATTAAAAAATTACGTTGCTCGCAGTTCCCATTTAACAAGATACAAATATCCCAAATTAGTCACCGAAGAAATTTAGTGACAAACTTGTTAAATTTTGATAATATGTATATAAATTTTAGCACGGCACATCAGTACAACAAATATCAGCTATATTAGTAATTTAAAATAGATATAAATCTTGTTAAAACGATTTTGACGTAAGTGTAATGTTTACAAACATAATTAATTAAAATTTTAAGATCGCATGACAATAAATATAATGTAATATATATTAAAATAATAATAAAACTTATATTAAATGAACACATATATTATTACAAGTACAAACTATAAATTTGTCCACATGACCTTGGCAGGTGGCTAATGAAGCAAGACTTACTTGCTATAGCTAGGTTTATCTTAACCAATAAAGTGCAATTTGTGGACCAATTACTTGCTATAACTTGGGTTGGGCTATTCTTAGCCAAGAGAGGGGTCTGTTATTTTCATTCCAATTTTTATCTCAATTTTTGTTTGTTAATTTTTTCTTTTGAAAATACTCTTTGTTGAAAATGCGTTTTCATCAAGCATAATACACAACAGAAATACCTTTTCGTTATGTGTTGAATTTCAATACATAACGGAAACACATGGTTCCGTTATGTATTGAATTTAATATAAAAGGATTATTGTGTATCTTGATAGATTACACACTTACGCATTAGAGATCGAGAGTGCAATTTACATTAGACACGAAAACTATAATTTACACTAGTAACAGAACCAAAACCAGTATCAACCAATTCAAATAGAAATCAATACCATTACATTAATCATCATAAAATAATCAGTCTAACAATAATTAGTCTATGTGCTATAAAAAAGTAAATGAGCATATGATTACAATGAATCTTTAGTAATATCTGCTAGATATGCATCTCCTCTAGATAGAAATAAAGAATTGAAATGTTGTATGGGTCCAAGTATAGATTTTGCCATGAACGAGCATTGTCATTGTAGTATCTATGCCATTGTAGTGCAATATGAGGTAGGGGAGTTTCATCTTTTAAATAAACCTATAAGAGGAAACAATTCTATAAAGTTAGTGAATAAATTTACATATTTACAATGCTAAAAAATAGAGTAATTGAAAAATGTATATCTGCACAAAGTGACAACCATGAACAAATCCAATAGTAATAAACTAGTGATATCCAACAGGTGAGGGTTAACTTCTAAGCAGAAAAATGTCCAGCTTTGCAAGCTGGATAAGTGGACCAACATGACATTATACCGACTAGCAATAACATAACCCATGTTGGAAATGGACATCTACTTATCATGACTTGTCACTATGCCATTGTCAACATACAAAGAAGTCTTTAGTTCAATCACTCGTTCTGTGCCAAAGAGTTGAGCATATTCAACATGCCATTGTTGAGGTTCCTAAATCAAATCATCACAAATTAGAGACCAAGACTTCTCACCCTTACTTAGCAAGGCTGCAATTGTCTGGTAACTGCTATTTCTGTTTGATCTCACATCAACAGTACGAACAATATATTTATGCAACTCATCTGGAAATCATCTATAAATGGCACACTTTTTTTTTGCGTTTAATGTCACGGGCAACTTTGCGAGACACATTAGGAGGTGATGAACTATCTACAACCGTGTGCATTACATCAACTTGCGTCCACATCGAAGGAAGAAGTTTAGTGGAATTTTTAGACTTTGGTGCTCCCTTCATTTTTACCTTCTCTATAGGAGGACACAATGAAAAATGCATTCAAAAGCTTGATGGAATTTAAATGTGACCACAATATATCTTTGACAACATCTTCAATGTCTACTATTCTATACCAGTAGACATATTCATCACATTCCATCAATTACATTAGATGTTGAATTTCAGTTCTTAGATCCCTTTTGATGTCAACGATATTTTTAACGTGCATTATATATGGTCTTGATAATACTGGCATTCATTTGGTCTTGACTATTGATTGTTAGTAAAGTGTGACTAAGCTTCATCATGTTTTTGGTCATTTTATCTAGCAGAGATTTTTCTTCACTACTCAATCGACCCACATATGAATGACTCAACAATGTTTTAGCTACATCGTGGTTATGAAATCTACAAATTACAAAAAGTCTCCACTCATTTTTCACACACTTCCCTTTTAGTTTAAAAGGGTAATCACATTTCTTGGTTCTAGTGTACTTGAGGGTTAACACGTCCTTGTATTGTTTATACTTTCCTCCCTTTTCACAAGACAATAAGACAGATGTCTTGCTTGGTCGATTCGTCAACCTTTCTATGATAATAACAAATTCACACCCGTTCCTAATTTGTCGAACCCACTTCAACAAATCATCATGTCTTGCAAAAACCTAAATCCAATAATACTTTATCATATCAACAACATAATAAATATCAAACAAATTTCAATACTTAACAATTAATTATTCGATATACCTTTGTAGTAGCAAAAATTCACTATAATCAGGAAATATATCTTGTGGGTTTATATCTAACATCTCTATCACATACTTTTCATTTGCTTCTATAGGATTCTCTAAACACTTGGCATGTTAACTTCATAAAAAAAATGTGTTCCAACTTTGCTCCATAAAGTTACAAAACAGAAACGTGTTTCCATTGGATATGTAAAATGCAGAAAAAAAAAAAGAGAAACATGAGCTTATAGAGAAAACCCCCAGAGACGATTACGATAGAGAACTCATTGGCTGAGCTTACAGAGCTTAAATGTGACCTACAAAGGAGGCAAATGGATCGATGATGGCTGAATGGAGGAAGTAGTGGTTGTAATGCCTAACCGCTTTCAAGATAAGTGACTATCCCCATAAATCAACACAAGACTTTTCGACGTGCTTTGTCCTCACTCACACGCTTCTTGAGAAACTTCCTAGGAGGTCACCAATTCCTAAATTGCTCCAAGTCAAGCACGCTTAACTATGGAGTTCTTAAGTGATGGGCTACCAAAAAGTAGATGCATCTTGTTGGTATAGATAGCACTTATTAATTCATTTAAGCTATCATCAACTGTACAATCCCATACCTGCACAGCCTCTGGATCCTTCTCATTTTGATGTGTATTCGATTCATTCATGTACCCCTCTGTTGGAAGCCTACCAGGAGCCGCTCACTGTCCGTGCCTCATCTCTTTTTCACTGACGATCACTCCTCGTCCTCGTCAGCGCCTAGGATGTTACAGTGGTGACCAATGAAGTGACGAGAAATTAAGGAGGGGTGGTAGGAATAATGGTTGAGGTAAAGATAAAATGGAGGTAAAGGTAATATGATATTTTGCTAGTTTTTTGAAAAATAAAAGATAAAAAAAGAAAAAAAAAGGTGGGAATAATAGTGGCCACCAAGAGAGTGTAATATATGGCCAAATTACTATTAGGAGTATCTTTGGTTCGTAGGCTAGAACCCCCCTTATGGCATTGTAAACCATCTTAATAAAACTAGTCCAGCCAGCTATCAAATGGGCATTAGCTAGAAAGAAATCAATGTATCTCCTTTGGCTTCGTAGAGTGTTATAGCAGGTATAAAGACCTTGGGATATGGACTAAAGTCTATGACTTGATCTGCTTAATCCATAACCCACCAGAGTTTAGGTTTGGTGAGAACTAACTTATATAAATGTGGGTTTATATAGGCTGATCTATTTAGTCTATAGGTTAAACGAGTTTGGTATGCACGTTTGTTGACTAAGTGTGCGTGTTTTTCCGTTGTCACACTTTCCTAGGAACCTAAACGTGACTAAGCCAAATCTTCGGATTAGCGTTCAACGGGCATCTAAATGAAAAAACAACCACACTGCAACTTGTTTAACATTCATATATATTTTTTTAATAAATTGATTAAATATTTTTAAAAATTGACACTTTTAGCTTGTAAGAATTATATTTGATATTTGATAGTTATTTAGTTGAGACTTAAGACCATATGATGCTTGTTAGTTTTATTATTTTTTATATTTTTCTTTGTAATTTTTTATTTTTTAATTTTCTTAATTTTTTTTACTTATGCAGGCTAGCCCGCCAACTTATAGGCCAACATGGGGCAGATATGGACTAGCCATTATAAAAGTATAGGGGTTGCTATTTACACTTTTCCTTCTCACTTATACACTCCCTTCCCTTTTTCCCCCTCAAATTGCCTTTATGAATATACACTCCTTAACATTTCCCACACCAAATGTTGCAAAAAGACCACATCTCAAAACCGGACAACGTTCCATTAGCAACAACACACACCAACACAAACACTAACCTAAACTATCTATGTAATCAATTTAAAACAGTATTAGTCTTCTTATCAACATCATTGTCATCGTAAGACATAAGCCTTTTTATCTACCGTGTCGATCTAATTCGCACAACATACATCAACACATTGGTGTAATCTATCGGGAAGTCCTTGAAATCTTATGGTTCCTACAGCAAACATCCTAAAATGTTTTCTAGCATTGGAAACCCTGATTCTAACCACTTAGTGGCTCTCTATCCTCCTTGACCAATAAACCCACCTCCACAATGCAATGGTCAATAATTGTGTCATCAAGATCGATGCAGTGACAATCCCCCTCATGGCACCAAGATTTGGCGTGGAGTCTAGCTATGAATTTTGACATGATGATGACACTACTAGCAATGTTTGGGACGAGATTTTTGATTTTTGGCAGCCAAAGGACCTACTATCACACCTAATTGGAAGGTTCTTGCATTAGCAAAGGGTCTTCAATGAAATGAAGGGGAGTTTTTTTTTTTTGTAGTAAGAGAAGGGAGAAGGGGGATGTGTTTAAGAGGATAGTTTAGGAAAAAAAAAAAGAAAAAAAAAGGAAAAGGAGTGTATAAGTTAAAAAAGGAGAGTAAATAACAATTGCCGAGAAATATGTACATTTTGCAGTCAACCCAATCTAACTGTTTATTTGCAGGCATATGTAGATTGAACTTATGCAAATCGGGCTGGCCCATACACACAACTTTATATACAAGGATTGAAGAGATAGATTAATGGAAGCTATACAACATATGCAATCTCAATAGTGCGATCGATGCTTACATCTTCAAATCTTATTCCTTAATCTTTCAACCCTTCTTCCCCTCTCTTGACAAAATAAAAAGAGAGAAAACATGAATGATACTATGAAGTCTAACTGAGACTTCAACCATACTCCTTTTTGTCTTCTTATATGCTAATATTATTATTCTAAGAATTTCATCACATATAAAATGTTTTCTTGTAATAATGCTTATTGGTTTATGCAATTGTTATATTTTTGTAAGATAATTTTAGCAAGATTATTGCCTAAAGTAACATAGGCAACAATATTGGAAATTAAAATAGTTTGAAATGGATTTGTAAATTAAATATCCTCTTTACATTTTAGTTTTTATTTGGTTATATTTCTTGCATTGGTTTCTCAGTAGACTACAAACTCAATGTATGAATATTGATAAAACTTGTTTTACTGTTTGAGTCTTTAGGACGATTGCTTTGAATTATTTAAGGGGCTGAAAGAAAATAAATTATAATAATAATAATTAAATTATAAAGTTTCTTTCAATGTAGGTAATCAACAAGAAATTTATCATCCATCTTATTTATGAGGCAATTTTTCACAAACTTTATGATAAAAAGTGATCTCTCAGTAGTTACAATTAAAGTAGGAAGACTTAATATCAAATCAATTAAATGATTAGTCAATAGATAATTCAAACATTTTCCAATTTTCACCAATCCTTTGACATAACTCAAAGATTGTGGGTAGATTTCTAAATTCAGAATGAAAAGAAATATCAAGTTTATAATGTCAAACTTGTGTTCTAAGACAATTTTTATTGTTCGATAAAATCATCAAGATAAACCTTCATTGTCATTTTAGAAATCTTCTCCATGTTGAATAATTTGTAAAGATCTTTTGAATTTAAAGCTAGATTCAAATAATTAGAGTAAATTACACTGACATCTCTTGTGATTTTATCAAATTTTACCTCGATACCTCTTACTTTTTTTTTACTCTTACACTAACCCATTTGATTGTTTGATAAACAATACACTAACACTCCTTATACATTACATTATCCTCCTTTGATTATTTGAAAAACATTACACTGTGTACTCCTATAAGAAAGGTTATTGTAAACGTTGAAAAAATATGAAGGTTATGTGCAATCTCAAAAAATTTTAGGAAGTATCAATGTAATTTACTCAAGCAATTAATTTCATCATATTATGACAAAATCTACTGTTAAGCTCTTTTAACTAAGTATCAAACGTAGCAATGAACCTATTAATACAATAATAATGCATACCTATAATGTGATCAACATTTTAGTGAGCTCAAGCTCTTCTAGGAATAAACAAGGTAGTCATTTAAGAAACAATGATTTCATGTTTCTCACAAAATGATATGACTTGCTTGAAAACACTTTCATTCTCTCATTCTTTGAATCAATCTTTTAATAGTGGAAACAAAAAAAAAATTGCATTTAATATTCTTTTTGATTCCTACATTTTGAAGCATGACAAAGCTCACAAGTAATTGTCAAAGTATCTTGTAAAAGATGTAACAAAATTCATTTTTTGTTAAGCTTTGAAATAAATTTAAATAAAATCTTCATCAAGTATTTGTAGCTCTTTTGTAAAGTACTTATTTGATTTAATTCACTACTTGCTTTAAAACCATTCTTAGTAATCAAATTTGTAATGATTGTTGCTTGAGTAGCCTATAATTGGTCATGTTGCTTAAGAGAAATAGTCACAACATTCACATTTAATGCTAAATTGGAGAAAAATTGTTGAGCATAGTTAACTTCTCTAACAACTACTACTAGTGCTAGCTATAATCGATGAGTAGAACAATGAATGTTATATACATAATGATAATTTTTTCAAGAACAAAGCTTCTATCTCATTTCATTCATTATGCATGTTGTTAGCTTTATCATACCTTTTACCATGAATATTTTGAATATTAAGACAATGACAAAAAAAAAAAAACACACTTGAAACAACTTTCTCCAATGTAAAAAAAGAAGTATTGAAAACATTAAAAAGATAAAAATAAAAAATCTCTTGAATACACTTATCTTTATTCATAAATCTCAAAACTATATGTATTTGTTTTTTTTATTCATCTCTAGTTTCATTAGTAATAAGGCAAAATTTAGAATCATCAATCTCTTCACATATTGTAACTTGTACCATTGAAGCAAAAATATACAATATACATTTTTTTTGTCCTTTAATTACCATGATTGTTACATAACAAGTAATAAGGTAAACAAAATGCAACATTTTGTGGGGTGAATATTCTAATCAGCTGAGGAACTTTTAAAACCAAAATGATTGAAAATGTCAATGATGATTTCCAATATTAAAAGCTAGAAAATTTTTATATGCAAGTTGATATAATCTTGCTTTATATAAGATCTAGAAATTTTGTCATGTTTATCAATAGGATATTTCTAAATAGAATAACATTTTCATTTATCTTTCTTTAATGAAGAGTTATCAACTTCTTCAATTATAGGAATTTTATATCGAAGTTGTTGAATTTCTTCTATTTGTGTGGTTGATAAATTGCTAGCTTGAAGAGCTTCATGAACTTTCCTTTTATAATATACATCAATTGTAGATGATTTTCTTGCACTGCTCTCTATATCCTCATCTTATAATATCATTGGTAAATTTTGGAATTAGAATACAAACATGTATGAACTAATAGCTAGAGATAATTATAGAATAAATCTCTAAAACCTTGTGATAACAATAAATAAAAAAAATTGTACAAACTATATAAATAATATTAACTTAAAATTTATGGATCAAGTAAAATAAATGGAAAAAATAAAATTTAATTTATTATAGAAATAATCATATTTAAGTGGAAAATATTAACACTATGTTTGGATAAGAATTGAAATAGGAAGGAAAGAAATAGAGATGAATTTAAAATGAAATTTAAAGTTGTCTAGATAGATAGAATTAGGAAGGAATGAAAGGAAATAATTTCTTTCTTTCCATTTGTTTGGTTAGATTGAAAAGTGAAAGGAAGGAAATAAGAAAAGATGTTGAATTGACTATTTTGCCCTCCATAGTATATACTTATGTTTTTTTTAATATATATATTTTGATCCACTTTTATTTTAATGTTAATTCTTGGAAACTCTCATTGAATTAGGAGTATCTAATTAATTTTGCTTCCCTCTAGTCATCAAGTTCTTATTCACGTAAAGAAGCATGTTTAATATTTATGCTCTGTTTGGAAAAGCTTATAAATAACTTATTTGGACTTATCTTATGTTATAAGTGCTTGTGAGAGTATTTGAGAGCACTTATAAATTTTTTTATGACTGGTCCATAAGATGTTTTTATCTTATTTTCATAAACTCTCCAATATAGCTTATAGGAATAGCTTATGTAGAGCTTATAAAAGGACCTACCTTTAAATCATGTCAGGACCAAACATATAGAAATAGTGTTTTTTTTTTGTTCCTTTCTCCAAATTAAACATTTTAATTTTTTTTTCACCTAAATTAATATAAATGTTAAATTCTACACAAAACAAACTACAATTATTTATTACTAGTATTTTTTTTTATGTTTCCTTATTTTTCAGTAAAAAACATAATTTAATTAAATAAATTTATATTTTTATACGTTGCTAGTAATTTCTTTTATATGGTGCTAGTAATTTTTTTATATGTTTCCTTCTACAATGGTATGTAGTAGTTAAATTTTTATAATGAATTACTATTTTTATATACTTATATTTATTTATACATGTGAATGGTGAATTTTTTAAGCTCATATCATGATTTTATGATATATATGATTTTAATTTTAACACCTTAATTTATATTTTAATCATGTTTTGATTATTATATATTTTAATTTTCAAAATTATTGATAGGTGTATGGTGATTATTTTTTTATGTGTGTGTCACATAATTTTTTAAAATTTATGATACCTAAATTTTTGTTTTTTTAAACTAAAAATAGGTAAACGGTGACTGTTGATTTTTATTTTTAATATTTTTGTGATACAAATAATGTTAGTATCTTAATTATTTAGTTAGCTTGTAAATTTTTAATTTATTTTTAGTCATGATTTGATTTTTTTAATTTTAAAAATGAGGCAACATCTTATAAGTGCTTATGTAGTAATGCATCCAAACACTTTAAAACTATGTAAGCACTTATCAATGTGTATATCCAAAAGCATTAGCTTATTGAATTTTAAGCACTTATAACATAAGTTCTTATTATATAAGAACTTATTGAAAAATATCTTAATTAATCTGTTTTTCCAAATAGGCCTTTAACCTTAATGATATTTTTAATATTTACATTTATAATAGCAATTATCCAAAATGATTTGCTATATGTATGAAAGCAACAATTGTTATATTATTGTCCAACAAAGGAGTTCCCATTCCTCATTTTTTTTTGAAAAAACAAAAAAAAAAAGGTGAGGAGTAGCTTGAAATGGAGCTAGGAGCATAAGTGCGGAACGTAGATAAAGGAAGGTATATTTGGAAATTTCTAGTTGCTTATATTCTTTCCACTCTATTTCAAGGCAAAAATAGGATGAAATGGTTATATGTGGGACCCGTGAAAATATAATCATTCTACTTTCCATTTTAACCACTTCCAAACAATTGAAATTACTTATTTCCATTTCAATTCCTTCCTTTCCATTTCAATCCACCCTAAATCAACTCATCTAAACAAAGGCTAAGAGTAAACACATCTCAAAAAAGAATCACTGCTACCAAAAAAGCAAAGAAAAAAAATAATATTGACATAAATGGAAATAAACATTATTGGTTTCCTATGGGTATCCTCCTTCGGACATAATTCTGTTTGATGTACAATCGAACACTAAATGTTTGCACTTCTCTCAGCAAGAATTCAAATCTTGGTTTGTCAAATTGTGAGGGACTAACCCCTTCGCTAGACCTAACTCCCATTGGTGCAAAGAAACATTTTTAGATGTAAGTAAATGCACATCTAAAATGTCATCATCTTTTATCTCTAGTTTTTTGCATATTGATTGGTAAGATGGATTCTAGACTTTTAGTCTTGCCTAGATTTAAGTCAAATAATATTGTTAAATATATAAAAGATGTATATTTATTGTATAATTTTAATATTTAAATTAAGAATTTTAGCTTCTTATGTTCATATTTTGGTGCATTATTGCATAATTTCATTATTTTATATTTTTAGAATCTAATTTCTATTTTTAGTATTTATTATTATTATTATTATTATTATTTTATTTTATTTTGTAGAAAAGTGAAAAATATGAGGCATTGTAGAGTTAGGCATTTACATTACAAAATTAGACAATAAACTTAGTATTGGGTGTTAGCATTGCATCACTGGGTGTTGAATTGATAAAAAGCCATTATTCCAAAATGCTAAGTGTTGAAAATATAGTTCAAATATTGGGCACTTGAGTTAGACACTATTTAAAGGCCACAACACAAGACAGTTTTGGAGGAGATTTTTCACCAAATTTTTGAGCCACGACCACAAGAGGAAGCATGTGGAAAGTTTTCAAAGCTAAGATCTCTAAAAACTCAAAGGCAGCAGGTTCAAGCAATCAAATGACTATTGACCTTTCTTTTTTATTTTTTTTATTTTTTTGCTCTCTACATGTTATAAGACTCTTTAGGTTGAGTTGTTGAACTTGACTTGGATTTCTATGTAGTTTTGGGTTATTTTTTAAGGTAATTTGATTCTTGTGTTTTATGTATTCATCTTCATTTTTTTTTTGCATTTCTTTAGTTTATATGGTTATAAAAATTGATTTTTGATTTGTGTAGTAATTAAAAAATTTGGCATGAGCTAGAATTGGGATAATTTGTCAAAGATCTATGTGCCTAGGAATAAAACATTGAATCTAAGAGTTCTTTAAAGTTATTTGTTCCCATTGCTTAGCTAGGTTAGATATTATTTAAAGCATTAGGAATACTAATTTTGCTAAAGGGATTATAACCTAAAAAATTAGGCTTAATTTAATTTTGTAGATTTGAACTACAATTACAAGGATTAGATTACATTGGATTGGGTTGTTTACATAAGTTGAAAAGGAAGATGATTCATACCCTAATCGTCTTTACAATTACCTCATCCTTTAAGTTGTTGCACTTGTTTTTTGTATTCTTATTTCAATCTTTCTTAACTATTTGGATTGCTCAAATAATTTGAATTAGTAATAGTTGGTAATTGACACAATTTCTCGTGGCATCAACATTCTACTTATCACTTTATTATTTAACACAAACAATACTTTTTTTGTGGTAAATTTTTTTTATTTTCTTAAATCTTTATACAAGAACGAAAACTTAATCATATATGTTTTCTAATAAGAATTAGTGTAATTATGGTTAATAAATTTGAGAAAATTGTAATTTTTAACATAAAAAAATTGCTAAAGAGAACCTATTGCTTTGATATTCACATTGAAGTAGGAAGGGAATAAAACTCACCATTACTTTTAATTTTCTTTTTTCTTGTTCATGTTTTTAATTTCTCATGAAATTTCTCACTACATTAAATTCTTCAAAAAGTTATACGACAATTGGAATAAGTGTTTTGGCACCTAAAATTTAAATATTCAAAGTAGGATAAGGAAAATTTTACCAACTGAAGACAAAGGCCCTTGTGTTTCATCCATCCAGCAAAACAGAGTTGGCATTTAACGAAAATGGGTGTTAGTATTTAGAGAATGGGCCTTAGTTAACTAGGCTAAGTCATAGCCGAAATGGTTTGTTGTGCATGTGGTTAATTCATCTAACTCAAGTACTAAGTGAAGGGAGGGTTATTTGGCTAACAAAGCCTTGCTAGCTAGGATTAAATTTCAACTAGTGCTGGAGTTGCGTAATTAATTTATGTGGGATCAATTTAAATTTTCAAAATAGGATAATATTTCCCTTGGTCTTTGGAGTTTAAAAAGTAAGGCACAGTTAAAAACTGATCAAGTTTAAGTTCCCTTGAAAATAGAAGGAGGTTGCCATTGGATTCTAAATTCAAAATGTAGGAGATATGGATAGCTGGGTAGTGGAGATCATGCCTAAAAATTAGGAGTTTTTGCAAACCACTCTCAGACAGGTGGACCCACCACAATTAGCTGAATTCACATGGATCAATCAATTCAATTGCCAGGGCCAATCGAATCAGTGGAAAACTAGCTGAACAAGGCCTCAACCACAATTTAAGCAATTACTAGGCAGAAAAACATGGCTATTCAAAGAGTAGTTGATTTATAAGTACAAATAGATCTTGCACTTCAAATTTTGGGGTGACAATCAATCAAATTAACCTATTTGTCTTGCATTTATTTTCCTTTATTGCTTTTATTTACCGCTTTTATCATTTACTTTTCGGACTCTTATATTCTCTTTCACCTTTGCACCAAACGCTTTTTGGAGTAGTTTAGGGACCCATTTGCGAAGGAGAAAATTCTCCTTCTTGGTCAAAAATCGTTTAAATATTTTGGGATCGTGGTGAAGAAAGTTTAATCGAGCCATGCAATTAAAATTTGATCACGCAACAACAAAGTGCTTTATTACTTGAACAAGTTTGACAACTGAGTTAATCGGTAGTTTGAGTTTTATAAATAGAAACATGGTATCTACTAGCCAAACTTATAACCTTATGATAATTAGACCCAAGATAAAATCAAGAAAGAATGGGACAATGGCCCACAATTCATTATTGTGTGTCCTAAATTTAAATCATATTCGTATATCTTTACAGATCTTAAAACCTAAACTTCAACCATAAATCCAAAATCCAACATGTTATAACTTAATCATAAATCATAAACCTTGGTACCAAATCTTAATTGAAAATCCCTAATCTTAAAGTTTTAGAACCAGAACATGTTTGGTATTATTTATCTTTGAAGAAATAGTTATTCTATAAATTATTTTAAGAAATTACAAAAAATAATCATTTTTATCAAAAGAAATTAATCCAAACATGATTTCCAAATAAAATAAAATAAAATGCAAACACCTACTCAGGAAAGAAAAAAGGAGAAAATTATGATTAATTAGTTCCCAAAATTCCTCATGCCATTTGAGTTAGAGTTTTTAGACTATATTGTTTTTATCTTTCTTTCCCCTTTACATATGAGTGTATGCACAATTTTTTCATCTCTTCAATTCACCAAAACCCATTATTTTTACTATCTTCACAGGATAATGACAGGCAAACATGTTGCACCCGATGTTTTCAATCCTGATACTCTTACTGAGGAATCAGTGAACTTTTTTGTTTACTAGGATTTGACATTAGAGAAGACACTTTCTAGAGTATGTGGTGTATTACCGTTCATCATTCAATTCCCATTGCATTAAAGATTCTAACCACGTACAACATTCTCACTAATCCAGAGAAACAAGATTATTATTTATGGACCTTATTGGAATGATCTTCTCCATTAAACTGGTGGTGAACTGAGTTAAGAAAGATTTTTGAATTTGCAAAATTCAGAGGCAAACCAGATGATGTGATAACAAAGATGACAACAATTGTCATTATCCATCGTCTTTACTGCCAACATTCCAACGGAACCATATGGTCTAGAAATGAAGCTTATATCTAGGATACCTTTGACATATATCCTATCGATTTAAGCTACAAGCTTCAATTGACTCAACATCTGCAAGAGATCAATGAATACACTGTTCCTCTAGCTGATCCTTTTCAACCAAGTTCATCTCATCAACGAGAGACATTGTAACACCCTAAGGGGCATTACCGTAACTAGGTCTAGATTTTAAAAAAAACAAACTGAAAAAGGTAGAAACAACATATAAATACTACTCATAAATATAATTAAATATTATATACGAACAATACAATAAAAAAAACATACATGCCAAATATAACTCATCTATCACCTGAAGGTATCGTACAAAATATAAACAAGAATACAAAAACATAATATAAACTAGACTACGTTTTTTTGCACGTGACTCCAAGCTCCATTTACGCGTGTCTTCACCTGTATTCTGAAAAAGGGAAAACTTAAAGGAATGAGACATAATGTCTCAGTGAGTGCTCTAAGGACTCTATGGCTGGGTTAGACTCTTCTATTCGGACAACCTTCATTACTTATCTCTCATGGCTTTAGCCTCATTGGGTTTCTCATAATTATCCATACCTATGGTTGAGTCTACACCTTTCAACAGTCAATACTCCCTGTTAATTACTCTCTCATTCTCACAACTATTATATTGGTTTACTATCTCATTCTTAACTTAAGAACTCATCCTCATTATTTATACTTTCTTACCCAAAACCCTCTTTAGAATTTACTCTTCTTCCTTTTAATATTCAAAGCTGTCCCCTAGGGTCAAGTCTAAGGTTACAGACATCCTAAAATACTCTTATTTCATTCTCTCTCTTACTTGTCTTATACCTTTCTATTACGCCATGAGGGAATTCACCCTTCCTCTATCTTATTCACAACTATTATTATCCAACTAGAACCCTCATAACACTATTCTAAGGTCTAGCCTCTCACTTATCCTTAAGGTAGCAAACACAATTCCAATTACAAGCATATAATTGTTTCACATTCTTTGTCTAGTAACTAGACATATACCTCGTTTTATTTTATCAAACAGGAACGACACTCGTGCAAGATATGATCACATGTCCACAACTTTAACATTTCATCACAAGGCACAATTACATTCTTACATAGAATTCACATAGATAGGGTCACATAGAATTCACATAATTACAACATAGCACACTCTAACATATCACACTATAACAAGATACATATGCGTGCTATGTTCCTAAACCACTACTCATGCACATGTGGTACCAACCTAAACTTTTCGGAAAGTAGACTAGGAGTAAATGCAGGCCATAAGAAGCGTCATCGGTACCGATGCCTTCGGCTTTCGCACCCTCAACTAGCATGATATCCCCCGGTGACTAGTCAGGGTTACCCAGTTTTGCCAGTACGCCCCGGCTCCATGGGATCAGCATGGACCATTAGAGTTTTCCCAACCGAATAACCCCCAAGGCTAAGGTTAGACAACCCATCACGGCCTCCACCAGCCAAATTCCTACATACTTTCCTCATCACATAAATCAAATGTTATGATGCATGGTCACAAATAATGCTTACAACTTTTTATAGACTTTTATCATGAAACATTGACACAATTTCATATCACACTCAGTTTCTTTCAAGGTAAATAATAATCATACAATATAACCTCAACAAGGCATAAGAAAACAAACAACAATGAGTTAAAAACTGCAAAGAGGAGTTCATAAACACAAAAAACGGAATAACAAAAGTCGTATCCGCCCAGCAGGACGGAAGTCTCGCCCAGCGGTCCAGCGAACCCGCCAGCAGGTTCACGTCGGAACCCAACCTGCCCAGCGGGTATTTCACTCCGCCCAGCGGCTCCGCGTGCCTAGCGTAAACGCAGAATCCAGTTTTTGAAGAAAAGTCGCCCAGCGGCTATCTAATCCCGCCGGGCGGATCCGATATACTAATTTTAATTTATTTTTCCTATTGTCTTTGGGTTCTAAATGCTTCAAGATAAATAATTAGATTCTTAATCACTCTTCTACATCGATAATTGGTCAATCTAATCTATAATTTTTTTACTCCTTCACAATCCCCTCAAAACCCATCAAATCCCTAAATTTAGGTATAAGGAGGGAAAAGATAAATAGATAAACAAGAACAAGGAAGGACATGGGGGAGAGCACTCACCTTTGTGGATATGCAAAGTTGAATTCTAGGGTTTGGATTCTCCGGTTTCTATTCTTCCTCCTTCTCTTCCTCTTCTTCTTCTCTTCTTTTTCTCATTCTCTCTAACTTTTTTCTTCCTCTATTTTGTGACGGCTAAACCTAACCCACATTCTCTATTCCCTTCTTATAACATGTGGGTGGGTATGTGGCTTAGTAGGCTTTAGTCCCCTATTGGGCCCTAGATGCTCTTTTGGGTTGTATGATAATATTCCTACTAATTTATAATACTAAGATATTAATAAAAACAATAATAATAAGAATAATAATAATAATAATAATAACAACAACAACAACAACAACAATAATAATAACAATAAATATAATAACAACAACACAACACAATAATAATAATAATAATAGGAAATATAATAATAATAATTCTTAAGACATCTTTTGTCTAATAACATATGAGAAGGGTTCTACTAAAAGCTACCTCGTGGTTTATTTTTAATACTTGAAATTTGGGTTGTTACAGACATCAAATCCAATAGACCAAGATACAGAGATGACAATTGTCAAAGAAGAACTACCTCCGTACTTTGAATATTCTCAGCATTCAAATGCAAAAATCATGGATGCAATAATGTATGAAAAAGAAAAACAAGCCGAAAATAATCATCCGTGGTGGTACATCTATATGGTAGTGTCACGTCTGAAGAATGGCAACAGCTCAATCTGATAGCTAGCCAAAATTCATGTGACTAAAACAAAGCCTGATTAAGTATGTTTGTACTATAAAGCAAGTGTGTCTGTAAAGTAGATTCCATATGTCTGTAAATAGTGTTAACTTTAGCTTGTCGTATTAGGTAATCTTATTTTATCAGATAAGAATCTACTTTATAAAAGTGTGTGACAGTAACAAATAATCATGGCATGTGTGATGTAAGTCATGACGTTTGTGTGCTATATGACCTTCTCCTTCTTCTATAAATAGAGAGAAGCGCCTCAGTTGTGATCATCGAGCTTTGAAATAAAATATGTGTATATAATAACGAGTTCTCTATAAAATTCTCTCTTTTCTCTGAAAACCTAGTATAATGTTTTTATCATGATCTTTTCTCCTAAGAAGCAAGTATGCTCTACACTTGCCCTTCAAAAAGATCCTGTGTATCAGAAAACTTCTGACAACTGATCCATGAATTCATTTATGATCCTTTTATCTTTAAGAATATAGTTGGCGCTGATTATGAGATTGAGTCTTGTAGCTATGGGATGCTTGCGTAAGATTCTAAAAAATGATGGCTTATGCTGTATTCTTAAGGATATAAAGACTCAATGTTTTAAATGAAGAAATGACTTTTTTTTTTTTTTATTTCAGAAAAAAAAGAGAATATTTTTATAAAATAAATTAATCTAGAGTCTACAGTCTAGACACTTTATTAAAATTCGAGTTTGTCTAATCTCCTAAGGAGCATACGATAATACAACAAAAGCACTTACCTCGTCCGCAAAATAAAATGATTTTTTGGTCAACGAATTAGAATTAAGAAAATGAATGATGTTGAATTGCACAATATTGTTGGGGCTTAATATAATATTGTAGACAAACTATATTAGATCATATGTCCAATTTTTTTAATAGAAAGGTCAATTTATCCCAAACCTAGAAAAAAAATTATGAATTCCTTTAATTGACTGCTTGAAAAGTCAATATGTAAATAATTTAATAGTCATGCATTGTCAGTGTAAAAAGTTTTATACTGTCATCCAATCAAAAATTACCATTAATATGAATTTTAAAATATTTATTATAAAAGTCAACAATCTTACAATAAATGGTGATTTGTAATTGGATGACAATATAAAACTACTTTACATTGTCAGTGCATGACAATTAAATTCATATGTAAAATATTAAAAGACATAAGAATACATTTTTTTTTTATCAAATTTATTAAAAATTTATTTTTTATTAGATCACGAAGATGTCAATAGAAAGTTAGTAAATATTTATTTTCCCTGTGATTTTCTTTTATCTTAAATTTTTATATTTAAAAATCATATCAAACTTATGATCAGTCAAGTCGACTTGAGTTAATATATTTAAGAGTGTAAAACTTACTTAGTAACTATTTTTTATTTATAAGAATTAAATTTCATACATAACTTAAAAGAAATTAAATTAATTAAATTCTTTGTCATTTGAACTGATAAATATTAGTTGATCATTTTTTAATTACTTAAAAAGCAAAGTATTAATCGTTTTTTAAAATACTAACTATATACTACTTTATTTAAAACTTTTATTTTGATTAATTTTTCATGAAAAAAGTTTAAAGTAAAAATTCTTTTCATTGCAATGTGTGGTGAACCATTGACTTCAATGAAGATTTACAAAGCTATATAAATTATAAAATAATAGAGAATTTTATAATAAAATCCAAACTATATAATTGTCAACGGACAGTCAATCGTGTGAGTTAACTCCAATTATTTATATTGTAATTTCTTAACATGCGTGTTAAAACACACACACACACTAGATATACTTACGTATTAGATATACTTCCTATATGTCCTTACATACTAGATATACTTCCTATATATGTATAATAATATGTCAGATATTCCATTTCGACATCTGCACAGTTCTTTTCTCTTTAAATTAAATTTAAACACATTTTACACTGTTATCTAATAATAAATTGTCACATATTATAAGTTTGTTAATTTTTATTATAATTATCTTAAAAATCCTTTTAAGAATGATTTTTTGTTGATTGACAGCATAAAAATATTTATATTGACAGTGCATGGCAATTAAATATTTTTTCCTTTTAACAAAAAATTCTTATAAGTAAACTTATGACATTATTTTTTGTAATCAAATATGATGGTTAGATAAGGACTTAAGATTTGAAAATTTAATATTACAACAGTTCTAAATATGCTAAATTTACGTCAGTGACGATGACTAATTTTAAAAAAAAAGTTTTATATAATTTGTCAATAAAATTAATTCTTTATCAAAATAAATTACGTTTTTTTGGTGCAAAAAATAAATTAATTTAAACACATATTTAATCATTAGTTGTTTTAAGATTTTTAAAATAGGAAAAATACATTTGACTTCCAATATCAACTTTAAAATCAAATGGTTGTATTTGACTTCTTTTACATTTATTAATTAAAGTTGATTTCGCCTTCTAACATCAGTTCTTTTGATGAGGTTGCTTTTCCCATGGAAAGCATTAATTCTCATTGCCTATTTTTTTCTTTTTCCTGAATTACAATATTATCTTCATTTTTCGTTTCGAATTTTTGTAGGTTTTGTATAAGCTTTCTGAATACTTTTTTGGTACTTTTTTTTCTCTTCTTTCAAACGTACTCCTATTTAGCATTTAAAAAAAATGATGTTACTGCCTATAAAAAAAAAATGATCTTACTTTACATAATCGTAATAATATCAATTATTCTAAATTATTTTAAAGTATTATGCTCAAATAAATAATTTTTTGAGAAAACAGGCCATACACTGACAGTGTAAAGTAGTTTTATACCGTCATCCAATCACAAACTACCATTTATTGTAAGTGTGTTGATTTTTAAAAATCAATTAATTCAATGTCATTTTTAAAGATAGTTATATTAATATATAAATAAAAAATTTCCTTAACTTTTTCTCTTATTGGTCTTTGATCAAATATATGCATTGGATTGATTCTTTAAGTGTTATAGGATTGGTAGACTTTCTCAATATTATTTTTTTCAAAATTTATACTTTAATCATTTTCTTGATAGTATTATTTGATTATTCTCAAATAATAATTATTTTGTAAATTAATTCATTCAATGTCAAATTTGTTTTTAAAGATAATTATACTAAAATATAAATAAAAACATATTCTATTTTTCTTGTTAGTCCTTGACCAAGTATCTGCATTGGAATACTTCGCCAAGTACTATTAGGATTAGGACTAGGGGACGTCAATATTTTTGTTTTCAAAATTTATAATTTAATTGTTTTCTTAATAATATTATTTGATGACTGTCTGCCTAGTCGCAAGAATTTATTATAACAATAATCGTTTATAATTTTTATTATAACCAATGTTTTAAAAGAGATATGATACACATATAATAATTCATACAACAAGTTGTACAATAACATTTTTTGTGTCTATTTCTCTTCATCATTATAAGATGTAATACATGATATGCAAGAGAGATATAGATACAAAAAAATATTATTATACAAATTGTTGTATGAGTTATTGTACAAATAACATTTCTTTTTTTAAAATTGGACCGGTCATTGAATTAGTCAAGACATTAGTTTAATATTCAATTGTTTAACCATGGTCAAACTGATATTAATAAAATAATAACAATAACAATAATTAAATAATACATAAAATAATATTCGATAAATATAATATCATAACTTTATAATACTAAAAACTAAAATAAAATTTTATAGATTCTTAACATTCAAAGTACTAATAAAAGTCCAAATCAAACATATCATAATCCTTAGATTTAAATCTTAATAAAATACAACAATTTCCAATAACAAAAACAAGTTTACATCTAAAATAAAAAAGAAATAATATAAAATTATAAGAAATCAAGATATAAAAAATTGTAAATTATATAAAAATTGTAAATTAATATAAATGACTAAGTTATATATTTTATAAGAAAAAAATTAATAAAAATTGATAAAATAATTTATGCCTATTAGTAATCCTCATTAAATATGTTTTTTTATTTATCTTAAAAATGTTTTAGATTAAATTAAAAAAAAATCAGTTTAAACCGATTTTCTGGACCATTTTTTTTACCGCTTTGTACCAGCTTTCATTGATTTTGGACCTATATGTGATTATCGCATTGGATGTTGTTTCATCTGCATAGGAAAAGTTCAACACTTATCTCATTTTGTGCATTTTCTTTTTTAATTTGACCTAAATAACTTACCAATTAAACGCAGAATTAAGACTCGTGGATCAAAATCCATCACAGAATCATGCACTTAACATTTTAGATAGATTTCATCTTAAAATTAATTCACTAATCAATTAATGAAAGGTTGATTTAGGTGATATATATTTGATTTCACTTAAATAAGATTTTGAATGTAAATCTTATATATGTAAACAAATTGTACTAAAAAAAGTTAATTTTTATCATGTTAGTATCTAAATTTTAAGTTAGTATCTAAATTTGTAAGACGTTGTTATAGTAGTCAGTAAAATTAGAAAGATGAAAAATAAATCCTTAAAATTAAAATCACTATTATTTTAGTTACTAAAATATATAACTTATTATCATTATAGTTCGTAAATTTTATAATTTACTATCATTATAATTCCTAATGGAGCTAATGGGCTAATGACAGGGACTAACATGACTAATGAATTTTAATTTCAGAAATTTGTTTGATATTTTTCTAATTTCAGGAACTATTATGATAGCGCCTCACAAATTTATGGACTAAAATAGAGGTTTACTCAATATAATTACTTTTTGTAAAAGATACTTTTGGTTCTCGACTTCCATCACAAATCACAAATTTTAACTTTGATTTTAGTGTTAAAAAATATCAAATGAAAAAGTATCTACACATAATTGAACCACTAGGATCGACCACTCGGCCTAGTAGTGAGAAATTTAGGTAATTTGCATGAGAACTTAAGTTCTATTCTCATTGTCATTATATACATATAAATTCTTACACAAATGTCTATTCTAGCTGTGTAAATAACAAGTCAACAAATTATTGAGATTATTAATTATAGTTATATGATGTATACCTAATTTATTAACTAACAATATGATTTAAAGTTAGAACTTCATATATTCAAACCTTCTATTACTAAGTCAACTTTATTCGGTTAAATAGTTTATTAACTTAATACACATAGTTTAGACATATTAGGTGTATGTAAGAATTTTATTTTTTTACATGTATACTGTCTTAGAAATTTTATGGTGCCGATTTTGGTTCTTAAATATTATATTTGATATTTATCAAATATTTCATCAATCACTACTGGTTGTTTTAATAAAATGTTAAATATGTATTATAAAAAAATAGTTAATATATCATTTTCATAACTCACTCAAATTTCTATATCCATTAAAGGATTCTTATTATTATTTTATCATCATTAACTTGACAATGTCAGTTTAGAGGAAAAGGGAAAATGACAGTTTAGAGTAGTAATTAATGTGATATAATTTTTTCCTACATGGGTGTTGTCCATAAGAGATAATTTTATTCAAGATACGGTTAATTTTAAATATAAATACCTTTTAAGGCGAAAATTCAAAAATTCAAATCAATTCATTATTCTATCAAAAACACTTTTTTTTTCCGCTACCTCAAAACTCAATTGTTAATATAATTTAATTTTTTTTTAACTTTGGTCAAATTCAACCCCATTGAAAGAAATTAAGGAAATTCAATCTAAAGCAAAAGCCAGATATTTTTCTTTATGTACTCTGTAGTATGATTAAGGAGAATCAACCAAAGTTGTTACTATTTGTCTATGTTAGAGTATTCTACCCCACTGTTTGATTCACTGGAAAGGAAACAGAGAAACTACGGAAGAGAAAAAAAAATAATTTTGAATTGAAGAGAAAATGGTTAGAAAAAAAATTGTTTTTAAAATACATTTTTTATTTTTAATTTATTCAACTAAAAAATATATTGTTATCTATTTTTTTTTCTCCTCTCATCTAAAAAGACCAATAAAGAGGGAGTGTGTACTAGGTAGAGAATAATCTAACTGGTGTGAATTTCTCTTGTATCAAGATTGATTAATTTCTACCACGTATTATTTTTTTTGACAAAAATCTAATTTTTTGTTTTTAGCATTATTTTTCAATTACAATTTCGAGTTTTATTTTGATAACTTATTTTAATATTTAATACGAATTTTTATTGTGTGAATTATTAAAATAAAATTTAATTTTGACTAAAAAAAATATTAAAAGTACCTAACAAACTGCATTTAAATTTTATCCCTTATTTTTATCTTTACATCTTTTGACCATTAAAAAAAAAAAAAAAGAACATGGACTAGACGTTTTCGATGAATCCATCCTCCACTTTCAACAATTGAGTAATGATATTCAATAACTCACCCGCCACTTTCATAACTTGGATAAGCATACAATAACTCAGTCACGACTTTTAAGCAAGGACAATGGAAAAAGATGTTTAACTTCAAATGAGACGACTTTAAAATGTGGCAACAACATATTAATTTCAACCATCGACTTCATAGTTTGATGACAATTTTTAGGAGATTAATATGATGATTTTCTAAATTTCTAAAGAACTAATTTAATAATTTTACAATTTAAATAATTTAAAAAATTGATGTTCTGACGCATAAAATTTTAAAGAATTAAATTGAAGATCTTTTCTGTAAAAAAATGAAGTGGTCAAAACCTTTAACAACAATAAGTAATAAAAAGATAAGTTAAATTTTGCTCTCACAAGAAATTGTAAATAAATTAACTAATGGCTAAAATTAAGACTATTTTATATTTTTATCGAAAGAACCAAAATAATTTCTAAAAGGAAAAAAGAAAAAAATCAAATTAAGCGGTAATGTAAATAGTCAAAACAAAAAATATACATTATACAAATAATTTTAAATTCAGATAAACATTTAAAAAATATGGGAGAAATATATATAATTAATTTATATAAAACGCATAAACTAAAAGAGAAAATTGATTAAAGTTATAAAAATTAATATAATTAATTAAAACTAAATTTTGAAACATTAAAAATCATATCATATATCTAATTATATTTTATCGATACCCCTTTCTTTTTGACATTATTTTGAACTGTCTTGATCTATTATCTGTATAAGAAATCAGGAGAGGCCAGTGTTTATGTTTTTTTTGACAGCAAGGTCAGTGTTAATGAGAAGGATATAAGATGTTAAATTGTTGTGTAAATTAAAAGAGATTTGTATGGTGTAAAAATATCCAAAACATTTAAGTGAATATATTTTTTTGGACGAGGAGTGAAATTTTGTTAAACTTCCGGATATGTTAATATAATGACCCTAATTTTTAAGTTTAATTCTATTTTAAATAAATTATTATGAGTTATTCTATGCATATCCATGCATGCGTTGTTGAGTTTAATATAACTAGTGTAATAACCCGTGCCCTGCACGGGCGTTTAGTTTATAATTTATAATTTTTTAATATAGGTTTTAATTAGTTTAGAATTATATATATATATATATATATATATATATATATTAGTAAATATGCATATAAATATTTCAAAAATATGCTAACATAATTATAAATATTGATATGTATTAAAATAATTTTATATTCACATATATCTTATGTTATTTTAACTTATATAAATGTTTGTTTTTAATAAATATCTTCTTTATAATATATATATTTAATAAGAAATATTAATAGTAAAAATATTTTATATTACATTTTATAATTATTAGTTTTTTTAGAAAAATGTTTCCTACATAAAAGAAAAAATGACTAACATTAATTGAAAAAAAAAAAAAAAGAGATTTGTGTGTATTTGAATTTATAGGTTACAATAAAAAATAATGATAAATACAAAGAAAAGGTAATGTTTATGTAATAATATTGTTGATCTTATTTTATTTTGGCTTATAACTAAGAGACCAATAATTTTTTGAGGAATGCTAGCATCACCCTTTCTAATACTTTCTTTCTAACACTCTATTTATTGTTGGTTGAAATTCATTAGAAATCACAAGTTTTGGTGGATCCTACCTTTCATTTAATGAATTTCTCTCCTAATTTAGAAGTAAGACTTACCAAAATTTGTAATTTTTAATAAATTTCAGCGATTAATAGAGGGTTAGAGAGAGTGATGCTAGCATTTCTCTAATTTCTTTCTCTTGCAATTTCAAGTAGGTTTGGTCTTTCATGTAACATTTTCATCTTTATGTAATAAATCTCATGATATTTCTTAATTTAAATTTAAATTTGGAATAAATTTGAATCAAGATATATATTAGTGTTATCAATTAATTTGAATCAAAATATATAATTGTATTATTAGTTAGAATGTTCAAATCATAATTCATTATTGTAATTTTAAATAATTAGATTTTTAATAATTAAATAATCACCTTAATTCTCCTAAATCTCATGAGATTTCTTAATTTAAATTTAAATTTGCTATAAAATTGAATCAATATATATATATATATATATATATTAGTGTTATCAATTAATTAAAAATGAAAAAAATATTTGTATTTTAGGAAGAAAAATAATTTTGGTATGCATTTGCCTAAAATAAATATTGTGAGATTTCTTAATTTAAATTTAAATTTGTTATAAATTTGAATTAAGATATATATATTAGTGTTATCAATTAATTTGAATCAGAATATATAATTATATTATTTATTAGAATGTTTAAATTATAATTGATTATTGTAATTAAATATTTAATAATTAAATAATTACCTTAATTACTATAATTATATATTTTTATAAATTTAAAAATAATATAAAATAATTCAACGACATTTTGGCAAGAAAAGAATGGATGTGGTGTTGCCACGTGACATCTACCTACATGACAAAACCTTTTTTTATAGCATATAATAGATAATATATATCTTGGTCGTTATTATTCATTATATTAGTATTAGTATTTAATGAAATATAATAATTTATTGTCATGATAATCATTATAATACATAAATACTATAAATTATTATAAAATAATAAAATAATGATAATAAATGTAAAACATGACCATAAATTTTATTATTGTTGTTGTTGCTACTACTACTACTATTATTATTATTATTCATTACGTTAGTATTTAAGGTAACATAAGAGTTTATTATCACTAACATGAAAATACCTTCTTTTTTTAATGGTTAGAGTCTATTTCATTTTTAATTATTTATTAATCATTAACAATATTTGCATAAAATTAAAAGTTAAAAAGAGAAATATGAAAATTGGCTTTGTAAGGACAAGAATGGAGGGTTGGGAAGAGCCAATGAAAAAACTTTTCTTGTTTCTTAATCAATGGCTTGATATAGAGAAAAGACTATTTCATTGTGAGGTGTGATTAAGTTGTCGTAGCCTCTATCTTAATTGTGTTTTTGCTTGAACAATTCTATTTGGAAAAAAAGAAAATAGATTTATGAATATTTAGACTTATAGATTATAATAAGAAAATTAATGATGAATAAAGATAAAATAAATAAATAATGCTTAAATAATAATTTCACTACTCTTATTTTGTTTCGGCTAATAATAATTGTTTGACCCCTAAATTTTTCTACAATAAAATAGCTTGTGTAGTGCTTTTTAAATAAATAAGCTTCAATTTTTTTATAATATTATGTTTTTTAAATTTATTTTTTATAATTTTTTAACTCTACCAGTTTTTTTGTTAATAGGTGCAAATTTTAACACATATTTAAATACTTATACAAATTAATATCTTTATTTTTTGTCTTATATTTATAGTAATGATTTATTATGGATAACATTTCAAAATTTTAAACTAATTAAAAGTTTTAATTGTATTATGTAATATTTTGTCGTGAGTATAATCTTCAATGATATATAAATTATTAATGTTATATATACGATAATGTATTATCAAATTATATATTTAAATGAATTAGTTATAATTCAATATTAAATTTTGTATATTTGTATTATTTAAAACTTAATTTAAATTTCATTATAAGCAATAAAAATTGAAAAACGTTAGGCATTCTTTTCAAAAAAAATTTGTTATTTTTAAATTATGAAATTGATGTTAGGTATTCAGGATGTTAAGTATATAAAATTAGAAAGAATTTCAAATGGTTTGAATCTCATATGAACCTATTAAAATCAATGCAATAATAATAGAAAATATTAGAGTTGGAAACATTGTTTAGTTAATTTTATTTGTGCATTGTTTCTCATTTAATACTAATATCATTAGTTATATTATTCAATTCTATTTTATTAGTATATAAAAGCAGAAAGAATCTTAACCAATATTTTAATATATAAAAGAAGAAATTTTCGTATATAAAAGCAAAAGAAGATCTCAAATGGTTTGTATCTCATATAAGCCCATGATTTATATTTATATTACTAAAATAAATTTTATTTTAAAATTACTTCTTC